>OY770131.1:14393440-15759586 GCA_963669345.1 Gortyna flavago | reverse complement strand
ATCTGAGGAAGAATCTAAGCCTAAAAAACAAAACCATAAGAACAGGGAAGAGGATGAAACAGCTGAAACATCTCAAGAAGAAGAATATGAAAATGAGGAAGAAGACGAATTCTATGAAAAACCAAAGCCAAGACGTCACCAATACAGAAAGAAAGAAGATGACTCGTACAAAAATAAAGAAGAAGACCCAGAGCCGAAAGAAAAGAATCAAGTAGTGCTAGTTGTGAGTCACAAAGATGATGCAGATGATCAACAAAGTCAGTATGTGCCTAAAATTCAACCCGAACAGTCTCAATACTTGCCTCAAAATCAACCTGCACAGTCACAATATTTGCCTAAAATTCAACCTGCGCAGTCACAATACTTGCCTCAAAATCAACAAGAGCAGACACAATACTTACCTCAAAATCAACCTGCTCTGAACCAGTATTTGCCCCAGAATCAAGCTCAATCGTCCCAGTATTTGCCTCAGCAACAAGCTCAGCTCCCATACGTGCCTAAGCAGCATCTGGAACCTCCTCATTTCGTACCATACGAAGGTGGGGCAGGAGTGAGACAGCATCAGCAACCAGAAGTAAGTGCAGCAACCACCGTCCCAAGACTTTTCCTAGAACCTTCAACTGGTCATGTCGTAGACAGAACGACAGGCCAAGCTTACGTATTGCAGCCAATAGCGCCGCGTAGTAATTACAATTAGAAAGTTGTACTAACAAATTAGTTTAGTAATGTAGTTTTGTTATAGTTATTTATTTTTATAATTAAAGTTTTGCTGTTGTTATTTTGTGTTGTCATTTCTGGTGTGACTTACCCATGTTCATTGCTCAATTTAAATCGAAGAGTGAAACTATAGTGAGGCAAACATCGACAATTCTACCAAACCACTGTCTCACAGGTTATCTAATTCCTAGATATTTTTCGATGTTATCTCTGCTTTACGTCAGGTGAATATACTCGTAAAACTATGAACCACAAGTGTGCAGCAAATGTAAATGAGCAAATTAACGTCTTTATTGCTGGAAAGTATAGTCCTAACCAGTCGGACAACCAGACAGGAAAAGGAACCAGCTTTCCAGTTAATAACTTTAGGAAAATCGTGTTGACTGTGTAGGTATATATCTAAATGTCTTTATTGGGTAAAGTACCGTTTTATAGAAGGCAGACAAAAAACTTTTAGAAAAACCTTTAATGCTCTCGAGACGTGATCGGCAGAATCAGTTTTTGTCACAGCTTTCCTATTAACGGAAGGCAAGCGAAAATTGCATCTACTGAAGAACTTCGTTTTATTTGTGAAATTTTTTGACGATAGGACGGACATCAATCACTCCGCAGCAGAAAGCAAAAACAACGCTGACAACGATTTATGATGAGAATAATAAATAGCAATATTTTCTCATCTGATCAAGATAGTTTTTTTTTTTTAGAAAATCGTTAATAGTATTGTAGCTGTAAAGTCTGTACAGAATATAGGAGAAAAAAAACTCGTCTACATTAATTTCTTTCTGTTTAACTTTTCAAGTAAAAACTCTTTCTTGTTCGTAAAATTTTTGCTTCAAGAATTTGATCACAAATAATAACTGTACCGTTCCGTATCGGGTTGTAGGGCAACAATATTAACGTTACATAAGACGTGTTACACAGCCTGTATTATAACATTGTGACGTCATATTTTGCTCTTGATACAATCTGCAAACCACCTTATATTTAGTTATAATCATTACGCGTATCTTGTTCGTTTGACTTTTACTTTTAAGATCCGCCTAGGCTGAAGCACGGTCTAGATAGTTATTTTATTAATTAATAGGTACTACTTTAGGTAGCTGTTGCATCTGTAATAACAGCCCTTGGTTTTAACAGTTCCTTTAATGTTAATTAGTCTTGGTTGTTAAAGGTAATGAAACGTGCTAACGGTTGTTTTATCTGGAAGTTTAATAAATCCGTGGTCAAGTGCTACTGAGCTACTTTCTTTAGAATTTCCTTTAATCTATACTATTAGTAATAATAAAGCTGAAGAGAAGAGTAATTAATCTCTCGAAATACCGGTCGAGTTTGTAAAAATATTTTTGCATTTGATAGCCCAATTTTTGAGGACATTTTTTTTCATTTAACATCAAAAAAAAATTGACAGAACACTAAGTAAACACGAAGTGATGCAGCGGGGTGGGTTGCGGGAGTAAGAAAATTTCACTAGGACGAAGTCGCGAGCAGAAGCTAGTTTACTTACCAACTAAATACGTACACAGCAACTATGTCTCAATTATAGATCTCGCATGTATCAAAATTATAGGAAAGCACGGCACTATTAATTAGCGTAGGTATACTACTTGTTCCATAATCTACCTAATTAAAAGTTAGGTTCTCGAAATCAGTAAACACCTTTAAAAGTTCAACAAAAATCAAACGACACTTCATTCATAAACATCGTCTTCCAAAAAGGTACGATTCCATAACTGTATTTTATTCACATTCAAAGTGTATTCACCTTTGTATCACAATAAACCCTTATATCGAATCTTTAACGTATTCATCGGGTCACACACAAGGTCCTTTTGAATGGGTTGTTCTGAAGGGTCAGTGGTTTCCCATGCAGTCCCTAGTGGACAGACAGGTTTTGTATAGGATAATCTTGATCTTCGCCATTTTATAACTGTCTGGTGATGTGTTAGATGCGGGTAAAAAGTTTATTGTTTCGAATTTCGAATCAAGATGTGGTAGCTTTTGTTTTTAATCTGGAGTCGTTGGTGTGAAAATTGTAGTCAGTGGAGAAGTAGTTTGCAGAGCTTACAACATGAAAAATTATGTTTTAATAACTCAAAGATGAGGATTAAAGAGAATAGTGTGACTATAGAGTTCCATTCGATCAATTTTGAAGCGTTAAGTAGTTACACTATTAATATTAATAAGATAATAGTTATAATAAAACAGAATAGAATGTTCTTTATTATGTACCTACCTACCCCATAAATATTACAGATATGAAATTGGAACAATTTAAATTACCTAGTTTATTTAACAGAAAATATTACATTATTGTAACTTTTAAAAAAAGAATCTCCGTTTAAGTTTTTGAGAATCACAAGAAGAGTCCTACAGTAGAATTGACATGACGACTAGATCATAATAGGTATCTTTCAAAACCATCGGAAACTTCCAAAAAACAAATCTCATTATATAATTACTCTAAAATTACAAAACACTAACTTTTTACCATCTAATGAAAACCAATCTACAATTTAAACATGATATTTTTTCAACACTCTCAACAAATCGTTGTATAAATAAATCAAACAGGTTGATTTTTTGCCCTCTGGACCAGGGGAGACAACAATGCTCCTTGGATCAATCACTATAGGGATGCAAAGTGCGCACGCGACTGAGATGAAAAAAAATTACGGACCGAGAAGAGGGCTGCTGTGTTGAGCCCCCTTCATTGTACAAAGTGCAATGTTAGTGTAAAATTTCATATTTCATCACCTTTAGATGAACAATTTTGGTGAATAGTTTTGCATCTTTTGTAACATAATGGGGATATTGATGCTGGGGTGTTTTGATATTGATATTAGTGGTATAATAGAATATTGCATTGGGGTGTTCGATGGAATAGAATAATGTGAATGTAATTTCCATTGGTTTTTATTAGTGACTAAATAACTACAACCTTGTATGTTATGTTACATGTCAGGAATCAGGTAGGTCAGCGTCATTAGCATTAAGAGGGACTGCGTTACTAATCCTAAATCAGGGGAGCGGAGTTCGCGCAGCTTAATTTTGGGCCAAAGATGTTTGAACTTTTTGCCATCAATACGCTAAGGAGGTGTAAGAATTATGATTAGGTATCATGTTTGGATGACAATTGTTATACCTACCTAGCTAATGACATTCTCTATTATATTGACTGGAAGTGATTACATTGATAAAACTACCAGCTTCCACTACAAAAAGAGATAACCAGACGCTACATGAAATAGACTAACATATCCATTAACAGTACATTGCGATACGTGTCCATTATTATTAAGTCACACACGTATCGTATACTAATTTATAGCTCGTGAGATTTAAACCCGCACATAAGTTACGCTTTTCTGTGTAAAAATGGACTATCTACTTAACTCACAGAAAAGCGTGTTAGGTCACACAGTACCATAAAGAAGTGTGAGCCATCGGTCATTGCTCTTATATGAAGGAAGGTAGCTTTATTTAATACAAGACAAATCTGCCTCGTTACGCTGCCAGGTGTTCAGTGCGAGGCGTGGCGACACTAACGCTTCCGCGGCGTGATAGCCATGTAACATCGGGTTCAAAAGTGCCACCTCTTGTTCTGTTGTACGCTTCGATAAATAAGGTGACACACGGCTCATAGGTTTGAAAAAAGGAAGTATGGTGGCCATTTCCAAATTAGAAACATTACATGACGTCTGCAATCCACGAAGGGCCAGGCAGAGACTAACAGTCCTAATTTTTTAGCTGATTTGAGTTAGGACAACTACATTTTTTTATTCGTTATTCTTTACATTTTTCAGTAACCGTCGTAACTCTATGTTATTTGGATCTCAAAATATAACCATTTTGAAAGGAAACACGAATAGAAAAATGTTGCTGTCCTAACAAATCAGCTAAAAAATGAGATCGAGAGTCATGCGAGCGACGATCCATATTTCGCAAGTTGTGTTAGGAGGCGAAGAAAGAAGTGAGCATTTCATACAAACTTTTAAGCCCTTGTTTTTCGAAATGAATGAACCGATTTTAATGAAACTTCATACGCATAAGCAGGATACAAAGGTCTAAAAAGTTACTAAAAAACATTTTAGAAATGTCTTATTTAAAAAAAGATAACTGGAAATCTCTGTTTCTATGGAAACTTTAAAATCGGTCTAATTTAGCTGTACCACTATTTTTCTAAAATGTTCTTAAGTAACTTTTTAGATCTTTGTATCCTGCTTATGCGTAGGAAGTTTCATTAAAATCCGTTCATTCATTTCGAAAAACAAGGGCTTGAAAGTTTGTATGAAATGCCGTACTGCGTAAACGCTCTTAAGATTTCAAAAAAAAACATTATGAAGATGTATGGATCTACAGGTAACCCCTAAATGAAATAGGATCAACATTTTCATATCATTTCTTATCACCTCGAAACTCAATTCGGTCTAACTCTATTGTCATCAGGATTTACAAATAAGAAATTAAATGATTTAGACGATTTTTACTTTGCACATTTTCCTTTATTCCTAATTGGGGTACTATTACTTCCCTTAAAACAGACATTGGTAACGGCCGTCAAGCATTCCCACACATTAATCCTTGCAAAATATCCGCTGACACGTACCTACCAATCAGACAATAACCAAGACGGTCACAAGGTGTCCCTGTCCACCCTTCACGGACAGCTAGAGAAACCAGGAATAACCAGTTTGACCAGTTGCAACGTGGGAACCATTGTCCAGTTTCTTTGCAAATATTACGGCCCGAGGTGGAAGGATGTTTTGTGTTCTGTGTGACCCCTTGTGTGGCACTTGTTTCTTGAAAGGGGTGAACTATGAATGGGATGGCCCGTTTGTAGAAATAGA
The DNA here is from genome assembly GCA_963669345.1 of Gortyna flavago. NCBI lineage: Eukaryota > Metazoa > Arthropoda > Insecta > Lepidoptera > Noctuidae > Gortyna > Gortyna flavago. The sequence goes on along the minus strand of OY770131.1, from coordinate 15,754,022 downwards.
AAGGGGTGAAGAAAAAATTGATGGTTATTATAGATAAATTGTTTTAAATGTGTGTGTTATTATAACTTTGAATGGGTAATGTTTTGTTTAGAAACGTTATAAAATTTAAGATTTATCAAGATTCTTTTATTCTCAAAGTTGGGATGTGTGATTAATAATTTCTTTACTCGAATCTGCAAAGCAAATATATTAATTAAACTTCCTAACATTAATTTTCCTTCGAGTTCAATGATCAAGAAGATCCTACTAATATTATAAATGTAAAAGTTTATAATTATGTTTTGACACAAAAACGGCTCAACGAATTTGGATTAAATTTGGCACACAGATAGTTTATAACCTGGATTAACACATAGGATACTTTTAATCCCGGCAAGCCGCGGGCAATATCTAGTACCTAATAAACCAATTTAATGAAAAGAAATAAAATTCCAAACACGCTCCACTAACTTCACGACCGTATGTCGAATTCACAAGGAACATATCTTACATGCAAATAAAGGGTCATTGCTAAAACTGTCCTTTCCCACACTAGGAAGTGGTCAAACTGGTTTTTGGACGAACCCTTTTCGCAATTGAAGACGTAAGGACAGTGTCTTCCTAGTCCATTGTCCAAAACTTGTCCGACTTGTTTTGTGATGAGGAAAGAGAGTTGCAACTAATGGGAGGTAATTATTTTTACCTGAAATAATTGGAAGATTTTGTTTGGTAGAGTTTTAGGTAGGTACCTAGGTACTAATATTTTGGCGAATAGGTAATAATATGTCTTGGTAAGAAATGTTTTTTATAATACCCGACAGTGTCTTGTTGGTTGATTGGTGTTTTGTCACCATTATAAGGACTAGATGTGCATCCCTGACGACGCATGTTCTCGGCAGCAACAACAGTATAAGAATACTGTGTGCGTGTGTTCGCAGATCGGTAGGATTCCCCGAAGTTGTAGAGGTGAAAAATTGGTAAGTACTAACCCTATGTAACCTGAAAGGAATAAAAGTTTTCTATAAGTAAGTAGGTACTATTCTATAGCCCAAACGGATCAAAAACTACACAATTGAAATTGAAAATATCGACAAAATTGACGAAACAGCTACTAACTGATGATTTATTAAGACCTAAAGGAATTCATGTTTTGAAAGATTACCTTGAATGCCGGAAAATAATAAAACAACCTGCCGGGTATGCAATCGATACGTTCTCTGAAATACTGTGAAACAATGCACGCTTCAAAACAACGCAAGAGCCAAAAAAAGTATAGAAGAGGAGTCGGCCAAATTCACGGACCACAGTTTGACTTTTCTACGTAAAGTAGGTAGTCATTTCATACGAATATCAACTTCCATTAATATTATACATGCGAAAGTGTGTCTGTCTGTTACCCTTGTTTGTTAATCTTGCCCAAAAAGATCACCAGAAAAGCTTCGCATGCAATTAAAGGGTCATTGCTAAAACTCTCCTTTCCCACACTAATAGGAAGTGGTCAAACTGGTTTTTGGACGAACCCTTTTCGCAATTGAAGACGTAAGGACAGTGTCTTTTTAGTCCATTGTCCAAAACTTGTTTGCGATGATAAAGGATAGAAATAGGCAGTAATTATTTTTTGTTTCACCATCGATTGTATGGACCTTGGTCCAATTGTCTGCCTCTTTAGTTTAAACTGCTTTCAGCGAACGTTAGGTAAAGAAAAAATACCGGCATTTTGTTCAGAAAATTCAGGTTCAGGCTGTCAAAAGTTTTAAGACTGGCCTACCCTCGTTCCAGAAACAACTGCAATTTATGCTTAAGCTTATTCAATTTTCATTGCTTAATTACCAACTAGTCATCTTTCTTGGTTTTTAAACGAAATTTATAGGTATACCTATGAGTTATGTAATGAGAAGAGTGTGTACTATGCTTAAGCGTAGTAGGTGACCGACCCCTTGACAATTAAAAAGTGCCATTAAAATAAATGCTTTGAGTTTAAGTTTGTGAAGAACATGATAATTATGTAACGCACGGCCACACATCAAGCTATACGTAACCAGTACCTTTACGCTGACTTCTGATTGTACGAAAAACCTATACAGGGTGAAATTGAATACATGCGACAAATCGAAATGGGAGATTGTACTCATCATTATGAACAACTTTTACTATGGGACCAAACATGAAATCGCGAAAAAAAAACTGCTGTTTCCTACATTTATGTTCGCATAACTCGTCAAAATGTAGGGAACAGCTGTTTTTTCTTCGCGATTTCAGGTTTGGTCCCGTAGTAAAAGTTGTTCATAATGATGACTACAATCTCCCATTTCGATTTGTCGCATGTTTTAAATTTCACCTTGTATATACAATGCGAGGTCAGCTAAAACTGGAATGGCTTGATGTGTCGCTGTGTGTACCTACCCATATTGTAATAACATTATTACATCTTACCACACAACCGTTTAACATTTTTGTGGTTACAACTTGAACGTTCTGATATATAATGCATGTTTATTGGTCTGGAACATAGCTAGCTCAGTTAACTTACTAGATAGGCATTCATGTTACAAAGATGTGTTCAAAAAAAATTTTTACAAAAGAACAAACGACTTCCAAAAAAAACTACAAAGTGATAAATAACTTTAATTTCGGAAGTCCGTGTCGTTGGTCCTGCATTTTCGTTCGAACATACATAAAAAAAAAGATTCCGACGAATTGAGAACCTCCTCCTTTTTTTGAAGTCGGTTAAAAAAGGGTAATAGCATTTGCCTAACCAAAATTGCCAATTCTGGGGACAGAAGAACAATGGACAAATTCTTTCGTAGATATATCGAGTTGGTTACCACAAATAAAGGACCATGGGTACTTTTGTATGAACACTGGGGAAAAAAGAACATGATGATGAGTTACAGTGTAGGAGTACACGCTAATTTAAATACTAAGTACCTACCTACAATGTATGCCTTTATTCGACTTGGGGCTACCCAACTTAGTTGTATTAGTTGTGTCCCTTAGTGTGAAATTACAGTGGTAGCGGGCGGGGCGAGTAATGGGTAGCTCGCCGTCCGATCAGGACCACGCCCGTGCCGGACGGCGCGTATGTGTTCCACGCGCACCTCAAAGAGATGTCAGCAGACATGGAGGGGCCCGTTAGGGCCGAAGCCTGCCGGGGCAGCGGGATTGTCTGAAAGGGTTACCGCTGCCCCGGAACATAAAGGGCTAAGGAAGGAACACGGATGGGTTTTAGTCAGTAAGAGTCTGACGGTCATTGGATGATTTCCCATCCTTAAAAAAAAAAAAAAAAAAAAAAAAAAAAAAAAAAAAAAAAAAAAAAAAAAAAAAAAAAAAAAAAAGCGGGCGGGGCGAATGAGCGGGTGGCGGGTCAAGCGGAAAACGCACATTTCCATGGATGAACACAGTAACAGCGGGGCGAATGGCGATTGAGCGGTCAATCAAGCTCACGCTCCCGCTGCCCGCCCCGCGCCACTGTAATCGCACCCTCAGGTATGCCTTAAGCTAAAATCTCATGCATAGATCTCGATTTTAAATTATAGGTATTTTCAGTTTATATTATCACGAAATATTTTATTAATTGGTTTAAAGGAGAATACGGGTCATAATATCTCTTAATTTATGAAAACTGCTTCTTACTTATGTTCGAAGCGAGTGACCATCATCACCAACACAAAAGTTTTTTCTTATTGTTCGAATTATAAGTCGAATGCACATGACCGGACTGTGGCTGACATCTACAACGCCTTTGCATAATCGTTTTTTTTTATCTATGTATGGGGCGCCAAATAAGGCGGGGAAACCAAAACCCCTTTTAATCGAGTAACAATAGAATATGCAAAAACGAATGTAACTTGGATTGCTTCTTCAGTCCTATGCCAGTGGTGTACAAGACGTGCTAGTAGATACTTCGAACTATTAGAATCAGTGTAAAGTCGAGGGTGTAATAAAAGTCGAGAACTTCTGGTGAAGTTTAATTTATATAAGAGGATTACAGGAAGGTACAGAAATCTTTTTTATATTCGCACAATTTTAAACACGAGAGTACAATATGTTCATAATAGATGATTAGTTGATACATTTTATAGATAGTAGAATAAGTAATAAAACCGAATGATTCAATATACAACATCTGATGAAAATGACGTTTACAGTTTAATTTATAAGATTCGATCGTGTTGTTGCTGATCTGTTTGAATATTGTAATATCCTATTTATTTCGTCTGATGTTAATGACAATGAAATACTTTGATACTGACTTGCTTAATTACATTTTTTTTTGTGTTTTCTGATATTTTTTCCGTTTTTTTTGTTGAGTTTTTAAATTAGGCTTTACTCGGGCTCGTTCATCCTAAGACGGGCAAAGTCTTCGAAAACAATGTTATCTTCTTCCTCATTGGTGTAAAGCGAGTTTTCGTAGCGGTGTCTTTCGATGGATTGCATTTTCTTCATCGCATTGAAGCGTTGACGTTCAATAGAGCCTGAAATTTTAACGAAACATGTTAAAAATATTCACAAGGTTCTAACTACCTAAGATTGTTCTACAGATTTTTATCAACATTTACCTTCAGCCGGGTGGAGCAGTTTGAAAGGCACATCAGTAACGAGTTCTCCTCCAAGAGTTCCGCAGTTCAGCTTGACCCTTACTGAGTAAGAGATAACGATACCAATGGCATCAGCTGGGCATTTGCCTTCAGGTACAAGGGTAGAACTGGCCAAGTTGACGTCGTCTTCCTTGAGATGTCCGTCCAGAGCCACACCTGTTGAAGCAATTAAATTAGAAACACGCGCTCCAGAAGATTGTCTAATCCAAGTGTCAGAAGAATATTGCATGATTTATACTAACCACGAATGTCCTTATTGCTGCGGGCCAAAGGCACCAAATAGAAGGTTTTGGACAGACTGGCCCCAGGAGTAACAGGGCATCCTTCGCGGCTTTCCAAAGAGGCTACGTGACGGCTGAACTGGGAGTTGATCATGGTAATCTCGACATGCTGCACAACCATGGCCCGGATATTGCGTACAGACTTTCTGGAGTTGTTGGACACAATGATGTTGGCGGCGACCTTCTCTCCATGGTAGTAGATTTCCCTATCCAGAGTGACTTCGAGGTTGATCTTTCCATTGCTGAAAGTGAATCCTTTGCTCACGAGAGAGCTAGGGAGACGACGTCCACGGGAAGTTGGGGCATGTTGAAGCTGTATAATAGAAAAACAGATCACTAATTGTCTACTCTGAAACTTCTAATAGTTTCCGTGTTGGAATCTAATTGCTTCTTAAATACCTTCTTGATGGCAAGGGTTACTGAGCTCCTCTTGTGGCTCTTTTGGTCTTCCTGTTCAGCGACGTAAGTCCTGACACAGTATTCCACACCCATGGGCTTGCCTTGATCTTCTTCAGCGGGCTGCAGTGTTACCTAAAGAGTGAAAGTATTTTTTTACTAGTAATCCTTTTTGTTAACATTATATGTGGATGGAATAGGTATCAAGAAACAATGTTTTACCGAGCTTGGGGCGAGCTCAGGAAAGTTGAAAGTAAAAGGAAAAGCATTAGGCCCAAGCTTCTTCAGCAGCTTCTCCTGCACAGGTGTCAGTTCCATTTTAGAGTTGATCATTGGTACAACTTGGTCCTGGCCGATCACCATTTCCTTGGAGAACTTCAATCCCATCACTTCATCCTCCTCCCTACCGTAGCGGTACGTGGTCACGAGCTAAACAAGAACAAGTAACAAAATAAGCTAAAACTGTTGTTCTCACACTCCACTTTTTTTGTAAATTTCACTGAACACTACACTTTCTGTTGGTACCTGGCTGTAAACTTTTCTTCCTTTCAGATATTCGGTATCCACCACCACAACTCCATCTACGGGGTCGCAATAATCCATATGATCAATGAAGTCACGCTTGCCAAGGTAAACCGTAACTTTTCCATTTGGAGTAGTTTTCTTAAATACTTTTACTGCAACCACAAACGCCAAAGCAAAGTAATCCAACATTTTGCAGGATTTTTTAATAAGGGATGAGTAAAAGGAAATAAGATAAAAGAAATACTTTATTCAAGTTGTTAGTTTGAATAAATTGAGTGTGAAGGATTGAGGCGTTCACCAGAAATGATTTTGTTCAGGAAATGTGGAGTATATATAGGTAACATGTGAGGTTTCCTGCAGAATACGTTAAGCGGCTAATTGGATTTTATTCGTAGGCGTACTAATAAGATTTAAGACGTGTGACGCATAGGTACTCATATTGGAATCGATTTGATGTCCCCTCACTACGTGTAAAAAATCGTTGCGTTACCAAACGTCAAAAATTGACATTTGTTGTGACAGTCTCGAAAGGTTATGTAGCGTTAATTGGGGATTATAATATTATTTACACAGCGAAAACTAATAGGATTCTAATACAACTTGACCTAGATATCCAACTTAGTGATTACACAGTTTCATGTAAAGCAATGTGACGTGTTAGGTTGGAAAATTGTAAGTTTAATTGACGATGTTTCCAGCATAATATTAGGTGCAAAACTGTTTTATTTTTCTTTTTTAGCTATACCATCAGCATGCCAACGTTCCTGACGCCTGGCCGTCACGGCTACAGCGTCCGGTTTTCTCGGACAAGGCCGGATACCCTGGCAGTTGCAACCAGCCAGTATTACGGCTTAGCTGGTGGTGGAACCTTATTCTTCTTAGAGCTGTCTCCTGATGGTAGCACGCTCATTGAAGTTCAGAAACTAGAGTGGAGCGATGGACTATTTGATGTGGTAAGTTGGTTTGATCTAGCTACAAAATTGTAGTCTGTAGGATGTTTATTGATAACAATTAATTACACTAATCCTCTGGAATGCCTCTTTTATCTTGTCTATAACGATGAGTATTGCTTCTAAAATATAACTGTAAAATCTAGTAGCAGTAGGTAAATAAGAATAAAACATCTCATAATGTTAGCCTATAAAAAAATCATTAATAATTTGATTGTTTAAGACATCTCACAAAGCATATCACTGCAATATCATTGCATAATTATGTTCTCCATATTCATAACACTAAACATAACCAGGAGAATATCATTAAAAAAACATGAACAGCTCCTTATTCACAAAAAGAAGCCCCACAACACATATACATATCTACTCAACATTTGCATCATGAGATAATTGGATTACTTGTGTGTTAGCTTTACTTTATTTATTTATAGACAATTGAGTTAAGTTCTTGGTTAATTTAAGTAAGTACATGATTTATCATGTAATGGGAGGTTAGATTTAGGACTCTTGTCAGCAGCTTCCCCCGTGTACTCTGCCTAGAAATTTCCCAACTATATTGGAGTCGGCTTCCAGTCTAACCAGATGCAGTTGAATACCAGTATTTTACATGGAGCGACTGCCTATCTGACCTCCACAACCCAGTTACTGGGTAGCATAATACCCCTTGGTAGACTGGTAGTCAGACCTTAATGACTGTAATTGCAGCTACACATTGATACAATAATATGGAACACATTATTGTAAACATTCAAATGAATTCTTGGTGATGTTTACATATTTTGTTAGGTTTTTTAAGGGATTCTTTGTCTACTGTGCAACATAACATATTGTATTTTTACCTTCAAAAACACAATATACTGTTCTTCAATAACAGATTATTCTGTTTCCATTTTTTTTTTTAAATTAATTGTTATACACGTAGGGAATGTATGGATTACACATATTATTGGAATGTATGGTCCTAAGTTTTTTAACGGTGAAAATTGTTTGATTAGGTATTAAGTAAATTGTTTAAGTAAAATTTTTAATTGTAAAAGGATTTACAATGCAAGGTCAGCGAAAACTGGAAATGTATAGCTTGATGTGTAGCCGTGTGTACATCTAAGTAAATGTCATTGTCATGTTGGTACTCAATACATCAAAAAGCATTGTTCTAGTTTCTCAGCAGTTGAGTTGCCTTGAAGTATTTAAACAATGCTTGTTCAACTGTGCAATTCTAAATGTTGTTGAATAGTCATGTGGCTATTTTTCTGAAAACTAGCCTCACATACATGTAGAATAAGATTGCTAACACCTACTAAGTGCTCTCTGATCAGTGAATATACTTATAAGTCTCATAGTAGCAGTTATGGCTTCTTATAAGCCAATGAAGGAGACATGAAATGTGTTTCACAATAGATTAATTTTAATATTAAAAACTAGAGGTTAGATTTTTCTGAATAACTGTTATTTTGATTGTTAAGATCAGTAATACTGCTTTCATTAATACCTTTATCAACTGTCTTGATTATGACAGTGGTTTCCTCCTTGTAAGATATAATTTAAATAAAATAAAATCCTCTCAACACATTCTCTGCTGTGTAGGTCACCGTTGACCGCGAACAATAGATTTTCTATTGTGGCTGTTGTCTGGCAGTCAACGTGTTAAGAGGTAATTTGACTTATCATTATAAACAACTTTTATTAAGGGGCCTAACCTGAAATCAGGAAAATGAAAACACCTGGTCCCCCTATTTTGTGAAGTTATGTAAACATAAATAAATAAAATATATACAAATATGGAGCAGCTCAGTCTTTTTTCACAATTTCTTATTTGGTCCCTTATTACGAGTTGCTTATAGTGATTTGTAGGTACAATGTATACAGCAGTAAATGATTAATTACTATGGGTTTTTTTAAATATTCATGTCCATAAAATCTCCTTTTCAGACATGGTCGGGCACAACAGAGAGTGCAGCAGCCTGTGGCGCCGGTGACGGTGCTGTCATAGTGTGGAGGGTGGGATGCGCGGCTCCACTGAGGGTGCTGAGGGCACATACCAGCGAGGTGTGCTCGGTGGACTGGCCTAGGACTCATCTCTTGAGTGCGAGCTGGGATACTACCGTTAAATTGGTGAGTAACTGTATAGTATAGAATATATAGTATAGAATGTTGTTTTGGATGAAGATTTTGACATAAGAGTCACTTAGTTATTTATTGTATCTGGTTGCTCACCTCTGGAAGCTTACCTCTTGAAGCGTTTCTTTTTTCTGAGCATTTAGGTCTCTTTATTAAACCTAAGGTACAGATGCCAGCACATCAAGCTGCCGGAAACTGTCAAATTTTCCCAATCAACTTTGAACCTTATGCTTTAGCGATAAGTAAGTAAGTTAAAGTAAAAGTAAAGTAAGTTTAAGTTGAAAATCTAATAAAGAAATTTACAGATTGTAGTAGCTTGATGTGCTGGCGTCTGTACCTAAAAATACAAATGAACTCATTGGAATGGCACTCATGGTTCTGAGCAATATATACTAAAAGGGATTGAAGATTTTTGTATGGAGCCTGGCATGCCTAGTTACAGTGTCATGTAAATCGATGGCTGACATGAATGCAAACACAAAACACATCAGAGGGGCAATTCTCGTAATTTTAAGAACGTTCACAGTCTGATCTCAGTCTCAATCTGTCAAAAATACCTCTAATTTCCCTACATTTTGACAAGTTTTTGACATTTGTTTGTCGCTGAGATGAGACTGCGACTAGATTTTGAACGTTTTAAATTACGAGAATTGGCCTTATGGACCAAACCCCGTAAAGCGTCACGTTTCTGAGATATTAACATTCACAGGTGATCACGTGACATCCATATTTTTTTAACTTATCTACGTCTTGTTGCATAGATGCAGTAGCTAGGTACCTATGCCACGGACCTTCAAAGCCCTTTTGTAATGCATTATAAAGTATCCGTTATTGTGCATTGTTGATTGTCTCAAAAAAGTGAAATATAATAAAGGGATTTGCTAAATAATCACACATTAAAAGATGTAAGTGAAATTTAAATCTGTAACATGAGTAGGTTTACCGCTCCATTACCCTTCATAATTTGAAAACAAATTACTCATTTGGGTAACTCAAAACCATAACCGTAACCCAATATAACCATTTCAGTGGGACCCTGAATCCGAAGCATGCCTTAGCACGTTCGTGGGTCATTCTCAACTGGTTTACACGGCCGCTTTCTCGCCCCACTCGCCGGCGACCTTCGCATCTGTGTCCGGAGATGGACACCTCAAATTATGGACGTGTACCGAACCTTCCAGACCTGCTGCGGTGGTAAAGGCGCATGATGCTGAGGTAATTTGAATCTTGTAGTGTTTTGAATATTATATAATATTAAATATGTGATGAAATACTTTGTTACACAACCGGTCAAGTGCGAGTCGGACTCGCGCACCGAGGGTTCCGTACAAATTATTAGGTATGTAACTACAAATTTACGGTTTTCGGATTTTTTCCTTTACTGGATTGCAGCCCTGAATATTTGATATTAATTTCAACTTGATAACTCTAGGCGTTCCTGAGAAAAAGGCTCTTAACAGACGGACAGACAGATGGACAACGAAGTAATCTTATAAGGGTTCCGTTTTTCCTTTTGAGGTACGGAACCTTAAAAATATTGGTTATTAGAAGAATGGTACCCAGTTGATGGCAAGAGGCTCGCCCTTATTACATGGGATTTAAAAATAACTGGTGAAATGTGGGTGTACTATGGGTACACCTTTATCTAACCTAATTTAATCCTTCGGGGAGTTCAGGCCTGATTTTGTGTATTGCTATACTTCCGACGTTGTAAAAGTAAATACGTTATTCTACATTTCACAAATCAAGGTACTGCCGATCGATACTGTAAAGATCTATCCGTAAAAAAAAAGGTGAAGTGAGCTATCATTCCACCTGATGCTTTAGGGATTGACACATTGACAGCTCACTTCACCCAAGTTTTCACGGTGAGATATTTACAGAATCGCTCGGCAGCATTTGGCTTGGCTCTAACTCATTTAAAGTAGATAATGAAGGATTGCCTTTATAATCTACCTTAAAAAAAAAAAAAAACTTATGTGAAACAAATATGCATGTTTTGTTGATGAACAATAAAAATGATGCTGCCTCTAATAATAAACCTTGCATAGTCAGTGTTTGTGTTTTTGGGTCAAAGTCAAATCATTTATTTCAATGAGGCACATAAAAGGCACTTGTGAATGTCAACATTTACAAAAAAATTGAATTGATTCTAATTGCCCCTTTCAAATGGCAGTGTTGTATGGAGAAAAATCTGAAAGAACATCTTTCCAAAAGTTCAACGATATTTTGGATCTTCGTCTACAAATATTGAATTTGCAGGTACTCTCTTGTGATTGGAGTAGAACAGAGACGCATGCACTTGCCACGGCTGGATCTGATGGTCTCGTCCGAGGGTGGGACCTGAGGAGGCTCACTTCACCTATGTTTACTCTCAAAGGTAAATAAAAATCAAATACCTAATTGTTTTTTTTTTTTTTTTTTTAGGTTATACTGTTTTATATACTCTTGTACCATATGTGACAATTAAAAAAACAACAGCTGGACGGTATCCACAAGTATTGGTGTTATCCATTAGATGTATTGAAATATTTAAAATAATATGACGATATAAGTTTTCAGTAGTTACGGGTCGACACAAGCCCGAAAGTCTGACAACCAGTCTTATCAAGGGGTATCGTATATCGCCCAGAGGACACGGTGGAGGCCTGTCCCGCTTGGGCAGAGCACCGCCGTGTCCTCGTAGAGGCGATCGGCAGCGGCGGCGACCTCTCGCGCCCGGCCCTGGTCCAAGCCATGGTCCGGGGCGAGAGGGAGTGGGAGGCAGTCACCTCCTTCTGCGAAGCAGTCATGCTAGCGAAGGAGGTGGCGGGATGGGAGAGGGAGAGAGCGGAGAGAGCCACCCGTCCCAGCCGCCGCGGTAGACGCTCCGGGCGTCGGGAGCCGCGTGACGACTCCCGGCCACCGTAGGCGCGGGCCTGCGGACGGCGAGTAATGGGTAGCTCGCCGTCCGATCAGGACCAGGCCCGTGCCGGACGGCGCGTATGTGTTCCACGCGCGCCTCAAAGAGATGTCAGCATCGAAGGAGGGGCCCGTCAGGGCCGAAGCCTGCCGGGGCAGCGGGATTGTCCGAAAGGGTTACCGCTGCCCCGGAACATAAAGGGCTAAGGAAGGAACACGGATGGGTTTTAGTCAGTAAGAGTCTGACACTCCCTTCCGCTCCACCCAGAGCGGGAGGGGTCATTTGATGATTTCCCATCCTTAAAAAAAAAAAAAGGTATATCGTATTACTTATCGTATTATTTTAATTTAAAACTAACATTAGGCTAAGTTATACTAACATTATATGGATTGATTTCTGATATAAATATTTGAATTTGAATTTGAATTTGAATTTGAATTACTCAGTAAACTGGGTTGTGGAGGACAGATAGGCAGTAGCTCCATGTAAAATACTGGTATTCAGCTGCATCCGGTTAGACTGGAAGCCGACCCCAACATAGTTGGAAAAAGGCTAGGCAGATGATGATGAGGAAATAAGTGACGATCAAATACCATTGCAACCTTGATTGATAAATAATACCATTTAATAATAGAAGTTTTTCTCAGCACTAAGAGTGTTTGTTATTTTAATGTGTTGTCTCTGTTATTTCAGGGTGTGAATGTGCAGTCAGAAGAGTACAGTTCTCTCCTCACGCGCCCTCCATTTTAGCAGCTGCATCCTATGATTTTACAACTAGGTAATTATTTCAACCTCTTTCGTTCTTTCTTTCAATGTATACTTCTTTAGTCTTTACTGGTATTCGTTAACTTGCCCGGTTTCGATCTTGCAGCATCATTCTTGAGAATAAGCGCCCTAAGATCTGGGCCATCACAACGAGTAAAGTAAATAAGTATTAGTAAGGTAAAGTATTTTTGTTTCACGAAGCGACGCGCGCTTTACTTGTGTTATCCAAGTGTACAAACACGCTGTGAATGTGTGCCTAAAGACAAGTAGCGTGAGAATATACACACACGCGCGCGTGTGCGCGTGTGTGTGTATATTCTCACGCTACTCGTCGTCGTCGTATGTGTGTGTACACATACTTCCGACTTCGCTATTGTCTTGGACGTTACCGAGCTCTCCTGCCCGTAACTACATAAACACGCTGTAAATGTGTGTGTAAACACATACACTTGTTAAACACAATTAAGCGCGTGTGGCTTTGTAAGATAAAAAATAAATAAATAATATGTCTATAAAATAAAATTTATTGTGTTATTAGCAATTATTATTAATTAATGCACTCAAAATCCCAAGTGATATAATATTAGCTCTGCATCAATAAAACAACGGCCCATTGTACACTAGTTAAATAAATGTTTGTCCTTTTTATTTCATGTGGTGTACAATAAAGTGTTTAATAAATATATTAAACATGTCGAACCTTTGATTACCATTTATAAATAAAATTATAATTTTCCCCAGGATATGGGACCTCAAACGCGGCTGTGAGCCTCTAGAAACGATAAGGCATCACTCAGAATTCACGTATGGACTGGACTGGAACGCACTGAGGCCACACCAGATAGCTGACTGCGGATGGGACTCGCTGGTCCACGTATTTACACCTAGGTCTTTGGCCTGAGAATGGTCCTGAAGTGAGTACACTTAACTTACTAGCGACACACCCCTGCTTCGCACGACAAGTCAAAACGTCGAGGTTTCTGTGATATTTAAATTAAATATTGAAGTATCAGGGAGGGCGCCCACGAGCAACTTAGTTGCCCAGCCACTTTAGTCTGTCGCTGTCTCCTCGCCGAGATTTGGACGATGCGCACACGGGAGCGACAGCAACACTACTTTTTTGTTACATTTTCGGTTAAGCGGCAACTGGCTAGCCGACAACTTTTTGTCGCCGTGCGCGCACTTGCATTGCAACCAATAGACGGGCAACAGTTGCGTCCAAACTTGCGGACTATAATTATGTAACACATAGTTTTATGCTATCTATGTAGATATCCTGTTTACAAGGCGATGGTTTAACCCGTTTAATTAAAGTAGAAACTAACATCGATAGCATAAATGCTACTGTATCATGGCAACCATAACTTTGAACTAGGACTGGATACAGGACGCTCGATGTACGGGAAGTACCTAAAAAAAAATGGTTGATGAGAAGCAACTTCGCCGGCATTTTGTGTATTTTTCTGAATGCCCTTTTGACATTCTAGGGGTCGTTGACACCTTGCAATAGGCAATCATTCTTTCATTCTCCAAAATAGGAACTTTCGAATTGAAAAGTAAGTAAGAAGCAAGATATAGTGAGGCAAAAAATATTGTTTCAGGATTCATTGGATCGTCTGTGATTAAACTGAAAGTGTATGTGGAGGAGTATCGTGCCAAACCATTATAGTGTTTATTGCGAAGACAATCAGGGTTATAATCGCTTGCAAGCGTTCACTCGGTGCAGGTAACGGTGAACAGGGATATCGAGGTTTTTGGTGATAGAAGAGTCGTGTATTGTAAATTATTATTTGTTATAATCATATCGATAGTTAGGTAGTGCTTTGTCTTAGGTGTATTCGCAAAAATATTAATGTCTCATTTCAAAAAGTGAAACTACGAAATCTCTAAAAGTTGCAAAAAAAAGCATTATTTGATAGCTTAACGCAGCCTTTTTTATATTGGACAGTTTCGCTATTTATCTTCTTAAGCTTTATTTGGTTGCCCCTGTGCACCACTTCGATGTATACATTATGATATCAGTATGAATACTTCCATGCTGCTTTTGGCTTGATACTATCATAGCTAAAAGATCACAAGACCAATTCCCGTAAATAAAAACGTTGAAAATCTAGTCGCAATTTCATCTCAGCTACAATCCATGTCAAGATCTTGTCAAAAATGTAGGAAAATCTTTTTGACAGATTGAGACTGAGATCAGACTGAATGTTCTTAAAATTACGAGAATTATTATCCCTCAGATGTTCAAACACATGCAATTTGACGTCGTATTTTCTCATTTTGAATACTCTCGACTCGATACACCTTAGACAAGGCTTAAATGTGATTTTATTAATATTACGCTTGTAATATTTTACGCAAACTCTGTGAAAGCTGTACTTAGCACAATTAGGGCTGATTTTTCAATCATATGATAACTTTATTCGAGGTATAATTTTGAAATTTTGACAGTTATTTAATACAAAAACGTCAATTTTATTCCTCGAATAAAAGTTATCTGGCGCTGGAAAAATCTGCCCATAAACAAATTAGTTTTATGTACTGACTGAATTTTACGCCTCTAAAATATATAATTATACTGTAATATGTTAAAACAATGTGCATTTTATTTTATACTTTATATTAACGTATCAAAGTTTATTATCGCCTATACTAACTAATGTACTTGTTACATTCCGTTTGTGTTATGATATTCAACTGTTTTTTTTTATTTGTTATATTTTTATATTGACTATAATTTAAGCAAAAAAATACAGACTTTATTGTGATGAACATGGTCTCTTTTAATATTTTAGTTGTAAAGCAAATTAATGTTATATTTAAGCTATGAAAGACCAATAATAGCTAATTATGAAATGTATTGATTAATTACCCCGTTAAAATATGATAGATTAATTCTTAGGCTACGCGCACACTATTATTATTAAACAGAGTGGCACGAGCCTTACGAAAATGGGATTTTCATCGTAAACAATACAGTTTTAAATACGTTTAGGATAAAAATCGCATTGTCATGAGAATGTCGCAAGTTGGCTTGACATGTTGCATTGGAAAATCGAGTTTGCCCGGTCAGTGGTAACTTCACACAGCATGAACTTTGCCCGTAACGTTATAATAAACATTAAACAATTGCACTCTACGCTTTTAGTGTTTGATGGGGCAGAACACAGTTGTATTTAAGTATAGTAAAAAAAAAAACATTTGATAGATCTCCAATATTGATTTCTTGAAAAACGAAAAGTATAAAAAAAAAATCTTTGTATATACCTAAATGTAAAGAAATGCTGCAAAAAACAACTTGATTGCAAGTTTTTATTTTGGCCAAAAAGTCATGAAATGCTTTAGCACTCTTTTTTCTTCAATTGTGAATAGGTACTATGTTTGTATATATATATTTATTATTGTATCTTATTCAAAAGATTGTAAATGCCACAGGGTGTCAAACCTTCGTATATTATAGCTAGCTTGTTACTATTGGATATTGTATAGTAATAACAGACATATTTGTGAGTTCTTGTACCTCATTAGGTGTCCGCATGAAGCTCCTTTGTAGAATTCAATATAAATCCCTATACTTCTTTGTGAACAGCCATAGACACAAAAAAAAGGTGGGATTTATAGCTGGTAAAGTAAGAAAACACGTGTCAATAAACTGGACCACTCTGTATAAAGTGAAAGCTGTGTCCAGTGTTTGTCAAAATATAATATGGAATAAGAACACTTATTTTATTTTTAGTAGAAAAAAAGCTCGAACTAGTTTGAGAACCCCGGTACCCGCGCGGGCCGCCCGCGCCCGCGTGCCCACTATGGACACTCAAATGAAGTTCTTATATTTGAGTATGCCGCGCCGCGCCCGCGCTGCCAGTCTGGCTAAGCACTTAGGGTCACCCGCGAAATAAAAATTTTCTTACAATTTGCAATTTGCAGGACAGTATCCTCAATATGATTCGCGGCCGTAAAAAATATTTATTTCAATATAATCATAAAAATCATCAATACGTCTCTCTAAGTCACTAATGACTGTTTAAGAAATCCTGACATTTAAGGGCAAGGAGTTGTATTGCTGATTCGAATGATTATATATTTGTTACGGTTGCGAAGCATATTACCTAACACTGATCTGCAAATTGCAAAAAAACGCAAGAAAATTTTAATTTCGCGAGCTACCTCAGGGCACACTGTAAGACGTTATTTGTTTCTATCTCATTTCATTCAATACTTTTCTAGCTATAAATGACATTTTAACTTTTGCTACAGAGTTTATATCGTATCAAATAAAACAGAATAACAATTACTAAGATTTTTATTTTACTTCTTATCGTGTAATCAGGCACTGAAAACTATACATTGACAAAATATTTTGAGATGAGTGAGGGATCAAAATGCTTGTTTTCTTTCATTTTCTTTCAAATACATTGGATGTGAAAGTAAATGGTTCAAAGGCGAAACAAGTGACATCTACCGGTGCGAAAACGTACAATTCAATTTATGAAAATACTTTACGCGGCCGTTGATAAGGCAAATGAAGTTTCTGGACACAAAATATGATGGGAGTGACACGAGACGAACGCTCTACAACCTAAACTTTTTCTAAAACTCCGTGTTTCTTATCAACAACTGGGTACTCTAAAAAACTTAAAAGAGCGACATCTATTGACAATACGTATTCGGAGAACTCAACTTTAGCCTCCGCAACCTTCCCTCGATGGCGGATAGCATATAGTACACCGACTTTAAATGAGCTTTGTCGTATTTACAAATATTTGTTAAGCTCGTTGCAGGGGAAAGCATGCCGCAAGACATGTGCCTTGTTGGATTGTAATAAGGGGTATATTTGAGTGTCTGGCTGGCGAACACGTTTCGGCCGCTAGGTTTCATGGTGCAAGCTTCATTGTTGGGTTGTGGTTGTTGCTCGATTTTCTCCACAGATGGCGCTAGATGTTTCGTCACTGTAAATTGTAACGCATTTTTTTTTTAGAACCTTTACGTACAGATTTATTTTTACGCGACAGCGGTGATGCAAAAAGGAGGGTTATGATGTATGTCTATGTATGTTCATCTGTTCCCTCATAACTTCAAAAGTACTTTTATGTAATAATTTGACAAACGAGGTATCGTTATAAGCGTCTTGACCGTCCGCTGAAGTCACACTAAATTCTAATTCACTAACATGTTTGAATCCTTTGTTACTTGTAATTAAATTCAATATGGCGCCCTCTTGAGGAAATAAAGTAATGAATTTAAAAATAAATATTTTGGGATGGTACTTTGTTGAGTATCAAATGAAAGGGCTTAATTAGCACATTTCAAAAATATAAATTACTGAAATAAGCCCTAAAATAATTAAATAAAAATAAGTTTATAAACTAAAACCCGACTACTGAAAAGGATGAAACAATAATATACCATCCCGTGGTTGTATGCTACGCTGTACTAATGTATATGTAGCAGCCAACTGGTTAAATTAGCCGTTCAGTTAACTGCCTGGCCTTTAGAAGTAGTGCTCGCCTCGCTTCCTCCCTCGGCTCGAACGCGGTTGATCACAGTTCTAACCTAACCTAACCCACTTGGTCGGGGTGCAATGCCTTAATTACTGCAACCAATTCGGCTCGCGCGTGATTGGTTACAGACTTCCAACCTAAACTGTAATTGAATATCATTCAGGCCGTTAGTTGAACGGCCGCCGTTTAGTTGAAAGGCTAGGCAGTTAACTGAACGGCTAATTTAACCAGTTGGCTGCGACATATACATAGCATGCAACCACGGGAAGGTACTTTTTTTTCATCCTTTTCAGTAGTGTGGTTTTAGTTTTAAAACTTATTTTTTCAATGGATGAGATTAAAATAAAGCTGCGTACCTATTCACTGGGAAACAAAGTTGCGCAACAATGATTCATCAACATGTTTAAGTGTTGTGGGACATGCGTTGATGGCAAAATGAAATGTTGCAGTGTTGCTGGTAAGCAACATTATTCATGGTAAGCTAAGCAACACGCTGCAACATCAAATGTGGTTAACAAAAAAACATCCCGCCACATCGACCATGTTGCGCGATTGTTCCGCAACATTGTTTCTAACAAATAAGTACGTCCAAACATCGGTTATGCTTATATGCACTGTGTTCGGAACATTTGTGCATGAATCTTTTAGTCCTGTGTCATATTCTTGCTTTGTCATAAATGGTGATGAAATTAGATTAATGGCCAGTTATCTCAGCAATTCATTTACGATGCTTATACCTACTTACGATTGTGTTTGACGCGACCCAGGTGTTTTGTGAGCAAGTTGCTGTAGTAACGACACGAAGTAACCAGATGTCTCCTCATGCAAGCCTCGCAGCATTCTAGAACATTTCTATAGATTTTTAATATCTAGAAATAAAGTAAAGAAAGAAAACTTTCCGGCCGTCGAGAGTATGCGTTCCTGACACCTGTCAGTGTGGCAGTTCTAGTAGCTATTAAAGATCAAATTCGCAAATCACGTAGGTACCCGTACACGACACGTCTGCGGAGTTTCGCTAACTAATTCAATTTGACCCTATAAACGACACGTCTCCAAAAAAACGTGGTCTAAAAGTGCAGTGTGAACCGTCAAACACGATAAATAAAGCTGATGGAGGCAGCGTATACTGTGCTCCCTCCAGCCTTCTTTACCTCGTCTGACCATCTCGTCATCCATTTATTATTTGTGACCAAATTAACAAAATTTTCTTTCTTTCTTTTCTTTTTGCTTTGAGCGCGTTTACTTCGCTTTTTGCCCTGCCTAGGATCTAAAACGGAAACAGTTAGGTACCTTCGTTAGTTCCTTCATGGCTCACTTGAGACGAATCCCTATGGGATTCCTCACTTCTCATAACGTGCACTCCATGCCCTGAAATTCAATCATGATTCTTCATACTTAACAAAGTCCAAATTCCATTGCAACCAGAAACTTAATAGGATTTATTTTGTTACAATCAAAAATTAAATGGTCACTCAAAAATCAACTAAGAAAAGAACACATTTCACTAAAGTAGATTATAACTGATTAAGGGGCGATGGAATATAAATTATATGAGATTAGGAACACTGCTATTATTTATTTATGACAGCTAATTAATTAATTGTCGAAGTTCAACCGATGCGCGCTATGGAGCAAGCTATGCTCGGAGTCTCTTTGAAGGATAAAATCAGGAATTAAAGTATCCGGAAAAGACCCGGAGTTCCTGACATAGCTAGCAGAGTAAGCCTCTGAAGTGGCAGTGGGCTGGCCATGTTTGTCGAAGAATCGATGGCCGGTGGAGCAGACGACTCCAGGAGTGGACACCGCGTATCGGCAAGCCCCCAGCTAGATCGACCGACGACCTAAAGAAGGTGGCTGGGACAGACTGGATGCGGAAGGCGGCGGACAGGGTGTTGTAGCGCAGTCTGGGGGCCTACCCCTTTGTCCAGCAATGGACTGCGATAGGCTGAGTTGATTGAAGTTCAACCTGTCATCCACGCTTTTTTGAACTTCCGAGACTATACTGGTATTCGGTTGCATCCGGTTGAGCTTGTGGCGACAGCCGATTAATCGGGTTAGGCCAGAAATAGGTCTTTGGTCGGATGGTACCCACCAAGATGAGATCCTCTGCCTCCGCAGTGACAGCGCGACTGAGATCGCATCATGGCTTCGGATGTCAATACACTCGCTGACTTTAGTTTTGGCATGTCGAACTTGGCTGCGTCCACCTCTAAAGAAAACATTAAACAAAAGAAAATATTATTTGATGCCTGAGGGGCAATTCTCGTAATTTTAAGAACGTTCACAGTCTGATCTCAGTTTCAATCTGTGAAATTCCTCTAATTTCCCAAAATTTTTGACAAGATTTTGACATTGATTGTCGCTAAGATGAGATTGCGACTACATTTTGTACGTTTTTAATTACGAGAATATACCTTCTTTGTATTTTGAACTTTAAAATGGCTCTTTTAATCAAAGTAGTTTAATTATAAAAAAACTAAACAATATAGTATCTATGGTTTTTTATACGATCAAATGAGCATTATTCGTTGTGCACTTTTAGATTTTCCAAATTTATTGATTTATGACAGCTTAGTAATTAATTGTCAAGTTCAACCGATGCACACTATGAAGCAAGCTATGCTCGGAGTCTCTTTGACGGATAAAATCAGGAATAAACTAAAGTATCCGGAAAAGAACCGGAGTTACCGACATAGCTAGCAGAGTAAGCCACTGAAGCAGTGGACTATCCATGTTTGTCGAAGGATCGATGGCCGGTGGAGCAGACGAGTCTTGGAGTGGAGACCGCGTATCGGCAAGCTTAGTGTGGGACGACCCCCAGCTAGATGGACGGACGACCTAAAGAAGGTGGCTGGGACAGACTGGATGCAGAAAGTGATGGACAGGGTGTTGTGGCGCAGCCTGGGATAGGCCTATGTCCAGCAGTGGACTGCGATAGGCTGGGTTGATTGAAGTTCAACCCACAATGTCATCCACGCTTTTTTTAAACTTCCGAGACTATACTGGTATTCAGCTGCATACCGTTGAGCTTGTGGCGATAGCCGATTAATCGGGTTCGGCCAGAAATCGGTCTTCGGTCGGATACCAATAATACCCACTAAGATGAGATCCTCTGCCTCCGCAGTGACAGCGCGACTGAGATCGCATCATGGCTTCGGATGTCAATACACTCGCTGACTTTAGTTTTGGCATGTCGAACTTGGCTGCGTCCACCTCTAGACAAAACATTAAACAAAAGAAAATATTATCTGATGCCTGAGGGGCAATTCGCGTAGTTTTCAAGAACGTTTACAGTCTGATCTCAGTTTCAATCTGTGAAATTCCTCTAATTTCCCTAAATTTTTGACAAGATTTTGACATTGATTGTCGCTGAGATGAGATTGTGACTACATTTTGTACGTTTTTAATTACTTGAATATACCCTCTGGATTCTGTGATCCTCGTATAAGCTCCGTTTTAATACAAGACGAGTTTTAACTTCAGTTCAAGCCTTTTGAGACAGTTTTTGTATTTTGAACTTTATTCCGACTGACGTAAAGTTCTCAATACAAAATTGTCCACTTAGGGTCAGTTCACACCGCGACGCGACGCGACGCGCAGTTTTCAAGATAGCAATACATTTATAGACCTTATCTACTACACAAAAAGGCACACAATTCAGTGAGGTGGGCCGCGCGGCGTAGCTCGACGTAGTACACTACCTCACTGAAACTTTTTTGAGTAGTAGATATAGTCTATAATTGCTATCTTGTAAACTGCTATTGGATTTCTGCAACTGTCAAGTCTATCAAAATCAGTGATCTTTATTGTCGTTGTAATAAAGTAGCTGTTGGGTTGCAGCCACTGAGAAGTCTGTCAAAATCAAAATGACCTTTATGCTCGTCACAATAAAATTGCTATTGGATTGTTGTTGCTGCTGTAAGCGGTAAAATACACACATCAAAAGTGTCTAGGGATCAAGCATTTTTATGCGGATTTCTTGAGATTGAGATGTGGCTTTGTAATAAATTTATGATTTTATAAATTTACATGGATCCTTTTTGGTGCATTTCATAATTTGAATCAGGAACTGTGAATCAAATTCGAGTAAAAGATGAAAATCAGCTGTCAATATTTTCCCTATAAAAACATACAACGCATTGAAGACATTATTAGTGCTACTGTTTCCCTACTACTGATTAAAACCAACGTTATTATGGAGCGGCGACGTCATTTAAGCAGGGAAGAAATGCTCAGAGCCGTGGGAATGATAGAAGCTGGTTCCCGGCAACGTACTGTGGCTTTAGCTCTGAATACAAGTCAGAGTGTTATCAGTCGACTTTGGACACGTTACCGAAGCACTGGTACCGTGGCTGAGCGACATGGAGGACGGTATCGCTGCACCACACGGAGACAAGACCGATACATTCAAATCTTAACTCGAAGAGCTCCAACAATAACCGCCATGATGTTAGCCGTGAGGCTTCATCACTCTTCAGGGAACTTAATTAGCGACCAAACAGTCAGAAACCGCTTGCATGAAGTGAACCTTCATTCCCGAAGACCGCTACGGGTACCACCTATAGCAATGCACAATCGTAGGATTCGATATCAATGGGCTCTTGAACACAGAAATTGGGCAGAAGAACAATGGCGTTTCGTGTGCTTTTCTGATGAGTCTCGTTTTGGTATGAGACCGGATACAAGACGTATACGACACTGGAGAACCCCTGGACGCCAACAGCGATTAAAATCCTGCCAGGAAGTCCATCCTTATAGTGGTGGAACCATCATGGTATGGGCGGGTATTTGGATCGGCGGAAGAACTGAGTTGATTTGGATCAGAGGCAACCTCAACGCTCAAATTTATGCTGAGACGATTGTATCAGACGTCATCGTTCCTCTACAAGTGCAAATCGGTCCCTTATTTCAGTTAATGCATGATAATGCACGACCGCACACCGCAAGAGTTGTAAGACAGACTCTCGCCGCAGCTAACATCAATGTCCTGCCCTGGCCTGCTCAGTCGCCAGACTTGAACCCGATTGAGCATGCATGGGATATGCTACAGAGAAGAGCTCTGCCGAATATGGAGGGTATCCAGTCGCAAGAAGACCTTTTTTTGTTGTTGCAACGAACATGGGCGGCCATTCCACAGCGTGATTTGGATGAACTCATTTTGAGTATGCCAAACCGATGTTCTTGTGTTGTTAGTGTTCGCGGTAGAAACACGGATTATTAATTGTTTAAGTTACCCAATAAAATTTTAAAGAAAACTGTTATTTCAGTCTTTTTTTCGAACTTTTGTGTTAGTGGTTCAAATGTCAAAAATCCCTTTATTAGGAAAATGGCAAATTTCTTTATTAATGCAAAGGTGACTTGGTTTATCGTTACTGTGACAAACGAAAACACTTTATTTGATGAATCCTTAAAGAAAATTTTAATTAATATCAATCAGGAGAAAAGTTATTGCAAAAATATATGTTGATCCCTAGACACTTTTGATGTGTGTATATATGAACGCACTGTATAAATCTCTTTTTCTCCCATTACACAGTAGTATCTACCTACTTTTTGTTTTTGATTGTTTGAATAGGGTACAACGGAAGCGGTGCCGATTTGATCCCAACTTGAAATTCACAATGACAACCTTTTACCAAGTGGGACGCTTTGCCTGACATTTCCTGTTTTACTCATTGAATTTAAACACAAGGCATCAAGGACTCCCACTCGTCGGAAACCCTTAATGTCAACCTTAATCAAACTTAATTAAAATTAAAGTTATATATATACAATAGGTACCTAATAAATTAATTTAATTATTAAAGCAGAAGAAGCCTATTGTGGTACATTTGCTGTGGAATATTTCTCTTGTCCTGTTTACTAGACTGTTAATGAATTCTGATTAGATGTTATGGCAACACCTACGCATTGTGGATGGATATACTGATATAATAGACTAGCTTCTGCCCGCGAATTCGTCCGCGAGAAATATCTTGTCCCCCCGTAGCATCGCATGGCCTGCCCGTGCTATTTCTACTTCATTTTCGCCACAGATAATACAATACTCTAGTATTTTCTTTTTACTTATTTTCTTTTTGCTCGATTCCTAAGGGTTCTACTACATAACATAAACACAACCAGCCTATAATGTTCCCACTGCTGAGACTCAGGCCTCCTCTCTGTAAGAGGGAGTGAGCCGTACTTAACCCACCACGCAGGCCCAGTGCGGGTTGGTAGATGTCACATGCCTTCGAATTTTTGGTTCTAGGACATGCCGGTTTCCTCACGATGTTTTCCTTCACCGTTTGGAGAGCAGTGGTGATGAAATAATTTACACAAAGTAAAGCGCCTGTCTGGGTTCGAACCTACGACCTACAACTCGTAAGTCGCGGTCGTTACCACTGGGCCACCACAGCTCTAGCGGGTCCTAGCGTGATGTTAACTAGCCAATAGACTTCCTCAAAAATTGGGCTTACCTACTTACCTAAAATGGAAAAATTAGATTTTCAAATCCGACTCGTTCTATAGATTTACGCGTTCAAACAAACAAACAAACTCTTCAGCTTTATTATTAGTATAGATTCCTTTACAGAGACTAGATTAGATATTCAGCCAAGTATTATACGTAAGACATTTCATTGAAATGTCAGGTGCGAATATTAAGGTAATCAAAAACGTGCCGTATGATTTCAGTCTCGGTCTAATTAATACGTACCTAATTTAGTATTCTCATTCAAGATTCTATTTTCCATTTCATAATCATTTTCAAATAATACACGGGTTGATCAATAAGTACCCGTGTTAGCAATGAAAGCGCACGTTTTTCTCATTTATTTTATTTGTCTACGTAGGTTAACTCTTTTAAGGCCACTTTTCCCAACGTTTCTGCCATTTCTGTAACCCATCCAAAAAATATGATTTTTCAAAGTCCCTAAAGCATCTGTCTCGGTAATAACTTCTTCATTTGTGCTAATATTTTTTCACTCGACCCATGTTTTCATGTTGGGGAACAGGAAGATGTCACAGCTGGAGCTATAGGTCCGGCGAGCACGAAGGATGCGGCAGCCATTCGTAGTGGCGAGATCATGCAATCTGGCCACGACAATTCTGGATGAATGTGCTGCCGCGCTATTCTGTAAAAATCTCACCGTGAAAACTTAGGTGGAGTGAGTTTGCAGTGAACTGTCAATACTTAGTGTCGATCTCTAGCGTCAAGTGGAATGACAGCTCACTTCACCTAAGTTTTCACGGTGAGATTTCTACAGAATAGACCGGCTGGTGCGTTATCTTGGTGAAACGGCACTTTTTTCTTATCAAAATGGAGCCGTTTCTCCTTCAATTCCTTATCTTAAAATCATTATTATCGTGCAGTATGACACGCCTACGGACTCTGCTACTTCGCACACTGTAGTACGGCGATCAGTGAGAATCGTGTCATGGACTTTTTCTACGATTTTTTCGGAAAACACAAGTATTTCGGGCGGCCTGGCCTCTCTTCATCAAAAAAATGATTTACGACCACGTTTGGATTCATTAAACAAATATCTCACAGTTGTGATACTTAGATGGCGAAGGGTCCCCCATGTAACAGCATCCAACTTCACTTTTATTTGTTCGCATGTTTTTCCATCCCAAAATAAAAAGCTAATTACTGTCCTTTTCTCATTTTATCAAGAAACATGAAACATTTTTGATCGATCCAGGTACATCTGAATCATGCAGCCATAGCTTCTGTATATTTGTTAGAGAGGGAAGGCAATCACTCTTGTTATTGCGTCAAGTCTAAATAAGCTTAATGTGCGGTAGACTAAGAGCATGCGCACGGTGTTTCACTTATCTATACTAATATCCTTACATAATAGGTGCCTATAAAACAAAGTTGCCGAAATGTCTGTACGCGCATAACTTCCGAATGACTACACTAAATTGGATAATTATTTTTTGTTGTGTTCGGTATTGCCAGGACAAGGTTTGTCATCAAAGAATATTTCGGAAATTTTAAAAAAAGAATTGCGCCCGTGCGAAGCTGGGGCGGGCCGCTAGTTAATAATAAAGCTGAAGTGTTTGTTTGTTTGACCGCGCTAATCTCAGGAACTACCAGTCGGATTTGAAAATTATTTTTGAATTTGATAAGTAGCCCAATTCTTGAGGAAAGAGCCGAGCAAAAATAAGCCAGAATGAAGCCTATGGCATTAAGTCCGCCTCTGTACATTTTTGTGCTTAAAGTATTAAATAAATAAATAATGAACACTATGCGAAAACGAAGTAAAAATAACAGCCGCATCTTTATAAGACTCTCCCCGTCTTATAAAAGTGCGGCTGTTATTTTAGTATAGGCATTGTGTATCTTACGGCTACCATGCGATCGAAGTCACTGGTAAAAGCTAGTTTCATAATAATTTTTAAATAGTACAGACGCCAGCACAAGCTACTGCAATCTGTCAAATGTCTTTAATATATTTTTAACTTTATCGCTAAAGCATAAGGTTCAAAGTTGATTGGGAAAAAATTACAGTTTCGGGTAGCTTGATGTTTGTAGAGGGGCCCGTGGCTAAATAATAACAGCCGCACAGGTCGATCGGTCAGGTTAAGCTACGCTTGCCGCGGTTGATCTGTGGATGGGAGACCATCTTTACATAACGAGACCCCTCCGTGCCTCGGAAAGCACGTTAAGCTGTTGGTCCCGGCTGTCATTTACAGATCTTTGACAGTCGTTACGGGTAGTCAGAAGCCCGAAAGTCTGACAAACAGTCTTACCAAGGGGTATCGTATTACCCAGTAACTGGGTTGTGGAGGTCAGATAGGCAGTCGCTCCATGTAAAGTATCCAGCTGCATCCGGTTAGACTGGAAGCCGACCCCAACATAGTTGGGAAAAGGCTAGGCAGATGATGATGGGT
Source organism: Gortyna flavago (assembly GCA_963669345.1). Lineage (NCBI taxonomy): Eukaryota > Metazoa > Arthropoda > Insecta > Lepidoptera > Noctuidae > Gortyna > Gortyna flavago. Next base: position 15,727,121 of record OY770131.1, on the reverse strand, counting down.
AGCTTGATGTGCTAGTGTCTGTACCATCGCGGATATTGGCGGTGGACCACTTTTCAACCTTATAACCAAGGGCATAAGCATAAGGGTGAAAAGGACCGCCAGTGTCCGCAATGGTACATCTGAATAGTGGCGCCGCCGACACTCCTATAACGCTACAAAACGTGCTACAAAAGTCACACTTGCGCTGCTTATCAAGTTAAAAAAAAAAACTTCGTCTGTATTAGGCCCTAAAGATAAAGATGATTAAAAAATAACTGACCTGCATCAACCCGGGCGCCAACCACAGTCGCATTCCTAGGGGAGAGCTTCTTGTCTTGGCCGACCAGCTTCGTGGTTTCGTACAGCGCCTTGTATACTGAACCAAAGACGAAACAGTAAGAAAAAAAAAAGTAAAACTTCAAGTTAGTTAGGTAAAAGGCAAAGAAAATTTTCGAAAAATAGTGTTACGGACAAATTAGACAGATTAAAAATTTTGCTATAGTTACAGATATTATTTCCAGTTATCTTTTTTTAAATAAAACATTTCGAAAACGTTCTTTACTAACTGTTTAGACCTTTACATCCTGCATATGCGTATGAAGTTTCATTAAAATCGGTTTATTCATTTCTAAAAACAAAGGCTTGAAAGTTTTTTAATGAAATGCCGTACGTCGTAAACGCTCTTAAGTTTTTTTTTCTTTTCATTCCAAAGACAATTAAAAAGTAAAACTTTTTGTGCGAGCAAAAATTTTGGGTCTGGCCAGGAAATTATTAAATTCGTCCTTTTGCATGTTACCTTGGTACTACACTCAACACTTCTTGATTTTCCCAAATAGATAAATACAGGGCCAAATTAAACTAGCTAGAGAAACTCCGCACACGTGATGGGTGTCGATATTATCTTAACACGATAAAACAAAAAATACATTAATTTGATTAAAAACAATGGGTCATCGACCGCAGATAGTACTTGATATACTTATCAGTTTTAAAAATCATTTTTTTTGTGCAAACGTCACAGAAAACAAAACGATAAAACAAAAGAAAACAAATTTTCAACTTGAAGTAACAACAACACCAGAGGCCGTGTCACAAAAAAAAAAATACATCAAATCTGTTTTATCCCATCACGTCTCGCAAGTTTCGCTAACTAATTTATTTTGACCCTGTATTATACAAACAGGCACAAGATTTTCCGCGTCAGTATTCTAAATATTTTATGAACAAAATCATCCTAGTTTCCTTGTAAACACGGAGAAAGCCTTGAATTCCTTGCCAATGTTGTAGTTTTCTTGCCAAAGCTTAATAAATCAGCGCATAAGTATCCGAGGGCGTATTTTAGGGCACTTTCTCGATGATAAAGGGCAAATAACGAACTGTTTTGGCGCTGGAATGTAACCGATGTAAATGCAAACCTTATGTTTTTTTTATTTTACAGCGTCATGCTTTACTTAAAGGAGGTAAGCAGAAATTACAGCTACCTTTTTACCCTATTATAGCAAAGAAAACGGAGGAGGAGGGGGAGGAGGTAAGGATTTTAAGGGCCTACCTCGAAAATCTAAAATCCTCGAAAACCTAGTAAGCGAGCGAAAGTGATGCAATTACTTTTGAAACGCAAAAGAAGAGGATGGCTATAATGAGCGTGCGCTCGGAATAAAACAACGTAGGTATGTGCCAAAACGAATTTACTCGTTTAAAAAAAAATGAATTAAATTTAAAACTACTTTGATATGATAATTCTCTGTTTTAAAGTAAATTTCATTAAAAAAGTCTTAAGCGTTACGCCGTGATGTTGAAAAAAGTAAAAAAATAGATTACAACTTTGCAATTTTTTTGTATCGTGAAAAATTCATTGAATCGTGTATTCCTTTTATATGATACTAGATCAAAGAGTCAAAAAACATATTATACCAAAATGTTAAATCCCTATAATTCTACATACTTAAAAACAAAATAGAAAAAACTATTTTTTTCAACATAGCCCCTTAACAGGCTATGTATGTATGTATGTTCATCTGTTGATAAGGTGGACGATTAAATGTTTTTAGTAGTCTTATTTGCTTATTGCGATTTCACAATTTTTTTTTAATAAACGGACAAGGTTGTACCATATTTTTCGATAAAATATTGAAAACGAGATTGCCATTTTTGCTGTTAGTAAAACATTACTTAAATATATTAAAAAGCTAGTTTTACATCTGCGAAGTCATAAGAGCCACTTAAACAAAGTGATCTTAACACTTTATTCTAAAGTGTTATCTTTCGGCACTAGGAAAGCAGGTTATGAAGGAAATACATTCACCCTATTACCATATAAAAATAATAATAGAACACATACACATTATTGCTGTAGTCTCTTAAGACGGCGTCGACCAAACGCCGACCGCTCAGTGGCGCCCTCATCGTTTGTTTGGTTATTACTTTTATTTTAAAATGAAAATGCAGAAAATAAGCACGTTAAGTTGTGCTCCACAAGATTATACATTAATACTATTATAAACGGTAGTTTTACATTGTTTAGTTTTATTATAGTTCTTAAAACGGATAATAGTGGCCACTTAACGTGCTTATTTTCTGCATTTTCATTCTAATAAAAAAGAAATAACCAAAAAAACGATGAGGGCGCCACTAGTGGGTCGGAGCCCCCTTAAGCAAATATAAAGGCAAAATATATCCTGTTTTTACCTTTTGGCGTCAGAACTTCTCTAATAGGATTCCGCTGACTCCCATCCCGCAGAGAACAGTGAGATGTCAGCTGCCCCACGGAGTGAGTAACATGTTCCCGTCTCATATTCACTTCTGAAATGGAATTAGGTACATGGCAGACAATTCTGTGTTCGCTACATTAGCAAATTGACTCGAATGAGTGATTTATTCTTTTGTTTAAGCTCTAGTTTTCATAGAAAATGTTAGGATTTGTTGTTTGTCTCGCTTGGCCTTTTTAATTTTGGGGACTAGACGGCTAAGAAATTTTGATCATGGATTATTTAGTTATTGGGCGTACGTAAATAAAACAATGAATTAATAATAAACTTTTTACAAAAAAATATTTGGACTTGTCAGTTTGCCATTGCACTAGTACTTTTGCTACGACATACGTAAGATGTTGGAGTCTTTGCTACAGCGAAGCTAACGTGGTAGTGTCATTGTTACGACATGGCTGATGTTACAATGTCATTGCTACGGCGTAGCTGACGTGTGGTGTCATTGCTACGGAGTCCCTGATGTAACAGTGTCTTTGCTACGGCGTAGCTAACGTAAAGGTGTAATTGCTACGGAGTTGCTGATGTGACAGTGTCATTGCTACGGCGTAGCTGCCGTGATTTTGTCATTGCTACGACATAACTGTCGGGTTACAAGTCGAAAACAAAAATCAATCTTCTAAAAATATTTTGTTGTGCCACAGCGCGCAGCGATTCGACTTACATTCTGTTTGTGACTTATTTCCAATAACATCATTTTATCTCGAATTATATCAGATTCAATAAATGGTTACTTACCTTCGGTCAGAGGATCAAGCTGAATTGCGGCGTCGGCGCAAACCACATTGTGGACCACACATCGAGGTTCTCCGTACAAAAACACACAATCTGGAAAAACCATTAGGGTGGTTACTAGATAGGCTAGGGCTATAGGATCGTTTTTGCTACGCGTCTTTTACCCGAATACGGCAAAGCCAAAAGAGGGTTATGATTTTAACAGGCTATGTATGTATGTATTTTCACCTGTTTCCTCATAACTCCTAAACTATTCTTCATATTTTGTCAAACGAGGTACCGTTGGAAGCGTTGCTTACTTCGATATATTTGATATTTCTTTCAACTCCCATATAAAATATAAAATAAGACTAATCGCAGCTATCACGCGTTATGAAAGTATTTTCAATATATCTTACCACGACATTTTGGCGAAAACGATTGACCCCCACACGGCGGAGGGGGAGGTAGGACACACTGAGTCGTCAACACACACGCAGACTTCTTTGTCCACGTCGGATTTTGCGACTCCGTTCCTAAACCAGCACGTAAACGGTTACCGTGGATACAAAGTGTAACACTATTTACATGCGAATTATTTTAAGGCAATTTATTTACGTCAAATTATTATAGAGTTACGAGGAGAACCAAGCCCTAATGAGATTGAATAAGGCTAGACAGTGAGAGAGAGAGATAGAGAGACATTTATAACATTTAGAATTTAAACTATTTTCAAAAGACCTTTAGTGCTTGGCCAGACTGGCATCGCGGGGCGGGGAGCGGTGCGGGTGCTGGGAACGCGCGCAGTCTGCCTGTCCGCAGTCTAGCGCAGGTGCGTTCCGTGTTGTCGTGTCCAGTGTTTGTCAAAATATAATATGAATGAAGAAGACGAAAACAGCTCGAACGAGTTGGAGAACCCCGGTCCCGGCGCGGACCGCCCGCGTACCCACTGCAGCCACTTGTATGAACGAGCTATGGCGTGAATTGCCCGCACGCTCACCGCGCCGAGCAGCCCGCGCCGCTCACCGCGCAAGCGTGCCCACGATGGACACTCAAATGAAGTTCATATGTTTGAGTTCGCCGCGCCACGTCCGACCCGCGCCCGCGCTGCCAGTCTGGCCAAAGAATTATAGTAATTTTCTTGTTAATATGATGTAAATTGATCGCCCTGAAAATATTTGCAAGTAATAATGTTACAAACTAATAATATTCCCAATACTCTTAAATGAAAATAACATGTAAAAAAGCTTCCTACCTATTCCAGACACTTCGATTTGGTAAAGTTTATCGATATCACACATTTACTTTTAATATAACTGTCCAGCTTTACAATGATACTCAATTTGGACCCCTTGCTGAACCGACATGGAGATTCTAGGGAGAAATTAACTAATAAGACTTTTTGTACAATAGAAAAAATACAAATTTATTGTAAGGCATCAATGTACCTGTATTGCAAATCTCTGGGCAAGCTTGAAGTATAGATTCTTTGACATCTTTGGTAACATAGTTATCTAAAATTGGAAAATCCTCATTGATTTTTAGTCAAACTATATTATTAATTACTACGTTCTTTTAGATTTAAACATACCTGAGGTAAACTCGTCAACCATTAGTCGATTCAAAGAGAACTCAGTCTCTGATTTCTTACTATAAACAGCTTTTGATTTTATTATGGGTAATACATCTGCAAGACTATCCTTCGACATAATTAATGTCGGGAGTTCTGAAAAAAAAAAAACATATTTTATGTTTTAATAAAGTGATATCGACATTCTAGGGAAATATATAATTGATTCTTTAGAAACTTTGTGAACTGGAACTTCGAATGTTGGTAAGTACGCTTTTTTAAGTTAATGAACCTCTAAACACTTTTTGGGCGTCCAATTACCTACACACGATTTAAAAAATAATAATTTGTCTCTTTTTAGATTCCTGGTCTTTTCGCACAGTTGGTCGCAGTAACTAAGCTAGGATTTCTCGACCAAACGCTCACCCGTTTGGTTAGGAAAGAACTGTGACCAACCACGTGCGAGCCGAGCGAGCGAAGCGAGCGGCACCGTGGCATCGTCCGCGAGCGCTACATCCAAGTTGGTTGCAGTTATTTGGTATTTTTAACACACCAAAATTATTCGTGGTTCACAAAAAGAAGCAAATTATATATTAGCGTGTTCATTAATATTTTTAGGAAAGCGAAATGCGAATTATTTGAGGTTCAATTAAATACATGACGTAGTAGCGGGACTAGCGGACTGACTGCCCAGGCAGTGAACGTACCCATGTATATAAAAAATTAAAATATTAGAAAAGATGTAGAACTAACCATATGGCATTGGATTGTCAACATCAGTATCAGTTTTTAAGGAAAAAGTGCATGGTTTTCTATTTTCATCATCATCAAGCATTATTGATTCGAAAGCTGCAAAGTAAAAATGTTATATTGTACATCAGCAGCATTTGGAAGTCGACGTGATTGTCGCTGTGGCCCTTGCCAATGAAACGGTTTTTTGCTTGAGCTACAGACGACTGTAAATCGGCCTCGGGCACTCCACCGCCACGGAAGCGACAGCTATCAACAATTTTCTTGCTCAAGAACAATGCAAAAGATTGTAGGTTCCATAGGAGTAAAAGTACATATATCTTCTTTTTTCGTTTTGTTTTTAGGTGTTACTTACATATACATACGTATCAATTGATAGTTGATAGCATGCTGCCGGCGAGTACTCGTTTATCGCAGCGACAAGAGCTATCAAAGAGAGTACTCGCCCAGCTCGCTTGGCAGAACACTCGCTGAGAGACACACACTTGGTAAACGCATACCAGCGAGTAATCGCTTGTCGCCGTCGCAAACTCGTTTTTAGTTGCTATATAGCTCTACTCGGCATCTCGTTAGTCCTCAGCGGTGGAATATACGTTAACATAACTAACAATAGGACGTAAGACATCTGATGGGTAATTTTAATTTTAAGAACGTTCACAGTCTGATCTCAGTCTCAATCTGTCAAAAATACCTCTAATTTCCCTACATTTTGACAAGTTTTGTTGATATTTGTTTGTCGCCGAGATGAGACTGCGACTAGATTTGTAACGTTTTAAATTACGAGAATTGGCCTTCAGGCCTTACGTCCTATTGTTAGTTATGTAAATGTAAGAAAAATTGGTCTAGCCAGTCTAAGACGGATTGATGAAGATGGACGTACGCACGGCTTATGCGACACATCTACGTACTAAATGGATTTTAACCAAGAATAAAACTACTGCATAAAATAGAAAACAAACAAACGTGAAACATACCATTCTTGGAACTATATTTGAAAGAATTTGGAAACTTCGTTGGATGAGGACCTGAAGAGAAAAATATAAATGCAAACATTTTTTTTCTTACCTTAAGGTTACAGCTATAGGGCTGCTGTCCCGCATATTAATTATATATCTTCTCGTTTCAGGTTAGTGTGTAATATAATGATATACTTTTTCAAATGATGCTCGTTTCATTCGAAAATAGGACGCAATTTGCTCACATTTTCTCGATTGCCGTTTAACCAAAACAGGCAACTCACCGCTTTCTTGTTTTTCAGCTAAAATGGGAAAGTATTGGATTTACCAATACTTTCTCAGATCTTCTTAATTTAATTTTTCTGTACGACATAATATTTTTTTTACGTTGGATTGAGCATGATTATTTTACTAACGTGCGGATAGGACAACGGCGTACAGATGAAAGAGGCAGCCGATCAGTGGCTACAAACAAACCGGGTACGAACTTGTGAACAAACATAACCGGAATTCGGCCGACGCGGCGTCGCTCGTGCCGGATAGAAACCGTCTTGTGAACAAGCACCCGAAAACACTGTTTCTATGGCGTGATGATCGATTGACGAATGATATTTCTAGCTGTTCCAGGAAAAGTATCACGGATGATATTTAATCATGCCTCATAATTATAAAAAATATCGTTTTCATTGACGTCACCACACAAACGGAACATTCAAGCGTCATCTCCTTTAACTTAGAGCGAAAAATAAACTACCGTAAAACGACAGATGGATTTGTGAATGATGATATTGTGGGTTGCAGCTGAAAATTAGCGTCAGGTGGTACACCTTGTGTTGTCATCGGAAAATATGTTGAGCTGAGGCTCTTTTGATCTCTTTTAATAATTGATTTCTGTTTTTTCTAGTTTTACCCCTTTGCTAATAAATGTATTATATCAGATGAATAGTTACACACCGATTTCTCTCTTGCAGTCGTCAGTAATTTGACTTTTGAAAGAAGAAGACAAAGCGTTGTGTAACTATACGGACGCTATACAACGTTTATTAATAAGGGGCTAAGGTGTATTTTTTGCTGTACCTAATGCCAAAAAACAATTTTTTCTTTCTTTTTGTTATGGCTAGTAGAAAAGTGACTACTGAGATAAATGCTACTAGAGAAGGAGAAGACATGCAATGACCCAAAATAAATTGGGAGAAAGGCAGGAAGGAGAATGACGATTACCTGCAACAACAACTGGAGAAAAATTGCTGTGAAGACTTGATATTTTGTTAATAAGCTTGCGTCTTATCATCCGCGAACGGTACATAGATTCGAGAAAACCAATCTGCAAGTATCCACTACTGGATGTAAACTTAAGAAGACATTGATCAAAGGAACAGTTAAAAGTGACCACGACTCCGCCTTGGAATGCAAATGTAGTGCTGTTCCACAAACGATGGGACACTTAATATTGTCTCCTGTTGTCTGCACATTATAGGAACTGATGGCCGCTAGTGATGGATCGAGTCCATTTAGATTGCCATCGACACTCTAAAAAGAAGACGTTAAAAGTACTTTTCTCAGAAACATCACGCTTAGCAGAAAAAAACCGCACGCAGTTTGTTGTTATCACCCAGAAAAGGGACATTGCTACCCATACTTTTAACAAAATCATTATTTCATGTTGGTTCAAATTGTAACTAGAAATACAAACTTTTGTTCACAGAAGGAGATTCATTTATCCATTGTTCGGCCACCTGGGAGTTGATCCTAGAATTGGTCTTCTTTTTACCAATTAGGCGGGATAAGTTTTGTAACTGGTTGTTGACATCTGCAAAATAATGTACTAATCGTGAGGAATTTTTTGTGAAGTTTGGGGACAACAAAATCAATATCTTATATGACAAAGTTCTAATTCCATTACAGCAAAAATGTATATAAGGATCTTCTTATCACTTAAAAATCAATTTAGACTACATAACCCTAAGTTAATACTTAAGTAAGTGGTAATAAATGTAAATTAACTATGATTCTGAATTTAATTATAGCCTGTATAGTCCCACTGCTGGGCAACGGCCTCCTTCTCCCTTTTCCACACACTTCTATCCTCTGCTCTCGCTCTGCTGTAGGAGTCAAGTTCTTCCATCCATCTTCGTCTTGGTCTGCCATGATATCGCCTAGCATTTAATGCGACCCAACTAGCTATTTAGAAATTTGTAATTTATTGGTGCTACATAGAAAACTGATATCATTTAAAATTGCCTCGTCTGCACCATCGGAAAATTTAATGCTTTATTGGGAGTGAAAAAGTAAATCTTCAAAGTTACCAAGAACATAATTTTAATAGTGTTATTTTACTTCATAACGTCACCTTGTATTTATTAATCACTAGCAGCGCCCCGCGGTTTCACCCGCATAAGTTTCGATCCCGTGGGAATATCGGGATAAAAACTATCAGAAGTCCTTCCCCGAGACTCAAACTATCTCTATACCAAATTTTATCTAAATCGGTTGAGCGGTTTTAAGCGTGAAGAGGTAACAGACAGAAAGACACACTTTCGCATTTATAATATTAGTATGGATTTACCGCCGCTAGTATTAAATGAACATAAAACATATGAAAGGAGAAGTATTAGTTAAAAATAGTAATTACTGTTTGGCAGCTCGGCTTTACTCGAGCAGTTCCTGAAAATGTTCACCTCCATAGACTTCTGCGTAGTCTGCAGCATGGAAGTTTCCGCAAGGTTATCCGTAACTGTCCAGAACAAACATTTAATTACTATCGAAAATAAACATGAATTCATATCAATTTATTTTAAGGATTTGTGAAAAAATTTAGTATTTGACTACTATCGAAAATATACATGAATTCATAACAATTTATTTTAAGGATTTGTGAAAAAATTTAGTATTTGACTACTATCGAAAATATACATGAATTCATAACAATTTATTTTAAGGATTTGTGAAAAAAATTATAAAATCGGTGGAAAAATGGAGATGTTAGGTTTACGGTTATGGCAGAACTTTACGCCGCTTGTTAATTAGGGGGGTAACGTCTTTTTTACTACAAGAAGATGTAGACATCTGAAGTTTCACAATATTCTTCGTACTCCTTCGTAGCGACTACGCCGTAGCTACTCAACCTCAAGCTAGCTTTTCTTGCTTGAGACATGAGTGGGTTACGAATATAGAAGTACTAGCTGCGCCACGCGGTTTCACCAGGGTAAGTTTCGATTTTGGGGTATGAAAAATTTATAGTAGCCGATTCTCAGACCTACTGAATATGCATATAAAATTTCACAAAAATCGGTCGAGCCGTTTCGGAGGAGTATGGTAAGTAACATTGTGACACGAGAATTTTATATATTAGATATTGCGTCGTAGGTCTGAAGACCAATTCTCGTAATTTAAAAAAAAAGAAAGAAAGAAAAAACGTTTATTCGCGGTGAACATGACGCAAAAAAAGAACAAATACAAAAAATAATAAAAGGTTAAAAAAGTTTAAAATCTAGTCGCAGTCTCATGTCGGCGATTATTTCATGGCGTTATTTATCTCCAGCCTTTAATTTTCCCACTGCTGAGACGCAGGCCTCTCGATGAGAGAGTGTGGGCCATAATCCACCACGCGGGCCCAGTGTGGGTTGGTGGATGTCAGATGTCTTCGAATTTTTATTTATGTTGTATATTGTTTAATTCGAGAAAAGTTTTTTTTTTACAACACACAATAATGACTGAATGTAAGAAGTTACATTATTTTTATAGGCCCGAAACTTTGCCACTTCCACGGCATTGTCACTGGCAGCGCAGGAGTCACTAGATTGCAGGTGTCAAGGGGACAAGAGTTTTACCCGCTAATAACTATTTTAAGACTCCTTCGTTGGTGCTCGCAAGCACGAGTTCCTGAGTTCGATTCCCAGGTCGGAGAGTGTTATTGGGTTTTTCCATTAGAAATTTCTCAGTAGCAGGCCGGAGTCTGGATTTGTGCCCAGTTGATGGCAATAGGCTCGCGCCTTATTACATGGGACTTAAACCAAACTGGCGAAATGTGTATGTAATATAGGTGTACCTATATTACAGGCCAGGCAGAGGTGTACCTCTGCCTGGCCCTTTGGGGAATACAGGAGTGATGTTACGTTATGTTATGTTGTTGTTTCGTTGTTGTTGTGTTGTTTTTGTTTCGTTGTGTTGTTGTTGACAGAAATCTCGATGTCTGATTATCGCCATATTATTATCAGTAGAATGCACCCGTGTGATAGTGGTCTGTACCCGTAGGGTTGTTAGTTAATAAAATAAAACCATCTAAAACTGACCACTCTTTCTGGAGTTATCAGTCTTGACTGTCATCGCTGACACCGGCGGCACTTGGATAGCTGCGGGAAGACCGCGGTATGACGTCATAATTGAAGCGCTCTTGTGCTGAGTTGATACTAGAAGCAATTTGTTATTTAATTTTTTTTTGTAGTTTCAAAAAAACAGCTGTTTTTATAGAAAAAACCAATATACCTATGCGGTCAAAATATATGGAACAACATTTTTTTTTAACAACCAACGAATAACTTCTACTTTGGGGGGGGGGGGGGGGTTCAAAATCATGTACCTACTGAATTCAAGGAAGCAGGTTGCGCGTCGATGTCCCCCTGCTACACTGTATTTATACTAGATGATTTTTTTACCGTCTCGAAATTTTTACAGGATGTTCAACCCATGAATGACATCGACTGACTTTATAGTCTGACTGCAAATTAATCATTGATTAGGTTATTGTATCGTTATTCAAATCCATAGTTAGAGCCAGACGAAAAACAAAAACACTAAAAGCCTCTAAAAACCACTTATATAAAACATTTGAAACATTATCAATTTTCGCACCAAAGCATGAAAAAATAAACGTCACATAAGCGTGTTATTTACCCATACAACCGGAATGCTTCCATGTCATTACACACAATTGTAAAGAGGCTTTCGGAATAAATGCCGTAAAAAATCACCGAACACTCCTTGTAAAAAACAGGGGCTGGAAATATATGGCGTGATGGAATCGTGTGTGTATTTACAGGGCTTTTTATGGTTATTTGCGGTATTTGCTGAAAAGGGTTTCAGAAGCCTTTTCTAAATGGGAAATATTTAACTGATCCTCAAAAAAACTTTTTGCGCTTCTAATGATGGTCACTAGGTATACATCTGCGCGCGAGCGCCACATCCAAGTTGATTGCAGTTACTTTTACTACAAGTTTTTGGAGAGGGGATTTTTTTTTTAAATTATGGTTTTTATGGATCACGCATGGCCTGCAATAAAGATTTTTATTTATTTCTTTGTAGAAGCGAATAGTGGGAATTATTAGAGGTTCGATTAAAAACATGTCTTTGTAAATTGCACTTTTGCAGCATGCTTTATGATGAGGTGTTTTTGTCTATATTTCTATAGCATTCCTATGAAAAATGTGAGAATCTTTCATGATATGTCGTTGCCTTAATATTTATTAAGAAGTTTCGCCTCATAATGATGATGAATGGAGAGGAACGCCAAAGAAAAAAAAAATGGATTGTGTGAGGAATGATATGAAAGAAAAGGGAGTGAATTTTAACGTGACAGTTGACAGGAGAGAATGGGACAAAAAAACGTGTTGCGTCGACCCCAAGTAACATGTGACTAGGGCAGCAAGACGATGAAGCTTTACCTCATGTGTTCGATGTTAATATGGTAATTAGTTTTGCTTTGCATGTGGTAATATTTCAGGATACAGGCAGGTACAGACCATCAGACTGAACAATTTTCTCCATGGCACCAACATCGTAATAATCGCGAAAAAATAATCAGCTGCATACATTTGGGTCGAGTACCTACGTATTGAAGTTTTATACGGGATAAGTGATTTATTTATTTTATTCGTTCAGTTTGATAGTCTGTTACACCACACTCTTAAATATGATGACACCTTTCTGAAACATGCTGTTGTATAACTTATTTAATTGTTAGCGTCGTTCTGTTTTATGCTTGAGAGACAATAGATAAAATGAAAGAAATATAAAGAAATCTGTGTAAACTCACCCCCGAATTTTTCAAATCCTTCGGTTTGTGTAGGGGTCTCATTGGCAATCAGGCTTTGTGCGCTGCACACGGAGATAATGTGGTCACGATCAAATCCTGAAGTTAAGAAAAAGGGGGTTAGGCCATGTTCACTCGTCGATGATACCTACTACACTGATACAGTCCTTTCACAGTTATTTTACACACACACACACACACACCCTCACACACACACACACACACACACACCCTCACACACACACACACACACCACACATCACATTGATCTTTATTCTCATTTTATTAAGGTTGTGTTAAATACGAGGACAGACGAGTGAAACAACTGCTTGCTAGTAACGCACTGGCGTTTATTCGCGTAGGTACGTATGTACTATCGGTGCGTAGGCACACGCACACATACTGAACAGGTTGCTATTTAATGTCAAAATTACTGTGATCCTTATCTAAATGTAAAATTGGTTACCACAAGTAAAGCGCGCGTCGCTTCGTGAGTTAAAAATACTATACTGTAGGTTAACGTGACGTTAAACTAGAGTCTATTTAGTGTAGCGGTTAAGGTCCCCCATTTTATTGATTGAATGTCAGTGGCTATGAAGAAAAACTATAAATCAAGTTGAGTCGATCTATCAACCGAGTATTTCGTGCCGTCCGATATATTGGCCACGAATGCCTCCAAGACAAATATATCATTCTGTCTATACCAAAAAAGTGTCTAAGTAAGAATTACGCGTTCGAAAAAGTTACGTCCATCGGTACGTTGCTAGATCAATGGCTTTATTTGGATCTAGATAATCAACATAATCAGCCTACAATGTTCCCACTGCTGGGGCAAAGGCCACCTCTCTGTGAGAGGGAGTGCCCTTAGAGGTTTATGTGAAGTAAAATGTTTTGAATTTGACACAGACATGACGAGTGTTTTTATTGATAATAAAAACGCTTTGCAGATGAACACATCTTATAATAATATACTTTTAAATACTAAAAGAGATTCAGTATCCAACTAAAGGATAGAGGAGCATCATACGACTTTGCTACTCAAAATTTAACCCTGTTTACATACGACAGATCTGCGTACGTCCTTACAAATCTATGCGTCCCACAATCTCTTGAAATACCTACTTAAATAACAAACAAAGTGGATTACATAAATACACGTATTTATGACATGTCACATGACATGGCGTGCAGAGGGTTCGGCTCGCAACAACAAGCTGTTTATATTGAACTTTTACGAACATTTGTAAAGGAGTAGTTATTTATAACCGATGTTATGGCCTACTTACGAGAATGCATAATAATATATGTTTTGAAGAACTATACATAATTATTTTTTTATAATTTTTTTAAAACTTTATGTAAAAGTAAAAAAAAATACTGTACAAATGCGGACTTAATGCTTGAGGCATTTTCTACCATTCAACCTTATGGTAATGCAGACACAAAACATGGTGCAACATATGAGATAAATAGTTCGGAAATGACAATAAAATACTAGAATAAATAGTAAAATAATGATCGGTAAAGGTGATCGCTGCGGGATGTTACGGCCAACTTCTAAATATACAGGAAAGGAAGATGCGTTCGAATTTGGGTGCAGACTATACGACACGATACCGTTTTGCTTTTCGTAAATCGTGATCTGATTACCAGAAATCCATACCAGCATAGCTATTTACAACCATTCAATACGCCTCCGTGCCGAATCGAACATCAATTAATTAATTTATTAAAACTTTACGCACAAGTAAAAGAAATACTGTACAAAGGCGGACTTAATGCCTGAGGCATTTTCTACCAGTCAACCTTAGTCTACCAGTCAACCTTATCAATCCATGTTATCGAAGGAGTCCTCTAAACGCTAATCACAAATCCCGAAAATGTTGACAGTTTAAACCAAATAGACGACCGCTGTTTTTCAGACAGCTAGTTGCTGTCGAGGACTACGCAAATCAGGTAACCGAAAATGTGTCATTTTGGTCTCAGAAGCATTTCGAATGGTTGTGAATAACTATGCCGTTAGTTGATAAACTGCCTGATAGCTTAACCACCATCCCATATCTGACATACAGCACGGACATTTCTCATGTGTCTCATAAGTTTGACACAGCAATGCTCAAAGGCAAAATAAATAAGTACCTAATTATAGTGAAAGAAATTCAGTTAAACAGTTTGGCAATCGAATGTCAAAAACTGCACTAGATTAAAAAGAAAGCGTCAGTGAAGCCGAAGATCTGACGAACAATTCCTTTATTTTTAAGTACGTTTGCATACCAATCTCAGTCTCAATCTGTCAAAAATGCTTCTAATTTACCTGCATATTCACCAAAATTTGAGGCATTTATTGTCGATGAAATCAGATGGCCCACAGCTGGGGCAAAGGCCTCTCCCCATGACTTCCAGCTCTTTCGATCCAGGGCTAAAATGGACCACTAGTCGTTTGTTTTCTCCAGCTCGTCCTACCATCTGCTTCTTTCATATTTTCATTTATTTATTAACAATCAGATAGTACAAGAACAGCTTAGACGGATATCCCCAAACTAAGCTAGTGCCTGTATTTTGGGACAACCTGGAATGGAAAATGGAAATTCTGGCTGAAACATTCTAGAATGAGAGAAGAACAAGACTGACCTGTTTTCTCCTCTTGCTCAATGTACTGTATCTCAGCATCTGTCTTGCCAAAACCAGTTAGTTTGGTCATATCTGAGGCAGTGGGTCCTATTGACTTGGTTTCTAGTATTCCGAAGTTTGTATTAGTGCTGGTTGTCACGTATATCATGTTATGTCGGCTTCCTGGAAATATTATTACCTATATGTAAAGATGTTGCATTTCACGAACGAATCATTTAAATTTGTACCTTATAGCAATGACAAGAATCTCTCGACGCTCGCTCACATGAATTGCATTATCACTGTCACTATAAAATGCGTTATTGATGGACTAGGCATCCCAGTTTGGATATTTTGTCTATTCTACAAAAATCTCAGCTTTAAAACTTAGGTGAATTGACAGTTCACCTAGTTTTCAGAATAGGTCGGCTGTTGTTTCAAGAAACTTGGAAATTATAAAGCTTGGTAAATAATCTTAAATAATTTCATGATTTATAGAAGTCTCTTGATAGTCTTGATAGCCATTGCTCATTGAGCTAGAGAATTCAGAAAAATAGTTCTAGCAAAGTAATCTTTGCTAAATAATTTTTAAAGATTGCTACATATACCTGGTGAAAGTGTAGTCTAAATGAACTGAGAACCTATCAGTATCATAAACTGCCTATAATGTTCCCACTGCTGGTACACAGGCCTCCTCTCTGTGAGAGGGGTGTAATCTACCACGCAGGCCACGTGCGGGTTGGTAGATATCACAATGTGTCTTCGAATTTTTGGTTCTAGGACATATGGCGGTTTCCCCACAATGTTTTCCTTCACCATTTTGAGAGCCGCTGTGATGTAAATTATTTATACAATGAAAAGCTCCTGCCTGCCACGACCTACAACTCGAAGGTCGGGGCCGTTACCAGAGAGGGATCTCCCTATCAGTAGATTTATTTAAATGACGTTCACTTACTAATGCTAGTATCCGATTTATCAGTAGAACGAGTATGATGGGACCCCACATTATTGCCAATTAACGCCTTCTTGATCAAATTGTTCAGTAATATTTCTGTAATAATAACTACAAATATTAAAAAGACAATTTATGTAACTCAAGCTCAAAAATGGCACCACGCAAATGTTTACCGCGGTGGGCGTTGCCAAAAAAAACTCAAATTCTTCCGCTACGCTGTACCTAAGTTTCTTGCCCATTAGAAGAATGGGCAAGAAACTACACTTAGGTACAGCCATACAAAACTACCTTTTGAAAGGGGCGAATTTTATTGTGACGTTCAAAGTGCCTTTTATGAGACTATTTTAAATAAATGCTTTGACTTTGTTAATATTCATTTTTATGGTCGCATTTGCTTAATTAAAATTTAGCCATGCTGAGAAGAGCGATGCTAAAAGCTACACAGCACCCATACAACTTATTAGAATTAGTTGTAAGGTAGCTATTAGCTGGCTGGATACAATTTTTTTTTACTGTACCTGCCTCCGTTTCATTTTACCTGTTTCATAATATGAATCCAATCCTCGCGCTGAAGTAGATCTGGTGAAATTGTAGACAGCCTTATTCGAACCTGTGGCTGTTAAAAAAAAAACATGTTATCATTTTGAAAATTAAATAAAACAACAATTTACCATTACATATAGGTTCTCGCTGCCTTAAAACTGTTTAATTTTATTTTTAATAACAAAAAAATTGCATTTTTTAGCTCATATTCTGTGTGAAAGTGTGTGATTGATAGAAGTGACGATAATTATAATAGAACCTTCTAAATATAATGGGTAATATTTTTTTGGTTATAGAATCAGCATCGCCATACAACGGGACAATGCTGCCAGCCTTTTAGGCACTTTTCCTGTTGACAGCGATGCGGACGTATTTTTTGATGCCCCATGATTCTTTCCCCCTTTTACTTTTTTATATAATTATATGTACGGTCAGCAAAAGAGATACGTAACCAGGGTCGTCGGATATGGTTGAAGTAAAGTAAGAAATTAATAGAAAACAAACAGTTCGTTTATCAAATTACTTTTCATTGGAAAACATCCAACGGTTTTTTACAAAACTTCAACTAATATCCGACGAACCTGATTAGGTACTTATCTCTTTGGATGACTGTACATATTATTATTTATTATTTTAAGCTTATAATTATTATCTTGTTTGAAAGTAAAAATATTTTTACGACTGTTATTTAAAGATTAGGGAGGTTATTATGATTAATTAAAAATTTACGCGCAGCCATTTTGTTTTTCGCAGGTTGGTAAATTAGTGTGACAGTAAAGCAAGAACTGTAGTAAAAACAAAATTGGTCGATTATTTCATCCTACAATGTCAGTACAAAAATACTCAAGTAGTGTATGTAATAAATGAAAGGCCAGTAAACATGTTGGATTGGGCAGTTAGGTAAATAGTTCAGCAGTTCATGGGTTTGTTTGGAACTGTAACCAACTATGCGTGAGCCGAAATGGTCGCAGTAATTAAGCCAGGTCACCACAACCATTTGGGTTAGGTAAGTTAGAACTGTGAACAACCGCGCGCCAGCCAAGCGACCGTTATTTCTCAATTGGATTTCTTACCGACTAATCCCAATCTGTTAATTGCCCACGGGCTGGCACCTACATGTTAAGCCATTTTACAGCTTAATATTTATTAGAATATTGGTTACTTATGACTTATTTTTATTTAGTTGCTCAGTTTTTACTGCCGAACTTGTTAATATACCTACATACATTTTGCAATTTTTAATTTGTAAAAACTACAGTAAACAACTGACACTTTAAATCAATGCCTAATATATCTATTAGTAATCGTCTCACGAAATATATATTATGAAAAACTGAATATTAGTCACACCTAACCAGTAGGTAATCTAAAATCTGTCAAAATCAATAAAATATTAATCATAATATTTGTTGAAAAACCTATTGAACCAGTAAGAAAAGATAAAATGATTTCAGGCAAATTTTCATGAAACCGAAATGCTGTTAAAATAAGTTAGGCAGACGAGAAAGCTTTGTCAATCTGATGCCGACGCAACGTTATTTCGCAGAGAATAATGTTTGAAGAGAAATTAAGGCTTTTCTAAATCTTATTTTAGATAAAAAAAAGAAGAAATTCTCATTAGCAGCTAGACAGATGTAATTTGAAAATCTCTTTTCGAAAGAAATCCGAATAGTGTATAATTTGGAGCGTTTTGTTAATGCGAGAGAAATCTAGAAACAAATCACCATATTTTGACTTTTGACGTTGTTTATGTTAACGTCAAACATCAAAACATGGTGATTTGTTACTCAACAACAACAACTCTTGTTGTTCTGTTAATACAAATTCTGAGCTTACAAATAGTGGCTGATTTTTTCAACGCCAGATAATTTTAGCATTTACGGTAAAAAGGGTCTCTTTATCAGATGTAAAGAGAAAAATATAATAAAAAAACCTTTAGCGTGCCGGGGCGGCTTACCGCGCAGCTAGCTGCTTTAGCGTGCCGGGGCGGCTTGCAGCGCAGCTAGCTGCTTTAGCGTGCCGGGGCGGCTTACCGCGCAGCTAGCTGCTTTAGCGTGCCGGGGCGGCTTACCGCGCAGCTAGCTGCTTTAGCGTGCCGGGGCGGCTTACCGCGCAGCTAGCTGCTTTAGCGTGCCGGGGCGGCTTACCGCGCAGCTAGCTGCTTTAGCGTGCCGGGGCGGCTTACCGCGCAGCTAGCTGCTTTAGCGTGCCGGGGCGGCTTACCGCGCAGCTAGCTGCTTTCTAATTTTACTTGTGATAGTACGCACTTAACCGCCACAAAATTTTAACCGCGGCGTTTGAATGGAGGGCCGCGCGGCTTCGCGGCTGGCCGCTTTCTTGTTTATACGCACTGGCGGTTTAGGCTGCGGTGAGCCGCCGCAGCCTAAACCGCCTAAATGAGTAGAGATTATAGCCTCATCGGCGAACTGGCGAGATTTGTAGCGTGTTTCCAGTAAAAGGATGAATGCAATATCTTTTTTTATTGTTTTTATATAACTACTCTACCAGCGGTAGTTGACACCGAACAAAAAATCATCAATTGTCACCCATAACGCCTGTGGAGTTTCGTTAGCTAATTTAATTTGACCCTCTAGTATAAAGATTATCTTACCACACGAAATGACTTCACGAGGCCTGCTCGAACCAGTGTCGCCAAGGTTGCAGTAACATTTTGGAGAAATAGTTTCATTGCTGCTCACAGACTTTGAAATTATAGTAGTTGCATTACTAGCTCTTGATTCCATAGGTGCATTGTTCCCTACTGCTGCAACCATAGTTGTTTGGCTTCTTTGAGCCATTGCATCAACTACAGCTGCACCTGCACTGCTTCCTACGGACTTTGAACTTGCAATCAAAGCTGTATAGCTTCCTAGAGCTTTTTCTTCTGTTAAAAACAAATCATGAACATCATTTAGGCGCTAATAATGTCAATGAAGTTTAAGGCGGATCGCACATTACAACGCGGCACGTAACGGGGAGCAGATAACGCAATTACATACTAATTCAATAAAAACGCGCTTCCGCGTGGGCAATTTCTCGCCCTTTCCCGCGCCCTTTAAGAGGGTCGATCCGCCTAAGAGGATCGCAATTACTTGAAAAATATTTCGCCATTGATTAATAAATCAATATCACTAAATGAAATTGTTCAATATGGCTCTCATCATCATCATCATCTATGACAGTTATATGAAAGTTTGCAACATCACAAACGTTGAAAACTTCCAGAATGCGCCCTTTAGTTGGGCCTACAAAGTTCAATATCTCCAAAACATTTGATAATTTCGACTTTCTCTTTATCTATCTATCTAGGCATCTACTTTGTGTTCTGAGATATGGAAGTAGGTAAATTAGGTCAAAGAAAATCAATAGTTCTTTAACCTGCATATAATACAGGAACAATTTTATGAGGCAGTTCTTCTGACGATATGGATAACAACCGTGGGCCTGAAAAATACATTGGTAAATGTGAGGATTACATGTATTGTTTTTCTACTAGCAGCAGGGCAAACAAAATTTTCATTTATTCATTTTGTTGCCTTCAGTTAAAGCTTTGGTTTCCTAGAAAAGTGGTTCCGTCATATTATAACCACTGCCATGAAAATCTGTCACCTTCACCAATATTTGACATTATGGTGTCAAAAAACGCTCTGTATTTGGACAGCCGTTGAGCTACGGTTTCCTAAAAGAGCGGTGGTCCCATTGAACGGCCGTAGTGACGACTGTCATGAAAATGATGACAGCAGCAAAGATTTAAATCATAAGATTCAAAAGATAGTTGCGTTTTTGTTTCGTTTTGACACCTCTGGCACACAATGACGCAGTGACTTGTCTTGATTGTCATGAAAATGCTATTTAATCATGTGTAAGCTTATACTCTTCTCAGTATGGACACTTTTCGTATGACTAAGTACGGTGAGAGCAAATCTAGCGATTTCAATCTTTTGGGCAGTGGGGCCATGACGGCCGATAGAATATGACGGAACCGCTTTCGTAAGAAACCAAAGTTTTATTGTATGACCGTTCACCGCAGCTTCTGTCCTCACTAAAGGCAACTAAGGGGTGATTTATCTACAAAAAAACCTACCTGTAAATGCAAGTTTCGGTACGGCCGAGCGTGTCTGGACAGCCAAATGCTCCTTTGCCGCATCGTTACACATTAAAACACATTCTGTAACGAAATCAATGCTGAATTAACACCTGTATTAAACAAATGAACGAATTGATTTGAGTACCTAAAGGATTTTTAGAAAGGTTTGATAAACTTGGAAGTTTTATGAAATCCGACAGCTTAACACAATTGATTCGAAGTCAACGTAGTACCTATATTGAGGTTAGATCTAGACGGAGAAGAGATAGAGATATTTCAAATACAAAAATGCATCTTACCAGACATAAAAACTTCATCTTTTTCTCCAACGATGGAAGTTGTGATTCCCGCCGATGCTACACTAGTTGCCTTCAAGGGAGTCATTTGTGTTTCTAAAGATATTAACGCTATAAACCAGAAATGTCTTATTGTTGATTATTTGACGAGCTGGTAAATGGCACACCTAATGCCAAGCCGTGACCTTTGTCTAATATAAAGCAAAAGCACGCACCTCGTTGGTATTAAGTGTCATCTGAGATCAAATGGGGTTATGATGAGGAGGAATGAGGAGTATGTGAAGGTTTATATGATTATAAGAAAAGAGGCAGTTCCTAGTAAAGATAGATTTTGTAAGATGATAATTATGGCTATAAGAAGGAGAAATTCTGACATGACGGTTAGTGGAGATGTTTGGAAGAAAATGACGTGCACTGACCTCAAATTAATTGAGATAAGGGAAAAGGATGATCATCTAAGATGAAGTTAAGGAGACTCAATGTGCATTGTGACAGTACTTTCACCAGCACATATTTTAATTTTGACAGTTCAATAACATTCATTGCGTTATTTGCGTTGTTGAGCAGACACATTTTTCAAACATATGGAGCAATGGATTAGAATTATGCTTCAAAATGATTCAAATTGAGAGAGTGTTTTACACTATTAGGGTGCCTTTGAACAGCTGCTTGGCGTTAGAAAAAGGAATGCTGGAGTATTTCCCCAAAACGATTTATTTTGAAAGGGGCACATCATCAGCCTACAGCGTTCCACTGCTGGACATAGGCCTCTCCAATTGCACGCCATTCAGCTCGATTCTCGGCAACTCTTATCCAGCTGCAGCACTTTTCTAATATTGTCGCTAAACCTAGCCTGAGGGCGTCCTACCTTACGATTGCCGATTCGCGGTTTCCACTCAAGAACCCATCTACTCCAACGGTCATCGGTTCTTAGGGTAATATGGTTGACGCAGTAGAAAGAGGTCACAAATAGGTACAACTGAGACTTTGTGTTTTAAAATATGTAAAAAATACCTTTTGCAGGTTGAGTGGTCTGTTTGGTGAACTCTTCAGTTTGAATAGCACAATCAGCACGTTCAACGGCAGTACCTATAAGTTCAGTTAGCATGAGAACAGCTTTTCTTTTAGTTGTTTCTTTATAACCGCTGTTCCGGTTCCAAAGATGAAGTTTCATCTGGTTGAATATTTACAGAATATTTTTAGGATGCGTTGGCGAGTTTTTTTTAATGAGTTACAGTTTTTTGAAAAGTAAAATGTACTAGTACTTTACTATGAACAGAGAGAAGTGGAAAGAGAGTAGGGAGGCAGTTGCCCAGCAGTGGGACAACACAGGCTAATAATATTAATACAGTTTCTTTATACCTATTTGTAAATATGACAGTGGCGAGTTTTTTTTATATAAAGACTAGTTTCTGCCCGCGACTTCGTCCGCGTGAAATTTTGTTCCCCCGACCCACCCCGTCGCATCGCATCGCCTGCCTGCGCTATTATTTCGTTTTCGCTTAGCGAAAACTTTCGACTTTTTTTTTCTTTTTGCTCAACTCTTAAGGGTCCTAGCGTAATGTTAAAAATAGCCTATAGCCTTCCTCAAGAATTGGGCTATCAAATACAAAAAGATTTTTATAAATCCGACCGATACTTCCAGAGATTAGAGCTTTCAAACAAACAAACTCTTCAACTTTATAATATTATATAGTTTACATAATATTATTTCCAGTTTATAAAATGTTTGATTGAGCATATAGGCTAAGAATGGATGGTGTTGTACTCTTGCAGTAATACATCATCATCTGCCTAGCCTTTTCCCAACTATGTTGGGGTCGGCTTCCAGTCTAACCGGATGCAGCTGAATACCAGTATTTTACATGAAGCGACTGCCTATCTGACCTCCACAACCCAGTTACTGGGTAATACGATACCCCTTGGTAAGACTGGTTGTCAGACTTTCGGGCTTCTGACTACCCGTAACGACAGTCAAAGATCCACGAATGACAGCCGGGACCAACGGCTTAACGTGCTTTCCGAGGCACGGAGGGGTCTCGATATGTAAAGATGGTCACCCATCCACAGACCAACCGCGGCAAGCGTAGCTTAACCTGATCGATCGACCTGTGCGGCTGTTATTATTTAGCCACGGGCCCCTGCAGTAATACATGACGGATATAAATAGGTATATGTTTTTTTGTAAAAGTAACTTTAATACTCATACATAAAGTTCAGTTTGCATTACAACTTAGATTCTTTATGTATTTTTCAATAGTTCCTTCTAAAATCGATTTCATTTTTTATAAAGTTGATATTTGATTAATTGGAAATAATATCAATTGCTAGCTCTGAAAAGACCCAACATTCTCTTCCTAAGATCTTGTTAGACAAAACGAGTTATACATTTACCATTCTTAGTAGAAAAGCTGGTGTTTCTCTCAGTCACCGGTTGTTTGCTGGTGGTCACGCCCATGGATGTCGTGTCCACCGACTTTCTAGGTGTTATTTCGGTTCCAATGCCTGCAACTTTAGAAGACGATAGTTTTGAAAATAGAGATATTATTTGTTCGCCACTCCATGGTATAAAAACCGGCCAGGTGCGAGTTGGACTCGCATACGAAGGGTTTCGTACCACCATACAATATTTAACACTACATATAAAATCATCATCTGCCTAGCCTTTTCCCAACTATGTTGGGGTCGGCTTCCAGTCTAACCGGATGCAGCTGAATACCATTATTTTACATGGAGCGACTGCCTATCTGACCTCCACAACCCAGTTACTGGGTAATACGATACCCCTTGGTAAGACGGGGTGTCAGGATTTCGGGCTTCTGACTACCCGTAACGACTGTCAAAGATCCACGAATGGCAGCCAACACTACATATAAAATAACGGCAAAAAATCACATTTGTTGTATGGGAGCCCCCTTAAATATTTATTTAATTCTGTTTTTAGTATTTATTGTTAAAGCGGCAACAGAAATACACATTCTGTGAAAATTTCAACTGTTTAGCTATCACGGTTCATGAGATACAGCCTGGTGACGGATAGACAGATGGACAGTGGAGTCTTAGTAATAGGGTCCCGTTTTTACACTTTGGGTACGGAACCCTATAAAAAGAGGGAGAAAGCTTTGCAACGAGACCAAAATCACTACCTAAATCTGCTCTTTCACCTATGGTAGAAACTATTGTTTTATTACTCATCTTTATTTTTTCTTTATTATTACTCATCTTTTAATGGGTCACTCTCTAAATTGCACATACCTTTATCGTAACTATAGAACCACATTAAAATTTATAATGACAGTAAGTAACATTCAACAGTACTTTAGAGGTATGAGGAACAGGGCGTAAAGTTATCTCTTCCTCCTTATAAAACGGCGGCAACTGCCAGATTCATGTCGGGCTGTTGTATGTATGCTAGTCGCGCGGTAAACTCTGCTTGCGCGATGCAGGAGTTTGCGTGACGTCAGTGTGATGCGTAGTTTGCATGTGGTGGCGTAGATGCCGCTACAGTGCTGCCAAACACGAGCGAGCTTCTACGTTATGGAGCAGACGCCCCGTTGGTCTCGTGGACAAAGTGTTATTGGATTTTTCCATTATGAATTTCTTACGAGCACGTAAAGCCGCTGGTCCTACGCCTGACCTCTCCCCGGTCGTGTTGGATTGCCGTCCCATCGGCTTATGAGAGTAAAGGAACAGAGAGTGCACCTGTGTTTGCGCACACACTTGTGAACTATAATATCTCCTGCGTACCTGGCTAATCTCAGTTGAGATTGGCCACTGTGCCCGAAATGGGTCGGGAGGCTATTTTATTTAGGGAGAGACGAAATTTCAAATACAGGGTGACAGGGACATCCAACTCGTCAGTCGCAATCCCGTTACCATGGATTACGTACAGACGCCAGCACATCAAGCTACTACAATCTGTCAAATATCTTTAATAGATTTTCAACTTTATTGCTAAACCATAAGGTTCAAAGTTGATTGGAAAAATTTGAGAGTTTCGGGTAGCTTGATGTGCTGGCGTCTGTACATGATTCTAAACCCCAGCATTGACATTATACGCGGGTTATTAAAAAAAAAAACTTCCATACATTTTGAACGCGAAGGTATTGCACTTTTCTATGAAACTTCAGTTTTTTTTAAATTACCGATGACAAATTTCTACGCCAAGAGATCTAGAATCATGTGTCGAATTTATGGTTACTGTTTGCGCGCCCTTGTCACCCTGTATGAGGTAATTAATTATGAATCAAATACTATAGAAAAAATACTTAGAGTGTCGATAGCAATATAAATGGACTCGGCCCAGAATTCGGCTACTTGTTTGGCGCTATCAGTTCCTCTAACGTGC
Organism: Gortyna flavago; assembly: GCA_963669345.1. Taxonomy (NCBI): domain Eukaryota; kingdom Metazoa; phylum Arthropoda; class Insecta; order Lepidoptera; family Noctuidae; genus Gortyna; species Gortyna flavago. The sequence continues at coordinate 15,701,523 of OY770131.1, read as the reverse complement.
AGCTGACAGGACACGCAGGAAATGGTATTAAGTATCCTATAGTTTGTGGAACAGCACCAAATTTGCACTCCCAAGGCGAAGTCGTCAAAACAATACTAATAAGTTACATAATATGGAGATTTTTTGTGTATTTAATTCACCTAAATTATCCTTTTCTCTGTTCATAGCAGAGGCTGCGTTTGAGTAAAATTTCCTTAAAATAGGAAACAATGCTTGCTGAGTTCTCGTTTCACTAATTAGCTGTGTTATATCTGAAAATAATTTAATCGTTTTAAAGCACGTTGTTAATATTGAAATATAATTTGCGACAATAGCGCGTATTAAAAAGAGAAGGAAAAAAATACATCTGCCACTATAAACACACAAAAAACACTTCTAATAAAAATCTGACCAAGTGCGTGTCAGATCACGCACAGTAAAGGGTTCCGTAGTCGGTATTTGGGTTAAATATTTACGCATGCACACATTTATTTTAATCAACAATCTTGATTAATTAACATTAAAAATGCATCATTATCCCTATAACAAAAAATGAATAACTTCTTCTCAATCATACCAGAGCCAGCCACGGGTCTGTAATAAGTTATATCGGACTCAGAAGGTACTGTTATCGAAGAGCTGGCACCACAAAACGGGAACATCACTTCAGCTTCTGTAACATAAAAACAGAATTCTCACTGGGATTATTTTTATTAAGGCTTTAGAAATCCTATGTGAAAAGTCCATTCCGATACCAAGTGCGAAAACAAAAGGTCCCGAAAATCTGTTTCGTAAAGTTGACGTCGATTTATGAATCGAGAATAAAAATTAGAAATATTTAGTAGTATTTTAATTACAGACTTCTTAATTTTCTTGGCTTATATAGTGTACTGTTTACCATAGATATTGTTTTTAAATCACAAACAAATGTCTCATTATAGACACCACCGTCAACGAGTGAATAGGGAATTATGCTTTTGATAACTAACTTTCTCGTAGTTCGAAACTTGTCGGACTCTCACAAGAATTGCAATTGAATACAGGTATTTATTGAACATAAAAATAATGTACGAAACTTGTCAGATCATTTTCAGAATTTCAATTGCAGCACTGTGACAGACAGCAGGCAGTAAGCTTAGAAAAAGGGGCCTGTTTGGGTGCGGATCTCTAAAGAATTTTAAGTGGGTAAACAGACAAACCACGATAAAAATAACAGGTGTTTTATATTATTATGTAGATCATAAATTATAAAGCCGCATCCAAATCATATTATTTACCCTTGGGTTATAATGATATTCAGTACAATTACTCGGGTTTGCATGACATTTAATTTGACATTATCGAGCATGTGGTGTGAAAAGGGCATTATTTACCTGCATTATGACACATGATGACATTCTGTTGAACTGCATCTGTTTTACAAGAATCTTTGTTGATTTGTAATTTCTGCATACTGAAACGTATCGGCGCCGGCACCGGCGCCGGCGGCGGCGCGAGCATGCCCGTCTTCTGTTCGGTCATACAAGTTGGTAGGCCTACGGTATCTGTGAATCGTCGTATTTTAGTTTCCAAACGTGTAAACAAATATGTGTTTTTGGAAAAATCACTTTAAACACTGACATATATAAATGATTGTATTATTAAATTGTCTCTCATAGAAAGAGCAGGCCTGTGTTCCAGCAGTCGGACCATTATAGGCTGATTGTACTACAAAGTTTGAATATTGAATAGATTAAGATGTCTGTGGAGTATATAGAAAATAGCATCAAAATGGTAGCACGGTGGTGAACCACACATCGTGAGTTTCCCGCTCGGGACACCCTGTAGCTATTCATAAGGGAACAAATAACCAGCGACAACGCGCTATGTCGCGTGAATGTTTTTGTGCCGTGTAAAAAATTTTTTCCGGTTTAAGATGAGTGACTTTAACTTTCATCTCGAAACATGACACTATTCCAGCCGCGAGTAAAAGCTAGTGATTTACACATATCGTCGCTCGCATGACTAAATCTCATTTTTTAGCTGATTTGAGTTGAGACAACTAAATTATTCTATTTGTGATTCTTTACATTTTGTTGCCCTTCAAAATGGTTATATTTTGAGATCCAAATAACAAAGACGTACGATGCGATGGTTAGTGAAAAATGTCAAGAATTATGAATGGAGGAGTGTGGTTGTCCTGACTCAGATCAGCTTAAAAATGAGATAGGACTTTCAGTCATGCGAGCGACGATATATGTCACTACACTAGTTTTAGCCAGGTACATCTAGGTGCTGCCGGCCACATGCGGTTTGTGTGTACTTCGGGAGGCCACGTAGGATGCAAGAGCGAGCGGAGGGCACCCCGAGGTTAGGTTTGGTTAAAATCAGATGTAGCCGCACTTGGCTATTAGCCGTAACATAAAGTAAAAGTGCGCAGTTCTATACACCCCTAACCTATATCAAGTTAAACAAATATCAACTATATTTCAATGAAAATTAAATTTATTTCAGAGTGACTGACAAAGTTATAAGAATGTTTGAAATATAACTTTATTGTATAGGAATTATAGTTTATTTTTCCATTAATTTTACATTTTTGGCAAATACTTCGCGAATGCACGGTACAGAAATTCACACCTTTTTCCCATGGGGCAGAAACTACAAAACGCCATATGCTACGCATAATCACTTGCCAGTGATTGCCTGCCAATGATATAAATATCAGTACCTGTCGGTTGACCAGACAAATTTACTTTCACTTCATCCTCCAAACTTGTTGTTTGTTCCTGTATTGCTATTTCACCTGGAATTTTACGAAAGTTTTTAATTATCTCTCTTCTATTTGGAGTCGGCGCAAAACCTTGTAATAATTTTACAACAGAGATAAAGTTATAAATTATTATAAAAGAGATGCTTCGACTACTAAATTACATTCCGTCCTACGTAAACTATTAAACAAACATTAAAAAAAAATATGATTTAAGTATTAGAAAAATTTGGTAGTGCAATATTAAATTTACGACTTATTTTTTAATAATCCATACAAAAATGAAAAAAAAAAAAACAATGTACAGAGTGGCATGGATTTCGACGCGCAACCCGTTATGCAGTACATGCAAGAGGGTGGGGGGGGGGGGGGGGGGTCTTCTGTTACATATAAAAAAACGTATGGAGCAGCAATTTTTTTTGATAACCAACTAAAAAAATTCTACGCTAGGAAGTCTTGACAGTTTGTGTGTCGCTATACTAGTAAGATCTACCTTGATATTGGTAACTTCTGACTGGATTGCAGAGGCCCATGCCTGCATTAGCGTTCCAAGTTATATTGTTGGTATAGCTAGTACACTGATTCTGTAGGCAGTTGGGAAACTGGAAGCCCGATAGATTCTTATCCGTAGTTATAATATTAGAGGCTTTTCCTTCTGTAATAGACAATTTGGACATTGTGTGTAAAACAAACTATTTTTGAATGAAAAAAGGTTGATAATATAATAAAACTAGTCAGTGGGTTGTTTACACCGCCATGTGCCCGGTTTTTGGGCCTTGTTTTCTATGACACGATGAACGAAACCGCGCGAAGGCGAGGTTGGCGGAATTAGCTAAGGAATTGACGTGGTTTCGAGTAAGGAATCGTTAAGTGGTCATAGTGAATTAGGGCCCTTAAAGCCGCAAATACACATAATGCTAGTAAAGCTTGGTTTTTTAGGAAAGCGGTTCCGTCATTTTAGAATGACCATGAAAATTTGCCATTTTCACCAGTATTTGACATTATGGTGTCAAAAAATGCTCAGTATTTAGACACCCGTTATTGTGTGACCGTTCACCGCTTTCTTAAGAAACCAACGCACAAAAGTATATAAGAAGCTCATGTCACTGTGCCATAACATGAGCATTTTTGATTGGTGAATATGCAAACTATTAACTTATTTTTTGTGCATGTTACAAGCATGTGTATTATATAGGTAAACCAGAAAAGGTTTGCGCTTAGGTAATCTTCGTGTTTCCGAATTAACACGAATGTCGCGCTACAGAGTAATAACCCCCAAAGAGGCTGTACTGCCGCGCTTTGTAATAGTACACCTATCATTGCGCGTTTGTATGAAGTTTTCAAGAGTGAAAACTTCGACAGAGGTCGGGTTACCTTATACCGTTCGCAGGTCGTCATCTGTCTCTAAAAGTATTTTGGATTTATATAGAGTTGTTAACATATACTTTTGTAATCATGGTAATGCAAAAAAAGCAAGTACTCCCATGGTTGTAATAGCTCTGTATTAGATCTCATCATCTCATCACCGAGCGTTCGTATTTATGAAGATAGACGACGATTCCCGAATCGCATACCTACTTTTCTTGGGATTTCTGTAAGTGCTTTACATCCCTTAAAATTTGATTATGAGGTTCGACTTTGAAAAACCATCAATTATTTTTGGGTATAATGAAAAGGAATGGCAATAACAGAACAATCTTGAATGTATTTTTATCATGGGACAGTTCTCATTCCGGATTGTTTTAGGTAATAAGAAAATCTTTTACTTGTATTGAGGAAGAAGGGAAACATCGACGGGCCAGAGTTTACGTGCTTGAACTTGTTGCTCGTCTTGGAACCTAAAAATGAAATGATGGCTGTTTCTTTCAGAGCGCCGAAAAAAGCAAAAGATATCTGATTATCTTCAGCTTTTGTCGACGCTAACCCCTGACCTGTGTTTGACCACACACTTACCTACATGTAAACACACCCACACAACTACATTTCCCGATGTCGTGCGTCATGTGCTCAACAACCGAAATATAGAGACATATTACGCGGGCTGTAGCGGGGAACGAGATAGCAATAATTGTCACTGTTACGTACCTACCCATGCCACTTGCGCTGCCGCTTGCGCTGACATAGACAAGGACAGAGATAGGTGCCGGCGCTATTGTGAAAGCGAAATCGCGTTAGTCGCCGAATGTTGCCCGAATGTTTACGATTACGAATTACTATATTTTCAACAAATTAACATTTTTGGCTGTATTTACGAGTGAAAAGTAATCCAGTGGAGCTTATTTTTGTTTTTTGAACAATTTGTGCACATTATAAAAACACTGGAATGCATTTTTGCTGCTTATTTAGACGATGACGGTAATTTTACTTAACGTGCTACACATGCGCTACACAAACGCCAACTCGATTGTATCCATGCACTCAATTTATGCGATCCACACTACGATCAATGGTCTACATCGACGAGCGCGTATCATATCTTCCCTTATTTTATACATCAATGAGTTAGCCTAAACTTCTTAGACGTGATGGAGAACGTCAAAACTCGTACACTCTATGTCATAAATAAAAACAAAAAATATGTTTATTTCTTTTGTTTTACCCTGTTTAACTAGCTTCTGCCCGCGACTTCGTCGGCGTGAAATTTCACTCCACCACCGGAATTACATTACATTAATTACATTCCACCCGTAAGAGGGTGAATGGTCCCCCATTCACCCTCTTAGGGGTGGAATTTCGAAAAACCCTTTCTTAGTGGATACCTACTCTTTACAAAGAACACATCCTCTAAATTTCATGTCTCTAGGATCAGTGGTTTTGGCTGTGCGTTCATATATCTTTCAGTCAGGACTTTGAATTTTATATATTACTAGCTGCGCCCCGCGGTTTCACGTAAGTTTCGATTTAGGGGAATGAAAAATAGATGTTGGCCGATTCTCATAGATACCGGATAAGCACAAAAAATTTCATCAAAATCGGTCAAACCGTTTCGGAGGAGTATGGCAACGAAAACTGTGACACGAGAATTTTATATATTAGATATAGATTATCGATATCCGTCACGTCTGCGGAGTTTCGCTAGCTAATTTCATTTGATATTGTAAATGCAGGGATGCAGTTTTTCAAACTCCACTCACTGCCTACGCAGTAAGAAACTGCGCAGAGTCCAACTCACGTCCATAAAGGCGTGAGTTGGACTCCTTAAAAGTAGGCTCGCAAACAACATTATAGTACCTGAATCAGCTAAGTTGGATATAGCCTGCAAGGTTCCCATATTGAATATAGTGTTAATCGCAGCAGATTTCTGCTCCTTCAACGCACTATCCGTGCCTAGAAGAAAAAGGGTGTTTCTGAACGTCAAGGGTTCTCACTTATCCTGATTTATGAGGGAAACTACTTAAACTGGCAGATTTAGACGTAGGTAAAGTCACGTGCATAAATACCTTACACTTACACGCAATATTTAAAAGCGATTTTCTCGTTAAGTATTGATAGAAATTGTATGGTGTTCCGAACATTCAACTTTTGAGTTGAGCTGCACGATTTTTTACAAATGCGTGCACTGACTGGACAGGTCCGCTCAATCTGTGTGGTTCTTTCCTCAAAAGACCATTTCAGACACCAATCTACATGGTCTTCACATGATCTGACCAAGATTTTGTCTGGACTTTAAAAGAGACTGTGACCTCTCAGTTTGTTTCGGCCTTTCTTCTCAGAATAGTCAGATAGGAAACGCCGACCTCATCTAGTTGAAAAAATTATGATTGACGTGTAAAAGTGTTTGTGCAAACCTACTTACAGAAAATAAATCATTTATCACATGGTATTTTCGAAATTATACTATTATAAAATAGTTATTTCGCGGGAAACTTACTGTTGAATTTTGCGTAAGTGAAAGTTATATATGCTAGTGACTGTACTTGGATTAGAGGAAATAGGCCGTATATTAAATGTAGAGTGATTCTGATCAGTTTTTAAGAAGCTTGGAACAATTTATAGGACTGTCTGTTGATTGATAGAAATATATAGAGGAATGAGAAACAGGGTACAGTTCTCCAGCCACCCGCAGAAAAGGGATGATCCTCCGACAAGACAGGAGTTGTGTTTGGTCGGCTAATGTCTGACGATTAATGTTGTACATAATGCTTGTCGTGCGTCGAACTTTGGTTACGTGATGCAGGATTTTGCGTGACGTCAGTTGTAGCGTAATTCGCTTGTGGCGTTGTAGATGCCGCGCCCACAGACGTTTAAAATGAATGAATGTAATATTGGCTCACACAGCTAATCTTACTGGGCATATTCAGGACAAGCAAAAAAACCATTTCAGTTGTCTCTGGAATGGGCAAACTAAAGCTTAAACCAAATAGATAATGGTAGGTTCAGCTTTGGTTTTCTAAAACATGTTTACTTTATGTTGCAAAATTACGACGTTGTGTTTACCTGTTTCATCGTAAACTAGAATATTAGTTTGTACATCAACGTGTTTCCAAATAACCGATCGTACCAAATTTTGCATGGGGTGGACTGAAACAAAAAAGATAAATCATGTCAGCAATCAATTTGTGGTTTTATTGTGATTGTTAGAAAGTTAGTACATGAAAAAGGTATACTTTTATGTCCTATGTGTGCGGAAAACAATGTTCAGTTACAAAAACATAATTCTATACAAATAATTAAATTACACTTTTTGCCACATTACGCAACATAAAACATTAAATTAAAATATATTATTAGCACACGCCGATATACCAACAAAAATGAATTAAATTATTATATTTATGTATCGCAGGCAATTTGTATGATTCCACGTTTTACATACGGGGTCGTCCGTTTAAAAACGCTCGCTGTTTTAAAATAATGCCGCAAAGGCAAGAAGGCAAATTGGCTACTCGAGGTTAGGTTTGGTTAGGTTACTTTAAACCCTTCACACAGAACGTTCCGGCTAAAACTAGGCGTAGGCGCACTTCGGCTATTAGCCGTAATATATATTAAAACAGCGAGCGTTTTTAAAGGGACGAGCGTTTTCAAACTGACGACGCCGTTTGTAAAACGCGGAATCATACAAATTGCTTGCGACATATATACCACAGCTTGCATTGTTCTTCTCAAAAAAGCATAGTTTAAGATACAGTAGTGATTGGTTCTATGAACGAATGTTGTGACAAAACAATGTTATATGTCTCAATTGCCGAAGTGCATACACCCTTCGGCAATCATCGAATATATTCCCAAAGATATACAATGATTGCCAATGCGCATAATTTTGTTTTACTATTGCGAGTGAGTTGTACGAGTAAGTAATGCAGTTTGTGTTACTGATAGTCTGCATAATGCCTCTGCAGGGCTTCGAGTCCTTCTTGACTTTGGGCTATTTCCATCCAGGGCTAAAGTGGAACACTTTTGTTTGTTTGTGTTAGATTTTTATTTCTACTTACACCTTCTAGACTTAGTAGGCGACCTGGTTGACCAGATGGCCCATCGTTCAGCAGTCTTCTTCCACACGTGGTTCCAACGTCGGCAGCATAGCCGACGGATTGAGCCTCCACTTCGCCACGATCCGAAAGATCTCGGTACTGCGTTGAAATACACATAAATATAAAAATTCTTGTGTAAAATTATTCTGTACAGCTATTATGTAAGCTAAGCACCTGAAAGCTTCAGATTTTCCAGGCTACTCTGGGAAATTTGTATTAATTATCTGGTTTCGTACATATAAGACTTCGTCTAAAATTTTATTTGTGACTGAGCGATATTTTTTCCTACGATTCCTTTCCAAAATAATTAGTTTGATACGAATATTTATTATTCGTTCTCTTAATAATCTATTTTATAAGCTAATAATTGTCTGTTAGCTCATCTCATCCCACGTACAAATTACTGTGAATGAGCCTCTTCATTCCTCTTCTGATACTCTTGAAATACCTACTTATTCATTTAACGTGTCTAGTTTTAGGACGTCATAGAGAGCAATGTAGGTACACCTAAGCATATAAGATAATAACTACTGGTGAAGGAACAAGGTGCGAAGTTCCTGCATTGAAAAGGGCCGACCAGACGGGTGTTGTGTCTGGTGAGCTACAGTAGCTCACCAGAGCGAGTAAACGAGCAGTAACTGCTCGACAGTTGTTGTTGGACTTACTTTAGTTTTAGATGTCTCCACAATCACTATGCAGAGACGTGGTGGCATAAGAACACGATTTAACTTTGTGACCAGGGGCCGTATTAAGCCCCTTTGTATATGGCATGGTTTCTTTACGGTACGGCGTATAAACCGCGCCGTAGAAAAAACGTGTATGTCAACAAGCTTCCATAGTGATCCATACAACACTGACGACAGTGCCTACACACGCCGTACAAACCGTAGTAAAACGTGTATTTACAAAGGGCCTTAGATGTGTGACAAAATTACAGCAACATCTCGTTTTGTATATGAACAATGGCAGACTTAGCACATACTCGTATTTATCAATTAAAGTTTAGGTTAGGTTAACAAAAAGCTTCGGCAACATTAAAAACCGGCCAAGTGCGAGTTGGACTCGCACACGAAGGGTTCCGTACCACAATACGTATACAATATTTAACACTACATATAAAATAACGGCAAAAAAATCACGTTTGTTGTATGGGAGCCCCCATTATATATTTATTTTATTGTTTTTATTTGTTGTTATAGCGGCAACAGAAATACACATGCTGTGAAAATTTCAACTGTCTAGCCATCACGGTTCATGAGATACAGCCTGGTGACAGACTGACAGTGAAGTCTTAGTAATAGGGTCCGGTTTTTACCCTTTGGGTACGGAACCCTAAAAATTAACTAGCCTATAGTTCATTCATCGTTTCTCATCTCATCGTTTCTAATATTGCTAAAGCCTTTTGATTCTGTGGTTGTTGTATGTATCCCACTCTTCCTTTAAAACGGTAAAGTAAACGTTCTACAAGTTATACCATTTAATAATATAGGACAACAATATGACAGTAAATTAAAACACTGGAAATACTAGCACGTAAAAATCGTCAAATACCTAAATGCAAAAATTGAAATAAAATAAAAAATGCAAAAAGCCGACGAACTGTGAGTAATTGGATATTATTGTATAATTATGTTGATACCCCCTTACTAATAAACGTATTATATCAGATAAATAGTTACACACCGTTTTCTCTCTTTCAGTCGTCAGTAATTTGACTTTTGAAAGAAGAAGACAAAGCGTTGTGTTACTATACAGACGCTATACAACGTTTATTATTAAGGGGGTTAGACTATAGGAACGTCATTAGTGACATATACAAAGTTTTGGACGTGTCGGAATGCATGCCGTCCCATGAGACTATGAGAGTAGTGGAAGAGACACAGGTGCACTTTACCTGTGTCTGCGCACACACTTGCGCACTTTATCATCTCCTGCGCCGAAGACTACTCTCCGTTGAGATTGGCCGAAGTACGGTCTGATGGAGAACTGTACAAAGTTTAATTTACTGTCGTATTGACGTCCCCACCCATTAAAAAACTTACATTTATACCGGGTGCTGGGGAACCTCTTAAACCTGTGGCAATTATTGCAACGTTCCCTCGTCGCATTATGGAGGCTGTCATTGTAATACCTCCTGCTCAATTCGCGTCTAAAGTTGATGCTGTCTCCACGATGGTATACTAAATAAAAAAATTAAGTATTATCCTTACTTTTATAGTGCTACAAGGATGTTTTGGCGCCTGATTGACATTGACAGGGAGGCGTTGTTGGCAAAAAAAATGTGTGAAATTGTCACAGAGATTGTATTGAAAAAAAAAACAAGATGGCGGCGTTAGTTCCGATTTTGGCAACGCGGCAAAAGATCATTATACAAAGAACAGTAGATTATTTACTAAGGGGAAAAAGCAGTATCTTTCGTCACGGGCACTATATTGAATCCCGAGTGGAACGAAGGATTCTATGGCTCTCGAGCGGAATTTTAGTACAATATTATTGCCCGGATAAAGCTACCCGGCCGGCTCGCTTTATGACTTGCTTTAGGTTACACATAATATAATTTGAAATTTTCAAGCAGGTAGTGGCAATACTTTTATTCCTCGATGACAAATCACGAATTTATATTCTGTGAGTTATTTATTGTTAGTTTACCTATTTCAAGAGAAGATGCGATTGCCAAAGTAATTTTATTTCTTTAGCTGATGCATCTTGAAATTGAAAACCGTGAGTATAATAGAATGTATCGATTTGTCTTGTCCGGTACAGAAAAAAGTTTGCCCCAAACCTCAGACGCTCGCTCGAACCTCGAACGCGATCACGAGCATTGTGCTCGAGGGCAGGATTGACTCCCTAACCACGAGGTCCGTATTTCAGCTGACATAGCAGGCGTTTCTTACGCCGTATCACTTACGGACACAATATTAGTTCAGTTTCACTAAGAATAATCATTACGGTTTGACACTTGTCCCAAAGTCCGACGTGTATTAGCCCGTCCGAAAAATGGAATTTGACACGTGTATTGACGTACTTATCAACTACTTTCGGGTCGGCGTATCTTCGTTGACGGACTTAGAGAGTACACCCCTTGAGCCTTGAAAGCCCTCAACTAGTTCTGTAGGGAAACAACGAAGAATGTTACCTGAACTATGCTCGCTTAGATATTTGCAGGACCAGTCAGTATCCGTAGCGTCAGACCTCAGCAAAGTCGTGTTATCACTCGACTTGCTTTGCTTCGTTTGAGAACTATCTATGGTTGTAGAATTATCTACTTCACACATTTCATCTATGGTATTTCTATTGGCTCCTATAATAGAGACTTTATCGCACAATGCAGTATCTATGACGGCACCAATGCTTGGGGACTTACTTGGTTCAATTCCTAAAATGTATATAGAAATTAGTTACCAGAGGGGCAATTCTCGTAATTTGAAGAACGTTCACAGTCTGATCTGTCTCAATCTGTCAAAAATACCTCTAATTTCCCTACATTTTGACAAGTTTTTGACGTTTCTTTGTGATCGAAATGAGACTGTGACTATAACGTTTTAAATTACGAGAATTGGCCTTCTGATAGTTGACCGATTATAGTCATTGCGCTGTAGCTCGGTGCGGGTGACAGTTGTTTTATTTGTAGACTAGAACATTCTGGTTGGGTTTAATTTAATTTACTACAGTTACTGTAGTAACTGTACTGTAGTACTGTGTGTGTAACTGTAGTAAATTAAATTAAACCCAATCAGAATGTTCTAGTCTACAAATAAAACAACTGTCACCCGCATCATGCTACAGCGCAAAGATTATAGTTTGACCCATGCATACCATATTTAAGATTTAAGCCTGCAACCTAATTGCGTAATACACTATCAATCTCAATCTGAATCATTTTGAAAGATATTGCTAATCCATTGCTTCATATGTTTGTAAAATTTTTCTGCTCGACAAAGTAAAATAACGCAATGAATGTTATTTAACTGTCTAAATGAAACCCATTCCTACTGATAGTGTGTTACACATTAACCCCGCTGATCTACACGGTGCTATTTAATTTGCTGTGGCATGCCATAAGTTTATAAGTTGAATCAACAGTAAAATATAATTAAGCAAACCAAATAAAATTTTCAATTTAATTGTATGCCACAGGCAAGTAACTCGCATCGTGTAAATGAGGCATTTCAATAAATATGTTCAAATTTCAAATGATGGTTTCTTACTCTGAAATCATTAATTTGAAAGCGTTTCATATTTTTTTGTAACGGTTAAACTTTGCTTTTTTTATTTAGGTATAGTTTTGGCTAAATACGTTTTAAAATTATGTAAACATAATCATCATCATTTAAGCCGAAAGACGTTTGCACTGCCACTGTTGGACATAGCCTCCCCTAAATGACATAATACTTACATACCTAATAATAACTATGTAGGTATTTGGATCGAGGTGGCTCTAGAAAGGGACGCCTGGAAGGATTTCGGGGAGGCCTTTAGTTTGCTCACCAGTGGGACAGTATTAGAAAAAATCAAAAAAGTGTTTGCAGAGATCCGCAGGAGAACCAAGGTACTGACATAGTTTAGATTTGCTAAACTTAAGTAGCAGTGGGCAGGGCACATTGCTCGCTGAACAGATGGCCGATGGTGCCGAAAGGTTCTGGAGTGGCGACCGCGAAACGAAAGACGTAGCGAAAACCTACCGTAGGGATACGCTGGATACGAAAAGCATAGAACCGGTCGACCTGGTGGCCTATGTCCAATGTCCAAATGGTGATGAATTATTAGAAGATTGAATAACGAGGCTTACCGTCTATAACTTCAAAATTGGTTGTTTTCTGCAACACCTCTGAAAAACAGTCTGTATAGGACGGTACTGGCACCCGAAGTACGGGGGCTACTGTAGTCTGATTCGCATTTGAACAAAACTTGTTATTATTATTATTATTTGCTTCTGAAATAGTTGAGAAACGCTTTTGTCTTTATGGGTTTCTATAATTATATTTTAATTTCTTACAACGAATTTTACGAAATTCGAACTCAGTCAGGCGCTTTACTTTCGTGTAAATAATTTTATCACCACTACTCTCGAAACAGTGAAGGAAAACATCGTAAAGAAAACGGAATATTCTAGAACCAACAATTCGAAGACATGTGACATATACCAACCCGGACTAGGCTCGCCTGTTGGATAACAGCCCACTCCCTCTCACAGAGAGGAGGCCTGCAGTCTTAAAGTCCCAGCAATTGGAACGTTATAGGCTGATTATGAATGATAGAATCTACAATTCCGAAGGTTCCACAAGAATATAAGTAAAACTTTAGACACCTGTTATTTTTGACAGCCGTGACGGTTTCATAGAAACATAACTTTTGGAAGTAAAAGTGCCTTCCTCGACTCTTTGCGGAGCTGGAGGTCCACACAGTACCACCGTCGGTTGTTGTCTTAGCAACGAACTTGTGTCTGTAACAGTAATTTAAATAAAAATAATAGCCTCCTTGTGGAGCAGATGGGTAGAAAGGCGACTAAAAAAGCATTTACAAGGCAGACGTGAGTGGAAACGCTGGGAGAAGGCGCTCTAGTAGGACATAGTGACCATATGGTTGGTGATGTTCTTCAGAAAGGTCAGGTGTGTAGTACAGACACCAGCACATCAAGCTACCCGAAACTGTCAAATTTTCCCAATCAAGTTTGAATAAAGTTGAAAATCTATTAAAGAAACAGATTGTAGTAGCTTGATGTGTTGGCGTCTGTACTGGCAAACGGCGTGCGTGTATGACCAGCGGTGATTACGTAACACGCGATCAGTAGCAATGGCTTTTATTTTGACAGTTCAACGATATTCATTGCGTTATTTACGTTGTTGAGCAGATAAATTTTTCGAACAAATAAACCAATGGATTAGCAATATCCTTTATCAGACTGTTTCAGATTGATATTAATAGTGTGTTACGAAATTAGGGTAATATTTCGATTCGTTCCTATTAATATTTTGATGTCATGAATGAGGTCATCCGAGAGAGATCCAAAGTTTATGGAAACTGAAGTGACAATGGGTTAGCCATTAGCCGTGAAACTGATGACCGTTTGGAAAGACGTGTTTTTGAATGAAGACCGTGAATCGGCAAATGGAAGGACACTCTCAAACTAGGTAGAGTAACGATCTACACAGGGCAGCTGGTAAGATGGTATTTTGGTGAGAGTAGATTTAAATGGCACCTATCCCCAGCTTACAGGGACCTATCCCCAGCAGTGGACTGCTACAGACAGATAAACTTTACGTGATTTAAAACATAAAAAGAAGTTAACTGACCTGTGCTGCATTCCACATCCATCTTCGGCTTTGAGGATGTTACAGCAGCATCAACCAAACCAACGCAATACGTTTGGTTTGTGTTCATCGTGATCCCTCTATCTGCCTGCGACTGCTGCGACTTTTTAAGGTTTATTATTGGCTTTGATTTTTGGCTTGTATTTAGGCTCATCGTCTTGTACCCTAAAGCATTAGAAATGGTAATCATTTCCATAACATTACTCCTCTAATACAAGAAGGGTTAGTCAGAGGTCGAGGTGTAGTTCACCCACATTTCACCAGTTATGTTCAAGCCCCATATAATAGGGGGCGAGCTTATTGCCATAAGCCGGGCACAAAGTCAGGCTTCGAGCTGCTACAGATAAATTTCTTATGGAAAAGCCCAATAACAATTTTCCCAAACTGGGAATCGAACCGAGGAAAATGAAGAGATGAGAATGAAAATGCGACCACTATACCGACGACGCAGTCCACCCGCAATATCCATATTTTGAAATGTGAATGTATTGTCAACAAAAGAGATAAGTATGCAGGATCGTCGTAGTAAGAAACCGATGGATGTTTTGTTTCTTTTTTTTAACAGTTCTTTTATCAAATGTATTAGAAAACAAGCTGCGCCCCGCGGTTTCACCCGCGTAAGTTTTGATTTAGGGGTATAAAAAACAGATAGTAGCCGATTCTCAAACCTACTGAATTTTAATATAAAATTTCATAAAAATCGGTCAAGCCGTTTCGGAGAAGTATGTTAACTAACATTGTGACACGAGAATTTTATATATTAGAAAGAAGATAGAAGGAGAAGATATCAATCGGTTTCTTACAAAACTTCAACTATATCCGAAAATCCTGCATACTTATCTGTTTTGTTGACTGTACCTACTGAACCATAGTGACATATTTCTCTATAATTAGTCGCAAACGATTACGTACCGGACTCATTGTCCCTTGTAGGAAACTCCACATCCGTAGATTGCCCCACATCGGCTGGATTGGCATCTTCATTAATAGGTGTTATACCACTCATCAAATTGTTCTTTGTTTCCATAACTATGGTGGACCTTCGTTGAAGATCTTGTAGGTAAATGATAAATGATTAAATTTTTGTAAGTAGGTTTGTACAAACACTTTTACACGTCAATCATATTTTCTAAACTAGATGAGCTCGGCGTTTCCTATCTGATTAGTCTGAGAAGAAAGGCCGAAACAAACTCAGAGGTCACAGTCTCTTTTATAGTCCAGACATAATCTTGGTCAGATCATAAGAAGTCCATGTTGGCAGGGTACAGGAACTGTGTTTATAGTAACTATATTTATAGAAGATTTTTTTTTTATAATGTAGTCCTGAACCAACCGGGGGTTGTCCTTGGGTGCACTTGTATAGTGCAAACAGTCATATTTGGCAAAAAAAGAAATGTTTTTCTTTCTAGGCAGATACAGGCTATATTGCAGAAAGAAACCTTAATAAATTGTAGAAGACAAGGTATATGGATAGGTACTAGACAAGCTATAGCCTATCTGGTACTTAAGTCAACGCTGCGTTCGTCAAACCGATGCCAAGACAATTGGGGGGTTATATGCGTAATATGTAACGCAATATTTCGTATAAATATAAATTAGTAAAAAAATATTTACTAACCGATACTGGAGCTAGAACAATGTAAGTCATGTGGATCACTAGAATTCGTGGTTATACCGTTTGATGATCTTATGGAATTCATTGGCGTCCTCAATTCCATAAACCAATCTGAAATAAGAATATAAAATATTTAAAATATGTGAAGGTCAAAATTTTCTTTGAATTTATAACGATGTGTTCAACGGGACACACTGAAAATCCCTTTGATTTAACCTTGGATGAAGGGCTGACGTTGACCCAGAGGTCATAGTCCTTACAGCTAAGTGGCCCCATAATCTTTTAACTTATAACGTCTTAGTTTTGCCTCAATATGTCACTGGCAAAATAATTGGGAATAGTGGAAAATGTAGTTATTATAAAACCAATCTATACTGGAGTGAATAGTTCTTTAAAAAGGCGACTTATTTATCAGCCTAAAGAGAGTAACGATACCCACTTAAATACAGATTTCCCAAGAAAAGAATGCGCTTCAGGAATCATTGTCGTATCTTCGGAAATACTAAGTGCGATGATGAGTTCTAACACAGAGCTGTTGTAACCAGAGAAGTACATCTACTTGCTTATTTTGAACCACCATGACAAAAATGATCTATGCAATTCCAAAAACTATTCCAAGCTTTTGAGTGACAGATGACGATCTGCGACCGGAGTAGGTAACCCGACAAAGAGAA
This sequence comes from Gortyna flavago, assembly GCA_963669345.1. Lineage (NCBI taxonomy): Eukaryota > Metazoa > Arthropoda > Insecta > Lepidoptera > Noctuidae > Gortyna > Gortyna flavago. The sequence goes on along the minus strand of OY770131.1, from coordinate 15,684,724 downwards.
AAATTTAGACAAACGCGCAATGATACGTGCACTACGACAAAGCGCGCAGTGAAAAAACCTAAAAGCTTTGCTTCTTTGTGGGATTAGTCTGATGTTCGTACTAATTCGGAAACACGAAGATTACCGAAGCGCATACTTTTTCTGGTTTACCTGTACAAATTGCAATATATAAGATAATACACATTTTTCTAAAAATATTACGACCCTACATTAAAAATTGCTGCTACAATCACTATATTATCAGGGTTCAGATCAAATGTTCTAATTCTAATATAGTATTTCCAACCAACACAATATTTCAACATGTTCTAATTCTAACATAGTAATTCCAACCAACACAATATTTCAACTTGTTTACCATTGAGTCGATCACTATCAATCATATTAATACGGCCATAAATCTGCCCTAGAGTGGGTATAGGTCTCGTTGCTTGTATGGACACGGGCGGAGCGCGATCATCTAGACAAATTTCTGGAAATCAAAATAATGAAGCAGAAATATTGTAAAGTATTGTTTTGGGAAATTGAATTGGAGACTAGCTTTTTGCCGTTGTTTGTATTTTCAATATTATGTAACATTACATCTTCGATTGACAACAATTTAATTGTATTTTTAGCATTGTATACCGTGTAGAGGGCTTTACGCAGGTGAAAATAGCCGCCCTATTTTCATCGCATGGCGAAAATCGACTGTCTAAATGGCAATTCGGCTAGGCCACAGGTGACTAAAATCGACCATGAAAATGCTCATTCGCTGGCGATCGGCCGCCGCATGAAGGTCGAAATTTTGATGTGAAATGAATAGTTGACTGCGATTGTTATCGACTTGTGAAAGTGTGGCGATTCGGCAAACGACCAGCCGCACGGCAATGATAGACCTAGTGTAAATAATCCCTCATTAAGATTTGCCGCTGTGCTCGAAATTCTATCAGGAGGATATTATTGTATTCTAGGTATTACCATCATTGTTGATAAAGCCGAGATTGACTGATATGCCTTAAAAATAAATAACAACAAAAATATATGCTTTAAAATGGGCTAGTACTTCTCCTAATATAATCATAGGATGCATTGTGGCTATAAGTGCCGTGACTTTACATAATTAACCGAGTTCAAAAAGGAGGAGGTTCTCAATTCGACTGTAGGTATATTTTATTTGTAAGCTTGTATGGTCCGCTTTATTTCCGGCAATTGTAAATCGATTTCAAAAATTCTTCGGTAGTTTTTAAGTTAGCTTCAATAATAAGTACGTGTTTTTGTCAATTTATAGGTTTGTAATAACTTCCTGTCACTGATATTTATATAGCGAGTAGTGCTATACGAATTTGAAAAGAGAAAAAAATATATACAAAAAAAAAAAACGATATAATGAAAAATAACTTTAATTTCGGAAGTCGGTGGCAAACAACAAAACTGCAAACCTAACGACACCGACTTCCAAAATTAAAGTTATTTTTTACTAAAATGGTTGTTTTTTTTTTTTGTAAATAATGTTTTTTAAGCATATATTTTGCCACTGCTACTGTTTCCTAGCAAATCAATTCAAAAAGCTGGAGTTGGTATTACAGAAAATCAAAAACATACCTGGATTGATCAAGATGTTGACTCTCTGTACATTTCTACATTCTGGTATAAACTGGTTATTACTGCTAGGTCGACTCGGTCGAGTTTTTGACGGTACGTTGATTTCTCTGGGTCCATCCTTGTAGGATTTTAGCCGTGGTATATGACTTATTTTTAACTTTTCAGCTACATTAGAATTAAGATATTAGGAATTATTCATTACAATGCTAAATAATTATACAGGGTCAATACAACTCCACAGACATAAAGGGTATCGATATCTAATAGGATATAACAAAAAGAAAAGAAAAAAAAACTTTTTTTTTTCTTTTTGATAAGAAAAAATTGTATCTATCTATATCTCTATTCTCGTAATTTTAAGAATGTTCTCAGTCTAATCTGTCTTAATCTGACAAAAATTATACCTCTAATGTCCCTACATTTTTGACAAGTTTTGACATTGATTGTCGTTGAGATGAGATTGCGACTAGATTTTGAACATTTTTAATTACGGGGATTGGTCTTCAGGTGGTCGTAGACCACAAAAAATAGGTGTTTAGATGTCAAAGCCCATCTGCAGTTTCGCTAACTAATTTTATTTGACTCTGCATATACCAAACCAAAATCTCAATGCAGTTCTTGAAAGATGATTTCACAACAAAGCGCATATTAAATCAAATCAAAGAAATAATTTAGATTAATTTGATACAGCTGAAACATACGTATCATATCCTCTTTTTTCATTTTTATTGAACCGCCTTCCAATTTACTTGGGCCGGGAAACGAGTCACCTAAAATAGAATTCTAATCAAATATTGGAAGTCACACTAATAGAAGATTATTAATAATATCTTCAACTTGCCGGAGTCGTCATTCGATTTTGGGGAATTTTCGATTGGTTTGTAGTATCTTGTCGGCATACGAACGATTCTTGGCAGTTTGCTGGTATTCTTTAGTTTTTGTTGATCTGTTTGGGATGAAGTTAATTGTGTAAATAATTTATGATCATCGAAAAAAATTATGAAACTTTAATGAAATTAAATTATAATTCTTTATTCTGTAAATACTTAGGATATCGGAATCACTTTTACACGATACGCGTCATAGAAAAAATATATAATAATATAGATGGATTCGATATTTTCTGACTATCCCTGAGAAAAAGTAGTGAAACAAACTCAAGGTTCATGGTCTCTTTTAAAGTCCAAACATAATCTGGTATATTATGTATAGGTCAGTTCATGTGAGGACCATGTAGATTAGTGTCTGAAATGGTTTTTTGAGGAAAGATCCACATAGATTTCGGCGGACCTGTCTAGTCAGTTGTGACCATCTGTCGTAACGGGTAGTTTACACTTACTGTGTGTTTGTGTATGAAAGTTTGAAAGGAAATCATTTGGCATGGCTTGGGCATGTGATGAAGAGGGAGGAAAAACACATGTAACTAAAATAGTTATGAATATAAATCTTGATGGATGGAGAGGGAGAGGAAGGCCAAAGAAACGATGAATGGATGGTGTGATCGAGGAATGATATGAAAGAGAAAGGAATGATAGCGTGACGATTCACAAAGGAAAATGGAAGAAGAAAATGTATTGCGCCGACCCCAAGTAATATGAGACAAGGCCAGCAAGATGATAAGATATTCATAACAGAAGCTATCATACCGTTACATATTTTTTCTTTCGAATTGTTCTTGCTTATTTTTATTATTTGTGAGGAGTCCGAGTATAATTTGAAAGTTTCCTTCGAACTTTCATCTTGTGCCTTCTTTTCCATTGTGTGTTTAACATTAATATCACTTGTATATTTTTGTTTATTGCTTTACAGATTACTTAGAATTTTTTTTGAAGACTTATTGGTTTTGTTTAAGCTCTCTGTTGAATGAGCACTTGCATCCCATACTGTTACAGAAGAAACAACCGTTGGTGCAGCATTTCCACTATAAAATTTTAATGCTTGCTTCCACAATTTACAATGCAGTATGTGTAGGAATCTGTTCAATTTTCAAATTCCAATTAAAATTCCTTTCTTTCTAGCTACAGAATTTCGATAAAAAAAACCAAAGAAGTAATGCTTTGTTTTTGTTTATTATTTTTTACAATATTAATTTAATTCCTATCTAAAAATTATTGCATTTTAAGTATTTTGACACTGGAAATTTGACACAGGTCGTAAAAGTCAATTTCAAAGAGTATTTTGTCAATTAAGTTTTCTTCTAAAATTATAATGAAACTTCTTGGTTAATCATCGAGGTCTCTGGTTTCTTCTTGAATTTGAAATGCTCTCTCTGAACTCTGTTCTGCTTGTATTTCTGCTAGTTTTTTTATCAGATCCTCTTGGACACTGTCTACTATTTCTTTTAAGTTTTTAGCTGGAACAAAATTATGTTTATTAATAATATTACAATGCATACTTTTTGAAATTACTGGAGAGAAAAACATAATTATTATACGGTCATGGTATAACAGTATCGGAACACATGTGCTCACTCTATTAAATATCTATAGAATACGGAATACAGTATTCGTACCGGTTTTTTGATTAAATTCTTCGGCTATCAACGATATTTTCCTTAACGTGCTAACATGTTTAGATATCTCAGCAGCTACATCGAGTTCTGCTCCAGTGTTCACTCCTTGGTCTTGCATCATCATCTTCTTTCTCTTAAGTACTGCCAGTTTTATTACTTCGCTGTTTACTATTGGCATTTTAGGCATTTTGAACGATCCAGTCTTTTCAGAAGCTATTTCAACCTCTTGATTACACACACTGTCTTCGATACAATTGCTTGTAACGGGGATGTAATGTAACGTGTCATTAGGCAACAGTTCTGGAGCAAATGACTGTAATGTTTCCATTTTCATAGGAGACGGGTATTTTTGTGGAGAGTTCTTTTTTGAAACCTTGATAGGTAAGGCATTTGCGATGCTGTCTATTATTGACTCTAGAAATAAAAAAGTAGTGTTATTATTGTTTCTTATATACCTACCTACTATTATTTTCAAATTATTTTTCTAAACTTCATTGTATTACGGTCATTTCTACGTCTCTTTAGCCCAATCAATCCTCACGTTCTGTCTACCTTGCTAGGGGGATGTATAAGCATAGAATAATGAGCCTGTAACGTTTCCACTGTTGGGACACAGGCCTGCTCTCTGTGAGACGGAGTGGACCATAATCCACTACGCGGGCCCAGTGAGAGTGGGCGGATGTCACATGTCTTCGAATTTTTGGTCCTAGGACATGCCGGTTTCATCACGATGTTTTCCTTCACCGTTTTGATAGCAGTGGTGAAAAACACACAAAGTGCCCAGATAGGCACTTTGTGTGCTTCGAACTCACGACCTGTAACTCTTAAGTCGAGGCAGATACAACTGGGCCGTCACTGCTCATTGGGAGGACGGCATAAAATAAAATTGTTAGAACTAGAGAGTTATGTTTTTTAAACCATTCATATTCCCAACCCTTTATGTATCATCTGACATTCTGTCTGTAAGAAACTTGTATTTACTTCAGCTCATTCTAAGGAAACACAAATCGCACCCGTACGATACCACAAAGTTAAGCAGCAGAAGAAATTACGCAGTCGCTCCAACTGTCCCAGTTAGATCTGCCTTCGCTAAAAGACAGTACGCAAGAAAATCTACCCATCACTTCTGTAGAGTTTTACTAGCTAATTTAATTTGGCTCTGTATACTCTTTGCTGCTTCATGACAGTAAAAAGTGTAACTGAATGGCTAAAGGCTTTAAGCCTTTATTGTTTCTTATAGCGTTTAATCGCTTCAGTAACTGTTACAATCGCATTGAGGGATCATAGAAAGTGGAAGAGGCTGCTTTGGGCCCCTTCCCTGGACGCCTGACGCAGGATATCGCCGTCGAGGTAGAGACCACTGCGAAGGTGGTGTGACGATCTGATAGATAATGTTTGCAGAGTCAACTTGGCCAGACATCGTACAAGACAAGGAGGTTTGGGGGGGAAAAAAGGGGAGGCCTTTGCCCAGCAGTGGGACACAATATGCTAAAAAAAAACAATAAGATACCCTCATTTAACAGTCTTTCACACATCCGAACACATCCTTATACACACACTACAGACACCAGTGTACCGATTTGCCTTCAAGTTTCATAACCATTTTAACTATTGTTTAATTTTAAGTTTATTTTAATTTTAATTTGGTTTTACTCTCCCATTAACTCTGTGGCCTTCTTCAAAGACACAACTAGAACGTTTATTGTTTACACCGTCTGTTTTTTTTTTTTTATTGGACAATGCCACGAATGGAAGTTGCGGAGTCTCCTACAACAAGCAATTCCTTGCGTAAAAGGTGACTCCAAACATCAAAACGAAACTTACAATGTCTGATTGAAAGTAACATTTTATTTTATCATTTAATAAGAGTGCCTCAAGAATCTATGTAATCATAATATTATGTAATCTGTATTCTCGATTTATTTGCCAAAAATATAAACATAAATGAGTTTATGGACAAATAACTTTAATTCCTACACAATAAAGTTCAGTTTACGCTACAACTTCAAAAATGTTTATAACTTTTTCAATAGTGCTAGTCACTCTGAAATCAACTTAATACCCGTTAAAAAAAAGTTGATGTTTGTTTAACTTGAAATAACATCAATTTGAAAGATAAGTTTGAATTGACTTTAGGGTACTTACATCATAAACCTGAATCTATACTTACGGATAATATTTCTAGGTTCTTCTGCTGCTTGTTGTTTCCTTTTGTAAGCCAGTTTTCTGGTTAACTCTGCTAAGAACATTGAACAAGTAGGACCTGAGGAGATATAATAAAAAAAATGAAAGCTGAAAAAAACAATCGTTACAATATTAATTAAATACACGTTCGAGAGGTAGACCACAAAAAAACTTTTTCACAAAAAAAAACCACTAAAAAAACAGTACAAACTGAAAAATTACTTTAATTACGGAAGTGGTACGGTGTCTTTGGATCTGTATTTTAGTTTTTTGTCACCGACTTCCGAAATTAAAGTTATTTTTCACATAGTGTTTTTTTTTGTTTAAAAGTTTTTATTTCTCGCTTTTTTGTGGGACTGCTTGTAATCTATCAAAGTTACAATAGCCTAGTGTCAATTTGCTCATCGCCTTTTACAAAATATTGCTTTTCCCAATGCAGGGACGTTAATTGTTGAGGAATTCTCCTGGTTCACCATCAGCTCCATTTCACCATGTGCATTGTGACGAGCATAAATTGCTAAGCAACCATATTAAAGTAATCGAATCGCAACCCGTGAAATATTTATCATTGAGTAGTTCCGATGGCCATCTGTGGTCTTCATCATCAGCTCCACTTTACCAAATGATGATTTCCGAGAGCAAATCTCAAGACACTTTAAAAAATACCCAAATCGCTATAGTTGTGCCTACAAAAGTTGAGGATTTCCCTCGATTTCCATGGGATCCTCTCATCAGATTACAACTTGATGACAAAATGGCACCACCTCGAGATTAAACCCTTTCAAAAAAAAAAAATAGGTTCACAATTGATGGAGAAATCGGTGAACATACGAGTATGTCATAATAATTAATGAATGACGCCAGCACATCAAGCTCCTACAATCTGTCAAATTTCTTTAATATATTTTCAACTCTATCGCTAAAGCTGAAGTTTCGGGTAGCTTGATGTGCTGGCGTCTGTACCACGTGATGAGGGAGACCATACTTTCTGAGTTCATGTTCATCTATGGTTAATTATAAACAACAGAAGATCGGTTAGTCATTTTACCTCTGACAGCAGCAACCTAACAGCAACCTTATAGTAACTACAATAAAGATCACAATGATGTTTACAGACTTGTCAGTGGCAACAACCCAATAGCAACCTTATTAGAATGAGAACAAAGATCAGTGTGATTTGAACAGTGTTGCAAAATCAGAGGTAAAATAACTGTTAACGGACTGTAGTCATTTTACAGTTCGTCTATCTCTGATTTTGGATCACTATCAATATCAAATTGATCTTTATTCCCGTTGCAGTAAGGTTGCGTTTAAAATACTGTAGTTTCATTACCATCGCTTTTACGTTTCTTTGCCGTTTTTGGTTTCGCGGCTGGCTTTTTACTCTTTGCTTTGTAGCGGGCAGGCTTTTCCATGGCTGCAATATAAAGTTGACTTAAGGTAAAATTTATATGAGAGAGCCGCCCGTCCCAGCCGCCGCGGTAGACGCTCCGGGCGTCGGGAGCCGCGTGACGACTCCCGGCCACCGTAGGCGCGGGCCTGCGGACGGCGAGTAATGGCTAGCTCGCCGTCCGATCAGGACCAGGCCCGTGCCGGACGGCGCGTATGTGTTCCACGCGCGCCTCAAAGAGATGTCAGCATCGAAGGAGGGGCCCGTCAGGGCCGAAGCCTGCCGGGGCAGCGGGATTGTCCGAAAGGGTTACCGCTACCCCGGAACATAAAGGGCTAAGGAAGGAACACGGATGGGTTTTAGTCAGTAAGAGTCTGACACTCCCTTCCGCTCCACCCAGAGCGGGAGGGGTCATTTGATGATTTCCCATCCTAAAAAAAAAAAAAAAAAAAAAAAAGGTAAAATTTATATACCTACTTATATTTCAACCCACACCTCGTATGTTTTCATCTATACTAATAATAAAGCCGAAGAGTTTGTTTGTTTGAACCCACTAATCTCTGGAACTAACATTACATACATTTGATAGCCCAATTCTTGAGGAAGGCTTAGTTAGGCTATTTAACATCACACTAGAACTCTTAGGAGCCCAGCAAAAAAAAAAAAAGATTGAACGCTAAGCGAAAACGATGAGGTCGCGGGAGAAAGAAATTTCACGCGGACGAAGTCGCAAGCAGAAGCTAGTCTTTCATAAAATTACTTGCGAGCTCATGTAAAATTCCTAGAACACACAGTTGCAATATATGTTGGTGAAATGATCCAGACATTCCTGTACAAACATAACAATGTTATATTCGAGTATTTCTGCTGAAGCTGACATTGAGTATTCAAAGTATCTAATTATTTTTATTTAGAAACATTTATTATGATATTTTTAACGTCAAAGACAGCGGCCAGAATTATGTGAGAGCTGGCAATGGACAGTATAAATTTATTGTTAGTAAAATAAGTGATAGACATAATTTTAATACTAGAAAAAAAAAAAATTATCAACCTTTTTCCAGATGTTAAATGTTACATCAATATACCTTGTGACATATTGCAATTAAATGAAATAAATTTTTAAACTCATATTAAAAGCTGCTCATAGGGCAATCTAGTCTAGATAAAATTAAACTGGCTGCTAATTTAACTGTACCATTTTTAAGACATTAATTCACATTTTGTCATTATCTGCTTTAACTTTATCTGTCATTGCTTTATTTTTAGTACGAGTATAGTCAGTTTATTGTAGGTGCATCGTCTTCACTTAATGTATACAAAATATTGTAAAACATTTTAGAAGAGTTACAGTGGAGTTTCTTGTGCCCATTCTTCTCCATACGAAACTACCTTTTGGAAGGGGCGACTAGAAACAATTCCATTTTATTTTATTGTAAATTAGCTGACCAGGCGAACTTCGGACCGCCTCAGAATAAAAAAAAATCGATCTGTACAAAATGTTTGAGAAAAGAATTTTTTTTTTGCTCTGTTCATTTTTCCTTTGTTTTAATAGTCATTCTGCTATTCGGGGCGGAAACAAATCCAACAAACTAAAGATCATAAAAATTGGTTCTTGAGTTATAAATGGTGGAACTAACCCGACTTTATTTTAACCCCCATAATAATAAACGTATTATATCAGATGAATTACATCAGATGTATTATATCAGATGATAACACACCGATTTCTCTCTTTCAGTCGTCAGTAAATTGGCTTTCGAAAGAAGAAAACAAAGCGTTGTGTAACTGTACAGAAGCTATACAACGCTTATTAGTAAGGGAGTAAGTACGAGTAGGTATATAAATAAGGTAGATTTTGATGTTCAAAAGTGCCGTCTATGTGCCTATCACACTAATATAAGAAAGGCGAAAGTGTGTGAGTGTGTTTGTATGTTTTTACTCTTTCACGCAAAAACTTCTGAACGGATTTGAATGAAATTTGGCATGCAGATAGCTTATAACCAGGATTGACACATAGGATACTTTTTATCCCGATATTCCCATGGAATCGAAACTTATGCGGCTGAAACTGCTCAACTTTGACTTTGAATTTGTGTCCCTCTGTAGGTGACCTAATTTTCAAAAGTTATTAACATTAAAACCAAATCAGCCCGTCAGACTACGTCGACAGTCCCTTAAGTAATCAGCAGAATATTTCGACATCACCCCTTTGATTTCGGGCCAAAAGTCAATATCAAATGATTTGAAATCAAAAGATTGTTGATTGCCACCACGTTTTTGGTGGAGGGGATGCGAGGGAGCAGTTGGCGCGCATCGAAAATTGAATAAAGCTCGGTTCCCCTGACTCTCCTGGCTCGAGAGGAACAAACTAATTTGTTTGGCGAATTACTGAGTTGAGGTTGTGCTCAAATAGTAAAATTCGAGTGTGGATGTTCCCTCTGCGATATTTATGAAGCTGTTCCGTTTTAACTTTTGGGTATGGGCAGCATTAGACGTGTTTTGGCTGAAATAACGATGATGATGAAGATTACTTCAGAGCGCGCCAGATTTCTTAGTGATTAATGATCTCGAGATTATTCTTTATTCAAGTACAGACACTTGTCGGGGAATACAGCCGTGTTACATAATGTTAGATTCTTACCTGCTAGAAAGGGGTGTAGAGATTCTTTGTAATTTGACCTCACATGTTGGAAAAACTCATCGGTACTCCTCAAATTGACTAAAACAGATCAGGATGATAATATAAACCGTACTTACTCGATTTTTAGCCTCGGGAAGTCCCTAAAAGTGGGACTTCCTGTAAATAAATAATAATGATTGCTATCTTACTTACGAATAGCGACACTAGGAATTTTATTGTATTACTGTGTATTATTGACAGGCGCCATGACACTGACAGCTATGTAGTTTATGGGTATAAGCAACGAAGGAGGTTGTATAGTTTGAAGCATCGAGTGAGCAGTAAACCTCTTTACAGTATAATGCCTTAATGTTTGTCTCAGACTAACCACTTTTAAGTTACACAAAATTGTTTACTGTGATATCATAGTAGCATTATGCACTTTGCACTCTTTCTGAACAGTGAACCAAACTGAACCGTCACGCTCAGTTCTGTGACGCTCTACTGTGACGCTTAATCGCGTATACTCGGCTCCAGTCTTAAGTTCTCTCTTCTATCGTGTAGCCATAAGCACACACCCTTTTCCGTCGACGTCCCAGGACTCTTCGCTGTCGACTATCGATACGACTACGGCCGGCTGCGACAGGTCACTTTTAAGGATGGGAAATCATCAAATGACCCCTCCCGCTCTGGGTGGAGCGGAAGGGAGTGTCAGACTCTTACTGACTAAAACCCATCCGTGTTCCTTCCTTAGCCCTTTATGTTCCGGGGCAGCGGTAACCCTTTCGGACAATCCCGCTGCCCCGGCAGGCTTCGGCCCTGACGGGCCCCTCCATTGATGCTGAAATCTCTTTGAGGCGCGCGTGGAACACATACGCGCCGTCCAGCACGGGTCTGGTTCTGATCGGACGGCGAGCTACCCATTACTCGAAGTCCGCAGGCCCGTGAATACGGTGGCCGGGAGTCGTCACGCGGCTCCCGACGCCCGGGGCGTCTACCGCGGCGGCTGGAAGTAAGGATCATCACCGCTTGTTCAATTAATGATAATCTATATACCTAGCTAAAATAAATCACCGAAATGTATGTACGCGCATAACTTCCGAACGACTGCACCATTGAATTGGATAATTATTTTTTTGTTGTGTTCGGTATTACCTGGACAAAGTTTGTAACAAAAAAACTTAGGAAATTTAAAAAAAAAAAATTGTACCCGCGCAAAGCAATGGCGGGCCGCTAGTTTCAAATAATTCTGATATCGTCCTCCATGATTAGGTACACTTCCTTACTTAACTTAAAGTTGTACCAACAAGGAACTTTTAATGTGTGTCCGGCAAGCGGCAGACTTGTCCTGCCCAGTGCCATTTAATTTGGGCAGCCTTCACCTAACATAGCATTACGTTAGATTAAAAAGTCTTGTCGTCGTGTACGAGTCAGGCTTTACCGACCTTAGCTGTATAAGTGTACAGTCGTAAAATTATACAAATATCGCGGATAACAGAGTTCTTGAGAAAAGTTCAACGTTCTTTTGCATTTCTTTGTAAGAAACATAATTTCCTTTTGACTGAGTTTATGCTACGTTTTCTTGGAAGAAGCTAGAATTTGTGCTCTATATAATAGCTTCTGGACGCGACTTTGTCCACGTGACTCCCCACGTCGCATCGTATCGCCCGTCTGCGCTATTATTGTTTTCGCTTAGCACATTTTTCTGATTCTTTTTTTCTGTTTGCTCGGCTCCTATAGCCTAGAACCTTCCTTGAGAATTGGGCTAACAAATGCAAAAATATTTTTTTAAATCCGACTGATAATTAGAGAGACCAGCGTGTTTAAAAAAAACACTGTGGTGGATTATGCTCACTGACCTGTATTCTGTATTGAATTATAATACTACTCGTATTATAAGTCCATGACTGTATTATACAGTACTTGTTTAATAAAATTTTTTTCACACTCGTGGAGGCGGCCCCTAAATCCAGCCTTACTCTCGTTAGGGAAGAGAGAGTGCAATAGTGTGTCTGCGCACATACTTGTGCACTATATTCAGCAGTGCAGGTCTGGAGGCCTATTATATTATTCCCTAACTACTAATATTTTACCGCACCTAGAAACGACGAAATCTGTTCTTCAAATACCACTGCGTTGTGTGTTCGTCATGTGAGAGCCCCCAATAAATATTTTTTCGTTCTATGTTTGTTACTTTCAAAGACAGAAATGGGATAAATAAAATACAGTTTGAGTTGAAATTGTTACTATATTTAGATAATTTGAAAATAATATTTGTGTTTGCTGTCGGAGGTGTTTTCCAAAAGATAAATTAATGGATTTGGTTGCTTTATGTGCAGGCTGAATACGGAGTAATCTGGAACGATATAAAAAAGTTATATTTATTATTTTATAAAAAAAAGGCAACAAAAATCCCATAAAAATTATCCCTTTTTAGTCAGATGAATTGTGGCCCAGAAAGCGGTGGTGAGACGAGCTGGACGCTTACCTACCGCGAGGGCTAGTTTTAGGTGGCGCGGAAAAGGAGTTCCTGGAAGGACTTGGGGAGGCCTTTGCTCAGCACTGGGACAGTACCTACTAATACGTTAGAAAAAAAAATTGTGGCGGCATCCACATTGCCACGTGCAAACAACATCCTGCATCACGCAAGCAGAGTTTACTGCGTAAATAGCATATATTCAATGTCCCAACATCAATCGTCAGGCAGTGGACCACCAGACACACACCCGTTCGGTCGGAGGATCCTCCCTTTTCTATGGAGGTTGAGTGAACTTTATACCCTGTTCCTCATACCTCGATAAAGTTATACCATCCAATATTTCTCGCAACGATGGATTACAAAAGAATTTTGAGATACACGGCAGTTTAGGCCGTAGGTTATTACTCATTAGCTCATGAGATTTTCTGAAAGTGACCAGTCTGTCTGTCAAGTATTGTGGCATTCTCGTTTAAATCTTCATTTCGGTAGTCATTGTGAGGTCCAGTTTTTTTCACTAACTATCACTACCAACTATTCTCACTTCTTAGCGTGCCGACGGCAATCTTTTCAGTCGGCCCAGAATTTGGCTATGAGTTTGGCGCCGTCAGAGCGTTCATCAGTCCCTGTAATGTGCATACCACCAGAAGCAATGGCTTTCATTTTGACAGTTTAAGAATATTCATTGCGTTATTTACGTTGTTGAGCAGACAAATTTTTCGAATATAATATGAAGCAATGAATTAGCAATATCCTTTAAATGATTCAGATTGTGATTGATAGGTGTTACGCAATAGGGTGCATATGTCGCAGCCAACTGGTTAAATTAGCCGTTCAGTTAACTGCCTAGCCTTTAGAAGTAGTGCTCGCCTCGCTTCGCTCTCTCGGGTCGCACGCGGTTGACCACAGTTCTAACCTAATCTAACCCATTTGGTCGGGGTGCCCTGGCTTAGTTACTGCGACCAATTCGGCTCGCGCGTGATTGGTTACAGACTTCCAATCTAAACTGTAATTGAATATCATTCAGGCCGTTAGTTGAAAAGCTAATTTAACCAGTTGGCTGCGACACATACACACACGACACGATACATGCAGACGCATGACACGATACTGAGTGTCCCAAAATTTGTGGAAATCCAAAGCCCACTTCTCTCACTGAGATTCATTCACAAAAAAATAATATATTTCCAACATTATTTCCAAAACAAAAATGAAATAATATCCAACATACCAGTAAAACAGCTTATTACGGTGGCGAGGTTGGTTTCTGCAAATGAAATAAACACGATTAGTTTAAAGAAATCTATATAAAAATATATGTACAGGTGTTTTCCCTCAGTATTGGCATCAAATGGAGCGTATGTTTGTATCGTCCTGTATATTGAGAGATGCTTACTGTTTTGGAAAAGGTGTGGGAAGGTTATATTTGCCCGCACGTTTCATTTGCCTAAGGAGTGAAAATAATTCGTGGAAACTGGCTGTTTTTTAATATTTTTTTCAGCCTACTTAATGACGTGATAGTAGAATGAGTTAATATTTATATTTTAACTAGCTTCCGCCCGCGGCTTCGCACGCGAGGGATGTCGATAAAAACTATCCTATGTCCTACCCGGGATGCAATCTATCTCATCTCTCTGCCAAATTTTATCGAAATCCGTTCAGTGGTTTAGGCGTGAAAAGGTAACATACAGACAGACAGACAGAGTTACTTTCGAATTTATAATATTAGTATGGATGTTATTGCAATAATTCTTGCTTATAAAATTTTGAAGTGTTTATTATTTATTTATTTAAAACCTCCAAGAAATTACTTATTCTAGTGTACCTAAAATTCAGTGAATTAGTATCCATTCATGTGTCAGAAGCCAGTCTAATATATTTATGACTATTAATCGCTACAAAAGTTCGCCCCCTGTTGCATGGTACCTACTTAAAAATAACTGGCGGAATGTGGGTGTACCATATTTAAGTACACATCTGCCTAACCTATTAACGATTACAGGCGTGATATTATGGTTAATTGCTAAATAAGTAAACCTTTATCTTTTATCAGATGTTTTTAATATATACTTCGGAAAGACCTATACGAAATTGGCAAAAAGCAGGAAAGATTGGCTTTAAAGGAAATAAATTTTTCGTGCCCCTGCAGAGGCAAGAAAAATTCTGTAAATCGGACTGAAATATGTATAAGATTCTAAATGGTAGCAAGACCCAAATAAATAAAAAAGTGTAAATAATGATAATGATATTGAACTGAATAACTGCGTGAAAGATGATAATTAAGGCTAAGAAGGGGATGACTACCGAGATGACGACTTAATGCTTGGCCAGACTGCAAACGCTGGCGCGACGCGGCGTACTCAAACATAAGAACTTCATTTGAGTGTCTATAGTGGGCACGCGGACGTGGTGAGCGGCGCGGGCTACATATCGCGGGGAGCGCGTGGGCAACTCACGCCATAGCTCGTTCATACAAGTGGCCGCAGTGAGTGCGCGGACGGTCCGCGCTGGGACCGGGGTTCTCAAACTAGTTCGAGCTTTTTTCTAGTAAAAATAAGTCTTCTTCATGTATATTATATTTTGACAAACACTGGACACGACAACACTCAGAACTAAGCCGCGCTCGACTGCGGACAGGCAGATCGCGCGTTTCCGCGCCCGCGCCGCTCCCCGCCCCGCCCCGCGCTGCCAGTCAGGCCAAGTACTAATAGAGAAGTTTGGAAGCAAAATAAAAGTTGCGCCAGCCCCAAAAAAATTGGGAGGAGAACGATGATGATAATGAACTAAATAAATGGCAAATATTAACAATAATAGGAGATGTTTCGCTGTGCGTGACTGGCGATGGCGTGGTGGCCTGTGGCTCAGACGACGTCGACAACTCGGGTTCCTTGGGGTTCTGATCGGCTTCCGTTTGGCCTACCATCCTCGCAGCTAGGGCTACAGGAATCTGGTTTTCTGTGAAATACAATAAAATCGTAAGCGCTTTACTTTGTGTAAATTATTTAATCACCACTGCTCTCAAAACGGTGAAGGAAAACATCGTGAGGAAACCGGCATGTCCTAGAACCAAAAATTCGAAGACAGTCATGTGACATCCACCAACTTGCACTGGGCCCGCGTGGTGGATTATGACCCACTACCCATTATGATGATATTATGACACACCTACTTCTCACAGAGAGGAGGCCTGTGTCCCAGCAGTGAGAACATTATAGGCTGGTTATGTAGATCAGAACAATCTCGAAGACGAAGACGAGTACCAAAGTGGTCATTAGTGACAACCTATTTTGGTTTTATTATACACTAGCTTCCGCCCGCGGCTTCGCCCGCCGCTTCGCTACCAGCCATCCTGCGAAGATCGTCGCTCCACCTAGCCTGAGAGCATCCTACTCAAAAACACGTCTACTCCAACGGTCATCGGTTATACGGCTAATATGGCCGGCCCATTGCCACTTCAGCTTGCTTATTCTGTGAGCTATGTCGACAACTTTGGCAATGCCAACACACGCTTCTGTAGAATTTGATCAACCAATGTAGCGAAAGTTTAAAAAAAAACTCACCTGGCATAGCATGATAACTTTCATGGGCATCGTAAAACTCTTCCTTAATTTCTGTAGCCGAAGGAGCCACAGAACTAGTGTTAGATGGACTATCAGACAAGCTGGTATGACTCGTATCTTTATCACCTGGACCTTTCTTTTTCTTTTTGTGTTTCTTTATCTTTGTAACTGTAGGTCCTACAGCTGCAGAACCAACCGGTTGCAATCCTGGTCTCAACGGATCATCCTTCCTAATGTCATGCAGTTCCAGGACAAAAGGAACGTGTGTCTTGAATATTCCTTCTTCTACTGAAGATGAAGATTCTGATGCGGATGACTCGGTGTCAGTGACATCATCGATGTCAAGATCTCTGTCTGAAAAAGAATTTATGTCAGTAAGCTGGACAGTTAAGAGCGATTACGACGTACGGCATTTCATACAAACTTTTAAGCCCTTGTTTTTCGAAATTAATGAACCGATTTTAATGAAACTTCATACGCATAAGCAGGATACAAAGGTCTAATAAGTTAGTAACGAACATTTTCGAAATGTCTAATTAAAAAAAAGATAACTGGAAATCTCTGTTTCTATGGAAAATTTAAAATCAATCTATTTTGGCTGTAACACTATTTTTCGAAAATGTTCTTATTATTAGAATTAATATTATCTTTTTGTATGCACGTGTTTCTGTGACAAATAAATTAAATTTTCTTCTTTCATCTGCCTAGCTTTTTACGGCGCGTATCATGTTTTAATCAACGTACAACTTAATACTGACCAGCAAATTGCAAAAAACATAAAAAGAAAAAGAATTTCGCGGGCTACCCTAGCGCTTTTGCCTTAAGAACCAATAATATAAAACTTTTTTGAATACTGACCATCCATCTCCTCAATTGATTACGAATTATCTTGTTTCGGGACCACTAGATGGGTCTCTACGATTCCATGTTATTTTACACTGCTAGTTTTTATTAGAAGCCTTGATTATTTATTTTTTGCACATTTTTTTCTGCTTTGACATAATTTGCTTTGGCAAGTATGATTGACAGATGATTATGACAGCTTTGTTTGATTTAAGAATTTTTGAAAATTAAAAAGTTCGTTTATTTATTAGCTAAGGCTTCATTTGAGAACTTCGGTCTTGGCAAAAAAAATGTCCATTGAAAAAAATCTTACAACTTAAATAATCTGCATTCGCGATTTATTTGTCAAAAATTTAAACAAATATGAGTTTATGGAAAAATATCTTTAATTCCTACACAATAAAGTGTAGGTTACGTTACAACTTTAAACATTATTATAACATTTTCAATAGTGATAGTTAGTCACTCTGAAATCAACTTAATTCCTTGTATTTAACTTGAAATAGCATCAATTTGAAACATAGGTTTGAACAGACTATAGAAACATACATAAACTCACAATTTCTTCCCATGAGGGTAGGCAGAAACTACTGAAGGCCAACGGTTATGATCCTTACATATTCCTTTTGCCTCGTTTAAGTTCAAACATCTAGTCATACACACAATCAATCAATCAATCAATCAACTCAGCCTATCGCAGTCCACTGCTGGAGATAGGCCTCCCCCAAATTGCGCCACAACACCCTGTCCTCCGCCTTCCGCATCCAGTCAACTCCAGCCACCTTCTTTAGGTGGTCCGTCCATCTAGCTGGGGAGTCATACACACGCCGCTTACAAGAAATACACAATCTTACAACAGTTCCAACATTTTAACATCCCGCTGATCTCTTACATCCATTGCTCAATCAGCTACTATCAAACTGGTTTTTACCTTCACCCACCAAAAAGCCACTTGCTTCGGGTCATAAAACATAGTGGGGTCAACAGCACTACGGGTCATAAACGGTGCAGAAACGACCACAAACCGATATCACTGGACATAAGCACTCACTACGTAATAAACCTATGGACATTTTTTTATATTCTTGTTATCTCTACTAATATTATGAATTCGTAAGTCAGTTTGTTACTTAGAAAGAAAGAAAGAAAGAAGAATGAATAAAGTTTATTTGGACACAGTTCGTGAAACACAAAATACAAAATTAACAAAATAAAAATAATGTTTCAAACAACAATAGTGTGTGCCTCACGGCTGCGCCAAAAAGGTTCATTTCAGCATTAATACCAGACAGATGCTGTCTGACGCTGGTTTTCTTCAGTGACTTCTTGACACCGAAACTACTGAAACGATTTCACCTTGTCTTCTGCGCATTGGGAAGCAGCAATTCCGGGAAAGTCATAATTCTCCTGCCTTTATCCAAATTTATTTGTGGTCTACGCAACATGACATGTCTTCAATACTTCTCTATTAGTCTTCATCTCAGTGGTCTCTCCCTTTCTAGCCATGTCACCTTTCACGCAGTCCTTCCATTGCTTCGTTTGTCTTCCCCTACTCTTATAACCATCCATATTCATAGTTAAAATTTTCTCACGATCCGTTGTAATATGTGTCCATGAAGCGTTGCTGTGGTCTGATTTAAAGGATATGGGTGTCGGTGTCCGTTCAGCTTTTACACCTGAGCGATGGCGACATAGCAACCAGAGATGGTTGCAGATATTCAAATGTCCATAGCTTTATGTAGGAGATCTTTCTGTTTGTTTTCCATCCAATTTTATCTAGGGCTCAATAACTACCTTGAAGAAGACACAAAATTACCTGTACAATATCCGTGTCTGTACACATGTAATAGGGGAGGAACTGTTCGATTTTTGCGGTAAATTTTATACCGAACACAAACCCAAAAAAAATAACAAGTTGGGAAAAATATTTATTGTTCAATATTCATCAGAATGAGAGTCACACCCAAGAGGGGATCCAAGATATAGAAAAAGTAATTTCATACCGCGCCAAAACCGAGGATGATTTTTGGAATCATCTTCAACCCCAAAATATAGCCAGTTTCATGAAAATGAAGGGAATATAAATCAACATGATTTTGTGATGGCACATCAGGGCTAAATTAGAATGGCAACGTGGTCAAAGGAACTATGACCTCAATTTTGAAGGACAATTAAACTACATTTTTTGTTTATTGAATTTGGCTTCTGCCTGAGCCAGGAATCGAACCTCATCCCGTACTAATACGATTTAGATTGTGGTTTAATATTTTTGTTAGCATAATAAGTCTATAATTTTCCAACTGCTGGAACACAGGCCTCATCTCGGTAGGGGGAAAGTAGGTGAAGGGATTCACCACGCGGGCCCAGTGCGGGTTGGTAGATGTGACATGCCGGTTTCCACATGATGTTTTCCTTCACCATTTTGAGAGCAGTGGTGATGAAATAATTTACACATAGTAAAGCGTCTGCCTGGGCTTGAACTTATGACCTACAATGTTTAAGTTGGTAATTTTGAAATAAATAAAGAAAATCTTTGACTGCGGCAAACAGATACAAAATTTTCCAGTAAAGCTTAAGGACACGATCCACGTGGGCGAAGCCGCGGGCGGAATTTAGTGGACCATAAAAATCCTTGTTGAAATTTACGATGTGATTGACAGTGACCTTTATATCGCTACGTTAGGTAGGGATGTGCTGAAAGCTAATCATATTTTTATGTGGTCTTCAAGCTTTGAGTATGGTTTGTTAAATAAAATGGCGCGGATGATCTATTCACTTATTTTTTTTTATTTGGCACATTTGTCTGTTGATGTGTTGTAAATGGTTGAGATTTGACCTTAGGCTTTGGACATATATCAACAAGTTTAAAAAGTCTATATTTAGTACAGTTTCAATCGGCGTAACGATAGGTTTTTAAAAGAAAAAAATTGGGCTCCTGAAACATGACAAAACATGAGCAAACAGATTTTCTCAACTCATGCTTCAAGCAACAACACTAACAGTGGTCGTTGACCTCCGAAAAAAAAACATCAAATCTTTTTATTTTATCTTGTATATATTAGGTATATCAATACCCATCGAGTTTGCGAAGTTTAGCTAGTCAATTTAAAAATAACCCTGTAGGTATTAAACGCTGACTTAAACATAAACCAGTGTGATTTTCAAATTAAACATAAATTTTTTGAGGGTAAAGTTTGCCCTAACCTTACTCCGCGTTTATTATTAAAGTTGAGTATCTAAGTGTTTTTTTTTATTCTTTCCATTGAAATAACACATCGAACCCAAGACCACATACAAAAAAATACAGTACGTAATATTGATCTGAAAATTTTAATAACTTGTTGTTACCATGAATTTTCAACCCCGACTTTTACAAATAAAGCGTAACTTGGTGAGTGAATCGTAAATACGTCATACAAGTACGATATCGCATCGTGTCTAGTGCGTGCCATACCTACGGTTAACCGTTCGTTTTACAGTTTTACTACCTTGTTTGGTTAACGGATGGTTTACGGTGTTGTAAACAGTCGGTGATTTTAAAAGTTTTGTCGTCAAATCTGTCCCTGACTTTTTGTTTTTCTGAAAACTGCACAATAGCGTGTTGTTGTTGTTGTTGTACAGCCACATTAGACCGATTTTAAATTTTTCATAGAAACTGAGATTTCCAGTTACCTTTTTTTTTATAAGTCATTTCGAAAATGTTCTTTACTAACTTTTTAGACCTTTGTATCTTGCTTATGCGTATACAGTTTATTAGTTAGAAATAAATTCATCACCTATGTTAAGTATGATCCCAATCAATATTTAAACGAGATCACAACGCGCAACGATATGAGGACTGCTTTTATTTGTATCGACCGACTTTATTTTATACTTTACTAGCTGACCCGGCCACGCCTTGCTGTGGCTAACGTTTTTGTCATTTTTTTTTCCTATCTTTCAAGTTGGATCAAACTGCACACGGTGTACAAATTTCATTAAAATCGGTTAAGTAGTTTAGGAGTCCATCGCGGACAAACATCGTGACACGTGATTTATATATATTAAGATTTTATCTATAACAATACAAAATATCGCAGAAAATTCGCATATATTGCGCACAAATACAATTCAAATCTACACACTTGATAAATTTATAAGACAGCCAAACAGACATAAATCCGTAATAATCTCAAGTACCAATTTATTATCAATATTTATGGCTTATAAGAAAACTTATTTCATGAGTTTTTGCTGACTTTAGGAGCACTGTTCTAAGATCTACAATATTCGTAGGGAACATAGAGATTGATGTCTGATGCTTACGGAGCGGTGCTTGTAAAAACTGTCTAGATATTGTATGCGCGACAAGGGAGTATGGTGTAGCAAGATTTTTTGCTGCGACACGGATAAAATAACGGATTATTACTTAGAAAAAAAAATTTTGATTGACCATCGTAAAAAAAAAAAATTATACAATTTGATTGATTTTCAAGCCTAAGGCTATGCGTGCACTACGATTTTAATCGTTGCGATTTAGTTATAAAATAGCAAATACAAAAAATTTTCAAGCGATTTTTTGCCGCAGTGCGTTCATAGATTTACGAATTTTCTTCGCAACGATTAAAATTCGCAGTGCGCGCTTAGTCTTAGGCTTTGGTTTCCTGAGAAAGCGATTCCATCTTTTATATCGGGCGTCATGTAAATCTGTAATTTTCACCACGCTATGTATTTCGACAGCCGTTATTTTTCACCATAACGTTATTTTCAAAATATTGCGAGTTAAGATGTTTGTGGGTATATAGGTCGCAGTCACACCTTTACAAAAAGTGACCACCATCAAATACGCATTTGCCTAATCTGATCGTAATGACGGTTATGAAACGGTCATGGTACACAAAATCAACCATAGCGTTCCATAAGTAACAATAATATTCTACTACTTAACGAGATATTATTTGATTTCAATCTTACCGACCGATGCTGATTACATAAAGACGAAGATAAACTAGTCTTCACGGCAGATCCCAGTGTGAAGGCTAGTGCCATTAGATTTTGTAATTGATATTTTGAACAAAAAATGTTAAAGTTTTATTTAAAAGTTTCACCTAGTTACATCGTGATTTTGAATGAAATAACCCTCCACAAACCTATAAACTTTTACTCCAGAAAAAGGTGTACCATATTAACGACCGGCGAGCAAATTGCATAAACACACTAACAATTGCAATGTCTTTTCTTTTGATACCTAATTCGACAACATGCATTGCCTTATTTACGTTGCCAAGTAGACAACATTTTTAAACATAATACATAATTCTTTATTGCATTATAAAAAAAAACGAAAAATAGAAAAAAAAATTAAAAGAAGATTTAAAGAAAGTGTGTTACGTATTTGGGATGCGGATACTGGGCTGATAACTGTAAAATACTTTACATATTTATTTTATTATGATTGAAATGACACATAGAAATCATGACCCTCAATTTTCACCCAGTTTTCAAAAATCAACCTTCCACCAAACCATAGTCACCCTAACCGTACATATTCTCAAATGTATTTGAATAGAAACTGCAGCCAAAACAAGTTGTCTCGTGTTCTGCCGTTACTTGGGCGTCGTTTGTCGAGCAATGGACCGTGAACCTCTCCTTATAGCATGAACTGGTGCTCCTACACCTTAGGAGACTAGGTGAATATAGTTCGAAGCTTATTAAATTCCTGACGAATAGTTTTTGGAGCAGAACCATCTATATACACTTGCCTTCAGGTGGAGGGTGTGTGGAAAATTTACTATTATGAATTTACAGTGTGCTATCTTCATGCAACTAGCTTCAACATTCAAAGCCCAAGACTAGGTTGTGAGTAATAGTTTGAATAATTTTTTTTACCCAAATATCCCAAAAATGTAAATCTCGAGGACGCAGACGTTTAGCTGCATCCGAAGGGAATTAAAAGATAAACAAACTTACGTAAGTGAAGTTTGACCATAATTATTTGAGTCGCTGCATCCAAAGAGGTTTACAAACCCTACTTTTGCAAGAAATCGAGGTACAAGAATTATTTAGATATTTAGCCCTCTAAAATGATTGACGCACTGGGTGTGGTAATCGCTCTAAACACTTTATTGAATGTTTAGTGCATTTAACAGTGTATTTACCTGTGGGGCATTATTGTAGCCCTCAAATACGAAAGTATTCATTTTAACTTACTCAAAGATCTCTCGTAACTTGCGATGGATACTGCAATTGTATAAAAAATGCGCATATTTGGAAATACGAAATATGCTTTCATCCCCTTACTGCCGCGATTTTGCGCGCCCCCTTCATTAGGCGCCTGGGGCTCGTGCCCTACTTGCCCCACCCAAGTTACGCCTTTATGGTTAAACTTCACTTAGGTAAGTTTCCTTTCTTCACATAATTATTGCCTAAAGGTAAAGCTTTTTAACTTCGATGCGAGTATACTAATTATTTTAAGCGTAACTGTTCCAAGTCTTTCCCGTTGTAAATGCCTTTATGAAAGGAGTGTATCTACGGTGGAATATATTACGACATTTGCAAGTTATGGGTGAGCAGCTGTCACTAATTATACTTGTTTACGAGCGTGCCCGAAATCTTATATGTTTTTGGCTAACACACTCGCATCAGCTTTATTTACGTAAATACAGGATGCGACCAAGGGATTGTTAAAATTAATATTTAAGGGTTTGCTTCACAGTCTCGGGATAAGCACTATCAGCTAGATGAATAATTAATAGAATAGAATTGTACTGAATTTATATCCGGATAAGTTTAGGAATAACTTTATCCCGAGGTGAACAAACCTAATCAATCAATCTGCCCTGCCTTTTCCCAACCATTTTGTGGCCAGTTTTTAGTCTAACCGAATGAAGCTGAATATCAGTAGGTATTTTAAATGGAGTGACTGCCTATATAACCTCCACGACCCAGTTACTGGGTAACACCCCTTGTTAGGACTGGTTGTCAAACTTTTGGGGTTATAACTACCCGTAACGACTGTCAAAGATCTATGAATGGCAGCCAGGACCAACTGGGTCACAATAATTATGTAAAAATTACCCATCCATGAACCGACCGCGGCAACCATAGCTTAACCTTCGGGGTGACGGGCAGACTGGATATAAAAGTAATAAAATTTTTGATTCATTCTTAAATATTACATTTCCCTGTTCCTATTTTAGGATTGGGCTATAGAAAGGCTCTTTAGAAAGTAAAAGCTAGAGTAGTTACTAAGGCAACTAAACGAAGTTTATGAAATGCTTTCTAATAAAAAAAAAAACCGGCCAAGTACGTGTCGGACCACGCACAATGAAGGGTTCCGTAGTTGGAATGAATTTATCCCAAGAACAAACTTAACATTGTAGTTGAAAACACACACAATATTGAGAGATTTACCATGTTGTTTCAAGATCATAGCCTTCTTATTAATTTTCAGGCTGACATTCGTAGATCTTTGACAGTCGTAACAACCAGTGTTGCTAAGTATAGATTCCCCTGTAACTGGGTTGTGGAGGTCAGATAGGCAGCCGCTCCATGTAAAATACTGGTATTCAGCTGCATCCGGTTAGACTGGAAGCTGACCGCAACATAGTTGTGAAAGACTAGGCAGATTTATTGACTTCGAAAATTTTCATTTGAATGATAATAATTTGTCACAATAACGGTAATATAAACTTTATAAGTTGGTGTGAAACATTCATAGGTCCCATTACCAAATAGCTGAAAGCCATAACATTTACAATAACATATATCGTAACTACTTGTCTAGACAATAACTTGGGGTACTTAGACAGTTGTACGGTCGAACAAGCTATTTGGTATACAGGCAGCTAACTTGCAAAGAACTACTTTTAAACAATGGTGTGAGTGTGCTGAGTAGTCAATTATTTTACACCACTCTATTAAGGATGCCATAAGCTGAAAAAGTTATAACGCATAAAATAAAACTAAATATTGGCAGTTTAGTGGGAATATGAATATTTTTGCCTGTATACCAAATAGCTTGTTCGACGCACTAACAGTATAGTTTCTAACAACGTTACAAATAACTGCTACATCAAGTAGTTTTGGGTAGTAACGAGACTATAACGGTTACTGTTATTATCCTTCTATGTAGTTAATACCGACTCATACCGATAACGCAAGTGTTTTATTGGCTCTATACTTTGTATGTAGGTAAAGCTACGGTTTCCTAGAAGTGCGCTGGCTGGCACATAGTGTCTGCAATGTACGTATAATTTAAGGCGCCACTAGTCAATATTTTTTCCATACAAATTTCGGGAGAGTATTACTCCACTGTTTGACATTATGCATCCAAAGTTAAACATGATATCGTTTTGACTTATTATTAATTGTGTCTGTACGGAAACAGAATATTAAAATAAAAAGCAATTAAAAAGTTATGAGCCAACAAAGATTCGTTTTTCGTGCTATTTTTAACGTAACTTTGGGTGTAAATAAGTAATAAAAGAACTGTAAAATCTTCAAAACCAAAACCGTACCGACAAAGCTCAGTTATCGAAGAGTTCAATAAACTTTATTTATAATTGATGTATGCAGTGGTTTTTTCATAAAACTCGATTTTCCAAAGCACTTTTCGAATTTTTTTAGCCGCCTAACAGTTTAAAACGGTGTTTCTGTGCGTGAGAACTAGACGTTGCGCATGTAGACTAGCGTCTAACTGCCATCACTGATACTAGCTTTGTCAGACACGAAGCTGGGTGAGACAGCGTGCTTTTTAGCCATGACCACCAGTGAGTTCGAGCGCGCGACTGGTTTACTCTTAAGGGGCCGGCTTAGCAAGCGTAGTTCATACAAACGTAATAACAAAATAATCTGTAAATAAAAAATATTAGATATATTTTGAATAAATGTTTGTATGCAGACTGGGCACGCCATTAAACATACCTACAAAGTTAAAATTATTGCTGTATTGTCATCTCCACATTGTGTAGTTATTTTCCTCTAAGCAAAACAAAAGACGAAAAAGATTCGCTTTTCAAATTAAAAATAACAACTAATCAATCCTTGTCACATCCAAAGATAACAAACAAACAGAAACTAAAACAAAAGCGAAAATATTTGTGAAAACATGACTTGACGGAACCATGGGCTTTCCTCGTGAATATAAAAATTTCCTGCATTCCGATTACAAAAAAAAAAAAATACCAGCGATGAATATAGGTTATTGGATTGTGAAAACTGTCTTTTTTATTTTGGTTACAGTATTCGTGTTGTGGTTGAGGTACTCGTAAAAAAATACATATTTAAGTTGGAAAAGCGGTCAAGCAGTTATTTGAACATTATCCATAGCTTAAGACAGCTTAATCTATAGACTAATAATTTATGAGTTTGTAAGTAGGGGCGTAATCTTCGGAACTACTGATCCGATTCCGAAAATTCGTTCACTAACGGAAAACTACGGTATTGCCGAGTATCCTAGCATATTTCGTAAGTTAAAACAAGAAATTTCAAGCGGACGAAGCCGCGAGCAGAAGCTAGTAATTAACCACTCAATCCCGGCGTGGTACGATATCGGCCCATTACAATAGAAAATCAATTGTGTGTCATAAGCGGTGATTAAGCGGTTAATAACATCAATTATCGCAGGTTTTGAACAAAGAGCTGCCTATATTATTGTATCTTACTGTTAAAGGATGAAAGACGGCATTTTTCTAAATAAAAGTCCAAATAGAAACAATAACTTTGAAAACTGTTTGGTTAAGATCTTAAAACTTTTTGAAATTAACCTGATCAACAGTCAATAACGTTCACATATTTTAACTCCTCCATTTCCACCTAACAAAGCATTTATCTAAATGAAGGAATTAATGGAAAGTTTATCGGACCATTCAGTTTACAGTGACATGTCTAACTTTCCACACGATTCAATTCTTCAATTTAAACTTTTGTCTGCGACAACATGAGCTCCGTCGATTGTTCGGAAAAACTTGATTTATTTTCTTTCATAGTATTGAAACTTGTTGTTTTTGACTTGGATGCCATCAGTTCATGATATTGGTTTGTTAATGCAGTTGAATTGAGATCTTAAACGGTTGTAGATAAGTGTTGATTTTGAATTTATTGGCGCTCTTGCAGTAGTTAATGTTATTATTTTTTAGGTTTCAATGTAACGAAAGTGTCTTTGTGATTTTTAGCAAAAAAAATTGGAAAAATATAATAACAAATTTCCAATATAGGTAGACCATGTTCACCGGTAGCCGATTACGGTTTAATATAATATGTTGGCCTAAAATGTCAATACTCTCTCATATCGGCACCCGATACCCTTTTTTTTTTTTTTTTTTTTAAGGATGGGAAATCATCCAATGACCCCTCCCGCTCTGGGTGGAGCGGAAGGGAGTGTCAGACTCTTACTGACTAAAACCCATCCGTGTTCCTTCCTTAGCCCTTTATGTTCCGGGGCAGCGGTAACCCTTTCGGACAATCCCGCTGCCCCGGCAGGCTTCGGCCCTAACGGGCCCCTCTATGTCTGCTGACATCTCTTTGAGGCGCGCGTGGAACACATACGCGCCGTCCGGCACGGGCCTGGTCCTGTTCGGACGGCGAGCTACCCATTACTCGCCGTCCGCAGGCCCGCGCCTACGGTGGCCGGGAGTCGTCACGCGGCTCCCGACGCCCGGAGCGTCTACCGCGGCGGCTGGGACGGGCGGCCCTCTCGGCTCTCTCCCTCTCCCATCCCGCCACCTCCTTCGCTAGCATGACTGCTTCGCAGAAGGAGGTGACTGCCTCCCACTCCCTCTCGCCCCGGACCATGGCTTGGACCAGGGCCGGGCGCGAGAGGTCGCCGCCGCTGCCGATCGCCTCTACGAGGACACGGCGGTGCTCTGCCCAAGCGGGACAGACCTCCACCGTGTGCACCACCGTGTCCTCTGGGCGATCCTCGCAGTGGTGACACCCGGGCGTTTCCTCCCGCCTGATTATGTGCAGGAACCTCCCGAAACATCCGTGTCCGGTGAGGACCTGCGTCAGGCGGTAGGTGAGGGCGCCGTGACGCCTCTCTAGCCACTCCTCAAAGAGGGGCCTTACCGCCGCTATCGCGGCGTGCCCTGCGCTAGGTTGCGACAGTCGCGCTTTCCATGCCGCCATGAGATCGCGCCGGAGGTCCGTCCGCTCCGCAGCAATTTGCCGCGGAAGCGGGTTTTCCCCCCGGCGTAGTGCCTCCGCGCGCCACTCAAAGAGGCGCGCGAGGACTATCGCCTCCAGATCCCATGGCGGCAGTCCGGCAAGGAGGCTTGCCGCCTCGCGCGAGATCGTGCGGTACCCCCGTATCAGCCGTATGGCTACCACCTTTTGGGGCGCGTTCAAGTAGTGGGCGGCTCGAAGCCGCAGTGAACGCGCCCACACCGGGGCGCCATACACGGCCATGGACCGCACGACCCCCGCGTAAAGCCTCCGGCAGGAGGCGTTTGGCCCCCTCAGGTTGGGCAGGAGCCGCTTGAAAGCGGCCCCAGCCCGTTCCAGTTTGGGGGCCAAACGTCGGAAGTGCTCCACGAAGTTCCACCGGCTGTCGAGGACGAGACCCAGGTATTTCATCGTCGTCTCGACGCCGATGTGAACCCCTCCTACCGTAAGTTGGGATCCCGATAGTGGCCCGTTCCGAAGCCCATGAAATGTCATGGCTTCGGACTTGTGCAGAGCCACCTCGAGACCCAACTGCCGGATCCTCTCCACGACTATCGCAACCCCGCGTGTCATTACGTCGGCCGCCGCCTGATGCGACCTCCCCTGCGCCAGGACCAGCGTGTCGTCAGCGTAGCAAACTACGCTGACGCCATCAGGGAGGTCTGCCCGCAGCACCCAGTCGTAACCGATGTCCCACAAGAGCGGCCCCAAGACCGATCCCTGTGGGACACCGCACGACATCTCTCGCCGGTTCCATTCCCCATCGCGACCGGGGTAGATGACGGCTCTGTCCGTCAAATACGCCCCGACTACTCGACGGAGGTAGGTCGGCACTCGGTGATACCGGAGTGCCTCCCTAATGCAGCTCCAGGGCAGGGTGTTAAACGCGTTAGCGATGTCTAATGACACCGCCACGACCACCCCACCCCGAGACACCGCGTCCCCCGTCGTGAGGGCTCTCACGCGCATGATGGCGTCCACCGTAGAGCGCCCCTTGCGGAAGCCAAACTGGCTATCCGCAGGATCCGGCCCCGTCCTCACCAGGTGCCCGACGAGGCGGCCCGCAATCACTCTTTCAAAGAGCTTGCCCACCTCGTCGAGCAGCACGATGGGCCGGAATGCGGACGGGCA
This sequence comes from Gortyna flavago, assembly GCA_963669345.1. Taxonomy (NCBI): domain Eukaryota; kingdom Metazoa; phylum Arthropoda; class Insecta; order Lepidoptera; family Noctuidae; genus Gortyna; species Gortyna flavago. The sequence continues at coordinate 15,655,279 of OY770131.1, read as the reverse complement.
CCCGATACCCTATTAAGAAACTGTGACAACGTAACCCATTTGATCCCTGTTACTAAGTTGACGATAAATATTGTACAATGTCGTCGAAAATTCAATTACAACATGAAAGTTGAATATAATTTAATTTTTTCAATATCTGATAAGAATTTTGTTCTGTAAAAGATTTTTTGACAAAAAGGGACAAAGTATTTTATTAGATTACTCACTTAGATCCTCTGTTTTGGAGAATAAAGGTAAATACGTAAAATGTAGGTACTCTTTTTTTATTATGTCCCGTAAATTTTAATTATCGGTTTAAAATTACGAAACATAAGGAGTATGTGAGGATCGTAGCAGGTGGCGTTCTGTAGTTTCTGCCGTTAAGCTAAAAAAAAAAAAAAAAATTCGGTAAATATCCCATTTACCACATTTTTACCGTTCCGGACTACGAAAAGAAGGGCGCGCGATTACGTTGCCAAATCGCTCGCCTACGCGAACGTATGTGCATACATGCTCTAAATTTACTTTATAACAAGTTGAATTAGATATTTTAATTAGGCGCATCTATTAAATTTCATCCTGTATACATGTAATCACTTTGATCACACACCCATCATTTTCTTTGAGGTCCTGGAGTACTTACAAATTCAATATCAATCAAAGCCACACAAAATTGTATGAGAGCACAGATCTTATCTAAATTGTATACACATTGGTGCTATTGAAACAGAAAATTGTCAATTTAGTGTATTTTACGCTCGTTGCACTTGTGAAGTGGCGGCATTTCAATTACATCGGTTTTCTGGGTCTTTTCAGATGTTTTGAAGTGAATGTCATTGGAAGTAATAAAAAAATTGAGGTGATCTCGTTCGAGTTTACTTCCGGCTTTATTCTGGAAGATATTTTGACCTTCGCTTTGCCTTTACAAAAATATAGACATTGTTATAATGATTTCTTTTTTAAAGAGTTGGTCCTTGGTATTAGTACCGACAGAGAATTGAGAGCAGTGGTAGCGACCGCGACTTCAATGTTGCAGGATGTAGATTCGAACCCAGAGAGGCGCTTTACTTTGTGTAAATTATTTCATTACCACTGCTCTCAAAACGGTAAAGGAAAACATCGTGAGGAAACCAACATATCCTATAATCAATCCACCAACCGTCACTGGGCCCGCGTGGTTGATTACGGCCCACTCCCTCTCACAGAGAGGAGGCCTGTGTCCGAGCAGTGGGAACATGATAGACTGATTATGCTTACAATTATTTCTTTTTTAAAGACTTTAAACATACTTATTTCTACATCTAAGCAGTAGTGCTGCCTTCTTTTAATAGCATGCCGCGATAAAATTAAAGGGACAGTCATGATCTTATTATCTTCTTTGACTCGAATCCACATCGGTTTTATCACCATAGAGTACCAGGACTAGGAGTCATCGGTAGATTTGATTTCAAATATACTCGTATCTATTAGGTAGGCTTTTTCTTTTGAATATTCAACTAGAAAGTTTTCTCGTGACAATAAAGTATCGTTAGGTACGATAAAACGAAACACGATTACAAGCTCTATGTTCTAAATGTTTTGCTTCAAACTTTTAGACCAAAATGTTAGGCCAATAATAATTTCTAAAGCAAACCTTGAAACCTCGTCACGTTTCAATAAATATCTACAGAGTAAAGTCGACTTAATCTCGCAGAAACATAGCGGTCAGGCCGCAATACGTAGACCCGTGTCACGAGAGCGTCTGCTCTCGAATACTAATGTCAGACACTCGTTCAAATCAAAGGACATAATTTGCCTAGTTTTGAAATGCTTTAGTGTGTAAATTATGAAATATTTGTTTGTATAAGTTACGTGGAATATTAATTATGTAATAAATTAGTTTTTTCTTTTACAACGGCTGTGTAAATGGGAAATGAAAATGGAATAAATGTTCCAAATTAAGTTGTCCGTACGATATATTCAAATTACAACTTTCATTCTTTGACAGTTAATGAAATGGGTATAACGAGGCAAATTGAAGTTTATTTTACAACTAGCTGACTCGACAGACGTTGCCTTGTCCAAATATCAATAGTTCATACAAAAGTCCCATAGAAAAAATCACCATCAGATTTTTCCAAACAAAAAAAAACCCCATACAAAATCAGACGTTAGTTTTAAAATCAGTTTTTCTCGAATTTGAAAATCTTCCTAATCGATTGTTAGAATTGTTAGAAACATTTAAAAAAAAATTTCAGGTTCTCGAGTGATGCGCTTCCCAACGAACAGCATTTAATTTTTATTTATTTAGAAGATTAATTAAATTTACCTGGCTGTACCTACTATTTTTGTACATAGGTATTACCTATAGACAGAGACGTGTTTGGTGGAGTGTTTGTTACACCACGTCTTCCCAGCTAGTAGAATTAGGAAGTAGTTAAGGGTTAAGGGTGACTTTGAATTTAGAATTTCTGGAAGGAGATGGACTTATAATAACCACCGATGGCCGCCATGGCTCACACACAATCAAACCCTCGAATATAGAACAAGACTTTGAATTTGTAACTTGTGGTTTCTTACAAATACTTACTTGATAACTAAAGTGTGTTGCATATATTTCACGAAGAGTAAAATAGGTCTTTTATATTTTACGATCTGCTGAGCGAAAAGTACCTAAACACTGTATAATATAACAGTCAAAAGTAACTTTCTATTTACTGTTTTGAAAGCAAAATAACAAAAACTTATCATAAGAAAAAATACAGGAAAATATCAACAATATTATAATTTTCCTAACAAAGTAGGGGCGAGCTTTGATATGCTCCAATATTGAATAATTCAGGGAAGAATGTATCAGTCTCTTTGGCATCTTTATTCATGTGTTATGTACCTTTATGTTCGGGGATTTGCATTTTATTGAACAACTTCCAATGTTGTAATTTTGATTTACAATATTTTGCTTGGCTTTTCAGCATTTGATGAAATTATTTAAAAATGTAATATCAGTAATTACGTCCAAAGAGTATCGTGTTACCCAGTAATGAGGTTGTGGAGTACCAGTACTGTACATGGAGCGACTGCCTAAGTTACCTCCACAGACTCGTTACAGGGTTAATACCCCTTGGTAAAACTGGTTGTCAGACTTTCGGGCTTCTGACGACCCATAGCGACTGTCAAAAATCCACGAATGACAGCCAGGACGTGCTTTCTAAGACACGGAGGGGTCTTGGTATGTAAAAATGGTCACCCATCCACGGACCAACCGCGGCAAGCGTAGCTTAGCCTGATCGATCGAACCATGCGGCTGTTATTACTTAGCCACAAGCCAATGTGCAGACAACAATATGACAATAAATGAAAACACTAAATACAACTAAAACAAACAGAATTTTGGAACTATCAATTAAATCCTAGCATTGAAATTAAAAAGTAGTTTTATAAAACCAATGGTGATGAATTGATGATGGGCCGACTGTGGATTTTGCCAGTCTTTGACTAGCCATAGTGACTAAACTATTGGATATGTTTGTGTGCAGACTAGGATCAGCATCTATATATATAAAATTCAAAGTCCTGACTGACTAATATATCAACGCACAGCCTAAACCGCTGGTCCTAAACACATGAAATTTGGAGGGTGTGTTCTTTGTGAAGAGTAGGTATCCACTAAGAAAGGATTTTTCGAAATTCCACCCCTAACATGGTGAATGGGGGGAGGGTGAAATTTCACGAGGACGAAGTCGCGGGCAGAAGGTATAGTTAGACAGGTATGCAAATTAATTAATTGTCGTCTCCACCATGTATATTTTAATCAACTTAGGAATTTGTTTATGCATTTTTAATGTCCAACGAGCTTTTAGTAATTTGTAGTCGCTAGACATTTTTTTCAGACTTTCATTACAAAATTTTGTCAACTTAATAATGTATTAAGAATGTAATTTGTGGAGATAAATAAACACAATTTATTTATTATTATTAAGCGTTCATTAAGTATTTGATTCATGACAAACTAGGTTGATAAGCATCAAAGACTTGCATAGAGAAGTTCTAGGAAAACTCATTGAAAATTGAGTGCCGCGTTCATACAAGCACTCAATTTTCGTGTTGCATGCTCAAAGGCGAGATCGTCGAAAACAAAGGCCATCGTTCAGCAGCCATACATTTTCGGGCTAAATATAACATTTAATATTTCTCTAGAATACGTTCATCATCTTTTTGCCTTTATAGCATGTTACTTGGGGTCGGTTCAACACGTTTTCTTCCATTCACCCCAGCCAGCCGTCACTCTATCATTCACTTCCTTTTCTTTGATAACATTCCTCACACAATCCATCCATCAACATTTAAATTGATCACTCTTTTCGTCACCTGCACTTTTATGCCTCCTCATCACAAGAAAACGTTATTCTTTTCATTTACTTTTCGGCTAAATAGGTAGGTTCATTCTTCCTCAAGTGACATAAGTTCGATAAATTGTGATACTTATTTAATAGACTAATTGATTTTTATTCAGGGAAGTTATTGGCTATTATAGTATAGTACACTGGAATAGTCCAAAATTGCAATAATAATAAGGATATTATAGACTGCACATGTTTTGCAAACGGAATAATGAGGCAGGACCTTTTGCCTTTTTTATTGGAAAAGTGTGGTTATTTGGAGTTTGTTTTTTTTTTTCGATACGCAGCAGGATGAATTTTTGGAACGGAATAGTAAGGACAGTTCCCATAACCTTTGTAGCTATAGAAAAACATTGTAAACATATTTATTTTGGGAGTAACGTACTGTGATCACCTAGAAAAACAATGAATGTCGCTCTTCACAACATTATTTCAAGGAAGCTTATCGCTACTAGAATCTACGAACACCTTTACGGCGCCTACTCCACGTGTAGATACGCTTGACAAATATTTGTGTAACTCCAGATTCCGTAATAAACGGATCGTAAACGTTCCGTGATTTTCTTCAAACGTGCACAAACATACGTTACGGACAATCAAAGGTTACTCTTAATTAAAACCGGTGATTTGTTCAGTCTTCCAAGTCTTCTTGACAAGTTTAGTTTGTAAACAACTATTGTAATCCATGTAGGTAGGATATGTTTGTTTTGGTTTAGTTTCGTTTAGCGAAAACATAAATTTATGGGTCATGCAGCAAAATGAAGATCATGGATTTTTATTTTTTTGGCCCGAGCATGTCCGCGTTTGTTTTAGTTCATTTATATGGATCTTGTTGTATTTTCGAAACACTATATACCTACTAAACATGATGTCGGTATTTCTAACAAAAATTAAAAGGAGTGTGCTTAGATGGTTTGATTTTGTTGAGAGAATGAAAGGCGACTAACAAAAGGTATTTACAAAGCAGATGTGACTGAAAACGCCTGAGTGATTGGCCAGACTGGCAGCGGCGGCGTACTCAATCATAAGAAGTTAATTTGAATTTCCATAGTGGGCACGCGGGCGCGGTGAGCGGTTGCTCGGCGCGAGGACCACGCGATCTACTGGACGTCATAGCTCGTTCATACAAGTGGCAGCAGTGGGTGCGCAGGCGGCCCGCGCGTTGACCGGGGTTCTCAAACTAATTCGAGCTTTTTTCGATTAAAAATAAGTCTTCTTCATCCATATTATATTTTCACAAACACTGGACACGACAACATGCAGAGCGCATCCGCGCTCGACTGCGGACAGGCAGATCACGCGCGTTCCTGTACCCGCGCCGCTCGCCGCCCCGCGCTACTGTCTGGCCAAGCACGGAAGGGAACGCCCTAGAAGGTTATAATTATAGTGATCTTATTGGTGATGTTCTGTAGAAAGGTCAAGGACTGGAAAGGGAAGGATCGTAGTAGGTGGCGTTCTGTAGTTTCTGCCTAGCCCCGTGGGAAGAAGGTGTGAGTTTATGTTTATGTCGTGGTATATTTTTGATGCTCTACAGCTAATACATTTTTAACACAAATTAAACTAAACTCAACGTGTAGAAATCTATAATCAATCAAAGTATAGCATCGTTTTCAGTACTCTTACCTACCTTCAAATATATATTTTAATTGAATACGAATCGTAATGGACTTCGAATTGTAGGTTAGGTACCTAAATAAAAGTTACTGACCCAGTTGATGACGATTCGCGATACAATGAACTATGAAGATAAATTCCCATTTGCCGTCGGCGAGCTATTTCGGATCTAAAGGGCACTGTTTCACGATGCTTTTGGATTTATATTGCTTTTTGTAACTGTAGATTCTTATGTGAAAATAGTAATGATCACAGCTACTACTACCTACTTATATTTTCTTTGAAATTCGTGTGTCAAACGTGAAGCCTTTTTATTATGTGAACATAGCTATCAAATAAACTTCTACTTATAAATACTCGTACATAAAGCCACAATAAAGTGCTTCACAACCTCATAATACGCTAAACAAAGATAACATTAATTCTATGCACTTCAAGCTATCACAAAGCCAGCATCGCTTTAAAGCGCTCTCTACACGACTGCGTGTCTCTTACGTCACGGTTAGTTTCTTAGTAAATGTGGCTTGGAGACAAGGAGAAGGAAATATGCAGAAACTAAGAATTGTTTTAGGAATTGAGGGAATTCCACTGAAGGTTCTGAAACCTTCCTTTTGTGTGGAAGACGACCACAGTGTGTTTTTGTTTCTGGTATACCTACCTGCACAAGTATTCCATTTCGAATCGAAAATGACGCAATTTTAATTACTAATTTGCCTTGCTCCTGACAGCAAATAGCTGTCGGAAGATTGGCGGTCATCTATTTCATTAATGACAAAATTTCGGGTTTATAATTTGTGAACAGCGTTTAGAGGACTCTTTTGAAAACAGTTCGATTCGGCATGGAAGCGTATCGAACGGTTGTGAATAGCTTTGCTATATCCACCTTTCCCAGATGGGTTTAACGAAAGCTTTCAAACATATAAAGTGTTGTTAACTTTTAACTTGATTTTATATTTAATCCTTTACTTGTGTTTATACAAACTATCTTTAATTTTTGTAATTGGTTCTAAAACGTTTTAATTAAAGAATAAATAAATAAATATGAGCTATTATTAAAAAAATATGGTAACGTTATCAAGAAACATTTAATATTAATTTTGCGAAAAAGCAAATGATGCCTGGCTTTGTATGCTATTGTACTTATACAACGTGTCCCAAAATTCAAGGACAAGCGGGCACCAGAGGGTGGACCTGATCATGACTACTCGAGAAAAAATAATGAAAAAAAATAAAACGATTTTTTTTGGTAATTACAAAGTGGACAAAGTAAAAAACTGAAAATTTTAAGGAAAAAATAATTTTGATTGATTTTTGTGTGAAAAGGGTGGGATTTTTAAGGATTGTGGTGGATAGCAGTGTTACTTATGTTGCCGATACAAAAAAAAGCAGAAGAATTTGAAAAGTTGTGGTTCCAGTAAGATTTAGTTTTTTTTTTTTCTCTAATATTCATGAGCAGGTCTGTCCATTCTCTGGTGCCCGCTTAACGTTGAATTTAGGGACACGTCGTTTATGTTATGGATTGCAATGCCCCATCTACTACAAGAAAGCGGTTTCGAAATCGGGAGGTATTAAGTCCGAAACTTTGCGAATGTAACTCACCTTCTATCTTTAATCTGCCCTTTGTAAGAATAGTTCCTACCAGGACGGAAGAAGCACGTCGCTGCGGTTTGGGACTGTCCTTTTACGAAGTTTTTACGTAATTTCGAGGAAGTGACTAACATTATTTCGCACTTTCGAGCGCGAGACGTGCTAAACACAATTGCCCTTTTTTGGTCATATGTGACTGTCACAGAGGAAAGGAAATCCGAAAAGTAGGTAGGTAATTTATTTGATACGAGTATATATCTCACGTGACTTTTACTCTCTTTTTTAGGCATACACCTAACCTACATCTACCTACTTACTATATATAGATCTTTGCTTCTTTCGACAACCTGTAGGTAAACACAGAATACTGCTATGTGCCCATAAACTCTTCAGAAAGTTTAGAAAGATGCGTATTGTAAACAAGATAGTATTAGTCAAAGTATGGTTGCTTAAAGAATGAATGCTCTATAAAGCCAGGAGTCACTTAATGGCAGACCGCGGTCCAGAACGGACTGGCCTATTTTGTGCGGTAGAAACAGTAAAATAACTAAAACTTAATCTAAAAATATTTTAGCTTACTCTAACTTTATTGCAGACTTCAGACAGATAGTTCAGTGTTAAAAATGATTGTTTTGTTTCGTGACATACCTAATCAAAATCAAAGTCATTTATTTAAATTTGGCTGAGAATCAGAACTTTACGAAAGTCGAAATTACATAAGTCAGTCCCCTAAAACGCCCGCACTTCAACACTTAATCCTAGTGCACAATAATATAATAATTATGTTAATAAAAAATGTTTCTTTTCGATTGATTTTTTAATTTTGGTTGCTAGTATCTAATCGTCTACCAAATGGACCGCGAACTAAAGAGAAATCACTAATCGACTGCTGCGATTGGTCAGGCTGCGATTACGCGACTGCTAGTCGGCCAATTAGAAGACAATAAGTTTAGTGTTTGTAGTCTGTGAGTGGACACAAGGCAGTGACGTAATATATGAAGAAAACTCAAAACGTGCTCATTCAAAATTTGGGTAAAAACCAAAAAACTGTAATTTTACCAATATGCACCAGTTATTTGTCAAAAAAGTTTTCCAGTTATTTTCACCGGCCTCAATCCTCTATCTCTATATAACAACACGCCTGCATATTTCTCTATCCTATATCTCTGCTCTAAACCAAAGGATACCTACTACTTTTAATAAGTTTTAATTCATGCAGATTACGTTTGTTTAATCTACATTTTGTCGTAGATATTGTGGATGTTTAATTGTTCATATTATAAGAAATGGTTGGTACAATTTTGATTTAGTTTAGCGACAAAGTAGGTATGTATGTTGTGACACGAGTGAACACTGAACTGTACAAATTACAAGGATCTTTGACTTAAGGTGCTATGTTGGAAAAAATGTGGTTTTTCTATTTCGTGTAACTTTTTAAGTACCTAAGTATGTGGAATAGGGATTTAATATTTTGGTATATGTTTTTTGACTCTTTAGTCTAGTATCATGTAAAAGGAATACACGATTCAATGAATTTTACTCGATTAAAAAAAAATACAAAATATCATTTTTTTTTTACTTTTTTCGACATCATTTCAATAGAATTTACTTTATTTAAAACATACAGAATTATCATATCAAAGTTTACTACTTAGGTAGTCAAAGTCATTTAAAATTAAATTCAGAGTAAACTCGTTTTGGCTCCGAGCGCACGCACATTATAGCTATCTCTCTTATTTTGCGTTTCAAAAGTAATTGCATAACTTTCGCTCGCTTAGTAGGTTTTCGATGATTTTAGATTTTCGAGGTAGGGCCTTAATAATATTATGCAACATAGTATGGATCAAATAATAGTGTTTAATGACAGTCTAGCAGTGAGTACAGTCGCCGCGACACGTAACTTGGCAAGGTTTTGGCGTAGTGGGAGTATGTTTGTGTTTTTTTTTTAAATGTTCATTTTTATTGCTTGTCATAATTCTTCGGTTATTTCTATAATTTATTTTAAACATGCCTATTTAAACGATCTTTACAGGATGGCTGGTAGCAGCTGGATGAGAGTTGCCGAAAATGGAGTTGAATGGCGTGCAATAGGACTCGGCCTATGTCCAGCAGTGGACTGCTATAGGCTGATGATGATGTCTGTGTAGAAGAAATTTAAAGAAAGGAAAAATGCATCCAACGAATCTTGCTAAATTACGTGCCAGCGATTGTACAGTTGATCTCGGGCCTATAACATTACCATAATTATAGATAAGTGTTATCACAATAATGTATGACATGCCCTTACAATGAAATAATGGAGCACAATTATTTGAAGTGCCTGGATTTAATTTTAGCTGTGTCTAATATTATTCGACAAGAAGTTAATCAATTGTAAGAGTACCTATCTATTGAATAGGGCTAAATGGAGAATAAGTACACTTAAACTGTTAATCACTTATCCTTGGAGAATAGTAAGTCTTTCTAAGTGGTTTATTAGAACCTTATAAAACTGAAACTAACTTCTGCCGCGACTTCGCCCGCGTGATACGTACTACTACGTTTAATAGATTTTTTAAAGAGGAATAATTTCGTTATACATTTTTTTCATATAACTCAATGTTTACGTGGCGCACGCCAGTAAAGCTAAGTCGGCATGACTTTTTTCGACATCTTCAACTATCATCGTCATATTTCAGCCAACTTACAAAAAACCTTAATAAATTATACACCTCAACCTTCCTCATGAAACACTCCGTCCATTGGTGAAAACCATATGAAAATCGGTTGTTTTTTAGTTTATCGCGTTCAGATAGACTTTAAACTTTGTTTTATCTTATGTAGTGATAGTGATTATACTGAAAACCATTAAGTGTAATGATTGTTAAATAAAAAAAACACTTTTCAGTAACTCTTTCTCAAAAAGCTCTTATAAGCAAGAGCTTATCGAGGCTTTTTACAAAAACAATCAACGTTACGTCAAAAAGCAACGTACACACAATAGAACTTAATTAAATGAATAATGTAGGTAATACCTACAGCAAGATCGTTTACCTACAATGTGACCTGAGTTAAATAGAAACATTCCTCCAGCATTGCCCAATCTAGTACGCAAACAATGCTTGGAAAAGGTCAATATCGCCATAACTCAACCTTATGCCAACTTCATCATATACACTAGACTAGTTTTTGCTCGTCACTTCTTCTGAAATTTAAATTTCGACTTGAGTGAGATACCAGAGATACAGGTTTGCATCACACTGACGACGCAAAATCGTGCATCGCGCAAGCAAAGTTTTCCGCGTGACACGAATAACAACGCCCCGACATCAGTCGTCAAGCAGTAGACCACCAGAAACCACACCCATCTGGACGGAGGATCCTCCATTATCCATGGAGGATGAGTGAACTTTACACCCTGTTCCTCATACTTTATGTATGGTGTTTATTCCTAGTTCGGGGAATCCAATTATTATTTACCTCTAGTCAATGCATTTGCATTTACATTTTGCACCTTACAGCTCTTATGAAACGCGTCTTTTGAGCCTTTTTCGAATATCATATCTTCACAACTCTCCGAGATATAAGGGGATCGCACTTTTTCGTGAAATCGGAGCCTGCACTGTGCACTGGAGGGAACAAAAATACATTTCCAATGTCAAAAGAAGCCTGTGTCCTTCTCCGGCCAGCCTATTCTGCAAAAATGTCAACATTTAAACTTAGGTGAAGTGTGCTGCATGGAATTAATATGTACTTAGTTGTACGTAAGTACATATTAATTCCATGGTGTGCTGTAAGTAGTGTCAAACCTTAGCGTCAGGAGGAATGACAGCTCACTTCAAGCTAGCTTAACCTAAGTTTTAACGGACATATTTTTACAGAGTAGATCGTCAGGTCCCAGGCTACCTCTCTATCGAACATTATAATGATCAGTTCTGTAGTTTAGGCATGAAAACGTAACAGACAGACAAGTTACTTTCGCATTTATAATATTAGAATGGGAAGTATGGATATAAATCTGCTCGATAGGTGCCTACATGATTTATCATATAACATTGCTGTTTTCGTACGGACACTAGTTGGGCTATTATTTATTGACATCGGGTCACTAAATAATGTAGTTGGTAGTAGTTACAGGATTGAGTTACGAAAATTCTAGCTGTTATCATAGTAGGTTGGATTGGAGTGATGTATCGTCAATTATGTCGATGTTTACGCAAGTAATTTGTTTGTGAACTATCTGGTAATTGTGTCAGTGATTATTGTGAGGTGTCGGCGTCAGTCGTAGACGCGTCGACGACTGTAATTGCCTTTGCTGTTGGTAACGTGTCGCTCTTGTTTTAATGAGCACTAAAGTCCTTCTTTTTTACCAGCCTACTCGCTCCACTATTTCATCTTCAAATTTTGACGGAACCTATCCAGCTCGACCCGCCATCTCCTATATACGTGGAGAATGTACTTAAGTTTTTAAAGGTGGTTTAGATAGAGATTAAAACAATTGTCCTTACACTAACACTGGGCGAAACCTAAATGTTAAATATTATTGCAATGTTAGATTTTATTTAGGCATTACTTTTAGTTATCGACTAGTATTAGTGAAAACTGGGCAGGGCCTGATTTTTTGCGTTAGAATTTTTTTATTACTAGCAAACCATTTTATATCCATGCTAAAATTGGATTATTGTTTTTTACAGTTGAACTATTCAACGTCTACTGCGTCCATAATAAAACATAATTTAAAATCTAGATCAGATAAAAATTAAACTGTTTACCAACATTGCATTGGTATTACCACCAAAATTATGTACTTTGACAATTTTTACAAACTCCAAAAATATAGCTGAAATAGTTATATGCTATGGTCGGAACTTCGGATCAAATAAATGTTTTGTCATTTCAAAGCATCAGTGAAAGTAATCAGACACTCAGTATAGTTTGGGCCAAAGCGAGGGCTTTTATTTGAAACCATTTTGTGTTACGACGCCTTTACGCTGCGGGATTTTAGTAGTCTAGATCCTTAGAGTCGCGGTTTAATCAAATTCCCTTTAAACATGATTGCTATGATATATATATTTTTTTGATGTATATTTTTTGATTTTTATGTGTATATTTTTTTGATTTTTTTGATGTGCACTGTCCTTAAAACACCTCCAAACAGTAGGTGTTTGGAGGTGTTTTAAGGACAGTGCACCAGACGAAAATATAATTTTGACATTAGTGTTTTCCGATTCGCTGCTAGAAGAGATGTTGCTTTTATGGATGATAACTTTTGAAATACCTAGAGTTAGTATAGTAGTAGTGTAGTTAGTTAGTTACTCGTATAGTGTATACAGTCGTTAGGAGTAGTCAGAAGCCCAAAAGTCTGACAACCAGTCTTTCCAAGGGGTATCGTGTTACCCAGTGACTCTGGGTTGTTGAGGTCAGATAGGCAGTTGGTCCATGTTAAATATTGGTATTCATCTGCATCCGGTTAGACTGGAAGCTGACCCTAATATAGTTGGGAAAGGGCTAGGCAGATGATGATGATGTATGGCATGGAATATTTTGAGATATTTTGGTGGAACTTAACGAAAAAAAAGGCAACAGAAAAATAAAAATGAAAGGAGCTTTTATCATTAAACTTTTATGCAAATGGCAGATTTTAGCAATTATAATTATAGTGTTCAGATAATAGAAGAAAAAAGTAAAAATTTACAAACCGTACGATGAAAGTCAAAAGATACATTATTATTTTGACTTACAAAAGAAACGAAAGACTTTCGTAAAATATCTACGTTTTAAAAACCAAGGGACATCGTCACAAAAATATTAAAACAGCTTTTAAAAATCACAACCAACATCCTGACATGAAAATTAATTACGGAAAAACGCAATTTCTCACAAAAATTGCTCGGCACTTCCGTCGCCGCCATGATAATCTACAGTGGATTGGATTTTAATGGTGACATAATGTATTTTTAACTTAGTCTGTTTGGTGAGGTAAATTAGGCATATTTTAGGTTTGTTTGTAAATTTAATAATAATAATAATCATCATCATTTATTATTTCAGGAAGTTAAGTATTCCCATATTAAGAGTAAACCAGTCGCGCGCTCGAACTCACTGGTGGTCATGGCCAAAAAGCAGGCTGTCTCACCCAGCTTCACGTCTGACAGAGCTAGTATCAGTGATGGCAGTTAGACGCTAGTCTACATGCGCAACGTCTAGTTCTCACGCACAGAAACACCGTTTTAAACTGATAGGCGCGTAAAAAAATTCGAAAAGTGCTTTGGAAAATCGAGTATTCTGAAAAAGCCACTGCATACATCAATTATAAATAAACTTTATTGAACTCTTCGATAACTGAGCTTTGTCGGTACGGTTTTGGTTTTGACGATTTTACAGTTCTTTTATTACTTATTTACACCCAAAGTTACATTAAAAATAGCAAGAAAAACGAATCTTTGTTGGCTCATAACTTTTTAATGACTTTTTATTTGAATATTCTGTTTCCGTACAGACACAATTAATAATAAGTCAAAACGATATCATGTTTAACTTTGGATGCATAAAGTCAAACAGTTTAGTAATACTCTCCCAAAATTTGTATGGAAAAAACACTGACTAGTGGCGCCTTAAGCACTACAAATTATACAGAAATATACATAAAACATTACACATTTAAACCATAGAATTAAAACAAACAGATTTTTTTATGAATTGAGGGTTATTAGTGAATGTATTCATTCTTGTGTGTTTAGATGGTCTGGTTCAGTAATGTTAAGGGGATAAATGATAGGTGACTAACAGAAGGTAGATTTACAAGGCAAATGTGAGTGGAAACGCCCCAGAAGGATATAATTACAGTGACCTAATTGGTGATGTTCTTCAGAAAGGTTAGGTGTGTAGTACTCCCGTAGTACGTAGTGAACGAGGCAAAAGGAGTATGTAAGGATCGTAGCAGGTGACGTTCTATAGTTTCTGCCTATAAGAAGAAGGCGAGTCTTCTTCGTTGGCGATTCTTTCTTTAAATTATATCTTGAAAGTACCAAAATATAGCCTATACCACGCCATGGTAAGAGGGGCCCGTGGCTAAATAATAACAGCCGCACAGGTCGATCGATCAGGTTAAGCTATACGCTTGCCGATGTTGGTCTGTGGATGAGTGACCATCTTTACATACCGTTTCCCCTCCGTGCCTTGGAAAGCACGTTAAGCCGTTGGTCCCGGCTGTCATTCGTGGATCTTTCGTCAGTCGTTACGGGTCGTCCGAAGCCCGAAAGTCTGACAACCAGTCTTACCAAGGGGTATCGTATTACCCAGTAACTGGGTTGTGGAGGTCAGATAGGCAGTCTCTCCATGTAAAATACTGGTATTCAGCTGCATCCGGTTAGACAGGAAGCCAACCCCAACATAGTTGGGAAAAGGCTAGGCAGATGATGACCACGCCATGGCAAAACTGATCGGTAATTTTCCTGATTTCGTATTTTTGTATATATTAGTATGGGCATTATGTGAGGTACCTATTATTAATTTACATATTTGACATTCATTTGTCTATAGCTTTGATATCAATATTCTCACAGTAATTACAATGTATTTGGTTATGGTTAGCCTGGATACCACCCTTCTGTGTGACGATGTACCACGTCATGAGCTGTTCTTACTTATATCATCAGGTTCATCAACAACATCAGCCTACAGCAGTCCACTGCTGGACATAAACCTCCTCCTCGATTCTCGACAAATCTCATCCAGATACTACCAACCACCCTGCGTAGATCGTTACTCCATGTAGCCTGAGGGCGCCCTACAGCTCGATTCAAACTTTATAGCGGCTACTCGCTGCGCAATACCCCACCCCTCACCCCCGCTAACAGGTGAATTTGTTACTGCGCAGCGACTCGCCTCATGTTCCGAGCCGCCATAGAGTTTCATCAGTTCAGTTTTAATATAAGTAGGGATTGAATCATGTGATTTTCTGCTTATTTCTAACTACTTACAATTTGTCGCTTAAATTTTCACAGGTTTTGCACTTGAATTATTATAAAAGCAGTCACAATCCAAGATAAATTAATATTTTCAAAGTCTTTATGGTTATGTTCCAAGTTGACACATAATAAATTATTGTGGATAAATTCCCAAATCTGCTGTTATATGTGTTATTAATGGTAATGTGACATTAATTTGGGTGATTAGATGGCAGTCGAGATTATGTTTACAATATCTTTGCGTATAATTTGCTTCTTTATGGAACTTGCTTCTGCTCGCGACTCGGTCCACGCGATTTTATTTTGTTTTAACATAAAATATATTATATCCTATGACACTTGGCAGTACTGTTGCATCTTATTAGTTAAAAATAATTCGGAATCAGTAGATCCGAAGATTACCCCCTACATACAAACTCACCTCTTTATAATATTAGTAAGTATAGATTAAATCTATGCAACAGTATCGCATCGATTTATTATTCATGAAGGGTTCAGGGGCTACATGAAAAATGAAAAGCAAACGAATAGATTCGATACATTTATTCTAATATTTTCTTTTTTGATACAGTGTATAAACAGTGTTTTTTATTTAGAAATTAAGAGTTATACACGTTAGTTTTAAAATTGCAATTATTCTTTTGTTAGTTATTTCAACCAATACTTTGTCTCAAGGGAACTGTCGGTGTTCGGCCAACTTTTCGAAGTTCATTATTATACATTTAAATACATAAAACGGAAAGTGACTAGAGTTTGACTCCAATCTTGTTTGGCACCTTTACACTAGACGTTATAAATGTTTTGAACATACAATATACACTTAAAACTAATTTTTACAGTACCTACATGGCCTTTAATATGTCACATCGTGTTTTAGGAAAAGTTCGGATTTGTAGAGAGTCGTGTCTGTCGTATTAAGAAGCGGGTTATGCTCGGACGGACGGATAAAATCAGGAATGAAATTATCCGGGAAAAAACCGGAGTTACCGACATAGCTTGCAGAGCTAGCACGCTGAAGTATCAATGGGCTGGTCATGTTTGTCGAGGAACTGATGGCCGGTGAATGAAATGAGTTCTGGAGTGGAAACTGTGCAAGCGTAGTGTGGGACGCCTCCCAGCTAGAGGGAACAGCGACCTTAAAAAGATGGTTGGGACACACTGGATACAGAAAGTGGAAGTCAGAGATTTTTGGCGCAGCCCGAGAGAGGCCTATGTCCAAGTGGACTGCGATAGGCTGAATTTGTGTCTGTCGCTCATACCAGCGGAACAGTCTCTTTGTAAAACTCGATATGGAATACTATAGGACAAACCAACAATTTTCTAAAAATCTCACCTTGAAAACATAGGTAGTGAGTTTGACGCGAGCTGTCATGCCACCTGATGCTAGGGGGTTGACAATAGCAGTAGAAGTAAGCTGCCAACAGCTTACTTCACCTAAGTGTTCACGGTGAGATTTTTACAGAATATTTCGGCAGGTACTATACTAAGTTATAATAACTATACAAAACGTTTGGTTCAAGAGATCTAGAACGTCGTACAAAATAGTAGACCGCAAATGTAGATACTTTTCTAAATAGTCCCTGTATCTTGTTCGCTACTTTACTTTACAATAAAACACATTGCATTAATTTTATCACACGATAAACTTCAAATGAAGACCAAGCAAGAAATGAAGAACATTTCTAATGTATCTACAGAATTTAAAATAATACATTTATAAGTCTATAAATTAAAACGAACAGTGGTTGAAGATGAACAATATTTTAAAACCCATGTTGATTAGAATTAAGAATTTATTATTCAGTTCGATTTCTAGATTTTAGAAGAAAATCAAAGCTTAGAAAATGATCAAACCGCGCAAGGAACACACAAAGAATGTAAAGGATTTTTCACATAAGTTGAGAAAAGTTTAGAGACAACATAAGCAATACACACTGAATAAGGAAAAAAAAAACAAAAGGCTTTTGTTAAGTAAGAAAATTAAGTAGGTAAATAGCCATAGACGATCAAATTAGAGATAAAAAATTAATAGAGATTTTAATAGAGTTATGCAAATTAGTTCACAAAAGTAACAAAATAAAACTGGAGATAGATTGAATAAACACACACTGTATAAATCCCTCAAATTAAATCAAAAGGAAAATCTATTGATTTAAAAGCACTTATTTTGATAAATTGTGAACTAAACATAAGAATTTATTATTCGGCTTGATTCTTTTCGAAGAAAAGAATTAATGATAAAACCGCACGACGAACACATAAAGATACTTTAGGACTTTTCACTACATAAGAGACATATATCGAACAAGGGTAAATAAAAATAGGCTTTAGTTAAACAAGAAAAATTAAGGAAATGGCCAAAAATTAAGGAGATGACCAAAGAGTATATTTTAATAGAGTTAACTAAATTAGTTTAAAAAAGTAACGGAATATAAATTGAAGATAGATTTAATACCATCCAAAAATTGTTTAAAACCCTCAAATGAAAGTAAAGGAAGAATCGATTGATTTCAAAAGAATTTATCTTTGAAGCAAAATATACAGATAAGCCAAGGCAAGAATTTCGTCGATACATAAGTTTACCTAATTATACAAATAAAAAATTACTGTAGATTATACATTTCATAAAAATGTTCTAAGTGGTATACAAATTACGAAGAAAAACAAAATGTAGATTTAAAAAAATACAAAATTTTACCCAGTAACTGGCTTGTGAAGGTCAGATAGGCAGTCGCTCCATGTAAAATATTGGTATTCAGCTGCATCAGGTTAGACTGGAAGCAGAACTCATTACAGTTGGGAAAAGATTAGGCACATTGATGATGACAAAATGTAGAATAGAAGGTGCTCTAATCATCGTAAATCTAAATATTACGTAGAAACGCAATTTTTCGCGTTCTTTTATTTCAATTACATGTATTATTAGATTGAATTCCAAAGAAGTTATTTTGTAATATTTTGTTTCTCGTGTTCGCTCTGCTACACTTTTATCTATTACCCGTAGTTTAAATAAAATTGAAGTTTCTATAAAAGACTCACAATAACACGTATTTATCGCTTTTTTCATAAGCAACAGTAATCATGGATTCCCGACTTACAAATTCTTACTCAACTTAAAACTAACGTTATTAATCAATTCGTTTTTAATATTAAACACACATAATTTAATCGTAACCAATTCGTTTAATTTCGTCTTACTTCTAAAATATTTCACACTTATTAAAATTACACAGTATACATTTACGTAAAAATATTAAACATAGTATAAAAGTCAATATTCTGGAACGATGCGTGAAGTATGAATCTCGATCTCGATTCGGAACTGACTCGTTTCTTGCTCATCTCTACTCAAATCCAGTTTTATTCGAGATTTAAGCTTCTGTATCATTCTAGAAGACAGACCTAAGACTTGGTATTAGTAACTCTAAGTCTACCTACAAGAAAGTATCTTCTCTTGTTCTTTGGGGTGGATGGCAGTTGTTGTTGATTTGTTGGTCTGGCAGGTGTAAACGGACCTTTTTGGAGTTTGTGCTGTTGCATTGGCGGAGGCGTTGCTTTGGAAACTTCACGCTGTCGTCCTTTAACTGTGTGGAACAACAAAGTAATTTGTATAAATATTTGATAATGTATCAGATTTCAGTCAAATGCCTACTCCTTCAGCAATCCATATTGCAGTGTTGATCGACTGGGTAAACCTTAGTTGTATTATACTAATTGGCTAACCAGCAACTTAATTGCGTACCACAATTTCGTTCACAATCTGAATCATTTTTAAGGGTATTGTGAAATTCACTGCTTCATATGTTCGAAAATTTGTCTGCTCAATAACGTAATGTTGTTGATCTTTCAAAATGAAACCTATTGCAAATGTTAGTGTGTTACACAGTTACCCTACTGAATATAAACGGGCTATTAATGAATGCATAGCAATGCTTAGCAAAAATGAGGTAGTTCTGACGACCAAAGTCAAATGTCCAGAAAATCAAACTCTCGAAGACAAGATTTGATTAAGATAGAACCAAATGAGACTGAAAAACTTTCGACAAAGTTTTGGCCGAAAGTTCTGAAGACGTCGAAAATTATTCGTGCAACGACATTATTTGGTCATAGAAATAGAAATCGAGAAATTCAATAATAATAATTATTATGCAAAGGCACCAATCAACTCTAATAAAAGTAATATAACAGTTGGAAATGGAAGGCGTCTTGAGAATTTACAATCTGCGAAAAAGTTACAAACTTGAAATGAACGAGAAGAAATTGGTCGGGGCGACTGTTCTAGTTAATGGACCTTGATAATGTTGAATATATTATGATATAAAGTCGTGGCTAATTTTATTTGTTGGGAGTTTTTTTTTTTTGTTAGCCAATGCTATCCTAATAATGGATTGTAAATAATTTATTTATTTACATTCATTTCGTATACCTATCAGCTTGTTAGAAAATATTATACGGTTCACCAAACTATTTTCAATTCAATTCAATTCAATATATTTATTTGTGAACATAGGTATATAATAGATGTTACAGTCAATACAGTAAGAACGATCACTATGCCTACCATTTAATGGTGTACAAATATTAAAGCAATTAATTCCATTCAAATAACATTTCCAAAGAATAGAATAAAATCAATAATAGGAATCGAAAAAAGAGTACAATAAGAATGTCAAGAAAATACAAATAAAATTCTATGGATATGTCAATTTTAAAACTTGAAGACACATTATCATTCACAATTATTGTAGTCTACTTGCAATGTCATAAAATGAAAGTAATGAAAAAGTGACAATGTCAATAATATAAAATTCGTCAACTTACAATGTCACAATTACGAATTTATATTTTATCATTAAAAAATTCCTCAATAGAGTAATACGCCTTGTCTATTAATAATTTAAATAACATTTTTTTATATAAATTTATAGTCGCTGCTGCTTTTATACATTTCGGAAGTTTGTTATATAATTTAGGACCCATAATGATTTCGTCGATGATTTGGCGTAATTTTTTGTTTAATTATCAGTCCACTTCTTTATGTAAGTTTTGTACTGCGTTATAGCTCTGGATAGGTGTTAGGTATTTGAGCTAGCCTAGTTTAGTGTATAGTTTTGTAACAAGATAAGTTGTTAAAATTTTTGTACAGCGTTTACTTTGCGATCTTGAGCGTGCAAGTCATTGACAAACGGAACAACTTGACAAATGAGCAGTACTCGTTTGATGTCTTTGAGCAAGTCAGTGACAAACGGAGCAACATGACAAATGAGCAGTATTCGTTTGATGTCTTTGAATTTATGGTTATGTCATACGTCGCAATATGTTGTGAGGTAATGTAGTAACCGCACAGGAGTAGTTGGAGCAAATAGTCAGTTCTACGTATTGTTGTTCTTTGAATTACCACGTTATGGTTTTCCTAGGCTAACAATAGGTATGTTCAATGATTTCTGCGAAGCTTCATGCTTGACGTCACACTCGCTTGCAACTGGAGCACACTCGACCGCACGTGACTGCTTCTGAGCACATCTCGAACTCTGGATACTACTCCCACTATACTCCCAAGACATTATTATACGATAACACTCGTATACTTCAGTGAAAACACAACCTTACGTGTATGCATATTTATAGCTCATATGACTGGATTCTAATAATTTATTTCCTTCCTAATATTCTGTTTTTTTTTTATTTTTTTTTTCCTATGGGCATCTCGTAGTTGACTTTTACTTTAGAGGTCGTGACTACTTAACCGGACTATCCTGTGGCTGCCTTAAGTGAAACTCAAAGCCTCCAGTTAGGGCATAAAACTAACTACATTATGCTAAGCGACGTGGGGTACGAACCTCGGCATAGGGGCGTCGCTGGAGAGGGCAGCAAGAAGGGACAGGCTGGATCACAATTATATTATTTAAGCTTGATGGAGCCGGCATTTCCTATCTGACTACTCTGAGAAGAAATGCCGAAACAAACTCAGAGGTCACAGTCGGGAATTTAAAGCTACTGGCCCAGCTGCGGCGCGGGCTGGCACTGCGTCGGGCAAGTTAATATTCTGTAAAAACTTGTTCGTAATTTAGGTGAAGTGAATTCTACAGTCATCGTGATTGTATTTTAACATTTGTAGTCCCTAGTTTTATATCAGTTTCGGTATGTGGGGTGAAAGTAAAGTGATTAGGCAACGCCCGGTTTGGTTTAGAGAATAAAAAGCTGTCGCTACGAAAATGTATACTTACACGTTTATATAACAATACTCTAGCGTGAATTTATTTCTGTATGTAGCTTTGTACAAACACTTTTACACGTCAATCATATTTTAAAAACAAGATGAGGTCCTTTCTCTAGGAGCGTTTCCTATCTGACTACTATGAGAAGAAAGGCCGAAACCAAATCAGAGCTCAGTCTCTTTTAAAGTCCAGACATAATCGTGGTCAGATTATGTGAAGACCATGTAGATTGGTGTCTGAAATGTTCTTTTGAGGAAATAATCACACAAATTGAGTGGATCTGTCCAGTCAGTGCATGCATTTGTCAGTAGTCATATATGAGCTCAACTCAGAACTTAAGGAGCTCAACGATTCGACGAACAGTACTAAATAACCGCCCCCCCTCCACCTCGGTCACCTCCACGATGGAGGAAGCACAAGAAAATTTCCACAGCGCACCAAAAAAAAAAAAGGTTTTCCTTATATGATGATGTTCACTTACCCGTATGGTTAGTTCATGTCTAGTCCGTCTGTGTGATGACGTCAGCAGCTCCGTATGTGCCCGCGATTCGTTCCCGGCAGGACTGTCGCTTGCCCTCACCCAGCACCATAGCCACTTGTATGGAGGAATGTTCCTGTTGAGGGAAGTTATTGATTAGTCAGTGAATTTATTTCTGCCTTTTGTCAAAAAGTAAAGGATATCCGATGTGAATCGTCATAAAGTGACATAATCTTTTAGCGTGACGAAGTAGTGAAAAACCCAGACAAAAGCCGTGCGGCAGTGTTTCGCTGGTTACTTAGCTTGCACCATCGTCATGCCGTTCTGATAAGTGTAAGATACAATCTGCTCATGGATTTTTTTCGTGGTTCTGTTGTTTATTGATTTGCAGCTGACTGACAGAAAATACTGTTCGACTTTATCCCACTTGACAGGCCAAAAGGCCGATTGAATTTAAGGAAAATGATACTTGAAAATTTATAAATACAACCCAATTATAAAACCACTCGCAAATACGTATCGATACTTAAATCTATACTAATAAGGTAATGAGTTTGTATGTAGGAGGTAATCTTCAGAACTACTGATCCGATTCCGAAAATTCTTTCACCAATGGGAAGCTACAGTATTGCAGTGTCATAGAATATGTTTTATATCATAACAAGAAACACACAGACGAAGTCGCGGGCAGAAACTAGCAGAGTACAATATACATAAATACATTCCTGATTTTTTCCGCTTATAATTAATAATTTCCAATCTACCGGCTTAATTAATTCAATGAAGAAAGTGGCGGAGCACATATCAATTATCACAATTTAATGTGTAGGTACTTACAGCCAGAATTAATGTTACCCTTGTGTTTAATTAGTAGGTACATCGCTAAAATTTGATGCCGTTTAGGTTTAACTTAATTCCGTTTCTCTAATGAAGTTAATTTAATTTCTTGCTTTACTGAAGCGTTATAGCTACCATAGTAAAATTACGACGAAATTTTAGTATTAATATACAACATTTTTATTTTCCAAAATTAATTTTCGTCCTATTAATAAGATTCTTATTACAATTTCTAGTTGGAGAAATTATTTGAGGGCTTTTTTGTGAGTTGGTATTTGAATTTAAGATGACAAAAGGAAAACTTTGCTGTACACGATTCATGTTATTAATTCTTTCGTTATTTTCGCACCGGTTTTCCCTGGAATTTATGTAAAAAAAAAACATTTTAACAATATAATACCAGCCTATTATTGTCCTAGTGCAGGACAAAGGTCTCTTCTTATATTGAGAAGGCACTAGCATTCATCACAACGCTTGCTTAAGAGGGAACAGGGCATGCGATTCTCCATCCAAGTTTCATCGTTTTATTTCGCTACAAGATATATTCACCTTTTTTCTTCCTGAATAATGCCTCTAGAGCAATTTTTTTTTTCATAAAATCAAGGTCTGCTGTAAATACGTCCCTGTCATTTTTTCTTCTTGTCTTTTTTTCAGCAACTAATTAGTAAAGAAAATAATTATGACCCTCTAAAAATTACAAAAAGTGCCCTCTTTTACCGCCGTGATTAGAGGACTAATAGAGAAATAAGAAAAGTTTTTAACATAAAAAGATAGAAACCTATACATACTCTGTCTTCAAATGTTAACGTAAAAAATAATTGAATCGGCTCAGTTTTCGAGGAGAAAAAAGGGGAATACGAAACGTCGATCTCGTCAAAAATTTTGTTATAATTTTGGTCTGAGCTGCAGCTGTCCCTATCACACACTACGGGGGCAGACTTGAGGTAAGGCGACCGCAATATTTTCTTTAAATACCAATTTTTAAAATTCCTCCTAAGCCCCGTCCCCTCTTAAGACATTGTCTTGCGCATTTCAACAAATAGTATATAAGTTTTAGATTGTATCAAAAACAATATACCTACCTTTAAACATAAGACTCATATACACCACAATATTTAACAAGCCGTTAAAGAAGCAACAGATAGTCACTTAAGCCGTACTAAAATAAGACTAAGTTTATGACTAAAGCATAAACCGTTTAGTGCTTAAGTGCACTTTGACGTCACTAACGTCAAATTGAGTACCATGTAAGAACCAAGATGGCGTCGTTAAAGAGATATTGTTGTTTTAAGAGACATTTTTGAGCGAAAAAAGCTGTTCTTCTACATATTTATGGAAGCGAGCATTCTAGAAAAACTAAGCAGCTTTTGTTTTTGTATGAAATGAGGGTATATAGGAAAAAGTGTTTATCGTTGAGCGTTGTAGATTTTGCTAGCTAAACGTTTTTATTTTGTGGTTAAAAGTTTTAGTATGTGTTTAGCAATGCAATAAAGTTGTAACTTAAATAAAGTATACTAGCTTCTGCCTGCGGTTTCGCCCGCGTGGATGTCGATAAGTCTTCTATGGGAACGTGCTATACCGGGACAAAAGAAGCCTATGTCCTTCCCCGATGACGACTATCTTCTTGCCAAATTTTATCGAAATCTGTTCAATTGTTTGGGTGTGAAAATTAACATACAGGCTGAGGAACTTTAGAATTTATAATATTAATATACACAATTATAATTAATTATAATAATATAAAGTTGAAGAGTTTGTTTGTTTGTTTGGTTGAACTCGCTAATCTCACGAACTACAGGGTCGAAATGAAAAATTATTGTTGTGTTGGATAGTCCATTTATCGAGGAAGGCTATATAACATCACGCTACGACCAATAGGAGCAGAGCATCAATGAAAAATGTTGCAAAAACGGGAAAAATTATTCCTTTTGAAAACTTCCGTTGCGTACGCTGCGTAAACGGTTAAAGTTACGAAAAAATCATGTATGACGGAATTGTTCCTCTTTAAAAGTTTCAAAAAAATTTAAGGTTACTCACTATAGGTAACCTCTTTTTATAGCAAGTAGTAGTTTTTGTTCTAAAATAATGCACTATTTGCGAGTGTTTTCATAAATTTACTTGATATTAATCCTTATCCAAATAAATACGTTATTCATCACAAGTATTTACTTTGGAACAAAATTGCCCTTGACATCATTTAATTTCCTTTACTTCAAAAAAATCCTTTAAAACTATTTGCACGAATAAACGGTCGACAAAATTCAGTACCGCTTCAGAAGAATGTAGCTATTTATTTTTTACTTCATAATTAACTAAATGATTATACTTTTAAGTAAGGTCTCTTAATTTTACGAAGAAAATTTCCAGTGCTGACCTTTCTCAAATCTCTTAAGCTGACAAACGAAGGAAAGTTTACGAGTAATGAGTTTCAAAGGATAAAATAATTAACGTTAAAGCCGAACAAATGGACCGAAACAATGATTAATTCTGATATTATCAAATGCTTTGTTAGAGTGATTGACGGCATTTGTTTTGAATTTGTTCTAAACCGTTGCTTTTGAGTTTAGCTTTGATAATTAGATATTACATGGTGCCTTAACTTTTTAATATTAATCTATACAAATAATAAAGATGAAGAATTTGTTTGTTTGAACGCGCCATGTCTGGAACTACCAGTCTGATTTCAATCAGCACATTTTAACCACGTTCAAGATCTGTCCGTATGCATTGTTGTAGAATATTGACACTGACAGCTCTTGAACGCGGTTAAGAAGTCCTGGGGGCCTAAAAAGGCCACTTTGGCAGAATCATAAAACAAATCATATCACGTAATTTCATCTGTATGACAGTTTTGTATGCAGATTCGTAAAATGCTATAGGTACACCTCTGCCTAACCCTTCAGGGATATATAGGTGTGAAACTGTCAAACAAATGAATTGCGTAATAAGAATAAACGTGACGACAGTCTCAAAAAATCAAGGATTTAATGATTTTAGGGGAAAATACATGTTAAAAGGATTTAAAACACTGATTTAGTTTTATTTAAAAATTTGAGATTATTCGGATTTTCATTAAAATAAAAGATTAAAATACTACAATCGGCCATTTTGACTGAAACAACAATCACAGCGCATGACTTCACGTCTATGTAAACATTGTAAACTTCAGTGTGTTCTTTCCTCTGACTGCGCGTAGACACATTTAACGTTTACCTAGGCGTGACGTCAAATCCGACGCCATGACACTGCGAGCTGTTTTCGCGCACTATTGAAACAGTATTTGAAAAATGGCTTTATACTTCGTTAAACTTTAGTTTATAACCGAAATAAAGGTTTTTTCGTAAATAGTAAATGTGTACCTAAATTACGGAAGAGGATTTCAAAATCTTTCGTCATGCCTATTGTTTTATGATTCTGCCAAAGTGGCCTTTTTAGGCCCCCTGATCGCGTAATGTTTCATAAGTGGAATGCGCCCTAAGCATGTTATTTAAAGCTATATTTCCTATCTAAAGCCCCAATGGTACGTGTAAAATCTTGTTTTTCCATCGCAACGGCAAAGTTTATTAACAAGCTACATCTAAAAAAAACGTGAAATGTGTAAATTATGCGAGTAACTTATCATCACTTTCTCCGCACAACATTTTTTACAGAAAACATTTTCAGTATTAGCAAGATTACTTTAATAAAGACTCATTTTATAAAGTATCTTATTTTATACTGAGGCTGAATGTTTTAAAGACTTCGGCTCGGGATGATCCTAGGAGGAAAAAAAATTTTGTTTATTTCGAGTGTTTTGTCACAATGCTGAATTTTTGAGGGATTATTGTGGGGTTCATCGGACAATTTGTTGTTACCAAGATTTACTAATAAGCTGTAAAGTTATTTTTGTTAGTTAAACAGATAGATAGATAGATTTTTATTTTCTTGCCACAAATTACAGCTTAAAATTAAATTAGTCTACAGGTACAATTTTGTACTTAATTTGTGGAAGACTGGTGCCTAAACTAAGTTTAAACAAAACCTGTCAGTCAGGTCACCAGTCAAACAAATTTTTGTATGTTTTTTTATTTCTTTGAACTACTTCTATTATTATGGTTATCGAAATTGCGTAGCATAAGTTATGATAAAGAAGTATGCAAAAAAACCTTTGTTATGAACTGTCATCATCATTGGTCTAACCATTTCCCAACTATGTTGGGGTCGGTTTCCAGTCTATCCAGATGCAGCCGAATACCATTATTTTAGATGGAGCAACCCCCCTATCTTGTTATGAGGCACGGAACTTATAAAGCAATACGACATTCAGAAAGAAATAGTAAATAAACAAACTTGAAAATTTAAGAAGGAGACACAAATAACGACGGATATTTTCCCCCAATTTGTTCTTCTTGTGTTTGTTTTCTTCTATGTTCTATGTTATGGGTTTGGTTTCCGCACTTAGTCTTTCAAGTGGACCATTGTGCGTGGGCCATGGCGGCCGTCGGTGGTTATTCCAACCAGTCCACCTCCCTCCACAAGCTGATTAAGTCTCCTGGTCTGTTGAGAATATCTGTGTACGATCTGGGAGTCCCGAGGGTTTCTGACCTAATCTGGGTGACGCCTGTGCACTCAAATAGCACATGCACAACGGTTTCATCATCCAGTCATTCAGGGGACTGTCCGTTATGCCTATTGTGTGGAAGTGTTTATTTGGCGAGCAGTGTCCCGTGATGGTCCCCGTCACCAGGCGCAGGCCTTTCCTGTCCAGTCGTAATAAACGTCTGGTTAGCTTGCCATTTAATGATGGCATGGCTTCCTTGGACTACCTGCAGCCTGGTGAACGTCCACCAGCTTTCTGCTTGTGTGTGGGTGTGTTCCTATAGCCACCTGTGTAGTTGGTTGAAGGGGATGGACAAGACAGGAGTTTAGGTCCACAAACTACCACCTAGCAATCCACTGTGTTGTTGTATCCATTGTAGTGTCACTATATTGCGGTTCAATACAGTTACCCGTTCAAGCGCATTGTGACATTCTAGTAGGTATTAGGTTTGATGTGATGTGTTCGTTCTTTCTCTGCGTCATGTTTGCCGCAAACATAATAATATTAACTCTCTTTTATAATAAAAAATTATAATAAATAAAAAAAAAAACTCACCTGAGACTAATGAATATCCTGTTCGAGAATATAAAGTATATGACTGGGTTGGCAGCAGAGTTGAGTGGTGCTAAGCTCTGTATCAGTGAGGCGATGGCTATGTTCCCCTGCGTGTCTGGGACGTAACCGTACACCTGCAGAAGGTCGAAGATCATGTACGGCGACCAGCATAGGACGAATACTGTAACAAATCGTAATAGGTAAGTAAAGACATGGAGGAATGCACTTTGCAATAATAATTAAAATTAAAATGTAATTGGAATTTTTGATGAAATGAATTATTTATTTTCTTAATTTTACATATTTAAATTAGTCATTTTTTGATTTTTGATGTAATATTACGACATTTTTTTATTTGTTGTGATTCTAATGATTTCACATTAATTTGTAAAATGGAATTATAATAATATTCTAATTATTGTGACTCATTTAAAAGATTTTCATGCCCATTTGTGACGGCAGAAGTGCAGAACATGGAGAACTAACTTCTATGACTACATCTCTATGTACAAATTTTAGGTACTTATATTAAAAAATAATATTTTATTTTATTTTTTATTAATTATTATTATTATATTTGTTTTTATTTTTCCTTATTAGGTATTAGATTAATTTATCTTTAATGTATGTACGTGTTTCTGTGACAAATAAACCTATTTTTCTTTCTAAGCATATTTTTTTTGCAAAGATAAATGATTTCATTTAATAATAATAATAATAATAATAATAATAATTTATTTACCAAAAAGGATTGTACAAACACAACTTAAAGACTAGTAAGCTATTATAAATACATTACAAAATATGAGCATCTGCAACCGAACTAGGTAAAACCTGTATCTCGGCATGCAGCGCCAGACCTCTCAGTAAGTAAGTTATTTGCGTAAGAAAATAAGCTAACAAGTACAGTTTTTTGTAGAACAAAGAAAAAAGTAAAAATAAAATAAGGTAAACTAAGTGAGTTGGTGTGTATGTATAAATGGGGAAAGTGATCGTGTAAGGGGTGGAGAGTGTTGGGGTGTGTGTGTACGTGTGTGTACGTGTGTGTACGTGTAGTGATGTATGGAATGTTGAGTGTAAGCAAATTTGCGTTTGTGTGATATGTAGAAGAAGAGCAAATACCTTAAAAGAAGCACAAAGGAGCCTGTCTACACTGGAACGATTAATAGTCTTTCTGTATCATCATAAGTTAAGGTCAATAAGTACTCTTTTACCCTTGCTTTGCAATGAACCCTATTAAGAGGATAAAGTTCCAGAATGGAGTTAATTTTATTATAGACATAGGGACCCAAAAATACAAAAAATCTTCTAATAAAAGAAGTTTTAGGTTTATGTTCACGCGTACACACTAATTGTTTCCTTCGCCTATGATTAAGGTTGGGGTCATATGGTAAATCTTGATGTTGCTTCAGAATTATAGTTAGTAGGTAGAGCTGTCTAACAGTAAGTACTTCGCAGTATTTATATAGCAATGTAGTGGAAAATAGACGAGGCTTATAAGTGCATATCTTCAGAACTGCGCGTTGGGCTATCTCAATAGGTTTAATTATTGTTTTGGGAGCTCCTCCCCAGGATGAAATGCAATAAGTTAATACTGACTGGCACAAGGCAAAGTAAATTTGTTTCAATAACCAGGCATCAACCACGAGACGGAGCTTCTTAAATACATAAATAAGCTTTCTGACTCGCGCACTGAGTAATTTTATATGGTCTTTGAAACTAAGGTTACAGTCAAAGAGGATACCTAAATATTTTATTGTGTTCACACGTTCTATTGGCTTACATGTGCAGTGTATATCAAGGGAACATTGGTGATGGACTATGTTATATTTGCTCCCTTCTTGCGTTGAATGACGAATACTGAAAGTCAGATATTTCGTTTTATCAGTATTTAAGGTTAAAAGATGAAGTCTGAGCCATTGGTTTACCAAATCAAATCCATTTTGTGCAGCATTAAAGGCCTCATCCCAAGTGTCGGCAGAGAAAAGAAGAGCTGTGTCATCAGCGTATGATATGATGTCGCCTTTGGGAATGTTGATACTAGTGAGATCGTTAATATAAATGAGAAAGAGAGTAGGGCCTAAAATGCTGCCTTGGGGAACGCCAAAAGTCACCGGAAGTTCAGCGCTCACATGATCCCCAACTCGAACACATTGCATCCGCTCAGTTAGATAGCTATCGAAAAGTCTGAGTTGAATTCCTCTCACACCAAGCTTTTAAAGCTTTTTAATTAAGATGGGAATAGAAATGGTGTCGAAAGCTTTTTTCAGGTCAAGGAAGATAGACAAGCATTTTCGGCCTCTGTCCAGGTTAGTACTAACAAATTTGGTTAAGCAATAGACGGCATCATCGGTAGATCTATTTGCTCTAAAACCAAACTGATTATTTGCAAGCAAGTTATTTTTTTCCAGATATTTTGTAAGTCTATTGTTAATTATTTTTTCCAGTAATTTTGAGATAGCGGGTAGTATCGAGATCGGACGATAGTTAGAGATATCATTTTTATCGCCTCCTTTAAAAATTGGACGGACTTCAGAACTTTTCAATTGGGAAGGGAACAGGCCTGTACGGAGGCATTGATTAAAAATGAAAGTAAGCGGCGGGACAAGAAAATCAACATGTTTTTTCAAAAATTTATTTGATATATTATCGCGGCCTGCCGTGCATTCTGTTTTTAGACCCATCACAAGACGAAAGATCTCATCTTCACCTGCCTCCTCCAACACAAACGAATTCAGTTGTGTACTTGTGTTGAGAGAATCCATCAGTAGCGGTGAGGCAGTATCAATAGTATTGTGCAGATTCAAGCAGTTTTCAGATAAGGTCTTGCCTACGTTTACAAAATACTGATTTATAGAGTCCAGTGATTTTTCGGGTGAGGAGCTTACCGTCAAGAGCTGATTCGAGTGACTGGGAACTTTATTCATGTTAGAAATTTCTTTAAGAACTTTCCAAAGCTTTTTTGGATCATTTTTTGTTTTTTCCACTTCCAATTTCTCATATCCCAGTCTAACTTTCTTTAAAATTTCAGTACAAAAATTCCGGTATCGCAAATATGTAACTTTCAGAGTGTCATTATCTGGCGTGGATTTTAGTTCATAGTGAAGCCTGTCTCTATTTTTCATGCATCTCAATAATCCAGGAGTTACCCATGGTTTAATAATCTTTTTACGCCTTGAAGTTTTGACAACAACAGTGTTTTCATTTGTTGCGGTCTGAATGGAGTTGGTCAGGTAGTTGATAGAAAAGTCGGGATCATTGGACTGGAATATCGGAGTCAGATCGATATTTAGTATGTCTTGGGTTAAGGATTCCTCATTGGTTACACTGTACGTAGTGTTTGTAAAAGTTCGTGATAAATTAAGATCTACAGATACAAGCACAGGGTAATGATCTGTTAACGTAGTTGTAGGAATCAAAGTATGGGAACGGTAAGAACTTCTTAATAAAACATGGTCAAGGCATGTTCCACTCGCACTACGGGTAATTTCTGTATGGGCTGGTAGTAATCCGTGAGACGCTGCAAGAGTCAAATACTTCTCTCCATTTTGGTCAATTTTCGCGTTATTGATGGGAATGTTAATGTCTCCTATCAACATCAAGTTGTTGGATCCTTCTAATTGTAAAAGAGTTTCGTGTAAAGAGTCTAGAAAAGGATCAATGTTTTTATAAGAGGGAGAGCGGTAAATAGAAACTATAGTCATCAGTTTGCCTAGTCGCGTTATTAGACAGTTTCCTTCTTGAAAGGATGCGGGTTCCTCAGACCCTAAGTCAATATGGTCTTTGTAATAAAAAATAACTCCGTCGTTTTGTTTCAAATTTTTTAAAGTGGAGAACGATTGGTATCCTGGTAGAGTAGGAATTACACTTGTCTTTAATAACCAGCATTCTGTGAGAACTATTATGTCACAATCCATTTTTAACCTCTCTAGTAATAATTGCAGTCCCGGGAGATTACAATTTATGCTGCGGATATTTTGCAAAAGTATGGTAAGACGTTTGCCAGGTGAAAAAGAGATCAACTCATGACAGTCTTCAAGATCACAGATAGATACATTTGAAACAGAGCAATTATCTATGTCGCTTGTTAGTTTATTTACGTCACCAAAAATGATTCTTTATAGGAAATGGGGCAATGTAAAAAGGCAGCCAAAATATAAAGTTAAAAGTTGTAAAGCTCTGATTACCGGGAAATCGGCCAGATTTACTCTTCGATTCATAGAAAATGTTATGGTGTGTGTGAAGTTTCTTGTTTAGTGTTAATGGACATGACTTATCATGAATATAACGAAAATAAATTGAGGCATGCATAAAAAATATCTTAATAATACAATATGACGTAGTAATTTCCAGGACTAGTCACTCGGTGCACCTTAGTTTTTCCACATCAGACTCCGAAGCAATACGAATTTGCGGATCATTGACCTTTTTTCGAAGGTACACTATGCCATTGGCAGTCCAGCAAAATTGGTAACCATGGCTCCGCTGGAAAGCCCTGGCAAGATAAAAAAGTTTTTGTGCTCGGTATGTAAGGCATTCAGCGACATATACGGGTACCACAGAGCCATTTATTTTAAGATGAGTGGTATTAAGTTTAGATTCTTTAGCCTTCGATTTATTGAAATTTTTGACTCCACTGATGACTTTTTCTTTAGTGACAACCGTGGTAAAGTCTACAATAATAGGGTGGGAGTTGTCCTTCGATTTTAGTCGATAAATATCCTTTATCTTGGAGCTTTCCATATCAATATTTAATGACGACCCCATATTTAGGACTAGGCTGCAAAGATCTTCCTTTGTCTCTCTATCTGTCTTAGGAATGTTTCGGATTTCTATACCCGTCGAGCGAGATTTACGCTCCAATTGCTCTAATTTTTCCTCTAATAGTTGATTTGATGATTCATTGTTTTTTCTCTTTGGAGCAGTGGTGGCCCACTGGTAACGGCTGCGACTTACGAGATGTAGGTCGTAGGTTCGAAACCAGACAAGCGCTTTATCATCAACCACAGCCCGACTTCGCCCAATAATGCTGAGTATAGGTCTCTATTATCATGTGTCAATCCTCGCGCCCCTGTGCCAGCCTCATCCAGGTTCAACCCGCGATGACAAGCGAAAGTGGTGAACAAGGTGAAATAAAACATCGGACTACATCGGACCACATCTGCAAACTACGTCAAACAAAGCATAGAGAACCAATTCGACCTAATAGATACAACCACAACCACAGTACCTATTGGGTCGCATAATTGTTTAACTCTTGTTCCAGTTTCGGTTAGCTAATTTGCTAACAATTTTGTAATTAATTGTTCCGAAATTGGCAAGGGGTATTTGTGAGAACCGATCTATGCTATAGCAATCTATAGCACAGATTCAACCCAATGGTTGAATTTCCTCTAGACCAACACACTTTCCAAAAAAAAACAAATTTTTTTGTTTGTTTTTAACTGTCAGATTATTCCTGTTACCCTTTTTATATCTTGTTAGCTATTGGTTTGTTAAATGAGGGTCGAAGTGACCGAGCATTTGCGAAAATTATATTTATTTGCCATGAAAAGAACCATGGGTTCGAGGATTTTGGGGCTAAATGGCATAACATCATACAAGATATAAAGACAAATGAGGGATGGGCTTATTAGGGGGCTTAAAAACAATGGCCGAGGATAATTATGATGTATGAATGTTTGTGGCACGTTCATTTTGGATACAAAACGTTTTTGTTTGGGATACCTGCATGTCAAAAAAGATGTGTTTAAATTGGATAAGAGTTTAAATATTTTTGATGGTTCTTTAAGAGGAAAATAAAGAAAGAAAAAGTATTTATTGTGACTCGTACAGGAGGATCACAAACCAAACTAAGCACAGTAAAAAATAAAAACAAGTTAGCACACATCCAGAAGAGTCCGGACTACTTATGAGAAATTCCAGAAGAAAAAACTCAACAGCACTTTGCCCGACCCGGGAAACGAACCCAGGATGTCGTGCTCAATAGTAGCGCTTGCGCCCACTAGACAACGAGGCAATGAGAATGCGAGAATGTTTATAGTCTATACTTATAATAAATCTGTAGAGAGGTCAATTCTGTACATGATATATATTTTCAAAATAACTATCAGGGGGTAATTAGTGATCGATACTGATGCCAAAAATGCAATCAGTAAAATTTTTGTCTGTCTGTCTGTCTGTCTGTCTGTCTGTCTGTCTGTATGTTCCTTATAGAAACAAAAACTACTCGACGGATTTTAACGAAACTTGGTACAATTATTCTTCATACTCCTGGGGAGGTTATAGTATACTTTTCATCACGCTACAATGAATAGGAGCAGAGCAGTGAAAGGAAATGTTGGGAAAACGGGAGAATTTGCTCCATTTTTTAAGCTTCCGCCGCGTGTGCAGCCTTAATGGTTAAAGCTACATAGAAATCATTTATGACGGAAATGTTCTACATAAAATTATCTAAAAAATATCCCACAACAGCATATGTCTATCTTTTATGGTTGACTCACAATAACACGTGTAACTCCCGATAGCTTAGCAGTTCGGAGCTTTCTGATTATATTTGTTTACTCTTACGTTTATAATACTCTCACTCATCCCTAATTAAAAGAAGTTAATATTATTACCTATTCAATAAAAAAAGAATCATAGTAATCGGTATAGAAACACCAAACTTATACATGAAATACGCTAATAAGGCATCGCGCCGTCGCGCGTGAATACTGAATCATGCCATAAGGATTATTTTTGTGTAACGGTTGCCGCGCTCGACGCGGGTCGTGGCGGTAGGGTATAAAAAGGCGGGAGGTCCGAGCGCGAGCTTCATTCAATATTTGGCTGGACAATAATTGATATTAACAAACCGTGCTTATCAGCGCGACTTTTAGCCTTTAAATAGTTTATTTGAATTTCTTTTGTTGTTATTTTATAAAATAGGTATTAGTTGTTTTGGTACTGTTTAAATATTCGTTCAAATTACAAATCTATACTTATAATAAATCTGTAAAGTGAAAATTCTGTACATTGAAAATATCAAAAAAATAAATGGCAGGGGGTGTTATTAGACCGACACAGAACCCAAAAATGTGATTAAAAAAATGTTTGTCTGTCTGTCTGTCTGTTTGTTCAGGCATCAGGCAAAAACTACCGGTTCGATTACGATGACACTTGGTATAATTATTCTTTAATATCCTGGGCACCACACTGGGTACTTTTTATCCCGGAAAAAAATATACAATAAAAAACAAACTTAATTTTGCGGTTCGATCCCTAGACCCGATTACTGTACCAACCGCAAATAATAAGTTTGTCGTAGTACACGACGAAGATAATAATAATAGGCGAGCGTTCGTTCATTAGCATTCTATAAATTGTATGTTTTAACTGCTACTTGCAATTCCAAAACGTGCTTTTCAGTGCGACCTTTTTATTCCTTTTAGTTTTTACTAAGTACAGTTTAAGGTAGAGTTATTTAGGTTTATTTTTATAAGTCGTAGGTATAGATTTAAATTTTAAAGTATGGGTAGTATATTTGATAGTGTACGCAGTGACCGTAGGTTATTTTATAAAACTGTTAGGTAGGATTAGTCATTCGTATAGATATTAGTTTTTAGGGATTTTGCTTATTTATTGAGTTTAGATTATTTATCATCAGAAATAGGTTTATTTAGGTATTTTATTTTCCGTTATTGAGTTTTTTTTTTATTAGGTAGGTACTTAGGTTTACTTTTATAATTTAATATAAAATTCAAAGTCCTGTGATCCTGTCTGACTGATTATATCAATGCACAGCCTAAACCGCTGGTCATAGAGACATTCAATTTGGAGTGTGTTCTGTGTGAAGTGTATAGAGGTATCCACTAAGAAAGGGTTTTTCGAAATTCCACTCCTAAGAGGGTGAATGGGGGGAGGGTGAAATTTCACGCGGACGAAGTCGCGGGCAGAAGCTAGTTCCATAATAAAACTATGTTTTGGTAACATAAGGAAGATAAGATAATAAAATTCATAAATTATTATAGCTCAAACAATATTTTTTCGGGATTATCCCAATAAAACCGTCTACTTTTACAACAAAACTTTTTAAAAGTTTCTCTCGCCGAGGAGTGATTATGACGTCACGGAATTATTACGTCACGGTTGAGAAGTAATCTTCAAGTTTTAGAGGTTTCCATGTTGATACGAGGATTAAAATTAGCTGGAAGCTGTCATCAAGAGAAGTTTAGAGACCGGATTGAGAGCAAGAAACTTTTGAAGGTTTTAGATGGGGAATTTTACTGAAGGTTAACCTTTGTATTAGTACCTACCTTGCTGTTACTTAGGTAAATTGCTGAAGGTATAAATCGCAGTGAATGTTTTTTTTATGATTTGAATCGTAAAAAGGTAATTCAAATCATAAAGCGTGGTTTTCTTTTGTGCCTCTTTTAATTTTATTGTACTATCCAGATATATGGTATTAAAACACTTGTTATTTGCTCTTGTTTCACGATTATTGCACTCTAGCAGCACCTCGCCGTTTCACCCGCTTAAAAGTGTCGATCTTGTGGGAATATCAGGATAAAAAGTAGCCTATATATTAATCCAGTTTGTCAGCTACCTCCATAAAAAATTTAACAAAATGAGTCCAACCGTTTGTGCGCGTGTGCATGCACACACAAACTTTCGCCTTTATAATACTAGTGTGATCCATACTAATATTATAAATTCGAAAGTAACTCTGTCTGTCTGTTTGTCTGTCTGTATGTTACCTTTTCACGCCTAAACCACTAAACGGATTTCGATAAAATTTGCCAGAGAGATAGATTGCATCCTGGGGAAGGACATAGGATAGTTTCTATCGACATACCTCGCGGGCGAAGCCGCGGGCGAAAGCTAGTATATAATATAGTAAGATAGGATAGTAGGATATATGCTTGCATAGATAATTATTTTTTATGTAGATACGAATATGTACCTATTAATATGAAAATGGTACTACACAGACTACCTGCTGCAGCCATCCAAACATTCTTTTAAAAAGATCGCTTTTAGCTAAAAGATCGCCCATAGTATCCTACATTAGAATTGATGTGTAATTTTTATAGTAATAATAATAAAAAGTATTCTATTCTCTTATATATATTTTAAAGAAACATTGGCGAAATATTTCCACGATCCTAATAATATCGTACAACAAAGTAACGTTGCTCGTTGACGATACGTGCCAAGAGGTAGCCACGTTCCAAAATCTCGGAAAACGTGACTTAAAACGTTATATGATCACAAAATCTAGACAAAAACAAAGCCTTGTAGATCAGATCAGATATCTATTGATAATAATATTATGGTAATTTATGTCATCAGGCAAGTAAACGAAGGAATATTGGGGGCGAACTTAGAATAAAAATGAATGAACATTATTGTTCGTAATATTTTTTCTTTAAGGTTTTGGCTTAAAGTCGGAAGAGATGGAAATGGTTTGGGAAAAGGATATTATTTACACAAAGTAAGGGCTGATTTTGCAATCGACCGATAATTTTTGTTCGTGAAATAAAATTGACGTCTGACAGTTTTTGTACGGAAGAACTGTCAAAAATTCAAAATTATTTTCCGATAAAGTTATCTGGCGTTGGAAAAATCAGCCCTTACTATCAAAATAACAGCTTTGAACCCCCCTGGGAAATGAAACAGGCTACTTTTTATCGATATACCACACGGGTGAAGGCGCGGGTGGAAGCTAGTGATAAGATATAAAACAAAAAAATAAAAATTATTTATTTCAGAAAAAAAAGTTCATATATTTAAACCTAGGTAATATAAGGAAGGCAAGTCCTTGATAAAAATTCAAGATTATGCATTTACTCAGTAGTGGCACTGTGTAGGCTAACATAAAAAAAAAACTAATCTTTGACACGATCCAGAACTCAAAGAAGACGCCAAAAATCCAGTTTTCTTAAAACAAAGGGGTCAAAAGAACGGGAAAAATTTGAGGACATTTTGGAAGACAAGGTCAACGATCAAGGTCAAGGGATTATCGGATATTCCGATTTATTCCGGTCTGATCCCCTGAACCCCCCTCCACCCCCTCCACGATCCCCTGCTAGTTCTTATTTATTTATTTATTTATTTTACCATTTATGTACACACATATTAAACAGACAAGAAAAAACAGAACAGAAAAATAGGTACAAAGGTGATGCTTATTTCTTAAGAATTCTCTTCTTCTGTTTTAATCTCTGTCTTATCCACTTTATCTAGGTTACTCTTTTTGACAGGTAAGTACAGTCAAGAGAAAATCAACGTTTCATGTTTTACAAAATTAAATAATCCTCTTCACAATTTTAAACAAAACTCTTCACCCAAAAAAGATCTTCACCCAAAGTAAACATTTTATGCCTTAATTTATTTATGGCTATTATACGTAGGGTTCTGGGAGCTTTAAGACAACAATTCTTCTCAGTTAGACATGATGGAGGGGATCGTAAACAGTTTTTATTGTCGCCAGTTTTTGTGGCCTCTCGTCATATCGCCAGGGGTTCTTACATTTCTTATTGCTTTCTAAGAGATTTGACCTTTGAGTATCGAGAAAAAATAAGCGTATATTATGAATCAGCAGCATCAAAATTGATTTTTCTTACTTACTTTTATTAATACTTTCTATAACTAATTATGATTAAAAAAATAAACCTAGGTACATTTTGAATTCCGCTCATCCTTTGAGCCCATGTAGGTATCAAAAGCACGCATTGTGCAACTCTCTTGATCTAACTAAGATTATGTCTGGAATTTGAATAAAACTGCAGGCACATGGTGTTTTCCTCTCTAGACTCGTCTTATTTATGCTCACGATCGGAGGCAATATTTTTTTTTCATAGAATGTTTACTGACCGCAGACGTGATTGAGATACTTCAACGATTAGCGGTAAGGGTTGAGAGGTGGCCAGATCGAAATAGGATCGTACCGAACCATTTATATATTCACGTAATTAATCAATCAATTTGACCAACCATCCTAAAAATAAAGAATTAGAAAATGTAGAAGACTCTAGTAGGTGGTCAGGGAAATTAATTGTTAAGCAAACTGACTATACTTAATGAATTTGTCCGTACATTAAAATCAAGTCGGTTATCATAAAATAAAACAACTGTTTCATAGTAGGTACGCACCTGTAATCGTCTATATTTCCTAATAGAAAATTGGGTACGATAAACATGTTTTTTCATAATACGGCACTTGATGCTCTCATAATATCACTTTCCCATGTTTTTGTATGCGTGCCTGTCCGTCAGCGTGACTTGTGACGTGTTATTGTGGTAACACGAATGAGTTATTAAACTAATAAACATGTTGACGTACCTAAATACTAACGTTACATGTTTATTGTGATAAGGAAAAGTATTTTTAGCTGAGGTGTATTTTATTGTTACATTGCTGAAGCACATATTATTATAGCCCTCTAGACCGAATTTTGGTCTTGGTGGCCAGTCTCAGCGGAGACCAGCCCGAGATGCGGGAGACATTATGTATACAGTATTTAAAGTCTATATTACCAAGCCGCGCACAGCAGCTTGACCGCGGGCGTCTTCGGCGATACGCGATCGTAGCCGAAAGTATGCTGAGATGCGCGATCGGCTCCGATCGCCGTTCGTTCGCGTTTTCAAATCATCATGAAGTGAACTTTACACCGTTTTTGCCATAAATCATCAATCCAAATTTTTCTTTTCCTTTTCTGTGTTTTCTGATTATTTTCTTCTTCTTATAATGCAATACCCAACAATACTAGGTACGTCAACTTCAACCATTTTCAAAGATTAGAATACTTCAACACGGTAGGAATGAAACTATTTGACTAGGCGTAGAAACGGATACGTTAGCAAGCGACGGTAAGGAGCCGATCGTATGCGTCGACATCCTGCTGGAGGCGATCGGCTGCCGCCGCATACGTTCGTATCCTTTCCGACCCGATGCGATGCGAGCGGTTTGGTGGAAGTCATTAATAATAGTCCAAAGGGACAGCAATCTGAATCAACCCGTGAAAGATCAGGCGCAAGACCAACGGCATACTTACCGTGCTTTCTGAGGAACGGGGTATCACCGCCGACTTCCAATCTCCGAGATGTTATTGAGAAATTCCTAATGGAAAAACCCAATAACACTTTGCACGACCTGAGAATGGAACCCAGGACTAGCAGTGCTTAGCAGTCGCGCTTGCGAGCACGAGACCAACGGGGCAGTTTAAGCACATACTGAGGGTTTCAATACCATCCTGCGAAAAAGGATTACGTTCCTGATGCGTAGAGTACGTGGGAGCTTCAACGGTATTCTGAAGGTCATCAGTGATAAGCCCTACATGCACCCTACGTGTGGTACCCAGTGCGTCAGGTGAGTGCAACAGATATATAAACAAAAAAAAATTGTATTACATTTGTTACTAACATAGCTTAGCTTATAAGTATTTCATGTATATAATTATGTAGATAGGAGGCCATTCTTTCGTACCCAGTTACTTAACTGGGCAGGTACAAATTCAGACACTGGGCTAAAGCAATCTTCCAACATACTAGGACGCAGTGTTCCAAAATGGTTTAATAAAAATTACGACTGTCTCAAATGATTGCCACACGGGGACCAAAATAATAAATTAGTGACTTACCAAAAACAATAACAAAGGTCATCTTGACGGTTTTAATTTTGGCCTTCGGAATGATGCCGCGGCTGCTCGCACGCCGGCTGTCCAAGTCATCACTGTCTGCAATAAAAATATACCATTAATACCTTGCTGTATTATCACTTTAATAGTAGACCTTTACAATAGTGCTGACCACAGGAAGTGTGTGAGTTAATGCGGAGGTTTTATTGAAATGGTCGAAGACGTTTTGAATATTGACTCTGACATCTCCTGAACGCGGTTTAGATATTGTGATTGCGTTCAGTTTCATTAGTGAGATTCGCCCTTAACCTCCTCCTGCCAGCCTTGTTTACATTTCATCCAATTTGGTTAACCCCCAAACTTGATATTCCCCTCATTTCAAGATAATCCTCCATAACTTCGTTTATCGTTTTCTTTTCTTAACCTCCGTTTACTATTCAATAAGAAAGGGATAACCTTTTTATTTTCGACATAAATCCAAGTTGTTAGCAGTCTATACTTTATGAATCTCAGATATCGACAGTTTCGGCACGTTCGCCGGTTTTGACCTTGACTTTTGCCGGTGTTTTGTTATTTTCGCTTGGTCTTAGCTTATTTTATTTTGAAACAAATTTTTTTTTTGGCTTTTGGTTTTTTTGGTAAATAGGATGCATAGACAACATTTTGGGCTGAAGTTACCTACTTGTCAAACTTCAACTCAAAGCATAATCAGTCTATACTATAATGTTCCCACTGCTGAGGACACAGGCGGAGGCCTGTGTCCTTATGGATTATGGCCCACTCCTTTTCATAGAAAGGAGTTTCTATGAGAAGGAGTGGGCCATAATCCACCAAGCGGCCGCAATGCGGGTTGTTGGATGTCTCACTCAAAGCATTTATTTCAAATAAACCAAATACAAGCACTTTTGACTTGACAATGGGGTCGGTCAGTCAGAAAGACGAAGCTAGTTGCTCATTCTAAAGCGTATTGGGCTTCTTTGGAGAAGAACGGGCAAGAAAGTCTTATTAAGGGGCACCTCACGGAAAGAAAGTAGTTAACATTATTATCGTGTCATTATAATATTATCATAAAAAGTATCATAATCAACCTATAATGTTCCCACTGCTGGGACACAGGCCTCCTCTCTGTGAGAGGGAGTGGGCCGTAATCCACCACGCGGGCCCAGTGCTGGTTGGTAAATGTCACATGTCTTTGAATTTGGTTCTAGGACATGCCGGTTTCCTCACGATGTTTTCCTTCACGGTTTGGAGAGCAATGGTGACGAAATAATTTACACAAAGTAAGCGCCTGTCTGGGTTCGAACCTACGACCTACCTTACCACTGGGCCACCCCTGCTCTCCCATAAAAAGTATGTCTTGCTGTTATAGTAATCCATTTACCAAGGGCTAGTTACAGCAAAGGACGCTTACGAACTTTTTTGCAAATGTCGTAAATTAACTGGTAGGTAATTTTATTAAATAAAATTGCTTCTGCCCGCGACTTTGACTTATCCTGTTCCCCCAACCCACCCTGTCGCATCGCATCGCCTGCCCGCGCTATTACTTCGTTTTCGCTGATATTCTTTCTTCTTGCTCGTCTCCTAAGGGTCCTACCGTGATGTTAAATAGCCTTCCTGTTCCTTAAGAATTAGGCTATCAAATGCATTAAGAATTTAAATACATTTTCAAACCTGCCTGATACTTTCAGAGATTAGAGCGTTTAAACAAACCAGCTCTTCAGCTTT
Source organism: Gortyna flavago (assembly GCA_963669345.1). Taxonomy (NCBI): domain Eukaryota; kingdom Metazoa; phylum Arthropoda; class Insecta; order Lepidoptera; family Noctuidae; genus Gortyna; species Gortyna flavago. The sequence continues at coordinate 15,612,759 of OY770131.1, read as the reverse complement.
ATTATTAGTATAGGTAAATACCCATTAAAAATAAACTGTCGAGTTTAATTCATAATTTTCCGAGCAGTTTTCAATATCATTTTCTATATTATACCTACCTACTTGAATTTATTCCTTGCATAATTTAGCGGCTCTGAGTGCTCCAACAGCCAATTTACCTTAATAATTATACAGGAGCATATTACCTTAGGCTCGAAATACATACTACATTCTAATGGATTTCTCAGGATACAAGCTTTTGCTTTTGGTTTATTTTGGTTGTTTTCAATGTAACTTTGTTAGCAATAAATGCTACTTTTTTGTTAAGCATTTGTATTTCCTGTGTGTGTCCCAAACAAAATGTTTTTCTTTCTTTCTATCTCATTACGATTTATTCCGGTGATCCCCTGAGCCCCCCCTTTCACCCCCCCCCCCTTTCACGCCCCCTCCTCGATCCTTTTCGATTTCGATTCTTTTCTGTTTTAATATCTCATTACGCTCTTTCAGGTATGAAACCAATGGAAAAATACCAGATCACATTAGCTGGGAAATTATCACAGTACTAAAATCTCTGACACATATATACCACTTATCTAATTCAGTCTACATTTAGCCTACATAACTATTTATGCGTAACACAAACCAGCCAATCACTTTCTCGAAAACTGTCACCCAAATTACAACTTAGGGATGACCAAAAATGTCTAATTACTTACTTACTTAGTTTAATTAAATTAAGTGTGACTCGCTAAAACTTGGTTTAAAAAGTAGTCGTTAAGCTTTTTGTGAAGGAGCTCGTCGCCATGCTTATTTCTGCCACCAAGCAGCATTGAAGTGATCTGCCGATCTATTTTTAACCGACTTCCAAAAAGGAGGAGGTTATATGTTCGACTTTATGTATGTTTTTTTTTTTTTTTGTATGTTCACCGATTTCTCCGTCATTTGTGGATCGATTTCGAAAATTATTTTTTTGTTTGAAAGGGTATACTCCCAAGGTGGTCCCATTGTCAGCAAGTTGGAATCTGATGAGAGGATCCCATGGAAATCGAGGGAAACCCTCAAATTTTATTGGCAAACCTATTGCGATTTGGATATTTTTTAGAGTAACTTGAGCATTTGCTCTCGGAAATCATCATTTGGTAAAGTGGAGCTGATGATGAAGACTACAGCCGGCCATCGGAACTAATCAATGATAAATATTTCACGGGTTGCGATTCGATTACTTTAATATGGTTGCTAAGCAATTTATGCTCGTCACAATGCGTGTGGTGGTGGAGTGGAGTTCTTCAGGTTCTTACCAGGAGAACTCCTCAAAAATTAACGTTCCAGCATCGGGAAAAGCAATATTTTGTAAAAGGTGATGAGCAGTTGACGTTAGGCTATTGTAACTTAGATACATTACAAACTCTCTCACTAAAAAGTGAAAAATAAAAACTTTTTTACAAAAAAAAAAACAACCGACTTCCAAAAAAAACTACAAAGTGATAAATAACTTTTATTTCGGAAGTCGGTGTCAATAAACGAAAATGCAAAACCAACGACACCGACTTCCGAAATAAAAGTTATTTATCACTTTGTAGTTTTTTTTGGAAGTCGGTTGTTTTTTTTTTGTAAAAAAGTTTTTGTACAAATCTCACCATAAAAACTTAGGTGAAGTGACCTGACATCTGTTGCTAAGGATTGAAACTGTTGATAACTCACTTCACCTAAGTTCTCACTGTGAGATTTTTACAGAATCTTCTACTTAACGTATCGGTGGTCAAAAATTCAAACAACTTTGGCCCAAAATTCTGGTTCGTGAATTCCGCTCACTGATCATCAAGTGCTCAGGTGACAGGGCATGCAACGCAGGATCGAAGGTGGGCCTTTGTTTGTGGGGAGGTGCCGTATACGCACTTGAGATCTAAGCCATCCATGAACGCATCGCCTGTGGAGATTGTCTTTGCTCTGGCCGACGACGTCTCCTACATGTATGTGCAGGTTGTCTTTGCTCTGGCCGATTTAGGTTCGAGGTCTATTTAGAGATTTCCAAATTGGCCTTAGTAACGCGTGCCCAGGCGGCAGGCTCTCAGATGGTTCGATTAAATTGTCGGGGGGTTCACACAGCTCACGCCCAGAATATATCGACTGGTTGAATGATAGATAATGATGATATGAGTGACAGTGTTATTACAGGCACATAAAACATTAAAATATTAATTTTGTGATGGCAACGCATCTGCGACCAACACATCAACGTGTTTTTTTTACAGAGAAAGTTCATAGGCCAGAAAAATACATAGCCTATTTTTTTTATTTAACAATGGCATCTCGCAGTTCATCCTTTATGAGGATGGCTACTGCTTAACCGGACTTTCCTGTGGATGCCTCGAATTAAGGCCTCCAGCCAGGGCAAACAATAACTTAAAAACTAAGCGACAGCGCTAAGGGTAACCCCCTGCGGGGTTCGGACCTCGGCTAGCAAGAGGATAGCAAGGGACAGGCTGGATCGGTATTATTATTAGTGTTTTGCGGCGAATTTAAAACTACAGGCTCAGCTGCGCGGGCTGGCTCGAGCAAGGGTCGGGGCGGGCACGGTGATGGTGCGGGACGTCGCGACGGGCCTCGGCGGCGAGGACGGAAGGACGGATGTCTGAGCTTGTGTTTGTGTTGTCGTCTGAGAGTACTCGTGGCCTTACTGCTCTCCTGGAGGAGAGTAGTGGCGTCGTCGGGGATAGTGAGGGTATGCCTTGGTCGGCGAATCCTACTTATGCGGGAGGGAGTGTATCGGGAGGCCGCCGCAATCAGGGGATTGGGGTGCTTTATGGCAGAGTCAAAGAAGCGCTTGGAGAGGCGTTTCATGAACTGCTGGATGGTGGGGATTCTGAGATCTAGATGCAGATTCACATTTCGGACATAGAAGGGGGCTCCCGTGACCTTCCGGAGGAAACGGTTCTGGAGGGTTTGCATTTTATGCAGAAATCGCGGCTTGGCGTGTGCGAAGACTACGCAAGCATAGGTCATGATGGGACGGATGACCGCGGTGTAGAGGCGCAATTTGCACTTGAGTGACAATTTGCTGCGGGCAGTTATCATAGAGTGGAGCCTACCAAGAGCGAAAGAGGCGCGCGAACGCGCCGTCTTTATGTGCTCGTTGAAGGTGAGGTTGTGGTCTAGGATGACACCTAAGTATTTGGCTCGCTTTCCCCAGGGGATCGGCTTGCCATACATAGAGATCGGGCGCGATACATAGCCTAGATACGAGTACCTACTTTATAGATCGGTAAAACTTATGGTTACTGTAGTAAAGAGCACGGGACTGAAGCGCAAAAGTAAAAACAACAGTATAATAAAAATTTACTTACATTGTCTCGTAGCTGTAGCCCGTCTACCCAACACCCGGTTGCTTTTCTGGCGTATTGTGACCACAATGACACCATAGCAGGCGGATATTGTAAGTGCTGGGGCCACGAATAGCGACACGAAGACGCTTGTCATCCATATCCGCCATTGGAGCTTGCTGATTCCTGACCAGCATTGGTATATACCTGGAATGTACTGGACGGTTAGAATGTTATGCGAGTAGTTTGAGGAAATGAAAAAAGCCTAGCGATGGGGGGTGATTAGTAGTTTTCCCAGACTATGAGGTAACTTCCGAGGTCTGATTTGATTTTGGTAATAATTTATTAGTTGGTTTCAAATTAGATAAGATTTTTTATCTACTTAGATAACATTTCAAATTCATTGTGTTTTTAGTATTCAGCTTTTTAACACTTTACCCTATCACCTAACAAATTGTTTTCTCGTTCACATAATTATTTAGCTTTTTATTAAACTAAAACATTGTCAGCTCAGCATTTCCTTTATTTAGTCGGAAATAATAGGAATGCTGAGCGAGGATGTTTAAACACTTTTACGATGGCAATACCCATCTCGAACTTTTGCATACTTTTGAAAATGTAGCACTATATTTTCTTATAAGATGTCTATCGTAGGTTAGACTTGCCCTCGAAAACTCATAAAATAAAACCGATTAAGTTGTAAGAGCTTACAGTATTATTAAAAGCCAGACTAGTAGATTGTCTGCACATACTGCGTGGGTAGTCTTGTCTAGATTCGTTCTAAAATCTTCAGTATGAACATCTTAGAACACTCCTACGAAATCTTTTAAGAATCTGAAGATAATTTGATTATCCTTAAAATATTTTAAGTTATAAGTAACTGCATTCTGCTGGGAGTTTATTGCAACACTTCTTCTCAGCTAAAGCACTATCAAGTGGTGAAGGGCGGGCGTTTTTGGGGGACTGTCTTAAGTAATTTTGACGTTAGAAAAGTGCTAATTCTCAGCCTAATTTGAATAAATGAGTTTTGATTTCTAAATCAGAATTTTCTAGACTATTTTTCAGTTATCTGATTATCCGATTCCTATTTTTTGAGGCTTCAATGTTTTTTTGTGTGGAGGTAGATTGTTTTAATATGGTGATACATACCTTCAACATTAGCCTCGTCAAATAGAAACAGCATCGGGACACAGAATAAGAAGCTGACGAACCATGCTCCTAGGATAAGGGCACGAGCTCTGCGCCCTGTGAAAAAATTAATAACTTTACGAAAGACGTCGTATATTTCCTCATTATTAGAATTACTGTGACATATTTTATCGTTCAAAACGGTCTTATGTTGAACATTACTAACGTATTATATTAACACATATTTATTTTGTGATCATTTTTTTTCCTCTATCTCGAATTGTTACTAGAGGTTATATATCGGTAATTTTACACGATTTGCGCTTTTATAATTTCTAACTGGCATCTACGCGCAAACTAACCATGAATTCAGCAAATTATTCTAGACAAATTTCTAGATTCATTTGCTGAATTCATTCACTAGAAAAATTTCATCGCAGGGGTTCAATCATGTAGTGAATTTATGTCCTTCATCATAATCATGTAGTGAATTTATGTTAACAGGTTGCGTCGATGTACCAGCCACCGTGTATTATCTATTATCTTGGACGTCCACGTCAACGTCATGGCATCACGATAACACAGATAAGTAAAATATATGGAAATATATGTAGACGATTTTAAATTTCCGTCCACTCGATATTACGTGCACGTATTTCCATATTCGTTAAACTTGGAGATCCACGATAATATCGTCCTGTTAGAAATGATAAAAGGCACATTAGCTGCTTAAAACTGACCAGCACATGAAATAACATGATGATTTGCTGGACCAACATCTAGAAAAAAAAAAACAAAGGCTTTCTTGTCTTCAAGACCCAGAGGAAGTTCATTACAATACTTACAAAACAACGAACACAAAAGAATAACACTCTTTAAGAAATATTATTTTCATAAAACTAGAAAACAATTGACTACGTGATAATAAATAAAGCTTGTAAGTGTTAGCAGGACAAATTCTTGGTTACTAGCAAAGTTTGCAAAATATGCAACGACACTTGCCTGGAGTTTGTCAAAGTTATACCTTAAGTTTAACTGAGGCTAAGTTATGATCCACTGCGAGTGCTAAGACATAGGTACTTCAGAACTTTTTCTAGGACATTCAGAACGTTCTCACTATCTTATATTTGGATCAGCTGGTATAGTTTATTTGGTCAAGCTCTCATACTGTTCGTGCATTTTATGTGGTCAAACTTGCTGCAGAAAAATGTTACTTAGCGATGTTTTTCAGAAAAATGGCTATTACAAATGGACGGTTTCCTTTTCGCAAATCTTTATATTATTTGACATTTTAAATAGACAATTTTAACTCTTTTTAGTGGTTGTAATGGCAATCATATTATTTAGTTTTAATAGGTTATTATATTTTATTTATCCTTTTGATAGATTCATTTATATTTTGTAAATGTGAGGACTTTGTAGACCTTGTAGACTTTAGATCTGTAGACTATTACTGGTACTTGTTGACAGGCCTACACTATCCTCCATTAACTACTGTAATTTGAAAATATTGTAAAAGCTAATAATTTTTAAAAGAGTAACCGTGGTTTCTTGCCAGCTCTTCTCCATAGGAAACGACCAATTGGAACCATGCACCTAGCTTCTGACGTTTCATAAGTGCCCATTTAGTTATATGTGAAGTAAAATATTTTAATTTTGAGTCTAAAAAGGCTCTCAAAAAGCTAAATAGTCAGACATGTCCCAATTTGGTGCAGCCCTTTTTCCATTTTGTTATTAATCGTAAGTTTAAGAAGATTAAAAAAGTAATAAGTATTTTGTCATAATTTCTAAATTCTAGAGTCTTTAGTTTTGTTATTATTATGTGTTACCGAGGAACAGGAGGAGCACCTCCTGTTTCTAATTCATACCTATTTCTGAGGTAATTATTACCTATAGTAGTTAAGATATATTATACACAGAAGCTGTTGGTGTACCTTAATAAAAACAAAAAGAAAAAATACCTTAAGTTATTACAATGTGAGCGATTTAAGAAAAAGGAAGTGTACTACCTGTATCACTCCTTAATCTGCTTATAGTATCCATGCCTATCAATAACCGTTTTCCTCATAAATCCTCTCCCTACTCAAAAACGTTGCTTAAAGTTAAGATAACCTTAAAGGTCAAAAAATAAGCAATGTTTACAAGTAAAGGGGGCCGAGTATTGCTTTTTGATTTAAATGTAAGGAAAAGTCTCCTCACAATGGGTGCCTGAAGATGGATGGCGCCGCCGAGGCCGGCCCAGAAAGAGATGGCGAGATAAACTGGACGCTTACCGCGGGGGCTGGTTCGAGGTGGCGCGGGAAAAGAGTTCCTGGAAGGATTTGGGGCCGGGATTTGCCCAGCAGTGGGACAGTATAGGCTAATATTTTTTTTTAAATAAAATATAAGGAATACTCACAGCTTCCTGTGAAGTTCATCGGATGGGTGATAGCATCACATCGGTCGACACTGAGTGCTACCAACACGTATGTCGAGGAATATGTGACGACGCCCTAAAACAATACCAGAATTATAGACAAAATTATATTTAATTGTATCTCATTTGTTGGCGACGACATTAAAATTCAGTAAGTATATGTAAATAAAGCAAGATTGCTTGGAGTTAAGGTGCGTCCAGACGTTACGAGACATGTGCAGTACAGCCGGTCGATTCTGTTAGAATCTCACCATCATCTGCCTAGCCTTTTCCCAACTATGTTGGGGTCGGCTTCCAGTCTAACCGGATGCAGCTGAATACCAGTATTTTACATGGAGCGACTGCCTATCTGACCTCCACTACCCAGTTACTGGGTAATACGATACCCCTTGGTAAGACTGGTTGTCAGGCTTTCGGGCTTCTGACTACCCGTATCGACTGTCAAAGATCCACGAATGGCAGCCGGGACCAACGGCTTAACGTGCTTTCCGAGGCACGGAGGGGTCTCGATATGTAAAGATGGTCACCCATCCACCCAACCGCGGCAAGCATAGCTTAACCTGATCGATCGACCTGTGCGGCTGTTATTATCTGCTGTCGGCTGTTATTGTCTGTTAGAATCTCACCGTGAGAAGTTAAATGAAGTGAGCTGTCATTCCATCTGATGCTACTAGGATTGACACTAATGACAGCTCACTTTAAGCTCACTTCACCTAAGCTAACACGGTGAGATTTTTACAGAATAGCACTACCTACAGATCGGCTGCTCACCAATTCGTAGCACTATCATAGTAGTATTTCGCTCACCTAGTAATATATTGGCACATCTACGTTTTTCACATTTTACAGAAACGAGGATCAAAGAATTTATATAAAATGTTAAAAATTGATGTATGTGTTTATATTAGGTTTTTTTACTGATTTTATGGGTTTGATTTGCTAGTATAGCGTTGTGCCGTTTTACCACTTTTTTAAATTATGCACTTTTGAACACTTATACGGTAAAAACTCAATTTCACATTTTTTGTAGATGTGCCGATATATTATTAGGTGAGCGATTTCTTTTCAAGCTTCACTATGTAACGAAACACAACAACGCTGAAATATTAGAACGCCAAATTTTATACCTAATGAGTAAGTATATCAAAATCTCAAGTTATCCTTAATAAAATTTAACGAAATAATAGAAAATTTTCATAATAAATATCTCACAACATTAATTTCATCTATTGCCAGAGGGCTCATGGCTTACCTGTAAATACTTCATCATTTTACACGTGATGGACCCAGCCAGCCATGTTATCGTTATCCGCTGTATCAAATCCGGCAGAACACTTATTAGTCCCACTAATAAATCTGGAAAATTTTCGTTTTGTGAGTTAATTTGAAATGTAATTCTTGTTACGTAATGAATTCATTGGACTCTTGTTTTGACACTTGACTACAAATCCTGTCATAGAAAAGTGGAAACAGTGGCACAGTCCTTGCAACGAGACATGATCTTTCAATTTGTGTAACACAGAGCATGTAACCTTTTGTGTTGGGCTAAATTCGGTTGAACGGGGTTGGTCTTAAATTTATACATTGGTCTTAAATTCTGTAATTACTGAAATCACACAAAGTAAAGCAAAAGCTCATGCTGGCCACGGTGAGATCATTTCTTAAGTATTAAAGTACCTAAAGAATCTTTAGATAAATGAGATAAAGAGTAAAAAACTTACCTGCAATTGCCAACTGCATGATAAAAAAGTTCATCCTGCTTTTCCTGGCTTTGGTCAGCAGGAGTGCCAGTACCACTGTCGCGTTGCCAGCCACGATCGTCACGAGCAGCATCCATAGAATCGCCAGTTGTGCTGACTGCACAGAAATGAAGAACATATCAGGGGGCAATTCTTATATTATTATTTTGCAAAGTATCGATTGATTCCTGCGACAATGAGTGTCATCTAATATATTTAAAGAAGTTTTTGGATACTGTGCAGTGTATTTATTTATTTATTTTGCCATTTATGTACACACGTATATAAACAGATAAGAAAAAAAACAGAACAGAAAAATAGGTACAAAGGTGATGCTTATTTCATAAGAAATCTCTTCCAGCATACCTGCGATAGGATTTTTTTTTACAAAATAACGTAAATAATCGATTTACACTGGAAAATATGTTACCTGTTTGTGCCTATGGGAAAAAGGCGTGGGTTTATTTAATTGTGTGTGTATTTTATTCTAGATCTACGAATGACAGCCGGGACCAACGGAGGGGTCTTGATTTTTAAAGATGGTCATTCATCCACTGCATAACCGCGGCAAGCGTAGCTTAACCTGACCTGATAGACTCGTGCGGCTGTTATTACTTAGCCACAAGCATCTCCTCAATATTTTTCTCTAATAATGGTTATTAAATTACAAAAATCTATGATTTACAGGAATTTGGTAAAAGAGCTTGGGTAATGGTATCTTTATATTTAAAATATTTATTCTTCAATTTTCATGATTGCACCTACCATTGTTTGTCTCTGCATCGCCCAAAGGTTGACTGGTAGCCTATGGCATTAAGTCCCTGTACAATTATGTGCTTGAAATAAAAAAATAAATAAATAATGTTTTTTTTCATACATTTCTGATATCTATAGTATTTTATTCATACTGTAAAAACTAAATTATATAATTTTAACAAAAAAAGTTGTCTAAACTGTTACTTTTATATAATGAGTCTTCAGTAACAAAGTTGAGCCATATTTGGTGTGCAGAGCAGTTTGTTGAAGTTTCTAGTAAACGCATAGTACATTTGAGATCTTAGAATGTCTAACAATTTGGTACCTAGTCTAGAATTTCAGACATTAATTAACAGGGGTGTACAATAAACAGTTTGGATTATATTTCTTGATGTGCAAAATTACTAGTTAAAAACATTTTACGAAATTAATATTAAATCGTTATTTTTTTTACATTAAAAGTTTGCTTATTAATAATTGTTTTGCTTATTTCATTACATTAATAATAATTATGTTTTGTCAGTTATTTTTTCATCAGATACATCAAACTCATTTCTTTTACTAAATGATTTTGTTAGCCTACATTTTTCACACTCCTTTTGTTGCTAAATGGGCTCGCTCTTGACCTCGATCACGCCTGTTGGAAAGCGATGGATGAGGTCTATGATGAAGGGTTTGAAAAATGTAGTAGGTACTATTGGCGACCTCGCCAACTTTCTCGTATCTAAACAGAGTCAAAAGCCAAGTTTTTTTGTGAAAGCTGTCTACAAACTAAGGTATTCAGTAATTAAAATAGCTCGTGCATCATTATCATCTGCCCTCTATATAAATCAAGCGACAGCTCTTAAATAAAAAGAAAAAGATTTAATTTCGGAAGTCGGTGTCTTTGGTTTTGTATTTACGTTTTTTCCAACTTAGGTACAACTTTCGTTTTTTAAAACTTTGTTTTTGGAACTTGTGTTTTTTTTTCACTATTCTGTTGTAGTACCTATCCCACATAAATTACCACTATTTGCTATGTAAATAACAATGACAGGAAGTTATTATAAAATCATCAACATGCAAAAAGTGGACAAACAAAATACGTTGTATTGAACCTAACTCAAAAACTCAAGCAAAATTAATAAAAAAATTCGGAACCTCTTCGCGTGTTTCCTCTATAAAATGAAAAAAGTAATTAGTCAGCATGTACATAAAATAAAAAGCCCGGCGATGCATAACCTCCTCCTTTTTTGAAGTCGGTTAATTAAAGGCTGGGAGGGATACAACGATATTAATACAAGAAGCCTTCTCTACAAACCAAGTGATTTCATAGCTCCTAAATTAAGTCAGTCTTAAACAAATTAGAAAACAGAGAGTCAGTCTAGACCCATACTTTAGTTTGGAGAACGCTTCTCACAATTAATCCTGCACTCCACCTTAATTAATTTAGCTGATTTGTTTCATATTATATCTTTAAATTTTACCAAAAATCCGAGGGAAATTCTGTTGTTTTCGCAGTGGACGGACAAGGCCTCCAAAATCTGTCTTCATGATCCATTACATAGACATACTCTTTATTTATTTTTTATTTTATTTACTAGTCTGTGCCCTCCCTCTACTCCCACCATGTTTCGCGAACCTTGTTTCGAATTTTGTCGAAACCTATCTAGCTCCTTATATGAAATCACGCTGACACTCTTTACTTTAACAAAAAAAAAAAAAACTAATATTTATACGACCACTGAAAACTTTGAAAGCTTAATTATCTTACTTCTTGAAGTAAATATTAGTTTATACAATTTAATCAAAGCCAAAAGTTAAATTACAAAATGTCGCCTAGACCCCCTTTACCTACGTTACTTCTTTCACACGATTAAACTACGCCCCCTTTTTTCCCCCATTCCCCCATTTCTAACATATCACGTTCATTTATATTATTTTATTGCCGCGACAGTTTGACAGGCCATTAGGTTTAATGACACGTGCTTTAATGAGAAAATTCATTAAGAAAATGTTCAAGAGAAAGTTAAGGACTTTGGCCATTTTTCTGTAGTGTGTCAGTAAAGAGTATTGCATCTTTGAGACTTTTGCAAATAAAATAAAATTTGTTATCTACCTAATAAAAATCTTAAATTCACTGACAGACAACGCAAAGCCTAACCCCCCTAGACGCATGGCATTTTGCGAAAGAGAGTAACTCTTGCGCAACATGCTAGCCCAGCCCAACGGCGCTATGCCCAGCGGTTTGGTATGTAACAAGAAAATAATAGGGGATAATAGTTTCTATGGATCTTCGTCATTTTTATCGATGGAAAATCCCGTTAGGCACACGGCTTGTCCTTAATAAAATTTCTTGAAAATCCGCAGTGATGTGTTGACCACCTGATGATCTTGTTGATCTTAGCGTGTTAATGGCAATCTAAATTGAGTCGACCCACAGCAGCGTGGCTACGAGTTTGACGCTTTGAGTAACGTCGATCAGATCCGATGACGTGCAGATAACAGGACGCACAGGACAGGATATTATGATTTGTCTAATACCTGACGACATTAAACCAAAATTAAAAAAGAGATTAGACATTACCTGATAAAAATAGAACTTGTTGATGGTGGTTTCATTCTTTGAGATGTTCCTGTAAACGGTGTCGTTGACCTCAGCATAGAGGGTGCAGTTGTAACAGTATTCTTCCTCCATGACGCTGTTATTCACATTTTGTTATTACAGTACCTGAGGATAAAGAAAAACCGTTAGTAGGTAGACATTTTGTCTAGTTACGTTATATTAATATTAGGCTTCTCTGATGATTACGTAAACGGGCGCTATCAGTTGAGACTGGGTATCTCTTAACTGCGAGGCCTCTTATCTTTAATCTTCTATTTTTAATTATTCTGTATTGTTTTTTTCACATTGATCACAAATATACATATAAGAGTGTGAGTGTGTGTTCTTGCCCATTCTTCTTCATCTCTATGAAGAAGAACGGGCAAGAACTCTATCTACGTTTAGGAATGGGTAACTAGCTTCAAATTTATGACTAAGTGACCATGGCAACTCCTTGACGATTTAAAAGTATCTGTAAATGCTTTAATTGGAATAATTGCTCCAAGTTTGAGTTTGAATTTACAAGAGCTCCAAAATGATATTGTTGTTTTGCTTACAGGTTGCCAATTTCGACGTAAAGTGTAAGATTAAGATTTGATCTATGCTAAGTCCTTGACGTCACAGTATTATAATCGGCCTAGCAATTTCATACTATGTTGGAATTAACTTCTAGTCTAAACAAATGCAGCTCAATACAGTATGGTACATGGAGCGACCGATCTGACCTTAACAACTTACTGGAAAACACGAAACCCCATATTAATAACTTATTCTATAGACGTGGCAGCGCAATACCTATAATGGTACCAAATACAAACTCAACTGAAATCTTTTTTCGTTTCTTTTTTTACCCCAACTGAATGGCAATGAACTATATTGAATGGAATTGGCCTAGGATGTCAGCCGTCAACTTCAACTATTGATTTTTAGATGTGTGGATGAGCCACCACAATGTCACAAATGTCACGTAATGTAATGGACCATCAAACGCAGGACTTTCTTTGAAAACAATTTTTGTAGTGTTTGATATTTTGGTCGAAAAATTGTCTGATTATTTTGATATTGAGTGATTTATTTAAATATTTTTACCTTGCTGAACTAACTAGATTATATATTACAAATTGTCCCTGTTCTGTATATAGGTGCATGTAATTGTGTGGCCTCTGTTGGAGATCCAATAAATAAGACAATCAATAGACTAAATTAGTAAGAATATTTTAAACATAATATGACACGTAAAATTAATTCAAGTCTTTTCTAAGAACACCCATGTATTATGAGTAATATTTATACGCGATGTCGTCCCAAGTTCAATCTTTACTTTAATCCAAAATTAATCTTGTATCACTAATGAAATCTTTGATAAAAGACAATGGACAGAAGTCCCAAAGCACTAGTGATGTAACGATAAGTGTCCAGTTCTAGCTCACTTTGAAACACTTTATGGAATTTAGGACTTGTATGTCCTGAATTAACGATGAACTTAAAAACTTGAAGTTGAGTGCAATATGTTGACGTTATTTTTATGTGAACAGATGAAAATGGTTTTAATAGATTAAACGACTTCATCTACTACTTTATTGTATATCAGAAAATACATAACCAAAAATATAATCCATACATTATATATCATGACATGTAATATTATGTTCTTTTCCAGGTCTCAGGTTGCCTATCTTTCAAATTTCATAACGATCAGTTGAGTGGTTTAGGCGTCAAAAGATAGCAGACAGAGTTGCTTTGGCATATAATATAAAAAAGTATGAACGGATGGATTCAGACATTTTTCAGAAAATTTGCTGGTTGTAAAGTTATCCTAACTGTTTGTGTGTCATTTGTTATTATTTTTTAATTATCTCTTTATTAGATGAACTTGACGAGCGCTTAGAGAACACACAATAGGATCTAGAGGACTGCAAAGGTTTCGTATGGTATGGCGTTCAAGTTAAATTAAATTCTCGTCTAAACTGCTTTTAGCCTTCAAATATCTTTTAATAATGCCTGAGTTTTGCAATTTTCTAAGTTAATTTAAAAGTTTTTGCTGTAGGTATTAATTTTCAAGAATATTTTAAGGTTTTCCACAAAACACGCGGTATCTTTTGATTCAGAAATTAAGTACCTACTTAAGAAATAATTAAATGTTGTTATTTGCATTGTTTACATATTTTATGATTTATCGGATTACCCTTGCTAACAGTTTAGTTATTTTGAATGTAAAGTTTATTTATGATATTTGTTTTCATAGTAAAATGTAAGTATTTTGAAATCTATATCACACTAATATTATAAAAGCGAAAGTTTGTGTGTGTGTGTGTTATATGTTTGTTACTTCTTCACGCTCAAACGGCTGGACCAATTTTGTAAAAATTTTGTATAGAGGTAGCCGACACCCTGGATTAACATATGGGCTACTTTTTTTCTCGATATTTCCACGGGATCGACACTTATGCGGGTGAAACCGCGGGGCGCAGCTAGTAATTAAATAATTAATTCCCTAAAAAGGAGTAGTGCCAACTTTGGAGATTGGATAAAAATAATAATGTTAATTGCTGTAACCGATTTTCTTCAGTCATTCATCGAAGTTTATAAAGCTACGTTATTTCTTAGATAAAACTTAACATTGATAAAAAGAGTAAATTCGACGAGATTTTATTTACTATTCTCTTGAATGGCACGAAGTTGATAAATAGCTGTCAGATTCATACGAATCAGGTGTCCCAGGTGATACCCAGACTGATAAAGTAAAAGATTTATTACCTTTTACTATATCAGTCTGGGTATCACCTGGGACACCTATTGAAAAAAGGTTTCATTTACATTTTATTATTTAAGAATGTTAATATGAAGGAGACTTTTTAAATCCCATTTAGATGGAGAAAAGTTATCATCCTTAACATTTCTAAATAGTGAAGTCAGAAAATTCACATTATCTACCAATAATCCATACTATCCATACTCGTACTAATATTATAAATTCGAAAGCAACTCTGTCTGTCTGTCTGTATGTTACCTTTTCACGCCTAAACCACTGAACGGATTTCGATAAAATTGGGTAGAGAGATAGATAGATTGCATCCCGGGGTAGGACATAGGATAGTTTTTATCGACATACCTCGCAGGCGAAGCCGCGGGCGGGAGCTAGTATCTCCCATAATTTGCTTGTGTTAAACAAGCAACACTGCACAATGTATATAGCTGCGCCCCGCGGTTTTACCCGCTTATGTCTTGATCCCGTGGGTATATAGGGATATAAGGTATCCTATGCCCTAGTGCCAAACTTCATCTAAATCCGTTCGTTAGCGTGAAAGCGTAGCAAACAAACGTCAGACATACAAAAATCAAATGTTTTCTCTTTAACTATTGGTATAATACCTATTAGTTTAGATTTAATGGGGGGAGGGCGTGGCTAAATAATCACAGTCGCACAGGTCGATCGATCAGGTTAAGCTACGTTTGCCGCGGTTGGTCTGTGGATGGGTGACCATCTTTACATATCGAGACCCCTCCGTGCCTCGGAAAGCACGTTAAGCCGTTGGTCCCGGCTGTCATTCGTGGATCTTTGACAGTCGTTACGGGTAGTCAGAAGCCCGAAAGTCTGACAACCAGTCTTACCAAGGGGTATCGTATTACCCAGAAACTGGGTTGTGAAGGTCAGATAGGCAGTCGCTCCATGTAAAATACTGGTATTGAGCTGCATCCGGTTAGACTGGAAGCCGACCCCAACATAGTTGGGAAAAGGCTAGGCAGATGAGGCAGATGATGATTAGTTTATATTTAATTTTAAAGTATTTATTGATCACATTCATGATCTCAGTAGTAATAATTGAAGTGTTTTTTCTTATATCTATTGTTTTTGTTTATAGCTTTATTTTGTGGGGTTTCTTGCATGCAGAATGAAGTAAGCAAAATCATGTGGAACTATTTATATGTAAGACCTTTTTTGTATCATATTTTATGTAAAACAAAGATATTCCATACTGTCTTCGCGAAAAAACAAAGGACAAAACCAAACAATCTCTGAGAATCGTTCACACATACTAGCTATTCGTCACTCGCTACGGAAAAGAATACTAATGCTTCCTCAAAATAAAGAATACAACAAGAAGACATAAATTCGTTCTCGGATGATTTTATTTGAGACCTACATTTTGTTATTTGTTTTAGGGACGGCAGGAATTCGTTCAGCGTACTAAAACCATGTTAATTAATCCTTGGATTTCTTTAAGAAGATTCTAGAATAATTCGAAGATATATCTAGTAATAAACCAAGGCAAGTTATAAGTTTTTTCAGCAGAATTATTTATATCTATATCTAAACATGATAAATAAAAATAATAATAAAAAAATAATTTTTTGATGCCCTTTCATTATTTCCTCTCCCCTTTTTATATACTTGTACATATTATTATTTTATGACTGTTAGCTTTTAAATTATGTAAATATTTCAAAGTAAATAAAAAAAAAATAAAAAAGGTTTGATGTATTTTCAGGGGTCAACGACCGCTGCTAGTTTTGTACCTCGAAGTGGGAGTTGAGAAAATATGTTTTAAGGTGTTTAGATGTCGATACTAATCACGTGTATGAAGTTTACACAAAAAAAAACTGTATTTTTAAACCGATATTTCAAGTGAATACACTAAATGCGGTCGATGACCCCACAAATAAAAACATCAAATGAATATACTTGTGTTTCATTATGTTTAGATATCGATATAGAAAAAAATCATAAAGATACCTCTAAAAACATTCTTTTTACAATAAAAACCATAATAATATACATACAAACATTCTGATTTTTTGTCAAATTATTCTACAGGCAACATACTAAAACGTTTTAATTTTTTAGTATAAACGATAGATTTTTTTTAAATAGCAATTTGCTTCATATTTTGCAATAAATTACCAGCGTTGTGTTCTCGCGCTTCTCTTTCTTTTCTATGCAGTCCGACAAAGACCGCGCTTTAGGTCATGTAGTCGCCTTATATAAAAAAAAATAGATTATACTAAACTAATAACTACACAAAAATCATATGCTACAAAACCATAGACTTATAAAAAAAGATATGGACTCCGCGCCACGCATATCGAAAGTGAAGCACCGTACCGATATATGTGTGCGTGATCGACGATTGACGCTGTCGTGTCACGTAATGGCGGACGGTCGGCATACTATGATGTAAATGTGTGTTTGTACAAGCGGTCCCGGCATACTTACTGTGCTTCACTTTTAATATGCGTGGCGCGGAGTCCATCTTTTTTTATATATAAGTCTATGTACAAAAGATACAATGAGCGGCCTCATCGCTTTCTGCGATCTCTTCCAGGCAATCTTGAATTATAATGTTAGGTACTGAAAAGCTTACAAAAACCAGTTACTGATGTAAAAGTAAAATATACAACTACGCGTTGGTCTAGTGGTGAAAGTCGCTACTGCTAAGCACGAGATCCTGGGTTCAATACCCGGGTCGGGCAAAATCTTATTGGGTTTTTCCATCTGGAATTTCTCAGGGCGTTATGTTATGTTATGTTGGTAAAATATACAATCCTGATACCTAAATGATCTTGATTCTCGACATAAGCGTTCGCCATTATCATTATTACTTTTAACAACTAACGTAGTACCTGTAGTGCTATTCTGTAAAAAAACTCACCGTGAAAACTAAGGTGAAATGAGCGTGAAGTGAGCTATCAAAACTACCAAGGTGGAATGGACAGTGAATGATGGAGTGTTTTTACAGAATAGATCGGCTGGACCTAAATCAATTACATCGTCCTCCTTAACGTGTCTTGTAAAGCTCAAAGCAGTTCTAAACAAAGACAAACTGCTTAACTTTACCCGACACTATGACTCCTGAATAACCTATAAAATGGCTCCTTAATCAAAACACAGGTGTTCTCACCCTACTCAAACACTCCACTTGGAACTGCGACTTTATGCTTAAAAAGTTAAGGTGGTTATTTGAGTGCATTGTGAAAGAAAATGTAATGCAATCAATCAATTCGACAGCAATTCAATTGGTATTTGAAAAAGTGACCTAATTTATCAAAATTTATCTGCGAAGCTTTAGATTAATTATGCGTCTTGTGGGCAACGCAGGTGTGATTTAGTACTGTGACGTCATGTCACAGTATCGGCTCTAGATTAGTCATTTGCAAACGAGTTTTCAACTGTTTTAGCGAGTTTTGTTTTAAACTTTTTGCGTAAGGATTGGTATTTCGGGTCTGTGTAATTTGGGAGGCCTTTGCTTGATTCTGAAATATTTATTGGTTTATTTTTGCGTTATGTTGGAAATTTAAAATTTAATTTTGGCCTACTGCCAAAATTAAATTTTAGTTGCTTATTCAACGTGTGATAAATTAAGGGTTGTTAAAGATCGATGCTTGTTAAAAAAAAAATTAAACAATGTCAAAATCAATGTTTATTTGTAAAACATAGGAGTAAAAGGTGCTATAAATAAAATAAGCACAAATATTATTTAAGAAGGTACCATAGTTGGGTTTGATACTTAAGATCAATAGCCATAATATCAGCAGTTAAAACATCAATACCACCATAATTATAGGGTCCTCGAAATTATCAATTTCAATTGTCAATGTTTAAATGCACAAAATAAATAAAATAAATACACATTGATGCGCAAAATCATCGTCTACAAAATGCAATTGAAGCTATTGACGATAACAGCACATAACACAAAGGAGAATGACAACCAATGGGCCCCTAGTTTTGGTGCCGTGTCAAGACTATTTACTTCTCAAAAATTAAGTCGTATTTTTACATGTTTAAGTTTTATTTATCAACATTTTTTTTACCCTAGCATTGAAAACATAATTAATATTTGTTTTATTGAATTTATATCAGTTCCGCCATTAAAATTTAACCTGAATGTTGCCAGACGACAGACTATGTCAATGAAATAATTGTAATCGATTGAAAATATCGATATTTTACTAATCCGCCGCGACTAAAATGACCGGAGATAGCCTACAATAGCTTTTCTCCCGTCGTAATCTAGCTAACACTCTCATCTAACTGATTAGGCGCGAAGTAGACGACGGGCGGGCGGGCTCAAATAAAAAAAATAAAAGTAGTAAATAAACTAAAAAAAAAAAATATCTTTGTGTTTCGTGGTATTTCCTACCGTCAGAAATATTCCGACTCATACTTAATTAATCTCTTTAAAAAACAAAAGTTAGTACCACAGATATTATTGTGGTTAGTAGTTAGTACTTCCCATACATACCTAAATAGCGTTTACAATAATTATGTTCTTTTTAATTATGTAAATAATATTATTTACAAGAAATCGATTTGGTAAATCGAAACATGGTCACACTTAGACAGATCTAACTGTCAAATCTGTCTTCAACTACAGATAATCTTATAAGATTTATAATGGAATGGATGTGGTATTTTTGCATAAAATACCACATCCAATCCTTGATCTAAGAAAAATAGAATGATAGCGATACGCCCATAAACAAAATTACTAAAAATAAAATTGTGCGGACCGCACACCGCGCTCGCTGTCACCTGATTCAACGCCACTCCAGTGGAGCACGGACAGTCGGCGTTTTTTACAACGCCACTGAAGTGGTGCGGGGCGCGTGAGTGGATAACCTCAATTTCAGCATCCGAAAAAATAAGATTTCTCTTAAACTAGGGTGAAAAGTTGAAAATCGATTTCAGGATATGAAAAGGTAATTCTAGGTCTACAAAACCAAGTTAAAACCACCGTGACATGCGAAGTTTTATAGGGGCCCAAAACTCCTAACAAAATGGGCATTGTCCTTTGATTGATGGCTATTGACGCGGCTTGTATGATGGCAGCAAATGACAATTGTTATTTTAAAATTGACTGCGCTAGCATACATGACAAACGTAAAATTTTCTGTCTCATCACAGTTTATACTTACCATTCTTCATACTTCGAAGCTCCAATGAGCTTTATTCGTCTATCATTTGAAATATTTATTCACGTAAACATTGACAATTGCAATTGATCGTTTCAGGAACCCTTTACACTTCGGAGACCCTTCGTTAAAATGACAAAACTATCAAGAGACGATGACTTTGAAGATCCGCGGCATACCTACTTAATTGTACATAATTATGCGACAGTAGCTGTATGTCAGGCTCCATATCAAAAAATCTTCAATCTTCTTTATAAATTAGAACTATCAACGCTAAATTATAGCTTGGAACTAATTCTAAAAGAATACAACTTTTTTGCGATCAGAATTTTATTATTGAACATGTTGAAGTTATTAGAAAAACATAACGTTATTAAAGATGATGCCCATCGGCACAATGAACTAATTCTTATTTAATTCAGAGAAAGCAAACAAACCAAAGAAGTTTTTATATCCCAAATGACCCAAAAACCAGTCTTAAACAAACAGAATGGCAAAACAAATGTTGGTCTTTTGCAAAAGGAAAAAGTCCAGTAGTTCGGCTGAGGATCGTAAGGTACCCCTTAAATCCCTCCTAATTTCCTCCGTGAGTATAACGTAAATAATGATGATGATAAGTCTATTTGCCACGAGAATTCTGTTAACACGTTGAACGCCAAGCAACAGACACAATAGAAAATCTATTGTTCGCGGTCACCGGTGACCGCGTTGGCAGTCAACGTGTTAAAGAATTTTATAAATGTTTTTTGCAAAATGACGAAAAATGAATGGAAAATGAATGAATGAGTGTTTTATGTTCTCGATTAATATAATGAAATGTCAAAGAGCCTTCGTGGTGGCAGGATACCATAATGGACAAAAACCCCTAAATTTACAAAAAAAATTAAAAAAATTAAAAAAAAAACATACTTGTTGTAATTAGATTTACTTAAGCTTTTAATTATGTTCAAGCACTTTACTGATTTCTTAGACCAATCACCAGTTGTTTTATATTTATTTAAAAAGTAAAAAAAAAAATATTATAGTTTACCTGGTATTTTAAATTAAATATTTAAATTATTCACACCATGAACAACAGTCTGTGAATCTTAGAAGATTAATAAACATAATCTAACTTCATTTTGTATGTGATATTTATTTTTAAACTTAGAATAGTGTGCATTTGTATTTTACAAAAGTCCGTTCCACTTTCTTAGAGTCTGATAACCTAATAGAAATACTTTGTTCATGTGTTATATGTACCCATTAATTATATTGTATACTGTTTGAATGAACATGTTTAAATTTTGAAAACTATCTCAGTTTTAGCTCAAATGTTGTGTTCAGGTTTCACAAGATTGTTACAACTTCAACTTTAGTCTGAGTTAGGTCTAGTACAGTTAAAAAAAATTGCTTTAATTTCGGAAGTACCTACAAAATACAAATAATTTTATGAATTTCAACTTAAAATTTGTGTCGTACATAAATTGAGGCAGCCCCAAAAAGTTATAAAACTACCTACTTGTGTCGGAGCTGTCTCGCTCTTGACTTAAGTGGTAAGTTAAGAGTTAGGGAAAGACTAATCACAGTTCCGTGTATCATGAGAGCGTTTTAGCACGAATCTGGTTAACCAACAATTGAATTAAATAGAAAATTCACAGAGCACCCCTCTGGGAGTACTGTGGTTACGAAACAAGTATACTCCCAAAATTGGCAGAATTTTCACCATCTACGCATATAGCTTTCGTAATTTATCTATTTCCTAAAGCTATTCCATTTCTTGGCATTACGTGCAGGAAACTATACGAAATATTGTGTACGTTGTAGTAAAAATATGGTGAAAAATTGCCTTCTGTCAGCTACATTATCAGCTCAAATAAACTCAGTATTTTTGTAACGGAAGAACAGCAAGAAAAATCTGAACATTTCCTGAAAGAATTTCTTCAAGCGAAAAAAAAGTCATAATTATTTTAAAAGGTCGGTGCCTGAAGATGGACGGCGTCGCCAAAGTTGCCCCAGAAAGCGGTGGCGAGATGACCTGGACGCGTACCGCCGTGAGTTTCTTGAAGGACCTAAAGGAGGCCTTTGCTAAAAGAAAAAAATAGTTGTCTGTAAAGTCATAATTTTACGCGATAACGTCATAAGAGATAGATGCGTCACAAGCTGAACGCTTAGGCCGATCGTGCCTCTTCATCACTTGTTCCGCGCTCTCGCTTGCACATTCGGCTCAGTAACGTGACAATGAGTAATGCTTTTTCGTGCGTTCAGCCAGCACTCATCGATTTATAAGACGTTATCACCAACGGTCACTAACTCATTAACCTTAAACGTATATCTAGAACAAGAAACTATCAACATTTTCCCCAATATTTTACTTCGTGTAAATGAAAAGCTTCTCTCCGTATAATATGGAATAGGTAGAGGAAGTGTTTTCATTCATGAACCAGTCGGTTGGAAGAAAGATTACTTACTACGCTAGAGAGCATCTCACTATGACGTCAGACAAACTTTCAACACTTTTAGTAACTTCTTGAAATATTAAGGAACTATGTGTTTAGACAGTATTTTTACATACCTACTTACACTCGCGGAGTAAAAAGGCTTAGTATTTAGGTATTTATGTACCTGCACCTGTTCATAATTTTGACTGCGTAGGTACCTACCTACCGCCAACTTTTGGAGGGAAAATGACAGATTGAAAAGGTGACTAGTGCCTTCAATGCTTTGAAGTGACGTATTTGACATTTGGAGATATGCGACATCTACTAACCCGCACTGGGCCCGCGTGATAGATTGCAGCTCTCTCCCTCTCACCGAGAGGAGGGTGGCAACATTACAGACTGATTATGCTTCTGTTAAGTATTCGAAAATTGTCAAACTTCTTCATTTCACGAACGTACAAACATTATTCAAAAATGGATAAATTATATTAGCCACTTTCATACGCACACACGTTTTAATTAAGATTTGTTTTTTATTATTATTTAAAGTAAGCAGTTCTGAAACATCAAACTACGGATCAGTAAAGCCAAACAAACAAACATGTCAAATCAAAGTGCTCAAGGTTTGAATAGGATTAGGTTTAACTCCAATAATATAGAACAACAAACAGTGACGTTTAATCGATCAGCCCTCACACAATAGGTATCAATCGTAAAATCATATAAAAGGATACCTATTGTTAATCCATTGCTTCATAATAATATGTTCGAACAGCAACGTAAATGATGTATGTTGTTGAACTGTCACAGTGAAAGCCATTGTCGCTATTAGTGTGTTACTTACCCCGCTGGGCGATAGTCAGATAGAATTACTGGGACTAGAATTACTAATCTACAAAATGAATAATACTGACGACGCGACGGTTCCATAATGGTACGCACCAAGACATATCGAGCTACACCTACTTTTCTCTTGTAACCTGTACTCTCATTGTATGAACAGCCTATAAAATGCATGTTTTCTGATCTACTTGTTAAATATTCATGAGAAACTTTTGCAACAGACTATAGCTGTATGTTTCGTCGTCTGTACGCACTCAGATTGACCTATCTAAATGGATAGGTACTATTGTTTTGCTACCCAAACAACCAAAACAATCTTGTTGTTGATTTAGACGTCCAATTCAAATTGGTTTGACGCAGATATCCATTTGTTTGGAGGTTTGGACAGTCTGTGTTGAAAAACTAGCGTGGAATTGGATTTCAATAGCCATAAACTGCAGGTGAAATATTCGTACGTGTGTAGCATTTATTGAAACCTATAACTCGTTTTTAGTGTTCCGTATTTGAAAAGGAAAAATCGGAACCCTTATTGGATCATTTCGTTTTCCGTCTGCCTGTCTATTAAGGACCTTTTTCTCAGGAACGCGTGAAAGTATCAAGTTGAATTAATATCAAATACGTAGCTATACGGTCCCTTGCATGTCTAATAAATCAACCTTCTTAGTCAATGCAATACGAAAATACGGCATATATTTATTATGCCTTATTGTATATATTTCCGTTGACAAGAAACAAGGTCTCACAGCACAAGTAAAGGAAAAAGTCGAAAATCATTTAGTTGTAGTTTTATCACATAAAAATATCAATTTGCAATTAGGCCCGCCTGGAAATCTTTTAACCGACTAAGAAGCCAGGTGGGTCGGTGCAGGTACAACTTAGTCAGGTGGGGGTACTCCGACGAACCACAGTGCGACTGTGGAGCAACATCACAAACAATGCTCGTCTCTTGTCCGCGCATTTTGTCCAAAAAACACCTGCACTATGACAGACTTTTGTAAGGCCAACACTAAAGCTATCGAAGCTGGCCGAATTTTGGTCAAGCTTGTATAAAATTAATAAAAGGGAATCATCGATACGATGAAGAAAAACTCAACACAATTTAAATAACATTTTTCAAGTAAAGTGAGAGCATTAAGTTAAATTAAATGGTAATGAACACTTACTTTTCTAAATAATGTAATTAAGTAGGATCTCTATGATTTCCAAAAAATCTTAAGAATATCAAAATCCGGAGTTAAATGAGAAAGCTATGTATAATAATATAAAAATGCCGACACATCACTGCCGTGACATCTACCAACCCGCACTAGCCCGCATGTTGGATTACGGCCCACTCCCTATCACAGAGAGGAGGCCTGTGTCCCAGCAGTGGGAACATTATAGGCTGATTATGTTATATTATGTATAAAAATGCCGTAACTAATTCGTAAGATACCTAAGGGGCAATTCTCAATTGTCATAATTTTAAGAAAAATACTTTTATTTTCCCCACACACAAAAACTTTTTGATATTGATTGTCGCTGAGATGAGATTGTGACTAGATTTTGACTGGCCTTCTGATTTGCGACAGAACTTTTCTTATATTTTGAGGCAAATTGGTATAATTGGCTCATATTTTTGCCTTTGACAGAATTATATTTCTGTTTGGAATATTTATTTGTTATTTTTGTCTTTGTTTGTTGGCTGGCGTTTATCGAGGTATTTGTTTTCGGATAATAATCAGCAATGTAAGAAATAATGGTGTATACTTAGTAGGACAAGACCAACTTATAAAAAAAGATGGGCTCCGCGCCACGCATATCGAAAGCGAAGCACAGTAAGTACCGGGACCGCTTGTACAAACACGCCTCACGCTCACATTTACATTAAGCATGCCGACCAGCCGCCATTACGTGACATGACAGAGTCGATCGTCAATCACGCACACATAGATCGGTACGGTGCTTCACATTCGATTTTTTATAAGTCTTTGGACAAGACCTTTCTTTTCATTATTGGAGTTAAAACTTAGTACTATTGAAAAGGTAATGTAGGTATTCGAAACAACAGCTAAGTCATTAAGGAGCCTGAAATCACTGAAGTTAGTAACTACTGTATTGTGTCATCATTTATGATTTCAATCAACCTATACGCATGTTCAACACAAAAATAAGTTTACTTAACCTTGAAGTAAAATAGAAATTAATTTTTTTTAATGGTTCTCTAATAGTAATAACTTATTGACCTTCTAATGATGGACACATTTTAAAATTAATGAATATCTAAAAACTTTCTGCTTTTGCTGCTTTTTCTATTACAAAAAGCAAACCCCAGGCGATTTGCAACCAATTTCAATTATTTTAATCAAATCACATAAATCTTCCATTCCACCTCTAATAAACCAATTGTAATGATAATGGTCAGATTAAGTACCAACTGATCCCCTGGGGGGATAGAAAGGAATAAATTTACACAGAACAGAACGCTGTCGGGATCTCTGAATCAACTCCTTGATAAATGAATGTCTTCAAATGATCAAGATAATTATTATCCTAAATGTGTTCTAAATTGCTTTGAGATTTTTTTATTAGATGGTTGCTGAATACTGGCTGGTGACTTGTAAGTGACGGGATCTTTTAGAATATTTGAATCACGTGCACAAAATGGTTTTGACTTAGTTTGACCAATACCTCTAACCCTACACTTTTGACATTTAGGCATTTGTCGCCGAAATGAGACTGCGGCTAGATTTTTTAAGTTTTAAATTACGACAATTGGCCTGCTGTCCCCAATAGCGCTGCGTATTATGACCAAAATCATTGAGACGATTCAAGATTGAAAATTAATTTATCGTGTTTAAAGCATTTAAAAGGTCAGGGAAACCTTATTTCTATAAGGTGTAACTAATAGTGTAGTGTAACAAATAAGGTGTAACTCAACTCAACTCAAAGCATTTATTTCAATTAAACCATTTACAGGCACTTTTGAATTGTCAAGAAGTCGGTCAGTCAGAAAATATGAAGCTAGTTGCCCATTCCAAAGCGTACCTATGGAGAAGAACGGGCAAGAAACTCCATGGACACTCTTCTAAATTTTATTTTACAAAAATATTAGTTTCATCATTAATTTTGGATTTATAATTATAATGCGAGAACGATGTAAAAAAAAGACGTAGGTACCTATGTAAACTTAATAACTTAAGGATACACATATACTTTCTATTGTATAATTGTATCCTTTGTTGGAGATCATCAATAAATAAATCTAATATATAAAATTCTCGTGTCACAGTTTTCGTTGCCATACTCCTCCGAAACGGCTTGACCGATTTTGATGAAATTTTTTGTGCTTATCCGGTATCTATGAGAATCGGCCAACATCTATTTTTCATACCCCTAAATCGTAACTTACGCGGGTGAAACCGCGGGGCGCAGCTAGTAAATACATAATAAACTTTAATTAATTTAAAGTTTCTAATATTAGCCTTCCTACATTATATCCAATTTATTTTTGAACGTCATCTCCAATCCTTTAACAAAGGTCATGGTTTATAATTAGCTAGCAAATTCTACTATAAATAATAATTTATATGTAGATATTTAATAAAATAAAAGAAGTAATTAACCTCAAGTTGTAGGTAGTGTAGGTACCTCAAGTTGTAGGTACCTTATTTTGACATACAAAAACGTTTTTCGTACAGTCTATATTTAATAATTAAACTAAAGCAAGTTGTTTGAAACATGGTTAATTAAAACTTTAACACATCCTATAGTACCTAGCTACTTTTGATATTTCCTTTGTGAGTATAAGAATAAAATAAATAAAATGAAATTTAACATCAAACGGTTGTATTTTTCAATTTAATTTGAGTTTATTTCTCATACAAGTGTTCAACATTAATGATGTTACCAATATTTTGTAGCCATTTTTGTATTTAAAAGAGTGTCCGTGGAGTTCCTTGCCCGTTCAGTTCATTCTCCATAGGTTCCTACTACGCTTTGGAATATTACTAGCTTTATTTTTGTACTCACCGACTCCTTGAAAATTCAAAAGTGCCTATTGTTTTAATTAAATGCTTTGAGTTTGGGTTTGATAAACTCATACTTCAGGTAAATACGCTACCTGCGGTCGATGATGATTTTCTAATAACATGTTCAGATATTGATACCTATCAAGTCTGAGAAGGCTAATTTAATTTGACTTTGTAAATTAAGTCTTCAAATTCATTACAACATTCAGCGTCTACAAGGCAATCTTGTACCGAAATTCGTCTCAAATTGAAGGCTCAAGAAAGAGGTCGACTTATCTGAATATTTCGTTCCACAAAACACGTTTTATCTCCAATACTGTTCTGTATTTTTCTTCCACAAGCATTGTCTTCATTCATCGCACTCGGTAGGGATTTCTTCTAACAAATTCAATTTGTGTAAGCTCTTTTACGGTATATAGTGGGTCTTGATTTCTTGAACCTTGGCGTCCAGTGCTTGTTTAATTAAGATATACGTTACTGACTTGGCGTTGGGACTGTACAGGGTGATTTTTAAGGAGCAGTAAACTTTAAACGTTGTAGCTACAGGTTAACGGTCTCAGGAGACTGTCCTTAACTTTTTGCGACATTTTGATCTGCCATTCTTCTTCATAGGGCCAGTCTATTACCATAAAAAGTAGGTTGTAGTTTCATTTAACCCGAAACGTATGGGAACAGTTTTTTGATTTGTTACTTTTCTAGTACTCGAACCTCAGGTGATCGGTTTTAAAGTTTTTTAAGTATCTAACAGGATCGAACAGCATCAATAAAACATTTCTGAAAATTGCCTATTTTCTTGCGGACTCTAATTTCTATTAAAAATCTGTGATTATAGATCAAAATGTATCAGAAAGTAAAACACATTCTCTTAAGACTGTTTTCCTGTAGCTACAATGGTTAAGGTACCTGCCCTAATAGCCCCATCTCAAAAATCTATACTGTATTATAGCCCCATCTCAAAAATTTACACTGTATAGTTAAACTGTTTCTAAGTGTATTTCTTTTTCTTCTTTATCGATGCACTCTTGTCAGAGCGGTCGTGGTCATTACGTTGCAGTGAGATTACGGACAGTCGTGATTTGCCATCCATGTTTTTCCAGGAATGAGGTTAACCTGAGTAACCGACATAGCTTGCAGAGTAAACAGGCTGAAGTGGTAGTGGGCTGGCCATGTTTGTGGAAGGAACGATGGCCGGTGCCGCGGTGGAGCCGATGAAATCAGAGGGGCAATTCTCGTAATTTTAAGAACGTTCACAGTCTGATATAATTCTCAATCTGTCAAAAATACTTCTAATTTCTCAACATTTTTGATAAGTTTTTGACATTTGTTTGTCGCCGAGATGAGACTGTGACTAGATTTTTAAGGTGGCTGAGACAGATTCGATGCGTAAGGCGGAGGCCAGGGTATTGTGGCCTGGGCTCTCCCAGGACACAATACCCTGTCCTCTGCCTTCCAGGCAGGCAAATCATAATCAACTCAGCCTATCGCAGTCTACTGCTGGACATAGGCAGAAGCCTGATTTGCCTCACGATGTGACGTCATCTTTCTCTGTCGGCTGTAACATGTGAGAATTCGTGTAATGGGCCGCCCACTGCTAATTCAATCTGGTCGGTCCATCGCATGGGCGACCTGCCGCGTGGTCTCTGTCCTACAATCTTTTCGAAGTGTATTTAGGATAAAGGAAATACAAACGGTAAAGTTTATTCAGGAATGAGTTGTTCTTTTTGTAAGTTTGGACAAAGAAATTGGGATTGAGTCCAAAGTTTTATGCGGGTTTGTGAATTAATTTGTAGGGTGATTTCTTCAATACTTGTAAAAGTTGTTGTTAGTGTATTGTTAGGTATGTTTTTTTGGATTTTCATTCGTTTAATCATAATGATATTTAAACCGCATAGTATCCAGTAGGTATACTGTTCAAAATGTATACTTCCTGCACTTTCTCACACGGTTATTTCATCTTTTTAGCATGTAGATAGCAAAGAACAACGATTTTTTTTTGTTATTTATTTGGATATGGTTTGCTGACGCAGCCTTCTGCCTTCAGGTCCTCACGGGCACAGGTGATATGCAGTGAAACATGGAAGTAGGGCCATTATCTGTGGAAAGACGCCGCATACGGACCGAAAATCCGTCTTATAATAATTAAACAATACCCCACGAAACCTTTTCAACAGTTTGTCTGTGGGAACAGATGTAGGTGTCTTAAAAAATCGACACAAATTATTTCAATTTAAAACCATCTTAAAACTATGTTATCCTTTTCCATATGAATCTACCTAAACACCAGCACAAAGTAAGCTACAACAACATCAACACAGGTCGCCCTCTACAATTAGAAGCAGATTACCATAATCTTATGTACGCCCCATGCTAAACAAAGGTGCAGTAATCGTGGACTATTTTTAGCCGTTGCGAAAGAGTAGAGTCGTAACTTTGAATTAAAGCGTAGCCCAGGGCTAAGTCCGGTCTAAGTAGTGCTTGCGAACGGCTAGATAGAGGTATGTATAGTGTGCAGAGTGATGACTTGTTAAACGAAGGACGTATTCAAATATTACCTATTCATATTCAGTATTTGATTGTCGTTCCTAAATGATAACTTATGGCCTAACCATAGACTTATAAAAAAAGATGGACTTCGCGCCACGCATATCGAAAGTGAAGCACCGTACCGATCTATGTGTGCGTGATTGAGGATTGACGCTGTCGTGTCACGTAATGGCGGCCGGTCGGCAATTTCGGCATACTATGATGTAAATGTGAGCGTGAGGCCGTGTTTGTACAAGCGGTCCCGGCATACTTACTGTGCTTCGCTTTCGATATGCGTGGCGCGGAGTCCATCTTTTTTTATAAGTCTATGGGCCTAACTATTTCAATTAAATTCATCATTTAGTGTGGAAAGTTGCAGTTTTGCCTACTCTCAACCCATTTTAAAGTATTAAGCAAACTTTCAGGCTTATCCCATTCATTCAAGACCGGTGCCGTCGCTCACGCAAGAGTAACCCAGAAAAGGTAGGCAAAGTGAGCTATCATTCCTCCACCTGAAGGGCAATTCTCGTAATTTTAAGAACGATCACAGTCTGGACTCAGTCTCGATCTGTCAAAAATATCTCTAATTTCCCTATATTTTGACAAGTATTTAAATTACGAGAATTGGCCTTGTGATGCTCGAGATTGACACTGTTGACAGCTTACTTCGCCTAAGTTTTGACGGTGACATTTTTATAGAATGGATAGGCAGGTGCTTTCACTTCGCGAGTACCTAATCTATTATTTTAAACATTTCGTTCAAGGCTTTTTGCAATTCATACATGCTTCGATGTTGTTATTCGTTACTTGTAAGCAGAAGTTTAGTCATTGAGTTTGTCCCTCATTTCACCAGTGAAACTGTCTCATTAAGAATAGATAAGGTTCTGTATTTCTGTTGTTGCTAATGAAATGTTAGGAAAGGCCATTTTTGCGATTGCACTAGTGTTGGTCGGTCACGGAGAGCGATTATATTAATATAGCTGAGCCATGTAGCTAATAAAAGCGCTTAATATTACTTGTAAGTAATAGTAGCGAAGTAAGTGGCAATACAGTACATAAGGATATTGTTATTAATATTGGTTTGGTTTTTAGATGAGGACTGAGGAGCAGCGTTTATGAAATCTTGAATACGACAAATATTTGCCTTAATTTTGGTAAGAGAGAACATGGAACATGTTTGATTAATTTGCTCAAAACATTTCGTTTATGTAAGTAGGTAAGTTAGAAAAGAAGGAAAAAAATACATTTATTCAGCACAAACTAAAAGGCACATTATATGGAAATACAAAAAATCCATTAGTACCTTTAATGTATCATATAAAATGTTATATTAAGTTCGTACTAAATAAAGACGCAAATTCTGAATCAAGGCACTCGACAAAACATAAAATGTTTTAGGAAAAAAAGCAACACAAAATATATTTAGAAAAAAGGAGCAGAGTCGACGTTCTTTACTTTGCCCGAAAAGAAATCCATCAATGACACAAGCAGTTCCGTTTTAGGCTTTAGGATGAACGGAAAAAGACAATTGTTTTAGGGGCGTAGCTCTTGGCATCGCTTAGCATTTTGTCTGGATTTAAAAAAAGAGTTTTTATGACGCTCTCGACGACGAAATATTTTACGGATTGACGGACTGTTTTAATGTCGGGAGCAGCAGAACTAAAAATTTACTTGGTTTTTATTACATAATTTTGTATGTTAAAAGAACATTAAAGAATAACTTTACCTACCTACTCTTTAGGTCCAAGTACAAATAATAATTTTAATTATTGCTCCAGTCCAATTTCATCCATTAATATTATAACTTGGTCTTCATCTGGGGTCAAAGCTGAGAATTAGGTATTGTGCCTATAAAGCCACATAATAACTTCGTCAGGCACAATAATGTAATTATGGCGGAGCACTTTCCATGCCAAAAACATTCACAAGAACTATCCTATAACTTAAATATAAAATATTAGAGTTAGACCAAGATATTCCATATCCTAAAACACGTTACGTTTATTCTTCAGGTTCACAAATAAGTACATAAAAAAGACGAACTAGCAAATAATTTTACTGACAGATAAAGACCAAAACTAAGACTATTATATTTTGCGTAACTGTCAGTTAGTCTGGAACTCTCTGACTTGTGACTTGTGATGAAAGCTTTGCTGTTCGGCTCATGAGAGACAGAGATAAAGCTATACACGGCGAGTAAGGCTGTCTCTTTTCCAGACTGGAACAAATGACTACTTTGACACTTCCCAATGCGATCCTAGAATTCAAAAAACCTGTAAGAAGTCGACTGGAATATGTCTTTATGTTTACGATAACAGTATTTTTGCTTCATTATCTCAATTCACTTTATTATTTGCAAAGTTTTACAGCATAATATTTTAAGCTAGCTCCCAGAATCTAAAATTAGCTACTCAATTTTCAAGTTTCTCGAAAATAATAAGAGGAAAGCTTTGGACGATGCTAAATATTAAACCGCATATTAAATGCATATAGTTCTTGTTAATTAATTTCCACTGCAGAATTTGTTCTTGATTTATTTGTGATAAGTCAAAGGACTCTTGACCTTCCTACCAGGAGTGTAAAAGGGGTAATAAATATTGATTGATTGAAAGTTATTCCTTCAGATGTTTCGTTATATATTATACAATAAACGCACTTTTAGGTGACCCGATAACGAAAATGTACAAAGGTAATAGGGATGGAATCAGTGAGTGCGAATTTGACCTTTTAGCTCCTAGCTAAAAGCATATAAGAATAAGTAGATGTCTACAAAATGGAAAGGATAATAGATGGAGATAATGGTTGACTCACATAAGTACCATTAGCAACAAAAGCAGCTGAGCACTTCAGTTTTCTAAATCTAAATTATTGAGCGAAATACTTAATTCAAGATTCAAGCTAGTGAAAGATTGGCAAAACCCATAGTCAGTCCACAATAACTATTTAGTTTGTTTAAAAAAAGGCTTTTTTTAATTCTGATTCTAGAATTTATTTGATAGTTTCAAAATACTCCTTTTCATTAGTATTGCCAGTGTCTTCATTTATTGTCGTATTGCCATTTCCATATTGTATAATATATTAAAATATAATATAAGCTCATACTTATATTATATTTTAATATAAAGCTAGGAAAATTCAATCGCCCTAATTTTAATTATAAGAATTTTCCTACCTTTGTTACTACTCAATGTATGACGTCATGAAATTAAACTATTCAATGTCACTCCTCAGTCGTCTAACACGCAAATAAAAATTATGAAAATTACGCTTAGCTGATTTTAAATTTTAATCCTCAATTTTCGGAGTAACATTTCGATGCCATAATCCCGGGCGGGAAACCTCTGGGTCGGTCGCCCTAAGTCTCATTTATTTTGGTATGTGGTTGTAGGTACTCGTATATCTTGAGTATGGCGTAAGTTTTACGTTTTCGCTGTAAAGGAATGTTTGCGTGAATTGTTGGAAATGGAAATTGGAGGGATTACTGTTGATATTAATTTCATCTTGAATGAAACTGAATAAATTTTCCTGGAGTACTTATTATTGGATATCTTTTGATGGAAGAAGAGCGTCTTTAGAAAATAAAAAACACCATTAGTATATTTTCGCCAGTTACCTATGTTTAAGTCCCATGTTATAAGGGGAGATAATATTGCCATCAACCGGGTACAAATCCAGATTCTAGGCTGCTACTGAGAAATTCAAGATAAAAACCCAATAACAATTTGCCCGACCTAGAAAACCCAGGACCTCATAGTAAGCAGTAGCGCTTGCAACAACAAGATCAACGAGGCAGTCAATGAAAAATGTTCTGAATAAAAGAAAATAATGGACCATAATGTCTTCCTTGACTTCTTAACACGGAAAACGTCTTTTACAAAGACTATTACCTACTTCAGCTAAGAATAGTTGCTACATTAGATATTATGATATCTCTGATACTGTATCTACATCCAAAATTGGATCAAATCGTGCGTGCAGCGCAAAGGCCGCCATTTTTATTCAAGTCAGAATCCCGAATGCTGACGAAAATGATCGAGCGCTCGCGAAAGCAGAATGAACGCTCTTTACAAAATACGAGTATAGGGGCAATGTCACTGTGGCTTTGAGGACACATTATTTGAGATTCTGATATTGTTCTAGTTTCAATGTATGAATATAATAATAAAGTATCGATTCAACTCTTTGTTGTATTTCAAGCTTGTTCTTCTAAAGTATGTTTTGCAAAACTAAATGTATAAGAAAACTATTTTATTTTCACATTTGTAAAGAATAAGAAAATATGAAGAGTTAAAAGCAAAGCTGGAATATCAAAACTTTTACATAACTTCATTGCATTGTAGTGCAAAGTTCGTTGTTCCATTGCAACCAATGCTTGTGTTCAATCGATATTCAAAAGCAAATTAAGGAAGAGATCGACAAACTAACCTTAAGCTAAGTTTCGCTTGAGGATTCTGTCGTAAGCGAGTGCCCTATGCCAGATCCTAGCTAGCTTTGTCCTCTCAACTGCATATATCGGTCAAAGTACTCACTAACACGAAAACAACAAAACTTAAAAATAGGCGTAGACACACACACACACCCACTACTAAATTCAAACCATCTCCCTCCATAATCAGTCTATAATTTTCCCACTGTTGGGATACAGGCCTCCTCTCTTTTGAGAGGGAGTGGGCCATAACACACCACGCGGGCCTAGTGTGGGTTGGTAGATGACACGTCTGCGAAGTTTTGTAACATGCCGATTTCCTCACGATGTTTTCCGTCTTAGTTTTAAAAACAGTGTTGATGAAATAAATTACACAAAATAACGCGCCTGACTAGGTTTGAACCCATGAGGAAAAAATCGTAAGTCAGGGTCGTTATTACTGGGCCATCAATGCTCTCCAAAAGTCAAATAAACATTCCATATCATCTTACACCTCCACTTTAAAATATTCAACAAGATCTCATCTCCTTTATAAAACGACAAATTGGATTTTTCAACGACTGTAGAATTCCTTTGTATGAATACCATCCAGTATGAGATAGTTTCAGAATACTAAGTGAAGTGCAACCAGAAATAGGTTAAAAGGATGATGATATGGCTTTGAGCTGAATTGTCTCAAACCTCGGTTATATAAAAGACTTCTATTTTTAGATGGCTGTGTGAACTTTTAGAAGTGTTCAAAGTAGAAACTGCTCAATTATTAAGAATACTTTTTTAGAACTGTTGAAATTAGAAACTGAAAAATTAAGAGAATTAAAACTTTGGTGTTCCAGTTTGTTCAAGTTGCAAGAGTGATTCTATAATCAATACCTAAGTTTAAGTTTTTCAACATTTGGCTCATTTGTGGACCGATCATTAAAAAAACCATTTTTGTTTTTAGTCTTTCTGTAAGAGCTAAGAAGTCTAGTGTCACGTCTAACTATGTAGTTTAATACCTAATATATATTCTACAAAAAATAAAATCAATTCTTTATACAATCTGTGTATCAGAAATGTGTTCTCATAATTTTCAGGGTATGTTACACACCATCAAACAAACTGAACAACTTTCTCCATGGGACCAACATCGTAATCACTAAAAACCTAACCACACGATCAAAATGTATGGGGCCACACATGTCTAATACACGCAGCATTTTGTATAGGTACCTAAGTACTTTAACATAGTTTAGGTCACTGATTTAAGAAGTAAGACCTGTGTCGCACCTAAGTAATTTCGCAATCAAATTGCAGCCAAAAAGGAACGCACGCCTCACACCTCTATGCTAAAACAACACATTACAAAGCACTATTTGTTTACCATGCATCTAGATTGCGTATAGCCACACCTCACGAGAATTCATTATAGGTCTGTTAGGAATCTCGCGTTCACCTGCATAAATACCTATGCCATACGTGTCTCTTCAATATTCACGTATGCACACAGACATTGGCATTTGACATTTTTGCTCACCTATTAATATCGTAAGATAAAATGCCAGATGCATTTAATTAATGTTGGTAATCTACGAAGATATATTCTGAATCGCAATGAAACAAATGTGAAATTGGTTGTTGTGGGTAATGAATTGAATAAAGCTTTCAATTCAGTTTCAAAGAAAGAAGATATTTTCAGAAGCATGTCTCATTTGGGTACTACTATAAAGCGTATGAAGATCTATATTTGTAATATAAAACACATATAATCAGCACTTTAAACCCCCATTTATTTCTCTTTTTCATCCAAAACTCAAACATTAACGCGTGAAAAGAAAATATCCCACCGAAGACTACGTGCAAAAGAAAAAAGAGGATAATTTAATCTTCTCCGAGACACTCTTAAAATTGAGTTTTCTTTCTTGATTGGATCCTATTATTGCTCACTTTCGTGTGAAACTAAATGTTATTTCTTGAAACATTGTATCGGATTAAGGCGATGGAATCTTTAGATTAGTTTTTGTGCAATCTCTTGGAAAAGCTGACAGTACTGTGATTGTGGAGAGGGAATGGAGAAAATGGGTGCAAGAATATAAGTTTACCGAGGTATGTTTTCAAGATATTTTTTTTTTATTTCTTTTTATTTGTCAACGTATAGAGCAGTGGTTGCCCAGAGGTAACGGCCTCGACTTACAAGTTGTAGGTCGTGGGTTCGTACCCAGGCAGGCGCTTTACTGTGATGTCATCACCACTGCTCTCAAAACGGCATGTCCTAGAACCAAAAATTCGTGGTTTTGTGACATCTATTAACCCGCACTAGGCCAGTGTGGTGGATTACAGCCCACTCCCTCTCGAAGAGAGGATGCCTGTGTCCCAGCAGTGGGAACATTAAAGGCTGATTGGTAGTTTTTAAAGTTAGTATTGTTAGTGCATTTAAATTCCTATGCACATTTAGTTTTGTCAGTAAAATGCTATAGTTGAAAATGCAAGTGTAATGTTTTTTTAGAACTAGGTACTTATTGTATAATAATTATTTTAATTTTATTTCTTATTTTATTTTGTCTTATCGTATGCTGCACCGGTTGACGTCATCACGTGAATGCCATCCGTCGCTGAAAACCAGCGCTGGGGCTCTGTCTCGCCTAGGTTCTTCGCATTATGCTGAACGATGGCCGTTTTGCGTGGATGTGGCGCATATTTTCCCATAACTTATTCCTTTTGTTGCGTTTGTGTTTTTAGGGTTCGGTACCCAAAGGGTAAAAACGGTACCCTATCACTAAGACTCCACTGTCCGTCTGTCTGATACCAGTCTGTATCTTACGAACCGTGATAGCTAGACAGTTGAAATTTTAACAAAATATGCATTTCTGTTGCCGCTATAACAACAAATACTAAAAACAGAATAAAATAAATACTTAAGGGGGGCTCCCATACAACAGACGTGATTTTTTTGCCGTTACTTTATATGCAGTGTTAAATATTGTATGGTGGTACGGTTCCCTTCGTGTGTGAATCCAACTCGCACTTGGCCGGTTTTTTTTTGTTTAGCGTCATGTTTACCGCAAATAAACGTTTTTCTTTTTTTCTAGGAAATCGCTAGCTTAAGAAATACCACACAATTTTCTAAATAACTTCCACGCCACTTGTACAGAGCTACTATCGCACAGGCCATATCGTCGCTCGCTTGACTATCCTATCCCATTATCCTATGTCCTATCTCATTATTCTAATTTTTTATCTGATTTGATTTAGGACAAATACATTTTTCTATTCGTGATTCTTTTAATTTTTCAGTAACCGTCATATCTCGTATGTTATTTGGATCTCAAAATATAACCATTTTGAAAGGCAACAAAATGTAAAGAATCGCGAATAGAAAAATGTAGTTCTCCTAACTTAAATCAGCTAAAAATGAGATAGGACTGTTAGTCATGCAAGCGACGATAATTATGATATTACACGAGCCACCAACTAAGGTATATTAACTAATTTACTTCTTGCTACGTGTGTGAACATCGTTATAGGAGATAATTGCCCGGAACGAGACAAACTTCACGCATCCCATGGCAATTACTATCTACCAAGAAACTGTGTGTGTATCTTATAGTATAATCTATTAGACATATTTGTTTGTCGTCTGAAGAAACTCCATCGGTTGTGTAAGGCTAGCCAGAGCAAAAGAGAAATAAAAGTGTTCACTTGAAGAAATAATCATGATTTATTTACTGGGTTCAAATACTGGGTAAAAATAAAAGCACAAATATTACGGCAATACATTTATAGTTATATTATTACAATTCTCAGTACTTACATGGGTATTACAAGTTCCTTACACTTTCGCAGCTCAACCACTACTGTCTTGCTAAAATGGCGCTACCACGTAAGTTTTGAAATCCCTCCACTTTACCAGACTCAAATAGTCAGTTGACAGTTAATATCCGGTGGCGCCATTTTAGCATTTTAAACAAATCAAATAACTTGCAAATTATGACCAAATACAATATTGTGATATTTCAAAAATACTGTAACTATCATATGAATACGTAAAGATTTATATAAATAGCTAACAGTTGTTAGAAAACGTGTGTGGTTTAGGATAATATGGTTGAATGGATTAGGAGTGCAAACTTGATTTTCGGTTCCTACGTTCGAAACTAAGCAGAAATGCAGTTTTCTTTATGCAGTTTATTTTACCACTAATACTTTAGAAACGAGGAAAAAAGGCTCCTAGCTAAACAATATACAGCCGCACGGGTCGATTAAAGGTACGCTACGCTTGCCGCGGTCGGTTTGTGGATGGATGACCATCCTTACCTCCATCCTCCATACTTGCATCGGTCTCGGCTATCATTCATAGATCTTTGACAGTCTTAGTGACTGTGTTGTGAAGGTCAGATGGGCAGAAGCTCCATGTAAAATACTGGTATTCAGCTGCATCTAGTTGGACTGGAAGCCGACCCCAACATATATAATAAGCAGATTATTTGATATACAAGGAATGGTCACACATCCAGGAACCGACCGCGGCAAGCGTAGCTTAACCATAAACCGACTGGTGCGGCTATTATTATTTAGCCACGAGCCCCCTAATAATTGTTAATTAACAACCGTATACTTAATCAACATAAAAGGTACTAAATTACACAAAGGATTTTGATTTCCGCATGGATATGCTTTCAATTATCCTGAAAGCAACCAGTTTTCATGATCAAAGGTTTTCAGTACCTACTCCTTTATGTTAAAGGTAATTTAACAAGTGAGTGGACGAAAACAATGATTAATTATGATTAAATAAATTTAACCAATTATGACCTCATGATTTAACAAGTGAGTGAACGGAAAAATGAGTAATTACGATGAAATTGATTTAACCAATTATGACCTTTGGGCCTAAAAAGGTCACTTTGGCAGAATCATAAAAGGATAACATTATGAATTATAATAAAAGTCGTAAAATGGTCACAAATTAACAATTCTTAATATTATTTGGGTACAATTCATATCACGCAATTCATTTGTTTCACAGTTTCACACCTATATAACCCTAAAGGGTTAGGGTGTAGCTATAGCGTTTTACGAATCTTCATACAAAACTGTCAAACAGATGAATTGCGTGATATGAATTGTACGCAAATAATATTATGAGTTGTCAGTTTGTAACCATTTTACGACTTATAATTATGATTCATAATGTTAACCTTTTATGATTCTGCCAAAGTGGCCTTTTTAGGCCCCCTGATGATTTCGAGAGGTCTATGTACAGCAGTCATTCGGCTGGGATGTCTAGGATATCTATCAATTTATTATGTTCTAGTTTTTATCCGCGGATTCTCAAACGTGGTGGTCGAAAATTATTCCACGAGCCTCAGACCAAGTAAAAAATCTAGACAGAGGGCTGTCAACAGTAAAGTGACGATAATTTCGTAAACATTTGTGTGCACTTTATAAGGTGTAGTTTGATTTTAAATGGCTGTAATTGTGTGCGTGTGAGCGTGTATGCACAGAGCGGTGGTGTAGTTTTGGCACGCTTCACTGTATCGTTCTCAGCGCTCTGTATTGGTTTTTTATTTGGTCTGAGGTACTATCTAACAGGATTAAAAGTATGCTATGTCCCAACCTAGGCCATGGTCTATATCAGATAAATTATTTTATTTCAGTAAGTAGGTTTGCACAAACACTTTTACACGTCAATCATATTTTTAAAACTCGATGAGGGTGGCGTTTCCTGTCTGACTACTCTGAAAATAAAGGCCGAAAAAAACTCAGTGATCACAGTCTCTTTTAAAGTCTATACATAATCTTGGTCAGATCATGAGAAGACCACTTAGATCGATGTCTGAAACGGTCTTTTGAGGAAAAAACACACGAATTGAGTGGACCTGTCCAGCAGTGCACGCATTTGTCGGAAATCAAAACACGATTGCCAAACGTGTGCCAAATATCATCGAAATCTGTTCAGAGCCGTGAATAAGAAAAAGAAATAATGAATATACGTTACGTTACGTTGTAAACACACACACACAGCGTAACTTTCGCATTTATAATATTAGTTTATTATGGATTGATAGGGACTAAGACTGATTAAGGTTAACATTTTCATACATTACTGCTCTTTATTATATCTAAACTTATATTCACTCAAGTGGTCAAAGTCTAAAAGTTACCGCGACGGCACCGCAGAATGTCCAAACGCGAAAAATTACCGCGTACATGCGGTATGTCACCCGCGTTCCGTACGTAGGATACTTTTTATCCCGATATTCGCACGGGATCGAGAATTATGCGGGTGAAACCGCTGGGAGCAGCTAGTTTACTTTCAGAATTTTCTTGTTATCAGCAAATCTTAAAGACTGAAACATATTGGAAACTTTCTAGGTCAATACCGAAATAAATCTTTTCAAACTTTAGCTTCAAATACTGCTGACATATTTTATTCCCAATTATTAACTTAACGAATAAACTAACTGTCGTAAAACACGTTCTTATCAAAAATTTTCCCTTCAGAATTAACAAAGTTTTAAGACTAAATTACTAAAAGCCGCTTGTGCTGACAATAAGTAGGTACCTACGGTACTTTATTTATTACATCTAGGTAATTTTTAGGGTTCCGTACGTCAAAAAGAAAAACGAAAACGGAACCCTCATAAGATCACTTCGTTGTCCATCTGTCTGTCCATCAGTCAAGATCGTTTTTCTCAGGAAGTTATCAAGTTGAAATTAATATCAAATACTCAGGGCTAATAAAACTTTTAAGTCAACGCAATCAAAAGATACGGGCGTTTATGTTCTTAAATCAAAACCTATAGGGTACTTCTCGTTGACCTAGAATGATGAAATTTGGTAAGAAGAATGTCATGTAGCACAAGTAAAGGAAAAAAATCCTAATGAGACATTACAAAAAAAAAATTAAACTATCTAGATACCTACACATTTGTACGGAGCCCTTGGTGCGCGAGTCCGACTCGCACTTGACTGGTTTTTTATTACCCTTGTAACTTTATAATAATAGTATTTTTCTTAATAAATTAGTTGACAACTATTACGAGGAAAGCGGAGTGATCAGTTTCAGTCAGGACTTATTTGGTTAAACAAAGAGAGACGTCAAAGGCAGATTGATACGTATTGCTTTTACCGTAAGATAACATCACGCCTATTTTCCCCGAAGGGTTAGGCAGAGGAGTACCTATATAAAACCACATTCTCCAGTTATGTTTAAAGGCCGTGTAATAAATACTAAGGAGTCAAGCCTCTTGCCATCAACCAGGCACAAATCCAGACTCCTTTGTTATTTACCTTTTAGTGATTTATTCCGGTCTGATCCCCTGAGCCCCCCTCCAAACCCCCCCCCTTCTCGCTCCCCTTAAGATTCTTCTGTGACATTTTTCGTATTGACCTTTGAGTTACGTGTTATCATTTATTCATTCATTCATTTCTGCCGAAAAACGTCCACTGCTGGACATAGGCCTTCCCCAAGTACCGCCACTTCGACTGGTTCTGTGATTGCCTCATCCAGGGGATTTCTGCGGCATTCACGAGGTCATCGATCCACCTTGTGAGAGGCCTGCCGGTACGCGGTCGCCACTCCAGGCCCCTGAAACGTGGTCGCTCACAATGGGCTTTAATAGAAGGCTAAAAGTCACCCAAAGGGCAATGGTATGCTTGGAGTTTTGCCTACGTGATAGAATCAGAAATGAAGAGATCCACAGGAGAACAAAGGTAACCGACGTAGTCCGAAGAATTGGCAAATATAAATGGCAATGGGCAGCACATTGCTCGCAGAACACATGGCCGATGGGACCGAAAGTTTCTGGAGTGGCAACGTGATTTTCAATTCAATTCAAATCCAGTAGACTGGATTGCACTAAAGATTAGTTATAAAGGTGGTAAGTATTAATCAAAAGAAACAATATTATGTACCCTGTCGGACACAGCAATATTTTATTTATGTAGGAGAGAGGAAGAGCGCTTTCATCATGTTATAGCATTGCGTGGCAAGAATAGGTCACCTCATCCTGAAACTGACATGAGACACAACTAGAAAATATCTACTCACTGGAACCGAAAACTGACCGAGTTAGGAATAAACATTTTTGCAGTATCTGAATACTAACTAGGCAGCAAAATGGATAGTTTTTTGCACAAAAAATGCTAGGAAAAACTGAATTCACGTTCGAAAAACTGAAATAGAATCGGTGTGCAACGTTATTGTTTTTTATTTCTTGCTCAAAAACCGGTGAAAATTTAATTTATTTTAATGTATTAGAATGGACACATACTTGTGTTTATTTTTCAAGCGTATGGCACTCGTGTGTTGCATCTGAAAATCAGCGTCAGGTGGTATACCTAGGGATGTCATTATGCTGAGCCGAGACCCTAAAAACGCGCGCGCATTATAATGCCTATAAACGTATTTTCCTTATTACTTTTTCGTAGGGTTGAATCTACATTTACCTATTTGCAATTTACTTTGATCAAAACCAAAAGATCTATCAGTTTACGGTTCTTGTCTGTTAGATAAAGGGAATTCCTATTAATTATCGAGGATACAACGGTGAACACGGTAACTACCTAATACTGGAACAGTGCAGGTTTACTCGAATAAAATACAGAAGGGCAATTCTCGTAATTTTAAGAACGTTCACAGTTGGATCTCGGTCTCAATCTGTCAAAAATACCTCTATTTTCCCAATATTTTTGACAAGTTTTAGACACTGATTGTCGCTGAGATGAGATTGCGAATAGACTTTGAACGTTTTTATTACGGGAATTGGCCTCCTGATTATTATTGGCGTAGAAATAATTGGATTTAATCCGTTCTGTTCGACCTCTTAATATCAAGTGAGCTACCGAAAATTTAATAGACAGTTGACATAGTACCAATGACAACTGTTACGGCATGTCAGTTGGCTAGGCAGAACGATCTCTGTATTTTTACTTCATGTTCCGTGTAATATTATTTAGGTAATTTACTATTATTATATGACAACGAGGGTAGACTATTGATATCCTACCCATCACCTTTCGTCAAGTATTAGTCATATAAACGTGTTTTGTTTGTTTATCAGGGTTAACAAATCAAATTGACAGCCAGTGAGCCTGTGGTATTAATAGTGTTCTATATAATCTAGATTATGACAAGACTGAAAGTGGGTTCGGTATCTAGTCTTAGGGTTTTGACTAGTGGAGACTCCTAGGCCTCCAAATTGCTCCCTACATTTTCTACTAAACTATTTTGGGTTTCTAAAAACACTAAATAACCAAGTAACTGCGACTAACTTGGATGTAGCGGTCGCCGGCCGCTGCAGACGTCAAAAAGAGAATCAATTTAAAAAAAAAAAGTATGCATCATTAGAAACGCAATAAGTTTTTAGAGGTTCATTAATTTAAAAAAGTGTCCATCATTAGAAGGCTAACAAGGTTTTTAGAGGATCAATTAAATATTTCCCTTTCTATTTTCAAACGTACTGCACTTGATTTTCCCCACTTACAATTCTACACAACCATTATGTATGTATGATGTATTCATGAACACCCACGACAAGCGTAAACTTAAGGCACGTCCCCCTTACGCGCGCACTTGATTAATGTCATGCTCGCACTCGTACCACACGGTAAATCTTTACGAAAGCACTGGGAACGAATTTACCGCATGTTTGACTCCTTTACATCGCCATGGGAACAATTTACAAGACCAATAAGGACAATTTTGTTGGGAATCGATTTTGTGAATGGTTTAGGAAAGTTTTCAGGTGGTGAAGTTAAAAACGGAATTATCCCTTTTTCTCTTGAGAATAGTGAAGGTTGGTTGCTTAGATTTTGTCAATATTGCCTTTTTTTGACGTTCTTAGAGACGATTTATTTTAATAAGGTAATTATTTAAGTCACGATCATCATCTGCCTAGCCTTTTCCCAACTATGTTAGGGTCGGCTTCCAGTCTAACCAGATGCAGCTGAATTTAACATGGAGCGACTGCCTATCTGACCTCCACAACCCAGTTACTGGGTAATACGATACCCCTTGGTAAGACTGGATGTTAGACTTTCGGGCTTCTGACTACCCGTAACGACTGTCAAAGATCCGCTAATGACGGCCGGGACCAACGGCTTAACGTGCTTT
Source organism: Gortyna flavago (assembly GCA_963669345.1). Lineage (NCBI taxonomy): Eukaryota > Metazoa > Arthropoda > Insecta > Lepidoptera > Noctuidae > Gortyna > Gortyna flavago. The sequence goes on along the minus strand of OY770131.1, from coordinate 15,568,608 downwards.
CCTACGCACGGAGGGGTCTCGGTATGTAAAGATGGTCACCCATCAGACCAACCGCGGCAAGCGTAGCGTAACCTGATCGATCGACCTGTGCGACTGTTATTAATTAGCCACGGGCGCCTCCTATTTAAGTCAGGATATTTTTTTTTAAATATAATGTGCATCATTAAGTAACTACTTAGAATAAAAAATGTTTATTATTTTTTGCTTATCAGTTTTTTCGGCGGTATAATTTTTTTGTTAAAAATTTTTTTTAGGAAGATACTAAACAAAAGCTAAGTCAAACAAGAAGACAATTTTAGTTATAATGTCAAAATTATTCAGTTACTGTGTATAATATTCCTATTTATTTCTCTGTGGATTGGCTAAATTCGTTGTTGCCGACACAAGGCTCTTGCATAAATTATACTGCGGCTTAAATAGGGTGAACGCATTTATTATGGTAATCGACTCGTCAAGTAAAAACATTTGTGAGAATATTTATTGGGACCGTCGCCTTTGATATCAATGGTAAGGGCCTCTTAAACTAGTTTTCTTTTTGAAATACCGAAACTAGTATACATTTTCTTTATTTTTGTGTTTGAGGACGATTTTAATTAAATGAGTGGGTAAAATGAGAAGTAGCTATATTATTTGGCTACCCAAATCATTTTATTTGACTATCTTTCTTTTTTTACTACAATTTAATTCTCGGACTAAAATTGAAGCCTTTGGGAAATAAATTGAGGTTGTCTATATATACAGGCTGTGGCGTAAGTAGTGGTCCACCGTTAAGGATATATCGGATAATTTACTATAAGATATTACAATCTTGACCATTTTTACCCAAGGGTTTCGAAAATATATACTTTTTTGTTTTTTATTTACTATGTTTCTACCTTTTGTTACAAATTTGGTTGTAGTTTCAACAAAAACTATAGTTTTTTCATTTTGATTCCTGTTAATTACTGCTGAATACTAGAGCTATCGTGTAAAATTATGTTTTTTTATGTAAATTTAGAGCTTTTGAAGAAAAACTTAGTTCTTCTCTATTTTAAACCTAATTTTAACAATATTTATGCAAAATCAAAAGCGATTTTTGTAAAAAAAAAAGTACTACTAAAATGGTTAAAACTGTAATATGTTAAAGTAAATTATCTGGTATATCGAAACGGTGGACCAGTATTTACGCCACACCCTATCTACCTAGAGGTTCTCAATGTTTTTTTCTAGGGACTGTTCCTTGTTAAATAGTTAGGAGCCGTAGTTTAAAAGGCCAGTTATCTGTTTTTCTTTTTAAATGAAGTTTGAATTCACACAAGAAAATTGAGGACGACAAACAGCCATACATCTTGCATGAACAAAAACACCTATACTATATTTTAACCGGCATGTCCTAGCACCAAAAATTCTAAGACATGTGACAACTAGCAACCCGCACTGGGCCCGCGTGGTAGATTACGGCCCACTCCCTCTCACAGAGCGGAGGCCTGTATCATAGCAATGGAATTGTTAAAGCCTTTAGCCAATCAGGCTCCTTGCAATAGAATAAAGCTAAATAAAAGAAACAACCAACTAACTATAAATAATCTTCTACATAAGTCAAAAAAATAATATTTATCTTTACCTGCGAGTAACTAAATACGTCATTTAGTCTGACGCGACTAAATAAATGGCAAGATTTGGTCTCATTTAGTCTCAGCAAATAGTTCTATGTGAGACATACTGATACAAATTAGTTTCTTGGTAACTTAAACCAGACTTTTGTTGGCGTACGGCTTAAGTCAAAAGGGAATGGAGGTAATTTATTGTACAGGGTGGTTGTAAATAAAATGTACTTTATAAAGACACATTTCACTTAGAGCTTTTCTTTTAGACTCGTTTTAACTTATAAGCTAGATAAATGAGAAAAAATGCAATACTTACTTGTCTGTACGCTTTGCCTCAACTTTTATAAATAAATACGGTTTTAATTTGTTGGAGGCACTTATTTAAAATAGTCTAATAACTTACTGCAGAAAACATCCAAAATTTGTGATTCACAAAAAATTAAAATAATATAATTGACGTCTCTAACGTTATTAAGACCTGAGAGGCAATTCTCGTAATTTTAACAACGTTCACAGTCTGATCTCAGTCTCAATCTGTCAAATATACCTCTAATTTCCTTACATTTTGACAAGTTTTTGACGTTTCTTTGTCGCCAGGATGAGACTGCGACTAGATTTTGAACGTTTTATATTACGAGAATTGGCCTTCTGATGTCACCCTAGTGTCTGTCAGGTGATTTAGTTTTGCAGCATTTTCCACTTCCTAAAATTTGTGACGTCATTAAAACACAAGATTCTTGCAACTCGTTTTTATCTAGCAGCTCTAAAATAAACTGCATCATTAGTAATAAAATACTTGGAAATATTCTACCTACTGTCTTTGATGAAACATCGTAAAATCTACTTACTCAAAGATTTCGGGTTAATTTTTCACATTGTTAACTTTATACGCGATCCATAAAGTACGAACTTTTCATGTTTTCTTTAACCTAACAGGAGGCGCTCTCATAAAACTATTCAAAAAGAATTTTATTTATGAGAACACCGTTCTTGGTATTTTTTCTAACATTTTTTTTGAGGTTTTTTTTTATACAGCGTGTATCAGAAATGTGTACATTTAAAAAATAATCAACATTTGGATCAAGTAGGTATTGTAGTTTTATATGACACAGCTGATTATATTGTCACGATTACTATGTTGATCCCACGGAGAAAGTGGTTCAGTTTGATGGTCTGTATAGATACACGTTGTAAAATACTGGAGTAGCCACCATTCCGATTGGACGCATTCACAGTCACAAACGTTTTAATTTTGATAGCTCTGCAAAAACCACAACATCATCCATCATATTACTCGATCGTGGCCGCGGATTTCAAAACATATGACGCAATAAATATTGTTGAATTATTGTCAAAATAAAAGTAATTGTGATCACGCATGCGATATCTATGCAAGTAGATTGCCAGTCAGAGTCAAAGTCAAAGCATTTATTTCAAATAGGCACATAAAAGGCACTTTTGAACGTCAAAAATTATTATGAAATAGAATTGATTCTAGTCGCCCCTTATAAAAGGTAGTTTTCGTAGGGAGAAGAATGGGCAAGAAACTCCACCGATACTCTTTTAAAATGTTTTACAATATTTTGCGTACATTAATTATATAATAAATAATATGTGAAGATGATGCACCTAAAATAAAATTACTATACCACAATAGGTAAAAGAATTAAAAATGAAAACATGACATATAAATTAATTATCTGATAGATACATGGTGCTCACATATTTACAAATATGGTAAAAGTAAACGATTTTCATTTTAAAAATATTTAAAAAAAATAGAAGTAATAAGTCAGGGTGTGAGTCAGAGCAATTACAGAATGTAAATCAATGTCAAAAAAAGAATAAATTTACAATTAAATTGTCAATTTGATTTTGTCTAGACTTTAGATTGTCCTATGGAGCAGGACCAGTATGTTTCCAAGCGTTCTTATCCTGAATATAATCTTCTAGTTTATAGTATGCTTGTTCACAAAGTGTATGTTTAATGTGAGTTTTAAATTTTCTTTCATTTAATTGCAATATATCACAAGGTATTTTATCGTAGTAGTTTAAGTATAATTATGTATGTTTTCTTAAGTTATTTCCTCGAGCAATGTCGTGGCAAGGAAAAGCCTGCGTTGAAATTGCTAGCTTGAAGTTAAGGAGAAAACAGCACAATAGATACGTATAGTACAGAAAATGTACACTATGAAATGGCGGCCAAGAAACTCCAATGTACAGACGCCAGCACATCAAGCTACACGAAACTGTCAAATTTTCCCAATCAACCTTGAACCTTATGCTGTAACGATAAGGTTGAACATCTATTAAAGAAATTTGACGAAATGTAGTAGCTTGATGTTCTGTCGTCTATACAAATTAATTGAATCATTTCTCTCAGTTATACGTTTGAATAAATTATTTATAACTAAAAGGCTGAAGGAGCCATAAAAACGCTTTTATACTAACACTGACCTTGAATTTCAAAAGGAAGTTACAAAATTAATAAAAATAAATTGAAATTATTTTATAAATTGATTCTTTCTCGTTGGGACATCTGTAATGATACCGAAAACCTTTATTTGTAGGTAGGTACAGTACAAAACTGAATTTTTACAACGTCAGCCCACGCAAGATTGGAGTATCTCAGGAAACTAAAGGGTGTCTCAGTAAGAGTGCACTTTTGCATTTTAAAATAAAAACATGTATTTTATGAGAGAGATGTGATATTTTTATTGGATTGTTCCGATTAAGTATGGAATAAAATATCTGGCAAATAGCCCCACGGCTCTGATGACAGGCCATTACTCTTTTCATTCACTCTCGTTTACAGCAGCAATGTTTTCAAGAGACCGACCAGTACGTTGACGCAAAGGATTCTAATCGACCCAGTTTCTTCAAATTTTTTGACCAATAGGTGCACTTCCTCCTTTTCCTCCTTTTCCTCCCAATTGCACGAAAAAAAAATATTCTAAATTTAAAAAGTGCACTCTTACTAAGACACCCTTGATGTATGCAGGGTGTGGACGTTTTCACCCAACGTGTTCTTTTTTGTGTTTGTGTATTATACTTTATCTGCGTCATGTGTAGACGCAAATAAAAGTAATTTCTTTATATCTTTCTTTAATAATTAAAATTTATGATAATTATTCATATTCATATTTATTTGCATTCCATAATGTTGAAGAGGTGTTATAATGGCTTAAAGCTAAGGTATAGTTATGGACCCTGTAGAGAGCATAGCAACAAATTATCAATGAGCAATTTTTTAAATTATTTTTGATACGACATTTAATTTTAAAATTCAATAAGATCCACAACTATTATTGCATAGTTTTAAGTTTGTATGATCACCTATTTCTAAGATTGCTGGTAAACCTCAATTGGTGACCATGTAAGACCGAGACTATTGTGATATTTATTACTTAAAATATTAAACTTACTTAACTTACTTTTGTTGGCAGTCAGCCAGTCACCATGACTGCCTATTTTTTTAAAGGCCCAGAATCATCATTTAATTCAATTAATTCTAAACTCACCTAAAATGCCAATTGTCAGTATGAAACTGGCGATAACAATACGTCGACGACAAAGTTACGAAACGTCGTTAGAAAATTCACATAGGTACCTACTATTTTTTTCTTATATTTTGCCTTTCTAAATGACAATATCGGTTAATTAACATTCTTTATTTTCAAAACGAGGTGAACCATCCATCAACAGATAAACATTAGCCTAGATATATTCATTTCTAAACTTTATTGTGTAGGAATTAAAGATGTTTTTCCATTAATTCATATTTGTTTACATTTTTGGCAATTAAATCGCGAACTCAGATTAACGTAGTTGGGAAAAGGCTAGGCAGATTGATTGTTTTTTTTTACTAGCCTACGCTGTCCCACATACATACGCCATTCGTGGGCATACGCCTCCCTCCACTCCCACTTCCATCTTTCGCGATCCTGCGCTTGATTATTAAATGACAATATTTTGAAGGCAAGTCTTGCGGCACTGAAATTATAAAATAGCCATCTTGGAAAAATACCGGAGGGGCAATTCTCGTAATTTTAAGAACGTTCACAGTCTGATCTCAGTCGCAATCCGTCAAAAAATACTTCTAATTTCCCTAAATTTTGACAAGTTTTTGACATTTGTTTGTCGCCGAGATGAGACTGCGACTAGGTTTTGAACGTTTTAAATTACGAGAATTGGGCTTCTGATCTCAGTCGCAATCCGTCAAAAAATACTTCTAATTTCCCTAAATTTTGACAAGTTTTTGACATTTGTTTATCGCCGAATGAGACTGCGACTAGGTTTTGAACGTTTTAAATTACGAGAATTGGCTTTCAGGTAAGTAACGTAACAATCAAGTGATAACTAAACTTAACTACTCAGGTAGTTCCATTATTTGAAAGCCATTAAATTGTCTGACAATTTTTAATAGCCAAAAAGGGGTAACTATTTATGCCAAGAACTTCTAAGATGCTTCTAAAATGCAAAGCAGAATTCCGGACGAGATCCTACTAATATTATAAATGTGAATTTTTGTATGTCTGGATGTTTGTTACTCAATCAAGCAAAAACGGCGGAACGGATTTGGATAAATTGGCAGTGATTGCGCCAAAATTCAAAATTTGATTGACATCCGCTATTTCCTATATCCATCTCCTTTCCGCAAATACCTCGCGAGTAAATAAGAAGATTCCGACCGCCATCGCCATTTCTTTGTCGCGAATCACTTCCGAATAGCTTGCTACATATTAGTAATCTGTGCTTCCGAATGTCTCCGCAACGCGTGCGCAATGGCGTCGATCCGCTCCGCACAAAAATATTGAAATTGAATCACTGCATTTTCGCATGTACTATGGTTTATAAACAATAGTTTGTGTTTGTGTTTTAACGTGTGAGGACAATAACTTGAAGCTCAGCTATCCCTGAACCTGGAAAAGTGAACCGGTGCACCGGCGACGACGCGAGCACGTGGCTCCAGTAAAGGTTTGTGCTTCCCTCCCTAATTTTCGGGTTGTGTTCTATTGTCCTACACCCACCGCAACTCGAAGTACCGTTTTGTTCCGCATCGCAAAATACAGTCCACTAAATTAGCCCCTCGCGCCACCAGGCAAAAATATACTTTATAACCTGGCTAATTTCCGACCTCCACGCGGAAAACCTAGTCTTTTATAATAATTGTATTAGCATGATAACCCAGAGAGAAAGAAAATACATGAATACATCTAGCCACACACCTCACCATTTTTAAAGTCAAAAGAAACTGGTTACCCGTGTCCTACCCACATTAGTGTTTATTATACGTAACTTTTAACAAAAAGTCTGAACTTTCTTTACCGTTAAAAATATCCCATCTTCTATGAAGTACAGACGCCACACATCAACCTACTACAATCTGTCAAATTTCTTTGATAGATTTTCAACTTTATCGCTAAAGTGTAAGGTTCAAAGTTGATTCGGAAAATTTTACAGTTTCGGGTAGGTTGATGTACTGACGTCTGTACCTAATAAAAATGATTAATTAATTTGAGCAGTACGGTAACAGAATGGGAAGAAAAATGTTTCCCTCAAAATCCTCTAGATGAAAACTTTAGTATTGTCACGGTAAATTACCGTGGTATTGTTGAGTTTGTTCCAGAAAGAAATTGGAGCGTACATGTTAGGGTCATTAACAACTGTGCAATAGAGTGACGGATACTAAACCGCGGCGATATGTTGAGGTTTTACGCGGCGACATTTTGTTTTGCTGACTCTTTATCTGCTAGATACGTTTTTATTATCGAACAAAACATATTTATTTTTAAGAAATGTTTTTCTTACAGTCACCACAATTTATTGAGTGACAGTTTGCAATTATTATCTGACAATCAACTTGGTTTCTTATTCTGCCAATCATGCTTAGGATTCCGTTACCCAAAGGGTGCCGTGAAAACGGGATTTTATTACTAAACTTCCGCTGTCTGTCCGTCCGGCCGTCCGTCCGTCCGTCAGTCCGTTTGTCTGTCAGCAGACTATCTCATGAACCGTAATAAGTAAAGTTGAAATTTTCACAGTGTGTATTTCTGTTGTTGCTATAACAACAAATAAGAAAAATACAGGACACGTGTTTATTCGGCGTTTTTTTGCCTTGTGGTACGGAACCCTTCGTGTGCCAGTCCAACTCGCACTCGGCCGCTTTTTTTGCGTTGTTGGTGAAATCCTCTTGGATACCCTTTATCTGGGGAGAACGAAGGATTATGTTGGGCTCCTACCGTCTATAACCATACGTTTATACCATATACTTAATGTGTTGTGAAGAAAAACCCTTCTGCCCGGGAAAGCACGATAAGCCGTTGGTCCTGCGCTCGATCTCTCCTATCGGACTTTGAGAGTGAGGAAAGAGACAGTCCACCTGTGTTTGCGCACACACTTGTGCACTATAACATCTCCCACGCCGAAGGCTAGTCTCCGCTGGGATTGGTCGCCATGGCTGAAGATCGGTCTGGAGTACAATATTTTTTTTTTGTGGAGAAATTCATCTGTTTTTAAATTAACGTATCCGATAAACTGTCAGCTGAAAAACAAGAATTTACACCGACTGCTGTCCTAGCCCCAATTGACTATTTTTTTAAACATTAATACTCGTATCAATGTCGCTTCTAGTAGGTGAATGTCGGTGTAGATTCGATGTGTAATTTTATTAGGTACGTGTGTACACAGCACTTAATTAAATTACATTACACAGAATTAAAGGTAAAAAACTGTGACATTATTTATTCGTCTTTGTTACTATAACTACGAGTTAATATTAGGCTTCACATGTTGATAAGAAAAACTGTGTGTTAAAAAAAAAAAAAATGTGTGTTTTACTTCTGTGACGCACCGAAATTTAATCCTGGCATAGTATTCAAATTATTGTTGTGCGTGAAAATGTTTCGGATGTCAATGCCTTCGTTGTGTTTTCTTTTTTTTGTAGGACTGGACCGACCGACTGCGAGTACCTACTACGCACCTAACCTTTCTAAAGAACATCACCAATAATGTTATTATAATATGTCCTTTTAGAGCGTCCCTTTGCGACGTTCCTAGTCACATTTGCCTTGTAAGTTATCATAGCAATTTTAGAAATAACGACGAAATGTAAAAATGACATCTTGTAAACAAAATACAGTCGAATTGAATAAGGCCGCGCATTGGTTGTTTTGTATTAATAATAGTATTTTTTGTTATGTTTTTTCTGTTGTACAATAAAGTATATAAAAAATTATAATTATGGCAATCCGAATATCAATTATTTTGTAACACATACTTCGCATCCATAATTACGTATCTATCTAATTAATTATTGAATAACAGTTTCATCAGGGGAAATATTACCCTGGGAAAATAAATTGCTACCATGTATTTGTGTATTTAATCGAACCTCAATTAATTCCCATTTTACTTTCCATAAAATATTATTGAGCACTCTAATACAATGCGCCTCTTTTTGTGAACCTCTAATACTTTTATTTTGGGACCTAAAAATACTATAGCTAAGTAGGTATCTAACTGCGATAAACTTGGATGTAGCTGTTGGTCTCTTAGTTCTTACCTAAACTGAGGGTTTACTCTCTAAGTCCGTCAACGAAGATACGGGTTCGTGAGAAAGACGACGAGCCGTCAAAACAAGAGCGTCAAATATTTTTTACAGACGGGTAAAAACACATCGGCCGTAGGTACAACTGCGAAATCGTGTTGTCATTCATAATTAGCTCGGAAACCGCAGTAATCCTTTGGGTGGTTTTCGTTCGCTGTCACTTTCGGTCTCCGGTCATTTGAGTGGATATAAAAAACTGTTTATCATTGATAGATCAATAGAAGTTTTTTTGCTGCACTGGTTGACATCATCACGTCAAAGCCGGCTGTCGCTGAAAACCAGCGCTGGGGATCTGTCTCGTATAGGATCTTAGCATTATGCTGAGCGATGGCCGTTTTTCATGGATGTGTGTGCATGTTTTCCCCTAACTTGTTATTTTTTTTCTGTGTTTGTGTACTTTTTAATTGACTTCAAAAAAGGAGGTTCTGTATTCTTCTTATGCGTCATGTTTGACGAAAATAAATTTATTTTAATTTTTACTGGATCATTTAAATACTCGTATTTACCAAATAAATTACCCTGGGGAATTTAATTCCGGGTAATACCTTGGTGATCCTACCGTGACTAATAAAACACGACGTGTCGCTTACAGCTATGGGTTACTATGAGTGAGTATCATTAACAAACTAACCACTCTTGTCCATTAATGGCGTAAGTATTAAATATAATAGCGTGACCCTATAATTATCATTGATGGATCTAATTTTACCGAGAATATTGTGCTTTGAAACCCTTTTATACTAGTTTGAAAATCAAACTGATGATACTGGAACCGAAAGTTATGTGGCTTTGTAGCGCGTTGTTTTTGGCAATTACTTACTTATCTTTCTAAAGACACACACACACATATAGCCTGTACCTATTCCTCAAGAGGGTAGGTAGGAGCCTATAATCTACTTAATAAATTTCTATCTGAAATTCACTGACAGACAACGCACATCCTAATTAGGCTAAACCGCTGGGTGTAGAAGCGTTAAATTTTGCACCAGAATTTTTATTTAGCGAAAGTAAGCAGTAAGGATTTATAAAATTGAATAGGGAATTAAATTTTTTATGGAATTTTGTCTTTTTTGCTGATGGGGAAATCCATCGGGCGAGGCAAGGCTTGTTAATAATATTTTACTCATATGGAAAAAAATTAAATTAACTATTCATCTATACTAATAATAAATCTGAAGAGTTTGTTTGTTTGTTTGAACGCGCTAATCTCCGAAACTACCGAATTTGAAAAAGTATTTTTGCATTTCCTAGTCTAATTTTTATGGAAAATTATACGCTATTTATCATTATGCTACGACACTTAGGAGCCCAGCAAAAAAAATCAGAAAGAACGCTAAGCGAAAACGAAGTAATACTGCCGGCAGGCGATGTGATGCGATGCAACGGGGTGGGTCAAGGAAACAAGAAACCATCAACGGACGAAGCTAGTTGATTATACTACCAAAATTCCAATTTTTTGTTTTTTAAATAAGTTATATTTCGCAGCTCGTACGTGGAACATAATTTCGTATTAAGTCTTATGACATAAAGTAGGCACAAAATGCTACTTTATTGTCACCCACATACTTCTGCCGCGTCTTCATTCATAAATTTTATCTAAACGCGTTCTTTGGTTGCAAATGACTAGCTTATTATCGTTGAAAGACTCGCGTTTGTGAGAGGGGAAAATTCATGACTAATAAATTTCCTTTTTACATGAAAATTTTCAACATGATTTAGAAAAGCAAACAGCGGGCGACGTACAATAATTAACACTACATATTTTTAATATTTGTTGTTATAGCGGCTAGTAGTTAGTACATTGCCTATAAAACTACAGGTTTAACGTTTATATTTAAGCTTTTAGGTGTAACGTCGCCATGTTGTCGCGTGGCCAGTTTTAAGAGCACATACTACCTCAGCTAAAATTCACTCTTTGTCTCGCTCGCACGATACTGCTCGCGGACTAAGTGTGAGCGAGACAGAGTGCGGTGCTTGGCGGCAGGCGGCGCCAATAGTTTAGGTTTTTGCTTTTTACGGCGAAAATAATTGTAATTAAAAAAAAAAAACATAGTCGCTGCTTTATAGTTAGTTTAGTTATTTTACAAAGTTTCCTGATCAAATTTGAAGTATTTTTTTAATACCAGCGGTTTATTGTTCAGTATCGAGGTAACTTTGGATTTTTTTTCTATCAGAAAATTTTATGGAATCGTGTTTTCGTCAAACATAGTACCTTACATTGATCCTCAACGTTACCATATATTTATTTCAAAATTAATGCTGCAGTATTTTCGTCATAACGGAGTATCATGCTAAGCAATTTGAGGTAGTATACGCCCTTAAGACGAAAGCTTTGAATAAATTTATTTCTCAAGAAATTTTAGTAAATTGCAACTAACTACATTCATTTCATGTCTTGAGTTAGTGTAGGTACCCTAATGCATTGCTTACTAGAAATCTCAGTCGTTTAAAAAAGACGCATCAGGTGATGTTGACAAACTGTTTTGCAGTTTGGTAAAAAATACTGATTACTTACTGTATATTGTGTAATTTTTTGGGAAACAATAATCAATCAAACAAACAAATATCTGTATGTATGGGTAGGAAGGCAGGAAATATTAGGTGATATGGAAAAGTCAACCTCTGAAAATAGTGCTATTAAGTCTCACAACATCTTTAGCAATATCTTTTGCTTCTGTTCTTGATCACCAGGTTTAGCAGGTGATTTGATCATCTCAGAGTTTTATAAAAAACACATGTGAACCTGATATAGACCCTGGCGGATCCTAAATCGCCTTCACTGCAATTAAATAACTTTATACAAGTACAGAACCACAGATAAAGAAGAGTTTTCTGTATATAGAAAATTGATCATTATAATTTTCTGAGTATTTTCGTATTACGTTATTAAGAGAAATGTTAATCGAAGAATGATGAGATTATAACATAATTAAGTCGGTGTACATCTCCTAAATTAAATGTACTCGATGAGCATATTTTCCAAAGAGAGAGCCAAAAGGTATTCTGTAGCCTTATAGGTACATCTTAGTTAAGGGGATAACAGGGATAAACGTAAAAAACGCAAGTTTTAGAAGCACTAAAAGTATATGATCGACTAAAATAAAATCAGAAAAATATATGATATTCGTAGATAAGAATCGATGTGTGTTGAAAACATAATTTAAAAAAAAAACATGAAGATACCTCTAAAAACTTTCTTTTTTCAATAAAAACCATACTAATATACTGGTACATACAATCATTCTGATTTTTTGTCAGATTATTCTAAAAGCAACATACTAAAGTACGTTAGTCTAAACAATACCTAGATGTTTTGTAAATAGATAATTGCTTCATATTTTGCAATAAATTACCAGCGCTGTGTCATTGCGCTTCTCTTTCTTTCCCAAGCAGTCTGACTGTGACCGCGCTTCAGGTCATGTATTCCTCTTAAGAAGTAGTAATACACGGATATCTACCATTTTTTTTGTAATGCTTCTCGATCTTTCTTTTGTTTGTATTCTTGAATTTACCAGTTCAATTTTATTTCATCGTAGCATCAGCAACATCATCATTCTCGCCTGCCCATATTCCAATTTATTTGGTGTCGGTGCAACATGTCTTTTTCTTCCATACTTCTCTATTAGTCTAAGTATTAGCTTTATAAGCACAAACTTTGTAGATGACGGTTTTCAGTTTATTTTTATGTCTGAGTGGGCCCGCTCTTGACTTCGATCACGCCTGATGGAAAGCGATGGATGAGGTCTATGAAGGGACGAGTTTGCTCTGAAGATGCCGATGGCACTGGAACTCTCACGCATCGACGAAACATAGCAGGCAGGAGGGAGGGTGGTCGCAAACCAGGCGGACGTTAGCCCTACCACCGCAAGGGAAGAATTGGCCCGTCAAATAAGGTGTTGGGTGTAACTGTCCAAGATGCGCTGAGCGCTCAGTTCAGTTGAGTAACTGGCGGAACAAACTGCGCAACACGAGGAGGCTTCTTCATGCATACCAAAAGTTTCAAGTAATAGAGGCGAGCTTATTGCCATACAATAGGTAAAAGTTCAAGTTTCAGAATGTCGTAGATGAAAAACTGATATCCAGTTAGAATTCGCAAAGTCAGACAAGTTAGGAGCATGGACTCCAGTATGTTTTCGTAAGGTAAGTAGTAGCAATACGCGGATATCTACCATATTTTCATGTCAATCATAGTGACTATGGTAATCACGACCGTTTCAAAAATATTCCCTTTATTTAAAAACATATCAGCTGTCCCATACATTTGGGTCAGATAGGTATTAAATGATAAATTATTTTATTTCTGCAAGTAGGTTTGCAAAAACAATTTTACACGTCAATCATATTTTAAAAACTAGATGAGGTCGGCGTTTCCTATTTGAATACTCTGAGAAGAAAGGCCGAAAGAAATTCAGAGATCTCTTTTAAAATCCAGACATAATCTTGGTCAGATCATGTGAAGACCATGAATATTGATGTCTGAGATGGTCTTTTGAGGAAAGAACCACACGGATTGAGTGGACCTGTCCAGTCAGTACACATTGAAGTTATGTATGGGATAGCTATTACATTATTGGTCCCATGGAGAAAGTTGTTCAGTGTGATGGTCTGTACCGCACCCTTAAATATGAACACTTGTTTCTGATTCACGCTATATACTGGGAATTTAGGTTTAAACATATTTATTCCCAAAAACACAAAGTCACTTACATGAGAACAATGCTTAAAGTAAATTATATAAAGTTCGTCACAGACGTCACGGTAGCAATTATGATATAGCTTTTAGGAAAGCGTTATTTGTGAATAAATAAGCAGCTTTGAATTTTGAAGCTTTGAGTTTTGAATCTATTGAATGAGTGTAACCTTTTTTTATACATGAGGTTATTTTGTTATGTATTGTGCTCCTTTTTTTTTTTTTTTTTTTTTAACTATGGCATCTCGCAGTTCATCCTTTATGAGGATGGCTACTGCTTAACCGGACTTTCCTGTGGATGCCTCGAATTAAGGCCTCCAGCCAGGGCATACAATAACTTAAAAACTAAGCGACAGCGCTAAGGGTAACCCCCTGCGGGGTTCGGACCTCGGCTCAGGGCGTCGCTGGAAGAGGACAGCAAGGGACAGGCTGGATCGGTATTATTATTGGTGTTTAGGGGCGAATTTAAAACTACAGGCTCAGCTGCGCGGGCTGGCTCGAGCAAGGGTCGGGGGGGGCACGGTGATGGTGCGGGGCGTCGCGACGGGCCTCGGCGGCGAGGACGGAAGGACGGATGTCTGAGCTTGTTTTTGTGTTGTCGACTGAGAGTACTCGTGGCCTTACTGCTCTCCTGGAGGAGGGTAGTGGCGTCGTCGGGGATGGTGAGGGTATGCCTTGGTCGGCGAATCCTACTTATGCGGGAGGGAGTGTATCGGGAGGCCGCCGCAATCAGGGGATTGGGGTGCTTTATGGCAGAGTCAAAGAAGCGCTTGGAAAGGCGTTTCATGAACTGCTGGATGGTGGGGAGTCTGAGATCTAGATGCAGATTCACATTTCGGACATAGAAGGGGGCTCCCGTGACCTTTCGGAGGAAACGGTTCTGGAGGGTTTGCATTTTATGCAGAAATCGCGGCTTGGCGTGTGCGAAGACTACGCAAGCATAGGTCATGATGGGACGGATGACCGCGGTGTAGAGGCGCAATTTGCACTTGAGTGACAATTTGCTGCGGGCAGTTATCATAGAGTGGAGCCTACCGAGAGCGAAAGAGGCGCGCGAACGCGCCGTCTTTATGTGCTCGTTGAAGGTGAGGTTGTGGTCTAGGATGACACCTAAGTATTTGGCTCGCTTTCCCCAGGGGATCGGCTTGCCATACATAGAGATCGGGCGCGGTATTGTGCTCCTTCAAAAGTTAACATTTTATTATATTGATGAAATCTATGTATTTTACCACCGATGAAAAGTGTGCATTTAAAATTGTTTCTAGCACTTATACAGTGCCTTATATGTTTCTTTCAAGTCTCAACATAGCATAATCAGCCTATAATGTTTCCACTGCTGGGACACAGGCCTCCTCTCAGTGAGAGGGAATGGGCCGTAAATCCGTAATCAACCACGCGGGCCCAGTGCGGGTTGGTCGATGTCACATGTCTTTTTTTGGTTCTAGGACATGCCGATTTCCTCAGGATGTTTTTCTAGGGCATGCCGGTTTCCTCAGGATGTTTTTCTTTACCGTTTTGAGTCTCAGTATAAACTCTCTTCGTACAGTCATATCTTTTCTTTAAGCACCACTATTATGAATCTAAATTACAAATCAAATCCGAAACTCAAACCTTATTTTGCGTAGTATAGGATTTTTATGTAAAATTGGCGTATTGCCAAAATAACTAGGTGCCTATAAACTGGTGTCGTTCAGCTACAACAACTGTTCACAGGAAATGTGGGGACATTAACATTGTGCTGTTGTATTTGATGGTCTGAATTATATGTATATCGCGGGTTTGGAAGTAAATTGTGTGCAACTATTAAAATATTACGCTGCCGAACTGGGTGGTCGTTACAAAGTGCTTTAAAAATACGCAACCCAGTATTTTCATAGTTATAATTGTCATCATCATTAAAAATTGTGTTCGGAGGAAGTTGCTAAGCTTTGATATATGATCGCCAAAAATTTATGAACAAAATCAACTTGAGGTGGGACTTATACTTTAATTTCTGATCATTTTCCCGCAAAGAATAAATAAAAAACATCCTAAGTGAATTTATGATAAAGTTTAAAGAATGGATGCGAACATTTTTCATGGGATCTGGCATATCAATCCACCATTTTGAAAAAAAAAAAAAAAAAAAAAAAAAAAAAAAAAAAAAAAAAAAAAAAAAAAAAAAAAAAAAAAAAAACCGTTTTGTCTCAAAATGGCGCATGGCAAAGTTACTCTTTAAAATTATAAATTGAGGTTTTATTTTTTGGCTACTAGACTGTCTGTAGACTACGCAACAGGTTTTGGATTATTGTTATATTTTATTTAGATATAATTTCATTATTTAGATAATTCATTCCGGAAGGCTTATAATGTAAAATAAACTTAAACATGCCATTAGGCATGTTTAAGTTATTTATTAAAGAAATCTCAATATTTTTTCAAGTAGTACTTAAAAAAGTATGAAGCAGGGTCGCGTAACTAAAAAATTAATATTTCCCTGAAGGCAGTAAATACATTCCCCTGCAGTCAATATACAGGCTATAGTTTCTAAGACAAACTAAAGTAACGTGCATTAGATATACTTTGTGTGTAACAAAGACCCTCATTAGAATTTAATGCGTCTAGTGTGCCGCTAACGTCAGCGTCCCTTACGCGGATAGCATGCATATCTCCAAAGGGTAAATTATGTGGAAATCTGGCACCACACCTTTTGAATGCGGGCAGAGATTATTCTGTCTCTCTTATATTAAGGGTAAGCTGTTCCACAAACGATGGGACACTTAATATCGTGTCCTGCGTGTCCTGTCAGTTGATGTTGGTGATGACGCCAAACAAGTAGCCGAGTTCTGGGCCGCGTCCATTCAGATTGCTATCGACACGCTAAGAAGAAGATAAGAACCTACCCCAATCTGTGAAATTTTCCCAATTTAATATGAACATTATTCCTTTGTGGTAAAGTTGAAAATCTATCAAAGAAATTTGACAGATTGGGGTAGCTTAATGTGCTGGCATCTGTACCTACTATAGATACACCTCTAACCAACACTTCGGGAAGTAGGTACAAGCGTGATGTTATTTTATACTTCGGCTTTTATTTATTTACTACGTATTTATGAGGCTTCTTTTTAATTTGTCTATTGGTTGTAAAACAATATTTGAATAAATTAAATGTAGTCCTCTCAACTTGTAGCGGGATTGTTTGAAAGAGTTACCGTGGCCCCGGAACGCAAAGGGCAAAGAAGGAACATGGATGGGTTTTAGTCAGTAAAAGTCTAACTCCCTCTCGCTCAACCGAAAGCGAAAAAAAAAGTCCTCTCAACTTTTACTACGCTCAACAAACACGGCAATAATATTACAGCATAGCCATTCACAATCATTCGACAAGCATACGAGTCGAAAATGTCACTCCCGGACAGCAAATAAATTTCGGAAGAATTAAATAGCGGTCGTCTATTTTTTAAACTGTAAAAAAAACGGTTTTATTACTATCGATTTGATTTACGAACAAAGCAACGTTATCGAAGGAGTCCTCAGCACGAAAGCGTATGAGTAGTCGTGAAAAGCTGTACAGACACAAGGTGATCGTTATGGGTTTAATTTTGACAGTTCACCCACATTCAATGTGGTATTTACTAATTTACCTTACAGAGCAGACGAATTTTTCAAACCTATGGAGCAATGTATTATCCTTCAAAACTGTCGGATTGTGATTGGAAGTCTGTTATGCAATTAGAGTGAAAAAAATCATGAATTAGGAACTTATTCATGATTTCGTCTATTGGTAAAGTTCGATTACAGATATTCTATTTCACGAAGTCCGTTCGGCTTTGATTGTAGTAGTGACGTATCCCGACAAGCGCGCTTGTATGTGTTACACGATACTGAGCGCTCTCGAGGTTACGCACACAAAAACAATGTGAATATGCACGCTTGACAACATTCATAGCCAAACGGACTTCGTGACATAGAACATCTGTAACATTTTTCCTACATTATATTATATTGCGAGTATGTATTTATGTATGTATATATCGTCATATTTAAGTACTAACAGTTTATTTATTCTTCATTAAAAAATATTTACATAATATAAGCTAACATATAAAATAATAATATGTACATTTATATGAAAAAAGAATCATAGGGCATCAAAAAATTCGTCCGCATCGCTGTCAACAGGAACAGTGCCCAAAAGGCTGGCAGTATTGCCACGTTGTATGGCGATGCTATTTCTTTGGCCAAGAAATATTTCGAGTAATCACTTGTGCTATTCTGATATTTCACATTTTGGGGATGAGACGACGGTCAAAGAACAGATGAATAGATTGTGTGAGGAATGATATGAAGATGGGTGGATTGTGTCAATGAAAGAGAAGGGAGTGAATGATAGCGTGACGGATGACAGAGAAGAATGGCAGAAGAAAACATGTTGCGCTGACCCCAAGTGACATGGGACAAGGCTAGGAAGATGATGGTGATGATGACTTTATGGATCATTATAAATGTGATTCCAAAGGCGAATCGTGCGCTTTTGGTTAATATATTCAAAAGTATCGCTCGCACTTTTCCAAAAGATAAAACCTCACCATCGAAAAAAAAGGGCTCCTACAAGAAATTGCTTATCGATCAATCTGCCTAGCCGTTTCCCAACTATTTTGGGGTCGGCTTCTAGTCTAACTGGATGCAGCTGAATACCAGTATTTTACATGAAGCGACACCCTTCGGTAAGGGACTTTTGGGCTTCTGACTACCCGTAACGACTGTCAAATATCTACGAATGACAACGGGGACCAATGGCTTAACGTGCTTTAAGAGGTACGAAGGGGCCTCGATATGTAGGTAATAGATGTTCACCCATTCACGAATCGACCGCGGCAAGCATAGTGTAACCTACAAATAACCCTTACGGCTGTTATAATTTATCGTTTATCAATACATCGTTTATCAATAATGCACGAATAACTGTTAATCCTTAAAAAAAACAAATCCAAAACCGTTTTGTCATCGATTTCACTGTTTTCACCCCACCCAATAAAACTGACGCTCATTATTTTGTTAACAGACTTTTAAAAAGAAGGAAGTTATATCGTCCCCTTAGAGCAAAAAGTCATTAAGTCGAAAAATCGAGAGAGAGAGATAATAAAAATTAAAGTTTTTGAAAATAATAACAAAAACTTTAACTTACATTATCTCTAAACACGATTTTTCGACTTAATGACTTTTCGCTCTACGTGGACGATATGTTCGACTTTATGTGAGTTTTTTCGGTTCGGTTTCTTACTAAACTTCAACTATATCCGACGACCCTGCATACTTAACTCTTTTGTTGACTGTACCTACCTCAAAAGGAAAAAACGGAACCCTTAAAGAATCACTTTGTTGTTCGTCTGTCTGTCTGTCTTTCAATACCCTTTATCTCGGGAACGCGTGGAGGTATCGAGTTGAAATTAAAACCATACACTCAGGTCTACAGTCCCTTGTAGCTGCCAAAAAATCAAACTTCAAGTTAACGTAATAAAAGATACGGCCGTTTATACCGCAAAAAACGTATGGTAAAAATTTGTATGGTATTTCCCGTTGACCTAGAATCATTAAATTTGGCAAGAAGCAAGTTTATGTAGCACAAGTAAAGGAAAAAATCCGAAAACTGTAAATTTGAAGTTACGTAAAAAAATCCCGTGATAAACTTTTTACATAGGTACCAACAAATTTGTACAGAACCTTCGGTGCGCGAAGCTGACTCGCGCTTGACCGGTTTTTTTTATAAACGACGAAACATTTGCAGGCGGTTCAGAATCATGCTTAATGCATGGTAACAGGTTGCTCGTCGATGTCCCAGCTACACTGTATAGATAAGTTTAAATCGGATGGTTGTTGGCAGATATATATTTTGTGTTTGAAAAGGAAAAGTAATTTATATTGCGAATTGATTTATGAGACCGGATGTTAGTATGTCTAGATTATTAAATATTTTTGACTATCCTAAAGTAGACTGAGTACTATAAGTGGAAAATAGTTGAAACGAAAAATGTTTTTCTTCTACTGAAGTTGTTTAATATTTATTACCTAGTTGTAAAAGTCCAGAAATTTACAAGGTTGTAATGATTTTTAAAAGTTACGTAAAAAAAAAATATAATCGCATCCAATGGGGAAATAAATTGATTGACTGTAATTCGTGGCAAAAGTCACATAACTAACCACTGTGTAAATTATTCTTATTAATTAAAAATGTTATACCACTTCTGTAAATAGTCAATAAATGTAAATAGCCTTTTCAAATAATCACTGAAAAAAGAAACACACACACAAACATTCACATAAAAAAGTCAACTGAACAAAACGCACGCACGATACTAACATCGCGGCAAAAAAGCATCCTGAAAATTGCGTATAACCCAACTAAATCAAGAACAAAAAAGCTAAGTCCCCCCTTAACATTTTAACGATTTCCCGAAAAGTAATTTATCAAACTCCACAGTATGTTCGACGAAGAACATGGTACTTACAATGTCGTCGGCTCCCCAACTTTTTCAATCTTAAATCTACACGAAAAGTTTTAACCACTACACAAACACACACAGAAAAAAATTAAACACGACAATTATTTTTATATAATTTAGGATACTACACTGAAATATAATTATATTTAATTTAAAGTTTTTATGTAAGTGTTCGGGAGTTCGCGACTGTACATAGGCAGAGCGTCCGTCCGACTCTGTCGGCTGACGGTTTCAGAGTCGCTCATACGCTGAAAACTGAAGTGAAGACGAGTCTCGTCTGTACGCAATGTGGACTCATTACATATCGAATCTACACGTGTGTAACTATTTAATTGGATATTGTAAACTAATTGTAGGTTTTTGATTTATTAAGATGATTAGAACTGAATTTATTATTTCTACGTGTGTTATACAAATTATTTGCTTTTTGATTTGCATTAATTTGGCGCATGTAGGTATGGAAGAAATAGACATATTGCGTCGACCCCAAATAAATTGGGATTAAGGCAGAGGATTGATTATGATGATTAATGTGGTGCATGATAATGAAAATGGTAAAAAAAAAGAAAAAAATACTTGTCGGTGTTTTAGATTTTTAAACGTCTACTGTTGTATAAATATCGTATTATTCGTAACATTAGAGTATTAAAACGTTGTCAGTCTCTGACAATGACAAAAAAGAGTGTTTTCATTAAAGTAAAGACAATGGGTCATACTTTCAGTTCTAAAACCAACACAATAAAACGAACCGCACGTTTTAAAATAAAAAATGATAACACTCTTTTTTGCTTCGCCGTAGTCGGGTAAAAATAAAGTAGATTATTTTTATTAAAATAGTTACGATGGTTTTCGTAGTTTTGTTATTATTGTTTAAAACAGTATTTCGTAAACACCGCTCTGAATTGAGATCAAAGTCGTTTGTGAACTCTTTTAACAATATATTGTATAATATTGAGCCAAGTGACGTGATAATTACTATGTCCTAAATATTTAGTCAAAATTTATTATTGATAAAAGTTTCAGTCTGGAAAGTTTGATTTCAGAATGTGTTTTTGAGACAGGAAAAACTGTAGAACAAATAAAAATTACTTTTTTAGAACGTATAAATTTTTTTCAAAGGACCAACACGTAGCACAGGTACAGACGCCAGTATTAATTGGGTACTCCCTTTTATAATGTGTTCCGATTCGGTGGATGCTAATCAATGAAAATACTACTATTAAATTCCTATTAAAATTCTAGAGCAAAGTAAACTCAAGGACCAAAACTAGTTGAACTAGTCTCAAGCTAGAGTACCTTCATATTTTTAAAACAATAAATTTATTAATATAATATCAGCGCCCCGTGGTTTCACCCCCATAGGAGTCGGTCCCGTGGGATTATCGGGATATAAAGAATCCTATGTGTTATTATGAAATACAGGGTGTGGCGTAAATAGTGGTCCACCGTTAAGGATTCGATATACCAGATAATTTACTTTAACATATTACAGTTGTAACCATTTTAGTAATACATTTTCTTTTACAAAAATCGCTCTTGATTTTGCATAAATATTGTTAAAATTAGGTTTAAAATAGAGAACTAAGTTTTTCTTCAAAATCTCTAAATTTACATAAAAAAACATAATTTTACACGATAGCTCTAGTATTCAGCAGTAATTAACAGAATTCAAAATGAAAAAACTATGGTTTTTCTTGAAACTACATCCAAATTTGTAACAAAAGGTAGAAACATCGTAAATAAAAAACACAAAAGTAGGTATATATTTTCGAAACCCTTGGGTAAAAATGGTCAAGATTGTAATATCTTATAGTAAATTATCTGATATATCGAATCCTTAACGGTGGACCACTACTTACGCCACACCCTGTATATAAGCTATATTACTGTAAAGCTTTATCGAAACCGTTCAGTAGTTTTTGCGTGAAAGAATAACAAACATCCATCCATCCATCCTCAAAAACTTTCGCGTTTATAATATTATATTAGTAGGACGTAATAAACTTCTGCCTATCACAATAATATTATAAAGGCGAAAGTTTGTCTGTATGTGTGTGTGTTTATATGTTTGTTACTTCTTCACCACGTTCTTCACGCTCCAACTGCTGGACCAATTTTGATAAAATTTTGTATGGAGGTAGCTGACACCCTAGATTAACACAAACATATGCTACTTTTTATCCCGATATTCCCACGGGATCTCGACCTAGTATAACATAAAAGCCTAAACATTATGCAAATAAACAACAGATCCGTGGAGGTTGTAAAGGGAAGTGCGAAGTAATCTTCTTCATCTTTATAACAGACGTTTGCGCCGAAATATCAATTTGAAGTATAATCACAAGTTAATGGCATCTCAGACGGATGTAATTAACTTCAGCGGTTGGACATAATCGGGCGACGGATTAACCCGTCAAACGTCTTAATATAATCGTAGATTAAAAATAGACGGAGAGGTGGAAAGATGAGCCGAGCGAGCTTACGATGATTAGGACAACACATTTTTCTAGATTTCTAAGTAAAGGCTGATTTACTTTTTGGACTCGCCTCATATTGGTACTTCCTACATAACATTGTAGTTTTCTCTTAACAATTTCTGTAAGCAGAATATACTGTTACTGTTAGCCTGCATCATCCCACAGCTGGGCAAAGGCCACTCCCCATGACTTCCAGGTCATTGGCCCAGTACCACTTCAGCTTAGCTGTTTTTTTTAGCAACGTCAGTAATCTGTCTTTTGGAGTGCAGTCTGATGTTGCGAATATGGTCCATCATTTTGACACCTAGAGTACTGCGCTCCATTGCACGTTGGCAAACCTTGAGTTTGGAATTTAGTATGTTTGTCGGCTCTTCTACGGCCAAACTCTTGTAACCACTCCGTTTGCCGACACAGGCTTTGTTCCCAGGACAGACTGTTTATTTTGTCCGACATTAAAAAACCCGTGACTTGTAATTAGTTGTGGGAGTTTAGAGGCTTTTAATGGGTTATAAAAGTTAAAGATCCTCATGATTTTCCAACACCTACAGAAAAATATACAGAAGAAAACATATTACTATGATCTACATAAAAATACTTGCGCACCCCGAAAACTAGGCACAAAATAATTTATGCCAGGATAGAATCTGACCCTTAATAACGTCCCGACCCGTTTAGATGCAAACATCGATCGATTAGAACCTGCTTCAAGGACCAAATAAGGTCCAAAATTTTATGTCCCTTGCCTGATATAACCTTAAGAGCTTTTTGCGATTAAGTTAACAATACGATCTCTTACACGGTGGCTACATTAGTGGACAATACGTGATACGGACAATGTTTCGTATAATATTAGGTACAGAAGATTTTATAGGGTTAAAAACTTTCGTGCTATTTTAAGTCACGCAAGTTCCTGTGCAAAGTTTGTTAAAAATAATGAGGTAGGTTAATGTTACGTTCGAAGTATGTATTTCCGGAGGGACATGCAAATTTGGTTTAACAATAGGAGGAGCATAGCTAAATAAAAAAATATATACAACTAGCAGCGCTCCGCGGTATCACCCGCATAAGTGTCGATCCCGTTGGAATATCTGGATAAAAAGTATAATATGGGTTATTCTGATGTATAAGCTATATGACTGTAAAGTTTCATCCAAATTCGTTCAGTAGTTTTTGCGTGAAAGCGTAACAAACATCCATGCATCCATCTTCACAAACTTTCGCATTTATAATATTAGTAGGATTCAGGGATGCTATGTGTGTCATTCGTTAAAAACCTGACAATGTAACTAAATTAATTGAAACAGATTACAAAACCTCTTCATTTTAGTGGGTGCTTACTTACCTAATTATATATATACCTATATAAATTAAAGAGAATACTCAGTTGACATAGTGGTAAAATTAAATTAAAGATAAATTAAAGAGATAGTTGACATGGTTGGTCAGAAGTCCTTTGGTTTTTATGAGGAATGTGGTTGTACCTTTCATGTGGTCCTAGGACATTAGGTGCGGTATGCGATGTCACTTGGTTTAACTTTAAATTATTACCTGCCTGCTAGGTACGAACCACGGATTTACTCCGTGGTACGAAATTTTTTTAAATAGCATATTACGATACGTGTGGCTGAAGTAGTCTATTACTGCACTGCGTTTTTCACACCGTATACTATTTTATAGCTCGAGTGACCTAAACTCGCAATTAAGTCATGCTTTTTGGTGTAAAAATGGACTGCTTATGTCACAGAAAAGCGTGACTTTAGGATGGATTTAGGTCACACAGTGCTATAAATGTATTTCATGTTGAAACTAAAAACGAGGAAGGGTTGCAAACCAAAATGTTCGTAATACCATTTAAGATCACAATAATACTACACATACACCAATAATGAGATTAATACCTTATAGTTCAAAGAAAAGCAACAGGAAAAATAAGAGAAAAGGCGTTTGGCCAGAGCCAAACATTCGTGACAAAGTTTGGATTGTTGGCGAACATTGTTGGCACATCAATGTTTCTTGACATGAGACATTTAACGACAGTCACAAATTACTGAAGTCAACTGCTTTTTTTTTCCTCCATGTTTGTTCAAACAATCAACTCAGCCTATCACAGTCCACTGCTGGACATAGGCCTCCACCAAGCTGCACCACAACACCCTGTCCTCCGCCTTCCGCATCCAGTCAACTCCAGCCACCTTCTTTAGGTTACTTAAGGTCGAATGTTAGTTTTCAGTTTGCTACCTTTATCTTCTAAAAAAAAACAAAATATTTAGTATCTTCCTATTCCTCAAGAGATTTGGTGAACTATGTAAACACACCTACATGTTTATTTTTATAATAAAGTAGTTCCTTTCACATGTAAATAGTTAGTGCAAAGTTTATGGCACAATCTTAAACTATACAATAAACAGTATCTATCAACATTGATTTCTCAAACGAAACACTCCGCGCTGAATGAAGTATTCCTCGAAGAAAATCATTCTGGCAGTTACTTTAACTAAAATCATCTAAAACTCATTCTGAAATCATGAATAATATTAGGATTTTCATACGATTCATTTACAAACTTAATCCATATTATAAATGCGTAAATCCGTCTTTCTGTCCGCGTGAAAGGTACACCCCTTCCACGCGTTAGTGTCTGATCGGATTTCGATGAAATTTGGTACGCAGGTAGGTAGGTAAACTAAGTTAAGACAAAGAAAACGTTTATCTCGGAAGAACATTCCCCATGAGCTAGTTTCTGTCCTCCTTCACACTTCTAAAATTAGATTCAAATACAAAAATACTTTTCCCAAAAAAATCCTTCATATAGATCAGTCACCCGCAATAGAGATATCGTTGAAAGCATCCCAATAATAAACATGTAATTCAGAGCATCGACATCGTCGGGGACCTATTTGATGTCCGTAATCCGAAACTTATAGAATAACCAGCTAAGGCACAGTTCACGGCCTCGGGCGATGCGACTTGCGTCAAGCGACACGGGAGTACGTCTCCGGTTTCCGTCCGTCGCGACGTACTCGGGTCTGCTGTGAGCGAGCGAGCTGAGCGTCTCGTCGCTCCGTATTATAGGCCGCGTACAGAGGATTCGGGTTGAGTTTGTATGCCGTTCACACTATTCGCATTACATTACACGATACATTACATACGTCTCGTCGCGTCAACGGCAGGGGCACTTGCCGCTGCTGATCAGCGTACTCAAATACACGAGCGGCTCGTTCTCGACGGCTGCGGTTGCTTCAGTCGTTGGCGCGTACCACTCGTGTGTATATGCACACTTATGTTTCTTCATGGTCACGCGCGGCGTGCTCTAAACAACTTCTTTCATTTATTTCCTCTGCAGTCGCTATCGCAAGACGCGTGTCGCTTTACGGTATAGCTCGTGGCCACGGGGTAAAGGGCAAAACGCCGATGACGTCATCTTCGACCTCATAAAGAAGTGCTATCCCACTATTTTCCGATCAAATCTAACTATTTGAAAGGAACAAAATGCCTCACAGAATCCAAAGATATGTATGATATTCGGCAGATTGACCTAGTTTGTGAATGGCAGTTCGATCAAACTGATGTATGGTTTGGTATCGCGGTATTTATCCATGTATTTAGCAGTGTTAGAATTGGGTGGCTGGTATTGGCAGGACTTATGAATGACTATGGTACAATCAATGTTACCTACTATTAATACGCTAATAATTTTCTAATATTTCTAAGGGTGAATGGCAATGCGACTTACGAGTTTTTAGGTCGTGGTTTCGAACCCAAACAGGCACTTTACTTTATGTAAATTATTTCATCAACACTGCTCTCAAAATCGTGAGGAAACTGGCACGTGCTATAACCAAAAATTCGAAGACATGTGACATCCACCAACGCACACTGGGCCCGCATGCTGGATTATGGCCCACTCCCTCTCACGGAGAGGAGGCCTGTGTCCTGTGTCCCAGCAGTGGGAAGATTATAGGCTGAATTATGCTGAATGGCAATGATACAATCTATTTTATCTGTGATAAAAAAAATGTCCTAATGGCTTAGACAGTTTCACGTGCATGCGTTTTCTAATCCCCATTTAGCTTGGGTCACAAGGAATCACAAGGACTATAACAAATACCTATTTTAAAAATCTCCTTTTGGTGTTGCTCTAATTACTTACAGAGTGTTATTGTTGTGTATTTAAGAACACAACAATCAAATTCGTTAGTCATTCCGATACTTAGTTTGAATTAGGGTGCTGGAGCGAAGTGGACTCGTCCAGCATCGTAATCAATAGAATGCTTCTACATGATTTGATTAAAAGGTGAATGAGATGGAACTTCTGAAAGAAAATCGAAACAGCAATGTAAATTGAGAAAAATTATAAAAGTATGCTTTTTCTTTCAAAGTGGGGGGTTCGTTTCCTGAGAGTCGGTATTTTTCTAAACTTGTTTAACAAAACTTCGCTATGGTTAAAGCTTGCGCGTGGTATTGCACGAAGCATAAAATATTATGTTTTATTTAGATAGATACTCATTATGATGAACTGTTCTTAAATGTACAGACGACAGGACATCAAGCTGAAACCCGAAACTGTAAAATTTTCGCAATCATCTTTGAACCTTACGCTTTAGCGATAAAGTTCAAAATCTATTAAAGAAATTTGACAGATTATAGCAGCTTGATGTGCAAGCGCCTGTACATACATAGACTCACGCCTTCTTCTCATGGGGGTAGGCAGAAGCTACAGAACGCCAGATACTACGATACATATCTACTCGTTTTCCTTCGTTCATACACCCACCGGCCTATTCTGTAAAAATCTCTCCATGAAAACTTAGGTGAAGTGAGCTTGAAGTAAGCTGTCATTATTGCCAATCCCTTGCATCAGGTGGAATGGCAGCTTACTTCAAGCCACTCCACCTTAGTTTTCACTTTAAGATTTTTATAAAATTTTTAGGAAGACTTTTTCAGAATAATTTAGCTGATCAAAGACGCACGCCGCGCCGGTTCGAGTACTAAGCATATGACCTTTTTGAAGAGCATCACCAGTAAGGTCATATCTAGTTACCATAAGAATAGTAGACGCACACCAAAAAAAAACTATAAACCCTAAATAAACCCAATAAAAAAAAACCCACAATCCTTAAATGCACTTAATCTGAAAGTCGCAACAATCAGTCTCGGTTTCCACTTTATTGCTCAGTAGTATTGGCGACGACCAAATAATGTCCGCTACGGTTTTAAGATTCAACCATAAACCAAAGTTCATCTTGACAGACAATAGAATGTTTATTGCAAACGATTTTAACTTTTACAAGTGCGTTGACCGAAAGCACTTGATGTTTACGCCTTATTTTCAATTTTGAGTGATGAGTTGCAATGGAAATCTTGCCAGTAAATCTATATTCGTAAAATTAAGAAAATTGTGTCCACTTTGTTTGATTGCGGCTACGCTTGCTTGGCTGACTCTAGTTGAGCTATTTGCTTCGCAAAGAAATTATTTAATTGAAACCAATAACTTTTGATTTGCTAAAAGGTCGGTCAGTCAGAAAGATGAAGCTATTTGCCCATTCCAAAGCGTAGTAGGTTTTTATGGAGAAGAACAGGCAAGAAAGTTCACAGAAACTGTTTTAAATTAAAATATTGTTGTGTTGAGGTAATATCGATCTTATCAGAAAAAGATCCAATCTCATTGTTTAAGCACATAAATGTATAAAGGCGAACTTTATGCCCTAGGTTCCTTTTTAAGCACTTTCCTTCACCATAAGAGAAAACACGCAAAATCACGCCACGACAGCAAACATATAATATGTAAACACTATCCCTACGTCATATCATGTCATTGACCTCAGTCCCACGTCCCCAAATATCCTGATATCCTGCGGAACGCTATTTAACATGGAGTCAAGGCCAGTCAAGGGGAAGGGCAAGCATTGGCGTGCTACATAAAAGCTTATCACCACGAATAACAATAACGGGGAATTTAGATAGAACGTTCGGTTTTTTTAACATATCCATTATGAAAAAAGAAAAGTGTATATCAGTCTGGATGTTGCCTAAGATTTTCGACTAAACGGATTAATCGATTTTGAAAAAAATACCAGAATAATAAAGAGGTTGCTGAATTTTTTTGGAGGACATTAAATACCGCTTTTGAAACTGAAAAAAATACCTTTTAAGAAAGGTAAAACTAGGGGTATAGCTAGTGCCAAATTTGTGCGAAAAGTTCAAAAACTACTATGGTTTATGGTGTGGAAAAATAATGTTATGGTTAGGCCTATTTTACGGTGAGGGGTTCTGAATATTTTGACGTTAAATCACTCTCCCTATATTTATGATGTGAATATTTTGTGTGAACATTATTCTTTGAGGGGGAACAGTTTATTAAAATTGATTTGGAAAAGTACTGCTGTGCTATCATATATTTTTGTTTAAGCATTCCGTTTAAATGTTTTAGTCGCTTGAGTGAAAAACCTTTGTCTGTCTGTTTCAAATAGCCTTCATTGTGTTCATACAGTGGTAGTCTCTCTGAAGACAGTCTTCGCTAGGTTTGCGCACAGTCTAAGGCCCTGTTTTGTTTGTACACGTCACGGTTTTTTTACGGTACGGCGTATAAACCACGCCGTAAAAAAAACGTGTCTTGTAACAAACTTCCATAGTGATCCAACAACAATAACGGAACAACACTGACTACTGTGCCTAGACACAGCGAATAAACCGTAATTTTCATGGCAACACAAAACGTGTTTGTACAAAGGGCCTAACAACGAACTTAACTTGTGAATTTTTCAGACACGTATAAGTCTAAAAAATTCACAAGTAAAATTCTGGATCGTTAATAAACAAACCTGTCTGTATGCTTCCAAAAACAGCTGAGTGGAACAGCTGGGTGGTGGACAATAATATTACTATTATAACTGATACATAACAGATGTTCCATACATAGCCACGAGACGATATTATTTAGACCAAGACATATTGTGACAGAGTTCTATTGTATTCAATAGTGTAGACGTATTGTGCCTTTGTAATAATATTGTGTCAATTCCTTATGTATGTCGGTTGCGCTTTGAGGTCTCCTTTCCTTCATGTTATTGTTATTGACCAGATCGATATTTTTTTAGTAAACAATTGAAAATCAGTCACCCTATGACTACCCACTGACCCAGTGAACTGCTGTCACCTGAGGTACCTTTTTCAGTGCGTTTACTGACGACAAACTGTCATTCATATTTTTTTAATATTTTTTTTACCCTTTATTAAAAAGAACTAGGTTCTAAATAATTAATTACAATCTAGCCTATGTCTTATAGGCTAATAAACAATTTTAATCTAACTGAATTAATTATAATAATAAATAATAATTATTTTAAAACTTAGAACAGTGTTGATTGTACTTTACACAAGTCCGTTCCACTTTTTTAGAGTCTGATATGGTAATATAAACACTTTTTTCATGTGTTATTATGTGTGTCATTAGCACTATTATTTCTACATGCATTCATAAATTGCGTAACACACAAAAAGGGGTGTATTTATAAGCGTTGCTTAAAGTTAAGTAAAGATAAGCGACTGTTTAACCATACATTTGTGACGTTTAAACGTCTCACAACTTTTAGCAACGTTTATAAATATTCCCCAAAATTACAATATATTAGACTATGAAACAATGTATGACAAAACTCTCGGATTGTGATTTAAACTGTATTATGCAATTAGGGCGCAGAACATTATGCTCATGCTCAGCATTAGCGGTTGCGAAGTCAAGTAAAAGAGTCACTAAGTGCGTGAGTTGTAAAAGTTATATTGAAATACTTAGCTTAAGAAACACAGCGAAGTTTTCTGTTACCGCCCGTAAAAGTAACTTGAATATAGTTTCTCTTTTTTACTGTCCACAAAATATAAACAATCTAGAAGCAAATAATAACCTAGTAAATAAAACTAGATAGTACGGTATCTAAATGAGGTCGCAGTTAGCACGTAAAGCAGTAAAACTATGTTCTGACATAGTTGGTTTGCTGTTAACTGTTGTTTTATTGTTCTCTATAAACGCCGCACGCATTCTTAATTGATGGTTGATGTAGGAATTGTCTCTGTGTCGTCTAAGCTGAAAAAAGTATTGAATAGAACATACTATCCTAATTATAACTTAACAATTGATAACATCACGTCTGCAATCCCCGAAGGATTACGCAAAGCTGTACCTATCTATAGTAACCCACCCATCCACTCACCCACCCATGTAAAAGAGGGCGATCCTATTGCCATCAATTTAGTAATAACTAGCAGCGCCCCGCGGTTTCACCCGCATAAGTGTCGATCCCGTGGAAATATCAAGATAAAAAGTATTTTAAGTGTTATTTTAAAGTATAAATTATATTACTGTAAAGTTTCATCAAAATCCGTTCAGTAGTTTTTGCGTGAAAGAGTAACAAACATCCATCCATCCATCCTCACAAACTTTCGCGTTTATAATATGATTACTAGCTGCGCCCCGCGGTTTCACCCGTGTCGATCCCGTGGGAATATCGGGATAAAAACTATAGTATGTCCTTTCCCGGGACTCAAACTATCTCTATACCAAATTTCATCTGAATCGGTTTAGCGGTTTAAACGTGAAGAGGTACAAACATACAAACACACTCACAAACTTTAGCCTTTAGAATATTAGTGTGATATATAGTGCAAGTAGGCCCGTGGCTAAATAATAACAGCCGCACAGGTCGATCGATCAGGTTAAGCTACGCTTGCCGCTGTTGGTCTGTGGATGGGTGACCATCTTTACATATCGAGACCCCTCCGTGTCTCGGAAAGCACGTTAAGCCGTTGGTCCCGGCTGCCATTCGTGGATCTTTGACAGTCGTTACGGGTAGTCAGAAGCCCGAAAACCTGACAACCAGTCTTACCAAGGGGTATCGTATTACCCAGTAACTGGGTTGTGGAGGTCAGATAGGCAGTCGCTCCATGTAAAATACTGGTATTCAGCTGCATCCGGTTAGACTGGAAGCCGACCCCAACATAGTTGGGAAAAGGCTAGGCAGATGATGATATAGTGCAAGTAGGGTAGTCAGCCTGTATTGTCCCACTGCTGAACAAAGGCTTTCCTTTCCTTTTCCCACTCAACTCGATCCTGAGCGAATATTGACCATTAACTGGGCAAAAATCAAGATTCTGGGCTGCTACTGAGAAATTCCTACTAGAAAAACTCATTAACACTCAATCTTAATTATCACTCTGGAAAATATTTCTAGACACTGAACAGACATGCTCATCACTGTAACAGTCAGTCACTGCTGATGAACGGATGAAATTTTCAGAAATATCACGTTAGCAGAAGAATTATCAGGAAGGTTGTCAATGTTAGCCAACTTTGTTAAAAATCACTGGTAGGCAAGTGGCGTGGTATAAACAAATATTGTATGAAAACTATGGTAGATAGTACTTTTTTCTTTGCGGCGATTTTTTTTCGCGCACTGTATTTGAACGCTCTCCTTACCGCCGAGAGTTGAAAACCCAACAGTGTTTTTTTGACGCGCTCTGGAACGCGCTGAATGTTTTTTATTTGTAGGTAATGTGCGTTATGTACGTGGCGAATAAACAATTATTCTTTCTTTTTTTTTTTCGCTCTATTGAATTCTGAATGAGACTTGAAAATCCAGTGCGCTGTAAAATCTCGCGGCGAAATGTTTTTTTTAAGGAAAACAAAAGCCTCGTCTTGGAACGTGGAGCAGAGGTTTCTGATATTTGACACTCTGGTTTCAGTTAAAACCTTCATCCTTCTGAATTTATATGCTAAGATATTTATATCGATCGGTATAAAGTGCTATGACGTCACGTATTTGGTAACTGGACTTTCTCGTAATGTATTTGCGATGCTCGTTTTGTTTGTCAGACAACACATCTGTGTCAGATGGTCGACGTTTCAATATTAGTCCGATATGAATGGAGCGATTTGTTTCAGGCATTACATTACTGCAATGCAATATGCAGTCATATATCGTGTATTAGAAATATTATGTGGTATTGAAGTTTTGTATGGGGCAGCTGGTAATTTTTTGTCGATTACGATGCTAATCCCATGGAGAAAGTTGTTCAGTTTGATGTGTGTAGTCTGTACGACACCCTTAAAAATGACCACACATTTCTGATACACGCTGTATAGAGTAGAATTATATTTAGAATGATCATGGTTTCATTTTTAATTCTTTTACGTATTGTGGTATTATAATTTTATTTTAGGTGCGTCGTCTTCACATATTATTTATAATATAATTAATATATGCAAAACATTTTAAAAGAGTAGGTAGGTATCGGTGGAGTTTCTTGCCCATTCTTCATCATACGAAAACTACCTTTTGGAAGTTGCCAATTCTATTTCATTGTAATTTTTGACGTTCAAAAGTGCCTTATAAGTGCCTATTTGAAATAAATGCTTTGACTTTGACTTTGAGCATTACATAGGTTCTGGATAAACAGGAAAATGTGATACTACCACTCTCTTTTTCATGCATAAAATTAGTATACCTAGTGTTTTAAGTTTTAACGACTACCTAAAACTGTTAACATGTTAAATCATTTTAGTCTGCAAAAATCGATCTTTGGTGTGGAATGCAACACCATAATCAGTCTATAATGTTCTCGCTCCTGCAACACAGGCCTACTCTCTGTGCGAGATGGAGTGGGCCGTAATCCACTACAGTGCGGGTCAGTGTCACAATGTCCTAGAATTTTCGGTTTTAGGAAATGCCGGCTTCCTCACGATGTTTTCCTTCACCGTTTTGAGAGCAGGGGCGATGAACCTATTTACACAAAGTAAAGCGCCTGTTCGGGTTTGAACCTACGACCTACAACTAATAAGTCCAGGCAACCACTGCTCTCTACTCAGCATAATTTTCGTTAAATCTTAACGCGCAACAAGGTGTAATGAGGAAAAACGCATTCATACATTTACTTTGAGGAAAAATGTATTCAAGTGAAAAATCAAAGCTTTCTTGGAATGATTTAAGCCCCTTGTGAGTTCGGTTTAAAAATATACTGAAGAAAATTACTGATAATACCTACGCATTGTTTTGTTTTGCATACGGAATCGTATTTTTATTCGCTCTCTCAGCGCAGTAGTAACGGCCCCGACTTACGAGTTGTACGTCGTGGGTTCAAACCCAGTTAGGCGGGTTACTTTGTGTAATTTATTTCATCACCACTGTTCTCAAAACGATGAAGGAAAACAATGTGGGGAAACCGGCATGTCCTAGTACCAAAAATTCGAAGGCATGTGACATCTAACAACCCGCACTGTGGACGGCCTGCTCAAAAGCCTTAGCCCCTGTCTTGAGCCCTGTGTCCCATCAGTGGGAACATTATAAGCTAATTATGTTATGTTATACGTGGAGTGCTGCCTATTCTATCATATTGTATCCCCTTTTTCTATGAAACCAACGGAAAGTAAGTTAATAATGGCTAATTAAAACAATAAGAATAAAATTAATTACGAAGCTGGCAACAAGCATAATTTCCTTTTATTTGTCACGATTCCAACATTTTTGGGTCACAAGTTTTACCTCGAATGACATCGCAAATACGAAACAGACGTAGATTACCAAAATTCCTTCTACAGTCCGTTCAGTTATTTTACCTCTGACAGCAGCAACCTACCAGCAACCTTATGTGAATGAGAATAAAGATCACCTGTATGTCAGAGGTGATTTAGACAGTAATGCAAAATCAGAGGTAATATAATTACCTAATGTGAACAGACTACAGTCTGTTCACATTAGATAATTATATAGGTACACGTATTGTTGGAAATATTTAATTTTACATTATTCTTGACAGTACCTATTTGCTTCAAGACCATTATAATTTGACACTTATTTGTTGTACTTAGGCCTGAGTTCACCAACATTCAAACCATCGGTCCTAAGGAAGTTTTAAATACAGAATTGATTAAATATTACCTAACCAGTTGATTTAAATGTTGGTTTAGTTGTTTTTTATATCGGGAGAGGTCTTGATAAGTTTGTCGCGAATAATGAACTCTGCTTTCATTTTAGATTGAGTCCAAAAATACAAATTATTTAATACAAGATACTGTATAATAATAACGAGTCTTATCTAACATAATCTAGTAAGTAACTTACTTAGTAGTAGTGTAATACTTTTGCAATCCCACGAACTCGTATAATAACCTATATTTATTTATTAATACTAGCTCCTGCCCGCGACTTCGTCTGCGTTAAATTTCTTGATCCCCCGAACCCGCCCTGTCGTATCGCATCGCCTGCCCGAGCTAATACTTCGTCTACGCTTAGCGTTCTTATGGATATATTTTCTTTTTACTCGGTCCCAGCGACTGAAGCCTTCCTCAAGAACTGTGCTATCAAATGCAAAAAGATTTTTTTTAATCCGTCTATTACTTCTAGAGATTAGCCCGTCCAAACAAACAAACTCGTTAGCTTTATTATTACTATAGATATATTTTATTTTCTACCGCTCATAAAACTATATTTAAACTCTATTAATCTATCATCAGATATTTAAAATAATCAAAACAACACCCCCTTTCTAGCCATATCATCCTTCAGACAGTTCATCTATCTTTTCTTTGGTCTTCCCTTACTCTTGTAGCCACATTCATGCTCAAAACTTTTCTCACGACAATTTTCCTTTTGCTTAGTTAGACAATACTATGAAGGTTTTTAACGAACTAAGAAGACGAGTGACAGCAGTCAGGTGGCCCAGTTGTAGCGGTCCCAATATATTAGTTATACGTCATCGGTTTGAACAAAGGGAAGCGCTTTACTGTGTATAATTTATTTAATCATCACTGCTCTGGTGAAGGAAAACATCTTGAGGAAACCGGCATGTCCTAGAACCAACAATCCGAAGACATGTGACATCTACAAACCCGCACTGGTGGATTAGGCCCCAATTTTACAGAAAGGAGGCATGTGTCCCAGAACGTTATAGGCTGATTATTCTAAGAAGAGAAAACAAAACCAGCCAGGGCCCTGAAATAAAAAATAAAACCTTGAAAAACTCCATAAATCGTTAGTATATTAATATCAATCAGTACACCATCGATCACGCATCAAGTACTTATGTAGCGTTACGTTATTGCCGCCTACAAAAAAGATATTACACATTATTTCATAAGAATGAGGGCCTACTCAGAATAGCTGTTTGCTCCTAAAATAATGATCGATTGATTGCTTTGGTTTTGGGGACTGACTTCCTTCTTTGGTTTTGCTTGTATAATTTTTGATTGGATTTTTTATAATTATAAAAGTTAGACACACAATATAGGATTCAATTTTTCGTTCACTGGATTCAATAGTCAAATCTTCTCAAGTTGTGTCTTCTTATGTTATGATGAATATACCTACCACTTTCGTGGCGTGGTAGCCTAAATAATACTTAACGGCGCAGGATAGCCTTTACCAGAAGTTGTCATCGTATTAGTGGTTCAACAGCTTAAATATCATCATATTTTTTATTTTTTCAGCAATTAAGTAACAAAACTACTAAACTACTCACACGTCTACGTGGTAACTATTTCCATTGCCGTGCTAATCAGCTAGGTTGGTGACGGCTCTGATATCAAAGAATGCAGCGAAAGAAACTAAAGAAAGAATAATCGTTTATTCTGCAACAATAACAACAAACATATTATGCAGCGGACGTACTTATGGGTACTTCTACCAAAATATAATCAGATATGGTTATTCTCGTAATTGAAGTTTGATCCAATCTAATGCATATTATTACCTGTACAACACTTATTTCGACTTCGTTCGCGTAAAGTTTTTTATTTTTATCCATTTTATGACACTCAGGGATAATTTAGCTTCCCATTAGTAAAGAAAGAAAGAAAGAAAGAAAAAACGTTTATTCGCGGTGAACATGACGCAAAAAAAGAATAAATACAAAAAATAATAAAAGGTAGGGGGGAAACATGCGTCACATTCATGCAAAACGGCCATCGCTCAGCATTATGCTGCGACCCTATGCTAGACAGAGCCCCAGCGCTGGTTTTCAGCGACAGCCGGCGCCGACGTAATGACGTCACCCGTAAAGGAATTGTCGGAATTGAATCAGTAGCAGTAGATGGAAATCCTCATGGACTTCCTCCATCGTGGGATTGACAGAGGGGCATGCCGGACTCTTACCGGCTAAAACCACCGTGGTGTTCCATCTCTACCTATGGACGGAGGTGCGGGATTCGCATAAGTATTCACCGCTCACGAGTACTCACCGCTCCCAACATTTACCTCTCCCAACATTTACCACTCCCAACATTCACTGCTCCCAACATTCACCGCTCCTAACATTCACCGCTCCCTACATTCACCGCTCCCAACATTCACCGCTCCCAACATTCACCGCTCCCAACATTCACCGCTCCGGGCCCCTACATACAAACTCACAAATTTTACTTGTTTATTATATGAGTAGGTATAGATTACATTACAGAGCCACTCAGACACTGTTTATACACATAAAATGGATGAGTGATTTATGTATTACATAACATAACAACAACTGCTCTTAAAATAGGACACGAACAAGTATACCATGTTAAAAATATAAAACATTTGTAATGTTCATTTACGAGTATCTGTGGAAACTTAATTACTAGTCCCGGAAGCGAGGGTGTGCTTACCTTACAATGCACATGTAAGAGGGCTGATTCATAACAACAGGCTAGCGTTACCTACTAGCATTTTCGAATACATACACACATAATTACGTAACCTGCGCTGACATTTATTTTTATTAAATGGCCATTTAATCACGATAAGGGCGACTGTTATGATTTTTTTCGGGCACAAGGTCACCCCTGACAAGGCTGAAATGGGGGTCCATTTCTATATACATAAACTTTTATTTTAAATCAAGAAATATGTATAACGGAAGGCCTCCCGCAAGGAGGACCGATGAACTTGTGAAGACCGCAAAAATACGCTAAATCCGAGAAGCACAGAATCGAGTGGTGATGCTTGATTTTTTTTTAATAACCAACGAAAAATTTCAACGCATGGTTCAGAATCATATACGGAATCCATGGTGACAGGTTGCACGTCGATGTCCCTACCAACCTGTATATATATGGAGTCTCCATTATACAGGACGTTTTTTTTTTTTTGATGAACTACTTTCACTATTCGACCAACTCTGAAATCGGGAAAAAAAATCTGCTGTTTAAAATTACAAATGTTCTTTTTTTTTTTTTTTTTTATTTATGGCATCTCGCAGTTCATCCTTTATGAGGATGGCTACTGCTTAACCGGACTTTCCTGTGGATGCCTCGAATTAAGGCCTCCAGCCAGGGCATACAATAACTTAAAAACTAAGCGACAGCGCTAAGGGTAACCCCCTGCGGGGTTCGGACCTCGGCTCAGGGCGTCGCTGGAAGAGGACAGCAAGGGACAGGCTGGATCGGTATTATTATTAGTGTTTAGGGGCGAATTTAAAACTACAGGCTCAGCTGCGCGGGCTGGCTCGAGCAAGGGTCGGGGCGGGCACGGTGATGGTGCGGGACGTCGCGACGGGCCTCGGCGGCGAGGACGGAAGGACGGATGTCTGAGCTTGTGTTTGTGTTGTCGACTGAGAGTACTCGTGGCCTTACTGCTCTCCTGGAGGAGGGTAGTGGCGTCGTCGGGGATAGTGAGGGTATGCCTTGGTCGGCGAATCCTACTTATGCGGGAGGGAGTGTATCGGGAGGCCGCCGCAATCAGGGGATTGGGGTGCTTTATGGCAGAGTCAAAGAAGCGCTTGGAGAGGCGTTTCATGAACTGCTGGATGGTGGGGAGTCTGAGATCTAGATGCAGATTCACATTTCGGACATAGAAGGGGGCTCCCGTGACCTTTCGGAGGAAACGGTTCTGGAGGGTTTGCATTTTATGCAGAAATCGCGGCTTGGCGTGTGCGAAGACTACGCAAGCATAGGTCATGATGGGACGGATGACCGCGGTGTAGAGGCGCAATTTGCACTTGAGTGACAATTTGCTGCGGGCAGTTATCATGGAGTGGAGCCTACCGAGAGCGAAAGAGGCGCGCGAACGCGCCGTCTTTATGTGCTCGTTGAAGGTGAGGTTGTGGTCTAGGATGACACCTAAGTATTTGGCTCGCTTTCCCCAGGGGATCGGCTTGCCATACATAGAGATCGGGCGCGGGAGGGGGGGGGGTAGTTTGCGCGGTTTCGAGAAGATGACCGCCTGACTCTTATCGGGGTTGACCTCGATTCTCCATTTCCGGAACCAATCGCTCAAGGCGCTTGCGGAGGTTTGGAGATTTCGAGCTATGGATGACTGGTTGACACCCGAACAGTATATGGCAGTGTCGTCGGCGAAGAGCGCCAACTGTGCCTTTTTACTGTTCGGGATGTCACTAGTGAACAGGGTGAAAATGAGGGGAGACAGAACGGAACCCTGGGGGACTCCGGCGCGGATGGGGTGAGGGGGAGAGAGAGCGCCCTCGATACGGTAGCGGAAAGTGCGGTCCGACAGAAAATCTCGTAAGATGAGCACGAGACGGTCTGGCACACCTAGCAGGTACAGCTTATATAATAAGCCATTGTGCCAGACCTTGTCGAACGCCTTCGCTATATCGAAGAACAGGACGCCTGTCGAAGCACCTCGCTGAAAAGCAGCGCTAATGTGCTCGACTATGCGGTGGAGCTGGTGGATGCACGAATGCTTCGTGCGAAAACCGAACTGTTCGGGGGGGATGAGGCTCTTTGCTTCGGCATAGTCTTTGAGGCGCTTATAAATAAGCCTCTCGTAGACTTTACCGAAAACATTTAGCAGACTGATGGGGCGGTAGCTGGAGGGCTCAGACTTGGGCTTGCCTGGCTTTGGGATGCCTATGACTGTGGCTTCTTTCCACATTTGGGGGAAGATGTTGTTGCTCAGGGCGCCATTGAAGATGGCGGTCATGAGCAGTATGAGGGGGGCGGGGAGGAGTTTGTACACCCTGTTGGTGATACCGTCCGAACCGGGGGCTTTGCGGGTTGCGAGTCCTTTTATGATGTCTTGCACTTCGTCGGGAGTGACGGGAGGCAGAGGATCATCAGGGTCTTCGACTGGCGGGAGGGAGGCTCTCCGTTCGACTTCAGCGTTCACCTCGTCGAGGTGCGCTCTGTCTACTGGTTGAGAGCTGGGAGTGCATTGAGCCTCTAGGCTGTCGGCTAGGCATTCGGCCTTTTCGAGGTTTTCGAAAGCGACCGTTTTGTCGGGGCGTGTGAGGGGAGGAACTGTGGCCTCTTCAGAGGAGCGGAGCTTCCTCTGGAGTTGCCAGAAGGCGTGGTGGGTGGGCTCGAGTTCGCCGATCAACTTATCCCATCCCTCGGAGCGCCACTCCCCTATGCGTTTCTTTACAGCACGCTGTAAATGGCGCATGTGGGATTTGTTCGCGTCGCAGGGAAAAGAGTCGTAGGCACGAATGGCAGCGTTCTTCTCGGTCATCAGTTCACGTACGTCATCGGGCAGTTTCCAGCGATGGTCTTCCATCACTGGAACTTCCCGTGAGCAATCCGTCAGTACGGATTGAACGTGCTCTGTGAACGAGTCGATCGCCCCAGTCGTGTCTGCGACTGAGATAATTTGCTCGGGGATGGAGTCTAGGTGGGGAGACGTGGTGGATTTCAGTCTTTCGCTTACTTTCCTCCAGTCGGTGACTGTTTTGGTCGGGGGGGGCTGGTTGGGGTCGTGCGGGGGGCCCGAATAGGGGGCCAGGTGCAAGATGACCGGGCGGTGGTCAGAGTTAAGCTCTTGTACCGTCTCGATAGACTGCAAACGGAGGTTTACATTCTTGAGAAGCGCTACATCGAGAACGTCAGGAAGATGGGCGGGGTCGCCCGGGAAATGAGTGGGATACATCGGAGCGATGATATCGAAATTGAGGGAGTCGCCTAGTTTGAACACGATCCTACCTCTGGTAGAGGTCGTGCTGCTATTCCAAGCGGGATGTTTGGCATTGAGATCCCCCGCCATGATGACGGAGTCACTCATACCGAAGAGGGTAGTGAAATCGGTAGTGAGAGAGATGGGATCCTCCGCACCATTGGTGGGCGGGATATAGGCGGAGATGATGGTGATTGCGGGGTGACCGGTCATGCCGAGCCGACAGATAGAGATCTCTAGCTGAGAGATTAGGGCGGGCGGGTCTATCGGGATGCAATGGAGGGACTTCCTATAGTAGATGAGTGTACCGCCCTTGTGGCAGCGAGCCCTGTCATTGCGAACTATCTTGTAGTTGGCAATGTTCGGGTTCCGCAGATGGGGCTTCAGGAAGGTTTCCTGGACTAAGAGGACATCGAGCTGGTGATCGCGGAGGAAGGCGGCGATCTCATCGCGTTGATTTTTAATGCCGTTTGCATTAAAAAACCCTAGTCTAAGGGATCGGGGTTTGGTAACGCTCATTCTTTGTAAAGCCATTGGAGCTTTTTAGAAGTTGAGGGTTTGCATGACTTGCGTAATCTGAGGATACGCATTGAAAATCTCGGCGATGCGCCGAGGATTGCCGTTACAGGCTTGGATTTCCGCTGCCATGGCATTTGCGGGGGCAATAAAAGCTGCGTAAGCACC
This sequence comes from Gortyna flavago, assembly GCA_963669345.1. Taxonomy (NCBI): domain Eukaryota; kingdom Metazoa; phylum Arthropoda; class Insecta; order Lepidoptera; family Noctuidae; genus Gortyna; species Gortyna flavago. The sequence goes on along the minus strand of OY770131.1, from coordinate 15,527,210 downwards.
GATTATTACCTCCATGCTGCTAGGCTGGGGGCGGGAGGCGGGGGTCGGGGGGGACCTACTGGGACCAGCGGGAGCCCTGGGCGCGGCGGCGGGAAGGGCTACCGGTGGGGCTACTGGGACCGAGGGGCCTACTGATGGCGCGGGGATGACAGTTGCCATCAGCGCTGGGATAGTCGGGGGTGGGGGGGGCACCGAAGCTGCGGGAGCTTTGAGGTGGTTGAGGTTCGCCCATGGGGAGGGCCTTTGGGGACTGAGCCTATCGGGCATCTGGGAGGAAGGGATCGGGATCCTCACAGAGGGGCTTTCCCTTTGCTGACGGTCGCTCGCGCGCTTCGTCAGTTTGGGAGAAGAAGACTTGGGAGCCTTGGGGCAGCCACGGTAGTTAGCCGGGTGCCCGGATTGGCCGCAAAGAACGCAGCTCGGTGGCTCTGTGCACTGAGAGCGGTCTTTGGGGCGGGGACAGTCTGACGTGCCGTGGGCACCTAGACACTTGACGCATCTAGGTGTCGCGTAGCAGTGGGATTGGGAATGGCCATACAGTTGGCACCTGTGGCATTGTCCGATGAGGTTGGACTTCCTGGGTTTCTCGATAGAGATACCCGAGAGGGAGCAAACTGACTTCACCTTGAAGATGGGGTGATGTCCTTCAGTAGGGTCGCAGATGACCAGGACCATGTCGTAGACTAATTACAAATGTTCAAGAGACTTTTTTTATTTATAGCGTGGCGTAGCGTTAAAAGGCTGTAGGAGGCTATAAGGTGGACTGACGACCTTGTGAAGACCGCAGAAATATATCTATGTCCAGCACTGGATGTCTTTGGGCTTAGATAATTATAAATATGTATAACCACGATACGAAGAAACATAATTATTATCATAAAAAAATCGAAAAAAGAATACGAACATTTAAGTCTGCCCAACAAATTGCGACATTTTGTCAAGTGTATTCGAAATTACTATATCCCGAAAAAATCTTGTAATAACTGAACGAATGTACCTAACCCTTAGTTTTTGTGACATCTACAGAAATATGTTTCAAGGATATTGATGTAGCTCCCAAATGGTCGAGCCCATTTGTTCTGACAGCTGTAATTTTATTTTGTAAGGGTTTTAGTAAGCTCTTATGGTTTTGGAAAAAAGGCGATAAGAGTCCTTCCTGCATGTGATGAAATCGTGTCTGGCATAGGAATGGCATTGTACCTCAAATCATTATTTGGTTTCCAGAGTCCTATGATGAAAACTAGATATGTGTTTTCTTATTGAGAAAGGGATCCTGTATTTTTGGCTATTTTCTGCGTAAAATTCTTGTTATACCTACCATTATTTTTATCATAATTTAATTGACGGGAAAGGCGCCAAATTTTAACCTTAATATGTATATTATTTAATCGTTTAAGGATGTCGGTTACTTACAAAAAAAAAGAAAGAAAACTTTCTGCACAAACAAAACGCAAATTACAAAAACATAATATGACATAAAATATACACATACAAAGTAGCCAAAAGCCTCGTACTTAAACATATAAAAAATTGACAATTCTGTCTATTGCTTGTCAAATCAAAGACAACAGAATAAACAACAATAAAAACAAAACCTAAATGCCAACACGCGCATTACGTTTCGTCGAGAAGTAAATGAAAAGCTTTCCAACGAGTCATTATCATAACTCATGAATAACGATAAAGATTTCTTTATCAGGCAACTTTATAAAATAAAAAAGTTACCTGCGTGTGAGTCTAAAGATTTATTCAAGTTGGAGTATCTATGTAGGTACTTTAGATACAAAGCTTATCATTAGTACCTAAGACTAATAGAAATACCTAATAAAACTTAAGGGTTTGCTTTACCTTTTCGTTCTAGTTTCAGATTATTATTTTACTTACTGAAGTAGGTAGGTACTCGAAAAGTAAAATAAAAGTAAAAAGTCATCAGTGAAATTGAAAACTTAAAACTGTCTGCAAATATTTTTTTCTGATGAGAATTTAATCTGACTAAACCACTATTAGTTATTCTGTGATTAAACTTAGATTTTTTATTTGTCAGACCAAAAGGATAGCTAATAATATATTATAGCCTTAGATTATCTTCATTATTTTGTTTTCGTGAATTTTTCCCATGTTTTAATAGTTATTCTGCTATTCGGGGCGGAGACAAATCCAACAAATCAAAGATCATAACAATCGATATAGCCGTTCTTGAGTTATAAATGGTGTAACTAACCCGACTTTGTTTTATTTATATAGATAGATAGATACCTAGATGTCATGTTGACAAAAAAGGGTCGATCGCAGCCACTGAGATAAAGTACTATAATAGTTCTATGATCGCAGCTGTTTTATTTTAGTATAGCAAATAAAAAATCAGAGTTTAGCGATTTCTTAACGGATAACCGTAAAGTCTTTCAATATGGACCATGAATGGCATTATTTTATTTTATTTCCGTGTAGCCAGTTAATCGCTTGAGCCCCGCTAATGAGACATAATTGATTTTCTATTGTAGCTTACCTACTACATAGGGTACAGGCGGGGCTTGAGTTCTACTCAATCCAGTTTTTTTCAGTGAGGTATTAATTCATAGTATTATAACCCAGGTTCGATTCTCAGGTCGGGCAAAGTGTTATTGGTAATTTCTCCAAAGCAGACTGGAGCTATGCCCGGTTGGTGACAATAGTATTGTCCTCTATTACAAATGGCTTAATCCTACTACAATATTATATACGCGAAAGTTTGTGAGGACGGATGGATGGATGTTTGCTACTCTTTCACGCAATAACGGATAAATAAATTAAATAAATAAATAAACGAATAAACGGATTTCGATGAAATTTGATACACAAATAGTTTATAACCAGGATTAACACATGGGATACTTTTATCCCGATATTCCCACGGGATCGAAACTTATGCGGGTGAAACCGCAAGGCGCTGCTAGTTTTGACATAACTTGCGAAATGTGGTGTAATATGTAGTAGGTACCAGCTCTGCCTTACCGTTTGGGGAATACAGACGTTCTCTACATCTCATTCAATAAGGATTTGTAAACAAAAGGTTTTCAAAGAAGATGCGCTCTATTGTTTGAAGATAATCTCGTTTGAGATTGAAACTATTCAGTTACTCCTCGCCGTAACAACAATAAAACTTCTATTGTGCCTCGTTCAATGTGTTAAGATCGGCTTAGTTGCTGTAGTAGGTCGGTGCGGTTAACGCCTTGATTGAGTTTCGTGTGTTACTGTCATTTTCGTTAAATTGGAAATTAGATGCCTTGACACGACTTTCGTGTAATGAGCTGTCGAGAAAGTGTAGGAAAACAACGAAACATAAATGTTAAATACGTTACACCTGTGTATAATTAGCCTATAACGTTCCCACTGCTGGGACATAGGCCTTCTCTCTGTGAAAGGGAGTGGGCCATAATCCACCACGCGGCGGGCCCATTGCGGGTTGGTAGATGATAGATGTTCGAATTTTTGGTTCTAGGACATGCCGGTTTCCTCACAATATTCTCCTTCACCGTTTAGAGTAATGGTGATGAAATTAAATACCTAAAGTAAAGAGCCTGTCAGGGTTCGAACCTACGACCTGTAACTCGTGAGTCGCGGCCGTTACCAACGGGCCACCACTTCTCTTCTGAGTCTGCACTGCTCTCAACATAATTTGACATAATGGCAAATATAATATATTATGACAATAATTATTATTATTTATTTTAATTTTAATTATAATTGAATGTTTTCTTGTTTTTTTTTTTAATATTAACGGTGTACCTACCTATCCAGACGAAATTGTAATTTATATACTTAATACATTAGAAATTAATTAATTACTGTTATTGGTGCACAACCGTTGTAATTATAAAAAAAAATAAATAAATAATTTTCTTTTCCCAATAAAAGTATGTTTTATTTATAAACGATGATTAAAGTTAAGTGACGTTCAAACGTCAAAAAAACAGTCGCTAATCACTAGTTAAGCAACCTTTATGAATAAAGGGGTTCGATTTCAGCAGTAGAAAATCACAAAAACAATAGTTAACAAACTTTTTTAACTACTACAACAAATCAATCCTTCGGTACACCTAAGACCCCGTTCACACGGAGATGATCAGTACGGTTTTCACACATCAACATCATTTTAAACAGTTAAATAACGTACCTACTGATCGTCGCCGTGTGTACGGGGCGTAATCGTCGACCGAGGACGAAGTAAAAGAAAATTTTATTGAAAAAGTATTCCTTTTCTATTATTTACTAATATCGCATCGAGGTACTGAGTTCAAATGGTTATAGAAGGTTCTCGATCACGCTTATCTCCATTCCTGCAGAAAGGCTTGAGTTGCCCGGATGTGGGTAGGTATTATTTGCTCAGTGTCATTACCGAATAGAAGGGAAGATGACAAAGTGTGTGATTGTATGGCATTGGGAATGAAACGATATTATTTTCATAGGATGCACGAGATCGGTAGGTATTATACAGAGTTATTGCATCATTCCTTATTGGTGGATACCGATATCTAAACACAATAAAATAAAAAGACGCCTTTTTTGGGAGATCAACGACCGCCGTTATTGTTGTTACTTGAAGTATTCGCTGAGAAAAACTGTATTTAACCCCTAAAACACTTTGCCCAACCTGGGAAACGAATCCAGGACGCCACGCTTAACAGTGGCGCTTGCGACCACGGAACCAACGGGTCAGTGGAGCCTTTATATTAATTCAGCCTTAACTACCACTAAGTATAAGTAAACGGTACAGAATAAACCATACCTCTAATGTAACTAGACTAACCGTAGCAGCGCGGTGCGGGAGGGGGGTGGGGTGACGTGATGTGAGAGCTCAGTGATTCGTCAAGTTGTGACAACTATCACCCCTCCCGCACAGCACAGCTACCTCAGGCAACGTCTTAGTTAAGCGGTCGGCCTATAAGCCTGTATTATCCCACTGCAGGGCAAAGGCCACCCTCTCCGTTTTCCATACAAATCTATCTTTTACCAGTCCCAACCAGACCTAACCAGTAACCTTTTTTTTTGTTAGCCTATGCTGCCCACTGCTGGGCAAAGGCCTCCCCCTAAATCCTTCTAGGAACTCTTTTCCCGCGCCACCTCGAACCAGCTCTCGCGGTACGCGTCCAGATCATCTCGCCATCTCTTTTTGGGCCGGCCTCGGCGGCGCCGTCCATCTTCAGGCACCCATTGTGTGGATTCTTTTGCTCAGCGGTCATCATGCATACGGCTGATGTGACCCGCCCAATCCCATTTGAGCCTGGCAGCCTTCTTTCCTACGCAGCGTGGTGTTCTGAACATTTCCATTTAACAAGTCCTCTAGTAAGTAAATCTGGCTAAATTACCACTCAATATAAGTTAACGGAAAACCATAACCTAGTTTACCTAGACAAAACCGACAGTAACATACTGTTCCGGAACAATTTAATCCTCTCACACCCAATACTATTACATTAGAACGTAAGCCAACCGGATCGAACTCCCCCCTAAGGGTGCCTTTCTACAAGAGATGTGCGAGCTAGCTGAGCGAGGTTAAAGGTAAGCTTCGATACTATGTGTCTATAAGCTATGTGTCCGATCGGGTTTCCTATTAGCCAAAATTACGAACTTCCATAGAAACTTTTATCCCCTCTTTAGCCCCCTTATGGGCTGAATTTGAAAAATCCAGCCTCTATGCTCATCAACTCAGCCTAACGCAGTCCACTGCTGGACATAGACTTCTCCCAGGCTGCATCACAATTTATTTATGTTTTTTATTTTTATTTTATTTTGTGAACATAGGTGATTACAGGTGTTTTCCAATAATATAAATGTCAAGTACACAAACCATGCTCCGCCGATAGGCATACAAAGTAAACATATTCGTAAAAATGAAAAAAAAAATGAAAAAAAAAGCACGCAGTAGTTATAGACGAAATTAAAACAATATCAAGAGAACATATTATTAGGCATGTCAATAAGTGATAGAATTGTCATAATAATATATAAGGAAAATGTCATGAAAATACACAATGTCAATACATTTCAAATTTGTCATCAATATACTCCTTAACTGAATAATATACCTTGCCATTTAGTAGCTTAAAGAGTTCGCTTTTGAATTCATTATTATTCTTACAATTTCTGATATGACAAGGTAGTTTGTTATACAATTTAGGTGCCATTGCATAAACACTTTTATAGGCAAAAGCAGTTCTGGTGATTATTGTTTTCAACTTATCTGAGCGACGTTGACTTTCTACATAACTAAACAAGTGTATATTGGTTTTTACAAACATCAGAACCTCATAGATATACAGTGAAGGTACTGTCAGAATATTTAACTCCCTAAAGTGTGGCTTACATGTATCTGTTGTTCTTAATTTGCAGATGGCTCGGATGCATCTTTTTTGTGCCAAAAGCACGGAGGATATATTTGAAGCATTGCCCCAGAATATAAGTCCATACCTCAATGTGGATGCTACATAACCGTGGTATGCCGTTAATAGGGCTGTTTTGTTTGCAATTTTGCCTAGCATGTATAGGGCATAAGAGAAACGGTAAAGTTTCAAACAAACACTATCAATTTGATTTTTCCATGACATATCATTGTCAATGTGCAATCCTAAAAACTTTGTAGTATTTGTTTCTAGTACTGCGTCTCCTTTATACCTAATTTGGTATTGTGTTTGTCTTTTTTGTCGAAGTTTAAAGTCCATTATTTTGGTTTTAGTTAAATTTATTTTAAGGTTATTAGCGTTTAACCATTCTATAATTGACACCAGGTTTGTGTTTATATCTAATTCAATTTCTTTAAAATTACCCTGGTCGAAAACAATAGTGCTATCGTCTGCAAATAAGCACATCTGATGCCTGGTTTGCATTTGGGAGATCGTTTATGTAACAGATAAAAAGTAAAGGACCTATGACAGACACTTGTGGCACCCCATACGAAATAGTTCTTGTACTTGAGGAGTATATTGTTTCAGTTTTTGTCTTAATGTTTACTTGACTGATCTGAGTAAGCTGTTTTCTACCTTCTAGATACGATTGTATGAGGTCAAGCAAATTACCTCTAATACCGTAGCTATAAAGCTTTTTTAATAGTATTTTATGGTCAACGTAATCAAAAGCGCGGGTCATGTCCATGTACATTGCTACAGCCTGTTTTCTGTTGTCCATGTTGTGGTGTATCTTTTTAAGGAAGTTGTACACTGCCATATTAATAGTTTTGTTTTGCCTGAATCCCATTTGTTCCTTACAAAAAATGTTGTTTTTTTCAAAATAATTGTTAAGCCTATTATAAATTGCTTTCTCAAGAACTTTTGAAAATATAGGAATTAACGCTACAGGTCTATAATTGCACATTTTGGTTTTGTCCTCTTTTTTGTGTAATGGCTTGACAATCGTGATTTTTAGGGCTTCTGGAAAAACTCCATTTTGTATACAAGCATTTATTATGTCACATAGCACTGGTGCTATAGTAGGTCCTACTGATTTGACTACGCTGGTCTTGATGCCATCACAACACCCTGTCGTCCGCCTCTCGCATCCAGTCTGTCCCTGCCACCTTTCTAAGGTCGTCGGTTCATCTAGCTGGAGGGCGTCCAAGCTACGCTTGCCGATACATGGTCTCAACTCTACGCAGTTTTCGTCTGATCCACCAGCCATCGGTCCTTTGACAAACATGGCGAGCCAACTGCCACTTCAGCTTGCTAACTTTATACTCACTTTCGTTATTTAAGGAACTCTTATGCAAAGTTTCATGTTTCTAGACCTAGAGGTTTAGGATAAGCGTTGTCTGTTAATAAGTGAATGAATACATTTTTTTTTAAAGTAGATTTCTACTAAACAAACGTGGTGTACAAACGTTGTTATGATGTGCTTCGCACGAGGCAGCTGTGCATCTTACCTTTTTAGTATAGTCTATCGGATGTCAGTCCACTTTGACCTTGAGCTGAACTAGCGTAGTAGGGAGTTTCAATAGAGAATTAGATGCCAGCTTATAATGGTTTTGGTTTTTTCTCCACAGACGTGCGGCCTTCTGTATGTTATCTACTCAGCTCTGCAACATACTTCACATAGCTACACTACTTGCGCATCCCTAGCAGACATCCCTTGCTTTAAATACCATATAAAAAAATTTATTCGGTGAACCTTTTGTATCTGAGCTAAGCTATGAAAATGTATCGTTACATTTTCATAGCTTAGCTCAGATATAAAACTGGTCATATTCGTTGATATCAAACACATCCCTCGCTACACAGCTTAGCACATCTCACTTGCAAATGCAGCCTAACAGTCTTATTTATTGAAAAGTTGTTTTTGTCGGCAACAAGGAAACTTGAGGATATCCGCGACCCGGGCAAATCCGGGCCATAAAATGAACCGTAAAACCTGTTGGTGACATAGCCGGGCAACGGAATTGATTGCAAGTCAAGGGCGACCAAGGTTAAGGGCGCATAACTTCCCTTTTAGATAATGCTGGTAAAGTGTCATTCTCGTGGTACGAAAACCTTTACTGTAAGCGATTTTTACGGGATTTTATCGAATTGGATTTGGGAAAAGTTTTTGGTATTGGAACGGTTATAGAACGAACGTATTATAGATTTATTTTGATGTTAGAAATGGTGGATATTTTTGTGCAATTTTTCTTCACGTAATAACATAATTTATAATACCTAATTATAGCCCCATAAGCTGCTCGCCCCCTATCACATAGAACTTAAATATAACGGGTGAAATGAGGGTGGTTAGACAGTGGTCTGCCTGGGTGTGCCTATTAAGAATAGCTGCATACGTAATGTTAGGTTATGTTGTCTTAAATGTCGCCATTAAGAAAAAAAGTGAACAAATTGTATTGACAATAATTAAGATCCTAACAAGGAACTAGGAAATGTGTTAAGTAGACACTTCTGACCCGCTTAAATTCTCTAAAAGAAGTAGTACCTATGTATCAAAATACTATATACCGGATGATTTTTTTTTACTGTCTCGAAATTTTTACAGGATGTGTTCTAACCACGAATATGAACAACTTTCACTATAGGACCAACTCTGAAATCACAAAAAAATATCTGCTGTTTAATTTCAGAGTTGGTCCCATAATGAAAGTTGTTCACATTCATGGCTAGAACAGCCTGTAAAAAATTTGATACGGTAAAAAGATTCATCCAGTAAGTAGGGATACAACACAAAGCAGTAGCGATCCTAAGGATCGGACATGAGATAAAAAGGAGGCTGTCAACCGCAGATTAGATTTCATTTATCAATGGAAGTACAAGTCAAAAGCTTTTATGTTTGGTGGAAAAATCTCGCTGTAAATTGAACGTTATGACATTTCAAGGAATTTTTATGTTATTGGCAAGGGCTATGACAGAGTTTCGTGGTATCTTGCAGAGAATAGGAGAACCCTTCACCACCCGCAAATCTTCTTACGTAATAAAAGGCTGCATCAATATTTGGGTACCCTACCCCAGTTGCTAGATGCTTTCAAGGGGGATACCCAATTGATGCAGTCCACTATGCATGCTTATTAAGAAATCACAAATACAATATATAATTATATAGGTATGATGTATGAGTATATAAAGGAAAAATAAAATTTGAAGGACCCATTGGGTATCAAAATTTTTTTCCGCATCGCTGTTAGTGGAAAAAGTGCCCAAAAAGCTAACAGCATTGTCACATTGGATGGCATTGAAGAGCCGACCACCCGCTTGGCGGTGTTCCGAAAACCCGATGAGCACTAAAATTTATTTTATTTATTGACAGAACATTACATACTAAACCACTAGGTATGTCATGTATAATGACGGTGAGCACTAGAAGGATTTTTTACAATTCATCCCCAAATATACTAAAAAGGAGATAAAAGTTTGTATGAAATTTGTCATAATATTTCCAGATGGGAAATCCCATTGGGCACACGACTTGTACCTACTCTACAGGATGAAATTGAATAGGTGCGCCAAATTAAAACATGTAATTGAACATGTTACAAAAAAAATTAAATTGAAGAACATGTCACCTCTCACACAAAACTGTCGAAACACCCCACGCGTCGGAGTAGTTGAATGGGCGCAGTCAATGACACTTGTGTACACTTGGTGTACCGTGGACGTTTCGAGCACTTTCTCTTATGTACACTCGGTGTACACTTGACGCTTGAGGGGTTAAGGAAAGGGATGCATATACGTGCGCGTAGGCAAGTGATTTGGTAACATCGTAGCGCGCCCTTTTTCGTAGGAACGGTCAAAATTTCGTAAATACTGTTAGTTCAACGCATTGCCAACTTGCTTCATGTTGTGAACTTTGCAATAAATGGATTGCTTATCAGGCGCGCGCTAAAATAATTGATACTTGAATTGCCTTATTAAAATGTGTTTTGACAGATTTTGATATGATTATAGTTTTCTGGAACGTCGATAATTCGTGTCTACTTGAAGGCAATAAAAACTTACTTTGCACTTTCTAAGACGATAATTACAATTTTTTTTTTTTCAAGAATTTATATTTGGAAAATGACAATTTAAAGGTAATGATTATGTAACAGTTACTGCACCTCATTTTTCGAGTTTACGCAAGTTTTCAATTTCATTATGCATAAATTGACTAAGTGTTTATGAATGGCAAGCGTCAATGGCAGAGGCGTTGTTGCTCGTTGAGGATCACCGTCAACGCGTCGGCGACTACCGTCGACAACGTGCCGATCGTGTATTTGAGTACGGTGCTCAAATACTTGAGCGGCACGTTGTCGTCGAAGCGTGTCGGTGGCTGCAGTTACCTCTGGCGTTACGCTTGCCGCTCATGCATATAAGCATTAAGCCCAGAGAGGACAGGACAGTCTGTCTGTCCAATAAAAATATCATAATAAAATTTTGCCACTGTAATTTCAATTTTATTCAACTAAAAATCTTCCATCACTATTCTGAAAAACTCATCTACATTTTTTAAAACGTCGTATAAAATAAAGATTCGATCTTTTCTAATAAAGTCATTTTCTCCTCTTTACGAACGAACTCTGTATTAATCAAACCTCCAGCTGCGGAGACTAAAAACAAAAGAATGTTTGAAGCAGAAACAAAAAATAACCTGCCAAGAGTGAGTCGGACTCGCGCACTAAGAGTGACATATCACCAAAACTTGTATAGTTCGGCTTATTTTCTTATTTGCCATGATAAATGCCGTAGAAACAGGTATTCTGAAAAAAAAATTGGGAAAAGAAAGAAAATACGTTCTCATTGTGGTAAACAGTTGCAGTTCAGTTCATTTTATTAATAAGTAATTATCAAAATTATATGCTAATAAAATTAGTCATAAAATTTACAAAAATATAGCGTGGAACACCAGTTAACAGTTAACATGACGCAGAGAAAGTACACAAACACAGAAAATAATAAGTTGGGAAAAATATGCGTCACATCCACGCACAACGGCCATCGCTCAGCATAATGCTGAGGTCCTATGCGAGACAGAGCCACAGCGCTGTGGTTTTCAGCGACAGCCGGCGTTTACGTCAACCAGTACAATATATAAAGAGCTAAAAATAACACAATAAGAAATAAAATAAATACACAATATCTAGTTTTAAATGTACATAATATAAACATCATAGATTTATAAAAAAAAGAAAGTGAAGCACAGTAAGTATGCCGGGACCGTTTGTACAAACACGCCTCACGCTCACATTTACATCATAGTATGCCGACCGGCCGCCATTACGTGACACGACAGCGTCAATCGTCAATCACGCACACATAGATCGGTACGGTGCTTCACATTCGTTATGCGTGGTGCGAAGTCTATCTTTTTTTATAAGTCTATGATAAACATAATAACTTTAAATGCAACACAACACACCTTATACAATTACAAAGATACAGCCGTGTGACAGATAGATAGATAGCGTAAATTAGTACCTACTTAATACGGTAAACTGCTACGTACCTAATAAAGTTACGTTTTCACCCTTTGTTTACGGAACCCTAAAAGATCACTATCACAAATACTCAGGGTGCGATGAACTGAAGTAATTTATTTCAACAAGGACTTTTACGGGTCTATAAAAATTTTCGTTCATTTCCCGCAATTAGGAGGTATCCCGCGGCGATAGAGGTGTTAAGAGTTACGAGGGACTGCAAGTAATATAGTTGACTTAATTAATTTTGAGATTACCTACAGTTTACTGCCTTTGCGAGGCCCGGATTTTTTTACTTAAGTCCAAAAAAAGGCTGGTTGGAAAAAGTACCTACATACAGTTACAGAAAAAAAGTTAGGCCCGTATTAAATTCATGTTGAAATTATTTAACACTATTATAATTATATCAACTCAACTCAACTCAAAGCATGTATTTCAATTAAACCAATTACAGGCACTTTTGAATTGTCAAGGGGTCGGTTAGTCAGAAAGATGAAGCTAGTTTGCCCATTCCAAAGCGTAGGTACCTATGGAGAAGAACGGGCAAGAAACTCCATGGACACTATATTATGCCGTGTGTACATAATATATATGTCTATATATGTATATAGACATATATATTATGTACACACGGCTACACATCAAGCTATGCATTTCCAGTTTTAGTTGACCTCGCATTGTATTATAGGTTTTTCGTACAATCAGAAGTCAGCTTATACTTGTTCGTCGAATCGTTGAGCTCCTCAACTTCTGAGTTGAGCTGCACGATTTTGACAAATGCGTGCACTGACTGGACAGGTCCGCTCAATCTGTGTGGTTCTTTCCTCAAAAGACCATTTCAGACACCAATCTACATGGTCTTCACATGATCTGACCAAGATTATGTCTGGACTTTAAAAGAGACTGTGACCTCTGAGTTTGTTTCGGCCTTTCTTCTCAGAATAGTCAGATAGGAAACGCCGACCTCATCTAGTTTAAAAAAATATGATTGATGTGTAAAAGTGTTTGTACAAACCTACTTACAGAAAATAAATCATTTATCATTCATTTATCATTTATCACTGGTTATGTAATAGCTTGATGTGTAGCAGTGTGAAAAAAAAAAACAGTGAAGAGCTCAGAGTCAGTGGGGAAAGTGCCCAGTTGGCGGCGTTGCCACCATAGAAGGCAATGCTAACCTTTGGTGGCGTGAAGAGTCGACCAACCGCTTAGCGATGTCCCGAAATACTCGATGAGCACTCGGACCCCACGTAGTGTTTCAACCTCAAACGGCTCAAACATATTTTGCGCCGGACAACTTTTCAGTTTTGCGTCAATTTGGAAATATGCCAACCTTTTTCACGCTGCTGATGAGACTATTGTCCGTTGCACGTGCGGATTTACTGTAACAAATTCTTTTGAATTCACTTCCAAACGTGCATCGCATTACGCATGCATATTACGTACCTATTTTAAATGTTTAAAAAAAAATCCTTGGTTAGATACAAAAATTGAATACCTATTATTTAATTTAGGCTTCTTTTGGCTCGCCCCCTATTACTTCGGACTTAAACATAACTGGCAAAATATGGGTGTACTATGGGTACACTTCTGCCTCACCCTTTAGGGATTACAGGTGTGTGTGATATTAGGTATGTTGTGTTATTACATTTATGAGCATTTGTATATGAGAAAAGAATTCTACATTAATGAAAAGGTACTTTAATTTAGCTCTACGAGGATACAGGATGGCGAAAGTTAGAGCCCGATTCCCCAGGACGGGGTGGGTCGGGGAAACAACGGAGCGGACGAAGTCGCGGGCAGAAGCTAATATTTAATACAATGCTTTAGTCGTTACATAACTCGAATTCTGTCGGCTTAAAAAAAGTTAAGCAACAGATAAAGAAAATTCATTCCGAATATTTTTATACCAACTTCCTAAAAAGTCGTAGGAATTGGACGTTGTATCTTTTTATTGCTAGTCTTTATGGCTTAATGTTGTAGACTTTTTGAATTAAATTACTCTCTCGAGATCTCTAATTTTAAAATAAGTCGCGTTACAAGCGGGAAACGAATTATTTTGCCACGATTTTCTCAAGCGTATTTTTTATTTACAGTTTTGGTCCCGTGATTTTGGTTGATCAAAAATAAACATACCGATAAAGAGGAAATAGGTGTAACCCGGCCCTTGAGCTGTTTACAGGAATTAATAAGAAACAAGATGTTGATGGTTTCTATTGGTATTACACTACTCACCACCGTGCTAAAGTAAATTTATAAGGTATAATCTGTTAGGGAAAGATTCAATTAAACAAGTACTTTCTTAAGCAATTAAAGTTTATGTTAATACATAGAAATAGGTAGGTACACAAACAAATAATGTGGCGAGCCACTACACTATATACCTTTCCCAAACACTTGGGCACCCACCCATACAAATAGTCTCCGTTCCTACTTGTATTGGTGAAAGCCTGCAATGAGACTTATTACAATTTCTCAGAGTCGCTTTATCGAGTCCGTGAGATGAATTACCACTTAATAACTTAATAACTTCTAGCTCAACCGTTCAAGTATTGACCTTTTAGGATTGTGCTCATAAAGGGAAAATAACGATTATGCAAAGCAATACCCGAGACACAATACTCTATAACAACTGGCTTATCACCTAGTTCCTACAAAGGCCTAACTCTCTCATATGATAAATTATGACACTATAGATTAACTCAGTTAACGATCGAAATACCGTCAGTTGACGATTGAGTTACCCTCAGTTGGCGGGATTAAGTCCCTTGGCTTCGTTCACAGGTTAAACCGACAGGTTAAAACACACGAATAACGTGGCCTACGGGCATAGAAGGTGACGCTGTCGTTACCTCGAGTGGCGAACTTCCCTCTTCACCTGTATTCGGCTAGGTAAGGCCTTCCTTACTGCGGATGACCACACCACAGGGGGTAGACTAGAGTCGCCTGCACCCGGATCGATTTCCTATCATCCGATCACAGGGCCGCACCGAGACATCACGAATCGCTCGCGCGTAGCTTCGTACAATAAAGAAAGGCTAGCATATAGCCAGACCTGTAACAACGTCCTTGTGTCAGAACAAAAATGTAAGACCCAAAGGTTGACCAACAGTAACAAGGAAAATGATTGAATACTCACAGGGTTCAGCTTCTGCTGTACTTATAAATACCCCAGAGGGTTATTAGGGCACATCCCGATCCTCCCAGGAATACGTCCCTTCAAGTCAACCTCTTGGCTCGTGTCCTCGATCGTAAAGGCCGGAAACACTCTTGTCTTTTTTCAAACCGATCTGACAGTTTCGGGAATGTTCTGTCACAGCCTAAAGAATATCATATCGATTTCATAAACCTAGCGCCATCTAGTGACGCGTAAGCTACACTAAACGAGCCTGTACAGACCCACGATAGACGTCGCTACCTGTTGCGACAAATGTCTATTTTGCAACGTCACATAGGGTTGTGAAACAATTATTTTCAATCGAAATTGAATAGATTCGGGAATATTTTTATATCGTAAAGAGAAAAAAAGATTTTCTCAAATATTTTTCTGTCATGGCCAAAATCCTGCCAACATTTTGAAAAACAAACTGAGAGTATTTACGAGAACAGTGACACGTTATTCCGTTTCATTCACTCACTCTAACTGGCAGTATATACAATTCAAAAGTTCACAATAAAACTTAACAAAACAATAGTTCTGGTACTAGCAAACCACGCAGTCATACCAAAGGATTTTACTCTCACACAGACGTATTTCAACCCTGATTCATGTCTCCATGACGTCACAGCATTCAAGCCCATTCCCGTACAGCTCCATGAATTCTTTATTCTCAATTTTGGATGTAACCCAAGAGTCTCGGGATCAATTGACGAACTTTGGTACTAAAAGTCCAATGGAGTAGCCAGTTGCTTGTGTAAATTTTTTGGTTATCGCCTTTTTATGGTCAGTGAGGCTATGGCGCGATGATGGGTCTCTTTGTGAGTTATTTCTGTTATTTATATTAATCTTCATGCCTGCTTTGTTTTAATTACTTTTTATTATCGTTAAACGCGTTTAGTGCTAAACATATCATGTACTTATAGCTAAGCTAAACATATTCAAAACATCATACTGTCATCATCTTCAAACGTTTGGATGATGTTTTAAATATGTTTACCGCTAAGAGGTATTAGGAATTTTGTGATTTGTGTTGCAAACGGGAATTTATGCCAGTTTTGTAACTCAATAGGTACTAAATGTAACCATGCAGATTATAGAACTAAAATTGGAACGGAAAGTTGCTAATATATAATATTAAAATGATAGCATGTAACGTCATACCAAAGAAATAAAAAAAAAATGCACTACATTCTCAGCAAAACTGAATGAAAAACAAGTAATATTTCAAAAAAGTTTGTACTTATGTAAAAGCCTAGATAATAAAGCAAAATACCAACAAAACAATAGTGTAGAAAAAACAAATACCTAGACTTGTTTTTTGGTCTTATTACAACGAATGAAACAATTTCGATTTTTTTTTTGACTTTGTTACATCTGTTTTGTAAGTTTATTGTTTATTAGTACTTAACGTTAATTAAAACTTAGTTGCAACGTAAAGGCCGTTAACAGAGGGGCAATTCTTTAAATAACGAGAATTGCCCCTTTGATCTGTCTCGATCTGTCAAAATTACCCTAAGCTTTGGACATTGATTGTCGTTGAGATGAGATTGCGACTAATACTCCGACTTTTAATTAGATGCAGCAAAATGACACTTCTTAATAACTCATTTCGGCTTGCATTTAGAGTTAGGCATGTCAAATAAGTTTCGTTTGTTACACTATTCTGTACTAGAAAAACAAGATTTGGTTGATGGCCGCAAAAAAAAAAGACGCCAATTTTAGTCATTTACTCGTATGTAACACATACGC
This sequence comes from Gortyna flavago, assembly GCA_963669345.1. NCBI lineage: Eukaryota > Metazoa > Arthropoda > Insecta > Lepidoptera > Noctuidae > Gortyna > Gortyna flavago. Next base: position 15,510,402 of record OY770131.1, on the reverse strand, counting down.
TGTCATTTTACTGCAGCTAATTAATAATCCGACTTTAGAATTGGCCTTCCGGTATTTTAAAATATGAGAAAAGCTTCTTCAATTATCGGCTGATAGAATTTTGAAGGATGATATAATCGTTGTGTCATAACCATTATTTATAATTACTAGCCCTAATTATCCTACTGCTTGGCAAAGACTTAACTCCATTCCCTTCGCTGGTCACAATTCTGCTCCTCTCTCTCTGTATAGTCGGTCTCTCATGTCTGAGGATCGTGATCAGCTTCGGAGTTACACCACTTCTCTCCAATTCTTAAACATAAAAAATTTAATCAAATTCAGTGGATTACCAGTAAATTTTTTTTTTTATGGCGTGCTCCTCGTAAATTTATAACCAATTCATTTTAAAACCCATAGCAATAAAATATTTCAAGCGAATTCATCCATTTAATACGAAAAAAATTGCAAAGAGCCTTTTTTTTAATTAAAGGAAGAGATTACTTGACAAGCCATCTTCTTTAGAAAGAGCCTTAATAATGTTAATCATTTCCAAAAAAATGTTAATAATGAATAATATACATTTGCCCACAGAGGTTTGATGTGGTTTAATTTGGTGAGCCATTCCCACTTGTGATATTGATAGGTTGAAATTCATGAGGTGCAGAAACTATTATATAGACTATTACAACCCGGTTTCTGAGGTTTCTGGTTTATTTTAATTTATTATCATAATATTTTCTGAATTGTTTTTTTTTTACTTGTTTTATTATGGACGCTTTTAACGTGCATTCTCACAACATGTATAATGTCAACATGAATGATGTAATCAATATTTTGTAACAATTTTATGATTTACTAGCTTCTGCCCGCGACTTCGTCCGCGTGAAATTTCACCCTTCCCCCATTCACCCTCTTAGGAGTGGAATTTCGAAAAAACCTTTCTTAGTCGATACCTATAAACACTTCACAAAGAACACACTCTCCAAATTTAATGTCTCTATGACCAGCAGTTTAGGCTGTGCATTGATATAATCAGTCAGACAGGATCACAGGACTTGAAAGTTATATTAGATTATAAAAGTAAACCTAAGTACATACCTAATAAAAAAAAAACTGAACACAGAAAATAAAATACCTACTACCTAAATAAACCTATTTCTGATGATAACTAATCTAAACTCAATAAATAAGCAAAATCCCTAAAAACTAATATCTATACAAATGACTAATCCTACCTAACAGTTTTATAAAATAACCTACGGTCACTACGTACACTATCAAATATACTACCCATACTTTACAATTAAAATCTATACCTACGACTTATAAAAATAAAGCTAAATAACTCTAACTTAGAATTGCAAGTACAATAGCAGTTAAAACATACAATTTATAGAATGCTAATAAGAACGAACTGTGAACTGTGCTGCGAACGGTGCAAGCCAAATTCAACCTTCAGCACTACATTTGCAGTGCGGGTGACGTAACCTACGACAAACTTATTATTTGCGGTTGGTACACTAATCGGGTCTAGGGATCGAACCGCAAAATTAAGTTTGTTTTTTATTGTATATTATACTTTTCCGGGATAAAAAGTACCCAGTGTGGTGCCCAGGATATTAAAGAATAATTATACCAAGTTTCATCGTAATCCGACCGGTACTTTTTGCGTGATGCCTGAACAAACAGACAGACAGACAGACAGACAAAAATGTTTTAATCACATTTTTGGGTTCGGTGTCGGTCTAGTAATACTCCCTGCCATTTATTTTTTTGATATTTTCAATGTACAGAATTTTCACTTCTACAGATTTATTATAAGTACCTATAGAATAGATAAGAGTGTCCATGGAGCTTCTTGCCCGTTCTTCTTTATAGGTACCTACTACGCTTGGAATGGGAAACTAGCTTTATGTTTCTGACTGACAGACCCCCGGTGTTCCGAATTCTGTCCTGTCTTATAACACCCAGAATTCTGCGTTCCATCGCTCTTTGGCAAACTCCAAGGCGGAACTTTTGTGACTCGGTGAGCAACCAGGTCTGAGCACCGTAGGTAAAAGACTGAAAACGCTCATTGAGCGAAAAAAAGCTCAGAACGTGTTGTGGTCACTGTACAACATTCACATCGCGAAATTCGTGTTATAGCTCTTATGAAAACGCTCACGATGCGATTGAGCAATCACAGAAAGACTACATAGCCTAATTCGTGTCGTCACCTTGCTAATTATGGCAATGAAAGAAAAGTCATGACGTGTATGGAACCATATTAGAATACGACGCACAGTGATCTACAGACGAAGTCTAACTATAACTAAGTATTTCAATAATATGCTAGTAAAATGGAGCACTCGAATGTCAACAGTAATATCCGTAGCGGGTACAACTTTATCGAAGGCCATCCGACCGTCAGAACGGTTATCACGCGGTCTGCAGGGAACTTATAGCGATCGCAATAATCTTGGAACGGGATGAGTGAAAATTGTTATGATATTATTATGTTTGAACTACGAGTATATTAGACCGGTTCTTTGAAAAGTTACAGTTTTCGACGGGCAATTCAGGTGAATAGTAGAACGATGTGTTAACCATTACCATCAGTACCTGGTACTTACCTACTTGCAGGCACTCTCTCCTTCCATAATGTTATTTGAAAACATTTTAAAAGCCAATTATTTATAAAAGCGTATCCGTGGAGTTTCTCGCCGGCTCGTCTCCATAGGTAAGAAACGATCTATTGGTACCTTGCACGTAGCTTCTGACGTTTCATAATTGCCTGTGTAGGTTTTTTTTTTCTTGTTTGCCTATTTTGTATCCACTGCTATGCAAAGGCTTCCCTTTTGTCTTCCAAACCTTTGTCTTGTGCAATCTCTGGCCATGTTAAAAATGTATTGTAAAAAAAATATTTCACACAAACCTAGGTTTATTTGAAATAAAATGTTTTTTGCTGTCAAATTAGTCAGCCAGGTTCTGAAAACTTAAATAAGAAAATAGAGAAATTGTTTTCGAAAAAAAAATGCTTTGTGGCATCATAAAAAAAATTCTCGAGTTTCGTGGGTTGGTTTACAAGAACATTTACAAACACAGCTCTGACTAATACTACCCCGGAACATTTGTAGACCATAAAAAAAATGTACGAGCTATATAGTATCGCTTGTACAGTTTTTTTTTATTCTAAGTTCTTCCGGCTAATAACTCAAATAATTGTTTTTTTAAATTACCATAAAAATCTGGACACAACACCCTTTCGATACACGTCCACAAGTATTATAAATGAACTCTCCATAACTCTTGAATGGGATGAGGACATGACAGAACCAAACAGGGATGAGGGAGACCACAGAAGTGTGCGGGGGAAGGGTGTCCAAACTGTTCTTTAAGAGTTTTTCTTTGTCAAGACGACGTGTTACCGATGTCCTGATGTTTTAGCGTGGATTTATGCGAAAGGGGTTGACGACCGATAGTTGAGTCAGAGGAACATGGAGTAAGTAAGTTTAAAAATTTTTGTGGTCGTTCGGTTTTCGTTAAAGGTACCAGGAAAATTATGAAAATAAATTATGACGGTCGAAACTGCATTACTTCATAGATTTACATAATCACCACTTCTTTGATAAACATAGGTATAGGTAGGTATTAAAAGCCCACGTTCGCACCGAGGGATTAAAATCCAATCCTTACCAATATTTTATTTTACGCTTTCAAAAATGTTCAAAATATCTCGAAAACTATTGTATTTCGGACATACTTATGAGGTGTTCAATTTGTTGCATTTTGCCCCCCCCCCCCTATCAGCTCATGACAAATATACATCGAATTACAATAAATAGTAAGCCTGTATAAAGCAAGCAATATCTTAGTACGAGTACCTATATCGACATCAGAAACACACAATTATGTATAATAATTGATGCATCTGCAAGATTCCATTCAACTATCTGCATTCAACCAGTAAGGACAATAAAATCAATCATGCATCACTAATCTTATCATAATATTATAGTACCTACTTACATCCGAATGATGTAGCTGATAGGATTAGACTGGCAAATAGGAATATTAATCAATAATCATTATAAGCTGTTTACCAGAGGATATATCTACAGTATACACCCGGTATTTGAATGAAAAATTTGAAGTTGAGAACTTGTGTAACTGTAGCATTAATAATAATAATCCATTTATTTTCAGGTAACAAAGACCCATAGATACATACCTTAACCTAAGTATACATAATAATAATTATAGTAAAATTTTGTTAGTATAGTAAATACCATTACATAATTAAGGTGATTCGATCAATGTGGGCTACATTGAAATTTGCAAACATCAAATGTTTTACGTTTTGGACAAAGAATTTTGTTAGCTACATTGTAGGAATCACCTGAGACAAGTGGCTTTTAAAGCGTTTCGTATTTCTATAACGACTTTCAACAGGATTGACATTGAGCATTGACTTATGTTAATTCCATACATTTTGAAATTTAGTTTGATATAGGTAACATGGGTTTCACCTGAATTAAATGTTTTTTTAAGCAATAATAGGTCTGCATCATGATAGTATAAGAAGATAAACATTTCATGACACTAACAAAAACTAAATTATTCAAGTTTGGGGAAAATGGCTATATATATACTTACTAATAAACGTAGTATAGCGTCTGTATAGTTACACAACGCTTTGTCTTCTTCTTTCGAAAGTCAAATTACTGACGACTGAAAGAGAGAAATCGGTGTGTAACTATTCATCTGATATAATACGTTTATTAGTAAGGGGGTAGAAAGTAATCGAATACATTCTGGCAAGAGCTCAACTGGCACCACGTCCTTTTTATTCAAGCAAGTAATCACTGGGGAAATAGCTAGTTCAAATTTAGAAGAACCGTAGAAAAGGATGAGAATTTATAGGTTATTAAAATGGCTTTGGGTAGAGTTATAAATGGTGATTTAGTTGAAAGCGGTTATAAGTGTGTTTTGTTTGAAGTTAAGATGGCATTTTTGTGAAAAAATTAAGACTGATGACAGTTATTTTCTAGTTTGGGGCTGTCTGAGATATGGTTATTGCCTAGATTGTAGACAAAGACGAAATACGAAGGTAATTTTCCGACGGTATATTAATGAAAGCAGACTTTTGAAAACTCTTGATTTTATCATCAAAATGCAACACTTCACCGTCTGCATTCTCTGCTCGGTCAATTCCAAATTCCATTTTTCTCCTTTTTGACCCTTCTCTGGTGAAAATAGTTTTATTGTAACAAAATACCTTAAGCGAAGCCGAGACATACTTATTCTTCCCGTCATTATGTTTTTTTTTGTCCTGTACCGTACCTGGGAACCTTCTTGTTACTGAGATATTGAAGGTCAGAGTTCCAACTTTAACGGTTTTAAACGAAAACAAGTTTAAAATGTTATTACTTAACCTTAGATAAGTACTCCCACGATCCCTGTAGGTACCGTTGCACCCGTAGGCACAATGTTTTGCATGCGTGAGGCATTGCGCACTACCGCAAATAACGAATTTTCACATCAAAAATAAAGTTTAATTTCCTAGGAATTATTTTTGTGTGAACACAGTGACGACGAAGATGGGTAAGTAATGCGTCTTTTTGTAGCTTGCATAGTGCTACTAATAGCTCCTGGTCAATGCTTTCCATTCATCAATACAGAACAGAAAGAAATATTTTAAGTGTTTTAACTGAAACTAACCACAATGTTTAAAAAGTGCACTCAACGAAACTATCTTAAGGCGTTGAAATATCACGAGAATTGTAACTTTAAAACGCGGCAGTTTCACCAGCTTAAAATATGGTTCAAGTTAAATTGTTTCACAGCCATATATCTGCGTTCATATAGTAATTTATCGAAATAAACTTTTGGACGTGACTTCTTGAAATGGAGCTCCGAAAGGAGCGACGGTTCGAAGCTAGGACTGACTGTTTCACTTTGAACTATGCTCTGAAACATAATGTGATTGTAATAAAAGTCCCGTGCTTCTGAGCTTTAAATACTTCAGTTTAGATTTATAAAACCTCTAGTAGATAATTGCGTAACCCATTATCAATCTTAATCTGAATAATTTTGAAGAATCATCCATTGCATCACATGTTGGAAAAATGTGTCTGCTCAATAACGTAAATATCGCAATGAATGCTGCTGAACTGTCAAAATGCAAGCCACCATTGCTACTGATTTTCTCTTGACTGTATTTACCTGTCATAAAGAGAAACGTAGATAAAATTGGATAAGAAAGATTTCAAAACAGAAGAAGAACTAGCAGGGGATCGTGTAGGGGGGCTGGAGGGGGGGACTCAGGGGATCAGACCGGAATAAATCATAGTGTATTACGCAATCACCCCGCTGATGTATGAACGTAATCGAAACAAAAGGCCTACAGCCATGTGAAGAAGATATGTATGCTCAGAGGTTAAAAGATCGAACAAATTTTGGCCTTAATACTTACATGATAGGACTAAATAGCAATGTAATGCCATCGACAATAAAGTAATATTCAGCGTAACTACAACTGCTTAAATTTTCAACTATATTTCCGCTATTTTAAGCTCCTCAGTCTTCAGCTAGCTAGTCTAAAGCACGTTTAAAACAGCTATAAAAGTGCTAAATCGTTTTGTTTATACTACATTTTCTTGGCAATACTTCTTCGCAGCCAATAAAAACATTTAGAAATATTAATACGGTGTTTCGAGAGTCATAAAATCGTTTTTAACTTTCATTTTTATGTTTGTGGAAAAGTTTCCGGGTGCATTGGCGTGTTTTGGTTTATATATTGGTTTGTTATTTGAAAGATTTTTTAATTTTCTGTAAGTAAGTTTTTATCTTATGTTGGAAAATCATCCTTTATATGTATCTATCAACTGTAGGGTTATTTAATACTTTCAACTGGTTAAAGACATTGCACGGGCGACACGCCTCGATGATAGAGGCACAACCGTCGACGCGTGTCGGAGACAGCCGTTGACAACATGCCGCTGGTATATTTGAGCATCGTACTCAAATACACGAGTGACACGTCATCGACGCGTCGACGGCTGCCGTCGACAACGATGCCAGGAAAAACAGTTGCCACTGTCGTCGACGTGTGTCGTTCGTGTGTATGCACACTAAGGTAAACATTATACAAAACATGGTTTCAGTAATCTCACTGGATGACGGAAGACATACCTAACATTATTAAGTAAGGTATAATATTATTATCTTACAAAATAATAATTCTTCTTACACAGCTAAATACTTATTATCGCTATACAAACCTATGATTAATGAAATATTAATCCAATCCGAAGCGAACATAATCTCCGACTACCTATATTTGGTACCGGATTATTTTTTCCTTTCATATCCGGCCACACCAAAATTGTATTACTATAAGAAAATCCTGAGCTCAAATACACGCTCATCATAACACATAGACAAAAGGGAGACGAGGGCTATCAGGCCATCAGAACAATGACCGATGCATGGCTGACAATATTGTAATAACATAGCCTGAAGCCCGGTTCTCTCGGAGTGGTTACCCCAAGGGCAGAGGGTCACCCTTGAAGGGCACAGTGTTACGTACTTTGAACTTTTTATGGTTTAATTTGCGGTTGGTTGTGTAAAAAGGTTGGTAAGGGTCCATTTTTTGTAAAAGAATGAAGCAGCTTATATTCTTTGTGGGTATTAAAGCGACGGAAATCATACTGACCCCACCTAGCAACCGCACCGAGAATTTTGTATTTAATAAACAATCATTTCACTCAAACAGCTTTTAAAACGTTATCCCATCACACGATATTTTTATTGAAACATTTGAAGGACCAACTTGATCTATCAACAGGACCAGCAGCCATCTTGGATTCCCGCTCCTGACAATTTCCATTCACATTTTCTGTCTTCCAATATCGTTACTTTGAATCGCGATATCTCAGTGGGTTTTTTGCTACATTTGATCAATTTATAACTTTTCTATTTTATATAAAAACGTTTTGGTATTTGTTTGGATTTCTTTGATTTATACTCTGAGATAAAATTGGTAACGAGTAGGGACCACATAATTTTTCCGCGTAAGCAATCTCCTCTACTCTGCGATATATTTAGAAGATAGACAAAATTCGTCATTTGTGTTCTTCATGTATCTTGGTTTATTATGTGTTTGTTATACGAAGAATCTATGTTTTTGCTGATAGCAACATTATACATTTCCCATACTTAGGAGAGACACGAAGAGCAACTTTGTTTAACAGGTACTTATCATTTCAGCTGAAAGACGTCCACTACTGGACAAGCACCTCCACTTCGACCGGTTCTGTGCTTCTTGCATTTAGGGAATTCCTGCGGCCATTAACAGGTCATCGGTCCACCTACTAGGACCTTCCAACACTTCTTTTTTATAGGTAGGTAATATTTATAAATAAAGATGTAGTGCACAATGATCTACTGAAAATAATGATGGGCGCATTACTACATATATCCTTGAATTTAAGTTACAGTTTACAATTTACACCAAGACAGGTAATTGGTGTAAATTGTAACTTCGAACACGCCATTACAACGTCAAAATAAATAAATAAAATAACTCGCAAAAGACACAGGCCTCCTCTCTTTTTCAAAGGGAGTGGGCCGTAATCCACCACGCGGGCCCAATGCGATTTGGTAGATATCACATGTCTTCGAACTTTTTGTTCTAGGACATACCGGTTTCCTGCCAATATTTTCCTTCACCGTTTTGAGAGCAGTGGTGATGAATTAAATTACACAAGGTAACGCGTCTGACTAGGTTCGAACCCACGACCTACAAATCGTAAGTCGCAGCCGTTATCGCTGGGCCACCACTACTCTCAATCTTAGCCCTTCAGATTTGGATATCAATTTTCTAGGAATGTTTTCAGTAACATACGTAGATACTGATTGAATGTTTCTCAAAGCGGTCGCTGAATTTGAGTTTAGGAGATAAAAGGACTCGTCGGTTTCATTATGTATCGCAATTACACAGGGTATTTTTTGTTTAGTATAGACGGAGGCAATAAAACGATTTGATTAATTCCTTTGCCGTTAAAAGGTTTTTCTTTTTTTCACAGGTATAAATGGATAGGATTAGGTTAAATCGTGAAATTGGGCAATTTTGTTTGATTGGATGTTAAGACTTTTTCAAATAAGTAGCCTTAATTGATTTTACGTCGCAATTTCAAATCCTTATGGATTTTGAAACGTAAAGACTCTTTTTGTGTAACGGTGGGATTTCTAAGTGATAGCACACACACTCACACTGATAGAAATAATCAGTTAGTACAAGCACGGCACGAACACAATCAGCCTGTAATATTCCCACTGCTGGATCACAGGCCTCCTCTCTGTGGAAGGGAGTGGGCCGTAATCCACCACGTGGGGCCAATGCGGGTTGGTGGGTGTCACATAATATTTTAAATTTTTTTGTTCTAGGACATGCCGATGACCTCACGAGTTTTCCTTCACCGTTTTGAGAGCAGTGGTGATGAAATAATTTACACAAAGTAAAGCGCCTGTCTGGGTTCGATTCCACAACCGTTACTCGTAAGACGGTTCCACTTACACTGCACCGAGACACTAGTGCTCTTTATAATCTTATTAAAAAAAAAAAAATACCAGCCTATATTGTCCCACCGCAGAGCAAAGGCCTATTCTCGTACCTACAGATAAGGCATGAGCCTTAATTATCACACTTTCTCAAGACGGGTTAGAAATTTCAGATACGACGATACAATTTTATTCACAATCTGAGGAAATTTCTAATCCATTGCTTTGTGGTGACATCTACATCACCACATGTTAACTACGCAGCACACTGACATCACGCAAATCCTGCATCGCGCAAGCAGAGTTTACAGCTCAACTAGCATATAAACTACGTTCCGACATCAATCGTTACCCACCAGATACAACACCCGCCCTTTTCTATGAAGGATGAGTGAACTTTAACTTTTTTGAAGAAATTCGTGCGCTGAAAAATGTAAGTTATGCAATGAACGTGGGCAATCTGTCAGAACGAAATCCATTCAAAATCAAAAGTCATTTATTCAAACTAGGCTGTGAATCAGCACTTTTCGAACGTCAAAATTACAAAAGACAGACTTCACCACTTCCTAGTGCTTTCGTTGGGGAGAAGAAGTGGCGCAACAAACTCCCCAGCAGCACAGCTGTCTGTTTTGCAGCATTGCGATCAATTGTAATTTTATAAGTGATAGTGATACGCATTACCCGCGCAGGTTTCCTCACGTTGTTTTCCATCACCGGATGTCAGTGATGTCGAAGATAGACTTAGAAAGTACATATGAATTGAAAAAATTACATTGGTACTACCCCTATCTCAGGATAATTCATGTTGCCCAGTATTCTTGTCTCTTTGTGGACTATTTTGATAAACTGTCTGCATAACAATTCATAACATAAACGTGCTGCTCACAACCTGCAGCTCTACAGATTCCTTCGTACTTTACTACCCCTATGTGCTGATGGTGATCACCGGGGTGGTTTTAGTGAGCTAAAAATCCCACACTTCCGACCTCTCTCCCCGGAGGTCGGATGCCTTTTGAAGGTTTCCCCCCGACAGCAAAAAAAGAAGGCAGATGGTCTATCTTTTAGGAGCATACTTAAATAAAATAATCCATACTTTTATTATAAATGCGAAATTGACTTTATCTGTCTATCGGTCTATGAATCTGTATAGACATACAGATTCATAGACCATTTCATTGAAATCCAGATTGATTTCAATGAAATTTGGCACAAAGATAGACCATGACCTGGAATTGGACATAAGATAATTTTTGTCCCGCTAGTACGTTCCCGTCGCTCCATGTAAAATACTAGGTATTCAGTTGCATCCCGTTATACTGGAAGCCAACCCCAACATAGTTGGGAAAAGGCTAGGCAGATGATGATGATGAGTACATTCCCGTGGGATTGGTACCGACCTACGTGAGGCCCGCGGGTCAAAGATAGTTATAGAATATTTAAACTCCTAGATCACCCCCAAGATTCCCAAGTATTAATTTCCATGATCCTCAAGAGTATCGCTATAAATCTTATTATGGACACATTTGTCTGGAATGTTACCGTTATAACAAAATGTTGGCGAAGTTATTTATTAGTTTCGCTCTATTTGACCGGGGTTCGGTCAATATTTTAGATTGAACCAGTGCGTTTGATTGCAACGTAATAAATTATTGCTAAATCTCTCTATAGACCGATATATTTTTACGCGAAAGAATTTTTGCAAAAGCTTTCTTGAATTCTTTAGGTTTAGAAATTTTGAAATGTTCTATAAAATATTGAGTTATTAAGATCAAGTATGGACCCGTATTTTTCTAAAACACTACAAATGTAGGTTAGAATAGAATTTTGCTGCCTTCTAAATTTGTATTGGCGTTTATGTCATAATTTTATGACTAGTGACAGCGGAGATACCTTGTCCTCTGATCCGAAGCGCATGGACAGGGGCGTACCTCAGGGATCGATCCTAGGCCCGCTTCTCTTCATCCTATACAGTGCTGATATCACAAACTGTCTGATCAACACCAAGTTCCACCTTTATGCTGACGATCTGCAGTTGTACCTCTCCTTCCGGTCCCAAGATATAGCTGAAACAGTAAGCAAAATAAATGAAGATTTGGAAAGGATCTCAGCTTGGTCCACAAGAAACTCCCTGGTTCTGAATCCTAGTAAGTCTAAGTACATTGTGATGGGATCTAGGGATTTTCTGAAAAAAATGCTTGCTTGCAATCTGGACCTCAGGATTGATGGATGTGGTGTGGAAAGGGTTCTGGAGGCTCGTAATCTGGGTGTAGTATTTGACGGGCAGCTACATTTTGAAACACACATATTGGAGGCCGTGCGCAACTGCTTCTACCGACTCAAGGTCTTGTATCGTATCCGCCCCTACATAAGTGTGGATATGCGTGTTATGCTGTGCGAGTCACTTGTTCTATCCAAGCTGAATTACGCTGACACTGTGTATGGGGCATGTATTCTCGGTAGAAGCGAAAGACTGATTCAGCGGGTGCAGAATGCTTGTGCAAGATTCTGTTACAATGTCCCACCACGGTCCCACATCACTCCTTTTTTAAATAAGGGTAATTTGATGAGAATGACGGCACGCAGAAAGCTTCACTTGGCTACCCTACTCTTTGGCACAATTCTCACAAAGAAACCAGAATATTTATATATGAATATAATAAACTGTCTTGGTCACGCGATGTTAACAAAATTAAAACTAGAGCATCTTCCTACCTCATGTTAGCCTCATCGCATAGAACTGCTGCATTTCGTGGCAGTTTCAAATTCGCTGCCTCCCGTTGCTGGAACGACTTGCCACCTCCTTTTCGTGCTTTAAAAACAGTTGGTACTTTTAGGTTAAAATTTAAACAGCATTTACTGCAGCTTCAAAAAGATACCAAACTTTGAACCTACCCTTGATGCGCACGCAGCTAGCAATGGTGGGCCGGGCGCTTGGCAGCGATTAACAGGCACAGCAGTTTTTTCGCATCTTGTTTTTGTTGTGTTCATTAAGTTCATGTACGTCAATTAATTAATTTTATTTTTTATTCCGTTTAGTCCACACTTTTACTGGCAGCATCAAATCAAAGACATTAAATTATTATTCCTGACGAATCGTTTTTTCTGGCCTACACAATGTTTTGTTTCGTTGTCACTTGTTTTTTGTAAATTTGTACCTTGATAGCACTCTCATCATTAGTTGTATCTCTATTTCTCCATTTTATTTCGCCGTTAATTGACGACCACACAACACTTTTATTGTATACTAGCGGTCGCCCGCGGCTCCGCCCGCGTGGATGTCGGTTACCGCTGCAAAAAGCCTACCCAGGAAAGACACGGTCAGCAAAATGATTCCCAGGTCAATTCCCAGATTTTGTTGTGCAAGGCGTTGTGAACGTTCAGGTGAAAATTCTCCCATACGACGTATTCTTGCTGCCCGTGCTTGAGAACTATGTTTAGAAAGTTGAGACCTGGCTCTTTTAGGCATTTTCAAATGCTTAAGAAAATGTTAGTAGCGTGTAATATTCTAGCTCTGAAAAGAACTGTTGTTTAGCCCTGAAAAAACTGTTGGTTAGCCCTGAAAAGAACTGTTGTTTAGCTCTGAGAAGAACTTTTGCGTAGGTGTAGTTTTAAGAACGAAATCTAAAAAAAAAACACGAAAATTATTAGACTTCGCGCACGACCGCTGCGTAGGGAGCCGACCTCGCGTCTGAGCCGCGCGGGTGGGTACCTTACTCATAGTCATAGATCTAAACTCCCCTCCCGCACGCGCACCCCCGTCTTGGTGACGCTCACTTCGCAACGGGCCGTGCAGCAGAAATCGTAAACAAACGTCCAATTTTAATCATTCAAAGACCAAATATTATCTACATAAACTGTACTTAGTGATAAAATAATTTATTTTGATAAGGATTAATAGCATGAGTAAAATAAACGCATCTAAATGTAGTACAAAAAAAATTCAAGATTTTTAAATTAATAAATAGTTGTTGTGCCTCACTCGACATAGATAGGTATAGTGTGTCGCGGACTTTTTTGTAGATATTTATAAGATCTACAATTAATTAGAACATTTTATGGTTCTATCTTTTATAGTTTAGGCAGCGTACGCAAAATAAGTAACTTTTCTGGTTGGTTTTTTACACCTTGTGTCCGAAAAACCCGAATATCTTACGGAACCCTATTTTTCCAAAATAAAATATAGCCTATGTTACTCGTGGATAATGTAGCTTTCGAATGGTGAAAGAATTTTTTAAATCGGTCCAGTAGTTTTTGAGCCTATTCATTACAAACAAACAAACTTTTCCACTTTATAATATTAGTGTAGATTCACATAATACTGTTCCACACTACATAGCCGTAATGTTTAGTGTTTTTATTTTTAAATGTAGGTATTTATTAATTCACGCCGTAAGGTCGGCGCCTGCGACCTCTTACTTGTCACAGCGATGCCACAGAGTGAACAGACCACAATAGACAAGTAGTGAGGTTACGTCTGGCGCAGATTAAAAAATTAATATTTTATTTATTTATTAATACGTTTTACTTTTAAATGTTTTTAAATATTTATTTATTTATTTCTGTAAATGCCCGTGACATCACAGCGGGCCCTATCAGAATACCAGCGCTGCGACATTTAGTTTTTTAAGTGTCGCAGTATCATGCTGAGATAGGAGCCTTTTGGCCTCGTACAGGACTTTGTTTTATTTCATGTTTTTGTTACTGTTTTTTATAACTTGTTTTTATTTTTTACTGTGTTTAGTTTTTAGTTTATTGATAGTTTGTGATCCTCCTGTACGAGTCGCAATAAATACTTTTTCTTTCTTTCTTTCTTTCCATTATTATATTATTACAAAAAAGGTTTCATGCTACAAACTATCATCATCATCCACAGCCCGACTTTCCCCAGTGCTCGGCATAGGCCTCTCTTTTGTTGGGCCAATCCCCACGCTCCTGTGCCAGCCTCATCCAGGTGTTGCCCGCGATGGTAACAATGTCGTCTGCCCATGCCACAAATTATGCATGTCATAATCTCTAGAGTACCTACTCCAATATTGAAGTTGATGATTATTTACATCAGTGTTAATTAAAAAAAAAAAATATTTAAAGGAAATATTCAAGGACGAGGTTTTTATTCTTCAGTGGACCAAAAACTCACTTATAAGCTTAGGACTTATATAACGTTCATGATGCTTCAGTGAAACTTAAAACATGTTATAAACACCAGTAAAACGTGGTCCACTACTATCTCAAATCTAATACAAATTTTAAGCTAAGCCCACTCGTTACAATTATGTTTTTAATACATAGCCGACAGGGATACTAATGACCTAGTCGGGCCTCCATTTGAAATAGTTTACTCCTAATCTAAGGGTTGGGTCCGCTGTCATTTGCCTGTAGAGGAAATTAACATGGACACGATTTACGAATCATATTTTGGATGATGAGATAATTGGTGAAAGTTTTGGAATGGTCGGAATACCATTTCATAAAGTTAAACATTTGGTTACAAAAAAAGCTTGTATCTGGTCCCACCGGATTTGTAATTGGTAGATAAGATTATGATTACAGTAGGGGGCATAAACATGTTTACAAAAAGCTTAGGTTTTCGGGACTTTTACTCTAACAGTTTAAAAAACGCAACATAACGAAATGCAATAAGGCACTAAGCAGAGGTAAGTTCATTTTTTCACGTCCTGTTTTGTGAATTTACAAATGTATGAGCAAAGACTTTTAGTCGAATTCAACAAAATATTTAAATAACTAAGTAATAATTTAACCCCTTTTGAATATTTTGTTCCTTTCGAAAATGCTTTTCTTAAGAACTCCCAAAAATATTCGTCTTCAATGTAAATAGAACTATCAAACTGCACGCACACATATCGTTCTAACGACATTTCGCATCTCGAATAATATATTAAACAGCGATATGGGTGTCTGACTGCAACTTAGGCAATAAACTTAAATTCTAACAGTATCAAACTCTACTTCAACTGTATGATGACTGTGTGATTCATAAATGTCGAAATGTTGAAAATTTTTTGTAAATAGGTAGGTAACAGAATAAATTTAGGTTGTCAAAATCGATTATTTATAATACAGATTTGTTTTGTGGCTCAGACTAATTAATTTGTAAATATCCAAATATAATAAACACATTTCACAAAAACAGTCCCATAAATGAACATTTCAGTTATGAGATAAAAAATTTGGTGACTTTAAACATGGCCCACACTATTTTAGGCAATCAACTACTCCAAAAGGTTGTTTAACATTCCAATAGAATAGATGCATAAATAAAAATAAACCTATCAACACGGAGCAAAAATTCGATGCATTTCGAACCATCTTATTACACAGACACCTCTAAAGCTGTCACCAGTTGAACGTTTAGCTTACGCGATACGATGCGACGCTACCGATGCGACGACGCCTCGTATATATTCTCTGTTCCAAAAGTGTCAGATGAAAATATAAACAAATGGATACGAAAACGTTCCTGATGATGCCAATTTGTGTTGCTACTTACAAATTGATTACTTTATTAATTTTTATTTTATTACTTACCTATCTAATTTTAAATCAAACAATTGAGGTTAATAGTAACCGACTTCAAAAAAGGAGTAGGTTCAATGTCCGTCTGTATGTTTTTCCGTTAGTTTTTGTCGATGATTATTCAATTACAACTTATTAATGTTATTCAAACAATAATTGCTGGCAAAAGTGGTGTGCTTTGTACTCGTACAAAGTTGAAACCTTCTAAATATAAATGAATGTATTACTATTATCGTTTAATGAATGTATTATATTATTATTGCTTAAGAATTGATGAAATATAAACTATCTCATTTAATGTTTTATTTAAATAAATTAAAAAGACGAGAATTCAAGCTGGAATATATTTATAATTTTATACTTTACTCTTTATTAATAGAGATTTTTTATACTTTTAGTGTAACCTGAAAAGGGTTTGTTTACACTTATGACAGACATTTTTGAAACAGACCATACATCGTTCTTGCTCCCGACCGACGCTACAAAATCCCGCCTCGCACGTCGTTCTTGCCCCCAATACTCGGTATATGCGAATAGTTAGGTAAATTGAAATTCTCTAGAGTTGAGTGCCCTCACAACTTAGCGGAGCATCACCAACTTTACCTCAGAGTTTCGTAAGTTTAATAGGAAGAATTTTAAAACCTATTAAGCTTTCGAGGATTATCACGGGGTCTTAGGTAATTTAATTTAATTGACTACCTATAAACTAAAATAATACAGCTGTTTTATACTCCTCTACATGCAAAGATTACCTTCATATTTAAGACGAAAATAGAATTCATACAGTTACATCTTTCTGAATTCAAAAGTGCCTGTAATCAGTTTCGTTGAAACAAATGCTTTGAGTTTGAGTTTAATTTACAAACCATTTGAGTTAGCTCGGTAGGTACCTAAAACCACAAAAAAATTAATAAGGCAAAAATATCTAAAGACACAAAAATTTCACCACAGCCGATCCTCCGTAAAATTAAACCAAATTTTCATAGATCTTGTCGATTTATGTTCATACATTTACATTCCTAATCGGAATCCCCAGTCGCCGGTGCTGCCACCTAGCGAGTAGCAATGCGAAATGAATAAATTAGTCGCATGTGTGTGAAATAATGTAGGTATAATACACGAAGCTACCAGGACCTCACGATTTGCTGCAGTATTAAATTAGGATGACGAAATAACGCGGCAAATCATTTCGTAGGCGTTCGTAGCTTCGTAGTCTACGAAAAGAGCGTTTTCGCCTTTTAATGAAACTTTATACGCTTGCAGGACAAAGGTCTAAAAAGTTTCTTAAGAATATTTACGAAATGTCTAAAGATAACTGGTAATCTCTGTTTCTATGGAAACTTTAAAATCGGTCTAATTTGGCTGTAACACTATTTTTTTTTCGAAAATGTTTTAATTCTCATTGGACACTGTGCGAAGATTAATTAATATATGGATAATCAACCCAAAATGTGCAAATTCGGGCAAATTTTCATATAATAATATTTAATTAACTTCTTAATTTACACTTTCTGTTGTTTCTCGCGTTAAAGGTGTATTCAATAAATAAAACTAAACATTTTAAACGTGAGTCTCTATAATATTTCGAGCCGCTCTGTTTAATTTCAGTTCAGTTTCAGGTTTACGATGCGTTTTATAACGTGTTCCCCTAATCCTATATTTTGTTTATATTATTATTTATAGTAATCTTCTCACACATTATCAAAATTCCCTCGAGCTTTGACCTCCTTACATTTTTACTGACAATGTTAATGGAAATTGGACTTTAGAAGTAAAAGAATATGGTTGAAAATAGCGAAGAATTTTATTAACGATCTTACTTTGAAAGATATTTACATTAGATTTCGCGCATCGAGGAAGTTTATTTTTATTATGTTTTATACAATTGACAATCATTCTTTTACGCTTATCATTCAATATCTGTTCTTTTTTAACACGCATTGTTTTTTTGTTTTCCTTTATGCAACAGGGTGGCAGGCATAGAGTGGCAGGGAACATCGACGCGAAAACTGTTATCAAGGATTCAGTAGGTAGGTGATTCCTACATTCTGAACATGTTTTTTTTTACAATTTGCGAAAAATGTCTACGCTAGGGGGTCCAGAATCACTTTGATTTTTAATTTGCTAGAACTAAATGATATAGCTGCGATGATTGTGAAATTGTAAACATGGCAAAAAAAGGTCGACTGCAGCTGTCATTTTAGTCTAGTAAATTAAAAATCAGAGTTTAGTTTAGCCCAAGGCAAAGACACTAGGAAATTTCTATAGTGCAAAATGTGCATCGTGCAACCGAAAACAGTGTGCTTTATGTATAACTAAATAGGCATCTATTTTTAAGAAAAACAACTTATTCTGAGATTTCAGAAATAACTCTACGAACATTAAAATATTTTATTATCATCATCCTATAATTAAATACTGCTGTGATGAAAATTTTATAGTCGTAAAAAATATTTTTATTCGTTAGTTTTCCAATCTTTAATCCGGACTTCAAACTGTGTGCTGATGTCTAGACTAGTCTGTAGTGGTCTTACACGCGGTAAGTAAATACAGGATTAGTTTTTTTTTTCAACCACGACTCGTTTTTGGGGAGCTCTCCTTTAGGTTTTTTCAAAGCATGTCTATGTCCCTTCTCGGAGTTTAAACTATAATCTATTAAATATTGTAACCGATTTAGGTTTTTTTTAACCCTTTCGCATTTAAAAATCGACAACTGAAAACTAACACCACGATAACAGCGATATTTTGAATGCCTGGAAGCTTTGGTTCGTTTTCTTGAATAAAGTCAACGCATGTGGGAGCTAGGTACCTCAGTTCAAGCACAATATGATAGATGGCGTTACTAGTAGTGTACAAAGGTATGCTTTAAAAAAAAAATAACAAGAAAGTCAATGAACGAGATCATGTTTGGATCATTTTAACTTAAATTAACTAAGTACTTTAATTAACGTCCAGGTAATGGCCTCATAACTGTTTGATACACCAGGACCGTCATGCAGTGAGTGCCAAAGGATGGGTGTCCTCATCGAGGCACCAAACGTCTTTTTCAAATGTGCCCATCTCACAGATCTTTTGATTTTTTATTGAAAAAGGCACGCAGAGTTGAACGAAGTTTATATTATGAGGCCACTAGGTCTGGTTCTTTTCGAAATGACATAAGTATATCATATTTTTATCCATAATAATTTATAGAAAAATCACTGTCAGGGTAGTAAAACAATAAAGTTCACTGATACGACATTTAATAGCTTCTCTAATAACATACTTTAAGACAATATTCTTTACAATAATTTATTCACAGTACAAAAATAATTGTACATTTTTAACTACGCGCTTTGATAAAAGCCTCTTTACAATTTACAGGATTATAATATCTATAAAATAACTAAGTATGAATAATAATTTTACAAATCTCGATAATACTTACTTTAAACGGGTACTAATTATACTTAAATATATAATTCTTAAATTATATACTTAACCTTATATTTATTTTTCAGTTTACAGTTCACTCATTTTAATAATATTCTCAATTATTTATCTTACGACTATTCCGATTCAAATTTGGCATTTTTTTCTTAGCGTATTTATCATCCCAATATACATTTTATGAACATTGATATTCTAATAGAAAACTCCACTTAGTTTAAGCCTTTTCCACTGACCTACTAAGGTTGAATTTAAGTAATAAAACTGAACGCGATTATTACAATTCAGTTGCGTTCAAGAGCTGTCAGTGTCAAAATTTCACAACATTGACAGCTCTTGATCGCATTTAGTTTAACTGGTAAAATTCGCCCTAGATCAAATCCTATCAATCGTTAAGTTTTAAGAAACTGACATGTTACATATCTATTTAAAAATATTATATATTGAGACTACTTTTAAACTTTTATCTAGAAATATTTTTTATTCCGGAAGTCCTTTAAATTTTTTTGGCAAACATAAAGACTGTTCCTAAAATGTTACTTCATGCTAGTATAAATGAAGAAGTAAATAAATGCGTCGAACTTTTCTTACATAAATATTTTAAATAGGAATAAATAATTTTACATTGTATGACTAGACTTCAACTGATGATTACATACGGCTGAATGCACATTAGACCCATGTGTACAAATAAACATTTTTAGGTACTGAAATAATTATGTTTACAAACCAAATACATTGTTTCCACCACAGCTTAGTTTTTAAAAGCAATGGTTTATGTGAGCCTCATTTTAACGTCCATCTTACTTAGTGCAGTACTCATCTAGTAAACATTCGTTTTACAAAGACAAGTTTTCCAACAAGTTTTTAGCTAAAACAAAAGTAAATCATATACTCTCTCTAGAGCTTTCAACTACACACTGTTTTTTAAGCACGCCAAAAATGCGTTAATAACAATATTATATTCAGGGCCACGAAGATTATTCCTGATAATTACATTACTACAATGATGGCTCGGTCTTATAAAAGTTATTTAAAGATAAAGTACAAAGACTTTCAGATGACGTATGCGTTTTAAACGAACGTTGTACATGGGTGAAACACCAACATTCATGGGAAGTGAAGTAACGTTTTCCTTAGTTTTGAGTCTGTGCTAATACTACGTATGGTATAGCTGAGTTAGTTACTCGCTCTGTAGACACTGGCGGCACACGCCGTGCACTGGCGCTAGAGCATGACGTCACGCGCCGGCGCGCCCGCGCGCACAGCGCGCTGTCAGTCGCGCGCCGGCGCCAGCACCAGCAGCTGTGTGCGGCGCGCGTCTGCTGGCGCCCGGGACATACTACTGCTACGGCCTCGGTTTAGTATCTGTAAATATAACAAGATAAAATATTTTATATTGCATCGCAAAAATACCGCTCGTCCTGGAGTTATAATTATTTAGTAATTAGTTACTTGTTGGGCGCCAAAAATAATATTGGCGCCCAGAATGGGACCTGAAAAACAATAATTTTGAAGCAAATATTATTATAGTAATGCTACTTTTTCGTTTATTATTCGGAAATAAAGTTGTATGTTTTCCAACGACAAATTAATATATTCATACAGCAATTGATGCTTATTGTAATAATATTATGCTCTATTGAACATTTTGAATATTATTTATTGACATAGTATTCACGTAGACTTCTTTGTGGTTGGTCATAAACAACCAAGCAATGAATACTTATATTTTCCAAATAAGAATAACCAGTAATAGAATTCCATTTAGCAATTTGATTCCAGTTGGGCGCCAAAATTATTAAGGGCGCCCCGTGTGGGACTCGTAATGATTTAGATTGTTCCCATTTAATAAGGCATTCACAAATATTTACCGTTGCAACAGAATGTGACCTTTTCGCATGAGTGGAACTTAGCAGATCAGAGTTGGCTGTCGAGTCGGATCTTGAGCGGACGGTACCTCGCGCATGTCGCTTGCGTCGTCGGCCGCACCACAACCACTTGTAAGGCGGAACCCGTCTGCAATCAAAGTAATACCCACTTGTACGGTGCTACTCGTCTGAAATTGAGTATGAATTTGTATGTAGTGTAATGTAGGTTATATTGTAGTTTGTATAGTTAAATTAAGCAGTGTAGACAAGTTTATAAAAATAATACATAATTGTATAAAATCTACGTGTGTTTTCAATACGATAAATAAATAGATACATGTTGTTTGTATTGTTTGCTGACTCAACATTATAATAATTATGTCTTCATGCACCATAAAGTAAGTCTTTAAAACCTTTAAATATTTTTTTTTACATACCTGAGGCTGGTATAAATGTGGGGAGAGAACATGCAGCATATTAAAGGATTGGCTGCTGAGTTTAACGGTGCGAGGCTCTGGATAAGGGTGGCTATAGCCAAGTTGTTCTGTGTTGGTGGTATGTGGTCATACACTTGTAGGAGATCGAACACGATGTATGGCGACCAGCAGAGCACGAACACTGTTGAAGAAAAGGTTACTGTCAGACTAAGTAGTCCATTTTGTGTTTGTAATCTATACTAATATTATAAAAAGATGAATTTTGTTCGATTTCGCGCGTTCTATCTGATCCTTTCCTTTTTGCTCGTCTCCTAAGGATTCCAGCGTGATGTTAATTAACCTTCTTCGAGAATTGAGCTATCAAACGTAAAATCATTTTTTCAGATCTGACTGGTAGTTTCAGAGATTAACCCCTTCAAACGAAACTCTTCAGATTATTATTAGTATAGATGAAGATTGCTATCACTGTGATATTAATCTTTGATTTTGTCCTTAGACCATTTTCAAAACCAACTTAGCCTTAATGTAGTAGGTAACTGGTTCTATATTGACTTCACTTTGTAAGCCAATTTCTAGAGGTAAACAATCCATGCTAATATTATAAACACGAAAGTGTATCTGTCTGTCTGTCTGTTACCTCTTCACGCTTAAACCGCTCAACCGATTTAGATGAAATTGGTATAGAGATAGTTTGAGACCCGGGAAAGGGTAGTTTTTATCCCGATATTCTCATAGGGTAGTTTTTATCCCGATATTCCCGTGGGATCGCCACATATGCGGGTGAAACCGCGGGATGCTGCTAGTATTATCCAGTAACTGAGTCGTGGAGGTCAAATAGGCAATCACTATATGTTAAATACTAATATTCAGCTGCATCTGGTTAGACTGGAAGCGGACCCCAAATAGTTTGGAAAAGGGTAGCACATTGATTGGTTCGAAAAATTAAATGAAGATTTTTTAAACCAAGGTAATGCATTGATTATTTGTGAAGATTATTCATAAGACATACTTAATTAAATAATTCTAAAACGTTTACAAAAATAGATTACAATGTCATAACACGGTCAATGGTTTGACAAAACCGAAGCTTACCATCAAAGAAACAGAGCGTACTAAAATACATTAAATCGTCTAAATATACCAACCGAAAACAATAACGAATGTCATCTTGACACTTTTGATCTTTGCTCTAGGAATTAGTCCCCTAGAACTGGCTCGTCGCGAATCCGGGTCGCTTTCCACATGACCTGAAAAAAGATAAATATACACCACATTTAATACTAGACGTTAATTCTCATGAATTCTATTTAGGGGTATCATTAGCAGCTGTCAGCCGTATCTGGTTCTTGTAACTCTTTGTGGCGGATTAAGTGCTTTTTTTGTTTTAATGTGAGTTTCAGTTATTCGCCTGTTAGCAATTCTGGTGTTTGATAGGGCGGGAAGATAAAAATAATCTTTCAAGATCGTTTATGAGCGGGTAAGCGATTCAGAAGGTCATGATCGAGGAAATGTTATGCTGTTTGAATTACGATCTAACGGCGCGTGTATTGTTATGTTTTATATAAAAATACAACATTTATCAGTAGCGTTGCTATTGTTTTTTAGGCTCTACGTACACACACATTAATATTGTAAATGCTAGATTGACAAAAAATATTGATCAAATATGGGTCCATATTTGATCAATATTTTTTGTCAATCGCACACTGCGCCTTATTAAATATAATGAACAATACCGAAATACGGGCAGCACACACACAATATGTATTTTATTGCGTGTGTGCGGCTAGTCGTTACTTTTTATGACCTCAATAGCACACATTTGGAAGTATCCTAATAAAAATCAATTTCTAAATAACATTTTATAATTATATGTGGGTGTACTATAGGTACACCTCCGCTTAACCCTTTCAGAAATACAGGCATTGTGTAATATTATGTGTTATAAATACAGGGCCTGCGTTACACTACATAAACCTATTTAATCCACCACGCGGGCCCAGTGCGGGCTGGTAGATATCACATGTTTTCGAATTTTTGATTCTAGGACATGCCGGTTTCCTCACTATGTTTTTCTTCACCGTTTTGAGAGCAGTCGTGATGAAATTATTTATACAATGTAAAGCGCCTGTCTGGGTTCGAACCCATGACCTACAACTCGTAAGTCAGGGCCATTACCACTGGGCCACCACAGCTCTCCTAAGTATATCTATGTCAAAATGCTTACCATTCCTCAAAGTCTTCGTTCTCCTAGAATTAATAGGCGGGCTCATGACGACTGCTTTGCTCTTCGTCCATATAGTGAGGACTATCACAGCGTAACAGGCTGCTATCGTCAAAGCTGGCAGCACGAAGATCATAATGGAGATGAGGGACATCCAGATCTGCCACCGTCGAGGGGTGCCCAGGTCTATCCAGCATTGCATCTGCCCTGGAAATTGTTGAATAACGGTGTTAGAAGTTTCACAAAATATGAAATCCATGTACAGTCGAACAAATAGATAGGTTTATACAGCTAGCTTGTAACTACTTTAATCGATGCTGTGAGTGTGCTGAGTAATCATGTATTTTACACCCGTTTTATATGTGTGTCCTAAAAGCCCTTCTACAAAAAAGCAAATTGCTCAATCGCTTGTCGTAATTAGACCTGTGTCAGGTTTTGCGTGCGCAACTATCTCTTTCCCTCTCGTCTGCCATACTTCTTACACTCTCCACATGACAATTTTATATTTTAACAATTTTATATTTTCCAGCGCGCGGTTTTGTCTAAATACTGGCTCTTAAGCGTAAAAGTTAATACGCAATTACGCACACAATTAAAATTAACATTGTTAGCATATGTAGTAGAAAGGTAAACAATTTTACCAGATTACCAGTATAACAAACTCTTTGTTCGACTGTACATGGTTACGAATAAAATTAAAGGTAGAAAATTATATTTGAGGTGAAAAAAATTTTTTGAAATGCAAATTCCGCCATCGCAAAATCGCTAAATTATTAATATAAATTAATTTCGCCCAAGTCAATTCGTTTACTGAAATTGAAAGCGATAGGAAAGTGGGTCAACATTTGAAAGTGGGCCAGTTTTTTCAATAACCATGATATTGCAATCCCTTATGACCCTTTTCTCATTTCTTGCGGCCGAACTATAAAATATGGACCCGACCCATTTAGTTCTGATTTCTTCCGGAGTGAAGTTATTGTAGGAGTTAATTTAATAAATAGGAGAGGCAACATCAGTGGACTGAAAACTAGAAATTATTGTCACAATTAGTAGGGGGGAAATTGGATAGTTGACAATATATCGAGCCTTTTCAGGAAGAACATCGTAAGCGACAATTTTCACTTTTTAGAGGAAAGTTTTTTTTTTGCTTTCCTAATTAAAAAGTATTAATGATATATTTCTAAAATTTTCATGTCTTGTTATTTATACAACTATTGATCTAATAGAATATTGACTATTAATATTATTAGGAAAGAAAAAACTCCTTCCTGTAAAAAGCACAAATTGTAGCATACGATGTCCTGTCAAGAAACTTAGTTAAAATATTTGAAATACTCAAACAGTTTCCAGTACATTCGGAGTCGCTCTCAAACCAAAAAGTTTTCAAAATAAGCGGTCTCACCTTGTACTTCCTTAACTTCGTACAGAATAAGGAGTGGTATTGAGAACACTATGCTGATCAGCCACGCAGATACAATAAGAGCCCTCGCCCGATTCCCTGAAATTCAATCAAAAATATATTTTAATAATACAATTTTACAAGGAAAAGTAGATATCACTTGATTTAACGTGGTCGCAGGAACAGAACTAAAAGGAATTTGATCCGGGATTTTTTTCATTTAAGCAAAATATTTTGTTCTCGGTTATTTTTTCATTTTGTTTCCTTACAAAAATATTATAAAAATATGGAAGTTAAGACTCGACTTTTCCTTAAAATAATCGTCTTCTGTGAATTTCAATGAATTTTGTCGAATAATAAAATATCTCATAATTAAATAATGCTTTTGAATGTTAAATAGGGTTTTCCTAGTTTTAATTGCCAGCAGTCTTTAAAACTGTCTACAAAGTAATCAGTTGTTTTTCTACAGTCAAGTCTAAAAAAGTTCTAATTGGTATTCATGAAATTAATTTCACTTTATGGAATATATCGTAACTTCAAAGTCCATAAAGTTTTTTTTATCACGTAGATCATCAGAATTTCTAAGATTCACCGTTTTTTCACTTAATATTTACACAAGAACAAGGATATGCTATACTCACAGCTTCCCGAGAAGTTCATTGGATTCGTGATGGCATCGCAGCGGTCTATACTGAGCGCCACCAGCACATACGTAGAGGCATACATAACCACAGCCTGGAACAGAAGAAAAAAATAACAGCTTTGTATATTAAAATTATTCGCTAGAATCTAAAGGGGGCATTGTATGAATTAGGTATCTTAGCGCTAACACGTAAATTAGGCAAAAAAAATCTTTCTACAGCATGGTCATAATTCAATTGCCTTAAAAGTTATGAATTTTTTTGCATACTGAGTTCTTTTACAATAAGACTAAATTAAAAAAAGTGATATAAAAAAAACGGTGTTGTATTATTACTATATAATGTATCAGCAACACAAATGTTCTATTGCGGCTCTGGGTACCAAACAAGAGCAATTAATGTTCTTCCAAAAATTTTGCAGCGTTACCAAAAATATTTCTCACTTTAAAAGCATAGGAAATGACCTCCTTTATTCCCTATTTCGTTTGATCCACGACTTTTTGACCATCCTGTATTATATTATCTTTTTGTATGCACGTGTTTTTGTGACAACTAAACCTATTTTTCTTTCTTAGTTTTTCTTTTCAAACCTAGAACTTATGTACATTATTTTTAATATTAACCAATTCCACCAAGGCAGTTTAATGAACCTCATCGTCTAAAGTTGCCTTACCTAATAGCTACACTAAACTATTCTTCGTTAGTTCTCAAGCTCCGTTGCCTGAGTGGTTATTTAAATTCTGAACTAGCACACTTATAAAATTGTCTCAATGTCCAAACTTAGCGTTTTCAGAGCCAAACTTTAATATAGCCTCTTCATAATTTCTGCTACTAATTTAAATACAAAAAAATATTTATTTAATGATGATGGGAGATCTGAACTTGGAACGATGGTGGTCGAAATAATCTCGTCTAGTTATGAAAGGTACGAATTAAGTTTTGCGTGGTATGACCAAGCAAAAAAAAAACATAATCACTTCTGGGCCGGATGTCTTTCAAATGAGCGTGAAACCTCTGCGATGTGAATTTTAGTAACTGTGTTGTATTTACAGTGAGTTAAGCCGTAATATTATTAATAACTACTACGTTGGCAAGTTTGATCTCTGGGGGTAAGTAAGGGCCCATCTCTAGGTGCCAAAAGGAGAGATTCATCCTGTGTCTTCAGATAATATGAATGACCGTGCGTTCTTATTTATAAAGTTACTAGTAAAAAAAGCAGTCCGTTTTCGGGAAATATTCTGACTGATGACGTGAGGCTTAATTTCATCATTAGTAAGATGTATACAGACACGCCCGTGCCCACTTTGTCGATAATTTCAAGCTTACTTTATTTATATAATTAATCATGTTTGACATTATCCGTAGTTGTTTTATTATTTCTTGCGACTTAATTATTATGCTGTTCAGACTTATCTGTACATATTATATTATGAGTCAATTTTCAAACAACTCTAACAGACGTGCGTTGGTTCACTTGTTTGTTATTATAATCGGTAACCAGAACGCCCGTGCTAACTGATTTAAATATTTTTGTTTGGTTTGGCGCCGAATTTACTTTTTAGAACTGGATTGTAGTCAACTGCTGATGTTGTTACACTCATGATCTTGTTCACGTAACGGAAGATTTCATTCTTCTATTTTGTATCGAGTCCTGTTGTTATGAATTTACAGACAAAAAGCGACTGATTCTGATTTAATTATACGAGATAAAAAGTTACTTTCGCCAGGCATAAAACAACAAGAGATTAACAAGAGATAGATTTTATTTTAAAAAAACTCTTTCTATCTTTTTCGTTTGGTACCGGCCGGTTTGGTGCATGATGATGGTACTATAATTTCTATGTATGACTTGAATAAACTCATGAATAAATACTCAATTCAAGCAAAGACTTATTTGCAGTCATGTTTATAATCAATCTATGTAAGTTATTACTTTAACGTAAAAATCTCTGTCTATTCCCTTTGAATTTCGGACGTGGAAAACAAGCTCTTTTGGTAGCAGGTGAACACAATGTCTTTCTAAATTTTAGACATTTTTATTAGATTAAAGATTGGTTTTAGTTTGCAGGACGTCACTTAAAAAGTTTGTCCGACCACATTTGTTTAGTGCAACGTCTGCCTCATTTGCATATTAAAGTACTACTGAGTACCCGTTATATTTTATATCACACAAATATTATAAGGCGAAAGTTTGTGAGTGTGTGAGTGTTTGTTTATATGTTTGTTGACAAATTTTGATAAAATTTTGTATGAAGGTAGCTGACACCCTGGATTAACATATAATGGGCTACTTTTTATGACGACACAGTTGGCGCAGTGGTTGAGCGATTGACTGCTGCGCAGCATGTTGCGGGTTCGATTCCCGCACTGAACAAATATTTGTACGACCTACAAGTATTTGTTCCGGGTCTGGGTGTTTTATCTATAATATGTATGTATTTACAAAAAAAAAATGTATATAAGTAGTTTATCAGCCATCTCGTTACCATAACACAAGCATTAGGTTGCTTAGCTTGGGACTAAATGGCGTTGTGTGAAATGTCCAAGGATATTATTATTATTATTTTATCCCGATATTCCCACGGGATCGACATATATGCGGGTGAGACCGCGGGGCACAGCTTGAAAGAATATGACGCGAAATTATTATTTACCAACATTATCTCAATTTATGTAAAGTTGGCTCCCGTTATTATTTAAACTTTTTATATTTATTATAGCCCCAGTATTATGGCAGTGAAAAGGTTTTTCCCACAAAATGTATTCCATAAAAATTGTGCCTTTTTATATATTTTACAGCCAAACGGACCTTAGTTGCAAGTACTGTAATCTTTACTTAAACTCATTTTATAATCATTGCTACACATGCAACTGTTACAATAAACAACATTATTTAAAATCATCAAAGAAATATCCCAACTTACAAAGTTCTGTATTCCCCACTTTTAGATTAGTTACCAGACGGATTTTATTTAATAAACATGCACATTACTTACCTGTAGGAATTTCACTGATTTGCACATAAATTCTCCGGCTAGCCAAGCTATGGTTATTTTCTGAACTATATCTGGGAACACGTAGATCAGACCGACGAAGAGATCTGGAAAGGAAAATAATAATGTAACTTTGCAAGCAATAATAATTATTCTTACCTACTAGAGGTGCAGTATAGATAGTGCCATCCACGAAGACGCGCCCCACTCTTCCTATTAATCGCTAGTGGTTATCACTAGTTAATTCCGCTAGTGTTTTAGTTTTTTGATACACACTAATTACCCACTAATAAGTAGGTAATTACTGTGTATCGACAAAACTAAAACACACAGCGAAAGCACTAGGAAGTGGTGAAGGGCGGGCGTTTTTGGGGGACTGTCTTATGTAATTTTGACGTTCGAAAAGTGCTGATTCTCAGCCTAGTTTGAATAAATGACTTTTGATTTGATTTGATTTGACTAACGGAATGTTGCACACTTGTACTGTAGGTGATTAGGAAGAAGAATGGGGCGCGTCTTCGTGAATGGCGCTATCTTAGGGGCTTGTGGCTAATTATCAGATTAAGCCGCTGGTCCGGCTGTCATTCGTAAATCTTTCAGAATCGACACGGGTAGTCATAAGCCCATGTTTTTACTGGTATTCAGTTGCGCCCGATTAGACTGGAAACTGATCCCAATATAGTTGGGAAAAGGCAAGGCATATTGATTTTTGTTAGTAATGCATTATTATAAAAATAAAATACATTCATTAGTGACGAAAACTAAATGGTATACCCGGTACAATTCGGACAAATGAGAAATGAGGTACCTACTTCCTGACAGTATAATCATTATGTCAAGATATTTGCATCGATACGAAAGATAGAGAAGTTTTGATCTTAGTTCGATTGGGTTTTGTCTTTTGGTCTAATGAATTTGGATGAGCTCTGTTTACTCACTCTGGTCTCACTGTGGTCAAAAGCAAATCTAGGGGCAATACCATAGACTTAAAAGATGGACTCCGCGCCACGCACATCGAAAGTGAGATCTATGTGTGCGTGAGTGACGATTGACGCTGCCGTGTCACGTAATGGCGGCCGGTCGGCATACTATGATGTACATGTGATCGTGAGGCGTGTTCTGTGCTTCACTTTCGATATGCGTGGCGCGGAGTCCATCTTTTTTTATAAGTCTATGCGCAATACCTACATTATAATTATTGAAGATAGTTTTGGTAATACATTAAACCGTCCAAAGACGTACTTCTCTAATTAATAAGAATAAGTGGTCAGTTTGACGAATTGACTCATGTCATGTGTGGTTGACAATCAACTAACAGGAAAATTGTGCGATTTAGGCCAAGGTATTTGCGAATTGACTATGATATACAATATGATGAGATCTAGGTAGGCATAAGACCAGTGAACCCCGTAGGCCATGTCCTCGTTGAAGAAGACAAAGGGAATTTAATAAAATATTAAAAATTACTTCCCTTTGTCCCCGTACGCTGTCCCCGTTAATTTATTGTAATATATACTTTTCAAATTAGAAAATTAAAATTATTTTCTTTTATTATTATTACTTTTTAAATTGTCATCCGGTTAGACTGGAAGCCGACCCCAACATAGTTGGGAAAAGGCTAGGCAGATGATGATGATACTTTTCAAATTATGCCCGTTCTCCCCGTTGCGTTAAAATTAGAAGTGAGAATGAGAGCGTTTTCGACGTACGACGTTTCATACAGACTTTCAAGCCGTTGTTTTTCGAAATGAATCAACCGATTCTAATCTTCCGTTTGACTTAAGTTCCCTTTAACTTTTATTCACCTTTCATCTGGGCCATATGAATTTAAATATAGCGTTGGCCCACGATAGCCGTAGACTTTGGTGGCTGATATGGAAAGTCAGGTAAATTAAATTGACTGACAAGAAAAAACAACTTAAATAATTATTGTCCATACTATATTCAAATCACAAACGTCACACGTTAGTGTGTCAATTTGATAAACAGTTAATTTTCCAAGTACATACTAGGAAAATCAATTATTTACACACACAAAGCAACAATTAACATACAACAACAGACAAATATAGCGGTTTCATGTCCAATCGTGCCTTATTTACATTTTCATAATTTCAGAATCCTTTAGTAAATTCTTGTACCCAACTTTTAATAACTCTCATCATAAATTACTTTGGTACTGAATTTTATTAATCATTAAGTTTACTGTTTCCATTGTGGCAAAAACCTTTAAAAAATTGCGTCGTAAAATTTTCCACTTTGCCAGACTTTTAGCTGATGCCTATGACGTGTATCGACCGTGAGATCATTACAGGAATCTGGGTCATACCTCATATCCCTTAAAATAAATCATCTTATGGCTGTTATCGAAAACCCCAAGCATTCATGCATTTCCCAAAGCCGTTTGTACAGGGGAAGTGAGTGCGTAACCAGATAAGGACATGGCAAACCGAAGACCCCATTATTTGTTTTCCTTCTCCAAAGTTAATATTTGCAGTGAGGAGACCTTTTCCCGTAATCTTGTTGAAAATGTGCATTATGTTGCGAATGGTTCTTTGAAAGGCGTTTGATGATGTTTATTTTTTAAGTTAGTTGCATCTATATGCTCACCTTTGGATTTAGGAGCGAAAAAAAAACTTGATTAAAATTCGGAGCACGTTGTTGAATCGGTTCGACGGTAATGATGTACAGTATTTATTTTAAATAGGGAGCTAGAATCTATCGATCAAACCATTCAGCTAATGTCTTATTGACATCCATAACGAGCAAGGTCAACGTATATTTTTTTAGTTTCATAGATTGGAGTCTAGCGCCATGTTTGCGGTTATGAGTGATCTTATACAATATGATGTTCGTTGACATAATAGATAATACCTACTTGGATTTTAAGGTATGATGTTAGGCAATAACACAGAGCATGAATTTACGAATACCTTTACGAATACTATTCGCGTCCGAATTTGGTGCAACTAAGCGCAAGTTAGCTGTCATAGGGCATTGTTAGAATTGTCACGGTCGTCTGTTTCCATTAGGAAAACGTGATGTTTACGTTTGGTTTATATATGCATGGACTTTTAATATTTATATGAAAAAGTGTTGACAGCATCGTCTTTAGCAGCCGTGCTCTGTGGATAATAATTTTCCAAAAACTTATTATGATGATTCTGATACAGGGATACAGGTTGGCAGGGACCTCGACACGCAATTTTTTGCCATGGATTCAGTAGGTACTTGACTCTGAACCCCTGCGTTGAAATTTATCGCGAGTTATTGAAAAAAAAAGTTGTTATATAAATTGTGACCGCGTGGGTATTGCACTGGATTTTAAGGAAGAATATGTTCGGTCAGAAACCTTGCCTACTACTTAGTTATTTTGATGTATCTAATATGCAAAAAAAATTTGCTGTTTAATACAAAAGTTCAATAGCTACATGATCAAAATGTATGAAACAGCTGTTTTTTTTTGTGATTTCAGAGTTGGTCCCATAGTGAAAGTAGTTCATATCCATGGGTAGAACACCCTGTAAAAATTTGGAACCGATAAAAAAACATACCGTATACAACATTATTTTTAGTATAAGCGAAACCCACGTGTCTAGTATTTTTATGTAAAGAATCTATGTACAAAATTTCAAAACTGTATCATGAGAAATCTCAAAGTTATAAGCTTGTTATGTTACCTGGTTGTCCGATCAAAAACATACTCACTATGTTTTATGCTCCTCCAGCATCGTACGCTCACAATAATAGTTTAGCAGTAGGTACCTAACTGTACGGCGATTTTATTGTAATTAACCAGTGATTACATATTTTTGGGACAAAATATAACATGGTGTAAAAATTATTGAAATCGATTCAGTTACTTATTCTGAACAAACTATATTCATTTTTCGCATAAACTAAAAATAATGTTGTATACGTTTAACTAACTTGTCCGATATGAACGATCGCCATCATACCTTTTGCTTTTTTTTTTTTTTTTTAAATAGTACAGAAAATGGGTCACGATGTTAGTACGTGGTTCCTTTGAGAAGATTTGGAAACGAGTGTGACTTAAATTTGACCAGATGACCGCTTTTATTATGTACACAGTCATATGACTGACCATCATCAATCTTTTCTTTCTCAACCAACTTTTTATTCAACCATGAAAATACGTCTGCACCTCAATAGTTCAAAGAATACAGTTGAAAATAGAACGAAATGTGTTTTCTGAGCTGTAAATAAGAGTGTGTCAGCTCCTAAGCTTTGCAAACACGCTGATTTGTTTAGATACACGTCCGTTTCTTCATTTTTATAACAAAGTTCGTGAACTATTTGTAATGTGTGATAGAAATAGAAGTACGCGGAAACTATTGAAGCTACTTTTTGTACTTACTGATGAAGGACGAACGAGTCACGGTTTTGAAGAATTTGAATATTTGGTAGGTGATTGATAGTTTGTTCTATCTTCAGTTTTAAGAACGTTGGTTAAAGGTTGGTACAAACTGATTGGTATGAAAGACTTAGTTACCTACTGCCTCGAATCTATTAGAAGTTGAGTTTAATGATTTAAAATAAGTAAGTACATAAAATAGGTTGTTCATCGGCTATTCCAAATTAATGGTCAATGGGTCGTCTTAGGGCCCGGGCCCGATAACCCGAAAACGATAAACACTCAATATCTTAGGGATATTGAGTGTTTAATAATAAAATCGTACCCATAAAAAAAACTTTAGTCACCCTGAGATACTGGAGTACCTACCTCTAATAAAAAGTATGGAATCTTTATAAAAATAAGTTCAGCTAAAATTTTTGTATTTTTTTTTGGTGATCTAAAAGTACATAATATATTTTGCTTTTATCACACTTTATTAGTAATTTACGGTCTTTTGACCTTGAAAATAAGGAACATATCCGATTTTGAATTGTAAGGGGTTGCAGTATCTGATGACCGCTTTTTCCCAAGTATGTTCCCAAAGCTTATTTGGAGATGCGTCGGTCACCAGGTGTACCCGGAACGTGCCACGATCACACGCTTACTGGACTTGCGCCCGATAAATTATTAACGCTACTTTCCGGCCCGGGCAAATACGCGGTAGTGCGAAAAAATTTGTTTAAAATGTCAAATTATGTTTCTAGTACGGTTCTAGGGTTAATTGATCACCACAGCTATTGTTTGCCCAGAGCGCCCATAGTTACCTACTCTTTTTTACAATGTGACATAATTCATCTTGTCCTAGATAAATATTCTGGCACACATTCTACCACACTAATTCACGTGAACTCTACAGCATAAAGTTGAATCACATAACCGCAGCTCATATTTTAATCCGGAAGTTTGCGAGTTTTAACGTCGGACAATTTCTTAATTCGAATGTACGTTTTGGCCTTTTGGCACAAACAGCGAACAAGCCGGGCGCTGTCACTGCATAGCGGACACCACATAAATCTGGCATGTCAGTATGCAGTAGAACTGTGTTCATGCTGGGTATAAGTAAAATAGAGAATTATACAACAGAAAATATTTAAAACAGTTTGTTCTCGACTAGTTCAATAACTGACAGACACGGCCTAGTTAGCTATACCTAACTACTAAATACATGAGAAACACGAGACACTGACTTCAAACCCTAAAAACACAGTTTATTAAACGTCTGTAGAGTAGTCATATTTTTATGAAACGGGGGGTACGTAACAAAGGATCGAGGGGGTGTGGAGGGGGTTTCAGGGGATCAGAAAGGAATACATTACACTAAAAGTGGCAATGGTTTTCATTTTGACAGTTTGACAACATTCATTGAGTTATTAACGTTGTTGATTATTTTTCGAACATATGACGCAATGGATTCGCATTAAGTATCATTCAAAATGATTCGATTGTGATTGAAGTCTTAGGCAATTAGGGTGCCGGTTGCAATAAGACAACCTCGATTCATCCTTTGGTGAAACATTTATTTGAGTCCCTCCCACCGAGAGGAGGCCTGCGTCCCAGCAGTTTATGCTTGTGCTATTTATTTGAGTTATTCTCCAATGTGCAGTGACCCTTATCCCTTTCTGGAGGAAACCTGATTTTTAGTTGCGATTAACCCTCCTTAATGGAATTTATGGAAAGGGGATCGCATTTTTTGTAACTCAGCTCATTTGTCGGACAAAAAGTGTGGTAGCATCATTTTTTACCCCTTACGTCCGGGTAAGTGGGGTTAATGGGATAATAGTTTTACACAAATCTCTTTGTTACTGCAGTTCGCATGAGTTGGCATGAGTGAAGTGTAAAGTTAATGTAGGTAATGTACGGCCGCAGGGTATGGATGTGGAGTTGTGGCGAAAACTATGTCTTATCGGGCAGGATAGAAGGTGGGACATAGCTTGTGCCCCAAAAAATGCCGCGTCCTCTGCGCTGCCACAAAATTGAATATATGAGGACCATCGACAAGATGAGGAAGAGGTTTTTCTCTGTTAGTTCAACTTGTTAAATTCCATGTTACTTGAGTTAAATGTTAGAATGCTGCATAAGTATTTTAGGTAGGTAATGAAAAAGAGTCTATTTCAAATTCCAAGGACTATAGTAACTAATATTTAATATGGACTATTCTGTAAAACTGACACTAACAACAGAACTGACAGTGCGGATATGGAGTGAGGTCAATAGTGAACCGAATGTAATACAAAATCAAATGCTGGAACACAGGCCTCCTCTCTGTGAGAGGGAGTGGGCCGTAATCCACCAAACGGACCCAGTGCGTGTTGGTCGATGACACATTTCTTTGAATTTTTTGATTCACCGTTTTAAGAGCAGTGGTGAATAAATCAGCATCTATCTGGCTTTGAACCTACGACCTACAACTTGTAAGTCGCGGCTATTACCACTGGGCCACCACGGCTGCACTAACCACACTGAGTGAACTCGTCAAACAGATCACTAATTCCTATTAATTAGATATGAATTGGATGGATTAATTCCTGTATTACTAAAGCTATCTTCAATAATTATAATGTTGTTGGCAAGGTTGTGGTGACGTAAGCTGGGACAAGTCACGTCAGTCACCATCCCTATATCTGTCTTATAATAATATCTATAGTACAAACAAATACGTTTTAATATCCTTAACATGAAAAATACCGTGAACACTGAACATATCGTTTAACGTGGGATTAAAGAAACCTATAAGCCGCCAAAGAGTTCCAGTTCCAATTCACAGAACTCTCGAACACAAATGGAATTACGATATTAATATAAAAATCAAGTACGTACTTTGACTTCGGATTCATGAAAAAAAAAAATCCTACTGGTTTACCCGATTGGAAAATAACTGAAGATACAGCAGCTCGATTTTAAATGGGTAGGTTCATACGTGAAGCTTATAGAATATTTTTGTATTTTTTTTTTTTTGAAAATAGAATACGCTTTTGTGTTTCTACGTCATGTAGTTGCTTTGTTGGTGATATTACTAGAAATAACAGATGTTTCTTTAAGGAGAGCAGAGTATAAACTGATAATATCGAAATTACCGTGTGCGTTCCTTTCACGGCATCACGGTAACGCAGTGAAGTAAAATGTATGGAAATATAATAATACGAAGACGCTATTTAACCATGTCATGCCATTGTCCACGGTAAAGTTATGAGGTGCACGTATTTCCATATATAGACGTGGTCGTGGATGTTCACGCACGTTATTTTTTTTTTAAGGTTGCTTTTAAAGAGACTTTTAACACAGAGTGGTTTGGATATCGACGCGCAACTTGTTATCGTGGATTCAGTAAGTGATTCTAAACCCCCTAGCGATGAAATTAATCGTTGATTATAAAAAAATCTGCTGTTTCATAGAAAAGTGCAAAATGTATGTTTTTTTTTTATTAGTTGTCTAGTATTATGTGCAGAATTCATGATGGTTTCAGTTTGCGCGTCCATGCCACCCTATATACACATATACTCAAACGTATCGTGCAGGCTGCAATAAATATATCACCATTTTGCTATTCTCAATAGTGGAAAAATGAACAGGAGACCACAATACAATCTGCAAACAGTTTTCTGTTGATTGCACACGAACAAATGGAATTTTGCAAACTGCCGTGCCGTCAGCCTTATTCCCACACCGTACCGAAAAACAGAGCCAACAAAGAATTTAGTTCCAAAAAATGCTGTGTGCACAAAACTGAAATTTGCTTTAAGGAAATCCTATTTGTAGTTGAGTTTTTAAGTCTGTTTATGAGATTTCGTTTAAAACTAGGATCTTTATAGTCCGCGTCCAATAGGGATGATTACAATTTTCTATATTCATCATCATCATCATTTCAGCCGAAAGACGTCCACTGCTGGCCATAGGCCCCCAAGTACCTCAACTTCGACTGGTTCTGTGCTTCTCGCATCCAACGGGTTCCTGCGGCCTTCACAAGGTCGTCGGTCCACCTTGTGGGAGGCCTTCCAACGCTACATTACGCATTTTCTATTAAAGACTCCAATAAACGTTGTATAGGTTCTGTATAGTTACACAACGCTTTGTCTTCTTCTTTCGAAATTCAAATTACTGTCGACTGAAAGGGAGAAATCGGTGTATATATTGTATTCATCTCATATAATACGTTTATTAGTAAGGGGGTAAATAATACTGTTTGTAAATATTGCAAACAATATTACAACAAAAAGTATAAAGCTACTATATGTCTTCTTTAAAATTAAATGATTTGTTCGAACATTTCTAATATTATTCATCATCCTTATTATGTGACAAGGGAAGAAGATAAGAATATTTATTTGTTCTAGTTTTACATTTGACTGTAGGTATATACGGTCAAATCAACACATGATTCCAGACAAATATTTTTTAATAACTGACAAGAAATTTCAATGATGGGCTGTTCAGAATCATGTACTGAATCCATCGATGACTCTGCCACCCTCTACGTCAGAGCTGATTATTATAATTGGCAATGTGATAAATTTGTCAAAACATTAAAAAACTGTCATTTATTCACGACAAGTGCTGTTAATAGTGCTGTAAATAAAGCAGAAACTATAAGAAAGAAACATGCAATATTGTCGCGTTAACGCCTGCCACCTGTCGCCTAGTATGATAGAATAGGCATCATATTTTGGAAAAGAAAGAAAGAAAATAATTTTATTTGACCCAGGATAAGTAAGAAACATAATAAAAATTTTGGATTTCATAAAAAAAATAGAACAGAGTACCCTTTAATAGACGTAATTTACACCGTATAAATTACAGACATAAATAAAGAGATTTTACAAAGAGTGACACAACGGGCGGTCTTATCGCTAAGAGCGATCATTTAATTAAAGACAACCTTTGGAAACTGAGCAATAGATATAATTATGTGTATAGTTAATTACATTTCATGAAATTAAACTACTATTTAAAAAAATAAGCTGCAAGAGGTCGGCTTATTAATGCAATGCAATTTAAATTTTAGTCGCTGCGCAGGCGTACGTACGCCGCGCGCCGCGTGAATTCCCTTCACTCGTCTGGAGGCACAGCGAGCATACAGACGCCCGCTGTTCCTCCAGCCGTACGAGTACCTAACTGTTGA
Source organism: Gortyna flavago (assembly GCA_963669345.1). NCBI lineage: Eukaryota > Metazoa > Arthropoda > Insecta > Lepidoptera > Noctuidae > Gortyna > Gortyna flavago. Next base: position 15,471,819 of record OY770131.1, on the reverse strand, counting down.
CATACAATATCCTATAAAAGTTCGTTGAAAATTTTTACTACAGCCACATACAGATTTAAAATTCAATCAATTGTTTTTGCCAATGTATTTATCACTAGCTGCGTCCCGCGGTTTCACCCGCGTAAGTTTTGATCCCGTGGGAATATCGGGATAAAAATTAAAAAGCTTATATGTTAATTCAGGGAGTCGGCTACCACCATACAAAATTTTATCAAAATTGGTCCAGCCGTTTGAGCGTGAAGAAGTAACAAACAGAAACACACACACACACACACACACACACACACACACTCACAAACTTTCGCCTTTATAATATTGGTGTGATTGTGAAAGTTGCAGCTGCTACGGCGTCATACGGTTTGCCGACGTCGATTTTCAAATAATTCAAATGTAAGCAACATTTGAATAAAACTTTTATCAAAAATATAGTGAATGAAACCTCATAAGGACTAATGCGACCTAGTAAATTACCTAGTATCGTGCAGGCGTCGTCTGATGGTTGTTTATAAAATTGAAGTTCTTGATTCTTGTAAGAATTCTTTAATCACTCATAAGTACAAGGTTCTTGGGTTTTTTACTAGCGAAAGATTCATCGCAACAATAAAATCGAATTTCAAAAAAATCTTTCTAAACTTGTCATTGATTTGGGATTATTAATAATGTTTTTTAATTAGGTACGTTTTTTATGTTAGACGGAAATCATAATCATCATTTTCTTTTCCTTATCATAATTTATTTAAGGTTAAATTGTTATCCACGTCTTTTCCATAAATATTTCTTTTAGACGTCATCGACAAAAATACGTAAAGCAATAACAAAATATTATAACATTATCAAAAGGGAGTATGAAATTCAACTGTCACTGCCATCAATCGTTTGTTGTAATATAAATTTAACTTACCTAAATATAGAATTGTTTGATTTATATTTGAACCAAACACAGTTGCTAAAATTTCTAATAGCAATATTAAGAATTCAATTATTTTCATTGAACCGTCTAGAGCTGAGTTCAAGGGGATCACAAACAAGCGTGTTATAGAAACCGCATCATTAATATTTGATGAACACACGAATAAATAAACAGTTTGCTACTAGCTAACAATTGTATGCGAGGGTTTGTGCCCGGGTGACACAAGGCTAGTAAAGTGCAGTAGGTACTTTCGTAAAGTGCTGCACTTTCTGAAAGTGAGAAAGTGCATTTCTTGGTAGCTTATTAATAGTAGGTGGTAGTCACTGTATAGGGTAGTCATTTTATAGGTAGGTCCAGAACTTTTCTCACTTTTAAGCTAGTAAGTTAATGAGAAAGATAGTAACCTAGTGTATTCGCAAATTGGGATGGTTTTCTAGTTCTGGGGTAGTTACCAGCATCTATCACCATTGATTTTATTTAGTTCAGCGTCTATATCTCTAAAACTTGAATGAGGATTTTTAGTTACTATTTCCTTCACTTTTGCCATGTTAATTTCAGTTGAAGACGTTGATAGCCTACCAGGGCGAGGCAAATCTTCCAGCATATCTCGACCGCATTTGAATGCTTTGTACCACTCATAAGCACGTGTTTTTGATGAAGTCGATTCATCGTAAGCCTTCTGTAACATTTTCAGTGACTTCGAACACGAAATTCCATTAGCGATGCAAAATTTAAGACAAGCCTTTTGTTCGATGTTTTTGTCCATTATGAAATTTGCAATACACACTAGATAATTATGATCTACCTAAAACAGCACTGTATTTAATCTAAATGACAGATGCAACTCAAACTCCGTGCCAAAACAGAAAACAGTTGTGCCAATCTAACAAAAAAAAAAAAATTTGGATCCATAAACACATCATCCATTCCCGATACTTTTTTGACTGAATGTATACCACCTACCTAAGCCCATTATACCAACTTCTAGTGATATCAAAAGTCCTGCGATAATTTAGACAGGCAGTCTTGTATAATCTAATCACATCAACACTCTCCGGTTACGGAACCCTAGAACTTCTAAAGGTATATTACTGCTATCAAGCAAAAGCTTTGACAGCCTAAACGCAAGCCAAGGTAACTTCCGACTCTTTTGAAAACACGTGACCTGTTTCCCCACAAACATTCTGAATTAATGACATGAAATAGTTTCCGAAACATGCTTTAATATAAATTAAATGACCTTTGGCTCAGTTAATTAACTAAGGTATCGTATGAAAAACGAATTTGACTGCATTAACCCTTCCGCGAGGGTGTTTAAAATGTATGGAGTTGGAAACTTTTGAGTAGGAAGTTTGGTTTATGTTTGGGGTAAGTTGAGATCAGATTGTGTTGTTGCGAGTTCGTGCTGTTTAGTATCGTTGTCAGAAGTCCAGTCTAGACTACAGGAACACTATCGGAGTTTTTTTACTCCGTGCCCGGAACTTACAACTGTAAGTTGTTTTTATTAATATAATCCAATAGAACTGGGACTCCTGAAATGTCACTTTTTATAACTAACTCATCTGCTTATTGAAATTATCAAATGTCGTATACAAAACTCCAAAAAAGCCGAACAGGGCTGAATAAGTGTGGTTAGTCCCTTACACTTTCTGATACCTGCTGTATAACGAAAATGAAGGATTTTTGAAAATTCTTCCTCTAATAAAAGATTTAAAAAGGGGATGGAAGTTTGTATGGAAGTTCGTATTTTTTGTCGATGGGAAATCCCATCAGATCCACGGTTTGTAATATATGAAAATTACTGAACGAAAATACACGACACTAAAACTGGTGGTAACAGGCTTGACTGTCCAGCGGATTACCGAACATACATTGAAGTATCGCCACACGTGGAACTTATTGTAACGCCCTCCAAAATATATTTCACGTGCAAAAGTACTGTACAAAATAGATAAACTTACCAGCAATAGCGAGCTGCATGATAAAGAAGTTCATGCGGCTCTTCCTGGCATTCGTGCAGAGCAACGCGGCGATCACTGACGCGTTGAGCACCACTATCGCCACGAACAGCACCCACATTACCGTGAACTGGATCGACTGGAAGATAGAGAGGCGAGGTTAGCTTTGTGTAAGTTAAGGTACAGGAAACTCAAAATAATTCAAGATATTTTGAGCCATGAGTGTGTTTGTATGTTTGTTACTTCTTCACGCACAAACGGCTGAACGGATTTGGATGAAATTTGGTACACAGATAGTATATAACCAGAATTAACTCATAGAATACTTTTCTCCGATATTCCCATGCGATCGACACTTATGCGGGTGAATAATAATATTACAATAATATTACAAACGCGAAAGTTTGTGAGGATGGATGGATGTTTAATACTCTTTCACGCAAAAACTACTGAACGGATTTGAATGTAATTTGGCACACAGATATTTTATAACCAGGATTATAGTTAAGTTTTAAATAATACCCTGTAATCGCCTATTTGCAATAACAGAAATGACTGTAGCTTTTATGTGGCTAATTTCCTCATCATTCATCATTCTCCTGCTCGGTCAGTATGTCGTCTTGGGGGCGGATTTGTGAGTGTTGGAGTATACGCTTAGGGGCACTATGAATAGCAAAGAAAACCAATTTTTTTTTTTTATAGAAATTTCTTTTCAGAAACACGGATATTATTACCCTTTACTCACTTACTATCAATAAAATACACGCTTTTACGCTCGAGTCGCGGCTGACGATTTTACTTTCTTGCCAATTTCCTGTACAATTTTCCAATTTAACATTTCACTTAACTTTCATATCCAACAAATAATTTTATTGAAGCGTTTTATCATCGTCTGTCAACAAAAAATTAATTCAATTCAATTTATTAAAATGCAAGCCTCCATTAATCATTCCTTTCAAAAACTTCGTAAGAAAATTAATTCACATTTATTCAGGAAGCTCTTAATGCCTGTTATCGAGTCGATACTTTCGAAAGTAGATAATTAATAAGTATGACAGTCAAGGAAATTAATTGTTTATCAAACTGATACACTACGTCAATTTTGCCGTGTTGTAGACTTTTAGTACAACTGGCAAATAATGACAGTTGTGATTCAAATAGGTAACGGAAAATTTAAGTTGGTTGTAATTTGATAAACAATAAAATTCGCTGACTTAACATTTATGTAGGTATGGTTTTTCCACAGTTATTTTACCTCTGACAGGTGCAACCCAACAGGCCCGTGGCTAAATAATAAGAGCCGCACAGGTCAATCGATCAGGTAAAGCTACGCTTGTCGATGTTGGTCTGTGGATAGGCGACCATCTTTACATACCGTGACCCCTCCGTGCCTCGTTGATCCTGGCTGTCGTTTCATGGATCTTTGACAGTCGTTACACCCTAATCAGAACCAGTCTTACCAAGGGGTATCGTATTACCCAGTAACTGGGTTGTGGAGGTCAAATAGGCAGTCGCTTCATGGGGTCGGCTTCCAGTCTAACCGGATGCAGCTGAATAGGTACACACGGCTACACATCAAGCTACACATTTCCAGTTTTAGCTGACCTCGCATTGTTTTGACATTGACTGGTTTTTCTTACAATCAGAAGTCAGCTTATACTGGTTATGTATAGCTTGATGTGTAGCCGTGTGTACCTATTCAGCTGCATCCGGTTAGACTGGAAGCCGACCCCAACATAGTTGGGAAAAGGCTGGGGAGATGATGATGAGGTGCAACTTAACAGCAACCTTATAACAACAACAATAAAGATCTCTATTTGATGATTTTGACAGACTTAACAGCTGCAGCAACAGAACAGCAACCATATTGTTGTCACGAGATTAAAAGATCACTGTATTATTGACAGTGATGCCAATTAGAGATAAAATAATTGCAAATATTAAATGTATGTTTTAAATTATCTATCTCTTCTATCCTGGCTGTATTTGTAAAATATTGATTCCGTTTATGAAAGTGTGTATTTTATAATGTGCGTCTTGTTTTGTACAGAATAAATGTTGTAATGTGCGTCTTATAAGCGCAGAATAAATATTAAAATGTGCGTCTTCTTTAACAATTTATCTTTCTAACTAAAAAGGAGAAAATCGCATTCCCCAACCCAGGTGTTGTCGTTAAAATGTATGTTTTTAAAATGCCATTTCAGGCAGGTCAGTAATTTTTTTTTCTGATACTATCAGAGATAACGCCCTCGATTTTAATGAATCCATCCATCACACGTAAATTGCAACGGTTTTGATCCAAATTTTAAGCTGTTGTCAGAACTATATCAAAATCCAGCAGACTCGGAGATAATCCCATACATGTAAATGGAGGGCGAGCAGATCGGTTCGGGGACTATGATTGAATTAAATTGAATATTGGCTATTTTAAAACGTTTTATGTGTATAAGATATTGTGTCAAGATAAAAAAGAAAAAAAAGAAAAAAAAAAAAGAAAAGAAAAAAGAAAAAAAAAAGAAAAAAAGGAAAAAAAAAAGAAAAAGAAAGAGAAAAGATAAAAAAAGAGAAAAAAGATAAAGAAAAGAGAAAAAAAGAAAAAAAGAAAAGATTAAGATATAAAGAAAAAAAAAAGATAAAGATATTGCGGACTTATGACAAAATTCTACCTAAAAATAAAAGCCGTCTACATTTCAACATTTCAACCAAGCAAGGAGCTTCTCATAAATAAATACAAAAATAATACACATTGCTTTGTAGACATCAAAACATTCAATATAACCAGAAAACATCGAAAATTACATAATGATAACACAAAAATATTCTTTATCAAAAATATTAAGTTGTATGTAATGTTATGTAGGGCGAGCTACTATTAAAAGCCTGAAGTACCTATCGTAGTATCGTCGTGTTTGATAGTGTTATCTCGACAGGCTCTCTCGATATTCGATGACGTTAACCCCAAAAAATCCATTACACGATTAAAACCTTTCACGTTTTATTAAACAACATAATCCGATAAAAATGTAGTGGGTGGGTCGAGATTTGATGTGTTTTTATTCAATTACTATATTTTCCTATGGGTTTACTTGTGTAGCTTTTTCCACTTCTCTCAGTTAAAAAATCGTAGTATTAATATTACCAAATCTTAAATGCTGCACTTAACAGCGATGGCCTTTTTGCATGTATGGGACGCATATTTTCCACCAACTAATTCTTTTTTGTGTTTTTTTTCTTTGCTTCATGTTTACCGCAAATTAACGTGTTTTCTTTCTTTTCTTTTTCTTTCAGCGGAGCAATTTCGATTCAATACGGTCTGATCCCCTGAGGCCCCTCCTCTCTCCTCCCCCCTCCTCGATCCCCTGCTTGTTCTTCTTTTGTTTTAATATTTTTCTTATCCAACTTTCTCATTCCAAGTTATTCCGTTTGCTCTATCCAATGTAAATTTTTTTTTGCTTTAATTTCACACTAGGTAGGAACATAATAGTACAATACTTGATGCCATTGGAACTGGTTCAGCCCTTATGACGGTACGATATGGTACTAAAATTTCAAGCAGATCGAGAATTTTGTTCAAGAACACAACAGAACAGCATAATGCTGCTGTTCTGTTGTGTTCTAAGCTGAGCTATCGCTATCGACTATTTCTATTATATCTATTATAGATCTATATTGTTTTTGTCCTATTAGGTACTTGAGTTAATTAGCTTTTTGTATGCACGTGTTTCTGTGACAAATAAACCTATTTTACTTTCTTTCAGAACGCTCCGAGACTTTGGTTTGCTCACTATCGTACACCTAACAGCATCTCTAAACTGAACTATATTTTCATATAATTTAATTATCTTCGTAATTTATAACATCTCGTACAGCAAAAATGCGTTAAGGTAATGCGTAATGCGTAAGGTATGCGTGTCTATGGGCCTGTGTTGCCTGAGAGTAAATGGATTTAATATTAATATTGTAAACTGACATCAGGAGGCCTACCATGATCTATTTAAAAACGATTCAAAAGCAAGACATTTCAGTTTAGGTTCTTAAACTGCATCGTTCACAGTCATACCATGACGTCCAACATTCTGAGCGGCATTTGGATCGTTGAAAGTGAATGAGCGATAAGAGCTCGTGGTGGTAGGTATCCAGATGGCACGGCCTAAATTGAATCGTTTAACTGACGTCATGGTACGAATTAGCAGAACAGTTCAGTTTAGGTCCTAAAGTGGATCGCGTTAAGAGCTCGTGGTAGGTACCCTGAGCCTTAATTCACTATGACCAAATAACGGTATACGGTTAACATTTCGATTTCCTGTCGTAAACAAGACACGATAATGACGTGGTTTGCACGTGGTAAGATTTCACGAGAAATAATATAGAATTGGGGCGCCCTATAATGTATATTGACATTAGAACAGGTACTGTATTGTATTTTTTTTTTATTGACATTGATTTCTATTGCTATTTCGATTAAGTATTCGTAATTGCTTTTTTTTATTGTCCAGGCATATTTTATTTTATTATTGAGACTTTACTGGCTAGATAACGTAATTACAAACATTTGATAAATGATAAATGATTTTATTTTTGTAAGTAGGTTTGTACAAACACTTTTACACGTCAATCATATTTTTTATAAAACTAGATGAGGTCGGCGTTTCCTATCTGACTACTCTGAGAAGAAAGGCCGAAACAAACTCAGAGGTCACAGTCTCTTTTAAAGTCCAGACATCATAATCTTGGTCAGGTTATATGAAGACCATGTAGATCGATGTCTGAGATGGTCTTTTGAGGAAAGAACCACACAGATTGAGAGGACCTGTCCAGTCAGTGCACTCATTTGTCAGAAATCGTGTAGCTCAACTCAAAACTTAAGGAGCTCAACAATTCGACGAACAATACCAAAGAAAGGACATTTGGGTAGGCCACATAAATTACTCAAACTGACTGAACCTAGACAAAAACTAACACAACAGAAAGAATAATAAAAATAAAAAAAGTGACCCACATTGTCTTCACATGCACAATAATTAAAATAATGTAATACTTTACAAAGTAAGCAAATGTCATTGTTTAAATAAAATTCATTAATGTCAATGTGTACATAGAAAAAAAAAATTAAAACATTCAAAATGTAAAAAAAATTGGAAGAAGCTCAATCCCAAGCCTTTTTGTCCTCAATTTAACGGTATAAAAAGCTTTCTGGCACAACTTACGTTTAATGAATGATTTGAATTTATTAAGTCTTAGATCTTGAACGTGGCTTGGTAGTTTATTATAAAAGCGTATACATTGGCATCTGAACGAGCTACCTATTTTCTTGAGCCTTGTTGTAGGTACAACAAATTTGTGTTTGTTCCTAGTATTTATATTATGGACATCACTGTATTTTTTAAACAATTTTATGTTTTTATGGGCATATAAAAGATTTTCATAAATATACTGAGAAGGCACAGTCATTACATTAATCTCTTTAAATTTGTCTCTGAGAGAGTGTCTCGGACTTAATTTATAAATTGATCGAACAACAACAAACACAAACAACATTTGTACGCCCTCTGGCATAGCATAGAGCACTCTTTATTATCTTGAAATTCCACTATTATTGTACCTATATTAAACAAATGAATAAATTACTTATGACTTAAGTAATAATTATTATCATTAAAAATTTACTTGCTTTTAAACTTAATTTGCTTGACTTCATAGCATACATCATTATGCGTATCAAAAAAACTTTTATGAATGTTTGATTTACCTTTTAACTTTGTGAAAGTCAACAACATAACTTCGCTATATTTTAGTTTCTGTAGGAATAGCTTTAGTTAAGTTAGGATTTAATATAGTTATTTTTAATAATTAGTTAGGTATTAGTTATTATTTGCTTATTTTACTATTTGAATAAAAATTATTTCTGCATAACTTCTAATCGTATGACTTTAAATATAAGTCGATAAACCTGAATTAAATATAATTGAGTTTAGATAAGCCTGGTATTAACTAAAACTAATCCCAGCTCTTTACAATAATAATTACAATATTTGATTCGCTGTAGATAATTATTTGCATATGCGTGCGTGTATCGAGTCTCAGGAGATATTTATTTAATGTATTATGAACATTCTAGAAGAAAATAAAACCGGTGTGATAAAACAGCTGTTTTTACGATGACTCTGCGACAGCAAAAACAGGATTATAGGCATGTTTTTTTTTCATGCATATGTATATAGATAGTATCTTAGTAAGAATGTGGGATTCCTTACGGGCTTCGAAGCATTCCAACGTCTAGACGAATTTTAATACACGAGGTGTCTCTCGACTCGTCTGGGTCTGCTGTAGGCTTCGAAGAAGTCAAAATGGCGAATATTAGACGCCAAATGTCTTGTTTTTTAATTCATAAAAAAAAGGCATGAAATCTGAGTTGTTTTTGTGTGTCTAATTTTTTCTGGTCTGACTTTTAACATCCCGTAGTCCGACTGTAAAAACCTCGCTTAAGACTAAAGGCAATGAATAGATACTTACATCATAAAAGTAATAAATATTGAGTTCAGCGGTGGCGTTGCTAGCATTCTTGACAATACCGTGGTCGTCATCAGGAGTGAAAACTGTGGTGAAGTAGGACGTGCGAGGCGTCGTCTGCTGTTCAAACTCTTCGATCATGATGTCTAGTGCCATAATCCTGAAACAAAGAAAGGATTGATTTAGAACATATTCCTGCTTCGTCTCCTCTCGTATTGGCATCAGTGCCTTCGTGGGAATAGCTCATGCTGAGGCAATAATATTACCGTGTCAGCAAGCCTGACTTCATATAATACTTGGTATACCCGCCTCTCTGGGCATTGGACAAGGCTAGGTTATTTTATTTCATCGGGATATTCAATATTTATTTTGTCTGTGTTTGCACTCTGGACCCACCATACCCCTGGCCATACCTCTGGGGATAGGGTGGGACTGAACCATACCACCATAGTATATAATTAATGTAGCTAGGCTGGAACTTCTCTATAGTGTTAAGGTTCAGTCCCAACCTAACCCCAGGGGTATGGCCAAGGGTATGGAGGATCCGGAGTGTGTGTTTGGGGAAAATAAATTATTTGAACTTAGATCTAAAGTATAAAAGGTTTAAAATACATAATTACAAATACATAATTTGAAAATGTGTGTGTTTGATGTACCTACGAAAATGAGCACAGTGCACACTGCACGTCGTCGTTATTTCTTCTTATTTATTTATTTAACATTAAGCGGTCAAGGCCAATTATATAATAGAGGGGCCCGTGCCAAATTAATAACAGCCGCACAGGTCGGTCGCTCAGGTTAAGCTACGCGTCTGTGGATGGGTGACCATCTTTACATACCGAGACTCCTCCGTGCCTCGGAAAGCACATTAAGCCGTTGGTCCCGGCTGTCATTCGTGGATCTTTGACAGTCGTTACGGGTAGTCAAAAGCCCGAAAGTCTGAAAACCAGTCTTACCAAGGGGTATCGTATTACCCAGTAACAGGGTTGTGGAGGTCAGGCAACCGCTCCATGTAAAATACTGGTATTCAGCTGCATCCAGTTAGACTGGAAGCCGAGCCCAACATAGTTTGGAAAAGGCTAGGCAGATGATGATCAAGGCCAATTAAATTACTTAAAGACTAATAAATAAAGAATACAACTACACAACCGTCATACTCCATCTCACAATACTCCAGACATACCTAAATCTTAGTGTTGGTAGCAATCTAGATTATTAGGTTTTACAGGTAGCTGGCACACAGGACATGGTAATTCGCAGTAATCCTTTATGCTATATCCAGCAAAGCATGCAAAATGTTAGATCGTCACTTATTTCAGCGAAATAACGCCGACACTGCACGCTAACAAACTACGTGAACGCTCAGGTTTTCCTCTTTATTGAAATTGTATTATGCCGCCGGCATTGTGTCGGCGAAGGGTGTCACTGTCGGTGTACGCGTGCCGGCCGTGTCGGCCAAAAAAGGACAATAACGGAACAATCTGCCAGAATACACAGACTTGGTACACAGCATGATTCGTTAGGATGGATCAGTTCTCTTTCGCTCGCCCTTGCATCCTATGTCGACGGAGCCCCGATTGGCGGGCTGCTATTTCTATGTAAAGGGTTTAAAGTACCCAAGCGTGTGTCGGACGACACGCACGGTTTTTCACGAATAATGAAGGGATCAGTAGTTGGGATGAATTTATGCCAAGAGCAAATAACGGGAAGTCCCTACCACCGTAAGTAGGTTTTAATTTACATATTTGCGAGTATCAAAATATGTCGCAAATGGTCGTATTTTTTATATTGCATTGACCTAAGTCAAAAAAACCAAGCTTGGTTTTTTTAGAACACCAAGGAACCGTAGATCTTCGTATTTGATATTAATTCCAAAGCGATACGTCCACGCGTTTCTGAGAAAAAGGGTCTTGATACACAGACAGACAAACGGACGGACGGACAACGAAGTGATTCACTGGCTGCTATGCCAAGACGAAATAAACGAGATAATAAATAAAGAACAAAAGAAAACTTTCATTAAGCATTCAGAAAGGTTGTATTTCGTCGCGAATGACGGTTCGGTTGTAATCAGAATTCACACTGGCCACATAACGAAGAAAAAGAAAAAAAAAACAAATTTTATAACAAGACAGGCCATGAAAGGCCTTACATTCTGCCAATTAATCTTGGGCAAGGCCGGTGATTCTTCCACTCATTAAGTTGGTTACCTACTTATACAATATTATGTACCATAATATAAGGTATTCGAGTCATTATGTAAGGGATGCATACCTTAGACGTGAGTGTGTCTTATCTTGTCTTGTGTGCGAAGCTAAAATTATCTTTCAAAGGTTTGTTTGTATAAGTAAATGATGTATGTCTTGTTGCTAATGAAGAGCATGGATGAATAGCGAAGTTTATCATTTATCAACCCATGAAAGGTTTACTATTACCGCTCTTGGAAGGTAATTTATTACCTTTTTTGACGAGGGAAGAAGGAAATGGTGCGCAATAGAAGATAACTGATATATTTCCAGAACACATACGATATTGATTTGCAATAGGAATTTAACCTACAAATAAACAAAACCAGTGCTTTTAGCTTGCAATACTTCAAAAGTTTTCCTCTATTTTCACAAAAAGTTCCGTCTCCTAATAAGTATATTAGTATGCTTCAATTATTTAGTTCAGTTCATTTTTTCTCTGTCTGCAATAGTTCGAGTTTTAATCAAGAACTTTAACAAAGGAAGTGTTAAAATTAACAGTTGTTTTAAAATGTCTTAGTTGCTTTCAACAAATACTTTTATAGGAACTATAATGAATACTGAAGAAGTAAAATGACGTTTCTAGTGAAATGCAGAAGTAGGTATTTATTTAAAGTAACTACCTACTTTGTTCGAGTGCAAATGTACAATATTGTTGTTTGAATATTTTAGTCAATATTTTAGACATTTTTGTCCGCGAGTTTGGACGCAACTGTCGCCCGTCTATTGGTACAATGCTAGTGCGCGCACGGCGACAAAAAAGTTGCCAGCTAGCCAGTTGCCGCTCAAACGAAAATGTAACAATATAGTGGCGTTGCTGTCGCTCACGTGTGCGCAGCGGCAGAGACAAAAAAGTTGCTGGGCAACTAAGTTGCTCGTGGGCGCAGTCTCTTATGTTATATACCGCTTACCTCAAATAGATAACGGTCCATATGGACCGTTATCGTAACCGTAATGATTAGGGTGTACATATATATGTACACCCTAATCATTCACGTCTATTATTCATTTCAATTGGCTTATTAAAAAGTTTCGAAAAACACCTGGGTCTGTTCAATGAAGTGCTTCGTTGCGAAAAGGGATGGTGCTATAAATTCTGTGTCGCTCTACCTCTTCCTCACTTGGCTCTCTAATTTGTAATGTACAGTCCCTGAAGAGAGGGTAATATTTATCTAGCAAATAACTCTTCTCAACCCCGCGGCGTAACGTCGTACATGTATCATGTCGGTCACCCATGAGTACATGCAATCTTTACTTGCGCGATGCAGGATGCAGGTTTCGGAGCCGCTATCTATAATAATTGACTCCTTGTCAGTCACTACTTCACTAGCTAGCTTCGTTGTTCTTATGTGGTTTGATAGATGGCGCTACTCCAGCGTGATGCGAAGGGATTTCAACCATAATCGTTTGCTTACATTTCGTAATTTACGACGTCATTTTCACAGTGTAGACAATAAGTTTTGTGAAGGTAATCAGTCGTTCACACTGGGTGATATTTTACGATAAAAAGTTAGGATCACACGTCAACATCCCACTGTTCATTTATGGTTAAAAATAAATGCAGTATGAAACTGCGATGTAATCCCAAAATTATGCAGTAAAATATCGTACAGACTTTGTTCTACCTGAATCTGGTATCAAAAGTTTGATTCGATGAATTTGATAAATAAGTACCAACATTATCAGTTTCAGTTATGTACCGTTATGATATTCAAGACCAACCTATTATTGTGTGGGCAATTTACAGAAAGTTACAAGAAACAGTGAAATTTAAACTACTAGTTCCACGAAATACATTTGAATGCCAAACGACAGTAGTTACGGGCAGTCAAATGCCCAAAACCCGAACAAGTGGTCGTAAGTCTAGCTAGGTTATTGCCTCTGCTCCCCAGTAATTGGAATGTGGGGGTCAGATGCCGTTCGCTCTGCGTAAAATACTAAAAATAGGATAATTCTGCCCTACATGGCCGTGGTCGTAAAAGTTGGGCTAAACTTAGGTAAAAGGTCAGTTTATCCTTGTGGTTTTGCTACTTACATTTAGAGATGATAACATTTATAGTCTGTTCTAAAAATATCTAATAAAAATGTTAATAAATGGATCACAAAACGTTTCTGCCACTTACAAATTGAGTGCTTTCATTTGATTACTTGATATAGAGGTATGAGGAACAGGGTGTAAAGTTCACTCATCCCTCATAGAAAAGGGAGGATCCTACCAGACGGGTGTCGTGTCTGGTAGAATACTGTCCGACGATTAGTGTCTTGACGTTGCTTGCGCGATGCAGGACTTTGCGTGACGTCAGTGTGTAATTTTAAATAACCATAATGTTGTTTTTCTTTGACAATTGAGGTTAATTTTATAACCTCAAGTTTCGTTAATGATAAAAATCATTAACGAAACTTGAGGTTATAAAAAAAAAATAGTAATTGAAAACAATTACTTTTTTATTATAATGTTATTCAAACAATAACTGCTGGAAAAAATGGTGAGATATTATAAATTTTAAGAACTTCTAAATAAATACCGTTAAACGTGTTACTAATTCCCTTTAACGAGTGATTGCGTAAGAACTTACCTGAACAGGGGTTGTTTACACTTTTATCAGATACTTTTGGAACAAACCATACAAAGAAAACATGGAATACGTATTTAGATCACATATATATTTCTTTTTTTGTTTTCGCCACATGATTATAGGGTGGAAATAAATTATTGATATGATGGAAGTAATCATTGTTTTTCTTCGGAAAGCGATTCTCACACATTAACATTTGTCTCCCTTGCAATAATATTGTTATTCCATTTCTCCTGAAGTCGTTTTGTCCCAAACACCGCCATACTTTTCTCTCTTGACCCATATTTTAACAGCAATATCCGGTTGTATCTAGTTACAGCCGGTTTTAGTTCATATTACGGGATTTTTCCGAGAATTTGTCAGTATTCGAAAATACCGGAAGACGTAGCGTTGGAAGGCGTCCACGAGGTGACCTTATTATGACCGCAAGAATCAGCTGCATACGACAAACACAGAAGCGGTCCAAGTGGCGATGCTTGAGAGAGGCCTATGTACTTACAGCACTGGGCGTCTTTAGGGTGAAGTGATAATGATGAAGATCCAAAAATACTGTTTATCTACTAATTAACAGCACCGGATGTCGGTTGCAGAAAGTCTTTTTAATCATTAAGTTTGCAATCGTCAATATTGCTTTTTAGTTATGCGGCTTTAAGAGAAACTAGTACAAAGTTGTCACTCTTGAAGACTTGAAGCCGTTTGACATAAAGTTCGGTACATTACGATAGAGAAATTACGGAGGCAAATCCATGATCGCTCAGTTTAAAGGTCATTAAGAATCGCGTGCTGCTTTTGGAAGAAGAATTGAAAACCGCAAGCCAAGTGCAAGTCGGACTCATAAGGGGTTCCGTACCACCGTAAAATATTTACCACAACATGTTTTTTTAAACACTCGTCAAAATATTATGTTTCTTGTATCGCCGTCCCTTGAATGGATATCAATATTTAATTTCTATTATTTGTCATTATAGCGGCTATAGTAAGACACTCTCTGGATTTCAAGCGTCTACCTACTACGGTTCAAAAGATGCATCCCCGTGACAGACGGAAGGACGGATGAACGGACGGACAGCAGTGCCTTGAGTAATAGGGTCCCATTGGGTACGACACCCTGAAAATAACATAGCAGTGTGAACGAAGCCTTAATCAAGCTGGATAAAGCACAGATATAGATACATCTAGATAACGCAAGAGTAACTAATTCGCGTGCCCAAAATCGCACCAACTTACGTACAAAAATTGTAAGCCGCCACTTTCGCGCTCAGGGCTGTGTGCTGCTGGCTGGGTAAGCGTGAGCGCTGGCGCAAAGCCCCGGGGGTGGGGCAAAACAGGTGCAGCACGAGAAGGCGTTTTTGAATTGACGTCATAGTAGGTGGTCAAAAAATGGCACGCTTGGTTTTCATACAGATCGTGATACTTGCGTTATCTAGGTCTATCTATATCTGTGGGACAAAGTCAAAGGAATTCTGAGTAAAGCTTGAATAAAAGAACAGTTTTGTATGAATCAATTACGCTTTCGTAACAGTTTCATTCTCATCCTGACTGCAGAATCTTTATTTTGTAGCCCAGTGGTACCTTATAACAGCCGCGACTTGTAAGTCGTAGGTTTGAACGCAGACAGGTGCTTCACATTGTGCCAATTATTTCATCACCGCAGCTCTCAAAACGGTGAAGGAAAACATCATGAGGGAACCGGCATATCCTGGAACCAAAAATTCGAAGACTTGCGACATCTACCAACCTGCACTAGGCCCGCTTGGTGGATTACAGCCCATTCTCTCTCACCGAGAGGAGGCCTGTGTCCCAGCAGCAGGGAACATTATAGCCTGATTGTGTATGTGGGCATGTGTGTAGCCAACGATTTTTAGGCTCCACACATAGGCAGACAGGAAAGGTGAAATACTTTATGAACAAAATAAACCTTCCAAAAAACTAAAAACAAAACAACCTGCGTATGTAATTTCGTTTGTTCCCACAGAAAATTAAAACAGAAATTACGCAAATTACAAAAGCACAAATAAGGGTCCGACTTTTACCCTGTTCACAGTATTCAAATGATAGGCTTACAAGGGTACGATACTGTCCGTTTATTTACTTATGTACAAAGAATTCAATATACTATATTGACAGGGATTGCAATAATCCCAAAGGATTTCTTTTGTGAATATTTGTTTTGTATCAGCGAACTACCGGTGGATAAATATATTGAAGAAAAACTAGGAATTCGTTTAGTGAAAATATTGTTTCTTTTTTGCTTATGTTAGATAGTTTCATAGTTTATTCTTTATTAATTTGTTTTTATTTAGGTAGAACTTTACTTAAATAGTTTAATAAAGATATCTAAGAGTCAGAAAACTGCTTTTTAAATTAGGTTGTCGATAATTACCTAACTATAATCCTAATCAGAAGCCCAAAAGTCTGACAACCAGTCTTAACAAGGGGTACCTATCGTGTTACCCAGTTACTAGATTGTAGAGGTCAGACAGCAGTCGCGTCATGTAAAATACTGGTATTCAGCTACATCCGGTTAGTCTGGAAGCCGACTCTAACAAAGCTGGGAAAAGGCTAGATAGATTGATTAAAATTAGATATTTTATTATTAATTTGGTAATAATTTGTAGTTAAATAACTACAAACAAAACAAACAAGCAAAACAACAACTAAAACATTCAAGTAAAACTATACCTAAGAGTTTTTACTTGAATATTTTGTCACAGGCACCTAAAAGTCATTAACAGTGATTTCTAAATTAGGTGACGATAATTACCTAACCATAAACTATCTCTATATAGATAGACAGATAGAACGTCCGTTTTTACAGGATCCTTTTTAACAGAACGGACTGCTGCATTGTCGGTTACTGGATCCGAAATACTGTATTGTATGTAAACTCGCCCAAACAACTACATACGCCATCAAATAACGGACCTGTACAACGGATCGCTATGTGTACGCGCCCTTATTGGTGACTGCAACGTTGGTCTAGGTCGCATGCGCTACTACTAAGCATAAGGGTCCTGAGTTCGATTCCCAGTTCGGACAGTGTTATTGGGTTTTCCATCAGGAATTTCCCAGTAGTAGTCCGAATTCTAGATTTGTGCCCGGTGTGAAAGAAAGAAAGAAAGAAAAATAGGTTTATTTGTCACAGAAACACGTGCACACAAAAAGATAAAATTAATTCTAATAAATAAATAACAACAAAATATATACTATTTAACAATACAAGCACAAAGCATGATAGTCGAAGACTGCACGTCATGACTGTGACAGAAAGGCTTCCACTCAGCATGTGCTATTAGATGGGGTTTAAAAAAACTAACGAAATGTGAGTTTGCTACAGGTACACGCTTGATTACAAGCGTGATGTTATGTATGTATATAAAGCACTCTAGATGGCTAGAAGGCTACCCTGACAAAACCAGATACTTAGTAACAGAGTATAATATTCATATTCAACAGTAACAGACAGCTTTACATGCTGTAGCGAAATAAAACGTGGAAACTTTATCACTTCGCTAGTAAATCACGTTTAATTTTGTTGTAAAAAATAAAAAAATCCGAAAAAAAAAGAATCTAATATAAAAATTACAAGACAAAAGACTACATTAGGAAACCTTGTGATGACGGTTATATAAATTTGAAATACTTAAGGTTTTGTAAGGATAAAAAAATAAAGAATGTATTTTGTCACGCGACGTGAATATCGACGTGATTGCAATCAAGACACGTTTAGTTAGATATAAAGACTAGATAGATTGAATAGTTAGCACGGTCCAAAGAAATAGAATTAAAATAGCACACCCGCCGTATTTGTAGGATAATATAAACGAGATTTTTATAGGGAAAATAAACTAAGACAATCTATCTACTATAAGAATAGTGCGAAAAACAGTATATGTTCCGAAAAAAGGGGTCTTCGTCTTCGTTCACGGAATCCTTGTAGAATAATTAGCGTAGAATAGTAAGCGGCTAGAAAATCCGCAACAGCTTGATTCGGGCGCTCCTCTGGGGAACAGCTCTTAATATCTTCGCAGGAGTCAGGGTAAGGTGAAGCCGAATGAATCGGCTTGCCGATAGTTCGGGCCTTATCCAAAAATCGAAAAAATAAGTCCTTACTCCGACATTAGAAATTTTACAAATACATTTGGTAGCGAGGTACCTCGTCGGGTAAAACAAGTTATGCGACAATAAAATAGATTCAAATCAGTTGAAATTTAAAATCATTACATAATTTTGGCGTTAATTTCAAACAAGAACGGTCACAAGGTTATTTTTAAGTGACCATGGCTACCATCAAAAATGCCATCTGACGTAAACACGATTCGTAATTTAAAAAATATCAGATGGAAATTTCTGGTTAGACCATGGTTCAACAGTGAGGTTGAATATGAATTTGCAAGGAGGATTAATGACAAAAAATACCATGCAGGATTTGTTAATACTGCAATACCCAGCTAGACACCGTAAAATCGATACTAAACTAATATTATAAATGCGAAAGTGTGTCTGTACGTCTGTTACCTTTTCACGCTTAAACCGCTGAACCGATTTAGATGAAATGTGGTATAGAGATAGTTTGAGTCCCGGGAAAGGACATAGGATAGTTTTTATCCCGATATTCCCACGGGATCTAAATTTCTGCGGGTGAAACCGCGGGGCGCTGCTAATTGTTTACAAAACTCGAATTCCATTGAGAGTGCATTTGAATTCGAGTTTTGTAAACAATTTTCTCAATCTTATCTTCAATTGAAAAATAACTTCGGAAATTTATGATACAAATCACTTATATGTTCAAACAAATAACGGAATCCCACTTGATTCATACAAACAAGCAAACTCACACGAATTTTGTAAGTAGGTATCCGAGAAAGTATATATTGGGACGACAGATTTTTACGTAAAACACATGTTTGTAAACATTATGTTCATTGAATAAGTGTTACAGTGTGTTACCACAGGCTCCTCGAATAGTATCTATGAAAATGTAGGACGATGACCGGATTTTGTGGTCTGAGGGTTTCAAGTCGTAATTTGGCTGTCATGGTCGATGATTAGTTACTATTAAAAAAATTGGTATTAAAAAAACATGGTTGATTGATTTAAAAAAAAAATTAGAGGCTTCTGCCAGCCATCGGCTGGTTTCAATGTTGAAACTTACATCGTCTGTCGCGGTTCAAAATAATAATAATAATATATGTATAAAAAAAACGATCATCACATGACCATTAATAATGTTTGTGATAAAAAATCAACTCGATCAACACTTTAACCAAACTTTTTTCTATAATCAATCACAAATTCTGAAAACTCAAGATCCAACAAGACGTTGAGAAAACTATCGTAATTTTTTTTTTCGTTCTATTTTTTTTGATGCTTTGTTACGAAAACTCACACCTTCTTTTCGTGGGCGTAATCAGAAAGCACAGAACGCCACCAGGTACGATGCTTACATACTCCTTTTGCTTCGTTTACGAACGCACGCCAGTTGCAAGTGCACTTGACCTTTCTGAAGAACATCAACAATAAGATCCATACTAATATTATTTATAAATGCGAAAGTGTTTCTGTCTGTCTATCTGTATGTTACCTCTTCACACTTAAACCGATAGAGATAGTTTGAGTCCCGGGAAAGGACATATTAGGATAGTTTTTATCCCGATATTCCCACGGGATCGAAACTTATGCGGGTGCGAGCGCATAAGTTTTAAGTTTTTTAAGTTTTCCAAACACGTCCTCGTAAAGTTTGTCAGCCGCCTTTTATTCATCCTCTTAACGTGACCAAACAATCTATACAATCAAATCACTAATCACTATCTATCATCAACTTCCAAAGTATTCGTGAAATCTGCACTAACAGCCATAATATGCTGTCCATACATACATGACTTTCGATCCAATGAGGCTAATAAATATTCTAGGGGAGTCTAGCTTTTCCGTTCCAACTAGGCTCTTCAGAAACAATTTAGCCTGGCCGTTTATTTTTATAGTCCGGACAGGAACGTGCGGGAATTGTGAAGTGAGAGTTGTATTGCTGGATTATGGGTTTAATCGTACCATTAAAACTGTGAGAAGTAAAAGTTATTGCTTATTTACCCCTATTTACGACTGTCAAAGATCGTTCTATGAATACGCCGGGACAAACGTTCTGAGGCACGTAAGGATCTCGTATGTATATGTAATGGATGGCACACATCGTCATCATAAAGTCCTGCATTATAGATCCGAAAGAATGTTCAAGGCTGTGCTTATAAAAAACGAGGTGGGTACCGCTTTATTAAAACATGTCCACTTTCTACCCTAACAAGTACCATATATCTAAAAAGTACCATCGACTCGAAAAGAAGAATAATGGAAGCTTACGGTACAAAATAATAATAATAATAATCATTTTATTATCAGGCAGCTAAGGCCCATAAATAAAATACACAAAATAATCTTATAGGTACCTACACAAAATTTAAAGTCTCACTTGAACAAAAACTTCTTAATAGATGTAAGTGTGTTTACCACTTTAGCAGGCTGTATAACATCAAAATCAGTGGGCAGATTAAAAAAGTTTCAAGTACATTGAAGTTGGATTTACCCCGAAATTTCAGTTATTAAAGTTAGAGGTACGCAAACAATTATAGGATATTTAATTAAATAAGTTATTTAATTATTTTAACATTATGTTTTTTGGCTACCGAGAAACAAACCACGTCACTCTAAACATTCTCTTTTGTTCACCCTGTATATCAGTCTAAATCTGACCGAATGTGTGACAAGTGTTATGTGATCACAACAACACATTTACCTTTTGACAACATTAATGTGCCTGAATAATTAATACTCAATATCTTTATTGCTTTAGATAACTATAACTAAGGAAGTCCTCAAATTGATACCAAGAACATGAAAAACACTCAAACCACCAATATAACAACAAATGTATCAAAGTTTCGTTGGAATTAACGACACACGATATACGCCTCACACAACACAGTGGGTCTTTGATCTCGGACTCAAACGTTTTCTAATCACAGCGTGTCTCTGCCTGCCAGAAATAGTCGCGTTTAATTTGAGATGAGCTAGTCTATACGTGAACGTATAAGTAAACGTTTTGCTTGTAGTTGTGTTTGTTGAAGCTATATTATTAATAATTAGGTACGTTTTACTACGACTTGTGTTTCCTACTTATCTATACAAATTATAAATTAAAGTAGCTTTTCGTGTAAATCAGATGATCTTTTTACCGTCTCGAAATTTTTACAGGGTGTTCTACTCATGAATATGAAAACTTTCACTATGGGACCAACTCTGAAATCACGAAAAATGTATGAAACAGCCGATTTTTTTTTTATGATTTCAAATTTGGTCCCATAATGAAAGTTGTTCATATTCATGGGTAGAACAACCTGTAAAAATTTCAAGACGGTAAAAAAATCAACCTGTACTTGCCTCTGTGACCGCGTTGTTCTTCTAAACTACAAAACGGATATTGATACGGTTTTCATCATCCAAAAGAAAATCTTGGAAGGTTTATGTTTATAGGTAGGTCCAGACGCCAGCACATCAAGCTACTACAATCTTTCAAATTTCTTTGATAGATTTTCAACTTTATCGCTAAAGCATAAGGTTCAAAGTTGATTGGGAAAATTTTACAGTTTCGGGTAGGTTGATATGCTGGCGTCTGTACAATAATATTAAACCTACATAAGTAATTATTATAATAAAGAGATCTCGATGTTTTGTCAAGTCGTAAATACCTTTTTTTTTTTTTTTTGGATGGGAAATCATCAAATGACCCCTCCCGCTCTGGGTGGAGCGGAAGGGAGTGTCAGACTCTTACTGACTAAAACCCATCCGTGTTCCTTCCTTAGCCCTTTATGTTCCGGGGCAGCGGTAACCCTTTCGGACAATCCCGCTGCCCAAGTCGTAAATACCTTGTGAAGCAGTAGCTAACGGCCGCACTATATCAAGATGGACAGAATCATCTTTTGTGTGCTTTTGGAGCTCTCTTCCCTGGGGAAAACGCCATTAATTTCTATGTGCAATTTCCCAACGGCTAAGAGCCGGAACTGATGCCATTTAGGATAGATATACTTACCAAAATTAAAAAATGTTGTGCTCTGATGAATTCCAACAATTCAAATTTTACACATAAATTATATTTTTATTAAATATTAGGATATAAAACAAATAGTAGCCCACCGGTATCGGGAACAGTGTCCAAGCTGTCGGCGGTCAGGGCTCCAGAGAGAGGAACCTCCTAACAATGCGGGCCGTGTCCAAAAGTACCGCTTTCTGAATCAAGCCCTATTATCGTTACGATGTTCATGCAGCCGGTATTATATGAAACAACATGTTCAACCTAACGCAACCGCCCTTACCATAATGCTATATTTTATTTGTTTATAAAGGTTTACCAACAGCTCCTGTATACAATCCTTAGGTATACTTACTAATAATAAATCTTAAGAGTTTGTTTGTTTGAACGCGCTAATCTCTGAAACTACTCGTCGGATTTGAAAAAATCCTTTTGTATTTGGTAGCCCAATTCTTGTGAAAGGTTAACCGCTAAACCGATTTAAATTGGTAAAGAGATAGTTTGAGTCCCGGGAAAGGACATAGGATAGTTTTGAAACCTCGGGGCGCTGCTACTATATTATAAGTATAGGTAAAAATTATTACAATGCTTTAGTGTATATCCTACTAACTTCAAACGCAAGATACTATGCAGAAATAACATTCTGGAAAGTAACGTGGTATTAGAAACTGTATACATCTTGATGCGATTACGTTTTCCGTGAAGGAAAGTGTTTAGTTGGCTCGAGGATTAACGAGAGATTATCTGGAAATACGACGCAGTTGGCAAATGGGATTTAGCTTGTTATTTTTATCACAACATCCAGTCATTTCAACCCAGTTCAGGCAAATTAGCAACTGTGCTCAATTTTTTAATTGTTAAAGTATTTATTGAAAATGTGTCCCTTATAAAAAATTAAAATTTTTTTTTTCTTTGCTGCTGTTTATATTTTTTTTATCTTCTACGTGATGGAATATTCGCATTAGTTTTCAGTATCTATTTTCTTTAAATACCAATTAATATTTAATATGTCAGATGAGATTTAATTTTGTCAAACGCCACAATGATGATTTTATTAAATTCTTAGTATATTTTTTTTTATTGCTATATGGGTCCGCTCTTGACCTCGATCACGCCTGATGGAAAGCGATGGATGAAGTCTATGATGGAACGAGTAATAAAAAAAAAAAACACATAGTCGAAAATTTTATGGAATCGTGTTTTCGTTACACATAGTACCTTACATTAATCCTCAACTTTACCATATATTTTTTTCAAAATTAATGCTGCAGTATTTTCGACATAACGGAGGATCATGCTAAGCAATTTGAGGTAGTATAGGCCCTTAAGTATCTAGGTACATACAAGGGCATCATCAGCTTATAACGTTCCCATTGCTGGGATTCAGGCCTCCACTCTGTGAGAGGGAATGGGTGGTTATCCACCACGCGGCCGCACTTGCGGGTTGGTAGATGTCTCATGTCTTCGAATTTTTGGTTCTAGGGCATGCCGGTTTCGTCACAATGTTTTCCTTTACCGTTTTTGAGAGCAAATAAAAGACACAATGTAAAGCGCTTGCCTGGGTTCATATCTACGTTGGTCCCATTAAAATAGATGGACAAACTCTTAGAAATCATTCAGACCAAGAAAATAAGGACGATTGTAAAAAATATATATAAGAAAAAACGCATTAGATTCTTACAAGAAAAATAATCAGCTAACTAAAATACACTAATGTGCCCGCAAATTATTATTTTAGGTCAAAATAAAATCACTTTAATCAGTGTTTTTTTTTTTGCTTGGACATCTTTGGTTAGACGTACTGAGCGCTGTGTTAAAATTTGTCCATCTATTTTAATGGGACCCTGTATAACTCATAAGTCCCGTGCGGGCACGGGCCGTTACCTAGGCCACAACTTCTCTCAAACGAGGGTGACATCAATTAATTGACAGAGTATTACAGTTATCTATGACCAAAATTTACCGTATCTTGTAACATCTAAACACATCTCTATCAACCATGGAGCTTTGATAAACATCAACCCTATCGCTTGTACCGTTTAGCAAATGAACAATAAACAGTAGACCCTTGTAAATTATAGCGTAACAATCCGTTTCTATGAAGATATATATCTAAACGCCAACAAGACGGAAGATTAATATGGACGGATTCCAAACAAGGTTTCAATCGGTTTAGACAAATATTAGAAGGCCGGACGGAATTGAGACTGAGGTGCTGCCCTTACATGATTGGGTTCAGTTAACAAGGATATACTGAGGAATTATGTGTACTGGTTAATTCTCAGATGTGGCAGAGATTCATAATTAATATTTGAGATACATTTATGGTGGAACTGATGTGATGGAGGTAGTATTAATTTATACTATCGGAATATTAATTAGTCACTTCAAACGAGTCGTTAATTTAATCAACAATTATTGAACTGTAAACAGGGTGAATCATTAAATAAACTAATACTTACACCTAGTGAGATTTAATCTTTAGATAGGTATCTTAGTAATATTTATTTCAATGGGTATCTTTATATCGGTGCAGGATAGCGTATGATAGAAGTGCTGGTTCAACATCGTCAGGATTGTGCTGGAAAATTTTCATCTCTGTGGTGCCGGAATATAGAAGTTCTTCACGGCGGCTCCCCTGACGTCATCTGTCATCAGAAGACAGCCACCACGTAACCATAAATTCGACGCTAGCGCTTTGCTAGAGAGTGACTATCACTAGCCAGCGTCACTCTTACACGAACTTTTCAGTGGTTTCTAACTTCGGAACAAAACCAAATAAGATAATTTTTATTTGCCAAATACAGTGCTTTACATTTCCTTAAAGTCTACATGAATAGCTAGGTTTACAAAGATTAAAAAAAATATGACGCAAAACAAGCATTTTGCTTGTGAACTCCACACGAGGTAGAGCCTGTCTCGTGTTCTAGACGACGCCATAACCTGCGCCGTCAGATATAAGAACAATCGAATACAATCAAATAAATGCTTAAAGAATTGTTTATGAATTCTGAACATTCATTTATTAGTCTTCTTATTCAACATGTAAGTATACCAAATGGTGGCGCGAGGGGCTAATTTACTGGACTGTATTTGCGATGCGGAACAAAACAATTGACAAACGCTTGGCGGTAGGTACTTCGAGTTGCGGTGGGTGTAGGACAATAGAACACAACCCGAAAATTAGGGAGGGAAGCACAAACCTTTACTGGAGCCACGTGCTCGCGTCGTCGCCGGTGCACCGGTTCACTTTTCCAGGTTCAGGGATAGCTGAGCTTCAAGTTATTGTCCTCACACGATAAACACAAACACAAACTATTGTTTATAAGCCATAGTACATGCGAAAATGCCGTGATTCCAAAGATATCAATATTTTTGTGCGGAGCGGATCGGCGCCATTGCGCACGCGTTGCGGAGACATTCGGAAGTGATTCGCGACAAGAAATGGCGGTCGGAATCTTCTTATTCACTCGCGAGGTATGTGCGGAAAGGAGATGGATATAGGAAATAGCGGATGTCAATCAAAATTTGAATGTTGGCGCAACCATTCCCCCCGGGTTTGAAGGGTTACCTTCAAAAACAATAAGCGAAACTAATCAAATAACTAAGTTCTGGAATAACCTCTAACTGTTAACCTATTCCTAAACTATATATAAAGCGTTACTATAACTACTTAACTAATTTGAAACCTGCTGCTGATTAGGCAGAGGACAGAGGCGAATAACCGGACGTAAATACGAACCGGTTGCGGTTTTAACTCTGACTATACGCGTTACTCCCTTTGAATCAGGGAAAACTTCCTCCACTACACCTAGAGGCCAGTGTAGAGGGGGCGCACTTTCGGTCATTAAAACTACTACAGTACCAGCGGTGACTGGATTCGATGGAGTATTCCATTTTTGACGCGACTGCAGCGTGTGCAAATAATCTGTTCTCCAACGCCTCCAAAAGGATTGAACTAATCTATCTAAAAGAGCGTGACGTTTTAGGAGATGCAGTCTCTCTTCGTCAACATCCGTAGCGGGCAAATACTTAAGAGGAGTCGTGGTTAAGAAGTGAGCCGGCGTTAACGCTAAAGACTCCGACGGGTCACTAGATAGAGTTCGACAAAGTGGACGAGTATTCATTACTGCCTCTATCTGAGCGAGTACAGTACTCAGCTCCTCATAAGAGAGAATCTGCGCGCCTACAACGCGGAACAGATGCGACTTGAGGCTCTTGATATTAGCCTCCCAATTACCACCAAAGTGACTAGCAGCGGGGGTATTAAAATGCCATTCAATACGATTTTCGGCCAAAACATGAGCGAATTCACTCTGATAATACCTTGAGCGCAAGAATGCGTGTAACTCCGAGATACTACGGCGAGCTCCGACATAATTAGTGCCGTTGTCCGAATATAAGCGTTTGACGGGACCACGGCGCGACAAAAAACGCTTAAACGCGGACATAAAACTTTGCGTACTTAAATCACCGGTCAATTCTATGTGAACCGCACGAGTTGTCATACAAATAAATAGACAAACGTAAGCCTTTGTGGAGCGTATACCACGACCACGGGCAATAGTTACCCTAAACGGGCCGGCGAAGTCTGTGCCGGTGTGTACGAAAGGTTTAACGGATTGAACAACACGACAAGAGCGGTGATCGGCCATTTCAGGCGCGATAAAACGCGGGCGAAGTTTAAAACAGGGCACACATTTGTGCACTCTAGCGCGAATCAAATTGCGAGCTGAAAGTATCCAATACTTTTGTCTAAGGATAGACATCAACAAGTCCGGACCTGCGTGACAATTCACCTTATGATGATAATCTACAATCAAATCTAAAATATGGTCCTTGCGGGGTAAAACTACTGGATGTTTTTGCTCAAATCCCAAATCGGAATTTCTCAAACGACCACCTACTCGAATGAGACTATTCTGCAAAAAAGGTTTCAAATGTTGAAAAGCGCGACTACAAGGTTTATTGGACTCTAAACTACTAAATTCTCTGTAGTTCACGAAGCACGACTGACTCAGCTTTATCCAGATCAGCGGCGGTTATATTACCGCGCGTGGGTAACAATTTTAGAAAACGACAGACATACACCACACAACGCAAAAGTCTCGACCAAGACGAGACGCGATTAGACAACGATAAAATAATCGACTCTTCACGTGGAACCGAAACTACAAGCGAATGCTTCTTCTCCTCGGGTGGTTCTGAAACGGCAGCTGGGTTAAAAGGCCTAACCGGCCATTCCTCAAGCACGCTATGAATCCAAGGCGGAGCGCAGAACCATAGCGGATGATCTAGAATTTGCGAAGGGAGCAATCCACGGGAGAGACAATCGGCGGGATTATCTGTGCCAGCAACGTGAAAGAGATTTTGTGGTGGTAATTCGGACTGAATTTTAGCCACCTTATTGGCGACGAATGTGTCCCAGCGATGGGGCGAAGAATGTGCCCAACACAAAGCTACAGTAGAGTCAGAAAAAGCCATAATTCTTTCAATATTAATGCGGTGCTTACAAGCATTGACAATAGAGCTGATTAATTGCACTAACAAAAGTATAGCGCACAGCTCCAGGCGCGCTAGAGAAACGACCTTGCGAGGAGAGACCTTGGATTTAGCGCTTATAAGACTAACCGAGACCTTGTCAGCATTCAAAACGTGAAAATAAACTACTCCCCCGTAAGCCTTTTCGCTGGCGTCTGCGAAGCCTACAACAGTAACTATACTGTCTGACAATATACCGACATGGCGTGGAATTTTTATTTGATCGAGCAATGGAAGCTCTTTCCGAAAGCGAGCCCACAATTTAACAATATTGTCGGGCGCGGGGTCGTCCCAATCGCTATTGGAAAGCCAAAGTTCCTTTATAAGCAACTTGGCATATAAAACGACGGGAGCTACAAATCCCATAACATCCCATATACGTGCTACACACGATAGGATAATGCGCTTAGTACAAATTTGCGGAGTCGAACTAACTTTAAGACTGAACATATCAGACGCGGGTGACCAACTTAAGCCTAGAACCTTGTGCGTATCATCACTTTCAAATTCCTTCACCGAAGATAATTGGTGTGATAGTGGAATTGAATCTAGAGCGGTTTGCGAGTTACTTGTCCACTTCACAAGATCAAACTGACCGTCTTTCATAAGACTTATTACTTGAGCGGCGGTCTCAACGGCTTCTGCCTCGCTGGCTACACTATAAACAAAGTCATCCATGTATAGCCCAGTTTCAATAGTATCTTTCGCTTTTGGGAATCTTTCACCCTCATCAGCGGCTAATTGCTTGATAGTGCGAAGCGCATGGAAAGGACTCGACTTAAGCCCAAAACAAACACGATTAAATTCGTAAACTTTCAGAGGTTCTTGAGGTGAAAATCTATACAAAAAACGTTGAAATTTGCGGTCGCATTCGCGAATACCAATAGAAAGAAACATTTGCCTTATGTCGGCGGAAAGCGCGACAGCAAACAAGCGGAAATTTACAATAATGTTGAATAAGTTACCTTGAAGGTTTTGACCACAATACAAAATATCATTGAGCGATACAGAAGTGCTAGTCTTAGCACTGCCGTCCATAACCACGCGAAGCTTAGTAGTAAGCTTGTCTTCTCTAATAACTGCGTGGTGCGGGATGATGTAAGAAGGATGATCGCAAGTCTCGTCAGTCTCGACGACGGGCGCAGGTGAGATGTAACCTTTATCTAGGTATTCGATAACAACCTCATCATAGGCTTGCTTCAACTTCGGAGATACTTGCATCTTACGTTCTAAACAAGAAAAGCGTTTTTCAGCGGAAGCGTAGGAGTCACCGAGCGAAAAAATATCCCCCTTGTATGGAAGCGAGACAACATAACGACCATCATCATCTCGAGTAGTCGTGCGACAATAAATCTCCTCAGCCACCTTATCATCAGGGCTTAGGATAGGCGGGACATTGACCTCTTCAATTTCCCAGAACCTGCGGATGGTAGACTCCAGCGGCGGCTCACCAGTGCAGCAGTGAGCCACAGTCGAGAAACTATCTAAATGTGGGGGTGCGGAACCAACAATAACAAAACCTAGAACTGTTTCTAGGGCGTGCGGTGCGGGATACGACGAATTACCTTGAATCTTACGCGATAACTGGAGGTGCGGGAGAATCGATGCTCCGATCAACATATCGACGTCTCCAGGGACACCATAAGATTCATCTGCCAACGGTAGGTCTTTAAATTTGGACAATAAAGACGTGTCAACCGGGACAGTAGGCAATTGTTCCGTAATTTTATCTACGACAAGCGAATCCATATCAAAACAAATATCGGAATTAAAACGCGATGCAAATTTAATTTTAATCGAACCATGAATGGTTGATTTTAAACCACCGAACCCCTTAACTACTGAGCGGGCTGGCCGGTTATTAATACTAAACCCAAGGCGTTGACAACAATTTTGAGTTAAAAAATTACTCTGCGAGGCGCAATCTAACAACGCTCGAACAAGACACGGATTACCTAAAGCATCATCAACAACAACGTGAGCGGTCGCGAGCACCACGGTAGTACACGCACTGCTTGCGGACATCGAACACAACGTGACGTCACTCACGGCGGTATGCGAGCGAGTAATGTCGCGCGCTGGCTGCGGCTGCGAAGCGGCCGCAGAGTTCGCACTGACTGTCTGCGACGAAGAGTCATCGCTTGATAAACTAACCGTGCTCACATTGGATGCGGCATTATTAGAACTTTTCTCCATGTGAAGTAAAGTGTGGTGCTTTGAAGGGCACTTACGACATCTTTGACTACTATTACAAGACGTAACCCGATGCTTGTCACTTAGGCAGTTAAAACACAAATTGTTTTCGCGAACAAACTTATAACGCTCATAAGGCGTAAGTTTTAAGAAACCAGAACACTTGTACAATTGCGAATGTTGACTATTACACAAAGAACAAATAGATTGTACAGGTGCAGGTGCGGTATTCACATAAGTATGTGTCGACTTTTGTGACTTCGAAGGCGCATCCGTTCGACGGTCGGACTTAGTAACTACCTTCTTCGTAACTTCATGGATTGACGAAGTGCGTTGTAATATTTTAATTTGATCGCGAACAAAACATTCTAAATCATTGAATTTTGGCAGTTTACTACTGCGATGGTTCATTTCAAATAAACGAACAGTTTCACTATCTAACTTCTTTAAACCCAAATACAAAAACAAAAAGTCGCAGAGGTCATCGACCTTCAGGTTCTTTACTGCGCGAACAGATGATGCAAAAGTATCTAAAAACTTCTCTAAATTATGTTCATTACCAACTGTAATATTTTTCAAGTCGAATAACTGATCTAAATATGCGTTAACTACTAATCTTTTGTCTTCGTATTTAGACTTTAAAGTTTTTAAAATTAATGAATAATTTTCGGCACTAAAAGTAATGCCGGCACAAACAGTTTTAGCTTTATCAGTTAACTTTTCAACTAGATAGTGTAATTTTTCATGATCTGTCAAAGAGACGTTCGTATCTATAGTGTTTTCAAAACTATCTATAAACAGATTCCAATTGCGTATATCACCATTAAATTCAGGTATCTGAATGGGCGGTAATTTAGGTCGATCGCGAGTGTGATTTGCCTGGCTCTGATGGACAGACGGCTTCTCCAAGTTTCTCGCGACGCGTTTGATGCGACAGAATAAATCATCAAATGACGCCAAAGCTTGATAACTCACAGCGTATTCTGGATTTAATTCTAACTCTAAAACGTTAATGTCATGAATTACGGATTCAAATTCCGTGCGCAAACTATCCAAGTTTTCTATAGAACATAAGAACGAATCTCTAACAGCTAGATCACCTGTTTTAAGTGCATTATCACAAATAGATTGCACGCGAGAAAATAGCATGTCTCTTTTAGCATATAAAAGTTTCAATTGAACTTTGTTGTCCTTTGGAGGCATCGTGAACAATTATGACACACTAACAATGCGGTAAACAAACAAACGAAAGTATTTTTTTGTGAATAAGCGATGGAAAACAGCGACGCGGACAATTTCTAACTGAAGTGGGTAGGTAGTTAAAAACGAACTGCGTGTAATTTTAAATCAATCCTAATTTACCCACTAGGTTGTCTCTGTTTCTGCTAAACAAATACTGTTAGACTTCCGAGTGAATATCTAATACGAGCGATCTATAAACAACGAATTGCGTTAGGTACGACTGCGGTGCGGTGCGTTTATTCCATAAGGAGTAAATACTAATGCGATAACTACAACAATTATGTACCTAACTCAAATAAGTACCTAACGATCCGGGAAGAGGGACCAAAGAAAATGGTGGCGCGAGGGGCTAATTTAGTGGACTGTATTTGCGATGCGGAACAAAACAATTGACAAACGCTTGGCGGTAGGTACTTCGAGTTGCGGTGGGTGTAGGACAATAGAACACAACCCGAAAATTAGGGAGGGAAGCACAAACCTTTACTGGAGCCACGTGCTCGCGTCGTCGCCGGTGCACCGGTTCACTTTTCCAGGTTCAGGGATAGCTGAGCTTCAAGTTATTGTCCTCACACGATAAACACAAACACAAACTATTGTTTATAAGCCATAGTACATGCGAAAATGCCGTGATTCCAAAGATATCAATATTTTTGTGCGGAGCGGATCGGCGCCATTGCGCACGCGTTGCGGAGACATTCGGAAGTGATTCGCGACAAGAAATGGCGGTCGGAATCTTCTTATTCACTCGCGAGGTATGTGCGGAAAGGAGATGGATATAGGAAATAGCGGATGTCAATCAAAATTTGAATGTTGGCGCAACCACCAAATATAGTCTGAGTTAACTACCTACCTAAAGACAAAAACAATCCTGAACGAAACCCTAATTTACTTCGATCATCAGTCAATTCAGTTTTGGCGAAGTTTACAGACGTGTTGCCGAAACCAGAATGTCTTGTTATTTCAGACTAAATAATATGTAAACACATAAAGGCATTAAAGCACTAGAAAGTTAGGCCACGTTTATTTATAGTAAAAGATCAAACAAATCTACTAGATCTATACTTCTAAACTAATATTATAAAGAGGTAAAATTTGTCTGTTTCTGTTTGTATGTAGGCGGTAATCGCTGGAAGTACCAGTCGGATGTAAAAACATATTTTTGAATTTGATAGCCCAATTCTTAAAGAAGGCTATAGGCATAAATCAGTAAGCTATGACCCTTGGGAGCCAAGCAAATTGGAAAAAAGTTAAAAAGTGAAAACGAAGCGATAGTGCGGGCAGGTGATGCGATGCGACACAAATGGGCGGTCTTACCGCTAACGTAGGTTACTATACTAATTTGATTCAACTTCAAGACACAAAATAGTAATAAACCTACGAAAATTTATTCCAATACTTACAACATTTCTTGAAAATGGTTTTGAAACTTACCTAGGTAATCCCACAAAACAATTGTTACTATTTTGATAAAATTATTTTTCATTGTATCACTTAATTTTTTTCCATTATATTTTTATGAACAAGATGACTGGGCTTAAATGCCTAATTATATTTTTATTTTAACACAAAAAATAATAAAGGAAATAGGATATTGCATATAAAATTTTTAGAAACTGAAAAGTAATTCGCTTCCTGAAAAACTGCTTTAAAATAATCTTACCAAACGAAAACAAAAATAATTTATTTATTGGAGAAGCTGAAGATCTACGAAATTAAATAAAGCAATAAAACAAGACTAGACTTAACTCATTCAGTTTAATTTTAGCTTTTACGATCCGGATCACATAGTTTAATTATTTCTTTCATATTTTATGCTCGTGTTAGTTCCCAGTAGGACTCTGAATATAAATCTGGAAA
Source organism: Gortyna flavago (assembly GCA_963669345.1). Classification (NCBI taxonomy): domain Eukaryota; kingdom Metazoa; phylum Arthropoda; class Insecta; order Lepidoptera; family Noctuidae; genus Gortyna; species Gortyna flavago. Next base: position 15,438,703 of record OY770131.1, on the reverse strand, counting down.
TAAAAAAGAGGATTAAGGTCACATTGAATGATAACTGACGATGCGAAAGAAATGTAGGATCAAAGCAGAAACATTTTTCAGACCCAGTACTTGATCAAATTATTGAATAAAATAGGCACAAATTATTGAATAAAATAGGCACAAATTATTGAATAAAATAGGCACAAATTCCTAGTTCAGCAAGAAACAATCAATTGTAACGGTAATTCTTGGAATTCATGTCATTACTGTTATGTGGTTTTACCTACCCAAGTTGTTTCACAAGGTAGAATTAATTCAATTTTATCATTAACAGTGATATACCTCTTTTTTGCTTTCAATTAATAATTTAAAGGGTTTAGGGGGGGGGGGGGTTTAAGGGTTTAGGGGTTAGGGGGTTTTTTGGGGTTTTTTATTTAATTTTTTAAGGTACGAAAACATTCAAGCCTTATTATTTGTGCAATGTGTGCTAAAGTTAGTTCTACAAAAATTTTATTTGAAGAATCATACTGAACCAGCTCATTCATATTAATAATTCACCTACGGTTTCATTACTACAAATTGCACCTAGAAGATCAATAATATTGTAACATTGTAACCACTATTTTCCTACATCTAGATTCGATGCTAGTGCTGGTTTTGACCTATCTATAGAATCTATCCAGCTCATCCCGCCATCTCTTTTACGGTCCAGAGCTTCTCAGCGCAGCGTAACAATTTCGGCTCACAGCTGCAATGGTATGTGACAGCCTGTCAGACCCCACTATAGCTTGAGGCACCTGTCCCACCACAGGCGATTAACGATAAGCGAGTAGAGCTAGCAAGTAAAACCAAGTTGGCGAGTAACGACGACGACGGTGACGAGCGATTACTTGCTGGTCTTATGTCCAGACGCCATCACATCAAGTTACTACAATCTGTCTGTACAATCTGTCTGTCTGTAGATTTTCAACTTTATCGCTAAAGCATAAGGTTCAAAGTTGAATGGGAAAATTTGACAGTTTCGGGTAGGTTAATGTGCTGGCGTCTGTACCAAGCGTGAGTACCTATCTAGTGCTCTGTCCGCAGCGATCGTCGCTGAGCGAGTGCTCTCATGGAAAGCTATTGTCGCTGCGAAACGAGTACTCGCCGCTTTGTGAACAGTCAGCAATCAACAATTAATATTTTATGTACAAAGACCACGAAATTATTCTTATTCTTACGTCTTTTACTTGCACAGGATCTACAATCTTTTATACATTTTTTGAGCGACAAAATCTTTAATATCTGGTCGAATCTTCGCAGCCGGAGGGCCACGCGCTCCGCAAGTCGCGTCACAGTGACTCGTGACATGTTCTAATCAACTTTTTTATTTATTTTCTCCGCAGTCGCTGTCGCAAGACGCGTGTCGCTTGAGCGTGTAGCTCGTGTCCAAGGGGTAACGATTTTATAGAACAGCTACAAATAATAATATATTATAATCTAGATTAACACGTCAAATTCTTGGCAAGTCCTACATTTCAGTAACTAATGAAATAACTCAAAAGGGATTATCGATGAATTAATGAGTTCTTCAGACAGACATAAATTTATGTAAAGGATATTAATACACAGTTAATACTCTCTAAACAGACATAAGTCAGATTTAACGGTTGTTGTATTACGCAGTTTTAATGGAAAATTGGGAGTTAGGTTTCCGTTATGGCTGAATACGTCAAGATAATGGGTTTCTTTCAAGATAAATATTTAGGATTCTATCGTCGAATTAACTTAGTGAACCTTGTATCTATACGCCAATAGGTAAGCTGAAAGATTTGCCTCCTCCATCCTGTTTTTGAAAAGCTGATCAGTTTCTAATTAGTAAATCTGCACCCTAATTGCATAATACTTTCAATCACAATCTGATTTGAAGTATATTGCTAATCCATTGCTTCATATGTTCAAAAAGTTTCTGTGCTCAACAACGTAAATAAATTGATGTTGTGGAACTGTCAAAATGTAAGCCTGTGCGTTAAGCGATTGAGCGTTGCTGGTGTCAAATCAGTCACTCAGCGATTGGTTTACGGAAATATCAACTACCAATAAAATCACTTGACAGAAGATTGACAACAGTTTACTCACATAAACCTTTAGCTTTTAGAAGCAGGAAGCAAAGGAAATTGTTAAAGGGCTTCACATTCTTCATAACGTGTCGATGGCAAAAATAACACGTAAAAAATATATATATCGTTTTTTGTTTAGCCCAAAATTCAGCAACGCGGATACCATTCACTGACACAGCTATAACGTCCTCACGGGTGTAGGTGAGGCGCATGCGATACAAGATGGAAGGCGAGCCATTAAATCGTCTGTGGAGGGACGCCGCTTACACACCGGAGTTCTGAGCCTTCCATGAACCCCCACTTGTGGAGGCTGTCCTTGCTGCGGCCTACTTGGGTACGCAGTCTAACTATATAAGATTTAACAAAAGTCGTTGTATTAAAAAGCGGTTGAACAAAAAAAACACACTGTAGATATCACAACCAGCATTGAATCCAAATTGCCACACAACGTGGCAATGACAATCGGGTACATAACCAGTCCACAGCGGAAGAATTTATTCAACGCCTTAATGTAGTTTGTTAATAGTTTTAGTTAAATAAGGATATCAAGTTAATATATTTTATTGTTCTTTTTCGTGTCGCTGGCACGACTTTCTCAGATCTTTTTGATCCAAAAGTTCGCTACTTCTTCGGAGTCGACTGTGGCAGCGCAGAGATCATTTTGACTGTAAGTTTTGAAACACAGTTCGGGAGTGAAGGTGGAATATAGTTTGCGACATAGCTCCATATCCACACCCTGCTGCCATTCCGTCGAGGTAGCCCTACTTTACCAGGTTTGAGTTACATCTACCAACTTATGTCTGGAAACGCGTCAGGGATTTCCAAGTGGATCATGAAAGGTTACATGAAATGTTAAAGGTTATTAATTAATTAGGTATGAGTTGTTATTTTTGTACATTTCATTTTAATTTGCAGGTAGGTACCTACTTACATACAACGATAGAATTTGAAGTAACAAATAAAAGCTTTGGAAATAGCTTTAACTACTATACACAAACAGAATAATTAATTTAAATGCAAGTAGTTTTGCAATTAATCTGTTTCCAAATACACAAAACTTTAACATTATTCACCAAATCTGTAGTAAGTGATAAGTTTATTGTGTAATTATGTAAAACAGTTGCGGCGTCCTCAGGAAATTATCTTTATTTGTACGCAGAGCACGTTTTGCGAACAGAATGGCTATTGCTAAAACTGTTCGATACTTGAGTAAAAAAATCAAGTGATATTTTTTGGGTTATAAAGTATAAATATATATACTTCCTCTCACAGAGGCCTGTGTCCCAGTAGTGGGAACATTAGGGTGCCTTCCACCAGAGATGTGCTATGCAGCTATGCTGCGAGAATGTTAAAGGTAAGCTACGAAACTATGTGACCGTTTCCACTGATGCTAAGCTATAGTAGCGGAGCGAGTACCTAAGATGTGATATGAAAATGCGCCATCGCAAGGAAGCTGTGCGATGAAGATGCGCAGCTCGAGCTACGAGTATGTGACGTATCGACAATAGGAAAAGTACACTGCTCTGCACATAGTTACACATCCATAGCACGCATCCATAGCACGCATCCACAGCACGCATCCTTCCATATAAAAAACGTAGCGTAGTTGAATCAGTTTCTACCAGTGCTGTGCTATGTGGACCAATGAACATGATTGGTGGAAATCAAACGCATCCATAGCAACGTACCGTAGTACATCTCTGATGGAAAAGCAGCCTTATAAGCTGATTGTGCTATGCTTATAAAAGTATAATAATGTAAGTTATTAATTTGATTGACGTGTAAAAGTGTTTGTACAAACCTACTTACAGAAAATAAATCATTTATCATTTTATCATTCCATTGCCTTTTATTTAATCCATTTTAAATTGAAACTACCTTGGTATCTACAAAAGTACCTACTTATCGGCTGTTTAGGTATATATTTATTTGGGCATAAAAAGAAATATTTGAATTTATTTACAATAAAACTTTCATGAATAAATTATTAAGGTTAGGCAGTTAAACAAAAATGTATATTCTTTTGAGGCGATGGTTGAATTTTTATGATCAAGGTTTATTTATATTCTTCTAAGGGCTGACTTTAACAAAGTACAGTAACTTTTATTCTTGGAACAAAATTGACGACTGACAGTTGTAGTATGGAAAAACTGTCAAAAATTCAAACATTATTCTCAGGGTAAGACTTATTCTAGGTATAAAAGTTTGGTGGAATGCGCCCTAAAGAAAATAAAACCTTTTACGTACGCATTAAGTACCTACTTAGTCTTGGATTGTTAAGGCATTGACTGCCAACGGGGTCACCGGTGACCGCGAACAATAGATTTTCTTTTGTGTCTGTTGCCTGGCAGTCAACGTGTTAAGCAAGCAACTAACCATAAACCTGAACTTTGAGGTATACTGACTGAGTCGATTTTACCACCAGTCACCAAGGGTATCGTTACACAGTGACTGGGTTGTGGTGGTCAATTAGGCAGTAGCTCCGTGTCAAATATGAAGACTGGAAGCTGAACTCAACAAAGTTAGGAAAAGGCTAGGAAGATGATGATACTCAGTCGATTTATCAATACATAACACTATATTTAAACAATTTTTATATACCTAGGATAACTACAAGACCACCGAACTCATCTTTTTTTTTTTAAGTCGGATTTGATATGTAAATTTGTGTTTGTGCAAACCTACTTAGAAAAAAAAAACATTTATCATCCATGCAATAAATAAAATTGAAGTGTCTGTTTGTAATCCCAAAATAACCAATTTTTACTAAATGCTTATGTAAGGTTGTACTTATAACAAAAAAAAAATATATCTCTGTCGGTCGGTCAGTGTGTTTGTTCCGGCTAATGTCCGAAACAGCTAAACCAATTTTGATGAAATTTGGCCCTGGGGAAGGACAAGCCGTTGGCGAAGCTAGTTTATCATAAGGTTCATTCAATAGAGAAAAATAGGACACCATAATGGGCTACTCGATACTGGTTTCAAGTGTCTTAATTATTATTCTCAAAATATATTTACAAATGATAAAGTGTTAATATCGACAGCACCATAATGATCACGGCCTCATTTGTATTCAGAAAATTGTCCACGGCAGTAGGAAATTATAGGTGAGAGGAATTACATAACAAAACGAGAGCAGAGGTGGCTCAGTGGAAACGGTCGTTGTAGGGTCGTGGGTTCGAACCCAGCCAGGCAAGCGCTTTAGTGTTAATAATTTATCACCTTTCGAAAACGGTGAAGAAAACATCGTGAGGAAACCGGCATGTCCTAGAACCAAAAATTCGAAGACATGCGACACCCGCACTGGACCCGTGTGGTAGATTACAACCCACTCTCTTCTCGAAGAGAAGGCCTGTGTCCCAGCAGTGGGAACATTATAGGCTGATGACGGCTACACCAAGCTATACATAACCAGTAAAAGCTGACTTCTGATTGTACAAAAAATTTATACAATGCGAGATCGGCTAAAACTGAAAATTTATAGCTTAATGTGTAGCCGTGTATTTCTACATAACAAAACATAACATCACGCCTGTATCGCCCGAAAAGGTAAGTTGTGGTGCTTGGCCCTTTTTTTTTTTTTTTTTAAGGATGGGAAATCATCAAATGACCCCTCCCGCTCTGGGTGGAGCGGAAGGGAGTGTCAGACTCTTACTGACTAAAACCCATCCGTGTTCCTTCCTTAGCCCTTTATGTTCCGGGGCAGCGGTAACCCTTTCGGACAATCCCGCTGCCCCGGCAGGCTTCGGCCCTGACGGGCCCCTCCTTCGATGCTGACATCTCTTTGAGGCGCGCGTGGAACACATACGCGCCGTCCGGCATAGGCCTGGTCCTGATCGGACGGCGAGCTACCCATTACTCGCCGTCCGCAGGCCCGCGCCTACGGTGGCCGGGAGTCGTCACGCGGCTCCCGACGCCCGGAGCGTCTACCGCGGCGGCTGGGACGGGCGGCTCTCTCAGCTCTCTCCCTCGCCCATCCCGCCACCTCCTTCGCTAGCATGACTGCTTCGCAGAAGGAGGTGACTGCCTCCCACTCCCTCTCACCCCGGACCATGGCTTGGACCAGGGCCGGGCGCGAGTGGTCGCCGCCGCTGCCGATCGCCTCTACGAGGACACGGCGGTGCTCTGCCCAAGCCGGGCAGACCTCCACCGTATGCTCCACCGTGTCCTCGGGGCGATCCTCGCAGTGGTGACACCCGGGCGTTTCCTCCCGCCTGATGATGTGCAGGAACCTCCCGAAACATCCGTGTCCGGTGAGGACCTGCGTCAGGCGGTAGGTGAGGGCGCCGTGACGCCTCTCTAGCCACTCCTCAAAGAGGGGCCTTACCGCCGCTATCGCGGCGTGCCCTGGTGGTGCTTGGCCCTTGTGTTAGATTATGCGATTCTGGTAGCACAATTTCCAAGAAGTTTTCATAGAAATTGTTCTACTACCTATTGTACAGTTGCGTCGCGCTGTCGCGTCGCGTCTGTCGGCAGGAGCCTTTAAACATGCACAAATCCGGCCTCCGATATCCATCTGCCTAACTTTTTCTCGACTATGTTAGGGTAGGATGCAGCTGAATACCAATATGTTACATGGAGCGACTGTCTATCTTATCTCCACAACCTGGGTTGTCTTAAAACCATTTTGGCCAAGGTGTATCGTATTACCCAGTAACTGGTTACTGGGTAATACTATACCCCTAGGCCAAAATGGTTTTCAGACATTTGGGTTTCTGATTACCAGTAACGACGGTCAAATATCTATGAATGACAGCCGGTTCCAACTGCTTAACGAGATTTGCAAGGCCCGGAGGGTTCTCCCCATGTAATTAATGGTCATCCATCCATGGACCGACCTCGGAAAGCGTTGCTTAGCCTTGAAAAGTTAATACCTAGGGCTGTTGTTATCCAGCATCCGAGATCATCAGAAATACCTGTTAGTAAAATCCCAATAACAGCCTGAACCGACGATGGAACCCAGTACCTCAAGCTTAGCTGTCGCGTTTTGTCCACTATGCCTATGAGTCAGTAAATTATTAGTGAGATCGTAAGAAATGTTTAAATATGTACGAAATAGTATTCTATTAGCTTTTCCATTTTTAACTGACCTCGCGTTTCATTGACTTTTCGTACAACGAGAAGTCAGCTTATACTGGAAATGTAGGTAATAAATAAGCTTGATATGTCGTCGGGAGTCGGATATATTTTGGTATGTTTTATTTTCGTAATGCTAATGGAATATTACAGTATCTTCTCATGGGACCTTCGTATAACCAGTAAAAAAATAACAAAGAAATTTTCAGGTGTTGTGTATGTTAACGAAGATAAATTGAATGGTAAGTGTACACTAATTTCATGCTACTCATATGTTACAATTATTGATTTTATCACGATTTCCCTTTGTTTACCTTACACTTTTTGTGAACAAGCTTATTCCTGTTTGGATTGTGTTCGAAGCGATACGATATTTTCCGTTTCCGTATTTACCTACCTTTTTAGTTTATTTCAGAAACCCATCCAAAATGTATCAAAAGACTAGACAGGTGGTATAAAGCAAAAAATAAATCACTGGAATAAAAAAATTAATTCTATAAAGATTTTAATTTTCGTTAATTTTTACATGTGTAAAATTTATGCCATGCACGTTACTTTGATCATTCGGGCACGTGCCATTCTTTGCCAACCTTCAATAACTTCACATATTAAGTTCTCAAAGGAAAAATAAAAGCTTGAAAAAAGCACCCTCTCTTTTGAAAAATGTAAATCACCTTATGGATAAGATAAGATTTATTTCTCACCATAATATTAGGTACAAAATACATATTTCATGGTATCAGAGTCAGACAAAATTTTAATATTGTGGGAGACTGGTGCCTAAACTAAGTTTCAGGCTTGTATTTCAAAACAATCTCCGCCCTTTTACAAAATAATAAATACATTTTATTTTGTTATGGACTTGTACACTGATACACGGATACATCCATATTGTGATTTATATTTTTGAAACGATTTGTAAGAATTGTATGGGAATCCAAACTTCAGACGCGTTAATACTTATCTAGCCCTCTCTAGCCTACAGCTTCGCTTGAATGGAGGTTTGAAATAAAATTATCCCACCGGGTACGTACTTCTTTAGCACCGGGATTAAAAGTATCCTATGTCTCCAGGTCATAAGTATATTATTATATGTGTGCCAATTACCATCCAAATCCATCCGCCCGTTAAGGCTTGAAAAGGTAACAGACTTTTGCGTTTATCATATACTAGCAGCGCCCCCCGGTTTCACCCGCGTAAGTGTCGATCTCGTGGGAATATGGGGATTAAAAGTATTCTATGTATTGTTCTGATGTATAAGCTATATTATTGTATAGTTTCATCAAAATCCGTTCAGTAGTCTTTGCATGAAACAGTAATAAACATCCATCCATCCTCACAAACTTTCGCATTTATAATACTAGCAGAGCCCCGCGGTTTCACCTACATAAGTTTCGATCCCGTGGGAATATCGGGATGAAAAGTATCCTTTGTGTTAGTCCTGGTTATAAACTATCTGTGTGGCAAATTTCATCCAAATTTTGTTCTGTAGTTTTTGCGTGAAAGAGTAACAAACATCCATCCACCCTCACAAACTTTCGCCTTTATAATATTATATTATATATATTGTTATATTATATATATTATATTATATACCACTTATTACTAGCGGCCCGCCCCTGCTTCGCACAGGTGCAATATTTTTTTCGAATTTCCTTAATTTTCTTTTACACAAAAACCTTGTCCTGACAATACCGAATACAACAAAAAAAGTATTAGCGAAATCGGTTCAGCTGCTCTCGAGATTTGCGCTTAGCAACACATTCAGCGATTCATTTTTAAATATAAGATTATATAATTATATATTATATTATATAGTGTAATGTGATAGGATCAGTAAGAAGCAGGTTGTATGGATAACAATTTATGGATACTTAGACTTAATAAATAGTTATCATTGAAATGCTTAGTAGGTATAGGTACGCTTATCAACTCTAGTCTAACAAAAACCAATTTCAAAAAATCACAAGTAATAAATAAACGATCAACATGCGTGACAGAATCCCATAACCGTAAATAAGGTCCCCATAACCATAACTAAAAATAAATATTAATAATAAACCAAACATACCGGAAGCCTATCGATAAATTATGACGTTATCGATAAATTATTGAAGCTTAAATCCTTCCATACTAATCCAGCCTGTCTATACAATTTCCTTTGAACAGCGTTGAATAAAATGCTCACGCGTCGTTTAGTGCTAAAACAGACTGTTCACACATAAATACTGTCAGTTCGTGATTCCACCACATTGTCCAACTTTAACTTAGTTTTTTATTCCTGTTGTGGTTCAAGTTACAAGCTTTAATTAATAATATATAGGTAGCTATGTTTGGCGCAAATGGTTAACTGTGTTGTCGAAATAAGAAAGAATAATAAATTCAGATTCATTTATTTGAATAAATTAAATAATTACCATACTTTTTGTTGATAATCTTTTTTATATTTTATAAAAAATATTTACTTATTTATTAAATAAACCAGTGGTCACTTTAGCCCTGGATTGAAATAGCTGGAAGTCATTGCCGAGCAGTGGAATTATGATGAGGCTAAAAGTAACAGTAATCACATACATTTTCTTGTCACTATGGTTGGCAAATCGATCGATTTTCATCGACCTTATTAATAGTGATCTTTACTTCGTAAAAATATTTAAGACAAACGAAGTAGGTATGCAAATTTTTGTAATATATTATAATGTAGGTACTACTATAATGTCTAAAACTTCATCTCACAAAGAAAAGAAATGAAAATTAATCATCTAGGTACGGTTAAACACGTTCAAAAGCACAAAACTAATCCACAGTACTTACTAGTCACGAAAAATACAGCCTCGCATCTTATAACTTGTACCACAGCCCAACTAAATTACAGAGGACCCGTACTTCATCGCCAACTCAAGTTAAGGTGTTACCTTCCGATTACGCTAAGTAGCGTCAGTCGCATACTGATCAAATTCGCCCAACTCCGGTTAATTTATGGTACCATCAACCTTCTTCCGATCCCCGTTAGTATTAGCAATTGTAATTTCTCGTTGTTCTTTGCAAATTTTAGATCAATTCCTATGCTATTGTGCACCGTGAATGGTAAAAAGTTCATTGGTTATTTTATGATCTTTTTACGTGTGAGAAAGTAATGATTCTTGCACGATTTTGCGCTGTAAAGTTTGTCTAGATGCGGCGTTTTATAGGCTAGCGGGGTGATTGTGTAACATACTAATAGTTACGTAGTAACTATTCAGTAATCTGTGCCAATAGTAACAATGACTTTCATTTTGACAGTATAACAACATTCATACCTACGTTGTTGAGCAAACAAATTTTTCGAACATCATATATGAAGTAATGGATTAGCAATATCTGTCAAAATCATTCAGATTGTGAACGCTTTACGCAACAAGTTTGCATTTAACTTTCTCAATCAAACTGTCTCAATCGACTTTCTCAATGTCTTATTGAATGAAGTATCAATCTAACTTGCCTATGTTGGTGTCGGCTTCCAGTATAACCGAATGCAGCTTAGTACCAGTATTTTATATGGAGCGACTGTCTATCTGACCTCCACGACCCAGTTACTGGTTAACACGATGCCCCTTGGTAAGACTGGTTGTCAGACTTTTTGGGCTTGTGACTACCCGTAAAAATAAACAAACTACCCGTAACGACTGTCAAAAATCTACGAATGACACCCGGACCAACGGCTTAACGTACTTTCTGAGGCGATGAGGGGTCTCGGTATGTAATGGCCATTACATGTAATGGCAAGCTTAGCTTAACTTTTGGTCGATCGATAGGTATAGACGATTCTAAACAGTTTAGGCGCTTTGCAGATGGAGACACGATAAACCGAAACGTTCCAGAACATTGTCGAACGAGGAATTCAAAATGGTTTCCAGAATATGCACGCAATTTAAGCTAAACAGCGCTGTCAGTACATATCTCGACTCAATTTCAGTGAGGTGAAATTCAGTCACAGTATGTCCAACTGACTGTGAAACAGAATGCATGATCAAGGAACAGAAACTCAGGAACTTTAAAGTCAAACCTATGTAATAGCCCGTCAATGGATTAATTGAAACTGAACGTACAGTGCATTTACAGAGATTTGCCCTGACAGCAGCAACCTTATTGTAACCACAATAAAGATCACAGTGTTTTTGACAAACTTGTCAAAATCAACCTTAATTAAAATAAGAATAAAGATCACTGTGACGTTGACAATAATGCAAAATCAGAGGTCAAATAACTATGAAGGGATTATAAGTTGCTAAAAGTTATGTTATGATGAAACTGACTTATCAGATTTGTTTTTAGTATGGTCTTCAAAAGGTATCATTCATGTATTATGTGTGTAACAGGGTGTAAAAAAATCCATCACGAAGCCGTCATCTACGCATTATGTAGGTACTCATCAAACTAAGTAATAATAATATTTTTATTTCTCACCACAATATTACAAAATACATAAATTATATGGTATCAGAGTCAGATAACATTTTAATATTGTGGGAGACTGGTGCCTAATCTAAGCTCAAGGCCTGTATTTCAGGACACCAGGTCTCCGCCCTTTTAGAGAATGTTACATTTTATTTTGTTAATGTACTTGTACACTGACACTACTACACTGTGTGTGTGACTGTGAAGGATATAAATTAATACTCTCCGCATATGTCTATAAACCGAATCTTCAGTCGCCTGCAAACCAAAGGTCATTTGAATTGATTCCTAGAGTGAAGTCTCAATTTCAAATAACAGTGCATTCATTCATACGACCGACATGACGCCATGTATCTGAAACGTAATATTACTCTGTATTGAAATTAAATTCTGTTGAGCAGAAAACGCAGCTGCCATTTTGTTATATCCGGCTCCTTTGTAGGTAATTTGACGCCTATTGTACTGGATTTTTCCTTGCTACGGAGCCAATTGTATTCGGAATTGATTCTACCCATACTTTATTTCGGTGATGCACTTATGACGGCGCAGTAAGTGGCGCCATCTAGTTTTGATACAAAGTTACGAGGAATCACCGAACAGGTCGGATAAGAATGACACTGGCTGATTACTGTCACTCTAGCAGATCGTCGCATTGATGATTGCGTGGCGGTTGTCTTCTGATGACAGAAGATGATTTGTAGGTACCTACGACATGGGGCGGCCACGAGCTACTATATTCCGGCACAATCCTGATGATATTGAAGCTGCTGAACCACTAATAAATTGACCACTTCTGGTATAAGCTGTCCTAAATAGTCTCTAAGTTTTATATGCAATGAAAAGACACCCATGATGCATTAGTGTACAATTTTTATATGCAATGAAAAGACACCCATGATGCATTAGTGTACAATTTTTATATGCAATGAAAAGACACCCATGATGCATTAGTGTACAATTTTTATATGCAATGAAAAGACACCCATGATGCATTAGTGTACAATTTTTATATGCAATGAAAAGACACCCATGATGCATTAGTGTACAATTTTTATATGCAATGAAAAGACACCCATGATGCATTAGTGTACAATTTTTATATGCAATGAAAAGACACCCATGATGCATTAGTGTACAATTTTTATATGCAATGAAAAGACACCCATGATGCATTAGTGTACAATTTTTATATGCAATGAAAAGACACCCATGATGCATTAGTGTACAATTTTTATATGCAATGAAAAGACACCCATGATGCATTAGTGTACAATTTTTATATGCAATGAAAAGACACCCATGATGCATTAGTGTACAATTTTTATATGCAATGAAAAGACACCCATGATGCATTAGTGTACAATTTTTATATGCAATGAAAAGACACCCATGATGCATTAGTGTACAATTTTTCAAATCTTTTTCACATAATTTTCATCTCTTAACACCTTTAATTTTTGGCTATAAAATGTTTCGACACTTGAATACCTTGTTGTAATTGATGTAGGTACTTTGTTTTACGCAAAATACGCGCATTGACGTAGAGTTGCAGACACCAGCCCGTATTAACTATTATGGTGTACCTACCTACAGTACACCCATATTTCACCAGGCACATTAAAGTCCCAAGTAATAAGGGCCAGCCCAATGATATTATAAGTAATCATTGGGCCAGCCTATTGCCATCAACCGAGCATACATCCAGAATCTACTAGATTACCTAGTTATTTATTTTCTTCAATTACGCCATCAATAAGTAAAACTAAAGTAAGGACTTTGAAGTAGTATCATTAAAGACTAAAGTATTTCCAATTTACAAGTATTCACAATAAATACCCTTTCTATAGAACAATTCTTTAAACAGTGCGGCCCGCTGTCAGTGGTACCTCGTGTAAACATCGGAATAGTTCGGATTAACTCGGTGATTTATATGGCTTTTACGCCAGCACGTTTTCGGAATCCACGGAACCTTTGGACTTGTAAACTGTGAATAATTTTCTAATAGCAACACGTGCGGAGTTAACTGTTACAGTTACTGCACAGTTAAACAAACTGAGTTATAAACTTCAGTCATATTGCGAAACGTTGTGAAGTATGGGGGAAATGGTAATACAATAAAACCCCTGAGTACATTGTAAAATGTAAGAATTTATGCTTATCTAAAATAATTTTTGTATTGTTTTGTTTTTTACATATAATAATGCGTATAGGTAGGTACGTGTATGCTTGCGCACTTAATATAATATTAATAATATTTAAAAAAACGAAGGAAAAGAATCATAGGGCATTAAAATATTCATCCGCATCGCTGTCAACAGGAAAAGTGCCCAAAAGGCTGGCAGCATTGCCAAGTTGTATGGCGATGCCGATTCTTTGGCAAAAAAATAGGCCAATCCTCTGGCCACGTGAAGTGTCGATAATCCGGTCGATTCTGTTAGAATCTAGGTGAAGAAGTTAGGTGATGTGAGTTCATGAGGTGTCATTCCATTTGATGCAATAGGGATTCACACTAATGACAGCTCACTTTAAGCTCACTTCACCGTAGTTATCACGGTGAGATCTATACAGAATAGCACTACAGGTGCTTATCTTATGTTCCTACTCAGAATACACCTAACCATGCACCTCCTTGTGTCCCAGCAGTAGAAACATTATAAACTGATTATGCAACTGTCGATTTGCCAATAAAGAATAGGTTTGAAGGATCAACTCATTAACAGAATACAAGGTGCAAATGTTTTAGTAGTGCTAAAATAAAGGTTAATTAATTAAATAGTTCAAGGTGAGAACTATGATTTGGTACATTATTTAGTCTAGAACGGAAAAGTAATAAAATGCCCAGGTGAATAACGATGTTTGATGTACTACGCATTGTTTGAATAATGTGTTTAAAACCGCAACGCATTAACTGTTTCATATCAACTTTTTAACTGTGAGAATAAATAACTGAATTTTGTATTATTTATGAGGAATTCAAAACAACAAGAGCTGGCCATCATTACTAAGACAAAGAAACAATCAGTAAACAGGAATACATATAAAACGAAGAAACTGTGAAAAAATGAAAAGGTTTTTAAGTCAAGTTTTTTTAAAGCATTTTCATTAAGAGGGTGAGTTTTTGAAATTCCCTTCCTATGAAACCTAACTGTCAAAGTCTGGAAGTTTGAAGCTGAAGCAGGTCGAAAATTTAGTTTTGAAAATGTCACCGATAAGGCACAAAAGCTCGAACGTACCTCAGATTTTGACACGCAATATCAGGGTAATATGATAAATAAATCCATGGTCATCTTATGGATATGGCTGACAGGTGTATGACATAGATAAATATCCTGGTTACAAACAAATAAGTATGTGATAAAGATAAACACGTGTAAAGCACGTGGTAACAGCTGCGACTTACGAGTTGTAGGTCGTAGGTTCAAGCCAACACAGGCGCATTATTTTGTGCAAATACATTCATCACCGCTGCTCTCAAAACGGTGAAGGAAAACATCGTGAGGAAACCAGCATATCTTAGAATTCGAAGACATTTGACATCTACCAACTCGAACTGGTGTCCGCGTAATGGATTACGGCCCACTCCCTCTCACAGAGAAGAGGCATGTGTCCCAGGAGTGGGAATAATATTATTGGCAGATTATGCTTATGCTATACTTAGTATCACTTGTCCCATGGGACTAGTGGGACATATTATCCCACTTGTGCCATCATGGGACTGGGTCAGTGGGACTAGTGGGACGGACAGAACAGAACGTGGATGAGGCTCGCTCAGGAGCGTGAAGATTTGCACGAGAAAAGAGAGGCCTAGGCCCAGCAGTGGGGGAACTCGGGGTGTGGATGATATACAATGTTTTATTTTTATAATTTTTTTATTTAATAAACCCATCAATCGTTCACTGTACACCAAGCGTACATAAGAGAAAGCGCTCGAAACTTCAACGGTACACCAAGTGTACACAACTATTTAATTGTCAGTGTGAAAACAATGACTTCACTGCGTCCATTCAACTACTTCGACACGCCGGGTGTGTCGACAGAACAGTTACGAGGGCAAACGTGTGAGAGGTCAAAGGGCTTTGTCACTTAGCGACCACATCGCCAAGTGCAGAAAACCTTATAACTAACTTGTACAATTTTTTAGCCGTATCGGTCACTGAAATAGCGAGTATGGTATTACAAAAGGCAATATCACACCTTTTTTATTGCCCTAAAACATTAATTCTAGTATATTTTTCGTTCCGGACATATTCCATCAGAATATGAAAAACATCATCAACCACTCCACCACTCATCACAAATAAAATGATGATATTAGGTGACACAGGATGGTCAGAGGGCAAACACAATTCGAATGCTTATTGTTTAATTAGATTATGTTTGGTTTGCTTGAACGTGTGTCAATTGATTGTAAAGACATTTCACAAAAAAAAAAAAAAATAGAAAATACAACACCATAAAGTTATATATTTTTTTTATTACTGCATAATCAAGAAATACTACGAAATTGCCACTTGTATTTTCAATGACTATAGTAAAAAAAAACACAGATTTCGTGCCTCACACGACTATCGAGCACATTGGAAATGAATCTACGGAATTCGAAAAAAATATTGTCGCTGGGCGACGAGAAAGTCGCGATGAGGAAAAGGTTACGTAATAAAAACGTCAAAATGTCGTTTACCTATAATATATAGTTTGTTTGTATTAGATGCTCAGCAATTAAACTCTCCATGAATTTACATAAGAGTTCTTACAACACTGTACACTTACTTTGATTTCAGAACCTTTTATAGAGGATTCATATCATGGGTGTAGATAAAGTCTTGTATGCAACTGTACATAATTAGGTATTAAAACACTCATGTGATACTATTTATCACCATAAACTCACATTCGATATCCCTTATTATACAACAGTTGCATAAATAACCATTGTGTCGTCTTTGAAGTAATAGAGCTCAAATGCACGAAGTAAAAATTACGCCATGCAATTTGAAGCTTTAATGAAATATTCTTCAGATTATTTTTGAAAGAAAAAAGTTCTATTTAGTAATTTGAATGTACTTCAAATTACTAAATAGAACTTTTTTCTATTTTCACAGTACCTAAGTACTGTATATATCGCAAAACAAAATTAATTAAAAAAATTAGCATCATTATAAAATCAAATTAAAATATGTATTTACAATTAAATACATTTCACTATCAAACACTTAAACACTCCCATAAAAAACTCAGCGACGCGACGCGCAACTAAGGAGCGCGCCGCCCACATTTCCAATGTTAAAATGTCGTTCTGACTTTTTTCGAAAAGTAACAGGCTACAGGGCAAACCCTTAACCCGATCGTCTTTGTTTTATGCTCAAATTGCAGCTGACTAAACTATCCAGAGGAGGTTTTCTCAAATTTTTGATATCATTTTTCGTTTCCAAATTATCGAGCGCCAAAATAAAAAATCCAGTTTTTTTTATTTTTTGGCTTTCTCAAATAATTCTTTTTGGACCTTACAGCTCTCGTGAATACGCGTCTTTTGAGCCCTTTTTTAATATCATATCGTCACAACTTTCCGAGATAGGTATACCGTATAAGGGGATCGCACTTTTTCGTGGAATCGGAGCGAACGAAAAGACATTTCCAATGTCAAAACAACCTGATAATTATATTTCGTTCACTCAAAGCCGGATTGTTTCCCTTTGCAATTGATTCCTCCTTCACTCGGCCACGAATTTGGAGAATTTTCATTGAAACGGCAATATATTTCTTTAGAAGACAAGAGAATTAAATAGACGATTAATTGCTTAATTTAATGTCCACGGCGACTACTGCAATGCGGAGACAACAATACGACAATATTAATGAAACCACTGGCAATACTATAAGAGTATTTCGAAACTATCAAATTAATCCTAAAATCGAAATAAAAAAAGTGATTTTATCAAAAAAACTAAATAATAGGGACAAATCGGTGCGTCTCAAGTGGAGTCGGGCAGAACATGTAGCTAGACGAAGAGATGGCTGATGGAGTAAAGCTGTGACCGAATGGTGACCAAAAAACATACAACCGAATTGAGAACCTCCTCCTTTTTTTGAAGTCGGTTAAAAAACCAGGGCTGTCCACAAGCGCGCTGGGTTGACGATATCGTCAAAGTCGCAGGTAACACCTGGATGAGAGAAGCACGGAGCAGGAAAGTATGGCAGACGTAAGAGGAGGCCTATATAGCAGTGGGTGATTTCGGGCTGATGATAAAATAGTAGTGATGGGCGCCTATTGGTTATCTTTGACTGGTATAGTGACAAAACTATTGGAACGTCATTAGATAAGTCCACGTCACGAGAAGCTATAAATTTTGTAAATACACATTTACATTCGTATGTTACTTCGAGTTGATTGAATTTGTGATTACTTGTTTTTGTTTGAATTGTCGCTACGTAACTTGGTAGAAGTACTTTATTTACAAAATTTATAGCTTCTCGTGACAGGGACTTTTACGCAGTTTATTTTTAACCGACTTCCAAAAAGGAGGAGGTTATATGTTCGACTTTATGTATGTTTTTTTTTTTTTTTTGTATGTTCACCGATTTCTCCGTCATTTGTGGATCGATTTCGAAATTTATTTGTTTGTTTGAAAGGGTATACTCCCAAGGTGGTCCCATTGTCAGCAAGTTGGAATCTGATGAGAGGATCCCATGGAAATCGAGGGAAACCCTCAACTTTTTTTGGCAAACATATAGCGATTTGGATATTTTTTAGAGTAACTTGAAGGGTATACTCCCAAGGTGGTCCCATTGTCAGCAAGTTGGAATCTGATGAGAGGATCCCATGGAAATCGAGGGAAACCCTCAAATTTTATTGGCAAACCTATAGCGATTTGGATATTTTTTTGAGTAACTTGAGCATTTGCTCTCGGAAATCATCATTTGGTAAAGTGGAGCTGATGATGAAGACTACAGACGGCCATCGGAACTAATCAATGATAAATATTTCACGGGTTGCGATTCGATTACTTTAATATGGTTGCTAAGCAATTTATGCTCGTCACAATGCGTGTGGTGGTGGAGTGGAGTTCTTCAGGTTCTTACCAGGAGAACTCCTCAAAAATTAACGTCCCAGCATCGGGAAAAGCAATATTTTGTAATAGGTGATGAGCAGTTGACGTTAGGCTATTGTAACTTACATAAATTACAAACTCTCTCACTAAAAAGTGAAAAATAAAAACTTTTTTACAAAAAAAAACAACCGACTTCCTAAAAAAACTACAAAGTGATAAATAACTTTTATTTCGGAAGTCGGTGTCAATAAACGAAAATGCAGAACCAACGACACCGACTTCCGAAATAAAAGTTATTTATCACTTTGTAGTTTTTTTTGGAAGTCGGTTGTTTTATTGTTGTATTGTCGTCTCCACCTTTTCTAACGACAAGGACAGACATTAAAATAAACCGCCTTATTGACCGACACAAAATCAAAAATAGTATTTTTTTTTTTATATATAAAATTAGTCGGAGAATAAGAACTATTTAACGTCGATATTCAGACTTGTAGATTTCAGGTCATGAAATTCATTTTATGGCGGGCATTGTCAATAAATCACTCTTATTTTTCAAGCATACATTGCGTACAATAGAAAACTTAAATTAGCATAATTTTTGTTAGAATATCATTTGTGTAGACGTTTACATCTAAACGTATTTTTCATAAATTCTTTAGCTCCCTTTTCATTGTGTCATGGACCGTAAAAAGGTTCTGCTTTTATCGCTGTATTATCATTCAAATTATAAGTACCTAAATAATAATACCTATATGAAAACCTCATTTTCATGTATATTAAAAAAAAAACGAATATATTTCGATATACATAAATACGTTTCAAGTGACTGTATTTAAATTTTTGACACCCGAAAAGTGCCGAGTCTAATTGAAATAAATCTAACATCACAATAATTCAATTTGATTTCATATTTTTTACACAACTGCCCAATAAAGGAATTATATTTTTTTAACTCCTCGCCTTCAGGCTAGGTGGAGTGACGATGTTCGCAGGGTGGCTGGTAGCAGCTAGATGAGAGTGGCCTAGAATCGAGCTAAATGGCATGCAGTCGATTGCTGAAGGCTGATGATGATATGTGAGTAACGTAAGTAAGTAAGAATGATATGTAAGTTTTAAGTCCTAACGTTACGTTTTCAGTAATTAATCAAGTTTTGATAACTATTTACCGATTAGCCTTGAAACCGCTAATACAAAATAACCGCAAACCGCAAATAGTTCAATTAAAATAATTAAGTAGTGAACCGACAGCTCTGTTAAACGGTAATTAACGAGACTCTTCTTCGAACAGTCGTTTCTGATTTCATTCACTTTATCAAAACATTTTTGCTCACTACGCAATTTATTTTGGAAAAGAAAAAAAAATAACGTAATAACATCACGCCTGTAATTCTCGACGGGTTATGCAGAGGTGTACTTACCTACCCGTTCTACAACCGCATTTCACTTTCCACACTGTTCAAATCAACCTTGGTGCACATAAAAAAAAAACACTCTGACAATCATGGGGACAGCCGTTGATTCGAGGCTAAAATTAACAGTAGGTACTAGGTATCTTTTCTTTATCTCTCACTAGCTGTGCCCCGCGGTTTCACCCGCATAAGTGTCGATCCCGTGGGAATATCGTGATAAAAAGTAGCCTATAATTATGTTAATCCAGGGTGTCAGCTACCTCCTTACAAAGTATCGAAATTGGTCCAGCCGTTTCAGCGCAAAAAAGTAACAAACATTTAAAACACACACACACATTCACAAACTTTCGCCTTTCTAATATTAGTGTGACCCGCCGTCGCTTCACACGGGTGCAATCTACTAATGTGGCGACATGAGAAAATATCAAGCTTTCGGTTTTTTATCTAAGTTAAATCTTAATAAAACAACATACACTAAGCGGTCATTGAGAGAAGTGGTGACCAAATGGTAACAGCCGTGACTTACGAGTTGTAGGTCGTAGGTGCGAACCCAGACAAGCGCTTTACTTTGAGTAAAATTTTCATCACCACTGCGCTCAAAAAAGTGAAGGAAAACATTGTGAGGAACACAAAAATTCGAAGACAGACATCTAAAACCCGCACTGGACCCGCGACCACTCCCTCTCACAGAGAGGAGGCCTGTGTCCCAGCAGTGGGAACATTATAAGCGGTCACAATACGTAACTGTCGTCCCCAAATCAAAATACCCGCTTTGGTATAAAAGTCCGTTGATAAAAATCTTAAGGGAAAAAGCTAAATTTCACAATAAATTTAAGAAGTATAGGAATTTATCTGACTATCAATCTTTCATTTTACTCCGGCAACGGGCTAAAGACCTCGAGGGGGATATGTTTGACAATTACATAGCTAAAATAGAATCTGACATCCGCGACAACCCACGGGCCTTTTGGAGGTATATCAAGTCTAAAAAACAATCTTGTTCTTACCCTTCAGTGATGCAATTTGGCCAAGTGTCGTCCAGTGATGGTGACGTTATTTGTGATATGTTCAGTAGTTGTTTTTACGCTAATTTTCTTGATAATACTTGTAATGCCAACAGTCAATCTTCGGCTTATAACATGGTCGAAGGACACAATGACAATACGCACGATATATGTCAGGTGGAAATACGGCTAAGTGAGGTATGTAGGCTGCTAAAACAGGTTGATTTAAACAAATCTGCGGGTCCAGATGACATTTCGCCCATATTCATCGTCAACTGCGCCACGGATCTTTCTGTGCCTCTTTCTATCTTATTTGAAAAATCGCTTGCTACTGGTGTGGTGCCCAAGATATGGAAGTCGGCTTATGTAACACCGATACATAAAAAAAGGTCAAGGACATTGGTCGAGAACTACCGACCCATTTCGAAGCTGTGTGTGTTTGCTAAAGTGCTGGAGAAAATTGTGCATGCACAGGTTTATTCGGCACTCAAGCACAGTTTAAGTGAAAACCAGCACGGCTTCGTTAGGGGTCGGTCGACCGCGTCTAATCTGTCTGTAGCGATTACCTCTCTGAGTGTATGTCACAGAGGTCCCAAGTCGATGTTATATATACCGACTACAGTACGTGTTTTGATCGGATTGATCACGTGATCCTGTTGCGTAAACTTTTATCGGTGGGCATCAGGGGTGACCTTTACCGATGGTTCAAGTCCTATGTGGAGAACAGATGTCAGACTGTAGTCCTGAATGGATACAGTTCTAAGCCTATGAATGTCCCGTCGGTAAAATTTTCATCACCACTGCGCTCAAAAAAGTGAAGGAAAACATTGTGAGGAACACAAAAATTCGAAGACAGACATCTAAAACCCGCACTGGACCCGCGACCACTCCCTCTCACAGAGAGGAGGCCTGTGTCCCAGCAGTGGGAACATTATAAGCGGTCACAATACGTAACTGTCGTCCCCAAATCAAAATACCCGCTTTGGTATAAAAGTCCGTTGATAAAAATCTTAAGGGAAAAAGCTAAATTTCACAATAAATTTAAGAAGTATAGGAATTTATCTGACTATCAATCTTTCATTTTACTCCGGCAACGGGCTAAAGACCTCGAGGGGGATATGTTTGACAATTACATAGCTAAAATAGAATCTGACATCCGCGACAACCCACGGGCCTTTTGGAGGTATATCAAGTCTAAAAAACAATCTTGTTCTTACCCTTCAGTGATGCAATTTGGCCAAGTGTCGTCCAGTGATGGTGACGTTATTTGTGATATGTTCAGTAGTTGTTTTTACGCTAATTTTCTTGATAATACTTGTAATGCCAACAGTCAATCTTCGGCTTATAACATGGTCGAAGGACACAATGACAATACGCACGATATATGTCAGGTGGAAATACGGCTAAGTGAGGTATGTAGGCTGCTAAAACAGGTTGATTTAAACAAATCTGCGGGTCCAGATGACATTTCGCCCATATTCATCGTCAACTGCGCCACGGATCTTTCTGTGCCTCTTTCTATCTTATTTGAAAAATCGCTTGCTACTGGTGTGGTGCCCAAGATATGGAAGTCGGCTTATGTAACACCGATACATAAAAAAAGGTCAAGGACATTGGTCGAGAACTACCGACCCATTTCGAAGCTGTGTGTGTTTGCTAAAGTGCTGGAGAAAATTGTGCATGCACAGGTTTATTCGGCACTCAAGCACAGTTTAAGTGAAAACCAGCACGGCTTCGTTAGGGGTCGGTCGACCGCGTCTAATCTGTCTGTAGCGATTACCTCTCTGAGTGTATGTCACAGAGGTCCCAAGTCGATGTTATATATACCGACTACAGTACGTGTTTTGATCGGATTGATCACGTGATCCTGTTGCGTAAACTTTTATCGGTGGGCATCAGGGGTGACCTTTACCGATGGTTCAAGTCCTATGTGGAGAACAGATGTCAGACTGTAGTCCTGAATGGATACAGTTCTAAGCCTATGAATGTCCCGTCGGTAAAATTTTCATCACCACTGCGCTCAAAAAAGTGAAGGAAAACATTGTGAGGAACACAAAAATTCGAAGACAGACATCTAAAACCCGCACTGGACCCGCGACCACTCCCTCTCACAGAGAGGAGGCCTGTGTCCCAGCAGTGGGAACATTATAAGCGGTCACAATACGTAACTGTCGTCCCCAAATCAAAATACCCGCTTTGGTATAAAAGTCCGTTGATAAAAATCTTAAGGGAAAAAGCTAAATTTCACAATAAATTTAAGAAGTATAGGAATTTATCTGACTATCAATCTTTCATTTTACTCCGGCAACGGGCTAAAGACCTCGAGGGGGATATGTTTGACAATTACATAGCTAAAATAGAATCTGACATCCGCGACAACCCACGGGCCTTTTGGAGGTATGTCAAGTCTAAAAAACAATCTTGTTCTTACCCTTCAGTGATGCAATTTGGCCAAGTGTCGTCCAGTGATGGTGACGTTATTTGTGATATGTTCAGTAGTTGTTTTTACGCTAATTTTCTTGATAATACTTGTAATGCCAACAGTCAATCTTCGGCTTATAACATGGTCGAAGGACACAATGACAATACGCACGATATATGTCAGGTGGAAATACGGCTAAGTGAGGTATGTAGGCTGCTAAAACAGGTTGATTTAAACAAATCTGCGGGTCCAGATGACATTTCGCCCATATTCATCGTCAACTGCGCCACGGATCTTTCTGTGCCTCTTTCTATCTTATTTGAAAAATCGCTTGCTACTGGTGTGGTGCCCAAGATATGGAAGTCGGCTTATGTAACACCGATAAATAAAAAAGGGTCAAGGACATTGGTCGAGAACTACCGACCCATTTCGAAGCTGTGTGTGTTTGCTAAAGTGCTGGAGAAAATTGTGCATGCACAGGTTTATTCGGCACTCAAGCACAGTTTAAGTGAAAACCAGCACGGCTTCGTTAGGGGTCGGTCGACCGCGTCTAATCTGTCTGTAGCGATTACCTCTCTGAGTGTATGTCACAGAGGTCCCAAGTCGATGTTATATATACCGACTACAGTACGTGTTTTGATCGGATTGATCACGTGATCCTGTTGCGTAAACTTTTATCGGTGGGCATCAGGGGTGACCTTTACCGATGGTTCAAGTCCTATGTGGAGAACAGATGTCAGACTGTAGTCCTGAATGGATACAGTTCTAAGCCTATGAATGTCCCGTCGGGGGTTCCCCAAGGATCCTTGCTAGGGCCATTGTTATTTATTATTTTTATCAATGATATCTCTTCTTCTCTCCGGTATTCAAAATTGTTACTATATGCTGATGACATGAAGTTAATGAGACAAATAAGTACCGTGGCAGATGCTCGTCTATTACAGACAGATCTTAATAATTTTCAGGGCTATTGTATTATTAATAAGTTGGACTTGAATGTCTCCAAGTGTTATGTTTGCTCCTTTACGCGGAAACCTATCCCGATCATCCATAACTACATGCTTTTGGATACAGCACTAAATAGGGTCAACACTATCAAGGACCTGGGAGTTACCTTTGACGCTAAGCTCCTCTTTGATGCACACATAGACAATATAGTCAAGAAAGCATCTAAAGCACTTGGTTTCATTCTACGGGTGTCATCGGAATTCAAAGATATTAAGACTATTAAAATATTATACTGTTCTTTTGTTCGCAGTCATTTGGAGTATGCCTCTCAAGTTTGGAACCCCAATTATAATGTCTATATAAATCGCATTGAGAGCATACAGAAAAGGTTTTTAAGGCACATTCAATATCGGTCTAAAACGTTTGTAACGAATTATACTTACCGTTGCAGAAAATTTCATATCCTACCACTTTATGAAAGGCGTAAAATTGCAGATCTTGTGTTTCTTTTTAAAATTGCTAATGGAATAACTGGTGTTACTTGTTACACAAAATTGAGCTGCGAGTGCCGTCTGTGTTCTTACGTAGACCTCATCTATTGCACACCCCAGTGGTAGCCACTACATACAGACGGAACTCGTACATGGTGAGAGCGAGTCGGTTGTACAACGCAACCTGCCTGAAAGCTGATATCGACATTTTCAATACTACTGTTCCTAAATTGAAGAAAGTTTTATCCAATTGCTTCTTCGAGCATAAATAGTATTAATTTTTTTTTTTGTTGGTTCTGTTTTCTCTTTTCTGTTTTGTCTACATCCATCTTCTGTTTCATTTAATGAAAGATACTATTATATTACATTTTATATATAAATATATATACACATATTACACGTGGAAACTTGTAATTGGCCTTATATTGTATATTCTTCTTATGTTGTATCTGTTTAGCTGTAAGTTTTCCTAAAAAATAAATAAATAAATAAATAAGTAAATAGATGACCGACCATGTACACATGTCTACACATCAAGCTATACATTTCCAGTTTTAGCTGACCTCGCATGGTATAGGTTTTTATTACAATCAGAAGTCAGCCAATGGCTTGGTTATGTATAGCTTGATGTGTAGCCATGTGTACATCACATAAAAACGATACGAATAATACCCCTTAATATACCTACACAAAATTGTGAAATGGTAGCTTACAAAATACCCAATGAACGATATTGAACGTATACGATCCACCCCTGCACCAGCCCTTTGATTCAGTATGCAAAACGACGACACGAGCTCAAAGTTACCTCGTCTCGTAACTCTGAACGGTGATTTAAACAATAAAGCAGTCTGATCAAATTGATCATTGCATTCCTTATAGCATCGTAAGCCTATGAGCTTATAGATGAATTATGTCGCTTTTATTTTGAATCCAAATCCAATATTGATTAACTCTTGAGAGTTCGACCAAATGTTTTGTTTTGGCATATACATGCACTTAATCAATTTTTATTTTAGATACTTAAGTGATTTGTCTTATTATCTTGTAAATGTTAGTGTTTTATTTCATATTCAACTAGCTTTTGCCCGCGGCTTCGCCCGCGTGGGTATCGGAAAATATTCCACGGAAACGTACAGACGCCAGCACATCAAGCTACTTCAATCTGGCAAATTTCTTTAATAGATTTCAACTTTACCGCTAAGGTTTAAGGTTCAAAGTTGATTGGAAAATTTTACAGTTTCGGGTAGCTTGATGTGCTGGCGTCTGTACTACCTGGATTAAAAGTAGGTACCTTAAGTGCCAATCCAGGTTGTAAACTGTATGTTGCCAAATTTCATCTAAATCCGTTTAGCCGTTTTTGCGCCAATCCGGAACATACATCCAGACAAACAGGCAAACGGACAAAAATTCTTCGTTGCTATTTTATTTATAGACACCCCTCCCGCTTGTGATGTTTCACTAAAGCTACGGCTTCTTAGAAAAGCGGAGACAGCACTTAGCGGCCGCAGTGACGGCTGTCATGAAAATGATGACAGCGGCAAAGATTTAAATCGCTAGATACGCCCTACCGCCTCAACAGATAGTCATATTTCTGTTTCATTTTGACACCTCTGAAACACAATGACGCAGTGACTTGACTTGATTGTCATGGAAATGCTTTATAGAAATGTGTGAGGTCACTCTTCTCATTATGGACACTTTTTCGCGTGACTAAGTATGGTGAGTGCAAATGTAGCGGTTTAATTCTTCGAGCAGCGGAGTTTGACTTACGGAGTCAAAAACGCTCTCTAGAAAAACACACCAACTTCTTTCATAAATAACACTTCAGTGACGTCATTCACCGGTAAATTGCGGATGCTATGTCACCGCTTTTCTATGAAACCGTAGCGTTACTAATTCGACGGAACGTTCTGGTTCAATTTCTCATGAGAAAAGCTTATTACTCAACAGACTGTTTAGTGTCTATATGATATAATTTATTTTGTTATTGTTATATAAATAGATAGCTATACAACGTTGTCCAAAAATAAGAACTTTGAACATACACGACCACAAATCACAGAGTTCCATGTCCTATTCTATTCTGAATAGAATAGAATTGGTCTTTATTTGCTTAGAATGTAGTATCATAAAAATAAGTAATAAGTAGTTGTCTGGTAACTTTTTTTTTGGGAAGTTATCAAATAACTTCTCCCCTTCTGGGCGGAGCGGGCGTGTCAGAATTTTACTGTCTAAAACTCACCCGTGTTCCTTCAGTTGCCTGTGCCAGGGGCCACGGTATCTCTTTCGAACAATCCGCGACCCTGGCAGGCATCGGACCTAGCGGACCCCGTCAGTTAGTGCTGACATCTCTTTGAGGCGCGCGTGGAACACAACGCGCCGTCGACCCGGGCCTGGTCCTTACCGGACGGCGAGCTGCCCGTTGCTCGCCGTCCGCAAGCCCACGCCTACGGTGGCCGGGAATCGGCTGTCGACTCCCGACGGCCTTGTCTGGTAATCTTATAACAAACTTTGTGCTGAAACTGGTCCTAGGCACCATTTTTATCAAAGAATTCACCTAGGGAACTTTTTATCCTGGCTGCCAAAAAAAATTGACTTATTAGTCAAGTTTTTTGGAAAATATTAAAGGTATTGTTCGTTATTGATTGGTCGATACAGCAGTTGGGGTAATTGCGTAACACACTAATGGTAGCAATGGCTTTATTTATTTATTTAATAAACTTTCCGCACAAAATTTACAAAGGCGGACTTAATGCCTTAGGCATTCTCTACCAGTCAAACAAGGGTGGTGAAGAGAGGGTGGTGGGCTTTAATTTTGATAATTCCGCAATATTCATTGCGTTATTCATGTTGTTGAGCAGACAAATTTTTCGAACATGAAGCAATGGATAAGCAATATCCTTAGAGTGCTGTGTTGCTTGAACAATTATTTATTGTATTTTTAAGACTAGCGACTCGCCCTTGCTTCACACGGGTGCTATGACGGCATATCAAAACAATGATATTTTAATTATATGTATTTTAACATTAAAGGTTAATAAAAAAATATGGACATAGACCATTTACCGTGCATTCGCGATTTGTTTGCCAAAGATGTAACCAAATATGAGTTTATGGAAAAATTACTTTAAATCCTATATAATAAAGTTCAGTTTACGCTACAACTTCAAACATTTTTATAACTTTTTCAAAAGTACTAGTCATTCTGAAATCAACTTAATTTTCATTGAAATAAATTTGATATTTGTTTAACTTGAAATAGGGTAGGGATGTGCAGCAATGCGCACTTTTACCTTACATACATACGTAGAGCACTTAGCTCTAAATTATGGTGAAATCCACATCCAAATCCATGCGGTTAAGAAAGATCTAAGTGGTCACACAAGACCACTTAGATCTTCTTAGACACTAGAAGCGGGTATATGGGTCATTTATTATTCTGTTTTCCTTCTTAGTTAGTTTTTAATCATGATCTGGCAGTTTGAGTCATTTACGCGGCCTACCCAAATGTCCTTTCTTTGGTATTGTTCGTCGTATCGTTGAGCTCCTCAAGTTCTGAGTTGAAATGCACGATTTTTTTTAAATGCGTGCACTGACTGGACAGGTCCGCTCAATCTGTGTGGTTCTTTCTTCAAAAGACCATTTCAGACCCAATCTGCATGGTCTTCACATGATCTGACCAAGATTTTGTCTGGACTCTAAGAGACTGTGACCTCTCAGTTTGTTTCGGCCTTTCTTCTCAGAAGACTCAGATAGGAAACGCCGACCTCATCTAGTTTAAAAAAATACGATTGACGTGTAAAAGTGTTTGACAAACCTACTTTCAGAAAATAAATCATTTATCATTTAGGTATCATCATCATCAAGTGACTTTGTTTCATACTATGTATAGATTTAGCTGACAAAACCTACGGTCAAGGGCATAGTAACAACAACGCAGACAAAACAATCAACGGTCAGTCTTGTGTGAATGGCTTCCTAAATGAAAATCCATTACATTAAGAACATTTGTACCAAGGTTAGCACGACCGGGCGAACCCTGATATTTGTTAAACCAAAAGTTATGACAGTCTAGCAATGCCCGAAAAGTTTCAATCTTCATTTGTTTATTGTGGCAATGCCGCCAGTCTCTTGGGTATATTACCAGCCCACAGCGATGCGGAGCAATTTTTTGACGCCATATTTTAGTTTGTTAAAAGTTTTTTTTTTTTTTTTTAAGTTGGATTATTATTAAATAGATGGAATAGTTTGTTAATTTAGTGTTAGAAGTTTATCCAGTGTTTATATTTTTACCCTTTTTAATAAAATTGTGTTTATTGTTATACTAGCGACCCGCCCTTGCTTCGCCCGGTTTTTTACTTGACAAAACATCAAGATTTCTTTAGTAAATGTATTATTATTGAATTAAGAACCTTCCGGAATAAATTATTTAAATAATGGTGAAAACTGCATCAAAATCTGTTGCGTCACACAGATAGACACGAAAAATGACTTTAATTTTTAATATGTTTTGATGATATCAGTGACTTGAAACACTTATAAAGCAGCGGATTGCCTAACGAAAATCATCCCCAGTCTCACACACTTGGCAGATATTTATTATGGCTATTAAGGAGAGTGACAATGTACAAAGTAGTTTAGAAAGTAGGCTTCTCAACTCAGATTCCTCACTTTGTCAGTAAATAAAGCACATTAATTCATCTCTTCTGACTAACCTTGTTAATACTTTAAAACTACTTATGTTGCAGTAGTGGTTGTACTTTGAAACACTCGACAAGCTTTCGTCTTGGGTATTCGATGCTTTTCGTAAAGTTCGTTTTATTTTTATCAGGAATACAAGGGCTATATCGTCTTGGAAAACGAATTATATAATATATTGTAATTATTTTTCTTAGCGTGTTGATGGCAATCTAAAGAGCGTCCGTCCAGAATTTTGCAACCTCAGTAACGTCCATCAGTTCCTGTAACGTGCAGACACGACACGCGAACACACACGCACGCATGCACGCACGCTGGATACGATATTAAGTGCCCCAAAGTTTGTGGGACAGCACCACTTAAACACTCCAGAGTTGAGTCATCTGTGAATCTCCACCTGAGTGGGTTTTCTTTGTTTCGGCCTAAATGGATCCGGAGTATTGTAATTCAGAATGATGTTAGTCAGTACTGTTAATGATTGTCTGCGAAAAGGAACCTTACTTATATCATGCAGGTTGGCAGAAAATAATATTCTGGTTGGATTCGATCACTTAGGTAAGCGATAACACATAAAAGTGAACACGTCCTCTTAAAATAAAAAGCTAAAATTCAGTATCCATACTAATATGATAAATTCGAAAGTAACTCTGTCTGTCTGTCTGTATGTTACCTTTTCACGCCTAAACCACTGAACGGATATCGATAAAATTTGGCAGAGAGATAGATTGCATCCCGGGGAAGGACATAGGATAGTTTTTATCGACATACCTCGCGGGCGAAGCCGCGGGCGGAAGCTAGTTGCTTCATAATTTTCTTACGTAGCAGTACCTACCGTGTGCGGCTAGTCGGCAGATCAGAGGAGTGGAAGGACACCATGATCCTATTGCCGCCGCTTCCCAAAAACGCTCCTGACGCCCTTCATTGCATTGTATTTATGTAAATTAGTGCCATACAGCCACTTCCTTTTAGGCTGGCATATCTTGTTTCACTGTCTCACCTCCGTTATCAAACAGGTACGTAACATAGCCAGTAGCGTACAGACCCCGAACGGTAAGCGCACAAGTGCTACTACTCATCTAATTTCATCCCTCCAATGATTACAGGAAAAATTCATCACAAAGTATGTTTTTCAAATTACAAGACTCAGACAGAGTTATTTCCAATGATCTGTATTTCTGTAACAACGTTCACTCATAGTCTTTTATTCTATCTAAGTACATAAAGTTTGTAAGCCAGCAATCATGACGTTCATATGTTTTTTCAATAAAATTAATACAACAAAAATAAAATGCAATCTATTTTCCATATGACGTATTGTTGACGCGGTTTAGGCACCGTGTAGGCGTAGCAACTGTTTTGATACTTTTCATTCAGTATAGAACAAGTAAAAAAATAAAAATTATGGCTTGACCTTCCAGTAACGGTCGTGTCAAGTCAGGTCATTGGGAGTGATCAATTTCTTCTTTGACGTAACGACACAGTAACCTGCTGGCGCATCGTAAAGGCTTTCGATAAAGGGAGCAAGTTATAGGCGATAGCGTGGGATAGGCTGTCGTTTCGTTTGTAGCCGTAGACTGAAATTGCTTAGCCATTTAGATCGTGTAGATCTGAGGTCGTAAGATAAATTCGGCTCAAACAGATGTTTATGGTTAGAAAGCTGGCATGTAGCTGAAAAGCCAGACAATAACTTTAGCGTGTCCAGTAGATAGTAACTTTTCACAATACAATTATTTAAAAACAATTCAATTCGACGCAATCGTCGAATCGGATTGTTTTTTTT
The DNA here is from genome assembly GCA_963669345.1 of Gortyna flavago. Taxonomy (NCBI): domain Eukaryota; kingdom Metazoa; phylum Arthropoda; class Insecta; order Lepidoptera; family Noctuidae; genus Gortyna; species Gortyna flavago. The sequence goes on along the minus strand of OY770131.1, from coordinate 15,407,326 downwards.
TTTGTCTAATTACTCATGTCTAAAATCTAGAAAAGACTTCATAGCCTACCATTCTTCATCGGTCAAACCTCATCACTATTGAAGGGCGGGCGTTATTTTAACGATCAAGAAGTGTTGGTTCTCAGCCTAATATGAAAACCATTCTCATGATTATTATTTAGGTAGGTACGCTGACACTTTTTTCGTGTCTGTACAAATCATAAAATGTGTCAATGGGATCAGTTGCCCGATTCAAAATATTCATTAGGTCAACTCATCCCGCGGGATAAGTTTAAGCGGCCTCAGTTGAAAGCCGAATAAATGCCCTTTTATTTGATTTGATTCAAGTTTTCCTGAGTTTGTTGATATGAGATGGGTCTCCTCTCATGAAACTTGGAATACTGAGCTGTGCTGGGTGGTCCCAGCAATTGAAAATTATTAGCTGTCTAGCAGCATCTGATATCCTACTCTTGCAGCTTTTCTTAACCTATAACGCGGTTTCGAAAGACGTCACAGCCCCTCATCACAAAGCATCAAGATCACACCATAAATCGACAAAACCATTATTATCCGTTAACGCCTCCGCTCGTGACATACACCACAGTTTATTGCGCGTATTTTTTCCTTACCTTTTATGATACGTAGGTGTGAACTGGCTTTTATGCCCAATCAAATCACAATGTAGGCTAGTACTTGGCTCGGTCGTATCATCAGAATCAATTACTGGTAATAGAGCAGTGAAAGTGTTGATGGTCGAATGTTGCCCGCATAAAATTTTAATTATAATTTTTGTGGTGTATCGGTAGAATTTAAGCGGTTTTTTGAGGTTGGTAATTTTGTTGTACCTTACAGTATTTTTATTAAACATTTACAGCCTCTTGCTAAAACTAGAAAATTATCACTTATTTACTGGGGTCACTTAAGTCTCTTTTTGGTACGCAAAATACGCGTATTGACTTGGGGTTACGGAAACCAGCCCGTATTACCTAAGTCTCGTTTTGTTTATCACAAGTTCTATTAGATAGAATAATAATATGGGAATAGGATGAGAGGAATACTATTGTAATAGATGGAATTGAATGTGGATACAGTGGATAATATATTTTTTTTCTTTTCATAGTTTTGAGTTTGAGTACATGTTAATATATTATGATGTTAAATGAGTTTGGCCTAATAGGTGGCCAGCTGGCCGGAAAAGTTTGAATGTATTCAGAGGTGCAGGTAAGGACACTTTGGACACTGCACTCCTCAACTTTGACGTTAAATATCGAATTTATTTCGCAATTCGGGTCGCCTGATATGTCTTTATGATCGATCTCACGGGAGACGATTTACTTGGTCATAACTTAAAAGATAACAACGACGGGTCGATTCAATCAAAGTCAAAAAGTCAAAGCATTAATTTGAAATAGGCACATAAAAGGCACTTCTGAACGTCAAAAATCCAAAATCCATGTTTTTGAAATATTTTCTTGTTTAGTGTAACCTAAATATTTTATTTTTAAAGAGAATTTACGATCTTTAAATTTTTACCTACTTCAAAAATATAAAACGAAAACAAAGTTAATACTTGAAACAAAAGTAGATTCTTTGCAGACTATAAATCTTTTGTAAACACTTTTACATAGCACGTAGGTACTTACTTGCGTAGTAAAACTAAAGTTGAGTAGATTCTAAGAAGCATTAATGTTTCTTTTTATATTGAAAGGACTGGGTACCGATGTTTTTATTTTAGTTTTATAGGGTACGGTACCCAAATCGGACCCTATTACTTAGTCAAAGACAAATCATTTGTTTTAAACTAGCTTCCGCCCGCGGCTTCGCCCGCGAGGTATGTCGATAAAAACTATCCTATGTCATTCCCCGGCATGCAATTTATCTCTCTGCCAAATTTTATCGAAATCCGTTCAGTGGTTTAGCCGTGAAAAGGTAACATACAGACAGACAGAGTTACTTTCGAATTTATAATATTAGTATGGATAGACATTTTTGAACGTCAAAATGAACAAAAAAATTGTTGATTCTAGTCGCCTCTTTGAAAAGGGAAAAAAACTCCACTATTACTCTTTTAAAATGTTGTATGATATGTTGTGGACATTAAATATAATTATGTGTGCACCGACTTAGAACAAAATTAGGACACCGCTGTCCGTCCGTCTGTCACAGAGCTGTATATTTTGAACCGTAATAGGTTGACACCTGAAATTTTCACACAGTGTGTAATAACTATGGCCGCTATTAAAACAAATAATAAAAATAAAATAAAGTACAAAATTTAATGGAGTCCCCATACAAATGAAGAAACAAGAAACGTGTTTTTTTCGGAGTTTTATTTTTTTTATAAAAAATAACGAAATTCTATAATTATATTCTATTGTAGTACGGGGACCCTTCGTGTGCGAGTCCGACTCGCACTTGTCCGCCTTTTTACGGTCCCTTCATAGACTTTTGATTACAACTGAATTAATCCCAAGGGCTCAATTAAGATGTAATCTAGCTAAAGTAATGTTGTGTTTACAACAACATTTCTATATCAGTTTCTAACTGTCATCTATGGGTAAACAAGGGATTTCTTAGATGGGTATAACAATCCTAATTACCCTTAATCAATCAATCAATCGAGTCGGCTTATCGCAGTTCACTGTTAGACATTATCTGCCCAATGGACCGAAATGACAAGCTTTTCGTTGTTGTGATCCCAACTTTCTCCTTACTTTGAAGGTTAAGGCAGTAGGTAACTCAGTAATATGCTGTGTAGAATTTGGCAGATCAGAAAATTACGTTTCATTTCGATAGCTGCTCTACACAGTTAAATTTATATCTATGGTATATTAAGTTTTGCCAAACCAACGATTATTTGTAAGACTAACTTTAATTTAGGTATGTTATGCCAAAGCTTGAAAATTTGGTATGTTCTTGTTTGTGCAAATTATCCTTTAGTAAAGGGCCAAACATATTTATTTATTTTTTATTTTACCATATCATAAGAAATCTCTTCCAGCATACCTGCGATAGGGTAATAAATAGAGATATGGAGACAGCGTGAAAGAGTATAGGAGACAATAAAATAATAATACCCATATAAAATCTAAAAACAATTCACTTAATAAAACTTAACAAATATTATGAGAATATACTTCCATACATACAAATAAACATACATACCTACTTCTAAAATAAATATCAGTAGAATGTTAATTATAAGGTTAACAAAATAATAAATACACACACAACTATGACATACTTGTGAGAATAAAATCTTCTTAGCAGTATTTTTTATTAAAACTTTATGCACAATTTAAAAAAATACCTACTGTACAAAGGCGGACTTCATTTTCATAAAAATTTTTTTTGTCATTATCTGATTGGTCGGAAAATTTTGTATACCTACTTCCTTTCGGAATGAGGCTGTTCTTAAACGTTTTTATGATAAATCTAGCAAAGATTTGTGCCCTATGATTCATAGTAATTTCCAGTGATTTAATAAAAAATTAGCTATTTTCTATTCAATGGGATTTGATAAGGTCATTGAGGATTCAATCTATTATGCTGCGGAAGCACAATTATTTATTTATTTATATACTAACTTTTCCCCGCTTCACTTGCGTGGGTGTCAGAAATCTCACGGGAACGTTCTACCGATATGAAAAGTACGCTGTGTGTTCATCCAGGATATAAACTGTCTGTGTGCCAAATTTTATCCGAATCCAGTCAACGGTTTTGTGTCAATCCGGAACATACATACATCAAGAAAAAACAGACAAGTATTATAAAAAACTGTAGTATTATCGGCATCAGACTCGTTCACACACTTTTTTTCAAAAATATTCTATGTTCTGTTTGACTTTGTTACTATTTTATTTTATATCTAGATATACATACTTTATTGTACACACGGCTACACATCAAGCTATACATTTCCAGTTTTAGCTGACCTCTAATTGTATAGATTTGTCGTACAATCAGAAGCCAGCATATACTGGTTATGTATAGCTTAATGTGTAGAAGTATGTACACTAGAAAAATGCATTACAAATAACACAAAATACTCTATTTAATAAAACGAAAATAAAGATGATTGTGAGAGATAATTCAAAAAGATCCAACATTTTAAATAAACTACTAGGTAACTTATAGCTTCAATATAATCTAATTTCAAATGACATAAAATTATACCAACACCAAAATATCACTCGTACGTAATTATTGTCAGTGAATATTTACAGCTAAACACTAAACCACAAATTCAAAGTTAAGCAATTATTAATGAAACTCGGATCAAATTACCATTTGGATTCGTTTATTCAGATTTATGGCCATTGGATACTAAATTAAGTGGTTTATATTAAGTAATTAGGGTCATATATTCGACACGCGAAAGTGATGAATAGGAAGGGTAGGGAGAGACTTACCTAAACATAACTGGCAGTAGGTTTTTTAAAATTTTATTATATACTTTATCCTTTTGATGGATTCTAATATTGTAAATGTGAGGACATTGTAGGCCTTTTAGACTTTAGATCTAAAAGGTACTTATTGACAGGCCTACGCTGTCCTTCCATACCTATTGTAACTTGAAAATATTGTAAAAACCAACTATTTTTAAAATAGTAACCGTGGAGTATCTTGCCGGTTCTTCTTCATAGGAAACGACCAATTGAAACCGTGCGCCTACTCGTAGCTTCTGACGTTTCATAAGTGCCCATGTAGGTTTATGTGAAATAAATTATTTTGATTTTGATTTTTGGCGAAATGTGTGCAGGCTATTAGGTACACAACTGCCTAAACCTCATCATCTGCCTAGCCTTAACTATGTTAGGGTCAGCTTTCAGTCTAACCGGATGCAGCTGAATATCAGTATTTTACATGGAGCGACTGCCTATTTGACCTCTACAACCCAGTTACTGGGTAATACGATACCGTAACGACTGTCAAAGACCCACGAATGACAGCCGCGACCAACGGCTTAACGTGCTTTCCGAAGCACGGAGGGGTCTTGGTATGGTAAGATGATCACCCATCCACGGACCAACCGCGGCAAGCGTAGCTTAACCTGATCAATAGACCCGTGCGGCTGTGTGCTCCGGGGAATCAAAGGTGTGATGTAACGGTATATAAGTAAGTTAATACACGTGTGAAAACATAAACTAGAATGATGAAGATTTCTATGGGTGGTGGTGGCGTCTGGTGGGGATTTTAAAGACTCTCATATACAATATTGATCTACCATAAAAAGTTCTATGTGATAATTCGAGTATCGATACCTGCTTAGGTGGGAGAAATATTCTTTAACTTGAATTCCTACTGTTGGTTAGAGAAAGAATATTCTTCTCCCTTTTATGTAACCTTAAGGTGATGCAGAGACAAAACATAGCAGGTGCAACATACATATAATATTAATTTGTGTTGTTTAATAATATTTTTATTTACCTTTTAGTTAAAAACCACACAATACGGCGTAGTGCCAACAAACGGCAAGCTCCTTTATGTTGTTAGTTCAGTATTAATTAAATGTTTACAAACTAATTTACCGATAGCACCGGAGGCGGCGCGGGGCGGCGGGAGTAATCAAATATCTATAAGTTACAGTCAGCCGCCATTTTACTTTATTTAACACTAACTTCTCACCGTGACTTCCTTCGCGTGATAAGATAATATTCAAAATACTAAAATTGAACAGCTATATTTTTATAAAACTCCCTCGGACCCCGACCCACAGCGTCGAATCGCATCTCTCCCCGCGCTAATACTTCGTTATCGCTTAGCCCTCTTTCTGTTTTATTTTTTCTATTTGCTCGGTTCCGGCGTAGCGTGATATTAAATAGCCTATAGCCTTACTCGATAATTGGGTTATCAAAAGCAAAAAAAAAAAAAACAAAAACAATTTGTAGTTCCAGAGATTAGGTTCAAACAAACTCTTTAGCGTTGTTTTATCTCACGAAGTGACTTGTGCTTAACTTGTGATTGCCAAGTGTACAAACACGCTGTGAATGCACCATTGCTAACCCATTGCTTCATACGTTCGAAAAATTTGTCTGCTCAACAACATAAATAACGCAGTGAATGTTGTTGAACTGTCAAAAATTTATGCCGTTGCTACTGTGTGCATTGCGAATTTTTGTTTATGTGTGCTGTGAGTAAGCGCCACAGGAGCTCTCGGTACCGTCCGAAACAATGGCGAAGTCGAAAAGTTATGTGTGTTATGTGCTGACGTTACTCGTTTTCACGCACACATTCATAGCGTGTTTGTACACTGCGTTACCACAAATAAAGCGCGCGCGACTTCGTGGGATAAAAATACTGTAGTAAGTAAAGTAGATTACACCTAGATAAAAATAAGTGACTGAATACTTTTCCCAGAGAAAAAATAAATAAATTGCGAGAAAGTGCTCTTGTATTTTCCTGGACTTTGATTAACAAAGATTTGTTGAGACTCTGATTACTTCTCGAATGCTTGGCCCTTTTTTCACATCTTTAGGTCAGTGATCCTAGTTCTTGTTCGCTCCATTCCTTACTGATTTGTTACACCTCCTAATATTGAGAATAGAGAGGTAATCTGCGCTATTTATTTTTCAATCTGTCGAGATGAGGTGAATGCGAGGATCTCTATTTTCAGAACAATCAATGATATTATTTAGGTCGTTATATTCGTTCTAAAGTAGCTATTGACTAGTGATTTTAACTCTGGGATTTTTTTATACCTAGACTAGCGACCCGCCTCTGCTTTGCATGGTGTTTTCGACTTGACAAAACATCGCGATTTATTTATTATATGCAAGTTTAATAATATCAAATTTTACACATGAATCTTTCGAAATTGTGAAAATTGCATCAAAATAGGTTGCGAAGTTTAAAAGGATATTAACTCGGTCACATAGACAGACAGGAATAACGATTTTATTTTATAATTTAGATACAAATGCTTGTAGGTATCAACGTAGTAATTATTCCATATTGCTGCCATTTGGTAAAGAGCCTCGAAGGAGTATTGCCAGTTTCTGGATGTGTAATTTACCTTGTGTTTGGTGTTATATAGGAGCATTTAGTGGCTCAGTGGTAACGTTCGCGACTTACGAGTTGTAGGTCGTTGGTTCAAACCCAGACAGGCGCATTACTTTATGTTAATAATTTCATCACCACTGCTCTCAAAACAGTGAAGGAAAACGTCGTCAGGAAACCGGCATGTCAAGGAACCAAAAATTCGAAGGCCTTCCGACGTTACGTCTTCCGGTAAGCGATCGCCTCGGCCAAAAGGCAATGGAGAGGGCTATCCTTGAAGTTTCCCTACGTGATCAAATCAGATCCGTAGCAGAACCAAGGTAACCGACATAGCCCGAAGAATTGCCAAACTTAAGTGGCAGTGGGCAGGGCACATTGCTCGCAGAACAGATGGCCGATGGAGCCGAAAGGTCCTGGAGTGGCGATCGCGTACCGGAAGACGTAGAGTTGCAAGGCCTCCCACAAGGTGGTCCGACGACCTTGTGAAGGCCGCAGGAACTCGTTGGATGCGAGAAGCATAGAACCGGTCGAAGTGGAGGTGCTTGGGGCAGGCCTATGTCCAGCAGTGGACGTCTTTTGGCTGAAATGATGATACCTAATTCTAAAATAAATGTAGTCATTATGTCAAACGACATTAGGACCATTTTTGTAATAACAGTATTAAATCCATTATGACTTTTTCGATTCGCTAGGTCGTTACAATCGCGTGTCAGCAATATTTTATTTTATAGTGTACGATTCGAAATTCACGTGTGTAATGACCCTTCGGGCGAGCGAACATTAAGTTTTGTAAAAAAGTCGATTTTTCATCGACACTCATTTCATATGAAAAATAAAACTGGCACAGCTGTGACTTCATGACGGTAGGCTGTCAAAGGTCTTTTGAATGACGAACATAATTATATTATACGATTTTTATTTTTTTGTGGCTGTAAGGGCTTGCTCTTGACCTAGTTCACGCCTGATGTAAAGCGATGGATGAGGTCTATGATGAAACGAGCAGGCCCAGAAGATGCTGGTTGTTTCAAACGGTTGGTTAACGTAACATACGTACGTCAAATAATAACGATTACGTAGTTGTTATTATTTGACGTACGGCAAGGCCACACATTTGTAATTGTAATTTGATACAACGCTTTTTTGGATTTAATGACAGTTAGCGCCATTTTTGACATAGGTACATAATATATGCGAACGTCAAGTGGACATGAAACAACCCGCCCTTAATTTACATTAAAACAAGAGAATAACGATTGGTTCATGAAAATTATGGTCACGGTTGTCAGATTTTGAGACTAGAATTTCATAGTTCAATAGTAAAAGTTAATTACTTTGGCTCAATTTCTCTGATGGATTCGGTTTTAATATCTAACCAAAGTTAACTACTTAACACTCAGTAGATAAAGTTGTCTGATTTCTGCAGAATACCTAGTAAATGGGGTACTTAGTTAGTTTTTGGTATCGCTGTTTCCTTATTGGGCCTCAACCAAGGCGCGAAAGGTTTTTACAGCACCTTTTTTCCCCCTAACTGCGCAACACACGTTTAATAACAATCCGAAAGTTTTTAAAGATACTGTTAATCCATTGCTTCATCGGTTTAAAAATTCGTTTGCTACACATTGTAAATAACGGAATGAACGTGGCCGAACTGTTAAAATGAAACCCGCGATCAATTGTCGTCGTTGGTATAATAATTGCGGTTTTCCCTTCAATGAATTTATGTACTTAGTGAATGTGTTAATAAGTTCATGAGGTACATACCTATTGCTGACAGGAATACATTAACCTTGAAAGAAAAACAATATTAGAATTAGTAAAACACATTGATTGTCACACACTGCTGAGATGTTAGTAAAAAAATACATCGTCGATCCTGTTAGAATCTCACCATGAGAGTTAGGTGAAGTGAGCCGAGTCATTCCATGTAATGCTAAGAATTTTATTTTATTTTATTTGGGAAACAAACAGATGCAATAACAAACATATAGTTCAACACAATCCAGAAACAGTTTCCACAGATTACTATACAACAAAATTTGTAATTCACATTAATGACAGCTCACTTTAAGCTCACTTCACCCGATTTATCAATATATATTTAACAATGCTGTTCCAATGAATTCAGTAGATGGTTACCTGTGTAATACATTTTCACCGCGTAGGTATTACACTTTTTTATAAAACAGCAGTTTTTTTTTTTTGATAACTGACTGCTGAATTCATTTCAGTATGCGCGTAGAATTCCCTGCCTCCCTGTAGACTAAGGTTAACCTCAAGAGTTTGTTTGTTTAAACGCGCTAATCGACTTACAACTTTCATGCGAAAGAAGTCGGGCAGAAGTTAGTTGAATAGAAAATCTCACCTTATGTGACATTAAATTGAGGGCCATATCTTTCACTTCATTCTTTGTAAAAGTGAACGCTCTGAAAGACACAGGGAGTGGGGACTGTGAATTATTACTGTCATATATTGAAAATTGGACGCGCTAGGGACTTTGCAGGATTGCATAAATTTTTCACTGAAAGTAATGAGTACGACACGAGTCTTGAATTTATTATTATTTATTAGTGGTAATTAATGTTCGCTGATCATTGAATAGTCGCACGATTGTGCATACGTACACCGTGCGATCAGCAAATTACAAAAATGCTTTATACCTACCTTGCAATAAGTAAATTTTAATAATATCGTTTATTACGGATCACACATAAAAATATACACAAGCATATAGTAATAGTAACCGACTTAATTACTATGTTAGTAAAACTTACAAACTATCCTATCGACTACGTGGGCCAACCCAATGTTGGCCTAATATAGGGGCTACCTTGTCTAACAATGTCTTTAGAATGCTGTTGAAGCGTCCGTGCACCTTCCCAACGCCGCCCTCTTTCTCATTGTGGCATGAAAATCACCAACACGGACTTCCGCGAACGTCTGCGAAGCGCTAAAGAAGCGCGAAGCCCCAGCAATTATAAAACTAAATAATTTGCTTATTTGTCACCACATGCTGATTATTATGGTGTATTTTGTTTATATGTTTTAAGCAGTAAAAACTACATATCCTACTAATATTATCAACGCGAAAGTTTGTGAGGATGAATGGATGGATGTTTGTTACTCTTTCACGCAAAAACTACTGAACGGATTTGGATAAAATTTGGCACACAAACAGTATATAACCAGGATTAATATATAGGATACGTTTTGTCTTGATATTCCCACGGGATCGAGACTTATGCGGCTAAAACCGCGGGGCGCTGCTTGTCTGTCATAAGCTGAATTAAGTGCCTCAGTTATAATTAATTAATGTAGGATAATTGCATTTTGTTTAATGTTCCGTTTGTAAATAAAGATGTTTAAAAATTAATTGTATTATAGGTATACAATTTATTTATGCGGTAGGTACCTACTAAGAAACTATTTAGGTAATTTATTAGCATTCGTTTCTACAATTTTGAATTGTCTTTTTTTATCAATCTTGTGAAAAAATATCGTGGCGCATAAATATTGTATGTGTTAATGAGGCTACAGCTTTGATTTTTCCTAAGTAAGCGATGAACGCGAAGCAGATGTTCAAATACAGAAAGAATTCTAACCAGTGAACGAAAATAAACATTCATTCACTGATTCTAACATCTTTATGTCCAATATTGGGGAAAATTACAGATTCTCTATCCGACTCTTTTACGAAACCGTACTTTAATACTTGCATGCTACATACCGTACCGTTTTGACGTTAGATTCGTTCATAATTCAAAAAGTATTATCTATTAGGGGCCATTCGATGTGTCTGGCTGTCATGGAATTAGTATGTACTATATAGGTAATACAACTGGCAGCCTAATGTCAACACGCCTCTCTGTCATGTTTTCGTAAATGACCCTTTAAAAAAATATTGGCACTATTTTCTCAATAAACCCATTCATTAGGTTATTTTTCTTCAGCCCATTATTTTTAAAGACTTGATGATTGACAAATCACTACTTTAGTTAACGACCTGTCAACAATGTTTCCTTTATTTATTTTCTTATTGGCTGAAAAGACGGTTTGTTCGTCGAAAAATAAAATTACTCTTTGTTTTTCCAACATTCCATTAAAGTTTTTATATAAAAGGCATCTATTAGAAATGCTACACCCATCTAACTTTTCTTTTGGTATAATATTACAATGTCAATTAAAATAATTAAGGGAAACAAATATAAACAAGTAAGTACCCTGTGGCCTAAGTTATTTTAATTGACAGGTCGGCTCTCCTTGTTATTTAAGTTTAGCAAGTACGTATAGACTCTTCTGTCCATAATTTTCTGCAACAGCCACCAGCCGGTTTTGTTTTTCAAACTTACTGTATCTACCTAGATTATAAGAGAACTAGCTTCTGCCCGCGACTTCGTGCGCGTGAAATGTCACTTTCCCCACATCACCCTCTAATGAGTGGAATTTCGAAAAACCCTTTCTTCGTGTATATCTACTCTTCACAAAGAACACACCCTCTGAATTTCATGTCTTAGGCTGTGCGTTGATATATCAGTCAGTCAGGACACACTAGTAAATATTTATTTGTCTTTGTTCATGTTAACTTGCATGAAATCGTGTTTATAGCCTCTGTTGGAGATCCAAATTAATAAATCAAATCAATCCAAATTAAAAAATAACACATGAATATCGTGTTTGCCTAAAACGATTGAAGAAAATCTGAAAAGTAAGTAGATATTTTGTCTGTCTCAAAGACTTGAACGCGTTTTCTCCTGAAACGTCCATGATAGACTACTTTCTGACTAAGTCTTCTTCTTTAACACGTTGGCTGCCAGGCAACAGACACAATAGAAAATCTGTTGTTCGCGGTCACCGGTGACCGCGTTGGCAGTCAATGCCTTAACCTTTCAGACTGGTGATGGTGATGATCTACTGTTGAATCCACCATATGAGCTTGTTTCGAACTTTCTTTTCAGAGCAGTCTGTTATGAAACACCGAACTCAGCTAGTTTTAAAACATAATTTAATGTTGACTTGTACGAGTGTTTTTATGAACACCAGAAATAAATATATCATTTAGGTACTAGATTAGATTCTGCCCGCGACTTCGTCCGCTTGAAATTTCTGTCCCCGATCCATCGCGTCGCATCCCATCGCTCGCCCGTGCTACTACTTCGTTTTTGTCTAGCGATCTTTCCGACTATTTTTCCTTTTGCCCGGGTCCTAAGGGTCGTAGCGTAATTTTAAACAGCCCTTAATCATCCTAAAGAATCGGGCTATCAAATGCAAAAATAATTTTTCAAATCCGACTGATAGTTTCAGAGATTGGCGCGTTTAAACAAACAAAAAAACTTCACACTACCTTTTTCACCTCTTTGTAATATTAGTAGGTATATACGAGTAGATCACCATGTCATTGAACTTGCCCTACAGTTCCTAATTATATCGTAGCGTGAACTTGGCTCTTTTACATCGCCGATATTATAAGGTCGCCCTTTGGTCTTGAATGATCAGCGAATTATTTTTATATAAGTACGCTCTTGTGGCTAAGCGCATCTCAATGCAAACTTTTCTTTGAACTTTATAGTTCATGTGAAAATAATACTTTCAGAGGTTAGGTACCTAATGTAATTATTTCACTGTTAAAAAGGATATTTTTGACCTATTCTATTTGATTGTTCATGAAATAAAGTTGTAATTTATATTCTTTCGTGATAGTAAGCACACACAACCCAGTTACTGGGTAACACGATACCCCTTGGTAAGACTGGTTGTCAGACTTTCGGTCTACTGACGACCCGTAACGACTGTCAATGGTCCACGAATGACAGCCGGGACCAACGGCTTAACGTGCTTTCAGAAGCACGGAGTTGTCTTGGTACGTGAAGATGGTAACCCATCCACAGCCCAACCGCGGCAATCGTAGCTTAACCTGATCGGTCGACCCGTGCGGCTATTATTAGTTAGCCAAAAGCCCTGCCCTGCCCTGCCGGCCCTGCTTTCTTTTTTAAAAACGTTAAAAGTTCCGTATAATTAAAATAAAACCAGTCCAATTCTACTCCCCTAAAATCGCGACTCATAATAATCAAATATTTCTCATAAAATCATAACAATTCTGATGATCATTCGAATAGGGATCAATAACTCACTCCGCGCTAACCGGGATTTGAAATTAGAACAAACTTTATTTTAGTCGCCATTTTTAATATTTATCTTCCTACTAGTGCTCGTAAAGATATTAATGCTTCATTTACAATGTTATATACTATTTTACTGTCGCGTTAGAATATTTTATTTTAAATTTTGAGGAGATTAATCGTTTGTTGGGAGTACAGCAATATTAATAACGAGAGTGAGTCTGTTTGTTTATCTCTCTGTCAAGGCTGAACTACTTAACTGATGTTAATGAAAATTGGCAGGGAAGTTGCTTAGTAACTCAAAAAGATTTTAAATTATGTTTCATTCAGGTAGCTGCCTCAAAGTTCAAACGAAGTTTTAATGTAATTCAAACGAAGTTTTAACGAAATGAAACCCACTCTTTCAGTGTGTCACGATTACTAGATACTATAACATAAAAAAATTCTGTTGTCATAACTTTATACCTAATATTATAGGTTCGGCCCGCGACTTCGTCCGCGTAAAATTTCCGTCTCATCGCTTCGCTTAGTTTTCGCTTTCTAACTTTTATTTTGCTCGTCTCCTAAGGGTCCCAGCGTGACGTTAAGATAGTCTACAGCTTTCTTCAAGAATTGGGCTAAAAAGCATTTTTTTTTATCCGACTGGCAGTTCCATAGATTAACGCGTTCAAACAAACGAAAAAACAAACAAACTTTTCAGCTTTATTATTAGTCTATAGATAGATAAATGCGAAAGTAAGTTTGTTTGTTACGCTTTCCCGCTAAAAGGGCTAAACGAATTTTGATGAAATTTGCACATTGGTAGGTAGACCATGACGGAAAAGGACAGGCTATTTTTCAGCCTGTATCGCAAACGAAGTCGTTGATATTTTCGTGACTTCTGGTAAAAACTCATGAATCAACTTTCTGATAAACATAATGAAAACAAATCATAAAATTTTATTTAGGCAATAAAATAAAAATATACTCATAAATTAGACGCTCAACTATTTTAATTCACCGGTTGATCTAGATTTCTAAGCACGGGTACCCACACTAGTTGGCTATGGCAATAAATAAACGAAACACTGAGTTATACACCGATACTTTGTCTGAAAAATAATCTTACTTTTAACGAACCGGTTGCAATATGATTGAGTTATTTAAAAAGAGACCATAGAAACGTGACCAGACCGTATCTATGGCATGTTTTTGTGAGGCTAATAGTAAAAGATTAGCCACCACATCAATGTCAGAAATTCAATAAATCCAAAGTCAAAGTATTTATTTCAAATAGGCACATAAAAGGCACTTTCGAACCTCAAATATTACAATAAAGTAGAATTGATTCTAGTCGCCCCTTCCAAAAGGTCGTTAAGGTATGGAAAAGAATGGGCAAGAAACTCCACCGTTACTCTTTTAAAATGTTTTACAATATTTTGCATACATTAACTAATAATAACACATAAAGACGACGCACCTAAAATAAAATAAATATACCACAATAGGTAAAAGAATTAAAAATGAAACCATGACATATAAATTAATTATCTGATAGATACATGGTGCTCACATTTTACAAAAATGTTAAAAGTAGACTTTCATTTAAAAAAAAAAAACAAGTAAGAAGTCAGTAAGAATTGTTCAATAGTCGCGGGATTGTTCGAAAGAGTTACCGTGGCCCCGGAACGCAAAGGGCAAAGAAGGAACATGGATGCAATGGGTTTTAGTCAGTAAAAATGTGACACTCCTCTCGCTCAACGCACAGCGGGAGGGGTCATTTGATGATTCCCCATCCTTAAAAAAAAAGGGTGTGAGTTACAGCTTTGTGCCCCAGCGTTATGCCGCAGCTGGCAACAAACAAGGTATTATTTTCCTTTTTACCCAGTGACTCCCATGACCATTTCCCCTGGTCACAAACAAAATCGTCATCTGCCTAGCCTTTTCCCAACTATGTTGATCGGCTTCCAGTCTCACCCGATGCAGTTGAGTACCAGTATTTTACATGAAGCGACTGCTTAACTGACGTCCACAACCAAGTTACTGGGTAATACGACAACCCTTGGTAAGACTGATTGTCAGACTTTCGGGCTTCTGATGACCGTAACGACTGCCAAAGATACACGAATGTACTAGAGTATTATATTATCTGTGACGAATGACAGCCGAGAAGTTGGTGCTTCAACGACAAAACAAACAGTTTAAAGTGAAAAAAAAAAGAAAACACAATCAACATCCGGTCCATCTACATTTTGACCACAAGTTTTTATATTATACCAGTCACAAGTATTTTATTTCATAGTTTCCATGCATATTCAGACTATTATAACGTTCCCACTGCTGGGACACAGGCCTCCTCTTGGTGATAGGAAGTGGGCCATTCACCACGCGGGCCCAGTGTGGGTTGGCAGATGTCACATGTCTTCGAATTTTTTATTCTAAGACATGCCGGTTTCCTCACCATGTTTTCCTTCATCGTTTTGAGAGCAGTGGTGATGAAATAAATTACACAATGTACCTGCTTGGGTTATGAGTGACATGCAACACGTAAGACGCGGCTATTATCTACCACTAGGCCATCACTGCTCCGGGCCAAAACTGCTCCTTGTTGTTGATATTTTTTGCTATTCATTTACTTTTATATTATAACTAGCAGCGTCCGCGGTTACACCCACATAAGTTTCGATTTCGTGTGAATATCGGGATAAAAAGTATATAAACTATCTGTGTGCCAAAATTCATCCAAATCCGTTCATTAGATTTTGTGTGAAAGAGTAACAAACATCCATCCATCCATTTATCCTCACAAACTTTCGCGCTTAGAATATTAGTAGAATAGTAGGAAGTAGGATTTCCATGTTGTTACATAACATACTTAGCTGACCATTAAGACGGTGCAACTTTCATAAACTTAAAGCGCTTGGAATAATCTTACGATTTCTTACACCCCTGGGACTGTGTTGCGACTTTAGTCCATAATATAATTTATGACGCAGGCTATTTATAGCTGTATTGCAGTTTCCGTGCTAATTAGTGGATACTGTTACTTGTTGTTAATACTTATAGGCTATAAATCAGTTGAAGGGATTAATTAGCTTTTAAGATTAGTGAAAAGTTAGCAGCCTTGAAAAGCTGGTCATTGTTGGCAAGACCAAAGGTAATAGAGCACGAGGCCGGTCGCCGACACGATGAAGTAAAAGAAGCTACGTCCTCTAGCAAATTTCAGCAGGTGGTGATGGCAACTTTGGACCGGAATCGATAAAGGCAGATTTTCCGCTTAAAGGGGTCCAAAGACCACTATCCTCAGTAATGAAGGGCCGATTCAAGACGAGAAGAAGGTTAATCACTAAAACATACTTAGGTATTTATTTTTAACTTTATTACAGCAAGGAAAGTGTTTGTTCGTCAGACGTGGTCCATTTTTATTAATATTGTGATCATTATGTTTTACAAATTGTCATCATAAATCTCGTCGTTGTTAATGTTACAAATAATTTTATATTCTAGGGAAATAAATACTCGATCATTTTAATTCAATAAATTATCCATTGTTGTCATTTCTGAAAAACTTTTCAATAAATTTACAGGGAGATAATAATAACTTCTTATATATATATATTAAATAACTAGCTGTTGCCCGCGACTTCGTCTGCGATCAAGAAAAAAGACACGTGGCGCCACCTATTATCGTAATACGTTATTGTTGTGTTCCTCGGGAACAACACTTTTTTTCGGAATGAAAGTTACCCTATGTCCGTTTCTGTACACCTGAAAACGTATACTTATGCAAAATTTCAGGATGAACGGT
This sequence comes from Gortyna flavago, assembly GCA_963669345.1. Taxonomy (NCBI): domain Eukaryota; kingdom Metazoa; phylum Arthropoda; class Insecta; order Lepidoptera; family Noctuidae; genus Gortyna; species Gortyna flavago. Next base: position 15,390,448 of record OY770131.1, on the reverse strand, counting down.
TCAGTGATTTAGACGTGAAAAGGTAACAAAAAACAAACTTACTTTCGCATTTATATAATATTATTATTATATTATTATTAGCCTGTGATGTCCCACTGCAGGGCAAAGGCCTCCCTACTCTCTTTCCACTTCTCTCTGCTCAAAGCTGCTGAGGACCAGTTCTCAGGTTCCCAGGTCTCACTTCATTTATAATAAAAATCATCAATCTTCATTTTTAAGATATATTAAAAATGCGAAAGTAAGTTTTTTAAGTTAGTTGTTGTAAGTTAAGCTTGCCTTTTTTTTGTCTTGTTGCTTACACGGTACCTATTCTTCTGTCAACAGCGGTACTATTCTGCAAAAAATATCATAATGTGAGTTGTCATTCCATCTGAAGGCCAATTCCCATAATTGAAAACGTTCAACATCTATTCGCAATCTCATCTCAGCAACAATCAATGTCAAAAATTTGTCAAGAATGTAGATCCTCTGGTCGCCAGGAGAAATTATCCAATAAAAACCAGTGAAATTCTGCGTACAAAGAAATATAAAGAACCATGCAGGAAGCTTTTTATCTCAAAATGTATTTATAATTTTACGATACCATAAAATGTTAAACGCTAAATAAAATGTCTGAGGTTTATTTGTTTTTTGCGTTTTATTTGGTGTGATAAGGTTGTTTGATGATTTTACAGCTGTGCGACATTAAGATTAACAGGTTATAATTTTTTTATGAAATATCAAAATGTGGGGATAATATTTATCTATTCTGAGTCTTGTTTTATTAGTTATTAAAGCTTTCCTCGAATTTTGTGACGGTTCTGAGTCAGAATTTATGTGCCTCCTTACACAGTCTTACATTTTAACTTTTCACAAACGACGTAAACGTACTTACATACGCAAAGATGAGGATTAAAGACGTAATGTTCTAGAAATATAAATAAGTAAAATAACCAATAAAATACTAAAACAAAAAGCGATCAAACTACATCGCAACGACCCCAATTAGGATATACAGACCACAGGTCCCGTCGACATCCCCTTCACGCATGTTTTATTAGACATTTTATATCTTCCGGAAAAACAGAGATTACATTCCTAATCCCTTCCTTTCCCAGAGAGCTTTCTGTTCCTGAGCCATTCCACCTAATTAACTTGGTCTGCCTTCCTAAGCCTGGTATACCAAGTTTCAGCCATATTATGACGTCACGGCCATTTACTTAAGTTACAGGCCTTGTATGAAATATTGCGTCGTCTTTTGTGAAATATGAGCTTCTTCAAATTGCGTTAAAGATGACCTTGAGTTCTCTTGGAGAAGTGGAATTATGTTAAGGCAGGAGTAAAATGGTTACAATCTTCAAGAAACTTCAAAATTACTGGCGGTAAACATGTCTGTATAAATAAGGCAAAGTCTATTGTGTGGGGACGGGTGTTTTACAAGGAAAGTAAAATATATTTTCCGTTTTAAACGCAACAATAGCTGCTTCAATACCCTTCTGAATTGTTACAGTTGGTCCTTTGAGAGGCTCAGAGGACCAAAACTGTGAAGAGGCTCATAGGACGAAAAAGTGTGACAAAACCATTTATATTTATTTTATTTTGTCCTCGTGAAATTGCTAGCTCCCCAGAACCTTGTCACATCGCTTCACCTGCCCGCGCAATTTTTTTTTCGCTTATTGTTCTTTGAAAGAAAGAAAGAAAGAAAGAAAAATAAGTTTATTTTCTTTCTTACACAATTTTTTTCTAACTTTTTTTCCTTTTGCTCGGCTCCATTTGGTCCTAGCGTGATGTTAAATAGCCTATAGCCTTCCTCAAGAATTGCGCTATCAAATACGTAAAACATTTTTCAAAACCGACTGGACATTTCAGAGAATAGCGCGTTCAATAAACAAACTCTTCAGCTGTAATTATTATTAGTATACGAGTATATACATAGATTTTATGCACAGATAATACGAACAGACAAAATGAAAGGAACAGAAAATTACGTATAAATGTGATGCTATATAGATGAGTCCGGTAATAGTTGAGCTAATAGAATAAATAAGGGTCTGTCTGCCCATTTGCCTTTGTTCGGAAATCAGGGTTAATTACCACTCTGAATCAATGCCATGGTTCAACAGAGAGTAAACAAAACACTTGAATAAGGTTGTTACCCTTTTTGATAAGCGGGTTAACGGTCTTATGGAAGCTTGCAGGAAATTGTGAAGAAATTTTCTGGGGTGTATATGAGTAGGTATGTTTAAGAGTTGATGACCTTTTCATGAGATGAAAGATGTTATGATGCTGGAAGATGTATGTTGCTACATAATTATTATATGTGACTGCTTCGTTGATATAATGGTCGCAAGCGATTATTGCTGGCCCTGGGTTCAATTCCTGGTTCATGCATAGTGTTATTAGATTTTTCCAAAATCCAATAATCATCCATCAACCTATTAAACGGGACTCAAGCATAACTGGCGAAATGAATGAATGAAGATAAATTTATTAAGCACAGACTTATAAGTCACATATCATACTACAAGTAAAAAAAAACATTATAAAGAAAACAAATAAAAAGTGTAAAGTGCGTTGTGAGAAATTAGCAAGAAAGTGTGCCTTGCGGTTGCGCCAAATATGGGAGTATGGGAATGTGGGAGTTACCCTACGGGAAAATACAGGCGTGACAAATTAATTGTTTAAACATAATTAATTGTAATAAACCATCTGATTTTAATAACGTCATGTCACGAAGAACGTAGGTATACAGTCTCTAAACGAGACATTATGTTCTTCTGCACAAAAAAAATTACGTAGGTATATAAACAGAAATAAAGGTACTTACATTTCCAGACATAGTTTAATTTCGTCTGTCTCTTCAGCAGACTTATCCAGAGAAAAGTATGACGCAATTTGAAAGATTAACTGTGATGAAGACTTAGTACAGTAATCCCTGCTTATTTATTCTTGTTCGTAATTGTTGTGCGTCTCGTTTATTAGACTTATTTATTTCAACAAGTTCTTTGTGAACAAGCTTTCTATCTAGAGGGGCGTCAGACGTATAAAAGTTTTTGGATTAAGTATTTTCATATCTGAATCTGAAACGTGCTGCAAAGTTTGGTGATAATTCTTCTTACGCTGATGTGATAACGACTGGTGAAAAAGATTGTGGTTTACTTTCACGGCATCCTGAATTAATCGTTTTAATTTCAATGGTTTTTTTTTCTTCTTCTTCGTGTCGTTGGCATGATTTTTTTGAAATCCTGTTGGTAAAACTTTGCCGCTTCCACGGCGTCGTCGGTGGCACAGCAGAGGTCACTTTGACTGTACATTTTGGTACACTAAGTGCAGGATATTAGGTTGCTTTTACCTAAATGTTATTTAAATGGTTTAGTTTTAAAAGTTTTCCGGTCAAATAAAACACATGAATGAATCCGGGCAAGTACCAATGTGACTTTTACAATTCGTATGTACTTTCTGAGTTTAACTTGGACATCACTGACATCGGTGAAGGAGAGCATCGTGAGAAACCTGGAGTTATAGTTAATATAAATCCGAAATCGCTAACCCGTCTTGAGCAAGCGTGGCAATCAATGCTCGTGCCTTCTCTGTATAAGAAGAGGGTATAGAGGTATGAGGAACAGGTGTAAAGTTCACTCATCCTCCATAGAAAAGGGAGGATCCCGCGACCAGCTTTTTCTACAAATGGCTGTTTTTTTTTGTCCTAAGCACTGGAAACAAAGTGACATTCTTTCAAGCTTAAAGTTCAACACTAAAACAAATGCAAATTTTAACGACCGAGACAAGTGGAACCTATTTTTGCGTCTAGATTTCAGCACCAAAGGGAGGAGACCAGCAAATATGTATGTTATTCAAAGAATGCAGACTCTTTCAAAACGTATAAATGTAAATACAGCGTATTCAGAGACACAATATTGTGGGGTTAATGACACTCGACTAAAAATATACAGCATAGTATTACTCTGGACGAGGTTTTATTTTTAGAGTACCTAATGATTATTTGGAAATGAGAGTGGTCATAAGATTATGCTTTTAACAGTAATATATATAATATATTTTATTTATTACTCAGAAATCTTTGCTCAACTTATAAATCTGACATAACGAGACAAATTTTATAAAAATACTAGCTGCGCCCCGGGGTTCACCCGCATAAGTGAATATCGGAGAATATCGGGATAAAAAGTAGCCTACATGTTAATCCAAGGAGTCAGCTACGGGGACTTCAACGCCAAAAATTTGGCCTGGGGTTCCCGTTACACGGACATGCGGGGAAGGATGGTGGAGGACTGGGCTCTGGAAACAGGCCTGGTCGTCCTAAATCGGGGTTCTGTTCCTACCTGTGTGCGGATGCGGGGGGAGTCCGTGGTGGACATTTCGTTCGCCAGCCCCGCTCTGTCACAGCAGGTCATTGACTGGCGCGTCATGGAGGAGGTGGAGACCTATTCCGACCACCGGTATATCCGGTTCGACGTCTCCGCCCAGACCTCCAGCGCGCCGGTCCAACAGGCCCCGAGTGGTCCGCGGTGGGCGCTGAAGCAGCTGGACCGGGAGCTTCTCCTGGAAGCCTCAATCGTGCAGGCCTGGGTGTCATCACCAGACAGGCCTGCCGATATTGACAACGAGGCTGAGTGGTTCCGGGAGGCCATGTCCGAGATCTGTGACGTGGCAATGCCCCGAGTCCGGCCAGGATGCGCCCGACGTCAGGTGTACTGGTGGTCGCAGGAGGTAGAGGCGCTCCGCAAGGCGTGCGTTGACACGCGACACCGGTACACCAGGCACCGCAGGCTCCGCATTCGCCCTCCGGATGCGGAAGCCACGGAGGCGGAGCTGTACGAGGGGTACAGAGCGGCGAAGACCGCCCTCCAAGAGGCTGTTCAGCGGGCCAAGAATTTGGCCCGCGAGGAGATGGTGGAGACTCTGAACAGAGATCCGTGGGGGCGCCCTTATAAAATGGTGCGGAATAAACTCCGCACCTGGGCCCCCCCGCTGACGCAGAGTCTCCGCCCCCAGCTGGTGGAGGAGGTGGTGAGCGCTCTGTTCCCTTCACGGGCGGAGCATACTCCCCCGCCCATGGCTCCGCCAATTGCGGTGTCCGAAGCGGACCACGCGGACGACGACGACATCCCTGAAGTGACCGGGGTAGATCTGAGAGTGGCGGTAGGCAGGCTGAAGGCCAAAAATACCGCCCCAGGGCCCGACGGCTTGCCGGGTAAAGCCTGGGCCCTGGCCTCGACGGCTCTCGGACCCCGACTGGAGGCGCTCTTAAGCGCATGTATGGAGAGGGGCCAGTTTCCACTCCGTTGGAAGACGGGGAAGCTGGTCCTCATTCGGAAGCCAGGGCGCCCTGCGGACTCTCCGTCCGCATTCCGGCCCATCGTGCTGCTCGACGAGGTGGGCAAGCTCTTTGAAAGAGTGATTGCGGGCCGCCTCGTCGGGCACCTGGTGAGGACGGGGCCGGATCTTGCGGATAGCCAGTTTGGCTTCCGCAAGGGGCGCTCTACGGTGGACGCCATCATGCGCGTGAGAGCCCTCACGACGGGGGACGCGGTGTCTCGGGGTGGGGTGGTCGTGGCGGTGTCTTTAGACATCGCTAACGCGTTTAACACCCTGCCCTGGAGCTGCATTAGGGAGGCACTCCGGTATCACCGAGTGCCGACCTACCTCCGTCGAGTAGTCGGGGCGTATTTGACGGACAGAGCCGTCATCTACCCCGGTCGCGATGGGGAATGGAACCGGCGACAGATGTCGTGCGGTGTCCCGCAGGGATCGGTCTTGGGGCCGCTCCTGTGGGACATCGGTTACGACTGGGTGCTGCGGGCAGACCTCCCTGATGGCGTCAGCGTAGTTTGCTACGCTGACGACACGCTGGTCCTGGCGCAGGGGAGGTCGCATCAGGCGGCGGCCGACGTAATGACACGCGGGGTTGCGATAGTCGTGGAGAGGATCCGGCAGTTGGGTCTCGAGGTGGCTCTGCACAAGTCCGAAGCCATGACATTTCATGGGCTTCGGAACGGGCCACCATCGGGATCCCAACTTACGGTAGGAGGGGTTCACATCGGCGTCGAGACGACGATGAAATACCTGGGTCTCGTCCTCGACAGCCGGTGGAACTTCGTGGAGCACTTCCGACGTTTGGCCCCCAAACTGGAACGGGCTGGGGCCGCTTTCAAGCGGCTCCTGCCCAACCTGAGGGGGCCAAACGCCTCCTGCCGGAGGCTTTACGCGGGGGTCGTGCGGTCCATGGCCGTGTATGGCGCCCCGGTGTGGGCGCGTTCACTGCGGCTTCGAGCCGCCCACTACTTGAACGCGCCCCAAAAGGTGGTAGCCATACGGCTGATACGGGGGTACCGCACGATCTCGCGCGAGGCGGCAAGCCTCCTTGCCGGACTGCCGCCATGGGATCTGGAGGCGATAGTCCTCGCGCGCCTCTTTGAGTGGCGCGCGGAGGCACTACGCCGGGGGGAAAACCCGCTTCCGCGGCAAATTGCTGCGGAGCGGACGGACCTCCGGCGCGATCTCATGGCGGCATGGAAAGCGCGACTGTCGCAACCCAGCGCAGGGCACGCCGCGATAGCGGCGGTAAGGCCCCTCTTTGAGGAGTGGCTAGAGAGGCGTCACGGCGCCCTCACCTACCGCCTGACGCAGGTCCTCACCGGACACGGATGTTTCGGGAGGTTCCTGCACATAATCAGGCGGGAGGAAACGCCCGGGTGTCACCACTGCGAGGATCGCCCAGAGGACACGGTGGTGCACACGGTGGAGGTCTGTCCCGCTTGGGCAGAGCACCGCCGTGTCCTCGTAGAGGCGATCGGCAGCGGCGGCGACCTCTCGCGCCCGGCCCTGGTCCAAGCCATGGTCCGGGGCGAGAGGGAGTGGGAGGCAGTCACCTCCTTCTGCGAAGCAGTCATGCTAGCGAAGGAGGTGGCGGGATGGGAGAGGGAGAGAGCCGAGAGGGCCGCCCGTCCCAGCCGCCGCGGTAGACGCTCCGGGCGTCGGGAGCCGCGTAACGACTCCCGGCCACCGTAGGCGCGGGCCTGCGGACGGCGAGTAATGGGTAGCTCGCCGTCCGATCAGGACCAGGCCCGTGCCGGACGGCGCGTATGTGTTCCACGCGCGCCTCAAAGAGATGTCAGCAGACATGGAGGGGCCCGTTAGGGCCGAAGCCTGCCGGGGCAGCGGGATTGTCCGAAAGGGTTACCGCTGCCCCGGAACATAAAGGGCTAAGGAAGGAACACGGATGGGTTTTAGTCAGAGTCTGACACTCCCTTCCGCTCCACCCAGAGCGGGAGGGGTCATTGGATGATTTCCCATCCTTAAAAAAAAAAAAAAAAAAAGGAGTCAGCTACCTCCTTACAAAATTTTATCAAAATTGGTCCAGCCATTTGAGCGTAAAGAAGTAACAAACATATAAACACACACACACACACTCACAAACTTTCGCCTTTATAATATTAGTGTGTGGTTCTTAAAACTATGGGCGTTCATTTGTTTTTTAACTGTCTTTTATTACAGGAGTCGTGGCTAAATAATAATTGCCATGGACTTAATAAGTCCATGATAATAGCCGCTTGTCGTGGTCGGTTGATGAATGGGTGACAATCTATTACATATCAAAACGCCTCCGTGCCTCCGAAAGCACGTTAAGCCGTTGGTCCTGGTTGTCAGTTGTTCGTAGATGTTTGAAAAATATGGGCTTCTGACTACCCAGTCAGAAGCCCAAAAGTGACAAACAGTCTTACCAAAGGGGTATCGGGATACTCAGTAACTGGGTTGTGGAGGTCAAACAGTTGCTGTTACTGGTATTCAGCTGCATCTGGTTAGACTGGAAGCCGACCCCAATATAGGTAAAAGGCTAAGCAATTTGATTGACTTAACAGAGCTACAGTTTAATTGTTCTGTCTATTGCCTTAGGCTCTTGCTAAATAGAAATGAATTAATTTTAGTTCAGTGATCCTCATAAAAAGTAATTAAATTTTAGTGTTTGCCAAAATAATCTAGTATTTGCTCGTCTCTATTTTATATAAATTAGAATAGAATTAGAAATTCTTGATACAATTCAGAAGTTTCAAATTATAAAATATTCAATAAAGGTTGAAATTTAATAATATGGTTTTTCATTTCGCTGTAAACTTTGTGGTTTGACAGTTATTTCATTATTCTAATAGACAATTATCTTTAAATCAAAAGTTTTTACTTGTTGCTAGGAATATTATATTTATTAAAAATACCATTAGAAGTTCTCATAAGACTTCGTCCGCGTAAAACTTCTTGTTTTAACATAAAATTTAGGTACCATGTGACACTCACAAATAATGTGGCTTTCAAAATCGTTCAAATCGAATTTTCAAAATCGGTTCAGTATATCCAGAGGTTACCCCCTACAACCTCACAAACTTTACGTCTTTATAATATTAGTATACAATATGTCTGCTCACTCAGAATTTACTAATACAATATACTTAATTATACACACATTCTGTCTGTACATCATGATATCGACGCACAAATTGTTGCAAAAGTTTTTTTTTTTACCATGGATTCAGTACATTTTCTGAATTTCCCTGCGATGAAGTTTTTATTCCGTAATAAAAAAAAAGATAGCTGTTCATTTGACATTTTGACCGCGTAGGATAAAAAAACTGCTGCTTCATAGAACAGTGTAATCACTTTTCTATGAAGCAGCAGATTTTTTATGTTAAATGTCTACGCTAAGGGGACTAAGAATCATGTGCTGATTGTCACCCTGTACAAAGATTCCGGGTTTCTGAAATTGAAGTGCTAAAGTCAAGTTTCAAATTTCTTAGCTTTAAATTGAAGTGCTAAAGTCAAGTTTCAAAGTTCTTAGCTTTAAATTCTAAATTCAGAAACCTGGTGTAAGTGAATCTTAATATGCCATTTGCTCATTATTTTAGCATTACCAAGACCATTACTAAACCGATCTCATCAGTATATAGTGGGATTCCAATGCAGATCAGTTAAGATCACAACCGCACAACAATAAAAAATAGTGTGTAAATATCAATGAAAGGAAGCCATCAACTAATAACGTCTCTCGGCGATAAACTAGCAATTATTTATTGGATCTACTTGACTAATTTACTGCTACGGTTATCAAACCCGACACGGAATCACATAATAGTATCTAGCTACAGAAGACCGTCTTCATGCAACGAGCGAGAATTTGCACACGCACACATAGACGCTTAAGTGCGTGTTGAGCAGATACATTTTTGGAACATATGAAGCAATGGATTAACAATATCCTTCAACATGATTCGGATTGTAATTGATAGTGTGTTACGCAATTAAGGTGCTTAACAATAATATAATTATAATTTAAATAAAATATTATGGAGGGAATTTAGTGCATGCATGCTCTTGTGTGGTGTTTGCGTATGTGTGTGTTTATTGTGTGCATATGTGTGTATAAGCCGAACTTCTGAACTATTATGTGTCGGAATCGTAAGTTAACGTTCATTAAGACGCCATGAAACTCTTATTGGTTCGCAAGGACAATGGCGAATTGGCGACACACACACAAACGCACCTACAAACAAAATATCAACGCATGATTGACGGCCTAAGTATTAGAGAAATGGAAGTGAAGAGATGATGTTCCTCAGCCGTTGTCAATCATTGTTAGTGAAGGCCAATGAGAGATCTGCTCTGAAACTTGCTCTAGCGGTAATAATGATTGATGACGGGTAAAATCACCCCATTAGTTGCTTCTAGGTTTATCCAAACTAGATATGAGTACACAAGGGTAGTAGGTACTTTCCTTGACAAGCCCTTCCTACTTGCTTTATTGTAAAATATAACGAAAAAGCTTTAATAAGTAGCCTGTTCTTTCCCCAAGGCAGCTGCCACGTTACTGTACTGATACTGTACTGGTACTGAGCACTGAGCATGGTCTTGGGTTCGATTCCCAGGTAGGCCTAAGTAGTGTTGAGCTTCTCAGTAGCCGCCTGAAGTCTGGATTTGTGCCCGATTGATGGCAATAGGCTCGCGCCCTATTACATGGTTTATAGCAAACAAAACTGACAAAAGGTGGGAGTAGGTACTACAGGTAGGTACACCTCTGCCTTACATTTCGGGGAATACAGGCGAGATGGTATTGCTGTATTCTTTCCGCAAATATATGCCTAACCTCATCTATTGCATAACGTCAAATTAATTTCAAAAGGACCAGGCACCCAGAAGCAAATAACCGTTAATAACAATAACCGTTTTAACATATGAGTCATATGACGTTGAGCTCTGCGGGTATTAATTGCAAAACCGCAGGCGGTGCCGCCGGGCGATGCAAGTCGGCGAAGCGAGCTCTCAGATTATAGTGGAAGGAATTCTAGTTCTGCATAATGCAAGCTTTATTATGATTTGTAAGACTAACTGGGACGAGTGAGTGACTTTGCCTTAGGTTTTGTATGTAGGTAGTTTATTTTAAGAAAGGAAGATATTCTGAAGAAACATCTGATCCTGTCTGCTTAAAAGTTACTTTTGCCTGCTGTTATTGTTTTATTTTTGGCCGATTATAATGTCAAAAACATGTGACATATTCAAAGACATGTGATATCTACTAACCCGTAGGTACCGGGCCCACATGGTAGATTATGGCCCACTCCCTCTCGCAGAGAGGAGGCCTAGCAGTGGGAACATTACAGGCTGATTAGGCATTATGTCAAAATAACCTACCAAGTCGTTTTACTCTAATCCTGAAATTGGTCCCACCAAATTATTAATCACTAGCAGCGCCCCGCGGTTTCACCCACGTTAGTTTCGATCCCATGGGAATATCGGGATAAAAAGTATCCTATGTGTTAATCCTGGTTATAAACTATCTGTGTACCAAATTTCATCCAAGTCCATTCAGTAGTTTTTGCGTGATTGAGTAACAAACATCCAAACATCTCCACAAACTTTCACATTTATAATATTAGTAGGAAGTAGGATTATTATCAGCCATTTGTGTCCCACTGCTGGACAAAAACTTCCCTCCTTCCACCTAAACCTATCTACTGCTGTTAATGACCAATCCTTATAAAAAAGTCGAGTTCATCCGGATGTCTCGTCCTGGGCCTGCCGCGTTGCCAAATAAAATCAAATTAGGATTCAGAAGCACACAATAACTATGAAATTAAACGTCTTGAAGCCGTCCTAATTACATTTTGCCAAGAGTCGTAGTTTAATGGTCAATTAAACTACGACTCTTGGCGGTAATAACGGTTCGTAAGTAATTGGAAAGCAGTCTTACTCATAAAGTGAGTAAGCCTTCAATTTATTTTATTGAAATACAATATTATTGATTGAAATTGTTGATCGATTTGTTTCGGTCCTTATATACTCAGTACGTTAGGACCAATTTGTAATAACATGATAATACAAATTAGTTCTTACGTACAAATAATCACTAATGGATTTATTTTGGTATTTAATGGACTTCTTGTTTACAGACAGATTGATGAGTGTTTTAACGTTATTTATATAAAAAATTAAAGACAATTTTCTGTCGTTTTTCAACAAAAATAAACAGACGGTAATTTAATCTCATTTCTTTTTTTGCAAAAAAGACTAAGTGTTATTTTATACTAGCTGCGCCCCGCGGTTTCATCCGCATAAGTCTCGATCCCATAAGAATTTCGGGATAAAAAGACCCTAGCCTTATGTCCTTACCCAGGCCATCTATCCATGTGCCAAATTTCATTCAGATCAGTTCAAAAAAAACATACAAAAAATCAAATCTTTTCTCTCTCATTAATTTTGATTTAGCCTGTTCAACCGCACTGCTCGAAACACTCTTTACCCAAAAAAATATACCCTTAAAAGACCAGACCAACAAAGAGATCGCATCAGCTTTCGTCGACTTTCGTTCCCAACAATTTAAATACTCGAAGCCGCAACAGTGAGGGATGCACTGAAAGCTTTTTCCAGTAAAATGTAAGTAAATAGTGATCCCTTTACCGCTGCTCCTTTGAGCGGGGTCCTTTAGGAGGCTAAGCACTTAAACCTTATGTGTAAGTGCGATTTGCTTAGAACATTTAAATTGAAGAATGCACTTGTGGCTTAAGGCATTTTTTTGACGGCTTTCAGAGTATACAGGGTCAAATTAAATTAGCTAGCCAAATTCTACAGACGTGATGGGTGTGTTATTGGAGTCAACGACCGCTGGTAGTGTAGAGACAATCTGTTTTCTTTGATTTTGTCGTGTTTAGATATTAGACATGAACGATCCCACAAAAGAAATCATCATCATCATTTATTTTCGTATTATCATGTTTAGACATTGATACTCATCACGTCCGAGAAGTTTTGCTAGCTAATTTAATTTGAACAAATTACAGGTTTCACGACTCAACGGGGATAGGTACTGATGGTAGGTTCATACCCGCATGTTAGAAACATTTGCGTAGTCTACCTTACCAGTAAGTACCTGTGAGATCTTTATGTACACCCACAGACTTATAAAAACGATGGACTCCGCGCCACGCATATCGAAAGTGAAGCACAGTAATTATGCCGGACCGTTTGCACAAACACGCCGCCTCACGCTCACATTTACATCATAGTATGCCGACCGGCCGCCGTTACGTGAAACGACAGCGTCTGTGCAGGTACTAATTGTGTCAAGTAATAAAATAAAATATTGTGTTGTGTTGTGAAAAGGTGTAAAAATAATTCTACATCCCAGAAAAAGTGTCAAGGAATAACTTATCACAGGTTATGACATGCCTCAAATCACGCTCACATAGATCGTTACGGTGCTTCACTTTCGATATGCGCGGCGCGGAGTCCATCTTTTTTTATAAGTTTACTCACTTGAAACTATCGAAATTCCTAATGTAGGGAAACTTTAAGTAAAATTATGAATAGCAAATATGTGCCTAGCCACGTCTATTATTTGCTGATAAACATAAATGTAATATACAAGCACAAACAGTGCTTGAATTTTCTCATTTTCAGCTAAAACTTACATGTTTTCTTCAAAAACTTTTATAGAACTTCTAAGCCGTCTTAAGCCGTTCTAAGCTTCAAAAGTCTCGACGTAAACAATTACCTGTAGCAAGGAATCACATACAATAAACTTTTTGTATCCAATAAAGCGCTGAAGCATTTTATACCTAAATGCTTTAGCGCTATTTTATACAAAAAGTTAGGCCGTATGAAACTTCGTCCAATACCGACAATGCGATATGGCGAAACAATGCTGTTCCATAAAAAGTTTTTAAACTAGGCTTCCAGTATCGGTTGCTTCAATTCCGTTTTCAAACTAATTCTTTTTGTTTCATTCTATTTGTGGCCAGTCTGTAATAATTATGTTTGTAGTTCAGAATATTTCAACTGCATACAAACATAATCTGTGCCAGTCACTTTTCGCCACATAGTAATCTGACGGATGTTGGCCGGTTTTGGTAAAAGATTAACGTGTGAAAGTTATTTGTAAGAAATTATTAAAAATGTGTTGTTTTAACTTGAAAAACTGAAAGCTATGCAAACAGAGTTATGCATTTTAAATAGAATTTGCATAATCGCATGTTTTTTCGTCCGAAGAAATGCAAAATTTATGTGGCAGTGGGCAGGGCACATTCAGCTTCGCAGAACAGATGGCCGATAGGCCCGAAAGGTTCTGGAGTGGCGACCGGGTACTGAAATTCGTAGCGTTAGCCTTCCGCAAGATAGACCGATGAACTTGTGAAGGCCGCAGGAATCCACTGGAAGCCAGAAACACAGAACCAGTCAAAGTGGCGATGCTTGGGGGAGGCCTACGTCCAGCAGTGGACTATTACTACTAGTGGTTAGCCAGTTAACCAGTGGTTTTCTAGTGCTTAGCCAGGAACTTTCCAAACAGACAAGGGGATATAATCCGCCTAAAAAGATGGCAAATCCTGAACTTCGACCAGAGACAACGAAAATCTAAAGTTAATTTAGTGTTGAACCACATGATGTGAATATTCAATGGAACACCACAAAAATAATCTCACACGAAGACCCCATCTGATTACCTATGGCCAGAAAGTCAATCACAGTTATGAGGAGAACACAAAAAAAACAGCCTTAAATATGACGACAATTTTTTGATACACGCTGTATTTATAAAACCCAGAGCACACGCCTAAAATAGACACAAAAACAACTCTATATGAATCATCCATAGGTAATTATTTAGACACTTCAAACGCGTCGGTGACTCATTGATAACATTAATTTGAAAAAACCATTAATAAAACTCTATCCTTCACTAATAAGATGAATATATTGAACCTTTTGGTAATATGAACAGAATGTCCCATTTGCATTTTTTACGTTAAAATAAACTTCGCCCACAATTGACCGAAAGTTGCAAATTCTTTTATAATTATCATGTTGTTTACCTTCTCTAATTCTAAGTTCCTTGCAAATGGGAGCACGTTTTAATTCAGACTAATTAAGGAGTAATTAGTGAATAAAAGCGTGAATGAAATGGCGAAATGATCTTGCTCAGACGAGTTTTTTGTTCACCGGCAATATTATTTTCATTTGCAAGAGCGTTTAAAATATGTACGACACGATCAGAGGGGCAATTCTCATAATTTTAAGAACGATCACAGTTGAAGTCTGATCTTAGTCTCAATGTGTCATATATACCTAATATCATAATACATTAAATTTTCCTACATCTTTGACTTTAGACATCGATGGTCGCTGACATGAAATTACTACTAGATTTTGAACGTTATTAATTACGGGAGTTGGCCTTCAGACAAACATTTTTTATTACTTAACTTACGAAATAATTAAAAAATAAATCCTAAATATTTAAGCAACAAAATCTGAATGAGACAAACTTAATTATAACCATAATATTTTTCCAAACCTTTTCATCTCAGTAAGAGAAGAATTTAATTAATCGTACACTCCGCAGTTTGGTAGGTACTTTATGATTTTATAGGGTTGAACCTGTTTGCTTTTACTCCCCCTGTATAAGTTGCTTTTTTTTCTAATTCTGCTGAAATATCTAAGGTTTTCCTTTGATATTTCCAGGACAGTTCCAGGTTTTCCTGGAACCGTATAAATATACCTACTGCCAGATGCTGGACTATGATTTCTGCTTTGTGATCGTGAATATAGATATATTTTGTTTTTATTTTTCCTGTTATTAGAATTATTTATCTTTTTATATGCACGTGTTTCTGTGAATTAAACCTATTTCTTTTCTTTCTTTTTCATTCTTATTTAATTCCTCTATTTTGACCCTTTCGGAAAATACGGCTGTTATACAGGCTGACAGGGAAATCGACGCGCAAACTGTAGGTAACCATGGATTCATTGCATGATTCTGATTTAATTTTTCTTCGCGTGATGATTTTTGTGAGTTTAAAAAAAAACCGCGTAAGTAATTCACTTTTATATGAAACTACTGATTTATTTTTCCTTGGAAACTAGCCTAAAATTTCTACGCTAGGGGGTTATGAATCATGTGCTGAATTTATGGTTATATAACTGAAATCCTAAGAAAGCAAAACGCAATTACAACTACTCTAATCTAAACAACTTGCATCCCTTTTGATGTAATAGGTTGCGTTGGCGGAAGGTTTTGTTCTGCTTCTAAACGCTCATGTGAGTCATACATCGGTACTGGAACCGGAGGTAAATTCCGTTTTACGTAATTCTCGTACACAACTTGTTCCGGCTTCCATGTTATGGGATTAGATTCTTGCAATAACAAATATTATTTAGCACCCACTAACTGAGCAGGGCTGGTATTATGAGTGTTTAATGCTTTCATGATTCCAGTGTAAGAGAGAGACGGAGCTATACATGACCGATAGCACCATCCGTTTTTCACACTGGAATCATGATGACATTAATAATTCGTAATACGGCCCCTATTTTTGCATCTAGCTATAAGATTTAAGTAATGTAGTTACGCCAACACAAACATAATTCTCGGAAAATCCTAATTTCGAGTCCCAAACGAGGATAGCTAAATAAGCCAATTTGACTAAACTTTATACCGCAGCAAATCAAAAAGCTACTTACAGCTCAAAAGTCAATGTTCTAAAAGTCATTCACAAAAAAAAAATTACAAATATTGACTCTCTTAACATAAACACCTCACATAAAAAATTGCCAGCCTGATAAATCTTTTTCCCTTAACTGGCAACCCTGGTAATTTTCCTTATTCGCCACTTAACGAACCACAATGCAGCTTAATACACACAATGCGGCTTAATAATAATTGGGGGTCAAGCATCCTTAAAACTATGAACGCACAAAACCAGTTGATGGAGAGAATCTTAGTCAAGTAAACAATGATTAGTAATTTCTTACTGGCAGGAAAATCCTACAGTGTGTACTCGGGTTTTCTTCTTTACTTATAAGCAATTACCTTTTTCGTAATACTTAAGTTGAGATAAGGTATCGAGGGTAATGCATGGTCAATGTTTGATGTATTTCTTTTCTTTATACACACGATGATCTAACAAGCTATACATTTCTAGTTTTAGCTGACCTAGCATTTTGTAGGCTTTTGATTTGAGAAGTCAGCATATCGACGGCGAAGTGCCAATACCTCTCTAACTGACATTTTTCGAGAAACTTTTTTATCGTTTTGAATTAAACTTTAAAGACGTTATTCGCATGTTTTAGTGAAATCTTTTAAGTGTATTTTTTAGTTGCATCAGCATTAAATTAAAATTTGAAAACACCTCCCAACCAAACACCAACGCGTCTATTTTTGAACGTTTTTTTTTTTCAGTTTGTGTAAATTTTTGACTTTGTCAGTTAGGTGTTATTGGCACTTCGCCGTCGATATACTGGATAGCTTCATGACCGTCCCACGTACAAGTAAGCTATTCGGTTTCCACCAGGAGCTTCTCAGTATCAGCCCGCGGAGACTCGATTTGTGCCCGGTTGATGGCAACTTGCACGCCGTTTATTCATAGGACTAAAGCGTAACTGGCGAAATGTCGGTGGCTGCCACCACGACATCATGATCTATGTTGCAGGAGGCTCCGGATTCGTGCATTTGAAGAGCAGCGATTTTAATGGATCGATGAGAAATACAGATGAATCATAAGTTGTTTTAGCTGTTCACTCCCCTAAACAGTAAGACGAATCAAACCCTTCGTATAGCATAGCCCGTGTTTCCGATTTGGAATATTGTAGCGTTTTTTCGACGCGGTCTTCTAAACCAGACGATGCGATGCGGATTCCTGAGGTCTTCACAAGGTCATCAAACAACTTTGTGGCCTTCCCTACGTCTTACAGTAAGCGGTCACTACTCCAGAACCTTTCGCTTCCATCGGCCCTCCGGCCTTAAGTTTGGTTATTCTTCGGGAATGACGGTTACCTTGGTTCTCCAGCGGGGCTCTTCATTTCTGATTCAATCACATAGGGAAACCAAGCATAGCCCTCTCCATTATCTTTTAGGTGACTTTCAGCCTTCTAATTAGGCCCATTGTGAGGGGCAACGTTGCAGTTCCATATTTCAGCTGGAAACAGACCAGTGACCAGTGGGTCAAAGACACTTGAGACACTGCGGTTTGAGAGACGGTTTAGTAAATCGCATCGCAAAAAAACTTATTTTCATGCGAGCATAGACTGATCACAATTTAGCATTGAATATAACACCCTACAAGCAGATGTAACTGATTGCATCGTGCATAGAAATACGCCTTCACCAAAGTTTACAGCAAACACAAAAAAAACCGGCCAAGTGCGAGTTGAACTCGCACAGGAAGGGTTCCGTACCACCATACAATATTTAACAGTACATATAAAAATAACGACAAAAAAATCACGTTTGTTATATGGGAGCCCCCTTAAATATATATTTTAATCTGTTTTTAGCATTTTTTGTTATAGCGGCAATAGAAATACACATTCTGTGAAAATTTTAACTGTCTAGCTATCACGGTTCATGAAATACAGCCTGGTGACAGACAGACGGACAGTGGAGTCTTAGTAGTAGGGTCCCGTTTTTACCCTTTGTGTACGGAACCCTAAAAATAACAAACAACATTAAAATCCATTTAACCCATCAAAACATTTCCGTGTATTTATTTCAAGAGAAGTGATAAATTTAGGGCAGTCAAAATATATAAAACACTTATATAATAACAAAAATAGATGTACATAAATACGAGTAGTTTTCAAAGAAGAATGTATGATGAATACTTTTGTTTTGTCCCTGTTTATTTTTATACTATCGTGACCCGATTGGTCCTACCGTATACCGTCCGCTAAACAGTCGATACAGAATTTTATAAGCAACTACAATGCGCCAGAAGAAAGAATGGGTTCTAGACACCTGTCAGTTTCATACAAACAAATACGTGTTTTGTGAATTTCATATTTATTAGCTATTAGAACTGTCGCACAGCCGGATTGTAGCTGCACCCCTCGGTTTCACCTACATTAGTCACGATCCCGTGGGAATATCGGAATAAAAACTGGCCATGATCTACCCATGTGTCAAATTTCATCCAAATCCGTTCTGCAGTTTTAGCGTGACAGCGTATCAAACAAACATACCCAAAACAAAATCTTTTCTCTTTATAATATTAGTTTAGATACGAGTACATAAAATTTCATTAAAGAAATAAACAGATTCTTTCGAGATAAAATAAAATATTTATAACGTACTTAATAATGTTATGCTTTGCTTTTTATTTTAGTGTGCTTCGTTGAATTGACCTGCAGTAAGTCAAAGACAAGACAAGCGCAAGGTTATAATATTTTATTGCGTTAGCACACTGAAATAAAGCATCAAAATAGTTAGTTGTACGAGTATCTTATTCGAAGAACTTCCTATGCATCCAACTACGTAATATTATAAACGAAAAAGTTTGTAAGGATGGATGGATGGATGTTTGCTACTCTTTCACGCAAAAACTACTGAACGGATTTGGATGAAATTTGGCACACAGATAGTTTAAAACAAGGATTAACACATAGGATTTTTATCTCGATATTCCCACGGGATCGAAACTTCCACTGGTAGCAATAACAATAGATGTTCTTCTAAGTTTGAATGAGGGTCCAGTCAACCAATAAAAATACAGAAAATAAATGATGTAGTAAACTGGACCTGATGTAGTAAAGTGGGTCCAGTTGACCAGACTCGTGAAACCGCGGGGCACTGCTACTAATGAATAAATACCTAAACAACATCACAACTGTATTTTCCGAAGGATAGGCAGAGCTGATAGAGAAGTGGTGGCCCAGTGGTAACGGCCGCGAGTTACTAGTTGTAGGTCGTAGGTTCGAACCCAGACAGGCGCTTTACTTTATGTAAATTATTTCATCACCATTGCTCTCCAAACGGTGAAGGAAAACATCGTGAGGAAACCAAAAATTCGAACACATGTGAATTCTACCAACCCGCACTGGGCCCGCGTGGTGGATTACGGCCCACTCCCTCACACCGAGAGAAAGCCTGTGTCCCAGCAGTGGGAACATTATAGGCTGAGCTATCGCTATCGCCAATTATATCAGCCACATTCCTTATAGAGAGGTAACAGTAGATATAAAACACCAGCAAGAAAAAATGAAGGATTTTTTTTTATTTGTTTAAATGAAATCAATTATTATCAAAGAAATGTCGTTCTATTTTTAGCGACGAAAAGTAATTTATGTTGCTAATCCACGAGCAAATTTCGTGAGACATCGTTTTATTAATATTATAATTTCACAATTTCAATTTTCTGGGCCTGAAAAGATTTAATAGAATACGATTCTATCAAATCGTCATTCATGGCAAATAACTTCGCATATCAATATTAGGAATTAATTTGTTTTAGATTAAAATAACGGCATTGTGAACGTTGTAATATTTAATATTTTGGTGTTTATTTAGATACCATTCAAAAAGTGGATATTTGGGTATCTGTTTTTACAGAATTACAAATAAAAAGCCGTTAACGTTACCTCTGCTGGGCCTACTCTGTGTAAGAGGGAGTGGCCCATAATCTACCACGCGGGCCCAATGCAGGTTGATAGATGTCACATGTCTTCGAATTTTTGGTTCTAGAACATGCCGGTTTCCTCACGATGTATTCCGTCACCGAATTACATGATAAACTTGTAAAATACATCATTAAAGGTACTTTTTTAGGGTTCCGTACCCAAAGGGTAAAAACGGGACCCTATTACTAAGACTCCACTGTCCGTCTGTCTGTCTGTCACCAGGTTGTATCTCATGAACCGTGACAGCTAGACAGTTGAAATTTTTACAGAATGTGTATTTCTGTTGCCGCTATAACGACAAACAGAATAAATTAAATATTTAAGGGGGGCTCCCATACAACAAAAGTGATTTTTTCGCCGTTATTTTATATGTAGTGTTAAATATTGTATGGTGGTATGGAACCCTTCGTGTGCGAGTGTAACCGCCGGTTTTTTGTTTAGCCTATACTGTCCCACTGCTCAGCAAATTTTCCCGCGCCACAACGAACTAGCCCTATGAGAAGGAACTTACATAGTTGAATTGTAATAAACTAGACCTTTTTTTTTTGGATAGAAAGTCATCAAATGACCCCTCCCGCTCTGGGTGGAGCGGAAGGGAGTATCAAACTCTTACTGACTAAAACCCATTCGTGTTCCTTCCTTAGCCCTTTATGTTCCTGGGGTAGCTGTAACTCTTTGGGATAATCCCGCTGCCCCGGCAGGCTTCGGCCCTAACGAGCCCCTTCTCTGATGCTGACATCTCTTTGAGGCGCGCGTGGAACACATACGCGCCGTCCGACACGGGCCTGGTCCTGATCGGACGGTAAGCTAAAATAAACTAGACCTATGATTATGTAGCATAGTTGGTTTATCGTACGTCGTAGTCACATACCTAGAATGTCAGTTAACTCGAATGAGCGATGAGACATTGGTAGCTACACTTCACAGCCTGGCTCATCGGCGTAATGTTGTAAGCCTTCTACCTAAGTATTCTACCTACTACAGATTGTACTTCGGAGAGTGTGCGCAGGAGCTCCACGACCTGATCCGGGATCCCACCATCGCCCTTTTACCACCGGACAACCAGACGTACTGCAGCGTACCATCCACTCTTGGTTGAAATCCCGACGAGTCGTACTCATCGCATCTCTTCCACGTTTATTATGAGCACAGCCAAAGTATGGAACTCTCTGCGGCATATGTGTTCCCTCCCACATTAAATCCATCTGCCTTCAAAGCAATAGTGAACAGGCATCTTCTGGGCACGCTCGTTCCATCATAGACCTCATCCATCGCTTTCCATCAGGCGTGATCGAGGTCAACAGCAGACCCGTTTAACCAAAGAATTTTTTTTTTTTTAAATGGCCACCAACTGTCAGGTTAAACTATTAAAAGTGATAACTGCCTGATTCCAAATTATACCACTACAATAACTCGTTAATTAAATCGTTTCAAAATACAAATATTTATAATTGACTTATTACGCCGTATGCAAAGTAGTCCAGAAAATCTTAAATCAAAAAAACTCGCATCAAAAAGTAGATTAATGGAGAATAAATTACACGGTACTGACATTGCCCTTAAACTTATGAAATTAATCTAAATGCCAATGTCAAAGTACAACAAAACTTCGAACAAGTTATAGGACAACCAGAGTATGTTGAACGCAATGAAATAAGAAACTTTTAAAAAGAAAAAAATATTTGCAATGCTAATAATAATGCTAGGTATATCACAGAGCATACTATAATAATATGAGGCTCTCATTGGGCTGCTGGATTATGGGCTTGATTCAGCGGCTCGTATTATTCTGAGGTTCCTCTTTCTGGAGCCCTGTCCGCCGCCGGCGTAGCTTGGACCCTATTCCCGATACCGGTAGGCTATTTTTTATATAATAAAAAAGTATTCTTATATTAAAAAATATAGATGTCCATTTTTTTTTAAATTTAGAAGTATTACAATAGACAGAATTCAAGCTAACATTTAAAATAATAATATGTACAATTGTATGAAAAAAAGAATCATAGGGCATCAAAAAATTCGTCCGCATCGCTGTCAACAGGAACAGTGCCCAAAAGGCTGGCAGCATTACCACGTTGTATGGCGATGCTAAGTCTTTGGCCAAGAAATAGGAATGACCATAATACCCTGGAAGTTAGGTAGACCTTTGGTGTGGGATGCAACATGTGTCGACACCCTTGCGCCATCCCATCTTTCTAGCACGGTGGGCTGTGCTGGAGCGGCAGCTGCGGGTGCAGAAAACCTCAAACGGCGAAAATATTCCAACCTAATTGGGAGTTATATGTTCGAGCCGTTTGGGGTTGAAACACTAGGGCCATGGGGTCCGAGTGCTAACTTGGTTTTTCGAGATATCGCCAAGCGGTTAGTCGACTCTTCACGTGACCAGAGGGCTGGCCTATTTCTTTAAAAATATAATTTAAATGTATAGTAATAAAATAAAGGATATAACGTAACAGAACATCACGCCTGTATGCCGTAAGGTTAGGCAGAGGTGTACTTATAGTACACCCGCATATCTCGCCAGTTATGTTGAAGTCCCATGTAATAGGGGCGAGCCTATTGCCATCAACCGGGCACAAATCCAAACTCCGGACTGCTACTGAGAAATTCCAGATGGAAAAAGCCAATAACACTTTACCTGACCCGGGAATCGAACTCAGGACCTGATGTTTAGCAGTAGCGCTTGCAACCACTAAACCAATGAGGCAGTGTATAACAATATCATGGCTTATTTTGTTTGTTGGTTAAAAGCAACTGGTAACTAAAAGCATTCCATTGTTTAATGGCACATTAGGGATGAATACAAATCAATTTGAGATTGATTTATTTTATGCTTGTTTCTTCTTTTTGAGCAATGAAACTGTAACAAACGTGAACGAAGCAAAAGGAATATAAATATTATGTACCTATATAAGGATCGTAGCAGGTGGCGTTCTGTAGTTTCTGCCGATCCCCGTGGGAAGAAGGCGTGAGTTTACGATAACGTATGAAACCGCACATTGTCTTTTTTTTAAATTTAAACTTTAACACATACGAATTGCAAACTGCAATGAAATGATAAAAGATTTTATTTCCGTAAGCTTCTACAAAATTTTATTACATCTGAGAAGAAAGGAACACGAAACAAACTCATATGCTATTGAAAGTAGCAATGCAGTTCCACCGCAGCAACAAAAGACCAAGAAAAACTGGCCACCCTATATTTCGAACACATTGAAGAAATATAAACAGCACAATAAAATATAACTCAAAGCGATTACGTGGTAAAGGTCGTCCATATTTAAATACGACTCTCACTTGTTATTAAATTAATGTTATTACGAAAAAAAGTAATATATCATAACACCGTATTTAACATTTGCGTTCCAAAGGTCATATTTTTGCGAATGGACTTCAAAAAGTTGCGTAATGTCGAAACATAAAGTTTGAATCTTTGATGTGACACCGGCTATGAAGTAAACACGTAGTTTAAACGTTCATGTATACATCGTCATAAGAAATAATATCAGACAAATTAAATTAATAAATAAGCCGGAGATCAAATAAATATGACAGAACGTATTCTGGAAGTATTTCTGGTTTACATTTGTCATGCGATGAGAAATATAGTGTCATAAAACCTTTTTTTAAGCTGCGATTCGGTTGAAGTTCCGCGTTTTTTTTGCAAACACTGCTGCTTTCAATGCAAAGTAATGTTGTTTGAATTGACTTTGCGATGCAATTGAACCGTATGTTTTATCAGTTCACCATTCCTCATGTTTTTATATTAATTTCAAAAGGTCGACGCATTGTTAACGACCTACTGTTAGCTACTGCAACTGATCTTTCATTAGCAAATCATGATTGCAAGGCTCCTTTTCAATGGCATTTAGAGAAGCAGAAGACGTATACCACATTGGCGCCTGAGTGAATGTGCCACTGTGTGTCAGGTGCATTCACACAGGTGCCATTTAAACGGGTGCCCAATGTGGAATACGTCAAGCAGAATTGTCTCATTCATGTGCAGGGTTGGTACGTGTAGAAACAGTATAGTTAAGGACCTTGCTGATAGGATGCTACCAAGACTTACAACCGGTAGTAGGAAATGGCCGCGAAAAATGTTTGTATCACGGTTTGTACGGTGGGCTGCATCATTTGGGTACCCTACCCCAGTTGCTAAATACTTTCAAGGGAGTACCCAATTGATGCAGCCCAATGTACCTACCTATTTTAATGTGCAAGAGAAGAAAGTGTGTATATATCATCTTCATCTGCCTATCTTTTATCTCCTGACGACACGTAACGACTGTCAAAGATCCAAAGTGTGTGTATGTATGCCATTTAATTGTAGCAATTTTTTTTATTGATTTATTAATAAAAAAAAATATTGTCTTTTTATACTATGTGGTCTGCAATAAGGATTTTTATTATTATTTATTATTAAACTTTAGGAACTTTTGTTTAAACACCGCTAATAAATGAGTTATCGTTCTCAGTACTATGCAAGTATGTACCTACGAGTAATGTACGTACGCCTCCACAGCAATAAAAACTATATCAGTTCAAATTCGTTTTCCATTACATCCAACGTTCCTATTTTGGTTCTATTGTCTATAATAGTCTGACGAAAAAACTAAAATCGTTTTTGGCTGTCCAATCACATGAAAGCACTCGACGTTCTGATGTGCGCCGGCGCCTATATTCCACGTGACGTCACTCAGGAAACAGACGTTCATAATTTATTTGTTAGCATCACTATATCACTAGTGGTGTTGTGAACCAGATACACTATTTTTATTTTTAATTGCACGTGTTTTTGCGCGAAATCTTCTTGGAGTAGGTATTAGCTTTTATTCGTATTCTCTTTGATTAGATAGATATATTGAACAATTATTCAGTATGCATCAGTTTCTTCTTATGGCGACGCCAACCCCGCAGTGGTGCCCTTATCGTTTGTTTGGTTAAACGGATAATAGTGGCCACTATTTTATGTTTTAAGGATTATAACAAACCAAACAATGTAAAACTACCGTTTGTAATAATATTATCGTACAATCTTGTAGAGCACAACTTAACGTGCTTATTTTCTGCATTTTCATTCTAAAATAAAATAAATAACTAAACAAACGGTGAAGGCGCCTTTGCGCAGTCGGAGTCGTCTTAAAACTGTTCTACCAGAATCGCGTCGCACCGTCGCGACGCGCCTATCTGCGGGCTTTATGATTATAAGGGACCACTTCCATAATCTAAATACTTCATCGAATGGGAAGTAATGGGCTAACACAGCCTTGCAGCTGCTGTTTTCCATTTTCATTATATCTTTGTTCCATCATTTTGAAGACAAAGCAACACATACAAAGGAAGACGTTCTAAATATCTTACACATACTTAGCAGACAATAGCAGACATTACCGATTTAACGCTAAAGACGAAATTAAACGGAAATTACATACGTACGCTTGGGAAATGGGAATCATTTACCCTTGAGTAAAAAGTTATATTTTTCACGAGGATTTAACAGAATTGACTTGTGAATGATGATGATGATAGAATGATCCCAAATGGTAGAAAACAACTGTGCGGCAGGCCCAGAAAGAGATGGCGGGATGAGCTGAACTCCTTAAAGGACTGACCCACAATCGCAGTAGACCGGGAAAAGTGGAAAGAGGGAAGGGGGAGGCTTTTGCCCTGCAGTGGGGCAACACAGGCTTATAATCTATACAAATAAATACTCGTACATTTGAAGTGTCAGTTTGTGACGTCAAAATAACAGCTTTTTACTAAATGCATATGAAATTATATACGGTACTTGTAAAAAAAATCACTTCTTAATTTTTTGTCTGTCTGTCTGTTTGTTCAGGCTAATCTCCGAAACGGTTCCACTGATTTGAACGGGACTTTCACTGGCAGATAGCGAATGTTATGAGGCGTAGTAAACTAGTACAGACATAAAAAAAAAAATTAACATTTTTCGTCATGCACGCGAACGAAGTCGCGGGCCAGCTAGTAATAAATAATAATGATAATGATGGGCTAGAATATTATGTAGAAGTCAATTTCAATTATAAAAATGTTCGAGTAATGTCCTGGTCGAAATTATTCGGAAAAGAACCGGAGTTACCGACATATAGTAAGCAAGCTGAAGTGGCAGTGGGCTGGCCATGTTTGTCGAAGGACCGATGGCCGGTGGAGCAGATGAGTCCTGGAGTGGAGACCGCGTATCGGCAAGGGTAGTGTTCGAGTTCCCCCAACTAGATTGACCGACGACCTTAAAAAGGTGGCTGGAACAGACTGGATGCAGAAGGCGGAGAACAGAGTGTTGTGTCGCAGCCTGAGACAGGCCTATGTCCAGCAGTGGACTGTAATAGGCTGAGTTGATTGATTGACTGAGTGGCCATAATCATATCAGATTATCTAGGCGTCCAAAGTAGGTATAACAGATTCTATTTCAAACAAGCGTCAGTCCATCTTAGTACGAGTATATTGCATCAAGCGATTGTCAAGATGAATTTCACCAATAAAACTGAACGCGATTAGCACATCTTAATGTTCAAGAGCTGTCAGTGTCATCAGTTTTGTGGAATATTGACACTGACAAGTCTTAAGCATGGTTTAAATCTGTTGACCGCGTTCAGTACATTGGTGAAATTCGTCCTCAGTCTTCTACATCCCAAAGATCATTCAATAGATATTAGACATGGCTAGCCCACTATCTTTTGTCTTCAAAGATCTGAACAATTTATTTTAATACTAAATAAAAACAAATAACTGCTATTTAAAATAAATAATTTTAACCGTCAAAATAAGATTATCTACTAAATGTAATTAGATCCAAGTAATACTTTTATATTGGACCCCCTTAAATTGATTTCCCACAGGAAGGAAAAGTGTTCGTTAAAAATATTTAAAAAAGGGGCTTTTTTGTTATAAATATGAACCAATAATCTGGTTAAAGGACCCAATTTATTTGGACAGACAAGTATGACATACGAAATTGTTGTGTCCTTTTTTTTTTTTTTTTTTTTATTTTTTTTTTTTTTAATGATGGGAAATCAAATCAAATCAAATCAAATCAAAAGTCATTTATTCAAACTAGGCTGAGAATCAGCACTTTTCGAACGTCAAAATTACATAAGACAGTCCCCCAAAAACGCCCGCCCTTCACCACTTCCTAGTGCTTTCGCTGGGGAGAAGAAGTGGCGCAACAAACTCCCCAGCAGCACAGCTGTCTGTTCAGTTATAAAATACTCGACTGTATACAAAACTAGACCTGCAAAGTATCTAATTAACATTACAGGACACAGAACATTCAATAAAATTATTTGCCATATGTTAGCTAGCCACGCCAATATACCAACAAATACCATACAAATCTATACGTACTCAAGCTAAAATAAAAATACTAAATAAAAAGTAATAAAATAAAAATAAAAACTACCTAAATAAAAGCCTCCAGGTGTAAAGGGCGTGACAACTTACATATTTATGCAATGCTGGGTTCTGTTCACATAGCTGTCACCTGAAGGCACAAATGATAGACCAGGACCATCAAAGTAAAAATTAATAAACAAGTTAGGTATTACTAATAACAACAATAAAACCATGGTCAGCAAGACGACCAGTCACCACAAGCAGCACCCGTTCACGAGCATAACGCAAAGATCAGCCATTACCCCCCTCGCCATATTTGAGGGAAGGAGGCAACCCGACCCCCGACGCTACCGCAAGCAGTGACATCTAAGGGAGCATGACGAACTTGCTGCCGGTTACTCAGGCAAGAATAAAATGATCAATCATAGAGGTCGCTAGCTAATCACTTATTGCAATCAACTCATTACAAAACATTGAAATGAATTGATTATGTCAATAATAAATTAAAATAAAATTAAACTGAATTTACTTATACAGTCAACAAAAAAAAAAAAAGAAAAAACAATTACATGAACTCATATAACCTGTCAGTAAGCTAATTCTGGAGAAAGAACATAAACATTGTCTTGAGTTAATCAGGCCGACCAACTATTCTTATCGTTTAAGTAGTCGTTGATTGAATAGTAAGCCTTTGAACAAAGGTTGGATTTTACTTGAGCTTTAAACGTATTATAAGGCAAATCTAGCAGGGCAGCGGGATTGTCCGAAAGGGTTACCGCTGCCCCGGAACATAAAGGGCTAAGGAAGGAACACGGATGGGTTTTAGTCAGTAAGAGTCTGACACTCCCTTCCGCTCCACCCAGAGCGGGAGGGGTCATTGGATGATTTCCCATCCTTAAAAAAAAAAAAAAAAAAAAATATAAAAAAAAAAAAAAAAAAAAAAAAAAAAAAAAAAAAAAAAAAAAAAAAGCCAATCTAGCAAAGAGGAAGGTAGCTTGTTATAAAAAGTTATACCAAGCCCAACAAATGAGTTATGAACCTTATGAAGCCGGTGAAAGGGAGTTCGTAGTTTGTCCTTATTTCTAGTGTTAACATTGTGAATATCACTGTTTTTAGTGTACAAGTGTATATTTTGCCTAATATATAAGATGTTGGCAAAGATAAACTGTGATGCAACTGTGAGAATACCAATATATTTAAAAAAATCTCTTAGAGAAACTCTGGCACCTAGCTGGTAAATTGCTCGAACAGCTCGTTTTTGCAGGACAAATATATTTTGTATATCAGCGGCTTTGCCCCACAGCAGAATACCATAGGACATAACGCTGTGAAAATAACTAAAATAGACTAAACGAGCTGTATCAACGTCAGTGTATTGTCTTACTTTCCTGACGGCGTAGGCAGCCGAACTGAGCCTTCCTGCTAGGCTGGATATATGTGGTCCCCACTGAAGTTTGGCATCAACTGTTATTCCCAGAAATACTGCCGAGCCCACAGTTTCAAGCACCTCTTCATCTAAGACGATGTTGGGTCCTAGATTTCTAACATTTGGTAAGGCGAACTTTACACATTTAGTTTTCTTGGCATTGAGAACTAGGTTATTTGACGTAAACCAATCCGTAACTATTGAGAGTGCACTGTCAAATGACCCCTCCCGCTCTGGGTGGAGCGGAAGGGAGTGTCAGACTCTTACTGACTAAAACCCATCCGTGTTCCTTCCTTTATATTCCGGGGCAGCGGTAACCCTTTCGGACAATCCCGCTGCAAATTGGGGTGATCTAATATTGACAATACAGTACAAATAATCAAAAAGGAATTCAAGGACTAAAATACATTTTTTAAACTATTTACATAACTTTTACAATATTTAACACAACTATATTATTTACAATTGGTACTAAATTAAATTACTAACACACTAACTATACAAAAAAAAAGACACATAAGCGTCAAAGTTCTCGTCCGCATCGCTGTCATCCGGAAACGTGCCCAGAAGGCTGGCAGCATTGCCACGTTGAATGGCAATGCAAATTCTTTGGCACAAGACAGTTTGGCCAAAGACATTTGTCGATCAGTCGCGGTCGGCGAGAAATATACCTAATATAACAAAAATTGAGATGCAATTTAAATACTTCTATGAAATCAAGTTATAATATTTTCTTTGTTCCAACCTCATCTTATTTACATCCAGCAAAAAATAACAAAAATATTACAGAAATGTTTTGAGACGATGTTGCGTACATTCCTTCGGTCGTTGATATGATGTGCAAATAAAAAAAACATTTTATAAGGCCGTGTTCACATTTGCGTCTCAAAAGCTCACGAGCAAATTTATCACCCATTTTGGTTTTCGATTTACATTTAGAAACGTAACTCGTCCCATTTAATGTAGTTCAAGATTGTGGATTCGAATGAATGCAAATACCAATGTAAGTATGAACAGTGGGGTAATTGCGAAACACTAACAACTGCTTTTCATTTTGACAATTCGACAACATGACTTGCATTATTGACGTTGTCGAGCACACAAATTTTTTCAAACATATGAAGCAATGGGTTAGGAATTTCTTTCAAAATCCTTCGGAATTCGACAACATTAATTGCATTATTGACGTCGTCGAGCACACAAAGTTTTCAAACATATTATAAAGCAATGGATTAGGAATTTCTTTCAAAATCCTTCGGATTGTAAGAGGAAGTGGGGTGCTGGTCTTCGTTTCTATCAATCATTGTACTAACATACCTACTTAATTGAAACATAAGTCATGACGTTTCATTAGTATTGTCTCATTTCATAAAAGATGACGATTTTTTTCTATCAAACAAAACTTTGATCCTTTTACCGAACACTTTAATGTCAGTGACCTTTTTATGAAAATCAAGGCTCCAAATCCGGAACCAGAAATGGGTTTCTACAAAAATACCCAAAACTTTTTTCAGTAACCATAGCCAGAAAAAACGAATCTAAGCTGCCTGTAGCAACAAAACTTTGCCCCAAAAATCTCCATAACAATCTGGTTGGAAAGGTTGTCCATGTATCAAAGTCCTAACGTAACATTGGCCGTGAAATCGAGACGGTTTTATCGCGTAGTATTCGTAAATCGTAATTGAACTCGGCGCGCACGTCACTGCTTCGAATGTTTTCAACCCGACGAATCATGTTGTCGGATTTTCGAGATCCGCTCTGAAAGTCTCGAAGCGAATGCCCGAACACGAATTTTATTGAAGGTTTTGTGTGTTCTAAACTATGTGTAGGTGTGATCTATTTTGGTTTTTCCGGGGTGTATAAAAATGAAAGCTATTAGGCATCCATTACATTAAAAAAAACAACACTTAGCGTCGATAAGCTTTAAGAGGAAATGCGGTCGGAGAGAGTTTTGGTAAAGTCTAAGTAGAAAGACATAATTCGAGGTTTGGCTCTCGCCTATTTTGTCCTCCAATATTGCACCCAGTTAAAAGATATTTCATAAACTGAATAAGAAGGATATACACTGTGTCTCTACGTTTTTCTTTTTTAATTAGGTAATAGTTGTCAAATTTGTACTAGGCCTCTCACTAGGCCTCTGTTGACAGCGGCAATTTTGAGCATTTTTTGAGGGTTCTAGTGTATAAAAAAATAACGCATCATCAAAAAGGAAAACATAGGGACATACAAGTAGTTAATCTTTATTATTCTTTTAATATTAATTAAAAAATCATTGCTTAAGATCATTAACCAGAAATAAAATAGGCGAGAGCGTTTGTATGGAGAAACGACCACCCGCATTTCCTCTTAAAAGGTTGTACTTTGTGTAAAAGTTTCTCTCTTAATTAAATCTAGCATTGTTTCGTATTAAGAGCCATGGTGGCCAAGTGGTAACGACCGCTACTTGCGAGGTTTAGGTCGTAGATTCGAACCCAGACATGCGCTTTACTTTGTGTAAA
The DNA here is from genome assembly GCA_963669345.1 of Gortyna flavago. Taxonomy (NCBI): domain Eukaryota; kingdom Metazoa; phylum Arthropoda; class Insecta; order Lepidoptera; family Noctuidae; genus Gortyna; species Gortyna flavago. Next base: position 15,359,245 of record OY770131.1, on the reverse strand, counting down.
TTATTTCATAACGTGCATGTTCTAGAACTAAAATATAGAAGACATGTGACATCTACAATCCCGCACTGGGCCCGTGTGGTGGATTACAGCCTACTCTTTATCACCGAGAGGAGACCTGTGTCCCAGCAGTAGGCAGTCCCAATCTAGATCTTATGAAATTCTTATAGCTCATGAAACACCCGAGTGATTCTCAAAAGAAATCATTACGTTTCTTCGAAACCACATTAAACGATTTTTAAACTATCGAGATAGTTACATATGCCTAGGCATTCATGCATGATATTATTCTGTGGAATCTCATTGAAAAGAACCTTTTATTTACATAATAACACTATAAAAAAAAAGTAAACAAAATATACTTTATTTTCAAAAGATGAAAGCTTTTTAGAATTTTTAGATAGGTTCGTTTGACAACTTAAGCTCGTCTAGGCATTGTCTATAAATGATGCAAAATAATATCTATTTTATTTTTTTAAACATATTTCGTGCTCCAAACTGCTTGTGATGGGACTAAGTGCAACCTTCAGATAAAATACTTTCATTTGACCTATATAGAATAGAAAATTCTTTATTATGTACATCATAAATATTACAAAAAAAAAATGTAGAACATGATTATGTGTCTGTTATCTTCAAACGATTGACATAAACAGAACGATGTTCTAAATTCGTTTAGCGCTAAACGTGTTTAGTGATTTGTGGTGCAAACTTTAAAGCTAAGAATGATTAGGAGAAACACCAGCGGGATAATTGCGTAAATCGTTTTGATTTTGAGAGTTCTACAACATTCATTGCGTTATTTAGGTACGTGTTGAGCAGAAAAATATTTCGAACATAAGAAAATGATTCAGACTCCGATTGATAGGGTGCTGAGTTGCCCGCGGAATTCAAATTTTCTTACGTTGTTTTGCAATTTGTAGATCAGCGTCAGGTTGTCGTAATCAATATTTTAATAATAACCCCATCGCCGTATCTCTACGTTGACGTCGTGGTGGGGCTTGCGCGCTCCAAGCTCTAGGTCTGTGCCGGAATAGTTTACTTTGCCGGAACAGGTCTAAGGTGAGGAGCCAGACCAAGAGAGATACAGAAATCCGCAGGGCAGCATGTGGCGAGCTGTTGGGCAGTAGCGACCCCACGGACCCTATCTCCCGGGAGAAGTCTTGTATCTCACCTCTGGCTTGCCTTTATTGGCCGGCTGGAGTGAACAATGACGAGGAACAGAGTTCCCACCTCATTTTTGCCTTTATTGGCCGGCTTGAGTGGAGATTCGCAAGAGCAAACTTGCTCGGAGGAAGGAAGTATTCCAGTAAGATGCTGGTAGGGATCTTGACCATACTTCCGGGATTGTCCTGATAGCCGTGGAATACCTCTCCACTCCTCTTAAGCACCTCAGGACATGTTGCCCCCTTGTCACTACGTCACTATGTGCTAGCGACCGTTTCCGGGGGCCCATTATTGAGTGTGCAAGTCACCCCCTGCCATTTTATCCGTGTATATATAAAACATTGATCAGGCAGGGGTAATAGTTCTTCCATAGTTCTTGGTAACCAGTCCACTTTAGCCACCCAAACCCATAGTCCAACTTTATATTTTCCATATCCTGCAATAGTCCTACACCAACCGGGGGTTGTCCTTGGGTGCACTTGCATAGTGCGAACAGGGACAATCGTCGGTTGGTGCCTCATTTCAATGAAAACTTCCAACGGGCCTCTGCGAGTTGGCTTCGGCCCCTCGTACGCCTTTCAAAGGACCGGGACCCCATGGTCCCGAGATATGTTAAAAGTATAAATAAAAATAATAATAATAATATAATTTAATTGTCAGATCAGTACAATCCAATATTGTTAGTAAGGACATAAACATCTTACAAACTAGTGTAAGTACATTATACCCCTGTCAATTAATAAATTCAAAACATCTCAGAGATGATAATAATTAAAATACTTCACAATACGTAACACAATAACACTACACACACTACTTCTGGGCACGGTTTGAAGGCAACACTATGGTCCTCGTCCAGTACTTCCAAATAAGGCCATCAGTCCTATCCGCTACGGTTCGCTACGGGGATTTTATTTGACTCAAGATTCAATCGATCTGCCTTATCCCAACTATGTAGGGCTTGGGTTCCAGTCTAAACGGATGCAGTTGACTACCAGTATTTTATATGGAGCGACTGCCTGTCTGACCTCCACAACCCAGTAACTAGGTAACACGATACCTCTTGGTAAGACTGGTTGTCAGAGTTTTGGGCTTCTGTTTACCCGTAACGACTGTCAATCTCAAACTCAAAGCATTTATTTCAATTAAACCATGTACAGGCTTTTGAATTATCAAAATTAAATAGTCGGTCAGTTAGTCAGAAAGTTGACCAGTCTCAACCGGCGACGGCGCCCGTTCATGAACGTTCAGCAGCATCCAGCTCAACCATTTTGTAGGGAAAGGTTTACGAATGGCAGCCGGGACCAACGGCTTAACGTGCTTTCCGAGGCACAGAGGGGACTATATGTATTATGATGTGTGGTCACCAATCCACTAACCGACCGCGGCACCTTTGATCAACCTGTATAGCTGTCATAATATATATTATGTTCATAAATGAATACCTATGGAATCTCCATTTTATAAAGACGTTTCATTCTCGATTATTTCATTCACCTCCGTTTTCTTTGTTCGAAAGCCGGCAGTAGAGATAGCAAAAAAAAATTGAGAGCGGTTCGGATGTGTGTTACTGATGTTACGAAGGCTCAATAAACAGATTGTACCTACGAGTGGGATGCTTGTTTGTCTGACCCTACTTAATGTGAAGTTGACGTGATTCGGCGTCGATTGGTTCGGAACAAAGAGGATTATTATTTAAAGCTCTCATAGGTACCTACAGGTACCTGCGTTTATCCATAATAATATTATAAATTCGAAAGTAACTCCTTCTGTCTGTCTGTCTGTATGTTACCTTTTCACGCCTAAACCACTGAACGGATTTCGATAAAATTTGGCAGAGAGATAGATTGCATCCCGGGGAAGGATAAAGGATAGTTTTTACTGACATACCTCGCGTGCGAAGCAGCAGGCGGAAGCTAGTCTTTTATAAATGAATCGCTAAATCTGTTGCTAAGCGCAAATCTCGAGAACGGCTGGACCGATTTCCCTAATTCTTTTTTTATAATATTCCTTGAAGTACAAGGATGATTCTTACGGAGATAAAAAAAATTGTTAAAAAAAAAATAATTGCACCCGTGCGAAGCAGGGGCGGGCCGCTAGTTTTCAATAAATAAAATATCACACTGATCGTGGATCCCTTGTGGTAGCTTAATTTTGTAATAAAGACTGATTTTTTGAACGTCTGATGCATAGACTTATAAAAAAAGATGGACTCCGCGCCACTAATATCGAAAGTGAAGCACCCCGTACCGATCTATGTGTGCGTGATTGACGATTGACGCTGTCGTGTCACGTAATGGCGGCCGGTCGTGTAAATGTGAGCGTGAGGCGTGTTTGTATAAACGGTCGATACTTACTGTGCTTCACTTTCGATATGCGTGGCGCGGAGTCCATCTTTTTTTATAAGTCTATATGGTCTGATGATTGATTTACGGTTGACAGTTAAAAGATATCTTGCAATGCTTGATGGCATGGTATTACCCCAATTTGCCCCAACAATACCTGACTAATACGAGGTGCTCAGCTCAGCTCCCGGGTAATAAATCCCTTTAACAACTTGCAGTAATCCGCATTCATAATAATTGCCCCTTTCATGTCAAAAACACGAGTTTGTAATAATTTATTCGGGTCGTTAAAATTTTTGCGCCTTCTGGAGGGAATCTCGTATGGAAATATGACGGAAATTAAATGAAAACATTTGGTTACCGTGAATTACAGGAAGGAGGTTTTAATTTATGTGACGTAGATACATTTAACACATAACGTAACAACACGCCTATACTTAATCCCTGAAGGGTTAAGTTGTGTCTATAGTAAAATCACATTTCGCCAGTAATGTTTAAGTCCGATGTAATAGGGGCAAGCCTATTGCCATAAACCGAGCACAAACCCAGACGTCGGGCTGCTACTGATATGCTCCATATGAAAAAAACCCAATAACACTTTGCCCGACTTGGAAATCGAACCCAGGACCTCATGCTCAGCAGTAACCCATGCGACAACTAGACCAAAAAGACTTGACTTGTAATGTAATGATCTTACGAGTAAAGGAAAAGATAAATAGAAAAGTTCAACATTATCCGCGTTTTCAAGTTATAAATTGATATTTTAAAATGAAAATGTTAGTCTTAGCTTACTTTGTTAATCACTGTTTCTTCTTTATAGGCAGTGATTAATTTATCAATACACAGGCGCTATAAAGGAGCAAAAGTCAAAAGTACAAGTGCAGGAGTATCTACCTATGTAATTCGAGTTCAGCGGAACTGTTCTACAGAGGTATGAGGAACAGGGTAAGTTGTTGTGTACTGGTGTTGTGTCTGGCGGGCAACTGCCCGATGATTCATGTTAGGCCGTTATATATTATATGCTAGTAGTTTGCGCGGTAAACTCTGCTTGCGAGATGGAGGATTTTGTGAGACGCGTAGTTCGCATGTTGCTTTTGTAGATACCGCGTCGAAGATTTTTATATATTAAAATAATGCACACTTGCTTTTCCAATTCACTTTTCACATTGGCAGAATAGTCGAAAAATAGAATACCTATAATAGAGATAAAACAGATAAATAGAGGTATAGTTTTAGACACACAATACCTACAATGATTGTCGGAGGCCACAGAATAGACAGTGACTTACGAGTTGATGATCCTAGTCCTAACCCAGACATGTGCTTTACTTTATGTCAATTATTTTATCACCACTACTCTCAAAACGGTGAAAGAAAACATCGTGAGGAAACAGGCATGTTCTAGAACCAAAAATTCGAAGACATGTGACATCTACCAATCCACACTGGGCCCGCGTGGAGGACTACGGCCCACTTCCTCTTGGTGAGAGGAGGCCTGTGTCCCAGCAGTGGGAACATTATAGGCTGTTTATTGTATTGTATTGTTACTCTAAACCAATTCTTGGTTGTTGGCTGTTAATGACCTGAATGGTTAAGACCTTTAATATAAGAAACAAATTTTTTGACTAATCACCTCCACTTGCACCGTCACGCATAATTGCCAGCGGTTCCAAACAATGAAACGCCAATAAAACACATAACTGGCCAGCATCGCTCCCATTTGCTGCCAACCTTCAAGTTATCACCACAAATTTATGGTCGCAATATGAGAAAGTTTTTGTCATCGTCAGGGGCGCTCAACATTTTGGAGCACGCGTTATTTATAGCCCGGTTTTTTTGTTTATCTGTGAAGATGAAAGATAACTGCTTGTATGGCTGGCGTTGAAAAATTTTGTTTTGCTTTAGTAGGTAGTGAGAGCTGAGCTGAATTTTGAGTAGTACTAACGCAACATATTTAATATAACCTTGCTCTATACGATGATTTATATCTTACGCACCCCGTGTTTAGACCCGAGTAGGTATAAAAAATGTACTCTGCATGTTGTGTCTACTTTTTTCGTTTATCTTTTACACCTAAAACAAGATGTGTACAAAGAAGGTGACTAAGTTACAAAAAATGTGCCTGGAACATTATTATAAGTACCTACACATGTTTATACACCACAATCATTTGACAAGTCTTTTAGAAGACTTGTTGAAAACAAGCATCACAACATGTAATAGGCATGTTGTGTCTACTGTTTTCGTTTATCATTTACACTTAAAATATGATGTAAAGACTAGTCGTATTCAAAGCTTGTCAAAAAATTAAAAAAGATGACCAAAATTCTTAAATAATATCCCTGGAACAACATCATTATAGCATAGATGTTTTAAACACCACATGGGACATCTTTTATAAAACTTCTGAAATCAAGTATGTGTGCATTTGAGCACCGCATGAAATACACGAGTGACACGATGTCGACGGCTGCGTTGACGCATGTCGCTAGGGTGTATGAGCACTAATTACACCTTATATATAGTGTAAATGCAGGGTGAATAGGTATGTAACCGTATGTAAGTTGCCTAAAAAGAGTTAGGCAAATAGGGGAGGCTAGGCAGTAACGCTGCAGCTTTGTACCTAATGTTTCAGCATGCAGATACTTCTATGGACCTTAGAAAAAAAAACCTTGTTCTGTGAACAAATAAACATGTCTCTTTCTTTTTGTGTAAATCGTTATGAAACTCTTTATTTCACCATGCGACAACTGGAGAAACATCTTATCATGAAACATAAACGCTAAGCTTTCTTTTTCGCCTAAATGTTCTATGTATATATACATATGAAAATTTATACATAATGTTTTTCTGCACTAATTTTGTTTGTCAAATTTATTACGCACATAAACATTACGGTAATTCAGATTTACGGTAACTTAAACTAGGCTAATTCATATACAAGTGACTTACCCGTAACGACAGTAACATGTAAAAATAAGTTTTCTCACATAATGTAGTAACTAGTAAGCATATTATTTAATAAAATATATCTACATCAATTTAGAATACAAATAAGTACAGAATATCTAATTATTTTATCCCTATATTGTTAGTTCATACAATTTCAGATTTTTTGGAGTAACCATTTCACAAGCCTGCAGAACAATGTAAAAGAAATCGCTTTATTCCGGCTATGCCGCTAGGATACAATGACACAAACTTCCAAGGTTTCTGCCAAACACAATCTTAGTTTTTCTATTCCCAAACATTAAAGAAATCAAAAGTTAGGAAAATATTTATTCCGATCATTTCGGCCTAGATTGAATCTTATACTTCAGGGAGGCTTAACTGATGTAATCCCGAAACAAACTAATTTTGCCAAGTAAGAAACTATCCTTATTCGGGATTAGGTACACTGTACAACAAAGGTAAAGATTTCCATTGATAACAAACATTATCAAGTTTGTAATGCGCAGTAGCTTACATCATTCAAGTACCTAAAATATTTTGCACCTATTAAAGACCTCGTGGGGGCTATGTCCTTGGCTATGTCCAGCAGTGAATGTATTTCGGCTGAAGTGATGATGGTGAGGAGAGGGCTATGCTTGGAGTTTCTCTGTGTGATCGAATCAGAAATGAGGAGATTCGCAGGAAAACCAAAGTAACCGACATAGCCCGAAGAATTGCCAAACTTAAGTGTCAGCGGGCAGGGCACATTTCTCGCAGAACAGACGGCCGATGGGGCCGAAAGGTTCTGGAGTGGCGACCGCGTACCGGAAGACGTAGCGTTGGAAGGCCTCCTACAAGGTGGACCGTCGACCTTGTGAAGGCCGCAGGAACCCGTTGGATGCGAGAAGCACAGAACCGGTCGAAGTGGAGGTGTTTGGGGGAGGCCTAAGTCCAGCAGTGGACGTCGTTTGGCTGAAATGATGATGGTCATGATGATGATGGTGAAAGGCCTCATGAAAAACGTTTCACTAATTTCTCTAATATTTTTATTATACCTGTTTTCAGCAACACTTCCTAGACACCGTTTCCTCACACGACCAATCACTTTCCTTGTTTATGTTTGTGCTTGTAAATTTACTTTTACTGACAAATATTATGTCTGAAAAGCATTTTATCATCAAACACCTCATTCATTCAGTTATTTCCTGGTTTTTATGAATCTTCATAAAAACCAGGAAATAACTGAATGAATGATGTTTTTTGTATCTCTTAAAGAACCTACTTGTGACTTTATGAATAGGTAAGCACTTTAATTTCTTTTAACGATTACAATAATATTTTTACTAATGTATGTTGTTTAGCAGTCTTCAAAGAAACAGGGAAGTGAATGTTTATTTTTCGTTGCGTAAATCATTTGGATCGCTGACAGTGTATTACATTTACTTATACAAACATAACTATTTAGGCTGGTAAGAAGAAGTTAAACTGTGATAAAAGATCGCCCAATTAAAAGAGAGATGCTTAACAGTTTTTTTCCATGTTTTTCCATAGTAAAGATAAATAAAAACTTTTCAAGTGTCCCGAAAATCCACTAATAACCAGTCTTTTTGTCGCTAACAAAGAATTAAAATATCTTCAGAACTTACCATTGGTTGCAGAATGCGGCTTCATAGTCTGCGCAGTACTCATATCAGCTCATACATCTGCAGAGCCTGAAACAAGTAAATATATTTTGTTATTATATTTTATTAATAATACTTAAATATTTTTACACGGTTGGCGCAGTGGTTGAGCGATTGACTGCTGCACAGCATGTCGCGGGTTCGATTCCCGCACGGAACAAATATTTGTACGACCTACAAGTATTTGTTCCGGGTCTTGGTGTTTTATCTATAATATGTATGCATTTAGAAAAAAAAATGTATATAAGTAGTTTATCAGCCATCTCGTTACCATAACACAAGCATTAAGTTGCTTAGCTTGGGACTAGGTATATGGCGTTGTGTAAAATGTCCAAGGATATTATATTATTATTATACTATATTATAAAGAGGTTATAGTGAATTAATATGTAGGGGGTAATTTTTGGAACTGCTGATCCGGTTCTGAAAATTCTTTCACTAATGGGCAACTACAGTATTACCGAGTGTCAGTACTTATACAGGGTGTTAGGCGGAGGGTTAGCCAAACAAGGGAGGTTCGTAAAAAGAACCATTTAGCATATATACATATTTTATGCAAAAATAAGAAATTTCACGCGGACGAAGTGGCGATCTGAAGCTAGAGGTAGTATTAATTTCAGTGCGTAAACATACCTAATATATAAGGTGTCAAAAATTAACACTACAAACTTTAAGAGATGCTTTAGACCATCGAACTGAACAACTTTTACAATGGGACCAATTCTAAAATCACGAAAAAAAATCTGCTGTTTCATACAAAAGTTCAATACCTACCTACTTGACCAAAATGTATGAAACAGCTGTTTTATTTTTCGTGATTTTGGCGTTGGTCCCATAGTGAAAGTTGTTCAGTTCGACGGTCCGCTGGCACGGGATCCCTTCTTTTCGCATAATATTCTTTTTCCTAATATACTTTGGCATAACGATTTTGGCATAATTTGTTTTGCCATAATAATACTTTGCCATTTTTTTTTGGCATACTGTTTATGTTGGCATAATTTGTTTTGACATAAATTTAATTCGCATAACGTTACTAGGCCTAATGATAATTAACATAATAATATTTAGGCATACAAGGCAATGAGAACTTAGGATACAAGAGCGAGCGAAGCGAGCTCGGGAATTGGGGCACCCCGAATCGGACAGGTTAGGTTCTAAGGGGATGACGGGGGCTCAAGTGAGCGAGTGGAGCGAGCAAACGAGCCCCTGTCATCCCCTTCGTGTTAGGTTCCTTTAAACCCTGCAGACAGAAATAGAGGCCCCGCGAAGCGGGGCTCCGTCGACTACGCCTTATTATTATTGTTATGCTTAATAAAGTTATGCCCTTAATAAAGTTATGCTTTAGAGTGTTATGCCTAAAAAATGTATGCTTTAGAATGTTATGCTTAATCATTATTATGATTAGAGAAATTATGCGTAAAAAATTATGCGTAAGCTGTTATGCGAAAATATAATTAGGAGAAACAAAAGTATGCCAAGTTATATTAGGTCTTAAAATTTTATGCAAATGGATAGGGAACCCCCTGGCACCGCTTAAAGTCTAGAAGGTTATTTTTTTTACACTTTGTATATATTAACTATATAAAAGCTTTTTCTTAAAACTTTTGCTTATCGTAAACTAAAGACTGAAACACAAGGAGTTTTCAAATAATTCAAGTTGCTTTGTTGAAACATTTTGTTTTCATTGAGCTTGAATAAGTACCTACTAGTTAAAACAAACTTTGAATTTTATATCTCCGTTGTCTCTTCGTCAATGCTTTTGTGTTTTATTTCAAGGATATCGATGTCTTCTGGAACTCGTGAAGATCAAGTAAATCTCACCACGTGTAAAATTCTATTAAGTCTCTTCAGCCTTTATCTTAGTCTGGGAATTGATTCCCACAAAGTAGAGAAAAAGCCCTTGCTTTGCAGGATCACAATTTGCAATCGAACGTGCTCTAATCGCTCGTGACATAGCATAATCAGCTTATAATATTCCCACTGCTGGGACAGAGGTACAGAGTTCTTTTTGATAGACAGAGGCCTCCTCTTTGTGAGAGGGAGTAGGCCGTAATCCACTACTCGGGTCTAGTGCGGGTTGGTGGATGGCATACATTTTCAGATTTTTTTGATGTTTGCCTTCATCGCTTCGAGAGCAGTGGTGATTAAATTAAATACACAAAGTAAACTGCTTGCCAGGGTTTGAACTCACGACCTTACAACTCGTAAGTCGAGGCCGTTACCACCACAGAACAGATAAAGTTATCTGTTCTGTGGTTACCACTGAGATACCACTGGTCTCGCTCGTATGTCCTATTGTTAAAACCTTCCCTGACAATAGAAATATATGAAATAATTTAGGAATGATCAAATTCAAATCATTCGTTCTCGAGTTTGAGCACACTTGCGGACAAACAAACAGATAGAGTCTACGACGCGTTTTATAAAATCTAAGTATATACAGGGTCCCATTAAAATAGATGCACAAATTTTAACACAGCGCTCAGTACGTTTAACCAAAGATATCCAAGCATAAAAAAAAACCGGCCAAGTACGTGTCAGACCACGCACAATGAAGGGTTCCGTAGTTGGAATGAATTTATCCCAAGAACAAACTTAACATTGTAGTTGAAAAACATGTTCTCCCATACATTCCAACTGAAAATGTAAGTTTGTACGTACAATATTGAGAGATTTACCATGTTGTTTCAAGATCATAGACTTCTTATTAATTTTCCTGTAATCTATAGGTATAGAACTATTTTCTGTATTTGTTTCAAAATTTTAGGCTCAGTAGTTTCGGAGATAAGGGGGGGGGGGAATGGTAAATTTCCGTCTATTGTCTTAAATAACTTTAATACAATTTACTTTAAAATTAGAAAAAAATAAAATATGAGATCCTCACGGTAAGCCCTTTCATTTGATATGTCACACGGTACAGATTGCGAAACTTTTTTTTTAAATTGTCTATTTACCCCTGAAAAATGACTACCATTTTCAAAACTCATTTATTTACGTTACACGTCTGCGTTTGGGTCACAGAGATTCATATGTGTACCAAATTTCAACTTAATCGGTTCATAAGATTCGGAGAAAATTGGCTGTGACAGACAGACGGACAGACAGACAGACAGACAGACACACGAGTGATCCTATAAGGGTTCCGTTTTTTCCTTTTGAGGTACGGAACCCTAAAAACACTGATTAAAGTGATTAAATAATAAAATTGCCGGCACATTAGTATATTTTCGTTAGCTGATTATTTTTCTTGTAAGTTATCTAATGCATTTTCTTTATATATTTTTTTACCATCGTCCTTATTTTGGTGGTCTGAATGATTACTAAAAGTTTGTCCATCTATTTTAATGGGATCGGATCTTATATAAGCAAGTAAATACCTACATCTCACATAAAGATCACACTCAAATATCAGTATCCCAGAACTATCTCAAAACTATCAACATTCCTATTGCGAGACATTTTCTCCTTACTGTCAGATGGCATTAAAAGCTGAATCACTTTTGATAAATGGCGTATAACCATCAAGTGCCACCGGTCTACGTGTGTGAGTCCCCAAATGTACGTATTATACTAAGGGGACTAGTAATGGGGAAAGGGGGGTTTAAGAGCGTAAGAGAACGCTGTTCGTTGAGTGCTGATGTGGATATGTCCTTGTGCGATGACGTAGGATTGGTACCTGGTAAAGGTTGTGATTTGTTTTGTAAAGTGCAGGCCGGTGACGGGTTTCCATATTTCAGATAATTTTTTTTATTGGTAAAACTAACGACTGGTTTTTAGGGTTCCGTACCTCAAAAGGAAAAAACGGAACCCTTATAGGATCACTCGTGTGTCTGTCTGTCTGTCCGTCTGTCACAGCCAATTTGCTCCGAATCTTATGGACCGATTAAGTTGAAATTTGGTACACATATGAATCTCTGTGACCCAAACACAGACGTGTAACGTAAATAAATGAATTTTGAAAATGGGAGTCGTTTTTGAGGGGTAAATAGACAATTTAAAAAAAAAGTTTCGCAATCTGTACCGTGTGACATATCAAATGAAAGGGACCGTGAGGATCTCATATTTTATTTTTTTCTAATTTTAAAGTAAATTGTATTAAAGTTATTTAAGACAATAGACGGAAATTTACCATTCCCCCCCCTTATCTCCGAAACTACTGAGCCTAAAATTTTGAAAAAAATACAGAAAATATTTCTATACCTATAGATTACAGGAAAATTAATAAGAAGTCTATGATCTTGAAACAACATGGTAAATCTCTCAATATTGTGCGTACAAACTTACATTTTCAGTTGGAATGTATGGGAGAACATGTTTTTCAACTACAATGTTAAGTTTGTTCTTGGGATAAATTCATTCCAACTACGGAACCCTTCATTGTACATGGTCCGACACGTACTTGGCCGGTTTTTATTAACCTTTTAACCGCCCGACTTCATATCAGACGTCGTGCCCGAGAACGAAAAAAAAAGGCAAAATAACTGATAGATCGAGCTGATTTGTCGTAAATATACGAACCTGGCGAAATGGACACGAAAATATTTTAAATAAAAAATATTTTAATAAAAAATATTTTAAAGGTTAAGAAAGAAAGATTAAAAAAGAAAATATTAAATAGGTAGCTTATTTTTGTCTCTAATGCGGATGCTGTACTGTACGTAAATAAAGTTAACAGGAAAAGAAAACCTATGGATTTATCTAAATAAAATCCAGCACCCTAATTAATCAACTTAACACACACACCCAATCAATCACAATCTGAATCATTTTGAAGGATGTTGCTAATCCATTGCTTCATAATTATGTTTTAGCATTGTAAATAACGCAATGAATGTTGTTGAACAGCTGTCAAAATGAAAGCGGTACTGGTTAGTGTTTTACGCAATTACCTCACTAAGATATTTTCTTTTCTAACACAAAAATGTCCAAGCTTGCACTCAAGATGCAAAAACGTCGTAAAATCAAAAGTGACTTATCCAGACTTTAAAAATAGAAATAAGATTTAAAAAAAAGTATGTTTCGAAGATGGTGGATGAAAAAGATTCCTATTTTAAAATAGAATGACGTAAACAACAATGTTTGCTGCACTATTAATTTTAAGTACTTACAACACTTTTATTTCCTGACTGCATCCACGTCAAAGGAACTGGCCAGTGACAAATTATGAGAAGTTAAAAGCTCGCAATAAAAAATGAACTATTCTCGTAATGTTGGAAGTCTGAATAAACATGGAACTTATATTTCTGGATGACCGTGGCAGTTTTTTAAACGTCGGTTTAGCTATCTTACCAATTTCACACATTCCTAACCTAATGTTAGACTGCATCATCGCACTGCTGGGCAAAGGCCTCTCCCCATAACTTCAAACAAACGACCAGTATTCCACTTCCGCTCTGGATCGAAACCAGGGCTAAAGTGGACCAATGGTCGTTTGTTTTCTCCCGCTCGACCCAGAGAATAATCACACTAATATTATAAAGGAGAACGTTTGTGTGTTTGTATGTTTGTTACTTTTTCACGCACAAACGGCTGAACGCATTTAGATGAAATTTGGCTAACAGATAGTTTATAATCAGGATTACCACATAGGATACTTTTCATCCCGATTTTCTTTCGAGATCGACACTTATGCGGATGAGACCGCGGGGGCGCAGCTAGTATAACATAATTACACGGCTATTTTTCCCTGAATGGTAAGGCAAGGCTGTATGTTCAGTCACAAGCAGAAATATTCAAAACCGATTCTCTCCTAAAGTACCTATACCTATTTATTTAATGCTGTTACGAACATAGAAGTTATCGAAACCATACTATTATCGCAAAGGCGCAATTTTTTATTACATGAGAAAAACTCTTCTGAATAATGCTCGTGACTGAAGACACCCACATTTTGACAGTTATGTTTAAGGTCCATGTATAGGGGCGAGCATATTTATAAAATATAAATTAATTTGTCAAGTTCGATCGTCAAAAGTTGTAGATATGTACCTATACATATTATACCTACAACTTGTAGAACTTATTTGATCTCGTGCCACTTACAAATATTATGTCAATCAGCTCCTTTTATGTAAAAATACCTATAAAATAAAGTCTAGCTAGGTAATTGAAAGCAATCCCGTTGAGACATATTTTTCTACGCCCAATCAATCTGAATGACTGCCTCCATTTACCTATACAATTTGTTTGTGCTATGTAGTCAAAAATATTTTTCTTCTTCAACCGATCTGATTTATGTCACAAAATACAAGAAGTCTCGATTGCTTACATTACGTGAATAATTGTCTCATGACATTTCATATTTATATTAACAACAAGTCAAGTGAGAAACAGGGGCACGCGCCCCTGCTGGTTTTATCAACTTGACAAAATAACGGTATTTCTTATGTGAGTTTAATATTAATGTACTGTGCCCCGCGTTTCACCCGCATAAGTCTCGATCCCGTGCGAATATCAGGATACAAAGTATCTTATGTGTTATTTTGATGTAGTGTAAAGTTTCATCAAAATCCTTTCAGTAGTTTTTGCATGAAAGAATAACAAACATCTATCCATCCATCCATCCTCACAAACTTTCGCGTTTATAATATTATTATATATTATATTAGTAGGGAATACGATTATAAACACGATCCTTTCGGAACAAATTCTCTAAATGATGGTGAAACCCGAATCAAGATGAGGGACCTAAAGTCCGTCAACCAAGATTTTCGTATTTCGGAGGGTACCCTTACTCCCGATTAATTAACTTTTACGGATGGGTAAAAACACATGGGTAGTAAGGACAACTGCCAAATTGTGTTGTCATTCATTCTTAGTTCGTTCACTAATCTCCCAAAAACGAACAATCATTGATTTTAAGAGGGTATAGTAGGTAGATACCTATAGAAGCAAATAAAACGGGTGACGTACCGATGTGTTTTTCCCAATCATCTTGTTTACTTTTGTAATATTGATATGTAAGATGATGATACAGCCAATTAACAAGCTGTTAACTAATATTGAAGATTAGGTTAAGCTACGGAAATTGACCCGGATGACGGAATCCGAAGGCTAAATAGTTTCAAGGGCTCTCTTTCAACGTTAACCAACAACCAGTTGTCAACAGCCTGTCAGCAACTTTTCGCAGAACAACCGTACGAAACATTATTAATGAACATTTTATTTTGGTGCCACGGTTTTTTCAATGGTCATGTGATATTTTTTCTCCAACAAACATTTTCTTAACCACTGAACAAAAATAATGCAATTATATCTATTATACTAGCAGCAAATTTAAAAAATCGAAATGACAATCGAAACGGAAAGTTTTGACTGACCTGAAACTTGAGACTATCAAATTACTTACAGCGGACTTTCTTCCCCAAACTAATATTAGGAATCTACCTTTAAACTCGTACAGGAATATACACTGCAGTAGTAACGTAAGCTTTACTAAACCCTTAAACTTAAACCGTAATATACCGTATACCGTGAACGAGACAGGTGCTTCTAATTCTCTCAGTTCTCAGCGCTATGCCTTTGATATTCATTATTAACTCCGGATGCGTGATCGATGGCCGATTCGTACTTAGAAGGATTTACTTATTCAACACCACTACAAAAGCTTACCGCATCATTAGCCTAACCTTTTCACAACTATGTTGGGGTCGGTTTAATATTTTACATGAAGCAACAGCCTATCTGACGTCCAAAACTCAGTTACTGGGTAGTACGATACATCTTGGTAAGACCGGTTGCCATTTACCGGGCACAAATCTAGACTTCAGTCTTCTACAGAAACATTCCTGATAAAAGAGCCTATTAACACTTTGTCTGATTTAAAATCGACCTAAGACCTATGTGCTTGTGCATGGTAGATTACGGCTGACTTCCTTTCACAGAGAGGAGGCCTGTGTCCCAGCAGCGGGAACATCATAGGCTGATTACTCGTATGTTATGTAATTAATGGCAATAGGCTTATTCTCTGTTACTAGAAAGAAAAGTATTTATTGCGACTCGTACAGGAGGACTTCAACATTATGAAATGAGGGTGCACTATAACCTTCGGCCTTACCTTTCGGAGAATACAAGCTACATGTTGTTTGTTCGACTTGTACCCCTTACTAATAAACGTTGTATAACGTCTGTAGGTATAGTTACACTAAGCTTTGTTACTAATAAACGTCGTATAGCGTCTGTATAGTTATACACAACGTTTTATCTTCTTCCTTCGAAAGTCAAATTACTGACTACTGAAAGAGAGAAATCGGTGTACATGTAACTATTTATGTGATCTAGTTTATTAGTAAGGTGCAATATAACATACATACATTTTATAGCTTTAGGAAAAACAGTTGACGTCGGTTTTGTCTTGAAAGAAAAATGCGTTCAAACTCAGAACCTACGCTTCTACAATATTTATCATTATGTTTCGAGGTTTATATGTTATTTAACCGACTTCAAAAAAAGGAGGAGGTTCTCACTGATACTAAATCTTGTATAAGAACACTGTCAATTATACATTTGATACTTATCTAAATTCAAATCTAGTTTTGTTGAGAGATTCATGACAAAGTAAATGTAATCTAATCTAAATGAAATTTTTAAGTCACTGTACATTTAGGTACCAATTACTTATTTATAAAAAAGTAACAAACTTTTTTTTTTTCTTATACAGATTGTAATGTCAAAGTAGGTATACGCAAGTCACTTTTTACTTTCAATTTAGATTTATCAACCAAAAACAGAAATATGCTGGTTGAGGGAACTTTCTTGCCTTCATATCAATCACTTTCTCAATTATCAATTCCATGCTAGATGTTCAACTCGAAAATCCAAAGTTTACTATTTATTAGGTACTAATGTCCTAGGTTCGATTCCCGGGTTAGGAAAAGTGTTATTGGGGTTTTCTATCTGGAATTTCTCGGTAATAGCCCGGAGCTTGGATTTGTGCCCAGTTGATGGCAATAGGCTCGCCACCATTGGACTTAAACATAACTACACACACACACACACACACACACACACACACACACCACACACACACACACACACACACACACACACACACACACACACACACACACACACACACACTACACTTATACTTATGTATTTTGACATAAAACGATGGAAATCTAAATACATTGTCTACACATTCTCCTCGAGCAATCAAATTATTTTCAAATTGGGAAAACCTTGGCTTGTGTGTGTAGCTGATGCTTATTTACCTACATTATTTACTATTCTCGTGGTGACAGACGTCAATGGAACCATTGTTTTCCTTCTAATTAGCACAACACTATATCATAGAGAGGTTTTACGAGAATTGGAGGAAATAATTACAGGTTTCGAGAAAATTATATTCGTTCTGTGTTTGTGGTTCTATTGTAGTTATGATAAATGATAAATGATTTATTTTCTGTAAGTAGGTTTGTACAAACACTTTTACACGTCAATCATATTTTTTTAAACTAGATGAGGTCGGCGTTTCCTATCTGACTATTCTGAGAAGAAAAGCCGAAACAAACTCAGAGGTCACAGTCTCTTTTAAAGTCCAGACATAATCTTCGTCAGATCATGTGAAGACCATGTAGATTGGTGTCTGAAATGGTCTTTTGAGGAAAGAACCACACAGATTGAGCGGACCTGTCCAGTCAGTGCACGCATTTGTCAAAAATCGTGCAGCTCAACTCAGAAGTTGAGGAGCTCAACGATTCGACGAACAATACCAAAGAAAGGACATTTGGGTAGGCCGCGTAATTTACTCAAACTGCTAGATCATGATTAAAACTAACTAAGAAGGAAAACAGTAAAAAAGAAATGACCCACATAGTCCTCACATTCACAACAATTAAATAAAAAAATTAAAAATACTTTACAAAGTAAATATTCATGTCATTGTATACATATATAAAAATCATCAATGTCAAAGTGTATATAAAAATTCGGGCATAATCTGTGTATGTGTGTATGAATACAAGATGTAGTTAAACAAACATACAAAACAAAGGACTTGGTTTTTATTGATTTTGTGATTTATTTGTGACAACTGGGCGTATTATGACGTTTAAATGCGATCATAATTCCAGTGCAAGATAGAGATGGAGCTATAGGTACATGACCGATAGCACCTTCCCTTTTTCGGACTGGAATCATATTGGCATTAATTATACATCATAACACGGCCTCTGATTGTGGCAGATTGTCCGAAATGATTCCAGTAAAGAACAGACTAGCTAACATTTGACAGTGACAAGTTGTCGTGTTGAAAATGACACATTTTCAATTACCTAATTTACCTTGGACAGCAAATAGCTATGTGAAGAATAGATGATAGAGAGATAGGTTGCATCCAGGGGCCTTCCGATGGATGCAATCTATCTCTCTGCCAAGAAAAACTATCCTATGTCCTTACATAGGATAGTTTTTTATCGACATACCTCGCGGGCGAAACCGCGGGCGGAAGCTAGTTGACATATATATTACTGAAATCATTGCGGTCGTCTATTTGATTTAAATTGAAATTTACTCAAAGAAAACTCCAGTCAGACTAAATGGAATCCATAATTATTCTGTAAGGATCTAGCCTAATACACCAGTCTCATTATTATAATCAAGTAGCCCGCAAATGTATTATAAAAGGGGTAGGCAGATATGTATGTATTTACTAGACCTAGTCACTTTTCACCTCGGAGTACGTTATTAGGGGTGAACCCGTTTTCGCTAACCCAATCACCGGGCTGCTTCTAAAATATTCCTATTTTGAATACCTCGTAACACTTCCTGAGCAGGAAATAAAACCCAGGACTGCACAAGCAGTTGTGATTGTAACCATCGATCCAAACAAACCAGTAAACAAAAATAAAACAAATGAAACTCGACCGAAAAAAAAAAAGCATTTTACTCAAAAGAAAACACCAGAAAGACTAAATGGCATCCAAATTATTCTGTAAGGATCTAGTCTAATACGCCAGTCGCATTATTATAAACAAGTAGCCGCTCAAAAGGTCTCATTTCCACTTGGGGTCTCCGGGAAATATATTCTCACATAGAAGGGATCTTGACCCCAAGCTCTCGGGTGTTTCGGCGAATTGAAATCTTTTGATGTTGCATAATAATGTTTTGGGGATTTAATTTAAGGTAGACAAGCATTTAGTTTGCATGTTTTTGTAATCTATGGAAATAAATGATTAATTAGAAAGAGACAAAAAACTACTGGGAATAAAATTAATGCATCAGACACAACCAAAGCTTCTGAAAATTAAAAAGAGCCTCAAGAAAATGCAATGTGATTCTAAACGTAATAATCACACTAATATTATAAAGGTCGAAAGTTTGTAAGTGTGTTTGTTTGTTTGTTACTTCTTCACGCACAAACAGCGGGACCAATTTTGATAAAATTTGGTCTTGAGGTAGCTGATACCCTGGATTAACACCCTTATATCTCGGAGAGTTTTGAAGGTAAGATATTCAAAGGCTCAAAAGACTTGTATTTCCAAGAGCTGTAAGGTGCAAAAAGAATTATTCGGGAAAGCCAAAAACAAAAAAAGTCATGGTCGAAATAGTGAAAAAAAAATATTTTTTTCCGAATTTTAGATTTTAGCGCTCGATATTTTGGAAACGAAGAATGATATCAAAAATTTCAGAAATATTTCTCTGGACAATTTAGTCAGTTACAATTTCAGCCTAAAACAAAGACGATCTGGTTAAGGGTTTGCCCTGTAGTCTAACCTTTTTGAAAAAAGTCAAAAAGTCAGAACGACATTTTGACATTTTTATTTTGTAACCTATTCCTTATCCCAACTTTCTCGTCGCTCGGCGACAATATTTTTTAGAATTCCGTAGATTTATTTCCAATGTGCTCGATAGTCGTGTGAGGTACGAAATCTATGATTTTTTTCAGTCCGTTCACAGTTATTTTACTCCTGATAGCAGCAATCTATATCTATTTCTTCATCTTCTATCTATATATATAAAATGGTAAACTGACTGACTCACTGACTGACAGACTGGGTGACATCAACACACAGCCCAAACCGCTGGTCCTAGAGACATGGAACTTGGAGGGTGTGTTCTTTGTGAAGAGTAAGTATCCAGTAAGAAAGGATTTTTGCTAATTGCACCCCTAAAGGGGTAAAATAGGGGATGTAAGTTTATATGAAAGTCCGTCAGTTTTGAAGTTAGGATCTTCAAATGTTTAGGCTGTGTTAGCGTTTTTGATAATTCCACCCCCGAAGGGTTAATTATAAGAATGAGAGTAAAGATCACTGTGATTTGGATAGTGATTTATAAGTAATCAGAGGTGAAATAACTAAGAATGGACTATATTAGGACTCCATACTAATCTAGATAGTAAGGATGTCACTGAAACGAATCTAAAATTCAGCAAACATAAATCGAAAAAATCGATCAATACTTTAAAGCATGTTCCAACCACTGGAAAGTACTTTGTAAACAAACACGTCCAAAAGCCTACCCTTTTCAATTTATCTATTCTATTTAATAATATATTTACACGTAATCATTGTAAACAGGTTGTATCTACTATTATTCACTTTGTTATCACTATTATCTAGTGTTATTGTGCCATAAAAGGATGTTCAAGTATCACATCCTAATACCTTTTTAACCTGAATATTGAAATACGCGATACCATGCAACTACTGGCCGACTTTCCTATCAATTACATAATATTTATAGAAATGACTGTTAGTTGTTGACAGATTATTGATTCCTAGTTTTGGAAATAGGCTTTTATACAAAGAATATCCTGTTTTATTTGATGCTTAAATTAAAAATTAACACCCAAAATTCACTCCTACAATAAATTCACTCTCAAAATTAATAAAATGAAAGTATGACTCAATGTGATTAGCATCCTACTTACTGAGCTAAGCAAACTCATAGCTTCAATTTTATTCTTCATTACCAGCTGGGCCCCGCGGCTGCCGCTTATGTCTCGATCCCGTGGAAATGTCGGGATAAAAAGTATCCTATGTGTTAATCCAGGTAGTGAACAATCTGTGTGCCAAATTTCATCGAAATCCGTTCAGCCAGTTTCTCGTAATTGAGTAACAAACATCCAAGCATACAAACTTTCACATTAATAATATTTGTAGGATTATTTCTTAACACTGGAAACTGCATAAACTTGTAGATTTTCCTCAAACAACCGGAAAACTGCAGCCATCTTTCACTACTCGATAAATAACAGTCTTCAGGGAAATGTGTAAAGTAAATCAAAACCAATAAAAGCAGGATATAGAAGCACTTAGCGGTTCCGGATATAACAGTTTTGTTAGATAAATAGCGTATCGGAATTCTTTCTTCGCCGCAGCTCTTCTACTCGTTTTTTCACGCATAAGTAATGAACTGTGAAGAGAAGATGGGTTCAGACACGTCAAATACATACGCGGATAAAGATTATCGAAACCGAAATAAGAGCTCTTTTAAAACGTGCAATTAAAAATAAGGCTAAGCAACTGTAAACCGAAAAGACATGATAATGTTCCCCTTTTGAACACGCAAACGTAACCTAACATCACGCCTGTAATCCCCAAAGGGTTAGGCAGAGATGTATCTATAGTACACCCACATTTCGCCATTTATAGTTAAGTCCCATGTAATAGGGGGCGAGCCTATTGCCATAAACGAGGCACAAATCCAGACTCTGGGATGCTTCAGACTTCTTGTTGGAAAAACACCATAACACTTTGCCTGACCAACCCCCTTTGGAATTCCATCTAAAATAGTGGTTACTTGAACTGAATACCCCTTCAAATAACTTTAATACTTAAGTATAATCGACATTATACCCATAAAATAAACGTATAGCTGACCCGGCGAACTTCGAACCGCCCCGCCAGCCGCCCTGCCCCCTATTCTTAAATCTCTGTTATCTTCTATGATATTCATTTCAATTACATACTGTACAGGACAATTTTGATATACATGACACGCACAATGGATCTAATGTAATTAATTGTATAAAGAATAATACTGTATTGTTTAAAATAGCTTGGTAAAAAACCATTTCTTTTTTGGTATAATTAAAAAATAAAAATGGTTACTGTGGGTTATCCTTAGGAGATAAACATATACCATTGCGGACTTTTTCATCGATCTTTTTAAGACGTACAATTCCGTAGTACATGCATATTATGATCTATCTGGTAAGGTTTAGCCAGCGTTTGCAATGTAAGCGCACAAAAATATGTTTCTTACGACGTCATGTTACAAAACTTTGAATTTCTCGGCTTTTCTCTACTAAAATATGCATATATTAGACATATACACTTTCCTGTTGAATCACTATCTATTGCTGAAAACTGCATTAAAATCCGTTGCGCAAGTGATCTAAGCTTACAGACAGCGGGAGCGACTTTGTTTTAAACTATGTAAAGAAGATTACACAATTAAAGGAAATATACCTAATAATTAATTCCAATTAGCAATATAAATGATATTAAATAAACAAAGTTCTCTTTGAATCTGCGCCAACGCCGGATATCCGTAGCATTTGTTTATACCATGTCAAATGACTGGATCAACATATGTATGTATACCATGGCATATAAATGTACCAAAAAATTAATGACATATTGGTACAACAGATGTTCAAGAAATATGACATCACACAGGAAAGCGGTGTCGAAATTAAACCAAGGACCGCAATAAAAATAAATTTGAAATTTCATTTCCTTCATGAAATCATGAATCAGTTAATTGGATTTTTAATAATGCTCAATTTTATAGCTCACCGGGTGTTAATATTATGTTATCCTCATTATTATCAATGCTCAGTTTATGAAACTGTCAATCTATCGATTTAAAAAAGCTCACTCTGACATGTTTACTCGTACTATTGTAATTTAACAAATAATTGAAATTTTAATCTAATAAATATGATTTATGTACGAATTTTATTACCTTCATTTATTTAATTCAAGTACCTAATCAATAATTTTGCATGCTAGTTTTAGCGAATTGTTTTAGAAACTGTTTAAAGAAAACCCGACTATCTGTAATGTACCTAGGCACTACAATTCTTGCAATTTGTCTGGTGTTTAACTTCGTGAGTGGAGAACATGAAAACTGCTTGTTCATTTAAATTATATGTTTTATGCACGAAAAGACTCAGCATCTTCGCAAAATAGCACAAAATAAAAAGTTGGAATATTGTTAGAAAACATAATAATATTATTAACACAATGTTAACGGAAACTTAAATAATGTCTGCATAATGCCATACCATAATCAATTTAATATAACGTTCCCACTGCTGGGACACAGGCCTCCTCTCCTCTCCTTTGTGAGAGGGAGTGGTCCGTAATTCATCATGCGGGCACAGTGCGGGTTGGTGGATGTCACAAGTCTTCGAATTTTTAGTTCTAGGACAAGCCGGTTTCCTCACGATGTTTTCCTTCACCGTTTTGAGAGCAGTGGCCATGAAATAATTTACACAAAGTAAAGCGCCTGTCTGGGATCGAACCTACGACCTACAACTCGTAAGTCGCGGCAGTTATCACTGGGCCACCACTGCTCTGTTAAATAATATCTCACCACCTAAGAAATTAACCTTAAAATTTAAAAACGATGAAATTTACAGGAAAATGTGTTAACCTTTTCATTCATCTGTGAAAGCCATAAGCCTCATGCAGATTTTATTTTTAACTAACGTACTTTAGGAGGGTCAATGCGACACGTGCCTCGTAGATAAAAATAACATAAACGTGCTACGTTCACTATCAGATTATACGCTGAGCGACACAGTAAGCTGTTTTCCCCTAACTATATTTTAGAGTTCAGCTATTTTCGTCTACTTAGCTCTAGTTTAGCGTAATTTTGATATACTTAATTTTATTCAGAATTAAAATTAGATGTAGGTATTTATATAACAACATAAATCTAATTAATTAATAAAAAAAAACGCAAAACGGTAACTTAACAAAATAAAATATGGCATCTAAAAATTCTTCCGTAGGTACTTAAGTTGAATTTAATAATAATTTAAATAATATCTACGAAATTCACGAAAAAGTTCTCATTCTACGAACAAAAATTGTCACGTACATTATTTTGTTGTTTAAGAATACGATTTTCTATGCTATTTTTATCTTCGCCAATTTAGTGGGCGACAAATTGGCTGTCTGAAAGAGTCCTTTGAAAAAGAATCACGGTGAAATGAGTCCGACTCGAAGCTCCAACGATCAACTTTGATAGGGAACCCAAAAATTTACGCCTTTGTAGGTTACAAATTGGAAATGCAAATTCAATGTTGACAAATGAAGATCAATCTACTTGAATTCCGCGAAAGTCAAATTTTTGGAAAGCTCGTAATAAGTATAGAAATCAACTGAGCACTTCGTTGAACAAACGGATTTGCAAGTAAAATCTAAAAGTCCTAAAAATCATAAAATATACATTAATCTATGAATTGTAAGACTTCCAAATGGCTTTTTCAACACATTAAAATGAAAAATCCTTCAAAATGAATCGAGGTTTTCAAGCAAGGCAAAAAAAGCAGTGGTCGAATTTGCAATCGTTTTCCTCTTCACGGATCACAAAGAAACCTCAAGAAAGGGTTCACACAGTCACACAATATACTCACAAATTGAGAAGGAAATCTTTTAAAGTCAACTTTATTCCAATATTCATATAAACAACACTGATTTGAAATATCCAAAATCTTCCACCCTAGCAATATTTCTCCATTATTTTCTTAAATAATTTCATCAGGCTCGAAGAACCATAATAGTATAAGAATATTAAACTGGTCCTTCGAGCCCTCAAGCATTGTCCAATTCCCGCTGAAACGTTTTCCTTGTACAGCAAAGGTCATGTTTCCCTACGATCATGTAAGACCTTATAATTGTACGATTCCATTCCCCCATATATCTTGCCACTAGTCTCTAAGCCTGCATTTCGAAAAGTCAAGGATACATCCTCGCTTGAAGGACGGATCGAAGGACGAGTCTTAGATTTTCGTGCGGAATCAAACCAATTGAGACCACAGCAAGGTCAGTAGATTGGTATTTCTTTAATTATAGGGAACATGATGTGGGGTTGATCCGTTTCGGTTGTTATGCGTGTTGTTGTTGATTTTCAATTTTCCTGCAAATAAATGATAGTGCCCATTCTCTTGTTCACAAACTGAACTTCGTTCAGTGCAACTGTGCATTTTTTTCTTTCTACTTCATTAAGAAAAGGACAGAAGATAAATTTTTGATTAGTCCTGTTAAACTAATCAGCACCTGAAACTAAGAGTAGGTACTCCATACAAGTTTAGACGTGATTAAAAACTTGCCTACTAAAATTACGTCAATTTACATCAGGCGCTGATTAATTTGACAGGACTAAACTAAAATTTCTCTTCTGTCCTTTTCTTAATGAAATAAAAAGAAAAAGATGCAATGAACTTAAATTTACTTTAGTTTGTGAACAACAGAATAGGCACCAATGTATTTCTATAGATTTACTTAACGTTGTGACTTTATTTCTGTCTTAAGCACCTTGGTACTAATTTAAAAGGTCCTGTCTAAAAAGCTAAATAATTTCTGATGCTAACTGCGAGCTTTTTCGTCTCAAACTTTTTATCTTCACAGAATTTATTTAGATCCTTTCCTTAGTAGATGTCCAAGTCATTTAAGAGAACTTTAGCTGTCAAATTAAACGTTATTAGAGTTTAGAGAAATCTTCCGGGGTATTTTCCCCAGAGGGCCTAGGCAGAGATGTACAGACGTAGACGCCAGCACATCAACCTACTACAATCTTTCAAATTTCTTTAATAGACTTTCAACTTTATCGCTAAAGCAAAGGCTGAAAGTTGATTGGGATTAGACAGTTTCGGGTAGTTTGATGTGCTGGCGTCTGTACCTATTAGCTAATAGTAATTCGACGTAAATGTAGCTGTAATATATAATTTAAAAAAAACCATGACTTGCATATCAAAATAGTAGACTATGATCATAATTTTATCATTAATAATAAGATATATTTTTCCTAATCCAATCTTATAACATTCATTAGCGAAAGCTGTGAATGTTTTCAATTGGAGAAACCGAAGGACATTTTTCTCGCGTTTAATTGACTCCATTTTTTTACTATGGTTGAGAGATGTTCTCTTACTCTAAAAGTCAGTCTAATTAATTAATGCTACGATGGGATTAATGAGCTAAAACTCTCAATTATTTTTAGGCGACTACGGGAAAGCCGAAAGTAAGGGATAATCAAACTTGCAAAGCATTTATTTCAATTAAACCATTTACAGGCACATTTGAATTGTCAAAGAGTCGGTCAGTTAGAAAGTAGAAGCTAGTTTCCCATTCCGAAACGTAGATCTCTATGAAGTGGAATGGAATGGTAAAGAAATCGTAATCTACACGATTTAAGCCTTAAATGTCTATGTTTAAAAAAGTTTTTTTTTCTATTTCATGTAACTTTAATAGGGATTTAACATTTTGGTATATGTTTTTTGACTCTTTGATCGAGTATCGTTTATACGGAATACACAATTCAATAAATTTTTCTCCATACAAAAAAATTGCAAACTTAAATCATTTTTTTTAAGTTTTTTCGACATCACGGCGCAACGCTTAAGAGATATTCAATGGAATTTACTTTGAAACATAGAGAATATATCAAAGTTTTATACTCAAAGTAGTTTTTAAATTTAATTCATTTATTTTGTTAAAAAGGAGTAAATTCGTTTTGGCACATACGTTGTTTTATTCCGAGCGCACGCTCATTATAGCCATCTCTCTTAAAAGTAATTGCATCATTTTCGCTCGCTTAGTAGGCTTTCGAGGATTTTAGATTTTCGAGGTAGGCCCTTAATAACTTAGTATTGACGTGTGACTCCGAACTATACAAACCGAAAAAAATCGATAAATCGATTATAGTTTTTTTTTTTTTTTTGTATAAACCGTCCTTTAGGTTTCCTTTCCTTCAGGTTACACCATTTTAGTTGGCGTTTTTGTTGTATTTATGTTTAAGTTTTTTTTCTCTCGTGTCGTCACGGAATAACTATCTACATACATGAAAACAGCTCATACAGTAAACCATACTTAATTTTGTAAATGCGAAAGTGTGTCTGTATGTCTGTTACCTCTTCACGCTTAAATTGCTTAACCGATTTAGATGAAATTTGGTATAGAGATAGTCTGAGTCCCGGGAAAGGACATAGTATAGTTTTATTCCGATATTTCCACGTTATCGACACTTATGCGGGTGAAACCGCGGAGCGCTGCTAGTAAAATATAGGCAAGTCAGCAAAATGGTAGCTGTATTGTCTCTGACTGCCCATACCTACTTCTTTTTAAACTCTTTACGTCTTTAACCTCAATTCACATCGAACACCTAAAATAAAAGTCAAAGACAGTGCTGTCTAGAAAACATTAACATTAAGATTTCAAGGAAAATTTCCGTAATTAAAAACGTACAAAATCTAGTCGAAATCTCATCTCAATGTCGAAAACTTATCAAAAATGTAGGGAAATTAGAGGTATTTTTGACAGATTGAGATTGAGAAAAGGGGTTCTGAAAGGCCACTTTGGCAGAATCATAAAACAATTCATATCACGCAATTCATCTGTTTGACAGTTTCACACCCATACATCCCTGAAGGATTAGGCAGAGGTGTACCTATAGCATTTTACTAAGCTCCATACAAAACTGTCATACAGATGAAATTGAGTGATATGAATTGTTTTATGATTCTGCCAAAGTGGACTTTTTAGACCCCCAGATAGTGAACTTTTTTTTAAATCACGAGAATTGCCCCTCTCGTGATCATTTTCAGAACTACTAAACCCATAATACCGGAAGAAAACAGTTCCACGTATTTGATAAATTGCCAACCGATTAATCATGAGATTGCTCCCCTGCTACACTCACAAGTTTCTACGATTAAGGGACCTAATATTACGAAAACTTAGTTACTTCGCCTTCTTGTGTATGTAATAGAAATGAGTTTTCGTGGTTTACTGTCAGTATGTCATTTCATATTTGATCTGTAATTATTATCTTTTGTTTTTGTCTTTTTATATAAATACACCCAATGAGAAAACAATTTGTCACTAGATCCATCATGGATCCGGCCAATGGATCTTCTGAGATTGAACGATCTTTTTCAATGTTTTTTTTTTTATTCATAAGAGACGACAAAAAAGTAAATGATACAGTAATTTTACATAATATTTAAGCAGGGAATTAGGGCGAGCTCAGGATATACAACATCTTTAAAAGCGTTTACGCCGCACGACTTTTCATACAATCTTTCAAGCCCTTGTTTTTCGAAATGAACTAACCAATTTTAATGAAACTTCATACGCATAAGCAGGATACAAAGGTCTAAAAAGTTATATAAGAACATTTTCGAAACGTCTTATTTAAAAAAAGATAACTGGAAATCTCTCGTTTCTGTGGAAACTTTAAAATCGATCTAATTTGGCTGTAATACTACTTTTCAAAAACGTTCTTAAGTAACTTTTTAGACCTTTGTATAGGTACTGCTTATGCGTAAGAAGTTTCATTAAAATCGGTTCATTTGTATCTACTTAATCCTCATTCACACAACTACTTACCTACATAAGCTAAGTAAGTACCTATACTGGAATGGGTTGCATTAAATATGTAACTCATAAGGTTACAAACATACCTACATACTAATACTGATTTACGGAAAATAATTAATTTTAATATTCTGTCTATGTAATGTTGTCTTGTAATGTTAATTAATTACTTTGTCTACCTACTATTGTAAAGAAGCAAGTTTTTCTAACTGAACAGACAACTGTGCTGCTGTAGAGTTTGTTGCGACACTTATTCCCAGCGAAAGCACTAGGAAGTGGTGAAGAGCGAGCGTTTTTGACGTACCAAAAGTGCTGATTCTTAGCCTAATTTTAATAAATGACTTTTGATTTTGATACGCTACGCTGGCTCGGTTTCCATAGTTCATCTTCGAGGGACCACTGAAGATCAGCGCGGTCCTCGATAACACAGCATCATGCTGAGTGGAAGCCTTCTTGTCACAGTCACGACATGCAGCTACGAACTATAAATTCTATTTTTTTTGCTCGTGGTTATAATAATGTACCTGATCTAAATATTTTTTTATTTTCCTTATTAGTCGTGGTAACTGATCTTTCTGACAAATAAAACCTATTTCTTTGTCTAGACACCGGACACTCAGCTATTGTGTGAACATAACCTTAGCCTCTTACGACGCCATAAATAAAAGAGGTTACAACCTATACTTGGCTGAAAATTAACTCTTTTCCCTACAAATTAATGTTTACCAAAACGCCAGATGTAAACAATGAAAACGTATTTAGTGTTATTAAACAACGTTATTACAAACAGGAAATCTTTTTTAAGATTACGATTCAGAAAATAATAACGTGGATATCAAGAATTCATTCCTCTTTCTGAATTTCCTGCGGGAACAATTCTTTATCAAACGATGCTTTACTTCTTGCAACGCTAATGCCGTCGAAGTGGCCGAATTATAATAATAATAATGCTTTATTGAAAATAAAGTAAGTCCACAGTTACATAAGCGCACTGCCTCCAGTAGTGCTATTCTGTAAAAATCTCACCGTGATAACTCAGGTGAAGTGAGCTTAAAGTGAGCTGTCATTAGTATCAATCCATATAGCATCAGATGGAATGACAGCTCACTTCACTTAACTTATCACGGTGAGATTCTAACAGAATCGACCGGCTGAACTAGTTTGTTAGCCTGTATCTCAGGAGACAGTTTTGGCCGAAGCTTATCTATATATCTATATAAAATTAATAAAAGGGAATCACCGATACTTTGAAGAAGACTGAGACTATGGTTAAGTAAGTAAGTAAGATAAGATTTACAATAAGTAAGTTTGAAAAGTACAAGTAAGATTTTTTTGTGTTATAAATGTAGATATTTGCAACTTTCCATTGTAATTTGAATATTAATAAACCAATGAGCAAACAAAAAGCACGGTACGTGTTCCACGCCCACGCCACGTTTCGTAAAACATTTTATTTTTTAATTATTATAAATTAAATTCATCAAAAAATATCAATACAATGTGACATGTTCGGTGAGCCACAAACTAAGTGACGCTTGTATCTTGTTTCACAATTTAAAAATAAAACAATTTATTCCAAGCTGTTAGCATCGAACCAATAAATAACGTTCAAATAAAATACCACGCAACACTATTATCAAACAAAATTTATTCAAAAACAAAACAAAGGAAATTAAAATAAAACTAACAATGAATGAAACAAAAAAACAAAACACTATCGATACGCTGATAGTGTTTTGTTTTTTTTTTCACAAAATACTCTCTGTATTTTGTTGTATCATCCACTAGCAGTAAAAGTCACCAAAGCGAATTAGGTCATTGCGGTCCTCTCATGCGACGGGTCAGCAGACATTACTTATGCACGGTTATGAGCTGGTCCTGCGATGATATTGAGGCTTGTGTTCATTTTATGGAACGAAGGGCCAGAAACTACTATCAGATTCTTCCCCACGTACTTAGAGCTCAGTAGGTAAATGTATTAAGCACATTGTTTGTTTGTGTTGACTTTTTGAAAGGTTATTTCATTCTCAGAATGACCACTTGCGTTTCTGACGACTTGCTAGTAATCCATCTAATTGTATCTTTAATATTGATTGGTCCTTGACAGCTCTGGACAAAGAGAACAAGAGAGCACTGTAGGCCTTTACCATAAATGGTTAATGGGTCAAAACCAAAATTTTGTACTAGGTATTTCATAACAGTTTCATGTCCACCGACTTTTCCATATTCCTAACAAAATTCTGTAATACGAATGCTATTTAAAACAATGGATTTCATAGCGGAATACTTCCATAAATTCAATATTTAATTTATTTGTTGGTGTTTTAGTGATATTCAAGAAATATTATGAAAATGATAAAAAGGAATGGAAAAGCCGTATTATTCTCCCTCAAAAAACATGTGTCCTACTATCGATTTCAATGTTTCAAACCGAAAAAAACATCGAAAAGGGTTTTATTTATTCAATATAGTATTTATAATCAAACCAGCATAATGAAGTCTCCGTTCACTCAATATCTAGGCAATTTTTATGTATAAATAATAATAAAAAATAAAAAACAATACGTCTCAAAACGAGTTCATTTATGTTACTTCCTTTATGTAACGCATTATTTTCTAATAAAATACTTTTTTTTAAACTTACTACTTTCAAAATTGACGGAAATGTCATGCCATTGCACCACCAATCACTGCGTGGCAGCCATATTGTTGTATTGTCAAGCAAGTCAAAGGTGTAGTGTGTGGAGTGAAAAAAAAACATTTATTGGTTTTTCCTTGATAATTCCTAAAAAAATAACATGTACGTATGTTTGATCTAAATCTTATTATCGGAAAACTATTTTGTTTGTGCTATTCAGTGGCTTACGAGCTGTAATCATTAAGTGAATAGTGTGTCTTGAATTGAAATAAAACACTCCAAAAACATCGTCCATGTTTCCGTTATTTTACATTTTTATGTTACGTCACATAATAATTGCATTAAGGTGTGTTCACAAAGACAGGCATGTACTTTTTATAAGTTATATTATCATTTACAAATATTTTTCTTTACAATATGTTTGGTTACCGGTTACGGATATTAACAATATTTATTTTATAATTATGCATTTATTTTAAGAAAAAGATTTTAAAGAAAATGAATAATTTACTCAAGTATCGCCAAAACAAATTTTATTAAACCACATGCAACCGGATAAAATGGCCGCCATTCGCGGGTGTTGGGTTAGGAATTTTTATAAACTTGGATTTGTCGATAAAAAATCCATACTAATATTATAAATTATGTTATGTTACCTTTTCACGCCTAAACCACTGAACGGATTTCGATAAAATTTGGCAGAGAGATAGATTGCATCCCGGGGAAGGACATAGGATAGTTTTTATCGGCATACCTCGCGGGCGAAGCCGCAGGCGGAAGCTAGTAGTATATAATATGCCCTTAAAGTATCGGTAACCGTTAAACAAACACATTGTAAGTTTAAATAAAACAAATTCGATTCGGTTACACAATTTATTACATAAGAACCGCTGGGCCGATTGGATTTGTCTTGTTCGTCGGGTCAGCTAGTTTATCATAATATCGGATTTATCGAAACCTGTTACTGAAACTCATACCGATTTTGTGTTTGGTTCACAGATAATATAATATGCCTTTATCGGCTGCAGAAAGGCAGAAAAGGTATCGAGAGCGGTTTAAAAATAATTATCCCGAAAAATGGAATCGAATACAAGACAAAAATTTGACCAGAGCAAAAAAAAATTTTCAAAAAATAGGAGAGCTATCAGAGGAAGGGAAGGAGACCAGACGAAAGTAGTGGAGGAATTTCAACTTAAAAGAAAAACTTAAATGCGTCGAAGTGGGTTTTTTTTATGTCAATCTTACATTACAGATTGTTTCATTTTTATTATGAATAAATATAATTATAAAAAAATACTTGACTGTGAACATCCTTACATTATGAACACAGCCCTTATTTTCCTTTATGTTACTTTTATGTTACTGTGACATAAAAATACTTAATTGAAATGGTACAAAATTTTGGTTTTGACCCTAATAGAAAAAAAATAAAAAGTATTCGTGTTTTCTAGTAGTTCACTCTTAATATGAAACTCAAATAACATAATACAATACGACATTTTATCCTGACAAAGGACATCATTCGTTTCGTAGGTACGCCAAAATTAAAGTGCCGCCAGAAAAAAAAGTACTATTTTCTTATGAGAAATAACATCTCAAGCATTTTTTACTATTATAATGAAAGTCTACAATTAAACTCTCGGCTGCTATTTGAGATTGAAAATGCCAAAAATCGTAATTTTTATAACAATATATTATTTTGGATTCAAATACCTCATGCCTAATTAGGGCCGCACTCATTCGAGGCATATAAGTCGCTAAAGCAAAAATATTATTGTAACTGCATTACAATTAAAAAGCTATTTTTATTTTTAAACATCTTTTATTCATGATTTTTAAATCTTTATGTTTCCTAGTTTCTTCTCACTCTACAAATTTTACTAACATTCTATCTTTATAGAAAATGTCAATAGCACTTTTTTTTTTTTTTTTTAAGGATGGGAAATCATCCAATGACCCCTTCCGCTCTGGGTGGAGCGGAAGGGAGTGTCAGACTCTTACTGACTAAAACCCATCCGTGTTCCTTCCTTAGCCCTTTGTATTCCGGGGCAGCGGTAACCCTTTCGGACAATCCCGCTGCCCCGGCAGGCTTCGGCCCTGACGGGCCCCTCCTTCGATGCTGACATCTCTTTGAGGCGCGCGTGGAACACATACGCGCCGTCCGGCACGGGCCTGGTCCTGATCGGATGGCGAGCTACCCATTACTCGCCGTCCGCAGGCCCGCGCCTACGGTGGCCGGGAGTCGTCACGCGGCTCCCGACGCCCGGAGCGTCTACCGTGGCGGCTGGGACGGGCGGCCCTCTCGGCTCTCTCCCTCGCCCATCCCGCCACCTCCTTCGCTAGCATGACTGCTTCGCAGAAGGAGGTGACTGCCTCCCACTCCCTCTCGCCCCGGACCATGGCTTGGACCAGGGCCGGGCGCGAGAGGTCGCCGCCGCTGCCGATCGCCTCTACGAGGACACGGCGGTGCTCTGCCCAAGCGGGACAGACCTCCACCGTGTGCTCCACCGTGTCCTCTGGGCGATCCTCGCAGTGGTGACACCCGGGCGTTTCCTCCCGCCTGATGATGTGCAGGAACCTCCCGAAACATCCGTGTCCGGTGAGGACCTGCGTCAGGCGGTAGGTGAGGGCGCCGTGACGCCTCTCTAGCCACTCCTCAAAGAGGGGCCTTACCGCCGCTATCGCGGCGTGCCCTGCGCTGGGTTGCGACAGTCGCGCTTTCCATGCCGCCATGAGATCGCGCCGGAGGTCGGTCCGCTCCGCAGCAATTTGCCGCGGAAGCGGGTTTTCCCCCCGGCGTAGTGCCTCCGCGCGCCACTCAAAGAGGCGCGCGAGGACTATCGCCTCCAGATCCCATGGCGGCAGTCCGGCAAGGAGGCTTGCCGCCTCGCGCGAGATCGTGCGGTACCCCCGTATTAGCCGTATGGCTACCACCTTTTGGGGCGCGTTCAAGTAGTGGGCGGCTCGAAGCCGCAGTGAACGCGCCCACACATGTCAATAGCACTTCAAAAATCAGCTGTTAAATAATACGTCATTGTGTTAAATATAGATTGTTACGTAACCTCACTTTTACTAAATCTCTTTTATCTCAGCTCTGAGATTTCCAAAATCCACAAAATTATCAGCCGTGGTTTGATAATATAATAGCTATCAATTGGCACCAATTTCATATTTTTCCATCCAGACCCAAGATTGTATGAAATCGATTTAGTCTCCTTTTCCTCCAGTCATAATTCCACGAACTGCGACACGTGTCGCTAATCTCAATTCTATGCACGTCCATGGCAAAAAACAAAAGACAACCGAAAACATACAAAACCCTCCCTTTTATTCCACATTCAACTGATTCCTCATTTAAAATCCAACTGTCAATGACCCAAAACTTGTGCCACAGGCCAGTAGGACAATGACGTCACAGATGTTACCAATGACATGAACGTGATCAATCTGTGACATCTGAGCTTACCGTAGTTCAGGAACCGTAATTTAAGATAATCCCTTAAGATTATCGGTAACTGTAAGGAAGAGGTCGTTGTAAGTTTTGAAGGCGACGTCCTTTAGCGAAGTTTTGTTAAAAAAAATGTTTCTTGGTGGAAGAAAGTTTGTGTGAAAAGTTTGACGTTAGGACTATGGCTATTTCGGTACCAGTGCTTAAACCTTACAGCTGGTGGCACATTAATAACTCTAAGTATACTTCCACGGTGTGATTTTTTGAAGATCTACTACTTAGGAAATACGAGGACATAAATAATGGTTTCTAACTTTAACCTGAACACAAAGAATATGTTGTTTTTTTTTTTTGGAAACTTCATTTGATATTAGGTATAATGAAGGTAAGAAAATATGCTGTTCCATTTACAAATGCTATAAATAACACCGGAGATCTAATTACCTGAAACCTCTAAAAATAGCAACCCTAAAATAAAATTCATCAATCGAACGAAATCAATACGAACATCGTAGTTGACACACTACAGGGTGCTTACTCTCGAATATAATTCCGATAGATCGACATTGGAATTGTCAGTCAAACGTCATTGATTGGCTGGACTCACTGAGTCTAGCCAATCCCTGACGTTTAACTCAACCAACTGACGTTTGACCAATGTCGATCTATCGGAATTATATTCGAGAGTGAGCACCCAGGATGGATGAATGAACGAATGGAAAGTAAACAATAACAAAACAGAAGGGGGTGAACGAATTAACACGGTCAATGGTTCGTGAAACGGGAATGCGTTGTCGGAAGAAAATGATGGCGTACGTGCGTATTCGTCGCACAACTAGCGAGAACTGATGGATTATGCTCTGGTGGGTTGACTGTTGTGTTTCGTGTTTGACTGGAATGGTACTATTTATTTACAAAACAGATTTCAAA
Organism: Gortyna flavago; assembly: GCA_963669345.1. Taxonomy (NCBI): domain Eukaryota; kingdom Metazoa; phylum Arthropoda; class Insecta; order Lepidoptera; family Noctuidae; genus Gortyna; species Gortyna flavago. Next base: position 15,323,552 of record OY770131.1, on the reverse strand, counting down.
GCTGCACAGCTTCTCCAAAAGCCCTGGACGCACTCTCAGGAAAGAATTGTTGAATAAAATCTGTCGCTAATAGTAACAACACACGCAAACAATGTATCTATTTTAATTCTCATGGTTCAAAAGCTCACAAGATACTCATGAGTAGTATGTTGAATAGCTATTGTAGGTCCAGAAAGAAAATAAAGAAAACGTATTAATTGAGACTGGCACAGGAAGATCACAAACTAAACATAATCATAAAAATATAAAAAACAAAATAAACGTCTCGTATATTGTTTTAAAGTTTTAACTGAATTTCTCCCCAGTAATGTGCTGCGCTTTTTAATTCAGCAAGTTTTCCCTTTACTACGTGTTTTCGACCCAATTAAATGGATACACTTAAAAACCTACTTCATTGTGTATTATTAATGTTCATACATAGACTTATAAAAAACGATGGACTCCGCGCCACGCATATCGAAAGTGAAGCACAGTAAGTATGCCAGACCGTTTGTACAAAGACGCCTGACGCTCACATTTACATCATAGTATGACGACCGGCCGCCATTACGTGACACGACAGCGTCAATCGTCAATTAAGTCAATCACGCACACATAGATCGGTACGGTGCTTCACTTTCGATATGCGTGGCGAGGAGTCCATCTTTTTTTTAAAGTCTATGTGTTCATATTATAATTATGTACATATCATCTGCTTTCATCTGCCCTACACTTAAAATATAGGTCGTATCACACACGGAATAATAGATTAAGGGTGGCCTTTCGAAGATATCAATCGAGTTTTCGGTTGTATACAAATTGTCGATTCGAAACACGTACAAGCGTTATCTTTGCGGAGAATGATGGATGATTAGTATCACAACTGAATGGCATAAAAATAAACTTTTATTGTGGTCGTACATACATATATGTCATTCGCACCACTGAAAACAATTTTCTAGGATGAGTTATTTTCTATTTGACACAATCTTTTTCGCCTGTCACATGAACGTTTTTTACATTTAGTAATTTTTCGTTGTTTGTTTAAAAATTGTTTAAAGAAACTATTTGAAATACATGGTTGCAGGGACATTGACGTGCAAACTATAGGTAACCATTAATTCAGCACATGATTTAAGACCCCTAGCGTGAAATTTTCAACGTTATCAAAAAAAAAACCGGCAATTTCATAGAAAACTGAAATACGAGTTTACGATTTTTTTTTTTAAACCAATCTATAAATCAAACTTTAGCTCTTAACTCTATTTCCCTGCCACTTTACTATGCGTTAAAGCAACGTAAGTAACGCAAATATCTACGATACCCCGCACACCGCAGCGTTATGCGTTCTGTAACGCAATACACGCGACATAACATTATGACGTTAGAACTCGGCACCGGTTCTTTAAACTAGATAGAACTTATTTCGTTAAATTGAAAACGTCAACACTCATATTTTCTCGCAGGGCACCGACTGAAAACCTGAATCGAAAGTCTGTTATAGTGCTTGGCACTTTCATTTATCTGCGCCAGGACAACAGTTTTCATCAAAAGTAATATTACAAACAGAAAATATTGTTATTTTTGTATGTTGGTTTGTTACGCTTCACGCTAAAACGCCTGAACGGATTTTGATGAGATTTGGCATACCGTACTTGTATCCCGATATATCCACTGGATCGAGACGTATGCGAGTGAAGCCGGGCGGTACAGGTTTTTTTAGGTAAAAATTATTTTTAGGTATCATAACAATAATTCACTTAAAAACTTACCCAAGTTTGTTTTAGTTACTTTTAATGAAATTTATTTTGAAGCAATAATGATTTAGCAGCACTGCTTCACGGAATGTTAAGCCTCCTAAGCTTAGTACCTAGTAGTAATATTAGATTGTACAACTATTGCATAAAAGAAGCCACTTTTTATGACTTGGCATTTCCCAAGTCGAATGACACTTGTAGAAATGTAAAAAAAAACTTTAAAAATGTTTGTTGGCGGGAATTAGCGATTTCTCTTCTTAAATTTTGCAACAATTTTAAACAGTGAAAATACTGTTATATATTTTATGCCTGTTTCATTTTCTCGCAATCGAAGTGAAAAGCAGAGTGTAGGTATAACTCGGGCATAAACGAGCCATTTTACCCCTAGACTAAACTATCCACCCGAACTCCGGGGTAAAATGGCTTCTTTTATGCAATAGTTGTTAAATCTACTATCTATCAAAATATAAAAATGTAAAAAAATGTTTTATCTATGTCTAAATAGTCGTAGCTTATAAAGGAGCAGAAGGCTAATTTAGGCTAAGGCTAGCTAGTAGTAAATATGTAGGGCATTGTCTCAGTCCAGAAGTTAAGAAAAAAGTACACGTTTTCTCTTATCACTTCTGTGAGCTAGTGTCCTTTTTTCTACACATTATTGTATAAAATTCAAAATATGCTAATACATATTTCTAAAGTTGTCGACTCGCCCACGAATAAATTAAAATCGTGCGAGTCACAAAGAAGTGACGATTCGCACGTTTCGAGCGAGTAAATTCGTACATAATATTTGTGAGATTATTTTAATTTCTAATTTCAAAACTTAATAATCACCCTATTCAAAAACCTTAATATTTACCTTAATATTTTAGATGGCATTAATGTCATCTTAACCTTGCCTTAAGTATGATCATTTCTAATATTTTTTAATAACGTTAACGATGTATCAACACACTTACGTATGACCTTTACTTTAACAAAAAAACAGACTAAGTAAATAAACGAACTCAGAATGGTGACAGCAAATTAATCATCAAAGCCTTGGATTTGAAACTGGGCTTAGAAAATAAACATTATAAATATCACCGTATTTTTTGGACGAGTTTTTACATAGGTACCTACAGCGTGAATCAGAAATGTGTGGCAATATTGAAGGGGTGATACAGACAAACTGAACAACTTTCTCCGAACAACATTGTAATACAGTATGCTAATATAATCCTTAAAACTAAAGTGACCCTTCATTCTTGCCTTAGAGTCTCGGGATAATGTAGAATAATTGACTAGCTACGACAGTTTATTGAATAAGGAAAATTTTCAATCCTAACAAATCCTAGATTAGGTGCCTTCTCTTAACCAGATCCTGTACTGCGTCATCCAACCAAATCTCGGAACAATAAGGAATCTTTGACCAAAATAATTGTACACATAGTGCCAAGAACAAGTAATAGCTAATCTTAATGGAACGAACTCACATGATCAGATAACTTACGAAAAAAATACAATGAACTCTGAGATAACAATCGTTTGACAGAAGTGTCTTGATCTCAGATTTGTGCTGAAATTAAATTTGAAATTTCACCTACTTACTATTTTATTGGTTTTTATTGCATGATGTGGTCACATATAATTGAGCGAGTACATAGATTTTTGTTCTTGTCCTTTATAATATAACATGTAAGGTCCATTCTTTGTTGGAGATACTAATAAAATAAAATAAAAATAAAATCGTTGGTCTTGTGGTAGCAAACGTGACTTCTGAGGGGTTCAGATTCCAAAATCAGGCGGTTTTTTCATAATAAAATTCACAGCAGCTGTGGTAAGTCTGATTTTTTTTAGATTTGTGCCCTGGTAAAGAGCAGTGGTGGACTGGTAGCCCAGTGGAAACGGCCCCGATTTACGAGTTGTAGGTCGTATATTCGAACCCAGACAGGCGACTTTGTGTAAATAATTTCATTACCGCCATTAGAAATGATGTTTCCAGATAATGGGCCTTCGCGCTGCCCATAATTCCAGCTTATAGTTATTCGATAGATTTAAATGCATCGAGATAGTGAACCTACTTGATTAATTATCGCGTCGCCATCTTGAAGTATGACTTACCTTTTACTTGACGTCATAAGTTTTTGAAATATTCACTCAGTGAAGCGGAATAAGTTGTGATATTTATGATTAAGGAGTGAAAACTCAAAAGCTTGTTGTTTAGTACGAAAGTTTTGAACTCGAGTCTCCTTTAATTAATATCTATATTGTAGTAATTTTCTTCAGTAAATAAAAGTTCAGAGTTAAGTTTTATCGTTTTAAAGTAGAAGAATTCTTAAATTGCAAATCAAGACCCATATTTTAAGACGATCCTCTTGAATTCCGATAAAAACAGTTAGATTTGATACGAATCTAGACTCAAATCTAGCTTAAATCAAAATTCATGAATATTGTTTTACAAAAGGTTTATGAAAGTACAGGGGGCCTAAAAAGGCAGCTTTGGTAGAATCATAAAACAATTCATATCACGCAATTTCTGACTTTTTTACTTTTTTCAAAAAGGTTAGGCTACAGGGCACACCCTTAACCCGATTGTCTTTGTTTTAGGCTCAAATTGTAGCTGACTAAATTGTCCAGAGGAACGTTTCTCAAATTTTTGATATCATTCTTCGTTTCCAAAATCTCGAGAGACAAATACAAAAAACCGGTAAAAAAAAATTTTTTTTTTCACTATTGCGGCCATAACTTTTTTCGTTTTTGACTTTCTCGAATAATTCTTTTTGCACCTTAGAGCTGTCGTGAATACGCGTCTTTTTTGAATATCATATCTTCATGACTCTCCGAGATATAAGGGGATTGCATTTTTCGTGAAATCGGAGCCTACACTGGAGCGAACGAAAAGACATTTTAATGTCAAAAAAATGGCGGCGAATGGATATGCCAGCTTCCATAGAAAAATGTTCAAACCCCAACACCGAGATACATTTAATTATCTTTAACTTTTAGTAAGTACTTATGGCACCTCCACGAAATTTTAGAAAACATCTAACGGTATCCATCGAACAGCTTCCTTCTTTAAAACAAAACAAAAGAAAACTACATTTATAACACCAGTCGACAGCGAGACACTTTTCAATGATTTACAAGCAGCCTGTCTCAAGCGTCAATTACGACCCATTGAGCGAACTTCCTCGTTCATCGTAGAAACAACTTTACGATCAATTTAAACAAATCTAAAACAATTTTGAGTCGTGTGAGATATTAAAGATAATATGATAGGATATATCAGCTCGGAGCTCAAATTGACTGTGGTCAAACATAAATAGGCGAGAATCACGATACAAATTTTTGTCTTGTTCTTTAGGCTTGTCTAGTTACTTAGAGCAACGCTTACAAGTATTTTGCTCGCGGGTTTGCCCGCGTAGAGGGCGGAAATTATCCCACGGGAACGTACTTTAGAGGGATAAAAAACTTTTTTACAAAAAAAACAACCGACTTCCAAAAAAAACTACAAAGTGATAAATAAATAACTTTAATTTCGGAAGTCGATGTCGTTGGTTCTGCATTTTCGTTTATTGACACCTACTTCCGAAATTAAAGTTATTTATCACTTTGTAATTTTTTTTGGAAGTCGGTTGTTTTATTTTTTTAAAGTTTTTATTTTTCACTTTTTTTGTGAGAGAGTTTGTGATTTATCTAAGTTACAATAGCCTAACGTCAACTGCTCATCACCTTTTACAAAATATTGCTTTTCCCAATGCTGGGACGTTAATTGTTGAGGAGTTCTCCTGGTAAGAACCAGGAGAACTCCTCAACAACCGTTCACCATAAGCATTGTGACGAGCATAAATTGCTTAGCAACCATATTAAAGTAATCGAATCGCAATCCGTAAAATATTTATCATTGAGTAGTTCCGATGGCCGTCTGTGGACTTCATCATCAGCTCCACTTTACCAAATGATGATTTCCGAGAGCAAATGCTTAAGTTACTCAAAAAAATATCCAAATCGCTATAGGTTTGCCAATAAAATTTGAGGGTTTCCTTCGATTTCCCTGGGATCCTATCATCAGATCCTGACCTGATGATCATGGGACCACTTGGGAAGTATACCGTTTCAAAAAGAAGAAAAATTTTCCAAATCGGTCCAGGCGTCTTCGAGAAATCGGGGAACATACATAAAAAAAAAAAAAAAGATTCCGACGAATTGAGAACCTCCTCCTTTTTTTGAAGTCGGTTAAAAAGTATCTTATATCCTTCCCAGATCACAGTCTACCTGTGTGCGAAACATATAAATGTGAAATTCGTTCAGCGGTTAAGGCATGCATTATACTGAGTGATGGCCGCTTTGTGTGGATGTGACGACGCATATTTTCCCCCAACAGATTTTTTTTTTTGTTTTTCTTCATTCCCTTTGTCATGTTTACCGTACACTTAAACTTATTTTCTTTCTTTCTTTCTTTAAAAATAAACAAACAGACGGATAGAGTTACTTGTCTTTTATAATAACCAGCTTCTGCCCGCGACTTCGTCCGTGTGAAATTTCGGCCCCCGACCCACCGCGTCGCATCCTATCGCCCGCCCGCGGTACTACTTCGTTTTCACATAACGTTCTTTCTATTTGTCTTTATGCACTTCTCCTATGGGCCCTAGCGTGATGTTAAGTAGACTATAACCTACCTCACGAATTAGGCTATCAAATTCAAAAATAATTTTCAAATTCGACTGGTGGTTTCAGAGATAAGTGCGTCCAAACAAACAAACTCTTCAGCTTTATTATTAGTATAGATATTTATTTATTTAGATTACGTGCACTACATTACAGAATTGAATCCCAAGACGTGTACAGAGCTAATTACAAACTAAGAAATGACACAAAAACATTCACAATTTAAAAAATGTATATACACAAGAAATACACAAACAAAACACAACACAATAACAGAAGGCCAATTCAGGTTAATTTAAAACGTTCAAAATCTAGTCGCAGTCTCATCTCAGCGACAAACAAATTTCAAAAACTTGTCAAATTGTAGGGAAATTAGATGCATTTTTGACAGATTGAGACTGAGATCAGACTGCGAACGTTCTTAAAATTACGGGAATTGCCCCTCAGAACGTTAAAACGTTCAAAATCTAGTCGCAGTCTCATCTCAGCGACAAACAAATGTCAAAAACTTGTCAAAATGTACGGAAATTTGAGGTATTTTTCATAGATTGAGACTGAGATCAGACTGTGAACGTTCTTAGATGAATGTACAGACAAGATGGCATTGAGTAGAGGTAGGTAAATGTGACACATGCATGTCTTCATCAATACTCTTTGTGGATCTATCGACTGCGTCCAATCATCTCTTTGTAAATGTCTCTATTTATTAACAGACTTCCTAAAAAAGGGGGAGATTTTCAATTCGTCTGTATAAATATTTTTTTAACAAGCAATCGACGTGCAAAGAGTAAGCGTCCATAACTCGTTCTTGTCCACTGTACCTAAAATGATCAGTCATCTGTCATTGCCAGCTTCATAAGCACATCAATATCCTTAACAAAATCCCTGATTTTGGAACAAAAAATATCAGATAAGATATTATCAGCCAGAATGCAAGCGGCAGGTCCTTATGATCGTTGAAGCGGTTAAGAGGGAACAGGGCGTGCGACTCTCTATACAAATGTATTCCCCTTTTTTCTTCCTGAATAATGCCTCTAGAGCAATTTTTTTCATTAAAATCAAGGTCTGCTGTAAACACGTCTCTGTCATTTTCTTTTTTTCAGTAACTAATTAGAAAAGAAAATATGACCCTCTAAAAATTACAAAAAATGGTAGCAAAAAGTAGGTACCTACCAGACAAATTAGAAATGTTTTTAACACAAAAAAAAATATAGGAACATAAACATACTCTTTCTTTAAAAAAAAAAATAGGAACATAAACATACTCTTTCTTAAAATGTTAATGTAAAAAATAATTGAATTGGCTCAGTTTTCGAGGAGAAAAAAGGGGAATACCAAACGTCGATCTCGTCAACATTTTTGTGATAATTTCGGTCTGAGCTGCAGCTGTCGCTATCACACACTACGGGGGCAGACTTGAGGTAAGGCGACGGCAATAGTTTCTTTAAATACCTATTTTTCAAATTCCTAGCAGGCCCCGTTCCCTCTTAATCGGAATTCCAGATTCAAGGGTGACCTTTAATTAAATGTTTTGATTATGTTTTTTAAATGTCACTCGCAGTCTTGTCGTAAGTATACCTAAACTGACAGTCAGGAATTAGCTTTGGAGTAAGAATCACGCCAGTTTTTTCCGAAGGGGTAGGTATACTAATAACAAAGCTGAAGGGTTTTTTTTTCTTATTGATTTTTTGCACGCTATCTCTGAAACTAACGATCGGAGCCCAATTCTTGAAGAAGGCTATAGGCTATTGAACATCACGCATTGATACTTACGAGCCGAGTAAAAACAAATAAACTCAGAAAGAACGCTAAACGAAAACGAATAGTAAAAGCACGGACGGGTGTTGTGACGCGACGCGGGGGGCGGGGGAAGAAGAAATTTCACGCTGACGAAGTCGCGGGCATAAGCTAGTGATGAATAAAGTTCATCAATTGATTTCTTCTTATTTCACGGGTGGTATTTTCTCCATAAAAACGCTCTCGCCTGTTCTCTTTCTGGGGCATTGACTGCCACTGCGGTCAACGGTGACCGCGAACAATAGAGTTTCCATTGTGTCGGCAGTCTGGCAGTCAACGTGTCCATTAAGCAATGATTTTTTATGATTTTTTAATGTTTTATTTTTTTTTGAGGAGGAAATGGGCGAGAGCCAAAACTCGAATTATGTATTTTTCTAAAGTCTCTCCGACCGCATTTCCTCTTAAAGTTACCAAAATCCTATGACAAACAACATCATCAAGATAAAAAAAAAAGGAAGCAAGATTTAATACTAAAATATCGAATCGAACATCGACGACGCGTTTCACCTCTGATTGCATCACATTTATTCGGTATTACGAACGGTATCGCATATAAATAGTTACCAAAATTAATTATGAGGAGACACACGCAGGTTTATGCTAATGCAATTTGTGATTTCTTTATACGTGTTCGCGCAGAATTGTCTTGTTTATTATCGAGATTGACTTCTTTCAAGATTGGGTTATTAAGAAGATCGTTATTGGGGTTTTGAGATTTCTGTACGTTTTTGTAAGGTATAAGTATCATTAGTGTTATCGTTTATCGCGGAGTCGTTATTATCATCAACCATTATGACTGCCAAAAAAGTTGACTGTGTTGGAGCTGCTTGGGGGAGGCCTATGTCCAGCAGTGGACATCTTTCGGCTGAAATGTTGATGATGATAATGTGACTGTCAGTGTTAAACGTTTGTCTTCTTTCATCAGTCTGACTGACAGTATTGAAGTCTCTTGCCCGTTCTTCTTCTACAACGCTTTGGTATGGGTACTAGAGTATTATATATTATCTGTGGTATGGGCAACTAACTTCATATTTGTGACTGACAATTCAAAAGAGCCTATAAATGGTTTAATTGAAACAAATTCTTTAAGTTTGTGTTTGACAAACTTTTCATTAAGTTTTTGTTGGTTTGGCTGCACTACCAATATAACTGCCTCAGTGGTAATTAACATACCTAATTGTCAGCACCCTGCGGTTTCACCTGCATAAGTCTCGATCCCGTGGCAATTTCGGGATAAAAAGTATCCTGAGTCCTTTCCCGGGACTCAAACTATCTCTATGTATACCAAATTTCATCTAAATCGGTGCAGCGGTTTAAGCGTGAAGAGGTAACAGACAGACAGATACAATTTCGCATTTATAATATTAGTATGGATGTAACATTTAAAAAAAAATGTTACGAAAAATGTTGTACACATTAGTGAGTGTGAAAAATATTTTTTTTTCTGTCTCATATACATTATTAAGACTTACCACGCTTTGGAATGGGTATCTAGCTTCAACTTTCTGACTGACCGACTACTCCTAGACATTTTAAAAGTGCCTGCAATTGGTTTCTTTCATCAAAATAAATGCTTTGAATTTGAGTTCTTGCAACACTATATTCATCACTTTTTATCTTTAACAGGTGATCTGTTCAGTTTATCAATTGGTTTAAGCCTTTTCAATACATCGACGCACTTTAACACTAATGTAAGCTGTTAAACTGAATTGTTTTTTTCCATGAATTTGGTATATCAATCCTCTCTGCACTTTCGGTGTTCATGTATTATCGAGTGGAGCCATCAGCCTTATCTTGTTCATTATTTTCACACATACAGAAGCTTGTAAGTAGCTGTTTGACATAATATGTCTAAAAGTTTCCCACTGCTGGGACAGGCCTTCTCTCTGTAAAAGGGAGTGAGTAGGCCGTAATCCACCACGCGTGTCCAGTGAAGGTCGAATTTTCAGTTCTAGGACATGTTTACTCACGATGTTTTCCTTCACCGTTTTGAGAAATCCACCCCTAAGATGACACTCTGACCATATATTTGTCTGTGTTACTTTTGCAGTTTTTTGTCTTTTCTAGAGTACTAACTTTTTGATTTATATTATAGTAATCTACTATAATAGGTACATACGGCAACATTATTCTCTATGTTTTTAGTAAAGGGAAACAATAAATTTTCAATGAAATTTATAGACCTTCCATACAGACAGACAGACAGACACACTTACGCATTTATAATATTAGTATGGATAAAGTCTAGATTTCCTCGCGGATGTCTTTCCTTTACCGTTGTCCAAGATAAACTCAGAAATTACACAATGAAATTTCAAAAGACACATTCAACCCGCAACCTTGTGCAAGAGAGGCAGGACCTTCACCATGATACCGTAGATATTAGATAAGATCCTTCTTAATTTTGCAAACATCTAGATTTTTATTGAACCGGTTCGCGCTGTCACATGGAGGCGGTTCTTCAAAACAAAACAATATCAAAGTGGACAAGGTTTATGGACAATATAATTATGAAGAATAAGGAAAATTTCACGTCCACCTCACCCTGACCAGATTACCTAATGTAGTGAGACCGCTATATTATAAACATAATGGAATTAAAGCGAGATTGTTGTTGTTATTATAAATATTGTTAATTACTTCCCTTTTTCTTATTTTTGTAGTGAGATTATCAAGTACAGTCGGGAAATTATTTGTTAATCAAATTATAAAAAAAAACACCCTTCGTCAATTTTCCCAAAAATTAACAACTGTCATTCTGTCCTCAGTATAATGATTTCATTCAACTGTTGAAGAATAACAATTATAATTTGAATATACGGACAAGTGTGCATACACACGAGCGCGGAGCGGTACGGCCAGAGGCACACAACGCGTCGATCGGTGATGGTTGCCATTGAAAACGTAGCATAATCAGCCTTTAATGTTCCCACTGCTGGGACGGACGGAGGCCTACTCTCAGTGAGATGGAGTGGGCTAGTGCGGGTTGGTAGATGTCACATGTCTTTGAATTTTGGGTTCTAGGACATGCTGGTTTCCTCACGATATTTTCCTTCACCGTTTTGAGAGCCATGGTGATGAAATTTTACACAAAGTAAAACGCCTGTCTGGGTTCGAACCTATGACCTACAACTCGTAAATCGCGGCCACTGGGCCACCACTGCTCATTGGCATCGTGCTGCTCGTGTATATTTGAGCACCGGCTGCAGTTCTCTCTGTCATTGGCGCGAATCGTTCATGTGTATGCACAAGAACAAGTATTTTTCCTCCTACCTGTACATAATAGTCACTTACTTGTGGAAGGGCTCGTCCGGGAAAACAGAAAGCAGCTATATTTTTTCTAAGTTTTAAAGGAAAACGTGGGAACTTCACGATACATCCTACTAATATTATAAATGTGAGTGTGTGAAGATGTTTGGATGTTTGTTACTCAATCACACAAAAACCACTGAACGGATTTGGATGAAATTTGGTACACATATAGTTTATAACCAGGATTAACACATAGAATACTTTTTATTCCAATATTCCCACGGGATCGAAACTAATGGGGTGTTGCTAGTAGAAAATAAACTAGTGTAGCGCATGTATTACTGCGCTACACTAGTTTCAAAGAAAACTAAAAGATAACAGAAGGTACTAGCGTTGTACGTAGGGATCTCATCATTTCAGCCGAAAGACTTCCACTGCTGGACATAGGTCAAGCAAGCCACTTCGACCGGTTCTGTGCTTCTCGCATCCAGCGAATTCCTGCGGCCTTCACAAAGTCATGGGTCCACCTTGTGGGAGGCCTTCCAACGCTACGTCTTCCGGTAGGTTGTTGCCACTCTAGAGGCCTTAGTGTGAGTTTTTCCGACTCACGTTCGATTGCGAGCGCGTTAGAATTTTGTATGGCAAATTATGTTTCTCCTAGTGACCACCAGGTGGCGCTATAACTTTTCAAATATAAAATTCTAACGCGCTTGCAATCGAACTTGAGTGAAAAACTCACACTAAGGCCACAGAACTTTACAGCCCCATTGGCGGTAGATATGTACTTGATTTTTATATGCTTGACACAATTATCAGTTGATAATGATTAAAAACTAAAAATAGTTTGGTCGATCGTTATACTCGCCACGTAACGAATAACAATAAACAATCGATATACATTATCGTTTGTCATGATCATTCATATAATAATTAAGTTATGCAAAGTAAGATACCTAATAGGTATCTACCTATGTATGCTCGTGTAACTTTATACAAGTATTTATTTAATGAGTTATTAGAGTCCCGTAACTAACTTTACTTAGGTTAAAACTCGTCTTATATCTATAATAATACCGAGAAATTTTGACAGCTGCACGGATCGATCGATCAAGTTAAGCTACGCTTGCCGCGGTTGGTCCGTGGATGGGCGACCATCTTCACCATACCAAGACTCCTCCGTGCCTCGGAAAGCACATTAAGCCATTGGTCCCGGCTGTCATTCGTAGGCCTTTAACAGTCGTTACGGGTCGTCAGAAGCCCGAAAGTCTGACAGCCAGTCTCACCAAGGGATTTCGTATTACCCAGTAACTGGGTTGTGGAGGTCAGATAGGCAGTCGCTCCATGTACAATATTGGTAGGTACTCAGCTGAATCCGGTTAGACGGGAAGCCAACCCCAAGTTAGTTGGAAAAAGGATAGACAGATGATGATCTTTAATAATACCAGTCTATTATTGTCCGTTTGTACATTTTTACTGAATGTCACGCCTCAACTCCAACAATATTAAGAATGATCGCACATTGATAGCGTGACTTAATTATAAGTAACAAAAAAAAAAATGTAATTTATAATCATTACGACCAACGTTATCTATTCATTACATAAATTACAAAATAACCGTCGTTATCATTTTCTGAAGTCACAAGTCACAATTAAATATAAGCGCTTGTGCCGATTCGAAAGAAACATAAAAATAAAAGTTACATAGAAAAATAACTTAGGCAGGTACCTATGTATGTTATACAGCGTGTAGCAGAAAAGTGTAGTCAGATTTTATGATTCTGCCAAAGTGGCCTTTTTAGGGCCCCCAGATGGCCGATGGGGCCGAAAGATTCTGGAGTGGCGACCGCGTACCGGAAGACGTAGCGTTGGAAGGCCTCCCACAAGGTGGACCGACGACCTTGTGAAGGCCGCAGGAACTCGTTGGTTGCGAGAAGCACAAAACCAGTCGAAGTGGAGGTGCTTGGGGGAGGCCTATGTCCAGCAGTGAACGTCTTTCGACTGAAATGTTATTGATAGAACAGTTTAAAAAAAAATAAGACCACACCTTTCTGATACATGCTTTATAGCGCTCTGATGGTACAATTTATTCTCACTTAATTTGCTTTTAATAACACTGATTGGTCCATTTATAGCATTCTACGACACTATTAAAAATAGCATGGTTTTTATTAAAGTCATTCTGTAAGCTAAAGTGAGCTATTAAGCTGCAATGTATTCGGTATTTTATTATTCATAGAATTTTTTTAAATAGAAAAATGTCTTGTATTACACAGATGAATGCCTATAGCAATTTTTTCCACAAATAAAACGCCGAATCCGCAAGGTTCCTAATTAGCGAAGTCACACATTTAATTATTGTCAAACTAACGAATAGAAATCCATTATTCATTTGGGAATTTATTTTTTCTCAATACCTACTTATTTACTGTAAAACGAAAAAATTACGTTTGTTTTATTGCACTATGGACGATGTACAGTCAACAAAAGAGATAGCATGCAGGATCATCAGATATAGTTGAAGTTTAGTAAGAAACCGATGGATGTTGTCGAATAAAATTTAATTTTATTAATAGAAAACAAACAGCTCATATATCAAATTAAATTTCAGTCGACAACATCCATCTGTGGATTGTGGCTACCGTTGAATCCAAAGATATATTATAAACTTTCATTTTGGCCAAAATGCCGCTTTAGCATTTTATCCTTTCCAGTGACGATATGAATTTAAAAAGTAACATTTGTTTTATGTCACTATTAGTTATTCTGAGTCTTGTGTAAATTATTTCATCACTACTGCTCTCGTAACGGTGAAGGAAATCATCATGTTGTAGATGTCGTAGATTATAGTTGGTAGATGTCACATTCGAAGAAATGTGACATCTACCAACCCGCACTGAGCCCGCGTGGTGGATTACGGCCTAATCCCCCTCTCACAGAGAGTAGGCCTGTGTCCCAGCAGTGGGAACATTCTTAGGCTGATTATGCTGTTTGCGTTGGTTCTTGCCCGAATTTGAACCCACTACCTCATGCATTACAGGCAGGCCTCAACCACAACAATTAATCTAATTTTTTAAAATAAAAATATTTCAATCTATCTTTTTTAATAAAAATCAATTCCCAGCTGGGGCCGCTAGGTATAAAAGCACTCACTTATTTATTCAATCTTCTAGTGAAATCGAATTTATAAAATGCACTTCGTTACATCGATCATGATCCATTTATCTTCCATAGCTTTTAGAATAATATATTAAACTGTTGGTACGTAAGTTTTTGCGTCCAGAAATAAATCGCAGACAGACTAAACCAAAGATAATATAAATAGAGACATAAACACTTCAATTCCTTGTTTACTTACCTCTTGAAATCCGGTACGTAAACAAGGATCTTCTTGAGAGAAATTTTATTCCTATTATTTAACTAGAAGCATCAAAATCCCAGCTATATCATTTTTAGGGGAATTTAAGGAACGGTTTCATGAAGATGAAAAGCAGGGTTTAGGTGTGCAATATTTCAGCTAGCTGTGACCTAGGTATCTGTCGCCGAGATTTTGCTGCAAAGAAACAGTTGTGAACTATCATAAAAAAACCTCTGCTGGAATTTCGAATATAGCACTCCATATTCAAAATTCATGCAGCTCGTATTTCGAATATGGAGTGCTATATTCATTTAGGCATAAAAATATTTATTCATATTCATTTATTTCTTTATTTAATACATACACAATTTACACAACCATAGTTACACGCTAGGCATAAACTAGCGAGTTCATGTTCATGACCCTGGGGCGCAGCAAATATTGTAGTGACTACCTAATATGTATCACGTAGATTAGGAACTTCTACAATTTTTTTTTTTACTAACTAGTTTGTTAAAAAAAATATTTTAACACACTTAACCTATTTTACAATTTAACACTATATACAAGTGTATAATAAAAAAAAGGGAAAAGAAAAAGGCAGGAACTCATTGGGCATCGAAAAATTCGTCCGCATCGCTGTCAATGGGATAAGCGCCCAAAAGGCTGGCAGCATTACCACATTGAATAGCAATGCTTATTCTTTGTGCTAAAAATAGGCTAGCCCTCTAATCACGCGTAGAGCCAACCAACCGCAACTCCCGAAATATTCGATGAGCACTCGGACCCCAAGGCCCTAGTGTTTCAACCCCAAACAGCTTAAACATATATAGCTCCCAATAAGGTTGTTATATTTGCGCCGACCCAGCATAGCCCACCGTGCTAGGAAGATGGGATAGCGCGAGGGTGTCGACACAGGTTGCATCCCACACCAAAGGCCTACCCACCTTCCAAGGCATTATGTTCATTCCAGTCATTAGGTTCTAAAACAGCTGGCACCCCGGCGGTGACAAGAACCCGACGGATGATGTCGTTAATGCTGGCATGCCGTGCCATCCGACCAGCGCTCTTGCTGCAGGAAAGACCATGGTGTCCGAGGCAGTCGACTGCTATACCGCATTGACAGCGCAATCTAGCATTAATTAAACTCATAATTATATATTATTAATATTCGACATTCACGCGGTGATTCAAGTATTGTCACAGTATCGTTAAAGCCGTTAGTACACCAACGCAACGAATTGCTGAAACATTTGGAAAAAAGCGTAAACTAGGCGAAAAGTCTAGCGCATAAGTCAGTGCTTGACCATTTTTTTTTTTTTAACTTTATTTATTTTTTTGTTTTTCTTTGTGACTTTTTTTCTCCTAAAAACATGTAAGACTTAATAAGATTTACGAAGTAGTTTTTGTACAATGATTTTGGTTTATTGTTACACACTGATAGCAAGTAAATTTTTAAAATAAAATAATAAAAGATTATAAGTACTTAAACGCTGAATATCAATACCAACATAGTACTAAAAACAAACCCGAAACAGTAACAAAGTGTCGTCATAACTAACAATAATAATAACTACAATTAGGTACGTCGAAAGTTTTCCAAACTGTTACAAGAATGTGGCATAGAGAAAATTAAGTTACTATCTACTTAGTGAAACTTCGTCCTTAAACTTCGAGAGACTCATAACTAAGCATCAAAAGAGAATACTTACTGTATAAGAAATAAATGAAATGAAACAAACATAAATAAAAGGCAGTAAGTAACACACAAATTATTAACCCGTAAATATCAATCAAAGTGTTTTTATATGCGCTCAATACGACGTGTTTATTTTTAAATGAAAGCTCTTTTGATGTTTATTTCATTGAAACAATGTAAATTATTTTGTGGTTCGGTTTTTATTTTAAAGTTAATTTACAAAAAACATTCGGAATATTTTGTGTGAAGTCGTAACCGTCTCAAAAACAAAGTTTTAAATTGTTGCAGAGTGAAATAACTTTTAAATAAGTATGGTAATTATTTTTTAAATATTTTAATTTTATAAACTACCTGCCTAAGTGCTGTTTTAAAATGACCGTATATTAAACAACAACTTTATAACTCAAGGAGTTCAGGTAACATAAAATGTATCATAAAGGTTTAAACTGCAACGTTCTTAGTAAATTAAATACTTAATTATAATTACTTACACTTTGCCGCCTTGACTTCGAAACTGTTGTATTCACTATTCAAAACAACGTTGTCAGTCCAAACTCACAAATAAACAAACAAAAAAACTATTTTCAAACTTCACACTTTCGCAAAAAACAACTACAAAAATTTAAAGTACAAAAAAAAAATAAACAGTCATAAACTCTTTGGTAATTTTAAGTCACGTCGCTTTGGAACATTTTTTCTTTTTTTGAAAATATTATTAAAGTTTGCGAGCGCGGGAATCTGCGAGGGCTACAGGCGCGTTCGCTCGCAACCGCAGTTAGTCGACAAGTGAAATGAACGACGAACGCTCCCGGTTCGTCACTATCAAACGCTATCCCATCTTTTTGCAACCGTTGCGTGTTAGTCAATTATGGAAGATTACACTTAGATTGAATGACCGTTTTAAAATCAGAACCCTAACGTTTGTGCCATTCTTTTTGTATTTCGATTCCTTCTGTCCCGTGGCATATCCAGGTTAAATGTCCTCTTTTAACGTCAACATTCTTTCATTAATAAGATTGCATTTCCTTTACCTCCCATAATGATTTTTCTTTTGAGTTTATTTTTGCTGGCACACAAAGCTGCAAAGCTACAATGTGGGGATTCTCGGCGGGATTTAATTAAACGGGGGCGGTTTTAAGACGTTGTTTATTTTCATTCATTTATTCTAATTCATGGCATTCCACCTGTATACTTTTAATTCTGTTCTTGATCGCTGTTTGTTGAACTTTGTTTTGCCCGTAAAATATTGCTTGTTATTGTTACTTTGTAAGTTTATTTCTTTCATTGGACTGTTTTAGAAATTTAATTATAGTTTTCACAATACATTTATAATTAAGTTTAAAGTATTCGGAAACGTTTTCTTTCGTTGAATTTTCTGAGAAGGTTTTGTAAAAGACTTTCAAGTGTGGCGATTAGGACATATCACATTAAATGAAACCACCTGTTCTATATTATCTACGTATTTTCATATTCATATTTATTTGCATTCCATAATGTTGTAGAGGTGTTAAAGGTACA
Source organism: Gortyna flavago (assembly GCA_963669345.1). Taxonomy (NCBI): domain Eukaryota; kingdom Metazoa; phylum Arthropoda; class Insecta; order Lepidoptera; family Noctuidae; genus Gortyna; species Gortyna flavago. The sequence goes on along the minus strand of OY770131.1, from coordinate 15,305,546 downwards.
ATTATGGACCCTGTAGGGCATAGCAAAAAGTACCTATAAAATTAATTCTTATAATTACAATAAAATAAAAATAATGAATAACAATTAATATTTTAGCTGTAGAATCATTGTTTTCGTTTTACCCCCTTACTAATAAACGTAATGAATAGTTACACACCGATTTCTCTCTTTCAGTCGTCAGTAATTTGACTTATGAAAGAAAAAGAACACAAAGCGTTGTGTAACTATATACAAACGCTATACAACGTTTATTACTAAGGGGGTTAGTATTTAACAACATTACACATAATTTGTGATTATGTATGTGGTATCAATACCATAAAGTCTGTGTTTAAACCATTGCCCCTCGCGTTTCTAGTGCTTTATTATTAAGGGTGGTTTATTTCGTACCAATTTTTACGCTATTTGTTTTGTTTGAAGAATTAGTTTTCGATTTTTGTAAAATTGTTAATTTTATTATTTTAACAGACTGATAACAACTTGTAAACTGGTCTACTATAATCGGTACTTGTATATGACGGGACTAACTTAGATGCACTAACTCAGAGCGCCAATCTTGAGATTTATAGGTACTTATACGATATTTTATCTTGAGCTTAATAAAGCTGAACATAACTTCACGCAATACCTTCTTCTAGTTTTAATTACGTTTTAATAGTCATTTATTAGTTTAAATTGAGCATGAGGTTCCTGGGTTTGATTTTCGGGTCGGGAAAAGTGGTATTGAGTTTTTCCATCTGGAATTTCTCATTAGCGCCCTGAGTCTTGATTTCTGGATGGAAATAGACTCGCCCCTTATTACATGGGACTTAAACATATCTGGCGAAACGCGGGTGTATTATAGATAGCCCTCTGCATAAACCTTCGGTGAATACAGTCGTGATGATATGTGTTGGTTTTAATTATGTAAATAAAGGGTGACAAGAGGAACGACTTGACTTTACGCGAGGAATTTGGCATGATTGGTTTTAAGGCCCTACCTCGAAAATCTAAAATCCTCGAAAACCTACTAAACCAGCGAAAGTGATGCAATTAAGTACTTTTGAAACGCAAAAGAAGAGAGATGGCTATAACGTGCTTGCGCTCGGAATAAAACGACGTACCTTTATTAACAAAATAAATGAATTAAATTTAAAACTGCTTTTAGTTAACTTTGATATTGTTTTAAAGTAAATTCCATTGAATAACTAATAGGTGTTACGCCGTGATGCCGAAAAAAGTAAAAAAAATGATGAAAAGTTCATTGAATCGTGTATTCCTTTTACACAATGCTATACCAAAGAGACAAAAAACATGGACCAAATTGTTAAATCCCTATTCCATCAAGTTACACGAAATAGAAAAACCACATTTTTTTCAACATAGTAACCCTTCTCACTTTTTTGGAAACTACATGTTATCCCAGTGTAGGTACTGCTTATTTTAATTCACCTTTTGAATAATTCTGTCTGTATTAGTTGGGTCTGAAACCTTTCGTTGGTCTTAAATTTAGTTTTGGTAGGTTCGTGGTTGTCCAGAAAGAGATATTATTATACCGTCTGACTTTTTTTACCGTCAGGATAAAATAGGGTATAAAAGGTGAATGGAGTAGAAGTCTCCATAGGCTTATACTCCATTCACCAAAAAAAAAGATTTCTGTGCAATCACAGAAATCATTTTTTTCGGCGGCCCCAACTTGCGAGTTGCGGGTCGTGAGTTTCAAACCCAGGCTGGCGTTTTACTTTGTGTAAATAATTTCAAAACTGCAATTCTCTCAAAACGATGAAGGAAAATGAAGAAACCGGTATGTTCTAGAACCAAAAATTTTTAGATATGTGACATCTACCAACACGCACTGGGCCCGCATGGTGGATTATAGCCCATTCCCTCTCGAAGAGAACATTATAGGCTGATTATAGCCTAGAACTTGATTATATATAGACAGAGATAATTAAACAAACAACATGGAGTGTTGTTAGTACGTACTACGTAATTAATATCAAATTGACACCTTCCACCGATTGAATTATCGGTAAGTGCCGCTTGTGTCGCTTGTAGGTAATTTTCTTAAGAGCTTTTTATTTACCTATTGATATGTAAAAGTGCGTTGGATAGTAAATATAATCTAAAATCAATCAATCAGTCGACTGCCTCGGACACCAAGGTCTTTCCTGCAGCAAGAGCGCTGGTCGGATGGCACGGCATGCGAGCATTAACGACATCATCCGTCGGGCTCTTGTCACCGCCGGGGTGCCAGCTGTTTTAGAACCTAATTTCTTGGCACGCGACGATGGGAAGAGGCCAGATGGAATGACCATAATGCCTTGGAAGTTGGGTAGGCCTTTGGTGTGGGATGCAACCTGTGTCGACACCCTCGCGCCATCCCATCTTCCTAGCACGGTGGGCTGTGCTGGGGCGGCTGCTGCAGGAGCAGAATACCTCAAACGGCGCAAATATAACAACCTTATTGGGTGCTATATGTTTGAGCCGTTTGGGGTTGAAACACTAGGGCCTTGGGGTCCGGGTGCTCACCGAATATTTCGGGAAATCGCCAAGCGGTTGGTTGACTCTACGCGTGACCAGAGGGCTGGACTATTTTTAGCCCAAAGAATAAGCATTGCCATTCAACGTGGCAATGCTGCCAGCCTTTTGGGCACTTATCCCATTGACAGCGATGCGGACGAATTTTTTGATGCCCAATGAGCTCCTGCCTTTTTCTTTTCCCTTTGTTTTTTAAACACTTGTATATACACACATCAAAAGTGTCTAGGGATCAACATATATTTTTGCAATAACTTTTCTCCTGATTGATATTAATAAAAATTTTCTTTAAGGATTCATCAAATAAAGTGTTTTCGTTTGTCACAGTAACGATAAACCAAGTCACCTTTGCATTAATAAAGAAATTTGCCATTTTCCTAATAAAGGGATTTTTGACATTTGAACCACTAACACAAAAGTTCGAAAAAAAGACTGAAATAACAGTTTTCTTTAAAATTTTATTGGGTAACTTAAACAATTAATAATCCGTGTTTCTACCGCGAACACTAACAACACAAGAACATCGGTTTGGCATACTCAAAATGAGTTCATCCAAATCACGCTGTGGAATGGCCGCCCATGTTCGTTGCAACAACAAAAAAAGGTCTTCTTGCGACTGGATACCCTCCATATTCGGCAGAGCTCTTCTCTGTAGCATATCCCATGCATGCTCAATCGGGTTCAAGTCTGGCGACTGAGCAGGCCAGGGCAGGACATTGATGTTAGCTGCGGCGAGAGTCTGTCTTACAACTCTTGCGGTGTGCGGTCGTGCATTATCATGCATTAACTGAAATAAGGGACCGATTTGCACTTGTAGAGGAACGATGACGTCTGATACAATCGTCTCAGCATAAATTTGAGCGTTGAGGTTGCCTCTGATCCAAATCAACTCAGTTCTTCCGCCGATCCAAATACCCGCCCATACCATGATGGTTCCACCACTATAAGGATGGACTTCCTGGCAGGATTTTAATCGCTGTTGGCGTCCAGGGGTTCTCCAGTGTCGTATACGTCTTGTATCCGGTCTCATACCAAAACGAGACTCATCAGAAAAGCACACGAAACGCCATTGTTCTTCTGCCCAATTTCTGTGTTCAAGAGCCCATTGATATCGAATCCTACGATTGTGCATTGCTATAGGTGGTACCCGTAGCGGTTTTCGGGAATGAAGGTTCACTTCATGCAAGCGGTTTCTGACTGTTTGGTCGCTAATTAAGTTCCCTGAAGAGTGATGAAGCCTCACGGCTAACATCATGGCGGTTATTGTTGGAGCTCTTCGAGTTAAGATTTGAATGTATCGGTCTTGTCTCCGTGTGGTGCAGCGATACCGTCCTCCATGGCGCTCAGCCACGGTACCAGTGCTTCGGTAACGTGTCCAAAGTCGACTGATAACACTCTGACTTGTATTCAGAGCTAAAGCCACAGTACGTTGCCGGGAACCAGCTTCTATCATTCCCACGGCTCTGAGCATTTCTTCCCTGCTTAAATGACGTCGCCGCTCCATAATAACGTTGGTTTTAATCAGTAGTAGGGAAACAGTAGCACTAATAATGTCTTCAATGCGTTGTATGTTTTTATAGGGAAAATATTGACAGCTGATTTTCATCTTTTACTCGAATTTGATTCACAGTTCCTGATTCAAATTATGAAATGCACCAAAAAGGATCCATATAAATTTATAAAATCATAAATTTATTACAAAGCCACATCTCAATCTCAAGAAATCCGCATAAAAATGCTTGATCCCTAGACACTTTTGATGTGTGTAGTATAAATATATTTTAGATCACAATTATGGTTAATGAAATAAAGAAAAATAGTTAAAAAAAAAAAATCACAACTTTAAAACAAAAGATTAGCAGAGGATGTTGAATGTTGTTGTTTGTTGGATGTTGTTGTGGAACTGTTATTCTCTTTTTGTTTTTTATCTAAAATTAATATTATAAAGAGAAAAGATTTGATTTTTTGTAAGTATATTTATATGTTAGTCTGAACCAATGATTTCAAAAGAGTAATTAATATACATAAGAGTATATGTCAATGGTCTAAACGGATTTGGATGAAATTTGGAACATGGGTAGACCATGACCTGGATTATTCAGCTATAATCCATATTATGACACATGATAGCCTTTACCAGAAGTCACCTTTTTAGAGGCTCAGAAGCTTCAATATCATCAGAATTGTATTGAAATTAAACGGCTGTCGTGGATGTGGGACGACAGCGGTTCCCCCTGACTTCATCTCTGTCATCCGAAGACAGCCAACACGCAACCATAGATGTGACGCTCTGATAGAGTGACTGTCACTAGCCACATAGTGCCAGCCAGTGGCACTCTTATCCGACCTTATGCGTCGCCACATAATTATAATAAAAATAGCCTATAATATTATACCTTTTTTATATTTTTTTTGGGGTACTTGCATATCTTTTACGAAATTTAAAACAACTAACTGTTTACACTAGGTACTTAATTAAATGACTAACTATTTAGCTATATGTAGGTACTTGTATTTATTTATTAATTTAAACTTTTCGCACACAGAAAGGTACAAAGGTGGACTTAATGCCTTAGGCATTCTCTACCAGTCAACAAAGGGTGGCGAACAGATAATAAACTTAAAACTGTATAAACTTTAACTTCAAACTTTAATTGCCTCGTTGATTTGCTGTCAGAACGAGAGGTTCTAAGTTCTGATCGAGCAGTGTTTTTGGGTCGTCTGGGGTGGGGGCTGGCTAATTACCAGTGAGTGAGTGAGTGTAGGTAGACTGAATTGGGGTCTTTGATCCGAAACGTATATATATGGACATTCCTCCGGAATTTCGGAATTGGTCGATTATTTAAAAAAAAATCGGAATTGTAATAAAATGAGCAAATTAATTTAGTTTTGATGCCTTCCCTAGTTTTGAATTGAGTACTATAATAATATCACTACCAACATTAACAATATTTAATTGTATAGGTACGGAAATACCGGAATCACTTTCCGGGAAAATGGCTTGTCCATGTTCTTCTTTCTGTGGGCTCTGATCACTGTTAATTACGTTTCTTTTCCTATTTTGTTTTCCTTGTATAAAACCCCTTTCAATCTGAATCTTGCAAAATGGGAGCGAGCGAACTGAATTACGTGTGTAGTTAAACTCAGGTTACTATGTTTCACAACTATTATATTGTACAACCAATGGTAAAAAAAACCGCCAGTACACATCCTAGTAGTACCTAAGTACGGCCGTCAAGATGACTTATTCCACATTGGGCACCCACTTAAAAGGGGAACTGGGTGAATGCACATGACACACAGCTGTGTGTGCACATTCACTCAGGTGCCATTTAAACGGGTGCCCAATGTGGAATACGTCGTCAAGATTAGAATCATTTCATTATTTTTTCATTATCGATTCTAACGATTCCTCGATTCGGTTGATTTAGGATAGAGTAGAAATACTCATTTCATTCTATCTTTTTCTTTCCTTTCATTTTTATCGGTTTCTTTTTTTTCTTTTCTTTTTATTAAATAAAAAGAAAATTTATTATTTAAAATGTTTTATTAATTGCTATTCAAAATCATAGGCCTTACACGTGTTAGTATCAGAAGTGCTTTTGATGTGATGTGTTGTTCCAAAAATTTTGTGTTGCCGACTTCCGAAACTAGTTAAAGATAATCAATATATTTATTGTAGGTTTAACTAGCAATTTCCGATCAAACTGGTTAACATCCTTTGAGCTACAATAATATAGGCTGTGATTATAGACTAACAACAAGATTAAGTTTAAATTAATTTAATTGCTATTGAATCAGCCTTCTACAGGAAACTCTGGCCTCTGTAGTCTGTAGCTAAGCAACAAGCTGGCCGAAAATTTACTTTATTTATTACTAGCTGCGCCCCGCGGTTTCACCCACATAAGTTTCGATCCCTTGGGAATATTGGGATAAAATGTATCCTATGTTATAATCCTGGTTATAAACTACCTGTGTGCCAAATTTCATGTAAAGCAGTAGTTGTTGCATGTAAAATTTAACAAACATCCATCCATCCATTCTCACGAACTTTCGCGTTTATTATATTAGTAGTATTTGAACACTGCCTTCCGCCTCTGTACATTTATGTGCTTAATTTATTAAATAAATAAATAGTTTGAACTTAAACGGAGTACGTAAGGATCGTAGCAGTTGATGTTCTGTAGTTTCTGCCTATCCCCAGGCCCAAGGGAAGAAGGCGTGAGTTTTATTTATGTAGTTAATCAAATATAAGATGTTTGCCAATGTACCTATCTACACAATCTGCATTCGCGATTTATATGCCAAAAATGTAAACAAATATGAGTTTATGGAAAAATAACTTTAAGTCCTACATAATAAAGTTAAGTTTACGCTACAACTTCAAAAATGTTTTTTATATTTTTCAATAGTGCTAGTCACTCTGAAATCAACTTAATTACCTACCTTTAAAATAAAGTTTATATAAGGTGCTATAAAAATACCATGCCACGGCTGCAATGGGAGACAGTATTCTGTATATAGATTACAATAGTAAAGATACATTATCGATCTTATGTCATAAATTTTTTTAAACAAAAAAATGTGGGTATAGATTTGAATTGATTTAGTTGCATGAAGCCGTCCCATAGTAGTCAGCTAATTTCGGTGTTCATTCGTAGAATAGTTAGAAAGAGACAGCAATTGTTTTCATTGACGAAGCGACACATCGTGCGTAGTTTGTGAACCACGTTATACAGAATAGAGTAAATGTTTGTTTAATCCGGGGTACAAAATTTCTTCACTACTGTAATCTATATGTATACAAAATACTGTCTCCCATTGAAGCCGTGGCAGATATTTTTATAGCATTATATTTGTTTAACTTGAAATAATTTATTAATTTGAAACATAAGTTTGAATAATCGATATGTGTTAAATATTTATTATATGACTACAAAGTTATTTTTTTCAATTATCTGCTCTTTACAACACACCAGTCTGAAATTACGTCGCGTAATTTTCAGCAAGTATTCTACGCTTGGTAGCATTGGTGGCCCAATGTTGGTAATGAGCACAGCTTACTTGTAGATCGTAGGTGCGAATCCAGAGAGACACTTTACTTTGTGTAAATTATTTCATCACCACTGCTCTCAAATCGTGAAGAAACCGGGATGTCCTAGAATCAAAAATAGAAGACAGATGTTGTCCACCAAACCGCATGGCCACGGCCCGGGACCCGCGGGATGGGTTACGGCCCACTCCCTCTCACAGAGAGGAGGCCTGTGTCCCAGTAGTGGAAACATTATAGGTTGATTATGCTTCGTCGATACGCTTACCCCAATTTTGTCAGCCGTATAGTAGTGTATCAGTGTATGGATAAGTGTGAAAGCTTTGACACCTTACCTTCCGGCAGATTTCAACCAGTTTATCCTATATTCGCTACAGGGTATCCTATTGGGCTAATCGAGGCAGCCTTTGGCCACACGATGTTCTTGCCGTGAAAAACTACGGTTTAATCGCCGTGTATAGGCACGGTTGTCAGTGTTGTATGGATCACTATAGAAGCTTGTTGACAGACACGTTTTACTACCGTAAGAAACCGTGCCGTGTACAAGGGGCCTGAAAGTGTGAAAAGGGGCATAGGGTCACAAAAATAATGGCTTTCACGTTCTAAATTCCTCGGAGGACATGTTAAAAAGTGTTGGTAACCTTTTACACCCACTCTAATGATGACAAAATTAAATCCCATGTGATAGTGGTAAGCCCGACGCCATGTCCTGGTATTTTAATTATACAATTTTGGATTGATTGCAAGTCTGACCACCAGTCTTACCAAGGGGTATCTTACTAGACAGTCGCTGGGTTGACAGGCAGACGTTCCATGTAAAATACTTACTGGTATGCAGCTGCATCCGGTCAGACTGGAAGCTGATTCCAACTTAGTTGGGAAAAGGCTAGGCAGATGATGATGGACTGATTGTAATAAAAACATAGCTATATTTCTTTTTCAGAAAGGCAAGTTCCGCTGAGCGACAAATGTCCCGCAACATGTGTTGCAATATCGCGTGACATCCCTTTAAATGGCCATTCCACGGTTGACGTGAATGTAGACGAAAAGATCCTTCAAACGAGTCCCGTGGCGTTCATATTGCAGCCCATGCTTTTTTTTTTTTTTTTTTTTTTTAAATGGCATCTCGCAGTTCATCCTTTATGAGGATGGCTACTGCTTAACCGGACTTTCCTGTGGATGCCTCGAATTAAGGCCTCCAGCCAGGGCATACAATAACTTAAAAACTAAGCGACAGCGCTAAGGGTAACCCCCTGCGGGGTTCGGACCTCGGCTCAGGGCGTCGCTGGAAGAGGACAGCAAGGGACAGGCTGGATCGGTATTATTATTAGTGTTTAGGGGCGAATTTAAAACTACAGGCTCAGCTGCGCGGGCTGGCTCGAGCAAGGGTCGGGGCGGGCACGGTGATGGTGCGGGACGTCGCGACGGGCCTCGGCGGCGAGGACGGAAGGACGGATGTCTGAGCTTGTGTTTGTGTTGTCGACTGAGAGTACTCGTGGCCTTACTGCTCTCCTGGAGGAGGGTAGTGGCGTCGTCGGGGATAGTGAGGGTATGCCTTGGTCGGCGAATCCTACTTATGCGGGAGGGAGTGTATCGGGAGGCCGCCGCAATCAGGGGATTGGGGTGCTTTATGGCAGAGTCAAAGAAGCGCTTGGAGAGGCGTTTCATGAACTGCTGGATGGTGGGGAGTCTGAGATCTAGATGCAGATTCACATTTCGGACATAGAAGGGGGCTCCCGTGACCTTTCGGAGGAAACGGTTCTGGAGGGTTTGCATTTTATGCAGAAATCGCGGCTTGGCGTGTGCGAAGACTACGCAAGCATAGGTCATGATGGGACGGATGACCGCGGTGTAGAGGCGCAATTTGCACTTGAGTGACAATTTGCTGCGGGCAGTTATCATGGAGTGGAGCCTACCGAGAGCGAAAGAGGCGCGCGAACGCGCCGTCTTTATGTGCTCGTTGAAGGTGAGGTTGTGGTCTAGGATGACACCTAAGTATTTGGCTCGCTTTCCCCAGGGGATCGGCTTGCCATACATAGAGATCGGGCGCGGGAGGGGGGGGGGTAGTTTGCGCGGTTTCGAGAAGATGACCGCCTGACTCTTATCGGGGTTGACCTCGATTCTCCATTTCCGGAACCAATCGCTCAAGGCGCTTGCGGAGGTTTGGAGGTTTCGAGCTATGGATGACTGGTTGACACCCGAACAGTATATGGCAGTGTCGTCGGCGAAGAGCGCCAACTGTGCCTTTTTACTGTTCGGGATGTCACTAGTGAACAGGGTGAAAATGAGGGGAGACAGAACGGAACCCTGGGGGACTCCGGCGCGGATGGGGTGAGGGGGAGAGAGAGCGCCCTCGATACGGTAGCGGAAAGTGCGGTCCGACAGAAAATCTCGTAAGATGAGCACGAGACGGTCTGGCACACCTAGCAGGTACAGCTTATATAATAAGCCATTGTGCCAGACCTTGTCGAACGCCTTCGCTATATCGAAGAACAGGACGCCTGTCGAAGCACCTCGCTGAAAAGCAGCGCTAATGTGCTCGACTATGCGGTGGAGCTGGTGGATGCACGAATGCTTCGTGCGAAAACCGAACTGTTCGGGGGGGATGAGGCTCTTTGCTTCGGCATAGTCTTTGAGGCGCTTATAAATAAGCCTCTCGTAGACTTTACCGAAAACATTGAGCAGACTGATGGGGCGGTAGCTGGAGGGCTCAGACTTGGGCTTGCCTGGCTTTGGGATGCCTATGACTGTGGCTTCTTTCCACATTTGGGGGAAGATGTTGTTGCTCAGGGCGCCATTGAAGATGGCGGTCATGAGCAGTATGAGGGGGGCGGGGAGGAGTTTGTACACCCTGTTGGTGATACCGTCCGAACCGGGGGCTTTGCGGGTTGCGAGTCCTTTTATGATGTCTTGCACTTCGTCGGGAGTGACGGGAGGCAGAGGATCATCAGGGTCTTCGACTGGCGGGAGGGAGGCTCTCCGTTCGACTTCAGCGTTCACCTCGTCGAGGTGCGCTCTGTCTACTGGTTGAGAGCTGGGAGTGCATTGAGCCTCTAGGCTGTCGGCTAGGCATTCGGCCTTTTCGAGGTTTTCGAAAGCGACCGTTTTGTCGGGGCGTGTGAGGGGAGGAACTGTGGCCTCTTCAGAGGAGCGGAGCTTCCTCTGGAGTTGCCAGAAGGCGTGGTGGGTGGGCTCGAGTTCGCCGATCAACTTATCCCATCCCTCGGAGCGCCACTCCCCTATGCGTTTCTTTACAGCACGCTGTAAATGGCGCATGTGGGATTTGTTCGCGTCGCAGGGAAAAGAGTCGTAGGCACGAATGGCAGCGTTCTTCTCGGTCATCAGTTCACGTACGTCATCGGGCAGTTTCCAGCGATGGTCTTCCATCACTGGAACTTCCCGTGAGCAATCCGTCAGTACGGATTGAACGTGCTCTGTGAACGAGTCGATCGCCCCAGTCGTGTCTGCGACTGAGATAATTTGCTCGGGGATGGAGTCTAGGTGGGGAGACGTGGTGGATTTCAGTCTTTCGCTTACTTTCCTCCAGTCGGTGACTGTTTTGGTCGGGGGGGGCTGGTTGGGGTCGTGCGGGGGGCCCGAATAGGGGGCCAGGTGCAAGATGACCGGGCGGTGGTCAGAGTTAAGCTCTTGTACCGTCTCGATAGACTGCAAACGGAGGTTTACATTCTTGAGAAGCGCTACATCGAGAACGTCAGGAAGTTGGGCGGGTTGCAGCCCATGCCGACATCGCGGGACATTTATCGTCTTTTAAGAACGAAGCTTAAACATCTACCATGAAATACCGCTGTACAGTCATCCTCAAGAAAATGTACCCATACATCGACAAGAATTCATTTGATTATCTACAATTTGTGTTAAATAATACTGTATCAATGTGTAACTACAATCTACAGTTAAATGAATCACGAATACCCGTAGTGGCTACACATTGAAATAATATTATGGAACAAAGGTGGTAACCAGTTAAATTAATATTATTTTTGAGGCTGGTTGAGCATGGTTAGGAGAATCATAGCTGACTCTTCTAACCATGCGATTGACCTGTTAGGAGGGGAATGATCGATGCAGAATCACTAGCAGATCCTGAATCACTAGTGAATCACTTCTATCGCGCGTTGCAAATGCAACAAACGGTCAAACGTAGCGATGCAGACGCGCGTTGACGAAACGTGCTACTAAAACGCTGCAAAAAGTCGCCGTGGGCGACCTTGCTTAGCACACAGGCAATCACATTTGCTAATTTGTAGGTACGGGGTAGCATTAATTTCCAGTAGGCAAAATTAAACTGTGATAATACCACTGCCTCCGGTTATTCCCACTGTAATAAACTATCAGTGACCAGTAAGATGAAAAGGCATTATGTGTAAAATCCTGAGGTTGGGCTATCAATTTTAATATTTATTGATAGCTATGTCATAATGTCAAGTGTTTGTAATTATAATTATCTTGTTAGTAAAGTAATTGTTAGACGTAGCCTACATAATTATATTTAAGCCTCGCTAATAGCTAACTACATTTAGTAACCATATAGTATGTAGAATCAACTTAGGTACTCGTGCCATTTATAATAGGCCCTCTATAAATGTCACGAGTAAGTTTATTTAGCCGAGATAATTTAATATTTAGTGCCACTTGTTGATATTTTGTAATAAAAACGCGTCCTGAGGGAATATTCTCGTATTTTTAGAACGCATTCTAATCTGTCTCAAAGTTTCAAAAATATCTTTAATTTTCATACATTTTTGACATCGTTTGTCGCTGAGATGAAATAGAACGGCTGTGTTTCTTCTCTTTTCGCTGTCGCTATATACGTTATACATACGCTTCCATAGAAAGAAAGAAAGAAAAAGTATCAATTGTGTCTCACAAAAGAAGATAACAAACTAATCTAAACATAATCATAAAAATATAATTTTTAATATAATTTAAAAAAAAAAAACGAAAGTCCTGTACGAGGCCAAACAGCTCCTGTCACAATCAGTATCATCAACTGAGTTAACACATAGTTCGACTTCTACTCAAATCTCAAATGTCCTCACGGATGCGTGCACTGCGAAATCAATTTCCTCATAAATATTGACCCGACCAACACGAAGCGACAAACCACTGACCCGTCTCAAATTTTTCTAACAAACATCCCATTAACAACATCGAAATCAACTTATCAACAACAACATTCACCAACACATCATATCTTTCCAAATGATAAATAAAAACACATGATGTATGTCTCAATAACAGTAATCCAATGAATATTTTAATTTATGTCTTCATAATAATCATGATGAAGTGACCAAGATAATTTCGGAGTGGTAAAATCTGTAGTTTGTTACTTTTATTGCCCATAACCTTACTGATACAGGGGTACTATAAACTTTTTAGTGTTTTAAATGTAACTTGTTTCTGTCAAAAGGTACATAAAGTTACTTTCATGTTAATCTTTATTAATATTTTAAGGTCGATTTTAAAGATTAATGTATACTTCACTATTCAACATTATGGTTCCCCAAAAGGCCTTAGAGAGACACATAATTTTCTAACCAAAGAATAAAAATTACAAGAGAAAAAAGTTTTTTATATACCTACCTAAAATATTTATGCAATATGAGGGTGAGAACAGTATGGGCCCTACAAAATCTTTGTTTACCTAGCTTACTCCAAAGAGAATGTAAACAATAGTTACTCGTCCATATTATGATGCTTTCCAGGAGATGCACATATCCCGTTAAATTAAAAACATTGTTATCAATTTCTGTTCGGTTTTCCGTTTGAAAAGGTGTCGTGCTCATAATCTTAAGGAAGGAATCTGTAGATGTTATGGAAAGTCTCATTTCAGTCTGATTTTATATAGAGAAGTTTCTTTTGGAACGAAGTACACATGACACCTCTCCACTTTTTTCTTCTGATATTTCCGAAAATTTAACAAACAAGTACAGAGAGATAATGAACCCTCTTGATTAAAATCCCTCTAATTTACGGAATTATCGAACGAAAGAGAGTCTCTTGAACTCCGAAACTCATTAATCTCTTGAACGATGTATATCAGTACCTACTCAGTAGCTTATGATATAGTCAACCGGGAATTTGTCGGCAGATAATCTTTCCCGAAAGATTATCTGCCGGCAAATGTGAGCGAAAACATTATGTGATGACCTTTATAACCTTTTAAGCCTATCGAACGTGGGTGTGCAAGGTAGACGATCGATTCATCATCTGCCTAGCCTTTTCCCAACTATGTTCGGGTCGGCTTCCAGTCTAACCGGATGCAGCTGAATACCAGTATTTTACATGAAGCGACTGCCTATCTGTCCTCCACAACCCAGTTACTGGGTAATACGATACCCCTTGGTAAGACTGGTTGTCAGACTTTCGGGCTTCTGACTACCCGTAACGACTGTCAAAGATCCACGAATGACAGCCGGGACCAACGGCTTAACGTGCTTTTCGAGGCACGGAGGGGTCTCGATATGTAAAGATGGTCACCCATCCACAGACCAACCGCGGCAAGCGTAGCTTAACCTGATCGATCGACCTGTGCGGCTGTTATTATTTAGCCACGGCTGTTATTATTTAGCCACATTATACATAATTATTATCATCGATCTACTGTAAGTCGATGAGAATAGAACGAAATCATTGCTAGGTATAACTATAATCCACCCGCGAAATTCAAATTTACTTAGGTTTTTTTGCAATTTGCAGGTTAGTGTCAGGTTGTATGTTGATTAAAATATGATTAGCGGCTGTAACAAATAGCTTAGCTTAAGGCCCATTTAAACAATGGAAGTTTCCTGTCTGTGGTTTAAGTTTCATTAAAATTTTATTAGACCCCAGGTGGGACTAATAAAATTTTCACCGTCTCGTCTCCTCTCGTAAGTTGCTATTATAATTATAATTAATCAGTTGCTATTGTTACACTTCGGCTGATTTTTCAATCATCTGATAACTTTATACGTGGAATAATTTTGAAATTTTGACAGTTATTTCATACAAAATCTGTCAAACGTCAATTTTATTTCTCGCATAAAAGTTATCTGTAAAAATCAGCCCTTAGACAAAAATTCAAAAAGTAATTTCCTCTCTGTGGCCTACGCATTTATAGTCACAACAAAAATAACAGCTTACAAAAGTACTTGTGTTTTCCGGATTGATGGATTTTATTTAGAGCTTTATAATTTGAGCCTATAGTTTAGGGTGCTTTTATAAGTTAAAAGCGTTCGGGCAGATTATGACGCAGGCAGTGACGTCATTAATTACGTGGGTCGAGATACTCATTGTACCTTGCTACGTCATTAATGAGTAGACTTCGTCTAATATAGCCCTCAAATAGAGTACCTACGCCAGAGTTCCATTGCCGTGGATTAAACGGAACGTTTCTTCTAAGCTGACCAGCACCCTATATAATTGTGTAACACACTATGAATCATTTTGAAGGATCCATTGCTTCATATGTTCGAAAAATTTGTCTGCTCAACAACGTAAATAACGCAATAAATGTTGTTGTACTGTCAAACAAAAGCCATTGCTACTGTAGGGTGTTACGCAATCATTAAAGTTGATACCTGTTCCTATCAAACTAATATATCTAGTCTTTCAACAAACTATGATGACTGCCTAGTTTTGTATCCTCGAGATGAGCTTTTCTCATATAACGGGTGTTAAAACTTAAATTTAAATACCCCTAAAACTCCTTTACATGCATGCACTTAGCAGAAGGTTTTTTCACATCCTGTAGTTTGTGCCAAAACTATAGAAGAGGAAACCGCTGAAAGAAATAAAAGTAGCCAATACAAATACATGGTTTGTTTTTTTTATTGCGTAATGGGTCTACTCTTGATCTCAATCACGTCTGATAGAACGAGCATGCCCAGAATCAGTTCAGGAGGCCTACCATGATCTATTAAAAACGATTCAAAAGCAAGACATTTCAGTTTAGGTTCTTAAACTGCATCGTTCACAGTCGTACCATGACGTCCAATACACTCAGCGACATTTGGATCGTCGAAAGTGAATGGGCGTTAAGAGCTCGTGGTAGGTATCCAGATGGAACGGCCTAAATTGAATCGTTAAACTGACGTCATTGTACGAATTAGCAGAACAGTTCAGTTTAGGTCCTAAAGTGGATCGCGTTAAGAGCTCGTGGTAGGTATGCTGTTCTGCTTTAAAAGCAGACGGATTATCCTACTAATATTATAAATGCGAACGTTTGTGAGGCTGGATGGATGGATGTTTGTTATTCTTTCACGCAAAAACTACTGAACGGATTTTGATGAAACTTTACAGTAGGTATAGCTTATACATCAGAATAATACATATAATACTTTTTATCCAGATATTCCCACGGGATCTACACTTATGCGGGTGAAACCTAGGGCACCGCTAGTATATTATATGAACCAAGTGCGGATGGTAAATAACCTGCAGTTCGGTAATAAAAAGGTGATGGTGCATGGTGGCATCAGGTCGTGGATCTCCTGCGCACATTCTCCGAAGTACAGTCTGCAGAAGACCGACGGGCAAGCAACATTACGCCAATGAGCCAGACTGTGAAGCCTAGTTAACAAGATCTCGTAGCCTATAAGCCTTTTGTGTTCTTTGTTCCACTGACTCAGGTGCAGCAAGTAGTTATTAGTTATTTTGCTGAAACATCCCATAAGTGGCTGCAATACTCCATGCTTACTCTCGAATATAATTCCGATAGATCGACATTCGAATTGTCAGTCAAACGTAATGTATTGGCTGGACTCACTGAATCTAGCCAATCCCTGACGTTTAACTTAACCAACTGACTTTTGACCAATGTCGATCTATCGGAATTATATTCGATAGTAAACACCCAGGGACGGACCTGTGCTTTGTACAAACTTAAAAGCTGTCCAGATATAAAGTATCGCCTCACCTTATTTATAACTGGCTTCTGCCCGAGACTTATCTGCTTGAAATTTCTTGTACCTACCCCCGACCCACCCTGTCGCATCGCATCGTCTGCCTGCGGTATTATCGTTCTTTTTGACTTTTTATTTTTATTTTTTATTCATGATGCTGTTAAGCGTGATGCCCAGCTTCGTAGCTGCAGTCTGTGCTTTTGACTCAATGGACGAATAATTTGTACAATTAAAATGTGACAATAAGACATTTGCAGACGATTTCTTCTTCCATCGCAATACCTATCTCCAACTGCTGCAATTGTTTTTATAAGAAACTAATAAGACACAAGAAAACAACCTCACGGAGTTCACCTATCGTTACACGAGTAGTTAGAGACAGAATAAATCTTTACCTGGATACGTAAAAGTTCTAAATTGGTCTGAAAAAGTTCAGAGACTCGATAAATCCGTTTAATTGCACCTTCGAGAACGTCTCTGTTATATGAAAATAGGAAATTTCTAGAAAAATAAGTTTTATCATATCGGTAAATGACCGTAACAGAACATAAGCACTATGAACGGTTCAACTTAGTACCTAATCTCTCACATTGGTAAGGCATTGGTCCCAAACAAAGAGATTTAAATAGTTTTGGTGCCAAATCACAACCAGCACCCTAATTGCGTAACACATTTTGTTTCTTATTGCGATTCCGAACTTAAGCCAACTCCAGTCGTAATCGATATCATAGATCGGTATTGCGTAACTTCTTAAGATCCAAATGAAGTACAATCGTATAGAGATGTACATACAAAAAGGCCACAGTTGGCTTCAATTAAAAGTTTCGTTTTATCATAAATGAATTATTTGTTTCCGAATTAATATGCTATAATTTAATTTAGTTTTAATTACAACTGATGATCTACTAACGCTTACAAATGAAAATGTGCAATGTTTGCCGAAAAATTAAAAACCAATTTTTAAAACACTTTCTACCAAAAACTACCATATTTGAAATACGTAACAAAACGTATTTGCATCTGAAATTTTTGTAGATTCTAGTTCTGTGGCAAAAGTTGCATCTGACATTTTTATAGATTTTAGTTCTGTGGCAAAAGTTAACTTCTTTTTCCGCCGTTGAAAAACTTTTATTGTAAATTGTAATGTTATCTGAATTATGTAAGTTATTATCAATTTCTTACTGTAAGATGAATTTAAGTGGTTATAAATATAAAGAGAGTGTTTGTTGAGTTTGTTTTTTTAAATGAAGTATGTTTCATGCTATTACATTAGTTCTGTTGATCTATTTTTTCAGAAATGCCTGCAACCAAAAGTTTCAGAGCGGCAGTAGGAGCTGCTGCTCCGATTTATGGAACTAATTTGCCAAGGGATCCTGGGCAAGACTAACAACAGAGCAGTTAGCAAAAGGAAAAACATTGCAGCCCGCCTCAACAGCGAGGGCGCGGGCTGCAATAAATCCCTGCTAAGCCTGCAAAAAAAGCGAGGAGTAAGTAAGGAACAATTTATTTATTTATTTATTTATTTATCCATCCATTTATTTCAGGCATCAAGGCCCATGTAAACACATACAATACAATATTAATATAAGTAACTTAAAAATACTATAAATACATACAACATTATACTAAAAAAACTAACACTAACATACACGAAGTGTCTGCGTCGTGTTTCGCTGACTGGTGTGATGTAGCTGGCCACGAAACCGGCGGTACACAACACCCACAATAATAATTATACTTGTGAGAGTGTGTGAAAAGGTGCATGTCCGTACGACGACATTTAATATCAATATACAATTCCACTCTATGCTGCTTTTACTGTAAATTTACAACTTGACATTAATTTATTATGGCAACAAGTACGAGTCTTATTTTAGGCTGGTAGGCCTGTGCCTAGTGCATGTGGTATGAGACTTTGATTACAGAAATTAGATGAAATTATTGTCAGGGAATCAAGTCAATTTTGGACAGTGAAAGTTCATTAGTGGCATACCACCCTTACTAATTAATACTAATACCACAGCTAATACTGCTAACAAATGTGCAATTTTAAAGTAAGCATTTTTTTTTAGATTATTGTTTCAATATTAATATTTTTACTTTGCTAGTATTGGAACAAGCAAAAATATAATGCCCGAAAGAAGTCATTGGGGCTCCAACAGCAAGCTTTGGCAATGGGAGGGGGTCCTCTGCCTCCCAAATTGGCCTCCCAGCTGTGGTGATGGTGACACGACCAGCTGGTGCAACAAGAGGGAGAGGAGGCAGAAGAAGAGGTACATACATTTAACCTTATATTAAATCTATGTTAGATTACTAACTGCTGCAGTAATTACAAATCAACATAATGATGTCGCGATGCTAGTTGTTATGCTGCATAAATCTTAGCTGTTGTAAACAGTATGTTATAATGACATGTCTTTACATCTATACATATCATAAATTGAAGTAGCTTTTCACATTTGTTTGTTGAACCGTGTTGTTCTTCTAAACTATGCAATGGATTTTGATGCAGTCTTCATCATCATTGAGAGCATTCATTATGGAAGGTTTATGTGTTACGCATTAATATTTAACATAATAATAATATAGACTGACTCGTTGATCTAGTGATTGCAACTACTGCCGAGCATGAGGTCTTGGGTTTGATTCACAGGGCCGGGCAGTGTTAAGTGGGTTGCTAGTTACATCATTATATAATCATACTTGTTTTGAACAAGAGCATGACACCTTTCTTTATTGTTGATTTAAACAGTTGTGTTTTATTTTCAGAAAGTAATGCTGTAGTCTATAAATGGATGAGAGAATGAAAAATAAAAGCTGGCGCCAACAAGTCAATGTATGTGACATTTACTCTCAGAAAAGATGACTGCCCACCTGTTAAACTCAGAGATGACAATGACTGCCACATGGGACATCAGCTAAGTACCTTGGCGTACATCTCGACAGGAAACAAACATGGAAATATCACAAAGAAAAAACTAAACGAGTTTAACATCCTACTCCGAAAACTAAACTGACTCTTGGGAAGAACATCACATGGATCACTGGAAAACAAAGTTCTCACCTACAAAGCAGTATTAAAACCTATGTGGACATACGAAGTTTAGCTTTGGGGCTCTGCAAAGAACTCAAATGTGGAAATTCTCCAGCGACTTCAAAATAAAGTACTTTATTGAATAAAGCCTGAACAATTTTGAGAGACAGATTCTTCGATGGAAGAATGGACCTCAGCAGTCAATATCCGCACAAAAAATCTGCTATTGCTTTACAACCGTTTGCAAGATAAACAAGGCAAAAAAAGTTGATCTGCTGGCCTACTCCAATTGTCTCAGGATGCTTCGCTGAGACCATGTATGTGTTACCTATTTATTTTATAGATTGGTAAGTTACAATGTTACCAAAAAAATAATCAAAATTTAATTATTATTATTTCAGATCATCGTGTGACGCCTGCCGCTATGGATTGGGTGGTCCAGTTGGAGGGGAGGAGGCTGGTGACTGACCAGGGCATTGCTGCAGCCCTGCAGAAGCTGAATGTGACCCTCCATGATATGCGGGTGGCGATGGAGGCGGTTGCACAGAGCCTGTAGGGCATATCTAGACTCATAGCTCTGCATCTAAACTTTTATCTTATGTATGTTTTATATATGTTTATCTACACCCATGCTATAAATTCCTCTATAAGTCTCTGAAACAGCTTATTGCCAACATTAAAACAACAGTATCATACTAACCATGATATCATCCAAACGTGTTATAATGTTGTACTAAATTTCACTATGCAACTTCTTGTCAAAAAAAGAACATTGTCAAGTACGCGCGTTTCCCTACCACAGCGCCGTATTTAAAAAAAAAAACATAAAGGTTATTCAAATTCACGTCGTATCTCGCCATTTTTGTTGGTTAGTAGTATTGCAAAAATGTATTACTTTGTTGTTTACAAAAATGAGTGATACAAGCTTTGATTTCTAATGCAGCAATAAATAATTGTATTATTACCTCTACATAGTATGTTTGTATTAGATACTAAGCAAGTAAACTTTCCATGAATTTACATAGTTCTTACAACACTGTACAGCACCCTATGGTTTCAGAACCTTTTAAGGATTCATATCATATGTGTAGATATGTGTTATGTGGGTGTGTGTGGTGGTGTTGGGTGTGTGGAGGGGCCCGTGGCTAAATAATAACAGCCGCACAGGTCGATCGATCAGGTTAAGCTACGCTTGCCGCGGTTGGTCTGTGGATGGGTGACCGTCTTTACATATCGAGACCCCTCCGTGCCTCGGAAAGCACGTTAATTCGTTGGTCCCGGCTGTCATTTGTGGATCTTTGACAGTCGTTACGGGTAGTCAGAAGCCTGACAACCAGTCTTATCAAGACTGGTTGTCAGGCTTCTGACTACCCGTAACAGAAAGTCTGACAACCAGTCTTACCAAAGAGTATTGTATTACCCAGTAACTGGGTTGTGGAGGTCAGATAGGCAGTCGCTCCATGTAAAATACTGGTATTCAGCTGCATCCGGTTAGACTGGAAGCCGACCCCAACATAGTTGGGAAAAGGCTAGGCAGATGATAATGATGATCATATGTGTAGATAAAGTCTTGTATGCAACTGTACATAATTAGGTATTAAAGCACTCATGTGATACTATTATTACACTCGGCTTCGCCTCGTGTGATAACCCACATTCGTATTTTAATACCCATTACTTTACAGTAGTTGCATAAATAACTAATATGTACCTTATGTTATAGCGATAAAGTTGAAAATTAATTAAAGAAATTATACAGATTGTAGTAGCTTGATGTGCTGGCGTCTGTACAACATTAAAAAAAATTTGGTGAGGTCGGCGTTTCCTATCTGACTACTCTGAGAAGATAGGCCGAAACAAACAGAGGTCACAGTCTCTTTTAAAGTGCAGACGCAAATCTTGGTCAGAGCATGTAGATTGAAGTCTGAAATGGACTTTTGATATACAACCACACAGATTGAGTGGACCCACAGAATACAATATAATGCAGGAGAGGTCCAGTCAGTGCACGTATTTGTCAGTAATCGTGCAGCACAACACAACTTGTTATCTAACTATGTTAAAATATATTTTGTTTTCAGAATCGGAACCTATTGTTTTTATTTTAATTACCTATCCTATCTATGCAAACAGTAGGTATAATTAGTCACAACAATATTATTATTAGGTACTTAAGATCAGTACATTCAGTCTATGTAGAAGCGTAAAGGCGCGGGCCCACCGCGGCGCATGCTGTGCACGGGCACGCGGCGTATTTTAGCTGCGTGTATTAATTTGTTTGAAAACGTGGGTCTACGTTTCCACACGAAGACTCACGACTATGTATAGCGTGCCAAGGCGCACGGAGAGGCTACGCACGTGCCACTGCTATCCACGGACACGGGTTTCACTGCGAGAAAATGCGCTGCGATAAGCGAGCTGTACGTAGTCGTGGGTCGTATTCGTGTATTCCAGTGGAAACGTAGACACACGTCGACAGCGTTGAGCTATGTAACCGCCTATTCGAGCAAGTCACGCATGTATCAATGACGTCAATTCATGCGTAGCCTCTCCGTGGGTTGCAGTTGACACAACCACATACATTTTCTTACAAAGTGAAGCTTAATACACGTGCGTAGCCTCTCCGTACGCCGCGGTGCCGTACGCCGCGGTGGGCCCGCGCCTTTATGCTTGGAGTAACTTATTACTTTTAAAGTTAGTACTTCCCGTTAAAAATGGCAAAGCGGAAGCTACGATTGAGTACTGTTTATTTGAGAATTATGTTACGCAAGTAATACTGAACTAATAAATCCATAGTAATTTAGATCTAAATCATGAACATTTATCGATACCAGAATTACCAGAGGGCAGAAACTGGACACGTCCTTTGTGAACTTATACTTTATTGTCGCTAGTGTATAAGCTTTCAGCAGCTAAGTGTATGTTTGAGTATTGCCTGGGAGGGATAGAATAAATAGAAAATGAACATAAAAAATATGTGATTTAGGATTTATTTATTTATTTAAACATTAGCTTATTATTATGATGTATAATTACTTAATAAAATATTTCCTTCGTTCGTTTCGTTTTACTAGATGTCTCTGTGGACACTAGTAGGTTCCATGCGAAGCAGTCGCCAGTGCGAGTAAGGGGCCCTCGGGAACGGACGAATGACTTCTTGTCATCGGACCATTGGCCTTCCTAATACCTATTTCCTTATGACATGGATGGCCTTGACACAAACTGCCTTTGCAGTGAACACTAAGCAGTCACTGTAATGTGTCCTTGCATACCGAACCAAAATCAATGCAACCTAAACCCTACGACTACGCCGTAACCTGTCTACGACACCTTGTCTACCCTCATCAGCAGAGACATGCCCTTTGTGAGGAAGATATATGTGTCGCGAGATTTATATATTGTAGTCAATGGGGAAGCGTGCATTATTGACTAAATTGTGCAAGACTACACAAGCATTTGCAAATCTTCTTGCTTTCACAGAAGAATAATGCTATACCCTATGAGCCAATAAGCACAGCCAGCGAGTCTTCAAAACTTCAATGCAGCGTTCGACTACAATGCGAGTCTGGACATGACACTGCGTGTAGTACTCCTCTGGCGACTCCGATGCAGCACGAAAGATAGGCGTCATCAGAAACCACCTTTGGGCGTACCCGGAGTCTCCTGAAAATGAAAAAAATATAGTGGATAAATTATTATGTTAGTTTAAAGATGCATCTGTTTTGATTTTATTTACATAATCAGCCTATAATGTTCCCACTGCTGCGACACAGGTCTCCTCTTACTGAGAATGGGCCGCAATCCACCACGCAGGCCCAGTGCGGGTTGGTAGATGTCACATGTCTTCGAATTTTTGGTCCTAGGACATGGCGGTTTTTTCACGATGTTATCCTTCACCATTTTGAGAGCAGTGGTGATGAAATAATTTACACAAAGTAAAGTGCCTGTCTGAGTTCGAACCTGTGACCAACAGCTCGTAAGTCGCGGCCAGTACCACTGGGCCATACTCTCTATTCATTTTTTATAAGACAATAGTTATTTTATATTATACTTTTTTAAGTAAATAATATTTTTTTTTGTTACCTAGTAGCCAGCACACTTCGCCTTGATGATGTAAGCGGTGCATAAAAATATGAATAGGCCACTGGTTCCAAATACGGGAATCATGGCTGGCCCCCCCAAATGACGCATCAATATATTGAATGCAGCATCACAAACCTGAAAGTATTGTCAATGTTTTAATTACTTTTTATATATTAGTAGGTGAGTTTTGGTGCTGAGTGCAACTATAGTCCTATTACTTCTACCATAAGTTTTAATATAAATATAGATAATTTAAACACTGATCTAATATATTTGTTGGTGGAATTCAAATTTTAATTAGATTAGTAACAACAAGATTATTATAAGGTACTTACAATCAGTACATTCAGGCTATGGCTATAACCAGTTTTCTGTTAAAATAAGTTTCCTAATTTTCATCCACCCTGGATTATAGCAACATATTGTGTACCATCAATGCATCCACCACACCGAGAAATTGAAATATATCCATAAATCTGAAACAAAACAATTAGATTAATTTAATCATCATCTGCCTAGCCTTTTCCCTATGTTGGGGTCGGCTTCCAGTCTAACCGGATGCAGCTGAATACCAGTATTTTACATGGAGCGACTGCCTATCTGACCTCCACAACCCAGTTACTAGGTAATACGATACCCCTTGGTAAGACTGGTTGTCAGACTTTCGGGCTTCTGACTACCCGTAACGACTGTCAAAGATCCACAAATGACAGCCGGGACCTACGGCTCCGAGGCACGGGGGGTCTCGATATGTAAAGACGGTCATTCATCCACAGACCAACCGTGGCAAGCGTAGCTTAACCTGATCGATCCACCTGTGCGGCTGTTATTATTTAGCCACGGGCCCCTCGCCACGCCACCACGGCCACGGGGGTTATTAATTAGATTAATTTAATAAATAATTCAAATGATATTAATATTGAAAGAACATTTTTTGTGTTAAACCAATAGAAACAAAGGCAAATTATAGTCATAGATCTTTAAGCCTTGTATGTTTAATACTCTTGTACCCATGGTTATACACTTTCATACTCACTCCGTTTTTACAGCATCCTTCTCTTCCTGTATCAAAGGAAATTTAATATATTTCTTTTTTAAATAGCTGTTGTTGAGAACGTCTGTAACCTAAAACAAAGAGAAAATGATGTCAGTAAAGATTGTTAGTACTATTATATAGAAATAGTTAGTAGTAGCACTTACTTTGCATAGACAATTGTGTAATGTTTGTGACAGCCCCAGATGGTAATATGCACCAATATTTTTCTGAAATGCCCCATTGGCATAAAATGCTACTGCTGCTAAGACCTGTAAAATTATGTTATTAAATTAAGCACAGTTTTTGAAGACACTTGCTTAGACTTTGTAATAACTTGATTTTAACAGTGTCCTAAGTGTCCATGGAGTTTCTTGTCCGTATTTCTGCATTAGAATCTATGTTTTGGAACGGGCAACTAGCTTTAACTTTCTGACAAACTGACTGACTCCTTGTCATTTAAAAAGTGCCTGTTTGGTTTTATTGAAATATAATGCTTGTATTGACCAACCTTTAAATATATATGATATGACAGAAAAGTTACCTTTAGGTCCGGACGTGTAGCAGATTTACGTCGTGGTTTCAGAAATGGAAATACTTCCTTAGCCTAGCCTAAAGTGGGCCACGAAGTTATTCGTTGGAAAATCGAGCGTTGCTGGGACTCCTCAAAAGTCTGCGGCTTATCATAAACCCGTCTTTGAGACGTTGATCTTCCGCAATATGCAACAAATAACCTTGTGACATTGTGGAAGCTGAAACAATAATAAAACTAAATTAGGAGATAGCCAAAAGTGATTTTTATTAGCACTACTTACGTGCGGCTGCCTAGGATATTGCCGGTATCTAAAATACCAAAAATATAGATTTAATGTTGCAGTTCTACACAAACACACATTCACAATTTATCTAAAAGGTGTTCGCTCACCTAATTTCGTAATAATTATGGAGATTTTATGAGTAAATCCCAAATTAATGTACAAAGAAAAATGAATGCGGGCAGTATGTTGCCTTCGGTATCGGAATCAAATTTCTAGTTGGTTTGAAACCAACTGACAGCTGTCAAAATGATTACGCAATTCGAATAATAGCCTTTATAAGCACAAATCGTTCATTCTTTATCGTTTCATTCCAATGAGAAATTGGTATCAGACGATAGTTAAGTTACGCAATACGAAAAGCGTAAAATGAAGCCAACTGTGGTGGAAACTAAGCCGATCAGTCTGAATCATTTCCAGATAATGTGTTACGCAATTAGGCTGCCGATTGGTAATCGTATTGAGCGATTAATACCTACTTAAGCATTATTATTGAAGTGAATACAGAATAACTTGATCTTAACATTTGTTTTTGTATACTGAGAATCGCGGTGCTACCCAGCAACTGGGTTGGGTCGGTCGGTATGTTAAATACTGGTATTCAGCTACATCCGGTTAGACTGGAAGCCAACCCCATCATAGTTGGGAAAAGGCTCGGCAGATTTTTGTTACTGGAGTGAATACAGGAATTTACAGGATACTTTCATCTTTACTTTAAATAATGAGAATCGTCATGATTTAGTCCCGGTAACCAACGTTGCTGCGTTGGTAAGATTTATCGACTCCTTGAGAAGTTTACTATATTAATATGATTTACTGCATTAATTTCAACCACCTATATAGTCAGTTTAATGTAATTTTGACTTTCCTAATTTGTGGCCTCGAACTGTGATCATTATAAATGAAGCGACGCATGAAATTTTATGACCGATGCATGAAGCACATGTGTGTAGCACTCAAGTTGAAATGACAAGCGCTGAAAGCGCCATTAGTCGTAAAATGTTCTATTTTGTTTGATAAAAGTATGTTAATTATGCAGATGTCTGCAACCTATAGTCGACCTCGTAATTGCTTTACCACTTCTGACGACAATTTCTAGTAGGTAAGTTGGAACTGGTACTTTAGCCTGGTGGTAACGACCGCGACTTACGAGTTGTAGGTCGTAAGTTCGAAGTCAAGAAGGCGCTTTACTTTTTGTAAATTATTTCATCTTCACTGCTCTCAAAACGGTGAAGGAAAACATCGTAAAGAAACCGGCATATCCTAGAACCAAAAATTCGAAGACCTGTGACATCTGTCAACCCGCACTGAGCCCACTCCTTCTCACCGAGAGAAGGCCTGTGTCCCAGCAATGGAAACATTAGAGGCTGATTATGTTGTAAGTTGAAACTTTGCTAAGACACCTATCCCACCGAAGAAGAGGAAGCGACTAGCTATCGACTAATGTCTCGCTCAAGGAACGTACAGACGCCAGCACATCAACCTACTACAATCTGTCAAATTTCTTTGATAGATTTTCAACTTTATCGCTAAAGCATAAGGTTCAAAGTTGATTGGGAAAATGTGACAGTTTCGGGTAGGTTGATGTGCTGGCGTCTGTACAAAAGATTGTGAGTCTCGTGTAAATAAAAGAAATCGCTGACTGTTCACACCACCAGCGAGAACTCCGTCAAACAAACAACACGTTTTAGTTGCTAGCTCCACTAGCTTCTCGCTAATCGCGGTGGTACAGGTGCCTTAGGTTGAAAAAACAAAACAAAACTAACTGCCACCTATACAAAACATAGGCCTTGTTGCATCATGAGGTAGTTATATCTAAGTGACATTAAACCTTAGGGTGATAAAGCAATTGCGAGGTCGAATATACCCCTACCTACTATTTAAATATGATATACCAAGTCCTCAAAGTCTTTTGACGTGCCACGTGCAATCAACAACACTAAACAAGCACTGTAAGCAGCTAAATAACAAGTTAAGGCACGTTAACAAAACATACGTTAAACACTGGTCCTTAAAACAGATAAGATTACGTCTTAATCGAATTTATTCCTAGCTTAGAGAAACAAACCTAAAGCGAAAAACAATGTAGAAATGATGAATGTACAGAGGCCAGCACATCAAGCTACCCCAATCTGTCAAATTTCTTTAATAGATTTTCAACTTTATGACAAAGGAATAAGGTTCATGCTCAATTGGGAAAATTTGACAGATTGGGCTAGGTTGATGTGCTGGCCTCTGTACCTACTGGGTAATTTAACAAAGATATATAACAAAGTATTCTCTTTTCTAACTCAAGTAAGCTATTTTTATAGTCCTTACACATAATTTCCTTGAATGTTCCCAGAACTTATTGCCTAACGGCTCAGAAAACCAGCCAAACGTAATTGTAGTTAAGAGCGTTTACGCCGTACGGCATTTCATACAAACTTCCAAGCCGTTGTTTTTCGAAATGAATGAACCGATTTTAATGAAACTTCATACGCATAAGCAGGATACAAAGGTCTAAAAAGTTAGCAGAAAACATTTTCGAAAAATTGTGTTACAGCCAAATTAGACCTATTTTAAAGTTTCCATAGAAACAGAGATTTCCAGTTATCTTTTTGTAAATAAGACATTTCGAAAATGTTCTCTGCTAACTTTTTAGACATTTGTATCCTGCTTATGCGTATGAAGTTTCATTAAAATCGGTTCATTCATTTCGAAAAACAACGGCTTGAAAGTTTGTATGAAATGCCGTACGGCGTAAACGCTCTTAAGGCACGGTAACAAGCAAATTTTTAGGTAATTGTCAATAGCACATCGCGGAACAAATAAGGTTCAAAACAGCGATGCGTGTGATGTTAGTTGATTCGAACTCTGTTTTAAGATTGTTACATCATACCATTTTATTGTTATGAAATATTTTTCATTAAGTATTTTCTTTGAAATATCTGACCTGTAATATACCAATACGCCTAATTATGCCACAAAAAACTGTGCGTATTACGGTGTCCTACGTTTAGGCAGTGTCTTAAAAAAACGTAAAAACTTTATTGTTAGGCCCTCCGAATTACATTCAGTAGGTAAACGAAAAAGTTTCAATTTGCGACCGCACCGATTTTACGTTCAAATAAACAACAGCTTTTCATCTCGCCTTTTATGTGCACCATTTTACAAAACATCATGCAATTTTGTACAATTTCATATTTTTACAGTCCATTCCATTGATATGAGACACGTAAGCTGCATTCAGAAAATCACTAAAGTTTTAGTATCTAACACAAAGTCGTAAAGTTGGAGAAACTTATAAGTTTAATAATATGTTAGGCTAGGCGATAAAAGCCTAACAAGATGGATGCCCATACATAAAGATGAAAGGATTTTTTATTATTAATATAGATAAATATTCCTAAATACACGAGCCCACTCCATATAGCAAAGGCTTTTTTGTATTTCTCCATACAAAAAGATATTGAGTTACGCAACTCCTTTTTTCAGTTTAAGAGCGTTTACGACGTAGTACGGCATTTCATACAAACTTTCAAGCCCTTGTTTTTCGAAATGAATGAACCGATTTTAATGAAACTTCATACGCATAAGCAGAATACAAAGGTCTTAAAAGTTAGTAAAGAACATTTTCAGAATGTGTTACTTAAATAAAAATAACTGGAAATCTCAGTTTCTATGAAAATTTTAAAATCGGTCTAATTTGGCTGTAACACAATTTTTCGAAAATGTTCTTAACTAACTTTTTAGACCTTTGTACCTTGCTTATGCGTACAAGGCGTTATGCCACACACATAACATCACGTGATGGCGTGGCGTACATAACATCACGCCTTGTGTCTAAGCCCAGGTGGATATTAAAGAAAGCGGGCTGTATTATAAAAAAGGTTTAATAGGTGGTTCACAATTTGCAACTATAAGTACTGTACAAAAGGTATGTGCGAGCGCGGTAGTGCCGAACGGTGCAATGCCGCGATGCTGTGTTGCCTCCCGGTCCCCGCGCCGTGCCGCGTCGCTCGTTGACGACGAGTCGACGACGCCACGCCGTAGTGTTCGTTAGATTTGGATGTAGGTATGTGTATGTGTATGAACACCTTGTATCCCCGAAGAGTTGCGCAGGACAGAACACAACACACACAACACATTTCGCCAGTTATATTTAAGACCCATGTAACTAATAGGGGGCGAGCCTATTCCCGTCAACCGGACACAAATCCAGGCTCCGGGCTGCTACTGAGAAATTCATTATAGAAAAACTCAATAACACCTTGCCCGGCCTGGGAATCGATCCTAAGACCTCATGCTCAGTAGTAGCGCTTGCGACCACTAAACCATCGATGCAGTCAAAAAATCTCTAAGAAAAAAAAACTAAATACCATCTACGAGAATTCTATTAGTCCCTTGGGTCTAAATGTACCATTTTATTTCGCAGTTTTCGATTTGTACACAATCATGTAAACACTGTGAGAGCAGTGGTGTCGGAATCGGCCCAGTGGAATCGGCCGCGACTTACGAGTTGTAGGTCGTAGGTTCGAACCCAGACAGGCGCTTTACTTTTTGTAAATTATTTCATCACCATTGCTCTCCAATCGGTGAAGGAAAACATCGTGAGAAAACAAAAGGAGCAAAAATTCAAAGACATGTGACATCTACCAACCCGCACTGGGCCCGCGTGGTGGATTACGGCCCACTCCCTCTCACAGAGAGGAGGCCTGTGTCCCAGAAGTGGAAATATTATAGGCTGATTATGTTATTATAACTAAATACCATCTACTTACCAATTCTATTAGTCCCTTGGGTCTAAATTTATCAGTTTATTTCGCAGTTTTCGATTTGTACACAGTCATGTAAACACCTCTCATTTTCTTGTTCCCAAAGAGACTGTTGAAAGTTTTTCATGTTTCATGTTTCATTATGTTTGCTCCAATGAGAATTCTAGTGTTTGTTAATGTGTATTAATTTCATAGAGGACAAAGTCGAACACACAAATTACATGAATTAAATGAAAGAATCTGTAATAAAAAAAAAATCTGGGTAAGCTCACTCCATCGTCGACTTTGTCACTGTCACCTCTGACCTAGACTAGAGTCAAGAGCAAACCCATTTAAAACTAAAAAAAATATGTGTTTTTTTTTACATTTACGTATGTACAGAGCAAGTCTGCATTTTTCGCTGAGGTCATCGTAGTGTAGGTAACGCAGATTATATTACGACGTCCTCCATTACGTCACTCAGCTAATGTATTAGTTCCTGGTTCAATCATACATAGATCATACTATTTACTTCACTTACTCTCCCCCTCCATTCCCCCCTTTCCCTTTCGTTCTCTCCTCATTTTCTCTTTCTTCCTCTCTTCTCCTTTCCTTCTTCACTTTTTCGTTGTTTTTTTTTAATAAATAATGATTATTTACTACCTAATTGTTAAAATACATCATATGTTTCCGGGTTTTGTATAGGTACCATCAAAGCAAAAACTTCCTTAATAGCCGGCCTATTTTATCTTTTTGATTAATTTCTAACGTCTTTAGTAAAAATTTCTATTTCTTTCAAGGTCTTTTTTTCGTACACGAGGTTGGTCCTCATGTACCATAAAAGATCAGAAATATATTTCGGATCTAAAAATTGTAACCGCCCGGCGCCACAAGCTTTTAACGCTATAGATACGTATGGAATTCACCATGACACCGATATAGTTTTGACAGTGCAACGCGACACCACTATCTTATCAGCATGTACGTAGGCGCCTCTCAAATTAACATAAATATGAGCTAGCCAGAACGGTGATAACACATATTTGCCAACCACTTGTCGGTTTTCACTTACCTGGTTAAAACGTTTGCTTTTTTCCCAATACTTTGTCATGTACTTACCGGGAAAGAATATTGGCAGATTTGAGCTTCGGGGTTGATGAACGCTGTGGTTTAGTAGTCGGGATTAGATGACATATTATAATTATGACGTTCCTAGTTGGCTCAAAAGTCACTTTTATATTTCGATGTTAATTTTTATTCTTTTATGTAAAAAAATACTGTAAAAGGCGTTTTCTACCAGTCAACAACAGAGACAAAACATGGCATGGCAATTTCGAAAGTTTCAAAATACTTACTGTTTTTATTTAGTGTCGTATTGTCGTCTCCACATTCTTTATGAGCTCAACTGTGACTAATGAAGTAATGAGACACAATGAAAAAGTATCAACACACTTGCTCGTAAAGTGGCTCTTAATGAACCGCTTTTAGGCCCATACTGCAGTGTATTAAAACCGCGTGCTTTTTACTTTATGTTACTGCACTAGTGCGATAACGCCACTGATAACTATTTACTAGTCGGAGATATGCGCTTTTTTTTATCTCATTAAAGTGACTTCATGCCAAAAGGAATCCGCGGGACATATTTCACTTTTTTTTTAACAGTCTGAATTATCCTTGGTTCCAAATTAAGGTGAATGCGCAGTTGTAGCCCGCGTAATTTAAATTTTCATAAATTCTTTGCAATTTTCAGGTCAGTGTCGGGTTATAATTATCTTTATAAAATATGATTCGCGACTTTCCCTACATTTCTTTTTTTCGCTGAAACGAGTTTGCGACTAGATTTAAACGTTTTAAGTTACCTTCTGGTCGCTCACCGAGTCGCAAAAGTTCCGCGCGCCTTGGATTTTGCCATAGAGCGATGGAACGCAGCATTTTGGGTGTAAAAAGACAGGACAGAATTCGGAACACCACGCTGCGTTCCAAAACGGGCATACTGGATGTAGGAAAGGAGGCTGCTAGGCTCAAATAGAATGGAATGGATGAATGGATTGAGCGGCTCACATCAGCCGCATGCACGATGACCGTTAGGCAAAAGTCTCCACACAATGGGTGCCTGAAGATGGACGGCGCCGCCGCGGCCGGCCCAGAAAGAGATGTCGAGATGATCTGGACGCGTACCGCGAGGGCTGTTCGACGTTGCGCGGGAAAATAATTCGTGAAAGGCTTTGGGGGAGGTCTTTTCCCAGCAGTTGGACAGAATAGGGTAACAAAAAAAAATTGTATACGAATCCTTGTCTGACAGTTAAGCTCACACTTGACGGAATCTTTGTTGATTATATAGTATATAGGTAAGTTGTTGATTATAGGTAATAGTAGGTATGTGATAAGAGCAACATCAAGTTGATGAGTAACATTCATCAAATGTCTATTCATGTCGCACTATTTTGTTATAGAAATAGTATTGGAGGTCAATGTCCTAATGACAGATGAGTGTTGACGTGTGTTCTGTTGTGCTAATACAAGTGTGTATAATGTTGTGGTTATAATTTGGAAATAAGTAAATTACAACAGTGTACATAATCTCAGATAATTTACATGCCATCGCCACTTAATCAGTTATCTACTTTAGTTAAATATATTCTAAGTTGATTTGTGAGTGAACATTTGTAACAAAAAGGTCCTAATAAGTTTTTGTTTGCAATGGGATTTGAACTCTGTTAAGTATGACACTCAGTCTGTTGTTCCATAACTTGAAAATTGTGTCAAACCTATTCTTCATGTCGTTACAAGATCCATACTAATATTATAAATGTGAAAGTAAATCGGTCTGTTGTTATGTTACCACGCGTAAACGGATAAATGAATTTGGATGAAATTAACACATGAAGAGACCGAGACCTGGGTTAAAATATAAGGTCCTTTTTATCAAGACAGTACGCTCAATAATTCCCGACCTCCGCGCGTGCGAATCCGGAGGCAAGAGCTAGCTTGTCTATGAATATGAGAGTAAAATGTAAAAATCTACCTAGGTTAGTGGCAAGGCGGCAGATTTTTAAATAAACTACATACTATAAACCTTTTTGCCAAAATACCCAAGTTTTCACAGCTACAGAAAAGTACACAAAGAAATCTAATAATAATTTATTAGATTTCTTTGTGTACTTTTCTTTGCTATAATTAGCATACCTACTTTACATAATCACAGAAAACTAAAAAACTAAAACTCTTAGGGAAGCCGACAGGAGATCGGGATTTACGAAGTTTCCCGATTGTAAATCAAACTGTTTGATTTATTAATCGTACAGGTGGAAAATGGTGGCATTTTCCGATTTCGTCTTCCTAAACCGCTCTGAACAAGTATTTCACGTGAAAAATTGGATTAAAATATTTTCTGAGCCTACATTTTCCAATATTCCCTTAGACAATATTTGCGTTATTTTTTTTAAATATAAGGCACGCGCAGATTATTAGGTATAAGGAGAGGCAATAACACGAGTGGTTATCGTAATAGTGGTTCAGTAGCTTCAATATCATCAGGATTGTCCTGGTAGGTATAATAAAGCAGTTCGTCGTAGATGTGGTACGACTGCGGGTCATCATCTTTTGATATCAGAGAATTCTCGTAATTTTAAGATCGTTCACAGTCTCAGTCTCAATCTGTGAAAAATACCTCTAATTTCTTTACATTTTGACAAGTTTTTGACATTTGTTTGTCGCCGAGATGAGACTGTGACTAGATGTTGAACGTTTTAAATTACGAGAATTGGCCTTCTGAAGACAGCTGCCATGCAACAATCGATGCGATGCCCTGCTAGAGTGAATGTCACCAGCCAGTGTCACTCTTTATCCGACCTTTTAGGTGATTCCAGTAACTTCACACATCTGGAGGCCAATTCGCGTAATTAAAAATGTTCAAAATCTAGTCGCAATCTCATCTCAGCGACAAGCGACAATCAATGTCAATTTTTTTTCAAAAAGATCAGACTTTGAACGTTCATAAAATTACGAGAATTGCTCCTGAACAGATTCGTTTATAGTATCAATAAAAAAAACCTTAATTTAATTTGCGTTCAAGCTCTTGCACTTGGATAATGCTAAAGAAAAACTTTACAACTAAGTAATTCTTTTAAAACAATTTATTTATCCTAACAGTTAACTAGTTTTCGATACAGAATGTTTTATTTCATCCAATCCTTCCCACACTGAATACAAATAAGATTCCTTTGAGAATTCTCCAAGATATTTCTAGCGCTTTTGTTTTCAAAATAAATAATTGAATTCAGACTTGTGGCTACATTTTCACTGTTTTGGTCGTAAATTAGTAAAACAACACAAAAAATAAAACTGCCTAGCTTTTTCCAATAAGTTGAAGTCAGCTTCCAGTCTAACCGGATGCAGCTGAATACCTATCAGTGTTTTACATAGGGCGACTGCCTATCTGCCTACTGGGTAACACGATACCCCTTGGCAAGACGTCGTCAGACTTTCGGGCTTCTGACTAGCCATAACGACTGTCAAAGATCTACAAATGACAGCCGGGACCAACGGCTTAACATGCTTTCCGAGGTATGGAGGGGTCTCGATATGTAATGGATTGTCACTCATCCACGAACCGACCGCGGCAAGCGTAGCTTAACCTTCGATCAACACGTGCGGCTGTTATTATTTAGCCACGAGTCCCGTAAAACAAAAAAAAATATATATATAAATAGTAAAACTTCCCAGTCGTTAAATAAAAATAAATAGAAATCAAAATCCAAACGTTTGACCTTTGTGCCTAGGGCATAAAATTTACGATACCTATTGGTGTTGTCTGTGGCGTGAATATAAAAAAATAATAAGCCCGAATCGAAGATCGTAAAAAAGTCTACAAAATAAATTTTGTATTAAATTTAAAAACATTGCCTTCGTACACAATATCACAATAGGTACAAAGTTATTGAAGGCACACGTAGCTTGACAGATTCGGCTTATTTTTTATTTTAAAATGTTCGCAATAGTCTGAATTAGGTTTTTATGGACAATATAATTGTAAAGTTTGAAAAGGTTCAAATTCGGAAACACTGAACGTCCTTTTTTCTATGGGATTTTTATATGAACTAATGAAATCTGGACAGCGTCTGTCGGATCAGCTAGGTAAATATAAAAGCATATTTTTATTCTTAAATAGACTCTGCACCCAGGTCTGCCGCAGTAAAGACAAACTCCACAGGTAGGGTTCATGAAAGGCTCAGAACTCCAGTGCGTGCGGCGTCCCTCAACAGACAATGCCCTTCTCCCCCCCCCCCCCCCATGTCCTGACACCTGCAGCCGTAATGACTGCATAGCAAACAGTATTCACATTACAAAATTTTTGGGCAAGCTTTGAAATATTTTTAAATTTTTAAACAACAGTGCTTTGGCATCCATGCTATAGGTATTAAATTCTGTGTAGAATATGTCTTCTCTTACTTGAGCAGACAACTTTTTTCAGCTGTTTGGGAATGTCATGTATTATTTTCCTATTTTAGGAATGTGGCCATTGTTTGCTGCATGGCACAGCATCATGCTGAGTGGAAGTCTTCTTGTCACAGTCATGACTTGCAGCTGTCGATTTTAATTTCTGTTTTGTGCTCATGACTATAAATCTATTGTGTTTTTTATTTTTCTTTGTTACTCGAGTTAATTATCGTTTTTGCACGTGATTGTGTGAAAAATAAAACTATTTAATTTTCTTCTTTCTTTCAAGTGTTTATCATTAACTATGAACCGCCTTTAGACGTTCTTATTAACTTAAATATACATATTCGAGTAGGTACGCCAAGATTATGCCACTTTTCGATTTTTGTTCAACAGTTTCGTCAAAATATTTTCTTCGTATCAATGATCAACATTGTTAAACCCAGATTTCTCGTTAACTTAAACGTCAAACAGCGCTATAGTAACGATTTTATTGACCTCAACCTCTGGGGAATACTGCAGAAGACGAATGGAATTGTTGCAAAATGTTATTTTTGTTGAATAAAAAATCTGGGACAGCATTATCCCTCAGAGAGCTCACTTCAAATAATATATTTTTAGAGAAGCCAGTGGCCAGTGAAAGGGCTAAATGCTCAGTTTTTGGCAACAAAAATCGTAAATCACCTCGCTTTTGTAAGTGAAGTAGGAGGTGTCCAAAGAGATTCAACATCAGGCTTCTCAGTTGAGCTTAGCCTCTCGAAAAGAAAAAAACTATTGAGACATTGGAAAAAAAAATGGTGTCCTTGAAGAATTTCTGTCCTTCTGTTCAGCCGTATGTCACAGCCAATTTACTCAGAGGATAATTTTTTTGTGAATAGTACAGAAGATAAAACCTAACAGTGGCCAACTGATCATGGACTGCGAAGAAATCCTATTGTCATGGGATTCCTCAATGACGAATAGTATACCTACCTATTTTGACTGGGTTGTCCGTAATCGTACGGTATGTGAAAAAGAATTGCTTAGTAGTAGAAGAAGCAGAAGAAGAAGAGAGAGAAGAAGAGAGAGAGAGAGATGAAGTAGTACTGTGTGACGTAGGTAGGTACAGTCAACAAAACAGATAAGTATGCAGGATCGTCGGATATAGTTGAAGTTTAGTAATAAACCGATGGATGTTGTCGACTGAAATTGCTAAATGAGCTGTTTGTTTTCTATTAATTAAATTAAGTTTTATTCGTTATCATCCATCAGTTTCTTATTAAACTTCAACTATATTCGACGATCCTGCATACTTATCTATTTTGTTGAATGTAACAAAATTAAAAAAAAATTAACCTTTTTTACTCACAAAGACAAAATACTTCAAAGTGCAAAAGTCCTTTCGTTTCGGTGATTTTTAATAACGACTTCCAAAATTAAAGTTACTTGCACTTTCAAGTACCTTTTTTTATGGAAATCGGTAAGTACATTGTTTTAGTAAAGAAGTTTTTTTTTTACGATGGACACGTAAATACTGTATTAATTCTAAAGTGGGGGATGTAATTTTTATGGTTTTCGGGAGTAAAAAGAGGTCTAAAACAAAATTTACGTTAAGGGTGATAGGAACTTATTTCTGGATCTTTCTAACTGTCGAGTATTTCTAATATCTATTCTATCGTGTATCTGTAAAAGTGATTCCCATATCCTACTTACAAAATAAATAATTTCATTTCAATTCAAACAGATAATGGTGATAGTACTTCTAAGGAAGAACTCATTCACTGAAATCTCGACTAATTTCTAAGCAGTATCTCTATTTAGATCACTTTATTTGTTATGCACTAGTTGATACTGTTATCTTAACTAACTTAAGATAACCTTAACTTTAACAAGGTTACAAGGATTTGCTTAACTTTCAGGATTCAAGTTTTCTATCTCATGTTGGGGTTTATATTTAGTTTTGCTTAATTAGAATCCTCCGAATGGTGGCTAAGAACATGAACAACTTAAATTACATAATGAGTTTATTAAGAAAGGGCAGGTGCTACGCCTAAAAGCTGCTGCACAATTTCTTACAAACGCGTGCACTGACTGGACAGGTCCTCTCAATCTGTGTGGTTCGTTCCTCAAAAGACCATCTCAGACATCGATCTACATGGTATTCATATAACCTTACCATGTCATGCCATGTCAATGTCTGGACTTTAAAAGAGACTGTGAGCTCTGAGTTTGTTTCAGCTTTACTTCTCAGAGTAGTCAGATAGGAAACGAAGACCTCATTTAGTTTAAAAAAAATATGATTGACGTGTAAAAGTGTATGTGCAAACCTACTTACAAAAATGAAATCATTTATAATTTACCAATTAAAGGCTATCGCCCATTAGAGCCACATCGGGTCGAATCGCATAATCTAATCGTTACCATCCCTGCCAAGTTGCTATTCCACAAATTCGAACTAAGCGTTTTCAAATGTCTTTTTTAATGCGCACAGCAAAAGAGTGGAACTCTCTACCTGCGTCTGTGTTTCCGAGCGCATACAACCCGAATCTCTTCAAAGTTAGATTGAATAGGCTTCTTCTGGGTAAGCTCACTCCATCGTCGACTCTGTCTCTGTCACCTCTGACCTAGACTAGAGTCAAGAGCAAACCCATTTCAAATTAAAAAAAAATCTAAACTTCTACGAGTATACTTAATATTTTAAAGAGTTAAAATTTGTTTGTATGTGGGGGTAATCTCTGGAACTCCCAATCAGATTTGAAAAATTATTTTTGCATTTGATAGCCTAATTCTTGAGGAAGGCTACGTAATATTACGCTAGGGCCCTTAAGAGACCAGCAAAAAAAAACGGAAAAAACGCTAAGCGAAAAAGAAGGGTCAGCGTGGAGAGGTGATGCGATGCGACGGGTGAGTGGGGTTAAAGGGGGAAGAAATTTCACGCGGACGAAGTCGCAAGCAGAAACTAGCTACCGATACAAAAAAAACCCGATGCAGCTCGCTTGTACGGTGCGAAGGTTAATACAAAATGCATGAAATACATTTTTGCAATGCGTTGCGGCCCGCCCATGCAAATTTGTAAAACTCACGTCGTACCACAAGGCAAAAACGCCAAAATTAAACACGTTTCGTTTATGGGGTCCCCTTCAAAATTTGAACTTTATTTTATTTTTATTTACGGTTTATGAGATACAGCCCGCTTAAAGACAGGCGGACGGACGGACAGCGGAGGCTTAGTAATAGGGTTCCGTTGGTACCCTTTGCGTTCGGAACCCTAAAAATAGCCTTCACCAGTTTCTCCATAGATACTTAACGAACAAAGCAACACGAAAGAGCTTTTATTGTATTACTTTACAACATCTGAAAAAAAAAAGGACAGATCAAAGAGAATTGTTTGAATAAAGAATTGCGTTCGGACGATAAAGCCAATGAGGTTTGAAGTTCACAATCCCAACATTTCTCATTATAAGTTGCCAGTACGAGTATTGCGATATACCTTGTAAAAATTTATTCTTGCGAAAAAGTGCCTTTATTTCAATAACTAGCGCCCCAACCCTGCAAGGTCATTGCACACTGCCAGGTCAAACAAGCATTATTTTGCTGAACAGACATATTTTTCGAATATACGAAGCAATGGGTTAGCAATTACCTTCAAAATCATTTAGATTGTGATAGATAGTGTGTTACGCAATTTGCTGGCGCAAGGTGCTGCTTCGTACGGTTTTTATAACTGGACAAAACATTAAGATTTCTTTACTATGTCTAATTTGATACACACACATAAACGTTCCAGAATAAATGAAAACTGCATTAAAATCCAATGTGTAGCTTTGAAGATCTAAGCGATCACACAGACAGTCACGAAAAGCGATTATGTTTTAGACTATGGACAATTATGTCAAAGTTTGTTATGTCGCTTGAATTAGGCTGGACACATCTGCCGCATGTCAGACGATCAATGAGCCAAACTTTCGAGCCAGTGGGTTCCGCTTAATGCTTAATGGCAAACGACATCGCGGCAGGCCCAGACGAAGATAGTGGGATGAGGCTGGACTGCTTTGAAGAAGATTGGTCCTTGGCAGCCATGACAGAGAGAGGTGGAATGCGAGTAGGGAGGCCTTTGCCCAGCAGTGGAACAATAAATAAATAAAATATGTCGCAGTAAGATGGTTAAAGCCGTGATATAGTTATGTCCCTAGGGATATAGCTACATTCTGTAATACCTATAGTTATATGAAAGCGGTTCATAACTTTCTTTCTATAGGGAGTATAACTATGATACGAGCACGATCTAGTAATATAGCTATACAACCTTCATTTATACAGGAAGATTTTTTTATCATCATCCAAATTTTTACAGGGTGTTCTACACAATCACAAAAAAAGATCAGCTGTTTAATACAAACAGCTGATATTTTTTTCGTGATTTCAGAGTTGGTCCCATAGTGAAAGTTGTTCATATTCATGGGTAGAACACCCTCAAAAAAATTGGATGGTGATAAAAAAATCTCCTGTGTAACTATACAACACGGCATCAACTTCTTACTGCGACATATAGATATAGAAGAAAGAATAAGGCCTTTAAGATATGACGCCGTGCACAGATATCTAAAAGAAAATCACTTATATTAAAAAAGGTATGTCAAGCGAGAAAGATGGAGTTTTTTATTTAGGGTCCCGCATTGTTTGGTGAGGCAAATTGGACATACCGCGGTTGTATTCCCCGGAGCGACAGGCAGACGGGAAGAGTAATTGTAGCGATATTCCCCTGTGGTTTTTATAAGGACCGATAAGGTCAGCCTATGATAACATGTCTTCCCGCTGTTCAATGTGAAAAATATTCCCACTACTGGGACACAGGCCTTCTCTCTTCAAGAGGGAGTTCTCCGTAATCCACCACGTGGGCCACCAATAATTCGAAGAGTTTACAAAAAAAAAAAATGTCAGATGTCTTAAATGATAAATGATTTTATTTTGTAAGTAGGTTTGTACAAACACTTTTACACGTCAATCATATTTTTTATAAAACTAGATGAGGTTGGCGTTTCCTATCTGACTACTCTGAGAAGAAAGGCCGAAACAAACTCAGAGGTCACAGTCTCTTTTAAAGTCCAGATATCATAATCTTGGTCAGGTTATATGAAGACCATGTAGATCGATGTCTGAGATGGTCTTTTGAGGAAAGAACCACACAGATTGAGAGGACCTGTCCAGTCAGTGCACGCATTTGTCAGAAATCGTGTAGCTCAACTCAAAACTTAAGGAGCTCAACGATTCGACGAACAATACCAAAGAAAGGACATTTGGGTAGGCCACATAAATTACTCAAACTGCCAGACCTAGACAAAAACTAACACAACAGAGAGAATAATAAAAATTAAAAAAAAGTGACCCACATTGTCCCCTTATAATTTCAGGTTCTAGGAAATGCCGGTTTCCCCCACGATGATTTCCTTCACTGTTTTGAGAGCAGTTTTGGTGAAATTATTTACACAAATTTCAGCGCCTGTCTGGGTGCAAACCCACGACCTACGACTTGTAGGTCGGGGCCGTTACCACTGGGCCACCACAATATTATGCTACTGACTATTGCGCCTGAGTATTATCCTATAGAAAACCTAATTAACTCTGGAATGAGCTGAATGGTGCTGATCCATGCGTCATGTCATATTCATGAATAGGCGCCGTCAGTTGGGACTGGTCATCTCTTATGACCGATTACTATAATTTATGAACTGTTATTGGTTAGAATTATGAGTCTTGTATCTTTCCCAATAATTAAACAAAGACCTCATAGCTTTGCATAGCAGACTTTTCCATATGGAAGTAGCTTTTAAAGGAAAAATTAACTTACGAATATAATTTTGCCCAGTTTGGCAATATACTCGTAAAATGCCACCATTGATAAGTAAAACGATTCGTTTTTGTTTCTAGGAACCGAGCATTCGGTGCTATACGGCTTATTTTAATTATATTGTTTGAAATGGGCAACTAGCTTCACATTCGATCGACTCCATAACAATTCAAAAGTGCCTATAAAAGGTTTGATTTGAAATAAATCCTTTGAGTTTCAATTTGAATCAAATGTACGAAAACGGATGGCTTAATGGCTATTCATCTTGGTAAGTTATTTCACTGGTCTGAGTCAAACTCCCAAGGTTGTCCCTTCGGTTTCATAACATTTTTCTCCCCAAATGGTCAGTTTGTAATTCCTATTTTAATATTCAATCCATCTTAACATATGCTCCATATACCTCCCGGGACTCTATTTCAGCGATCCATCATAAAATCATGGCATAATATAATACTAACAAAACTTGGTGTAATAATATGCTAGCATTATAATATCCATATTGTGTAGACTTTGCAATAATATTCAAGTTAATATGTAGTTTTGGCCGTCCTGTCCTACTTCCTAATATCCTAACATACTATAATAATATTATAAATGTGAAAGTTTGTGAAGAAGTTTGGATGTTTGTTACTCAGTCACACAAAAACTACTGAACGGATTTGAATGAAATTTGCTACACAGATAGTTTATAACAAAAATCAAAAGTCATTTATTCAAATTAGGCTGAGGATAAGCACTTTTCGTCAAAGTTACATAAAACAATCCCCCAAAACGCCCGCCCTTCTCACTTTCTAGTGCTTTCGCTGGGAAGAAGAAGTGACACAACCAACTCCCTATCGAGAAAGTAGTCCGAGCAAAACATTCCTGAACAAGTGTTCATCAGTTTCCGAGTAACGTGCAGGAAAACGTACATTGCTCTTTATTTCATGAATGAATTTATATAATTTTTATCCACGAGGATATTCCACATACAATTTACGCGAATCGTGTAAGATAAGAACATGCGGGCGGATTGTCATTTAATTATATTTAAAAAGTTTTTATCAAAAATGGCCTTGCAATACGACATTGGTTCTTTTTAATCATAATAATTATGTTTGTGTTCCAGTTATTCTGAATGTTTACTTCCTTCCTTAACTTGAATGAATCATAGTTTTACAGTGTAATTCCGTGGACAGAATAGACAGAAAATATAGGACTCCACTGTCGGTTAAAGATATTATGTAACTAAAGTATCTATGACCGAGAACGGACTTGATTTGCATTGATTTCCTATCTGCTTTATATCAGACTACAAAATTAAAAATGTGGCAATGACAAACTCTGACATTTTTTTTATATTTACATTTCATAAAATGGTCAAGCCATTAAAAAGATAGGTTGATGTCAACTCGACATTCATTAGTCAAAGGTGTATGCTATTTTGGTCTTTGTATCAATTAATGAAATACAGTTTTCTGTCTGCTCAGTGCCGTAGCTTCGAAAGGTATTGTGTGTCCTGACTGGATAAAGAAAAAAATTTGAAAACTAACGATATCTTCGTAAGAAAGAAAGAAAGAAAGAAAATACATTTATTTAAAGTATATATTATATTTTATACGTATATACAATTTTATATTATATTTTGTAAGGGGGGGCGCCCACGAGCAACTTAGTTGCTCAGCAGATTTTTGTCTCTGTCGCTGTCTCCTCGCCGTGATTTCGACGACACGCAGACGGGAGCGACAACAACGCTACTATTTAGTTAAATTTTCGATTGAGCGGCAACTGGCTAGCAGACATCTTTTTTGTCGCCGTACGCGCACT
This sequence comes from Gortyna flavago, assembly GCA_963669345.1. Classification (NCBI taxonomy): domain Eukaryota; kingdom Metazoa; phylum Arthropoda; class Insecta; order Lepidoptera; family Noctuidae; genus Gortyna; species Gortyna flavago. Next base: position 15,262,297 of record OY770131.1, on the reverse strand, counting down.
TGCATTGCAACCAATAGACGGGCGACAGTTGCGTCCAAACCCGCGGCCAAAATTGTCTCCCATCTGTCGCGTCGCTACATGCGCGCACTTTCATACAAACCCCTAGACTTGATGTGAGGAAAATTAATTGCGGAGACATGTTTTATGCGTAAAATATGTTTGCAGATTTAAATATCTCACAATTTTAATACAAACTTACTTACTTAGGTTAGCAGAAACCGCGCTCTTCTATTTCAGTAACGATATCTCATAATGTTACATTAACATTTAAGTTATTTTAAATAAAATAGCGAGGTGTGGGTCGATTTTATTTTTGTATTTTTGTCCTTAACTAGGTGGTCACTGTACAAATGCATGAGTGGGTGTACGAGTACTTAAATCAAATGCAAGTCTGGTGAGAGTTAATCCGTCTGCGAATTTTCACAACATCTGGATATGTTTACGACGTATTACGTTGTACATAAAATGTTAATAATGGTACCTGTTGGAATAAATTGAGTTAGAAGAGCTGTCATAATCAGCCTATAATGTTTCCACTGCTGGGACACAGGCCTCCTCTCAGTGAAAGGGATTAGGCCGTAATCCACCACGCGGGCCCAGCGCGGGTCGGCTGTCACATGTATTTGAATTTTTGGTTCTAGAACATGCCGGTTTCCTCACGATGTTTTCCGTCACCGTTTTGAGAGCAGTGTTGATGAAATAATTTACAATCACAAAGTAAAGCGCCTGTCTGGGTTCGAACCTACGGACCTACAACTCGTAAGTCACGGCCAACACCACTGGGCCTCCACTGCTCTCACACAAGTGCTGTAACTGTATCTAAAACCACGTGTGGAGATAACGTGGTTCAATAAAAAAAAATCTAAATCTGTTTATTGATGAGTAATATTAAGTCCTTCAGACCAAGTTTTGGCCATGGCGACCAATCCCAGCCTTCAGCGAGGACTATCTTGTCTAAACCGCCCATTTCTGGAAAAACAAATATTTTATTATGAAGCCTTCGGCATGGGAGATATTATAGTGCACAACTGTGTGCGCAGACACAGGTGCACTTTCTCTCTTCCCTCACTCAGTCCGATGGGACGGCGGCGATTCGACACGACCGCAGAGAGATCAGGCGCAGGGCCAACGGTTTAACGTGCTGTGGTATTTTTGCATAAAATACCACATCCAATCCTCGATCTAAGAAAAATAGAATGACAGCGATACGCCAATAGACAAAATTACTAAAAATAAAATTGTGCGGACCGCACACCGCGCTCGCTGTCACCTGATTCAACGCCACTCCAGTGGAGCGCGGACAGTCGGCGTTTTTTACAACGCCTCTGAAGTGGTGCGGGGCGCGTGAGTGGATAATGAGAAATATATAAGTGGAAAAACCCAATAACACTTTGCCCGACCTGGGAATCGGACCCAGGATCCCATGCTCAGCAGTCGCGCTTGCGACCACGAGACCATAGCGGGGCAGTAAGTATATAATTATATGAGTAATAACCGCTGCTTGATAATAACAATACTTTTATATTTTAACGCTATTCGAAGTTTCCAATTACCTACTCGTAACGATAACAATATTACCACCTACTTAATCTATTTTCTTTGGTTCTGAAGATTCTTTTTGGTTTTTTTTTTTCAGATCATCGTCAATCTTCAGCTGCTCACACTCCCTTTTATAGCCCTGAAGGCCTAAAAAGGCCACTTTGGCAGAATCATAAAACAATTCATATCACGCAATTTCATCTGGATGACAGTTTTGTATGGAGATTCGTAAAATGCTACAGGTACACCTCTGCCTATCCCATCAGGGCAATATAGGTGTGAAACTGTCAAACAGATGAATTGCGTGATATGAATTGCTATAAGATTCTGCCAAAGTGGCCGGCCTTTTTAGGCCCCCTGATCAGGAAAGGGCCAGGTCCTCTGAAAAATGTAAAAAAAAATTGAAAATCATAATGCTCATTTGATCGTTTAAAAACCATAGATTATATTAAATTATATAAAAGTTAGTTATTTATTAATTATAACTACTTATACATACTACTTTGAATAAAAGAGCCATTTTCAATAGGGTTCCAAAGCAATTAATTAATTAATTGATTACACATTTCAAACTTCATCGACGGGAAAAAATTTAGAAATATTTTTATGTCTTTTCGTTTCTACTTTTTTTTTTAAAGTACAGAATTAATCTCTATTAAACCGTCTATACAATGGTATATATATTAAATAGGTTCTGTGTACTAGCAGGAGTAAGAAACAGTTGCAGAAAGGAGGCAAAAAAAAACATTTTCGATCGTATAGCACTCTCTAATGCTTCGCATTATAAGTCGTGCAATACAGGGTTTTTTAATAACCGAAGAAAAATTTCAACGCATTCGGGATCAGAATGTACTGAATCCAGTTGCGCGTCGTTGTCCTGTATATTTACATATAAACCAAAAATTTCGAACACATAACATCACATCTTTAATCCCCGAAGGGCAAGGCAGAGGTGTAACTTTAGTAGGGGTAGGTACACCCACATTTCACCAGTATGTTTAAGTCCCATGTATTAGGGGGCCGCCCAAATCCAGCCTCTGGACTGCTATTGAGAAGTTCTAACAAACAAAAACACAAACAAATTATTTACAAATACATTTTGTGATTTCTATGAAGAAGTGCTTTTTTGCCTAATATAAACAAACAAACGCACAGATAAAACAACCACTTAGAGCCTGATCTCACGTACCACAAACACACCACAACGACACCAAGTGTACGGGTGTTAATTTGTATAAAAATAAATAGTGTTTTAGTATTAAAGCTAAGACAGAGAAGAGTGACGTCCATTGCAGGATGCCTACACTCAGCGCGAAAGGTTGAAGAAGAGAGAGAGGAATAGTCTATTCACACGGACCACATTTTTCCATTAAAATCAACCGTGTGGGTGATACCGACCACATCACGGCCACGTCGCAGCCACAACGCAACCACATTGCAAACACAACAAATCTGTCTGTCTGTTATCACTATAGACTTTTAATTAGCTGCAGTAAAATGATAGCTTATGTATTACTTAAATGACTGAAATTGGCGTCTTTTCATTTTTTCGCGGCCATCAACCAAATCGTGTTTTTCTAGTACAGAATAGTGTAAAAAACCGGCCAAGTACGTGTCGGACCACGCACAATGAAGGGTTCCGTAGTTGGAATGAATTTATCCCAAGAACAAACTTAACATTGTAGTTGAAAAACATGTTCTCCCATACATTCCAACTGAAAATGTAAGTTTGTACGCACAATATTGAGAGATTTACCATGTTGTTTCATGATCATAGACTTCTTATTAATTTTCCTGTAATCTATAGGTATAGAACTATTTTCAATATTTAAAAAAAAAATTAGGCTCAGTAGTTTCGGAGATAAGGGGGGGGGAATGGTAAATTTTCGTCTATTGTCTTAAATAACTTTAATACAATTTATTTTAAAATTATAAAAAAAAAATATTTGAGATCCTCACGATAAGCCCTTTCATTTGATGTGTCACACGGTACAGATTGCGAAACTTTTTATTTTAATTGTCTATTTACCCCTCAAAAATGACTCCCATTTTCAAAACTCATTTATTTACGTTACACGTCTGTGTTTGGGTCACAGAGATTCATATGTGTACCAAATTTTAACTTAATCGGTCCATAAGATTCGGAGCAAATTGGCTGTGACAGACGGACAGACAGACAGACAGACAGACACACGAGTGATCCTATAAGGGTTCCGTTTTTTCCTTTTGAGGTACGGAACCCTAAAAACGAAACTTATTTGCATGCATATCTCTTAACGCAGTCCGAAATGAGTTATTAAGAAGTGTTTTTTACTGCAGCTGATTAAAAGTCGGAGTGTAGTCACAACGTAACCACATCGCAACTACTAGCGACAACGCAACTACAAGAAGTTGCAGCGACACTGTCCATACGTAACCACTGCTTGCCCACATTTTGTCATTGCGATGTGGTGTGGTGTGGTATGTATCATCGAGGAAACTTACATCTGCCCAATTTGAAAACAAAATCCTTTGCACACCATGACCATATCTGTTAGCAAGCGTTACTATAGCGGCCGAGCGCTGCAAGCAAGAATAGCCCTTACGGTGTATAGATGTAAGTTTCCTCGATGGTACGTTAACAGCAGTGGTTTTCATTTCGACAGTTCAACGACATTCATTAGATACGTTATTTACGTTGTTGAGCAGACAAATTTTAAGATTTTTTTTTTTCACCTATAGAAAACTACATTATCAGCGAGTAACAAAAAAAAAAAAATTTTAAGAACATATAAAACAATGGTTCTTATTCTTCAAAATCATTCAGATTTTGATTGATAGTGTGTGACGCAATTTGGGTGCTGTTTTTGTCAATCGTTTGAAGATGAGTGAGACAAAATATGTCTAACTTTGTCGGAACTTTGGAGTTTATAGGACCTTGGTTAATGATATTCGGAAGACGGCAGATGTACAGCTAAGCTTCCGTAGACAAATGTTTTACTGATTCAAGTGTCAGAAACTGTTACGAAGTCTCTCTAAGTCTAATCACTTTATGTTAAACTAGCGGCCCGCCCCTGCTTCGCACGGGTGCAATTTTTTTTTTCGAACATTTTTTTTTTCTTTCGTACAAACCTTGTCCTGACAATACCGAACACAACAAATTAGCGTAATCGGCTCGGCTGCTCTCGAGATTTGCGCTTAGCAACACATTTAGCGATTCATTTTTATATTATAGATTGTTGTTTCTGAGAGATAGCAAAATTGTCTGTTTCTTCGCTCGTAAGTCTAATCATAGGTACTTATTTATAAAATGGACCTCCGTTCTTAGAACTAACATTTCCATCATAATTTCGTTTAGGTATGAATAATAAATGGACTTAAAATACGTGAGCTATAAATAACTTAAAACCAATAACGTATTGGTTTTGAGGCACATATTTACCCCGTTACTAAGAAACGTTGTATAGCGTCTGTTTCACAAAGCTTTGTCTTCTTCTTTCGAAAGTCAATATTACTGACGATTGAAAGAGATAAATCAATGTGTAACTATTCATCTGATATAATACGTTTATTAGAAGGGGGTATATTTGTAGCTCTAAAACATAACTGGCGAAATGTGGGTGTACCATAGGTACATCTCTGCCAAACCTTTCAGATACATGCGTAATGTTATGTCTTAGAAGTGTGTGTTGTATGTGGTGTGTGAGGGTGTGTGTGTGTTGTGTGTGTGAGGGTGTGTGTGTATTATGTGTCAGGGTGAGGGTGTGTGTGCGAAGTGTTGGTTGTGTGTGTGTCTGAAATTAAATATCATGTCGCAATTCCTATTCGTCTCTACATGATTTAGAAATGATAAAATTGCAACTTGATTGAAGACGTTTATCATATTTTATCATCATGGAGTGTGTCCGGAACGAGCCGGAAAGACGGGATTTATTTACAGTATTTATTGAGAGCACTGATGGCCCAGTGGAAACTAACGCGACCTACGAGTTTTAGGTCGTAGGTTTCGAAGCGGCGGTTTAATTTGTGTACACCAATTAATTTGTGTACACACGGTTACACATCAAGCTATACATAACCAGTATAAGCTGAGTTCTGATTGTACGAAAAACTTATGCAATACGAGGTCAGCTAAAACTGGAAATATATAGCTTGACGTGTAGCCGCGTGTACAAAAGTTGTTAATAAATTAAAAAAATAATAAATATAAAAATTATAATAGTCTAAATTATAAGTATCGAATTACTTGAGTAGGAAGAAAAACTAAAAATGCTAAAAAACTAAAAAAGTTACCATTTTTATGTAGGTCGAAAATAAACCAACAAAAAAATCGTTTCCGAGGAAATAGGCTATTTAGCCCAATTTCCTTCTCAACCCGGTAAGGTAAAAAAACTATAGAAAATAAGTAAAAAAAGATCTATTCGTCCATAGATTTTCTAGGGTAACATGCCGCCCATATTCTGTGAAAAAACAGAAATCCATACATATTCAGAACATTGTGTCAACACAAAAGTTGGTCGAAAAAATGGCTGTGAAAACTTTGGATAGATAGCCGTATTTTTTCCAGGCAAAGTTTAGACTACCGTTGATAAATATGAAGGAATAAGAAAAGTTTTGAACATAACAGATTGGAGGCTACATAAAAGGAAGGGGTAGCGGAAAACAGAATAACGGAAAACGCTTGAAGTATAAATCGTCATTATTTTAAGCCGACTTCTGAGAGGTTATGCATTTAGCAGGTTTTTTTTTTTCATTTCTGTACACCGATTTTTCCGCGATAACTGGGTACCGATTTACATGATTATTTTTTAAGTTGGTAGAGGAAGCTCACGCGGTTGTCCCATATTTATATTTTATTAACTTTGCTTGGGTAGTCTTTGGGTCAGCTTCAATAATACGTAGGTATTTAATCCACTTGGCGGATATTGACATAGCAAGTGATACACAAATTTGTTGTGGTAAATAATTTTAATAACGAGTTTGTTGTTAATCTAAAGTCCAGTTCTGAATCTGTTTATGAAATTTTTTCTTTGTAAGCTCCACTATTGCAAAGCTTTGACCGAACTCAAAATAGTCATAATCAAAAACATTTGTTCTAACATACTATTGATGAAAACTGTTATTATTTCATTTACCTATCTTACCTAATTCTTTCTCATTTTCTTCTATGAACAAAATAATAAATTCACCAACAATTCTTGGTTACCAATATGTTTTTTTTACGTCGATAGTTTTCACTGCGACGTCGCTTTCAGCTTTCGACATCCACTTTTCCTTCTGTGATGTAGGTACACAAAGTCCATTGCATTCTAGCAAACATATAAATATATACTCACTTTGGTATATCTCTTGATAGTTTTACCTTAGAGACTTTATTAATTTGATGTTATAGTTCTTTGCCTCTACTCAAATTATAGCTTATTATTCAGACATTATAAATTTATACAAATGACTGTGTCTTTCCAGGGATATCCTAAAGATCTTGTTGATGTTAGAATTTTACGCAAAATTCATCATCTGTGTTATTTAAAAAACCTAGTTTTTCATGCTAGATATGTTTTGTTTTTTTGTACGGATATTCTCAAGCTCGTTACCATGACAACTCAGTAAGCACAATTCGTTTTTAATTGATTAAGCAAAAAAAAAGTGAATTCAGTAGATAAATTATCGTGATAACCGTCCTCAATTGTAGACTTCAGACAGTCATTAAGTTAAAAGCTAAACAAATTACATCTGCGATTTCGTAGAACAAAGTTTAATTTTCCTTTTCAACCTTGAATAATACTGCTTCCATTAAAAACATCAAACAACAATCAATCTGTCACTGGTACAAAATAAACCTAGTTTTCAGAATTGAGTGTTCGTATCGTACATCGTTGGAAATGTGAAGGCAATATTTGCATCAATCGTATCGCACTTGTAGCTGCCACACCAATGTGGCTAGTGGCTACATAGTAGTTAAGACAGAAGTCTGGCTTTAAACAAATAATACGTAAGTATTCAAATTACCACTTATTTTAACAACCCGGTTAGGTACTGGGTAATACGATACCCCTGCGTGATCGAATCAGAAATGAAGAGATCCGCAGGAGAACCAAGGTAACCGACATAGCCCGAAGAATTGCCAAACTTAAGCGGCAGAGGGCAGGGCAAATTGCTCACAGAACAGATGGCCGATGGGGCCGAAAGGTTCTGGAGTGCGTAGCGTTGTAAGGCCTCCCACAAGGTGGACCGACGACCTTGTGAAGGCCGCAGGAACTCGTTGGATGCGAGAAGCACAAAATCGGTCGAAGTGGAGGTGCTTGGGGGAGGCCTATGTCCAGCAGTCGTTCGGCTGAAATGATGATGATGATGATAACGATACCCCTTGGTAAGACTGGTTGTCAGAATTGCGGGCTTCTGACTACCCAGTACCAGAAGGTATTATCGCTTGTATTTTCGAGGTTGAAAGCCAGAGTACTGAGTCACAATACAAAGGCAGTTGAAAATACCCTTAAATTTTGAAAATTAATTTTGAATCATTATATCCATAAGATAAACATTCTTAAATCTAAAATATAAACATAATAAATAAGTCATTTCGTATAATTAACAACATTATTCCTTAATAACTTCCTTTCACAAATCTGTTTAGATTATACAGCATGTGTCAGAAAGGTGTGGCCATATTTAAGAGCCCATACTACCTCAGCTGAAATTCACTATCTCGCTCGCACGATACTGCTCGTGGACTGAGTGAGAGCGAGACAGAGTGCGGGTCTGGGCAGCAGGCAGCGCCAATAGTTAGGACGACGCCGACCGCGCTGTGGCGCCCTCATCGTTGTTTGGTTATTTCTTTTATTTTAGAATGAAAATGCAGAAAATAAGCACGTTAAATTGTGCTTCACAAGATTATTCGTTAATAGAATTACAAACGGTAGTTTTACATTGTTTAGTTTTTTTATAATCATTAAAACGGATTATAGTGGCCACTATTTTACGTTTTAAGGATTATAATTAAAACCAAACAAACGATGAGGGCGCCACTGCGCGGTCGAGGTCGCCTTAAGATCTTAATGTATTTGCTTTATACAGTGAAAATAATTATTGTAATTTGAAAAAATAAGAAACAGTTTCTCCTTTATTATTTAGTTCAGTTGTTATGCAAAGTTTCATGATCTAATTTTGAGTATTTTCGGTTTATTATTCGGTTTGGAGGTAACTTTGTAATTTTTTTCTATCGAGAAAATTTAATGGAATCGTCTTTTCGCAAACATAAATAGTCCTCAACTTTACCATATATTTATTTCAAAATGAATGCTGCAATACTTTCGACATAACGGCGGATCATGGTAAGCTATTTGAGGTAGTAGAAACGGCGGCGGCTAAACGGCGGCCGTTCAACTAACGGCCTGAATGATATTCAATTATAGTTTAGATTGGAATTGTAACCAATAACGCGCGAGCCGAATTCAATCGCAGTAACTAAGCTAGGTCACCCTGACCAAATGGATTAGGTTAGATTAGATGTGTGATCAACCACGTGCGAGCCAAGAAAGCGAAGCGAGGCAAACACTACTTCCAAAGGCCGGGCGGTTAACTAAACGGCTAATTTAACCAGTTGGCTGCGACATAGCCATCGACATTCATACTCAAAACTTTCCTCACAACATTTTCCTCATTCCTCCGTATGGGCAATTTGGCCCATACCAAGACAACCTATTTCCACACAACTTTTCAGTTAAGTACCAGTGCCACTTTCAGACTTCGTCTTATGTAATCATCATCCCTATTAGCATTCTCATCTCAGTTGCGTGCCTTTCATTTATCCCTTTTTTGGCCAAACATTCCGATCCATACAAGACAGCAGGTCTAACAATTGTTTAATATATCTTACCCTTATATGTATGATTCAGCCGTCCCATACATTTTGGTCGAGTACGTATTGAAGTTTTGTATGGTGGACCATTAACCAAAAAACTTCTCAACTTGAGTAGAAATAACCTTAGAATAATAATAGGAACAATTACGGGCCATAACCCCCTTAACAAACATCTTTTCAACATAGGCGCCACAGACAGCCCCCTTTGCAGGGGATGCCTTGACGCCATGGAATCAGCCGCCCACGTCACCCTGGAATGCGAGGCTGTGGCTTCTCAACGTGCAAAAATCCTCGGAACAATGAGGTCGCTCCGTGAGGCCTGTGAAGCTCCCAGGAAGCTTCTGTGCTTTTGGGCGGAACTAGGCTGGCTCTGTTAGCCAAAATCTCCACGCACAACGGACCGAATGGGAGTGTGCCGTGTGTGTGATCGAAAGTGCGGAAAAGAGAGTCCCATCATCATCATCATCATCATGGGGGACAATTTATATTTTTTTCTCGATTACGATGTTGGTCTCATGAAGAATGTCGTTCAGTTTGATGATCTGTACCACACCCTTAAATATAACCAGACTTTAATGATACATGCTGTATTCCTTACTTCCATTCACAAATTTTGTTTACTTCTACACTTCTCCCGTTATCCTGTTTCACGTTAAGTCTGCACTTCGTTGGTTCTGTGTTCCTAAAATAGCTCATAAATTGGATGCATCGTGTTGCAGTACTAAAAAAGATTAGAAAATAGTTCCGGTGAAATTTTCATACCTGCTACAAGTGGATTACAGTGTGGGCTAAAAGCATTTTACGCAATAATATTCTGCAATAGTAGTTTGATATTTCGTGAATTATTGTTATGTATCCTGTGTGCACTGACCTCTGAGTGGACTATGGCGTACAATATCGGTGAAAGCATTCTTCTATATTTTCATGAGGGTCTTATTCGAATTTATAGTATTAATATTTTCTGTCAGGTAATAATGATAAATACGAGTACCTACCATTGTCCTCTTTCAAGTTTTAATCACTTTTAAAATGGAATAGTGTTTTTTTTTTAGACTTTAACTTTTATTAAGTAGGTAGTTCATATTTTTAGATGACAAGACTTTCGGACTTTAGTTTTCTTTTCATTTTGCGCAACAATGACCCTAATTGCACACTATCAATCTCAATCTGAATCATTTTGAAGGATACCGTTTATTCATTGCTTCATACGTGCTAAAAATTAGTCTGCTCAACAACGAAAATAACGCAATGAATGTTGTTCAACTGCATGTCAAAACTTTTTTACAAAAAGAAAAACAACCGACTTCCAAAAAATAAAAACACTACAAAGTGAAAAATAACTTTAATTTCGGAAGTCGGTGTCGTTGGTTCTGCATTTTTATTTTTTATTTTCTAAAGGTTTTTATTTTTAGCTTTTTAGTTGCCCACTAAAATTCATATAACACTACTTGCTATGTAAATATCAGTGACAGGAAGTTAAAAAAAAAACCGAATTGAGAACCTCCTCATTTTTAAGTCGGTAAAAAATAAAAGCCATTGCTACGCAATTACCCATTAGAACAACATTCAGTATTTGCTTTTATTTACCCGACTACGGCGGAGTAAAAAGGAGGGTTATGATTTTGACCGGTCTGTATGTATGTGTGTATGTTCATCTGTTCCCTCATAACTTCTAAACTTGTCATAATTAGACAAATGAGGTATCGTTGGAAGCGTCTTGATCGTCCGCTGGTTATAGGCTATGTGACGTCACATTAAATTAAACATGGCGCCCTCTAATGGGCCTTAAATAACGATCGAAAAAACATAAAAAACATCATGTCTGTCAAGGGCTTATTAGCACATTTCAAAAATATACATATTATAGTACTGAAGTAAGGCGCAAAATAATGAAATAAAAAATAAGTTTAAAAACTAAAACCCGACTACTGAAAAGGATGAAACAAGAAAGTACCTTCCCGTGGTCGCATGCTACCATAGCTTATAATATGTTAATACCGCGGCATGCGACCACGGGAAGGTACCTACTTTCTTGTTTCATCCTTTTCAGTAGTCGGGTTTTGGTTTTTAAACTTTTTTTTTATTTACTACTTATTACCTACACCTTTATGTATAATGAACGCCATCTTTAAACAGTGAGATATCTTTACAGCTTGAAATTCTAAACTATACCAAAGCGCCAAAAGACGACAGCTTGTAAAAGAAATTGTAAAACCGAGACTGATTGTACTTTGTAATATTAAACCAAGCTTTTATTCATTTTGAAAGTGATAGAGTGCTCCATTATTCTTATTATCTGACTTAATAAATTATTTGCTTGCTTTTATTGTAAATTTGTAACCAAAGAGGTAGGTAATTAGGTATACTTATAAATTATTCCGGGAATGATTTACTAATTAAATAGCTATTGTTGTAGAAGTACTGTTTTGATTTTAATCGTAATTTGTATTGTCGTTATTTACAAATATTGAATTATATTGTAATGTTTGTGAATAATTCATCATAATATTCAAAATGTTTATCTTATCTAATATTATAAGGAGTAATCAGTCACACTAATATTATAAAGGCGAAATTTTATGAGTGTGTTTGTATGTTTGTTACTTCTCACGTACAACCGGTTGAACGGATTTGGATGAAATTTGGCACACAGATAGTTTATAACCAGGATTAACACAAATAGGATACTTTTATCTCGATATTCAAACAGGATTGAGACTTATTCGGGTGAAACCGCGGGCGCAGCTAGTTGTGAATAATTAGCTTGTAAATATGAATAATTCACTCATGAATGATAAAATTATCATCTATCTAAAATACGAATCCTTCATCGAATTATCATTATTTATAAAATATTGTATCTCGATTGATACGTCGTAATGTGACTAACTTTACTGGACTTCTGAGAACGTTATTATAAATCCGTATGTTCCTTAAGCGCTACCCCTGAGAATGAGGTCCTGGCTTCGATTCCCAGATCGGGTAAGCAGTTATTATTAGGTTTTTGCATCTTTAATTTCTAAGTAGAAGCCCGGAGTCTGGATTTAGCCCTGGAGGATAGCAATAGGCTCGCCCCCTATTAACGTGGGACTTAAACGTAACTTGCGTAATGTGGCGACCCGCCCCACGCTGCCAGTCTGGCCAAACACTATAGGTACACCTCTGCCTAACACAGGCGTGATGTTATGTTATGTGTATGTATGTCCACTAATTGAAACTGAACGGTCCAAAAACTTTTGATGATCTTTTTGACTTAGGTAAGGAAAACGAAAAAAACTGTCTTAAAATAAACACAACGAGGCGTCGCCGTCGTGATGGCCAAAATCTACCATCTTAATGCCTAAGTATCCCATTATATGGACCCTGAATGTAGTACAATAGTCTTAATATTAAAATAAGTGGGCGGTAATAGGCCTCAAGGCAAGGGACACCATTATACTTAACGCTCATGGGCAACTCTGCGAATGAAAGTAGGGGAGAGCGGGGTTAGAAGTGCCGATTTTGGAATGACCTCAAAAATGACGTAGAAAATGTGATATTGGAAAAGTTAAAATTAGGGTAGAATTTGCTAAATATATTATATTTTATTATTCTGAAAGTCTTTTGGGTATATCTTCAATAGCTTTTTATGTATACAGTTTTATATGCGGAAAGCTGGAAAATAACAACTTGCCCCGCCATGGGGCAAGTTGTTAACGGGCTGGGGTAAGTTGTTACGAGGTATATTGGGGGTAAAGTTGATAAAAAAAAAACATGGCTTGATTAGGTATTCATTTATTTATAGACTAATTAACATGTCTTAAACGTAATAGGTAACTTTTTACGTAAATTTAACAAAAAACAAGTAATAATAAATAATTAAACAAAAAATAGTATTAACTTCTTATGTTTTAACATCTATAAATTGTACTTTCAGGTTAAACTTTATCTTAATTTGACATTCATAGCTTATATTATCATATCAGAATTCAGAACATACATTAAGAGCTTAGCATGTAATCAGACTTTCATCAATCTTTGAAATAATAATTAAGAACACTTAAAACAAATCATCACATCACGCATCTGTACCACAATTAGGACACACGTATGTTACCGAGTAAGAATTTTTCAGAATAATACTCCAAACTATCTTCTTCGAAAGAACTTTCATTCCCACTTTTTAGAACTTGTCTTTGATTTCCCTTTTCCCTTACCCTTGCCTTTCCACTTTCTTTTATCCTTTTGTTTTTCTTTGCCCTTATCCTTGCCATGATCTTTATACGGTTTCTCAATGGGTTTCTTTTTCTTCTTGGATTGTTCTGCTGCCAGGACTTCTTTCTCAGCTTTCTTTTTCTGCTAAAACTGTATATTTTCTAATGCGTCGTTTGCTGTTTCCAACTCTTGGTGGTGCCTTTGGAAAGTGTCTAACTATTTCTGGGGAGAAAGCAACAGTTGGTTCTTTACGATTGGCAGCCCAAGACGGCCCTGGCTGATTCCAGATTTTCTTTTCAGTAATCGGAGCACTTTAAGAATAATTATTCGGCACATTTCTTCTGTTCTAGTCCTCCAGCATCCTCGAGTTTATTATCTTTCGTATTCACATCACTGTTGCTCGGGACTACGACTCCTATGGATACTTAAGGTTCCTCCATTGCAGGCAAAGGGCGAGCAGTGACGAAACAAGGAGCAAAGTCATCATCGGTGAATATGTTGGGATCAGAAGGCCAAACGCCAGTCTTCCTGAAAGAGCTCATTATATAGATGGGAGTTGCAGCTATGGGCAATGCATATTTGACGATTTCTGAAATTCCATAAATAGACATAGCCTTTCCTGGGTTGCTGCGTAGCCAATTGTCTTGGGCTTTAGCACAGTAATTTTTGAATATTGCATTTTCTCCCGATTTGTGTTCCCTATGTATTTCCCGATGTCATATGACAAATTTCAAGCTCCCTAGCAACATTTGTTAATTATGTTTCTTCCTTCTTTAATGACTGCGTCTGCAGCTCTTTGCATCAACTGTTGAGAGATTGTACCCCGACTTGATAATCTCTTATAGGTATGTACGCATGCTGAAAAAAAAAAACAAAAATTAGGATATACTTGTGGTTACAATTCAATGGGGTAAGTTGTTCCTAAGTCACAACATGCCCCAAAAACAGGGAACATCTAGCCCCAAATGACATGCTCCTACATAAAGGCAAATGTTGTGTTCATTTATAAAATGAACTTAATTTTGACACTTGAATATGATTACCAGATGTTTTTTTACACAAACACACAAAAAACTTAAAAGCGAATTATCATAGTAAGTGAAATAGACCAAAAACATCAAAAACGAAAATATTTACTCACGTGGGTCAGAGGTATATGCACACACACGACGATTTCACAGGACGCCACTGGCGTTACTAAGATAGCGGCCGTCGATGCGCTGCTTCGTACCTTTTAACGACACACTTAGTGCATATATTTATCTCTTTTCTGTTTAGAGCTATTTCAGCCGGAACAACTTACCCCGGTAACTTCTAACCCCGCTCTCCCCTACTTTGAAACTCAAAGAGCTTTTTTCCGAGACTATTGTTTGGCTCTTTCTTATAAAACAATGTGATGCATTAAAAGGTTTTTCTTGTTGACTTTTTAACAGCTTTTTTAGATGGCAAGACCTTGATAAAGAAAGCTATGCCCACGTTCGTTCTGGTGATTTTTTTTCGCGCTCTTGGTTTTCGACGCACAGCTTAGCTCACCTAGAGTTGCAAATCCATTAGTGTATTTTTCGACGCGCTGGGATGCACTAAGTTGAATTCTCAATGCACGGCACAACACCGAGAGTTGAAAATCCAGTGCGTGATGAAATCCCGCCGCGATATATTTACGTTCGTGCGAACCTGGGGTAAGAGGTCATCTCTTAGCTTTTATAAATAGGTTAAATTGCTTTAAGGATCTTTTGGTGCCTGAATGACAAAAGCTATTTAGAGCGTTTTTGTACTTACTACTTTCTTTTTATAGGTATGTTTTGCACAAATAAAAGCGTTAACTAATATAGATACAATGTTTGTTGAATTTTCTATTTTACCTGGCACAGGCTACAGCATACAGTGTGTTTGATAACATCGTAGCAATTATTTGTCAAACAAACGAAATCAATTTGGGTACCTACAGGGCGCAAATGTGAAATCCTAAATTGAGCCTCCGTGCATATGTCGCAGCCAACTGGTTAAATTAGCCGTTCAGTTGACCGCCTAGCCTTTCAACTAAACGGCGGCCGTTCAACTAACGGCCTTGATATTCAATTACAGTTTAGGTTGGAAGTCTGTAACTAATCACGCGCGAGCCGAATTGGTTGCAGTAATTAAGGCATTGCACCCTGACTAAGTGGGTTAGGTTAGGTTAGAACTGTGATCAACCGCGTTCGAGCCGAGGGAGGAAGCGAGGCGAACACTACTTCTAAAAGCCAGGCAGTTAACTGAACGGCTAATTTAACCAGTTGGCTGCGACACATATATATTTACATGCTCACAGCTATACTTATAGGTCTATGACATCAAAATAATTATGAGTCAAAAAAGTTTTAATGCAGTTTTGAAGCCGACATGCTGGCCATCAGTTTGACGTCATTATTGTTCCCAATTTGAATTCACATACACATCTTAAAAGTTACAGACTTATATGAAATGCAGGGTGGCTCGAATCAAAAAACAAATTCCTGTAATCTAAAACGTTCAAAATATAGTTACAATCTCATCTCAGCGCCAATCAATGTCAAAAACTTATAAAAAATGTATGGTATTATACCTACCTATTCTTGACAGATTGAGACTGAGATTAGACTGTGAACGTTCTTAAAATTACGGGAATTGCCCCTGTGGTGCATAATGGTGGAACCTACTCACTCCAGGCTCTGTATACTCTTGGGCATTACAGACACTTCAGCCGTATTATTAAATGCGTAAATCGTGGAGGCTCTCCCAAGATTTACGATACTCAATTATGTCTTGACCTGACCTGCTTTAACTAATTTCTTTAACTGGTTTTTCACCATGACATAGGAATTTCGGGTTCAGTTCGTGGGTACAATATCGTAGAAAAATAGGTACCTACTGCAGGACAAAATCGCAATTTTAAAAATATCTTATAAAGAAGTTGTATCAATGTAAGTACCGTCGACACGAAAAACAGAGGAAAAAGCTTTCATGGTGCATATGTATCTAAAGTGAGTTCAAAACTTTGAATTACGGCGGTGCCGGTGCCTTGAGCTTAATGCCAAGCGTGACCAACTGAAAGCCTGAACATCTATGGCAATTAACTATAATTACATAGATGGTGTGCTCACATGCCCGCAATGTGCGAGGATTTTCTCAAAGAAGGTTGGCTACAAAAGCCACATGCGAGCTCACTATCGACAGCTACTGCGGAGTTGAAGCAATCGCCCTGGCCGAAATCGGTCGGATCGCATCATCGCATCATCATCATGTAAATATCTAATATATATTATATGGTAGCAAAAACATCGACGCGCAACCGGCAACCTGCATGTTACCATAGATTCAATTCGAAATTTATCGTCAGTAATTTAAAAAAAAATTGCAGTTCCATACATTTTGACCGCGTAAGTAGGTATTGCACCCTTTTTTATGAAACAGCAGACTGTTTTTTTTTTTTTGATAACCTGCGAAAATATGTGGGCAGTCTACGAGTAGAATCATGTGCTGAATTCATATTTAAAGTTTACGAGTCAATATCCCTGCCACCCTGTATAAAAATCAATGGTTGTTTGTTTGTATTTTACTTTATCAAAATATTGCTTGCACTTGCGCGAAGGTTTCTTGACTATGCCTATGAGGATAGTCAAGAAACTTCAAGAGGACGAAGTCGCGGACAGAAGCTAGTTAAGAAGAAAAAACTATTGTAATTAAGACTTATGTCCGTATGGAATCTGCATCTAAAGTTTTCCACGCTCGTGATTCTCACACTGATGCATCTTAATCTAAATCAAAGATGTATCTCAGTCTCTTGACTCACCGACATTTAATAATTTTACGCTGTAAAGGCTCAAACAGACTAGTCTTTGGTATGATTTCCTACACGTGCATGCATGGCGCCTCGCCTCGCATGGATGAAATCGTAGAATATTGAAGTTCAGAAGGCTCACGCTTCTGATAAGGGAATACGGTCTGAATCTTTTGCCTTCAATGCCAGCTTTTAATGTCGAGGTATTCTAAACTATGTATGCAGAACATTGCAATGTATACCGGTTAATATATTCCTGCAGACCGTATTTCAGCCATGGCGCCCAATCTCAACGGAGACCTACCTTCGGTGCGGGAGATATCATAGTCCACAAGTGAGATGCAGACACAGAGAGATCAGGCGCGGACCCAAGGCTTAACTTGCTTTACGAGGTACGCGTAAAACACAGCCAACTTACAAACACTAAGAAATTGCTAACGGAAAAACCCAATAACACTTTGCCCGACCTGGGAATCGAACCCAAGACCCGACGCTTAACAGTCGCGCTGGCAACCACGATCACAAGACCGACAGTATATAGCCACCAACCAGTAGGTTCACATAGGGAACATCCTTTGTGAGACTTTCTTTAGCATTACACATTTTCTTTTAGCCTCTGTTAACGTTATCTCGTTTAGCTATTCCAAACAAAATTGAAACTTATCGAATTTATTCTTTGGTTTGTTTTCTGATAGTGCTTAATTTTGTAATGATTGTCCGGGAATGCGATTTCCGCGTACATTTTACTAATATCATTAATGTTGAATTTATAATTATATGTGAGAACGATGTAAAAAGATGTACACGTTAAAAGGCCTCCAGAGTACAACAAAAAGAATAATAAAAAAAAAAAAGATAAATGAGATGTCCAGTCCCAACTAACGCAATGAAGTCGTACTTCTGACCTTATCTTGCACTTGAAAAACCATTCCGGAGATTATCCTTCTCGTTCGTGCTGAGAATATACACGCACTATAATAATAGAATTGTTCCATAATTAATAAATATCCCAAAAAATTTAAAACACTACATATTACGATAGGACATTGAAGTGTATTAATTTATGACACCCTGAATCCAAAAATTACTCGTGCCAAAATATATAATAAAAAACCTAGTTTTCAGATATACCAAATATTTAACAAATGAAAGTTTGATGAAATGAGGAAAAAGTTCGTCAATGGCAACGTATTCCTTTTTCACAGTGGAATGATGTCATGTCTACACAAATACCTACCAACCTAACCTAATAATTATACCCAAAATTTGTAATAATGCTAATGAACATTATGTTAAGACCATACGAAATTATATTCTGTACAAAGTAATATTGAAGAAACTTTTTCCATTAGTGAAAGATTTGTTGTACAGAGGCCAGCACATCAAGCTACCCCAATCTGTCAAATTTCTTTGAAAGATTTTCAACTTTACCGCAAAGGAATAAGGTTAATATTCAATTGGGAAAATTTGACAGATTGGGGTAGGTGGACGTGCTGGCATCTGTACTTCCAGAGAATTACCTCTTACAAAAAAGCAATAAATTTTACTTCTTTATGCTGTCAGTTTTGAAGTTTAGATTAGTATTTCTAAAACTTTATAATGGCGTTAACATTCAGAAAGCACTTTCTTTAATTGTAAATTCAAACTTTCCTATATTATATCCAATTCTAATTTTTCTAGATCGGTTATAGGATTCAAAACCATTTCTTTACACACACATAAAGGGACTCGACTCGCAAAGTGAAGACATGCTGTCACAATTTCTGAAGTTATTTTCATTCGCTTGAGGATTCTGCAGAATCAAATAAAATCTGTCAGAGAACATCACGGATTTTCCAATCTATTTTTTCTACATAATTCCGAGGTTTTCAGTCTCTCTGGAGTTAGCACGTGTATTTTTGAAGTGCTTAGGCGGCGATTCGGTAATTGGACGAGAATTGAGAGTGAAATTTTACCTGAGATAGCTACTTACCTATGGGAGGGTATACTATGCAAAGCTATGACGTCTTTACTTCAATATTGGTAAAGATACAAGAGTCTTATTTTAACAAAAAACGGTCCGCAATTTATGGGAATCGGCCATTATTCTTTATTTCTTAAGAATAATCGCTTTTATCAAGTGTACGGAGCTGCACGCGCAATTTTTTTCTTTTATATTTATTTAGGTGTACCTAATGTCTTTTGGCGCTTGAAAACATTGACGGGGGGTGTTGTTGGTAAACATTTGGCTCATTTAGAGAAACATGGACGTAACTGGTACTTTTTTTTTGACGTGATAACGTCTTATAAATCGATTAATGCCGGCTGCACGCACGAAAAAGCATGACTCATTGTCACGTTCCGTCTAAGCCGAGCGTGCAAGCGAGAGCGCGGTACAAGCGAAACAGAGGCACGATCGGCCTAAGCGTTCGGCTTGTGACGCATCTATCTCTAATGACGTTAAGTATCACGTTAAATTATCGTCCGTAAACCGACTTTACAGACAACCAATTTTTATTTTTTCACCAAGCTGCTACTGAGAAATTCCAGATTAGAAAACCCAATAACACTTTGCCCCATTTGGGAATCGAATCCAGGACTTGGTCAGTAGCAGCGTTTGCGACCACTAAACTAACAGGCCACGTTTTTTTTATTTCTAAAATAAAATTCCGTAGGTAACGCAACTATACCTACTTTAATCAAGGCTTATTCCAACCACAGATAATATAATACTCCTCTTCATCACTCACAGAACAAAATGACGTCATAGCTCTATCGACAATCCAATCGCATTCACAAAGGAGGTTCAATTATGCGCCAAACAGCATCGAACATGACACGTTGAATCAGCAAATGCAGGCACACTTATCTGAAAGCTATTTTCATAATGCCGGCAATAAATAACTGAACCACTGAAACGTAACCGTAAATCAGAAACGGCAGTATGATTCAGTACGAAATACCTACTTACTGATGTAGAATTTATGATATAGGTAAACAAACAAAGAAACGGCGGTATTTTATTGTTTATAGGAATACTAACGACCCGCCCATGCTTCGCACGGCATTTACGACTTGAGAAAACATCGACATTTCAATCACACCAATATAATAAAAGCGAAAGTTTGCGAGTGTGTTTGTTACTTTTTCACGCACAAACGGCTGAACAGATTTGGATGTCATTTGGCACACAGATAGTTTATAACCAGGATTAACACATAGGACTTTATATCCCGATATTCCCAAGGGATCGACACTTCACTTTCTAGTATTATAATATTATATAAATTTAAAATTAACGTATTACACACATAAACCTTCCGGGATAATTCAGACACGAAAAGCGACTTTAATTTATAATCCATACTAATATTATAAATTCGAAAGTAACTTTGTCTGTCTGTTCACGCCTAAACCACTGAACGGATTTCGATAAAATTTGGCAGAGAGATAGATTGCATCCCGGGGAAGGACATAGGAGTTTTTATCGACATACCTCGCGGGCGAAGCCGCGAGCGGAAGCTAGTATAGGTATATAGAATTATGAATCAGGTACCCTTGTGATCTTGTGATATATCGTGGGAATGTTCCCGACACGTATCGTACATTTTCGTTTGACTTCGGTTGTTGTCGGTTTTTGAAAGCAAACTGTAGATTAATAGCTGAATGGAGAAAACAAGTCATGTTTGGAATTGATGTTGAGTGTCTTCAACAGATGCGTTAAGCACAATATTGCTGCAGAACAGATTACGAGTTATCGCTTTGTACAAGACGAAGGTAGTTATGTAATTAGTAGGTACATTTAGAGATGATTTTTCAATCTTCAGTTACTTATCTTTTTTTATCCTTTTGGCAATTGAGCCGATGTCGACTATTCTGCCAGTGTTACGTTTAGTGTCTAAACACACTATGCCGAAGGTACGCGACCGAAATTCGGCATGACAACGCCTGCAATGCTATTTATAATGCAACGTAATTTCGGCATAATGTGTCGTCAGTAATTCAAATAGCATTGCAGGCGTAATCATGCCGAACTTCGGTCGCGTACCTTCGGCATAGTGTGTTTAGACACTTTAGACAGACGGCCTGACGACTTTGCACTTTTTTAAGTAAGTACGTACTTACATTTTATTCAGAGTGATTATAAGAAAAAAAAATATGCGGTCTGGCAGGTTTTGTATACGTAGAAAATATATCAAACCGCCCTATTTATTATTTCGATAATAGTTATCTAACAATTGAAAAATCAGCCCGTAAAGTAATAAATCGATCTGATTTTACTAGTTATTTTGACAGTTTCTGAGGACATCCACGTGGTAATGCCACCAGTCTCTTGGGTACATTACCAGTCGACAGCGATGCGGATGAATTTTTCGACGCTATATTTTAGTTTGTGTTCAGTTTGTTATTTTTATTAATTAATTAGGTACTTACTTAAAAGTTATTATTTGCTTACTTATTATTTAAATCTATCTCCTTTGTCTTTGATCCTACCATGTACCATGTACCATGGGAGGATAAATTCTTCTGATGTGACAAAAACATTAGTCTGAGCAAGTCGTAAAGTAAGGGTCAACTATTAATTAACGGGTTGTAAAAAGCTATATAGACTTAACAGTACAAAAAGAGACAAGAAAGAGTGACTTTAAGAAAAAAACGTTACCTACCGTTTTTGTACTTTTTTCTGAAAAGGCACTTACCATCATCTCCCTCATCTGCCTATCCTTTTCCCAACTATGTTGGCGTCGGCTTCCAGTCTAACCGAATGCAGCTGAGTACCAGTATTTTACATGACGCGACTGCCTATCTGTTCAGTTCAGTTCAGTACATTTTATTCATAATTATCAAAATTACATGTCAATTAAATTAGTACCACTGACTGACTGACTATCTGAACTCCACAATCCAGTTAATGGGTAATACGAAACCCTTAGTAAGACTGGTTGTCAGACTTTCGGGCTTCTGACGACACATAACGACTGTCAAAGATCCAGTACGAAAGACAACGGTGACCAACGGCTTAAAACGTGCTTTTCGAGACACGGAGGGGTCTTGGTATGTAAAGATGGTCACCCATCCACGGACCAATCGCGGCAAACGTAGCTTAACCTGATCGATCGACCCGTACGGCTGTTATTACATAGCCACAAGCCAATCAAATATGCCCTACATCCCTCTAGTTAGTACGTGAGTAGGCAAAACAGACCTACCTACCTACATAATGGAAAAAGAAAATTGAAAATATGTGGACATCATTTTACGGTAATCTTAGTAATTTATCAGTCTTACTATACGGGTAGATAGTACGTGATTTAACTACATCATTTCTATCTACCTCCAAATTTGTGCGTATGTTTGAAGAAGTGGTCATAATATTTTCTCAAGCCGAGTTTAGAAAAGTTTCGTAAAAGTGGTACGTCAGTGAATTCTTGTCGTTCAATAAATAGGTATTTCAGGGTTTTCAAATCTATGTCGTAAATAGGTAAGTTTCGGTAAGTTAAAAGCACGAAAAAAAAACACTATAAGACCACTTTTTGTCCGTTGAACCGGAACGTGATCGCCTTCCAGTTTTCCGAACAAATAGTGATATACATACGAGTAATACGCGACGTTCGCGTATTATCGCGACGATCGTTTTTTAGGACATCTAAACATAATAATATAATATTATAAAACACATAAAAAAAAATATTCAACGGAATTGAGAATCACCACCTTTTAAAAAAAAAAAAAAAAGTAAAGGTAGACTTGATTTATTGTAAGTTTGTTACGCTTTCATGCTAAAACAGCTAAACGGATATGGATAAAATTTGGCACATGGGAAGACCATGACCTAGATTAGGACATAGGAAAAATTTTATTCGGATATTCCCACGGAATCGAGAGTTATGCTGGTGAAACGGCGGGACGCAGCTAGTATTCTATAAAAATCGGTACAACTTACATCTTCCGAGAAATAAGTACCTACCTACCTACATGGTTTGGTTTTGTTATTTTTTCTTTTCTTTCATCTATGAATTACTTATAGAAAATGAGTCGACTAGTTACAAACTTCCAAAGAAAAATGAAATCTTTTGAATTTTCCTCGAGATGTAACATTAGAAAACATTGGTTCTTGAAAATCACGAATATACAATAGTTTACTAGAAAAATATCAATTATTCAGTTTCTGTACGTCTGATCTTGATCAATATTCAATACTAGCGTCTGCTTCCGACTTCGTCTGCATGAAATTTCTTGTTCACTCTACCTAAAGCGTCACATCTCATCACCTGCCTACGCTATAACTGCATTATCCCTTAGCGTTTTTCAGACTTTTTTTCCTTTTGCTCCGCTCCTATGCGTATAGCGTGATGTTAATAGCCCTTCTGTAAGAATTGTACAAACAAAGGCAAAAATATTTCTTAAATTCGTCTGGTAGTTCCAGAGGTTAGCCTTTCAAACCAACAAACACAAACTCGTCAGTTTTATTAGTTTCATTATTTAAGTTTCGATTTATTTATTCATGAGAAATTGAAATTGGTGTACCTACCAAAGTTCAAACTCAATAAAATAATAGAGAATCATAGACTGACTACATAAATAAATAATATTATCTTATTGTGACAACCAGTCTTACTAAGGGGTATCGCATTACCCAGTAACTGGGTTATGGAGGTCAGATAGGCAGTCGCTCCATGTAAAATACTGGTATTCAGCTGCATCCAGTTAGACTGGAAGCCAACCCCAACATAGCTGGGAAAAGACTAGGCAGATGATGATCTTATTGTGATCTGCTAGGCATAAATCTAGATCATTGTAGTTAAATCCTCCGTGGTTAAATCTATCATAGTTACCTTCCTATAGACAAAAATATTCATCATTTATAAAAATCTAGGGAGCAGCACAGTGGTAACGACCGCGACTTACCAGTTGTACCTATGTCGTGGATTCGAACCCAGACAGGCGCTTTACTTTGTGTAAATTATTTCGTCACAACTTCTCTGATAACGGTGAAGGAAAACATTGTGAGGAAACAGACATGTCTTGAATCAAAAATTCGAAGACTTGTGACATCTACCAAAACGCACTGAGCCCGCGTGGTAGATTACGGCCCACTCCCTCTCACAGAGAGAACGCCTTTTTTTTAAGGAAAGGAAATCAACAAATGACCCCTCCCGCTCTGGGTGGAGCGGAAGGGAGTGTCAGACTGTTACTGACTAAAACCCATCCGTGTTCCTTCCCCTAGCCCCTTTTTTTTTTTTTTTTAAGGATGGGAAATCATCCAATGACCCCTCCCGCTCTGGGTGGAGCGGAAGGGAGTGTCAGACTCTTACTGACTAAAACCCATCCGTGTTCCTTCCTTAGCCCTTTATGTTCCGGGGCAGCGGTAACCCTTTCGGACAATCCCGCTGCCCCGGCAGGCTTCGGCCCTAACGGGCCCCTCCGTGTCTGCTGACAGCTATTTGAGGCGCGCGTGGAACACATACGCGCCGTCCGGCACGGGCCTGGTCCTGATCGGACGGCGAGCTACCCATTACTCGCCGTCCGCAGGCCCGCGCCTACGGTGGCCGGGAGTCGTCACGCGGCTCCCGACGCCCGGGGCGTCTACCGCGGCGGCTGGGACGGGCGGCCCTCTCGGCTCTCTCCCTCGCCCATCCCGCCACCTCCTTCGCTAGCATGACTGCTTCGCAGAAGGAGGTGACTGCCTCCCACTCCCTCTCGCCCCGGACCATGGCTTGGACCAGGGCCGGGCGCGAGAGGTCGCCGCCGCTGCCGATCGCCTCTACGAGGACACGGCGGTGCTCTGCCCAAGCGGGACAGACCTCCACCGTGTGCTCCACCGTGTCCTCTGGGCGATCCTCGCAGTGGTGACACCCGGGCGTTTCCTCCCGCCTGATGATGTGCAGGAAACTCCCGAAACATCCGTGTCCGGTGAGGACCTGCGTCAGGCGGTAGGTGAGGGCGCCGTGACGCCTCTCTAGCCACTCCTCAAAGAGGGGCCTTACCGCCGCTATCGCGGCGTGCCCTGCGCTGGGTTGCGACAGTCGCGCTTTCCATGCCGCCATGAGATCGCGCCGGAGGTCTGTACGCTCCGCAGCAATTTGCTGCGGAAGCGGGTTTTCCCCCCGGCGTAGTGCCTCCGCGCGCCACTCATACAGGCGCGCGAGGACTATCGCCTCCAGATCCCATGGCGGCAGTCCGGCCAGGAGGCTTGCCGCCTCGCGCGAGATCGTGCGGTACCCCCGTATCAGCCGTATGGCGACCACCTTTTGGGGCGCGTTCAGGTAGTGGGCGGCTCGAAGCCGCAGTGAACGCGCCCACACCGGGGCGCTATATACGGCCATGGACCGCACGACCCCCGCGTAAAGCCTCCGGCAGGAGGCGTTTGGCCCCCTCAGGTTGGGCAGAAGCCGCTTGAAAGCGGCCCCAGCCCGTTCCAGTTTGGGGGCCAAACGTCGGAAATGCTCGACGAAGTTCCACCGGCTGTCGAGGACGAGACCCAGGTATTTCTTCGTCGTCTCGACGCCGATGCGAACCCCTCCTACCGTCAGTTGGGATCCCGATGGTGGCCCGTTCCGAAGCCCATGAAAAGACATGGCCTCGGATTTGTGCAGAGCCACCTCGAGACCCAACTGCCGGATCCTCTCCACGACTATCGCAACCCCGCGTGTCATTGCGTCGGCCGCCGCCTGATGCGACCTCCCCTGCGCCAGGACCAGCGTGTCGTCAGCGTAGCAAACTACGCTGACGCCATCAGGGAGGTCTGCCCGCAGCACCCAGTCGTAACCGATGTCCCACAGGAGCGGTCCCAAGACCGATCCCTGTGGGACACCGCACGACATCTCTCGCCGGTTCCATTCCCCATCGCGACCGGGGTAGATGACGGCTCTGTCCGTCAAATACGCCCCGACTATTCGACGGAGGTAGGTCGGCACCCGGTGATACCGGAGTGCCTCCCCAATGCAGCTCCAGGGCAGGGTGTTAAACGCGTTGGCGATGTCGAGTGACACCGCCACGACCACCCCACCCCGGGACACCGCGTCCCCCGTCGTGAGGGCTCTCACGCGCATGATGGCGTCCACCGTAGAGCGCCCCTTGCGGAAGCCAAACTGGCTATCCGCAAGATCCGGCCCCGTCCTCACCAGGTGCCCGACGAGGCGGCCCGCAATCACTCTTTCAAAGAGCTTGCCGACCTCGTCGAGCAGCACGATGGGCCGGAATGCGGACGGAGAGTCCGCAGGGCGCCCTGGCTTCCGAATGAAGACCAGCTTCCCCGTCTTCCAACGGAGTGGAAACTGGCCCCTCTCCATACATGCGCTTAAGAGCGCCTCCAGTCGGGGTCCGAGAGCCGTCGAGGCCAGGGCCCAGGCTTTACCCGGCAAGCCGTCGGGCCCTGGGGCGGTATTTTTGGCCTTCAGCCTACATACCGCCACTCTCAGATCTACCCCGGTCACTTCAGGGATGTCGTCGTCGTCGTCCGCGTGGTCCGCTTCGGGCACCGCAATTGGCGGAGCCATAGGCGGGGGAGTATGCTCCCCCCTTGAAGGGAACAGAGCGCTCACCACCTCCTCCACCAGCTGGGGGCGGAGACTCTGCGTCAGCGGGGGGGCCCAGGTGCGGAGTTTGTTCCGCACCATTTTGTAAGGGCGCCCCCAAGGATCTCTGTTCAGAGTCTCCACCATCTCCTCGCGGGCCACATCTTTGGCCCGCTGGACAGCCTCTTGGAGGGCGGTCTTCGCCGCTCTGTACCCCTCGTACAGCTCTGCCTCCGTGGCTTCCGCATCCGGAGGGCGGATGCGGAGCCTTCCCCTAGCCCCTTAGCCCTTTATGTTGCGGGGTAGCGGTAACCCTTTAAGACAATCCTGCTGCCGGACAATCCCGCTGCAGAGAGGACGCCTGTGTCTGTGTTCCAGCAGTAGGAACATTTCAGGCTGATTATGCTAAGTATGCTAAAGCTAATAAGTATTGTCTGCAACCTCCACTGTCCAAGGTTAACTATCCGACATTTTGGAAATAAATATAGTTTTATATCTAAATCACTGAAACTAAAAATACCTCCTCAAAGATTAATGTCCGATCAATCTTTACAAGCTAATAAAATTGAGTTCTAAACATAAACGAAGGAAATATATGAACTCAACCATATAGTATACTAGCTTCTGACCGCGGCTACGTCTGCGTGAAATTGCTTGTTCCCTCGACCTATCCCGCCCGTCGCATCGCATCGCCTTCCCGCGCCATTACTTCGTTGTCGCTTCGCGTTCTTCCTGATTTTTTTTTTCGTTTTGCTCGGCTCTTGAGGGACCTAGCGTGATGTTAAATAGCCTATAGCCTTCCTCAAGAATTGGGCTATCAACTGCAAAAAGAATTTTCAAATCCGACTGGTAGTTCCAGAGACCAGAACGTTCAAACAAACATACAAACAAACTCTTCAGCTTTATTATTAGTAGATTTCATACACGATTCCTTAAACCGCAAAATAACTCATCATGAAACACTGAAATCTTACTCATAACTCAAATAGTTTCAAGATTCTTCGTCGATTCAGACTCACCGACTCGACACTTTTGTAGTTTGAATGAGGACATCTAGCGTTGAACAATGGAACTACAATATAGAACGTATGACCATTCTTAACTTAAGTGTGGGCAACGTTTCTTTATGTGCTGAGAGCTTTAAGAAGATCATATTTATTTATTTTTTACATTGTTTACATTTTCTCTCTTTATTCTCGAAGAAAATAGTGGAGGTTCTTATAAAGCAATTTCCAATTGTCTAGTCGTAGGCCCTTGTACGCAAACGTTTTTCATGCTGTGAAAAACTACAGTTTATTCGCCGCGAGTAGGCAAGGTCGTCAGTGTTGTATGGATCACTTTGGAAACTTGTTGACGGACGTGTTTTTTCTACGGCGCAGTTTATACGTCGCGCGTCGTACCGCAAAGAAACCGTGTACAAAGAGCCTTATCATTCTATGTAAGACTTTTTTTTGCTGTGTTGGACCTGTCTAGAACAATTTTGTATCCTCTTCACCAATGCCTTTTTCAGCCTTAATAAACATAATTATGTATACAGGGTGATTGGAAGATGGGTGCAAAGCTTTAAGGCGAAGATAGTCCACACAATTTAGAACCATTTAAGCCATGGTGTTCTTAGACGAAGTCTTACCAATTATTTTTACGTAAGTTTTTTTATGTCCAATGACACAGATGCCTAACAAATGTTTAGCTAGATTGCTTGCACATTACTTTAATTAAATAAAATAAAAATGAATTCATTCTGCATAGACGTTCATGAAAAAAATATTCAGATATGTCATCTTGAATTTAGTACACACGGATACACATCAAGCTATACATTTCCAGTTTTAGCTGACCTCGCATTGTATAGGTTTTTCATACAATCAGAAGTCAGCTTATACTGGTTATGTATAGCTTGATGTGTAACCGTGTGTACCTATCAAAATTCTTTTATATTCAGGGTAAATAAAAATAACCTTTATAAAGCCTCATATATTTTAATGAAGCCCATTTTTATAAAATGGAAGTATCTTTTATTAACAATATATCATCTTCTGTACTGAATTTTGGCCCAAAACCATTGATTACATGACCGAATTCACTGATACACAACTTATCACTGGCCATAAAATATTTCCAACAGCCTTACAAAAGCTAATAAGAAACCAGGCAAGTTTAATACAGTCCCAAAAGTTGTAAAGGAATTTCGAGCCTCTCCTCTACATTCTATAGAAAAGTAAGTTTAGACATGATACACCCTGCGGAGATAATTTAATCTTTAATCTTTTTAAGATGTTATACTCGTACAAGATTTCGCTGTAGCAATATATACTATTTTTTACTTTTACAATTTGGAAGGTACTAAATACTACACACGTTATACTTTAGCTATCAATCGTTTGGGTTCAATCGGGTATCAATCAAATTCAATCGGGTATCAATCAAGGGTATCAATCGTTGGGTCCTGCTGCGTATACAGACGTAATGTATATTGGTAGCTCTAATTTTTTTTTTACTAGCCTACGCTGTTCCAGTTCTGGGCAAAGGCCTCCCTCCACTCCTTCCATCTTTCGCGAGCCCAGCGCGACCTCTTTCCAGGTTTGACGGAACCTCTCCAGCTCGTCCCGCCATCTCCTATGTGGTCTGTCAGCTGCCATGACCCCGCCGCACTGACTCAGGGCACCAGTTCTATGTTATTTAAGCCCACAATTTGTCCATCATGCGGCAGACATGTCCTGTTCAGTCCCGTTTAAGTTGGGCAGCCTTTTGAGCCACGTCAGCTATTTTTGTTTTGGAGCGCAGTATTGTGTTAGGAACACGATCCGTTAATTTAACGCCTAGTTTGCGCTCCATTACAGAATCGGGCTTCTAAATTATGCTAGTTTTATTTCATGGCTCATAAAGAGTGGGATGAGTTTTGAATATTTTCTATAATAAATTGATGCCAGTATGTGTTTGCTAATGTCTTTTGTTGCTTCTTTTTAACATAACAGTCCTCTTAGCTGACTCCGTTCCGTTACTTTCTCATCATCATCTGCCTAGCCTTTTCCCAATTATGTTGGGGTCGGCTTCCAGTCTAACCGGATGCAGCTGTATTTTACATGGAGCGACTGCCTATCTGACCTCCACAACCCAGTTACAGGGTAATACGATACACCTTGGTAAGACTGATTGTCAGACTTTCGGGCTTCTGACTACCCGTAACGACTGTCAAAGATCCACGAATGACACCCGGGACCAACGACTTAACGTGCTTTCCGAGACACGAAGGGGTCTCGTTATGTAAAGATGGTCACCCATCCACAGACCAACCGCAGCAAGCGTAGCTTAACCTGATCGATCGACCTGTGCGGCTGTTATTATTTAGCACGGACCTGTCTCCGTCTCGTTCTGTTACTTTCTATTGGCCCTAAATCACAAAGCAAACTCTCTGTTGAAATATCTCCGTCAAAATCGGACTCTCAAAGCTCACCAACGATTTTCTCACATAAATTGTATGCACTAGCATTATAAGACTATAAAATGAACGACACAGTCGATACCTACTAACATTCCTTTTCTATCAATTCATTTGAAACTGCTGTAAATGCGTTTTATTTTAGGATCTCGAGTACTAGGCTACCTACTAGAGCTACCCCTGGAATTCTAAGCACGCCATAGACGAACGTAAAGGAAAATTTGCGAGATAAGGCACGTGTCCGTAATAAACGTTTAATAGCTTGTTATTTCTCGATACACATCAATCGAATGGCGTGATTGATAAAATATTGATAGTTATAACATAATTTGATAGTAGGTATAGGTAGGTAAGCATGATTTATTCTTGTGGTCCTTGGATTTTGAAATGAACTGCCAGCAACCCATTTACTTTCAATCACTTTCCAACGAACTCTAATAAATTGCTTCATGTTTGAAAGTCTCCTCGCCAAAGTAAATCACGGAATGATAGTTGTTGAATTGTCAAAATGAAAGGCATTGCCATTGCAAGTACAGAGGCCAGCACATCAACCTACCCCAATCTGTCAAATTTTCTCAATTGAATATGAACCTTATTCCTTTTAAGTAAAGTTGAAAATCTATCAAAGAAATTTGACAGATTGGGGTAGCTTGATGTGCTGGCCTCTGTACCTATGTTACGCAATTACCCCACCGCTTTCTTACTATCAGTATTTTAATAAGCGGCTGTGGATGGCCGCATTTCCCTCCACATTCTACATTTCCTTTGCAAAAGATTGGGCAACGCTTTAAGTTTGCGATGCCTCTAGAACTGAAACCAATCCATTTCTCAAGTGTTTTGAATATGAAAATATCCCTTATATCCGTTCGTTGCAGTCTATGAGTCTACGAACGCCCATCTAAGACAATGGACTCAAATAAAATTACAAGAATCGTGAAGATTTATTTATGCACGTTATTCATACGTTCCACACCCACGTTTCCTGAAATATCTATTTTCAATACATTACACAACATAAAACATAAACAATCACAATAGCTTTACGAGCATCTGTTTTGAAAAACAACCGGAAAATATTTGAAGATTGTGGTTAAATTTATTATATCTTCGGTGACGTCACTGGGTGCGTTATATGTAAAAATTTTGTATCGGATTGCGGAAATACTCCTTGGCGTGTATCGATATTATTATGTTGTTTGGTAGGTACCTACTTAATAAAAGTTTTCAAGAAGTTTGAGAAGAGTATTATAATAGGTAAGTATCAATATTTTTACGTTGGCGTAACGAATAAAATTATGAACCTCAAGTTCTGAGTTGAGCTGCACGATTTCTGACAAATTCGTGCACTGACTGGACAGGTCCACTCAATCTGTGTAGTACAATTTCAGACACCAATCTACATTATCTGACCAAGATTATGTCTGAACTTTAAAAGAGACTGTGACCTCTGAGTTTGTTTCGGCCTTTCTTCTCAGATAGGAAACGCCGCCCTCGTCTAGTTTAAAAAAATATGCTGGACGTGTAAAGGTGTTTGTACAAACCTACTTACAGAAATAAAATCATTTATCATTTACCTGAAAAGTATGCATATTGCAAGATATTTTTTTTATGTCTAACATTAAAGGTTGAAGTACCTACTTATATAGCAAATTTTTATTTATTTTATCCCTTAAAACTTATTTCCCAAAATATGACTAAGGCTATGAAACCTATGCAAAATTATGATAAGATAATATCTTCACTCACCTATTTAATATTAAGTTAGGTAAACGTTGAATATTATTCAACGTTTACCTAACTTAATATTAAATAGGTACCTTATATAAATCCTGCCAGGAGTTACCTACTCGTAAGTGCAATAACCCTTCAAGATCGTTCATCTTAGCATTCGGTTCAAGGAGAACATTTACAGCTTGTTTTGACGTATCATTGCAAATGGCGAACACAATCAAAAGTCAAAAGAGGTTCACAATGTTCACATCGTTTTCGTAAAATTACTTCGGTTGACAACTCTTTGATTTCTCTCGCGTAAGAAATTTGATTTGCTATTTTGTTTTTTACTTTGAAATGGCTAAGGTTGTTTGCTTTCACAGTTAATAAAAGTATTTTGAATCAAATTGTTTAAAGTTTTTTTTAGCATTTCAGTAAAAGTGTAATTATTTATTTCTTTTACACTAGGCTTTAGTTGAATAACCTAAGAGAAAAACACTTTATAAAAGCGACTATATAAAATGTTTTTGCTAAATTGTCAAATGAAATCATTTATTTTCATTTTTAACGTGACAATGCTGACAGCCGTATTTGGACACGTTTCCTGTTGACAGCGATGCGGACGAATTTTTTGATGCCCTTTAATTATTTCCCCTCCCTTTTTTATATACTTGTACATAATAATATTATTATTTTAAGACTGTTAGCTTTTAAATTATGTAAATATTTCAAAGTAAATAAATAAAAAAGAATTTCCAAGATAATATTAACATAATTGAAATGCCTAGTCGTAAAATAATAATAGTTATTTAAAAAGAAGGAAAAGAATCATTAGGCATCAAAAAATTCTTCCGAATGTCTGTCAACAGGAAAAGTGCCCGCCCGAACGCAACGCAACGTGCTGGTAACATTTTCACGAGTCGCTGCAATTGAGTTGCGAATGTACTACAATGGCAAGAAATAATGAGATGCGTTGGTAGTATATTCTAAGCCGTAGTTACCACAGACTATACCAGTAGCTGCTTTGTATGGCGATTTGGAGATACGCGGGAAATAAATTGTCAATATCGAATGTCAGACACATGGTGCACATCTGC
Source organism: Gortyna flavago (assembly GCA_963669345.1). Classification (NCBI taxonomy): domain Eukaryota; kingdom Metazoa; phylum Arthropoda; class Insecta; order Lepidoptera; family Noctuidae; genus Gortyna; species Gortyna flavago. The sequence continues at coordinate 15,229,185 of OY770131.1, read as the reverse complement.
TGATCTGTCTGACCTCATTATAATGTAGGTAAACTAATCAATGGCTGTTGGTTTATAATAGTAGTGGGTATCGGACTGGGAACTCGACTTTTTTTATCCTGTACTTGTATCCTGTATAAGAACGAATGTTTGTGAATTAATTAGGTAGGTACCTAATCAATTATTAAGAACATTCGTTCTTATACAGGATATACAATCTAGCAATTAATTTTTGTTTATGCATCAGTTTAAAAAAGGTTACGTGGTTGGAGTCTTCTCTTTATCAAACAATGCGTGTGTTAGGAGACTCCGCTCTTCCATAGTAAGTTTAAATTACTTAATCTATGATGTAACGAAACTATAGTCTTAAAATATCAAATTAAAATAAAGATGTTTTAAGTTGGTAGGGGGTATGTATGCTATACGAGTATAGTGAAATCAAATCAGATGAATAGTTACACACCGATTTCTCTCTTTCAGTCGTCGGTAATTTGACTTTCGAAAGAAGAAGACAAAGCGTTGTGTTACTATACAAACGCTATACAACGTTTATTAGAAAGGGGGTTATTCTGTAGTACACCCACATTTCGCGAATTATTTTTAAGTCCCATGTCATGGGGGCGAACTTAATGCACAAATCCAGACCTCATAGTATATATTGTACTCTTTGATCCAGACTTCAGGCTGCTTCTGAAATTCCTGATGGAAAAGCCCAATAACACTTTGCCCGGCCTGAGAACCATAGCCAATAGTTCTATGCCCAGGACCTCATGCTCAGTAGTAGTACTTGCGACCAATGGATCAACGAGATGACCACCACCTATGGTGACCCCCACCCCAAAATCTGGGCATGCGACCGCAGCAAATTGTTCATCCAACACCATTGCATCACATTTTTATCTGTTATCTCACGATCACCTGTGATCCCAAGTTTTATAATTAGCAGCTTATCCACGTCTGAAGGCACCCTTTAACAAAACATGGCGTCTTAAACCAAGGTCATGTCTTTACAAACAAAATTGCGGAAACTCCTTGCTCCCATGTATAAAGTTAAGTGAATATGTAAATGTGTGTTCATTTGCACGATCCCACCATATTTGATTAGGCCACTTACCTACTAATCTTTAAGGGACTCGTCTTCCCCTTCTTTACTTAAGGAGCTCCGAGTGTGATAGCTCGATCGAGGGTGGATTATTTATGATTAGTACGCAAAATACGTGCATTGACGTCGAGTTGCGGACACCAGCCCCGCATTACCTCATCATCATCTGCCTAGCCTTTTCCCAAGTATGTTGGGGTCAGCTTCCAGTCTAATCGGGTGCAGCTGAATACCAGTATTTTAAATGGAGCAACTGCCTATCTGACCTCCACAACCCAAGCACTGGGTAATATGATACCCCTTGTTAAGACTGGTTGTCAGATTTTCGGGCTTTTGAAGACGTAACGACTGTCAAAGATCCACGAATGACAGCCGGGACCAACGGCTTAACGTGCTTTCCGAAGCACGGAGGGGTCTTGGTATGTAAAGATGGTCACCCATCCACAGACCAACCGTGGCAAGCGTAGCTTACCCTGATCGATCGACCCATGCAGCTGTTATTACTTAGCCACAAGCCCCGTACCAGCCCATATTATCTATCAGATTATTTATGTAAAAGTCTCCAAATCTTCAATTTCGTGTCGTTCGGTCGACTGCGTCGTCGTTGGTCTTTGGTCGCAAGAGCAAATCAAATCATTTATTAGTTTGCAAACATGGGTAATTAGTACAAAGATAGTATTATTATAATAGTATGTTCTACCGTCACATGGGCATGCAGATCATATCGTCAGTTGTAATATCAATTAATGTAACCGCCAAATGGCGACTTTACAGGAGAGGCAAAAAACTAAATTCAATTCACAAAAAGAGTTGTAACTTTTTGTGTACTTATCCTATTGCAATGCTGTTTAGAGCATTTTTCTCAAAATGTTGACACCTGTTATCTGAAAGAAACCATATGAAGCCTACTATTATAGTTTCGAAGATGACATGGTGGTTGCGTAAATTTTTTGAACAAAATATCGTGTTACATTAACATTTTTTGAAAAAATTAATAACAGCTATAACGTAACTAACAGAATATACAATCTAGTTTAACGTATATCACACAGTTTTCAACGCGTGGACATACGTTGTGATAAGTTGATTGTAGGAGTTACATACTTATTCACTTGTACTAAGGTCCAATTTAGAATAAATTACCGTTTTAATTAATTAATGGAAAAATTCTTCGTTATGAATAACACAAATTCTGATATAAATCACACTAATATTATAAAGGCGAAAGTTTGTGAGTGTGTTTGTTACTTCTTCACGCACAAACGGCTGAACGGATTTGGATGAAATTTGGCACACAGTTTCTATCTATGTTCTATATTACGGGTTATTGGTTTTCGCACTTAGGCCATCAAGTGGACCATTGTGTTTGGGCCATGGCGGCCGTCGATGGTTATTCCAACCACCCACCTTCCTCCAGAAGCTGATTAAGTCTTCTGGTCTGTTGAGAATATCTGTGTAAGATCCGGGTGTCCCGAGGGTTTCTGACCTAATCTGGGTGACGCCTGTGCATTCAAAGAGCACAGGGACTGCCGTTATGCCTATTGTGTGGAAGTGTTTGTTTAGCGAGCAGTGTCCCATGATGATCCCCATCACCAGGGGCAGGCTTTTCCTGTCCATGGCATGGCTTCTTTAGACTGCCTACATCCCGGTGACGATGTCCACCAGCTCTCTGCTTGTGTGTGGGTATACTCCTGTTGCCACTTGCGTAGTTGGTTGAAGGGGATGGGCACGACAGGTTCCGGTCCACAGACTGACGTACTGGATGCCCTTCTGGCCAGCTCGTCAGCTGCGTCGTTTCCTAGCGATCCACCGTGTTCTTTTATCCATTGTAGTGTCACTGTATTGCGGTTCGATACGGTTACCCGTTCAAGCACATTGTGACATTCTAGTATTAGGTTCGATGCGTGATGCATTTTTTTCATGAGTATACGAATATGGGTGTCCGTAACTCTCCTGGCTGCTATGGCATAAGCCGCTTGTATCCACGCACATTCTGCTTGATAGACCGTTTTGAGCATTCCCAGTCGTGTGAAAAAACTCCGACTTCAGTTCCGCAATCGGTCTTTGATCCATCAGTGTAAATTCTCAATTCCTTCAGGCCTTAGTATTCCCACTCCTCCTCTTTAAGCACTATGTTGTAATGTTTTTGAAAGCAGTATTGTTTCGGGGCTTTGTCGCAGGGTGATGCCATCATTGGCTGACGTTTGATCGCATATTATTTTAAGCGTAAGTGCTTGACGATGTCTTTGCTGAGGGTTCCTGATATTATATAGCCTAAAGGCAGCCAGGGCCGCATCTTTCCGCACGATGAGGTGTAGCAGTCCAAGCATAGCTTGTAGGGCAGCGGTGGGTGTAGTTCTCATGCAGCTAGTGATTGTCACACAAGCGAACCGCTACAGCTTTTCGAGGTCTCTTCGGGCTGTGCTCAGGTCTGTTCTGGGCCACCAGACTAGTGAGCCGTATGTAATTATTGGACGGATACTGTGGTGTATAGGCAGTGAGTGACCCTAGGGCTAATCCCCCCATTTTGCTTTCGCTTGCATTGCAACCAACCGCACTGGGCCCGCGTGGTGGATTACAGCCCACTCCCTCTCACCGAGAGGAGGCCTGTGTCCCAGCAGTGGGAACATTATAGGCTGATAATGGTATTCTCTTGCATTGCCGCAGATCCCTGTGGCAATGCAAGCGAATGCTGGCTTTTGTAGTGATAGTGATGTAGTTGGTGCGTTTTGCCTAATTCTGCTGTTTGTCTAAGAAGATGCCCAGGTATTTGGTTTCAATTGATAGGCTTAGGGTAGTACCAAAGAATCGTGGTAGTTGTAGTGTCGTCAGTTTCCTCTTTTTATGACGAGAATCAATTCAGATTTTGTAAAACAGCCTTTAGCTTTCGTAAAAGAAAATGTTCGTCAAAAAGTCATTACTTAGTAGAATATCTCTTGAAATAATATTAGCAAAATATTTTGCTAAACATTATTAATTTGAGAGTTTTTCTTTGTAAAATTGACAGATCAATACTAAATAAAGAAAAGTAAGAGGCATGACTGCTCATCATCATCATCTGCCTAGTCTTTTCCCAACTATGTTGGGCTCGGTTTCCAGTCTGACCGGATGCAGCTGAATACCAGTATTTTCCATGGAGCGACTGCCTATCGGACCTCCACAACCCACACACACACACACACACCCAGTCCTGCGAGGTTGTTATTGTTTTAAAAATAACCCTGTATAAAGTACTAAAGCGTTACTGTAACCAACAAAATCTTATATTTTCAAGAATTAATTATAAAGCAGGTATTATTTTGTGAAATTTTAATCTAATTTTGTGATTTTTACTTCAATTTGAGACCTTATCTACTTTATTTTAAATGAAAATACAATAGAATTTCATGGAATATTTACAAGCGTAGACACAAAAACTAGTGTATGTCGCGTTTTTTATTTTTATTTGGTGATGAGGTTAACGTAACAGTCAGAAAGTTATAATCTAAAACAAAATAAGTAATGTAAGAGTAATTTTTAGAAAAATGACTCTTACATTAATGATTTTGTTTCACGTTGGGTCAATACATTAAAAAGTAATGCCAAGTCTGTCGTTACATTAACCCATACATTGCTCATTCTCATAAAATGTGGCATACATCACAAAAATGAGTGGAAATGAAAAAAAATTGGTCTGATTTTGTTAACGTAATCGCCTTTTTTTTCAAGATATCGAGATTTTAAAGACACCAATCGATAGAGCGGAAAATTTGCAGTCGAACTGTATATTTAACTCATTTTCGTCATTTTGGCGGTTACATTAATTGATATTACAACTGACGATATTTAAATTAAAAAAATTTAAAAAAACACCGGCCATGTACGTGTTGGACCACGCACAATGAAGGGTTCCGTAGTTGGAATGAATTTATCCCAAGAACAAACTTAACATTGTAGTTGAAAAAACATGTTCTCCCATTCCAACTGAAAATGTAAGTTTGTACGCACAATATTGAAAGATTTACCATGTTGTTTCAAGATCATAGACTTCTTATTAATTTTCCTGTAATCTATAGGTATAGAACTATTTTCTGTAATTTTTTCAAAATTTTAGGCTCAGTAGTTTCGGAGATAAGTGGGGGGAATGGTACATTTCCGTCTATTGTCTTAAATAACTTTAATACAATTTACTTTAAAATTATGAAAAAATATATTTGAGATATATTTGAGATCCTCACGGTAAGCCCTTTCATTTGATATGTCACACGGTACAGATTGCGAAACTTTTTTTTTTCATTGTCTATTTACCCCTCAAAAATGTAAGTTAGTACGCACAATATTGAAAGATTTACCATGTTGTTTCAAGATCATAGACTTCTTATTAATTTTCCTGTAATCTATAGGTATAGAACTATTTTCTGTAATTTTTTCCAAACTTTAGGCTCATTAGTTTCGGAGATAAGGGGGGGGGGAATGGTAAATTTCCGTCTATTGTCTTAAATAACTTTAATACAATTTATTTTAAAATTATGAAAAAATATATTTGAGATATATTTGAGATCCTCACGGTAAGCCCTTTCATTTGATATGTCAGACGGTACAGATTGCGAAACTTTTTTTTTAAATTGTCTATTTACCCATCAAAAATGTGACAGACGGACAGACAGACAGACACACACACGAGTGATCCTATAAAGGTTTTTTTCCATTTGAGGTACGGAACCCTAAAAATTGGAAATTATAATAATACAAAATAGGTTGTAACCGTGATGTATATGTCGCCGCCAACTGGTTTAATTAGCCGTTCAGTTAACTGCCTAGCCTTTTAACTAAACGGCGCCGTTCAACTAGCGGCCTGAATGAAATTCAGCCATTTAATCATACAGCTAGGCAAATGACTTGGATCGCTAGCGTTTAACTACTTGCCTAGCCCAGACATTTAAACAACACACAATAGTAATAGCTAAAATGCTTGTAAATAGGTTGAGCCAAAGGACTGCTTAGCTGTCTACCCTTCTGATTTAACATGTGGCACTAGGATATTTTTATTACGTCCGTTGGTACTATCCCTGTTTATAATCGAATAACTATTTAACTACTGCCGCTATACGATCTAATCCATCAACTTAGATGAGATTAAGGACTCACGCAAGCCTACCCAACAAATAAACTAAAAAGAAAGAAAAGTTCGGTTTAATGAACGTTAAAATGAGACTACCGTTGTTCATTTATGTACTGACAACATTCTTCTCTATATCCTTAGCCGAATTTATTTAATTACAAAGTCCGCTATAAAAACCCTTAACCCACACATTGGGGAAAGTCTATAAAACATACTCCCTTTGTTACAGACACAGACTAGAAATGTAGACGCGAAGCTCCCGTTTTAAGAGAGAAGCGCCAGAGAAGCCCGCGAAAAAAAATTCAAAAATAATAAACAAATATTTCATTAAATATCAATCAAAAGGATTAAATGACTGAATGTTGTATTGATGATTTAAATATATTATAATTCTGTCAATGCATACTTGCTACGCTCGCGAATCATGTTTTGTTCAGCATACAACCTAATATTGACCGGCAAATTGCAAAAAAACCTAATAAAAATTTAATTTTGCGGTCTACCCAATCAACAATTCCAAGAAAAAAAATCAAAATGCCTACAGTTTCAGGTCGAGGCAAAAACAACTGGCCGGTGTTGATACTTGCAGGGTGACTGGTAGCAACTCCATGAGAGTATCTGAGGATCAAGTTATATGACGTGCTATTGAAGAGACCTATATCCAGCTAGGGACTGCTATAGGCTGATGACGATGGTGAAGATCGGTCAGTGCAGTTAGGATTGTAAACGCTGTTCATCGACAATATTGACAATCCCTGTTTTGGCATGGGAGAATACGTGTCGAAAGATGTTGGTTGGAAACGCTAGGTGATTACTTCAGCAGCATTGCCGTAAATAGTCCTTCAGACCGTATTTTCGGCGGCCAATCTCAACGAAGACTAGCCTTCGGCGCGGGAGACATAATAGTGCACAAGTGTGCGCGCAGACACAGGTGCACTTTCTCTTCCCGTACTCTCATAATCCGATGGGACGGCAATCCGACACGACCGGAGAGCGATCAGACGCAGTACCAACGGCTTAACGTAAGAAATCCCTAAAATGGGAAAACCCAATAGCACTATGCCTGGGAATCTAAATCAGGACTCCATGGTCAGCAGTCACGCTCGGGGGTCGCTTCTATTCGATTTTGTTATTCTTTGTCAGAGGACGTGTCACGTAGCAACAACTGGTAATAAAAGATGGGGACGAAGGTAAATTAAAACACGATTTTCTCCTTAGTATAAGTTAATTGTGGTTGAAGCGAGTTTTCGTGTACTTTTAAATGTTTTTGTAGACGTTGAATATCGACACTTGGAAGTGTAGCTTTTAAAGTAATTATATTATGCCAACAGTGACATAAACTTTGTAAGGAATAACTTCTTTTACTAAGTGCTTTTTGTTACTAAGCAAATTAATATAAAAAGCTTTTATTTTGTATTGAGTATTGTTATCACCCAATTTTACATCATCTGACTCGACACCACAGATATAGATAGACCACAGATAGACCTAGATAACGCAAGTATCACGATCTGTATGAAAACCAAGCGTATCATTTTTGACTACAGTACTATGACATCACAAGCACTATTTAGTGATGGGAAAATCCAATCGATTCAAAGACGACGCCGCGTGCGGCACCCGTCTCGCCTCATTCCCGGGGCCTAGCGCCACCGCTCACGTTTACCCAGTCAGCAGCACACAGCACTGAGCGCGAAAGGGGAGGCTTACGATTTATTATCTAGGTGTAACTATATCTGTGTTCGACACTCTACTTTTACAATAACTTTCAAAGAGGTTTGATATACACGCATGGCAAATATAGCTGATGGAGTAAACACAAGACACTCTGGAAGAGATCTTAGCAGGAAATTAAATACAGGGTGGCAGGGACATCAACGCGCAACCTGTTGCCAAAGATTCAATACATGATTCCGAACAATGTCGTTACTTAAATTTAAAAAAAATGCTGTTCAGCTGCTGTTCTGTGTTGTGTTGTTGTGCAGTCGTTTTTTTTTACCTGATGATTTTTATTTAACCCTTTTTTTTCGTCTAGAATCATGTGCTGAATTCATGGCTACCTACAAATTGCGCGTCCATGCCACCCTGTATTATTTTTCCACAGCGATTTCAACTGGAATCAGTAGGTCACTTCCAAAACACCTTATGAAATAAACAGCATCTCCCTTCATTCAACAACAAAATAAACAACCCTTTTCTTCTATCACATATTTCCCATCTCTTTCCTCCAAAAACTAATATCGGAACCGAAGAAGTTTTTTTCGCCATGACCGTCCAAAGCCATCGATGGGCAAATGAAATCGCTCTCGAACATAATGGGGGTCGAAATGTGTTCGACCTCGATACAAAGTAGGCAATACATGGAAAATGAACAGTCATAATGGGGTTTATGGTCGCGTCTTACGTTAAGCGGGATGTAAGTGCGAAGGTTAGATTTAGGTGGATGACAAAATTATGTAGGTTAAGGTAAGGGATTTTGGTAGTAGAAACGTATTTTTACGACTTTTTACATAACTTGACAACAGTCTTATAGCTCGAAGATTTAGGTTGGTCGAAGCGGGGTGTAATGCAGACCTACTTGTGGTGCATCCTGGGTACATGTGGTGGTCTCTTCGTAGAGCTGCAGATGAGCGATTATTGTCTCGGGGGTTTTAGTCGGTAGGAATCCAACCAAACCCTCTGTTCATCCCCGACGAGTGGTATCCACAAGGATTTCCCCACGAAAAAAGGAAGAAAAAGGTTTTTCGAACCACCTAAAATATACATACTCACATGGGGATTCACAGACAAATCAAAATTAAAGTGCAAATGTGAAGCTATTCCTCAAAAAAAAACTGTCTCTTAGGCTTCATGTATATGACGCCGGATCCGCATCGGTGCGCCGGATCGCAAGTTTGTGATACGAATGAATATCGCCTCTATGCGGTACTTACGCGGTTCCGGCGCGGCGCTGCGGTGCGGTGCGGAGCATGCACGATGCTCCGGCTTCATGTACAGAAAGCGTTATGCCCTGCATGCCCTGATATCAGTTCCTACGTTACAGGAACTAATGGCGGTATTGATAGAACTTTGACTAACGGTGAAGGAAAACCTCAGTCTTCTCTCGTATCGACAACATCTATCGAGAAAAAAGCTCATGTTGTAAAAATATTCCAGGCAGAGGTTGATATAGTGCAACAAAAGAAGAAAGATGTGAAATCTTATGTCTGGAGCCGAGTTTACACGATTCAGCGTCACCGACTAACTGGAGCCTAGCATACCCTGTTTTCGTTACGTTAATATATTTTGCTTTATATTCATTCAATTATTTTACAAAGACGTTTTTATGCTCCTTTTGACAAGTCTCCAAGGAGTTACGTCTTGTGCACAAAAAGGCTGGATGTATATATCATACCCGATTCAGCGTCTCCGACCCGAGCGTGACAGTTCAGTTTCGTTCACTGTTTAGAAAGAGACCAAAGTGCGCCTTAAGAAGATACCTAAGATACCTTCAAAAGATACCTGAAGAAAATTAGGAAGAAGAAACTTTTTTACAAAAATAACTTTACCTTCGGAAGTCGGTGTCGTTGGTTCCGCATTTTCGTTTATTGACACCGACTTACGATTTTTTTTTATGTGTTTTACTGTTCACTTGTTAGTGGCAGAGTTTGTAATTTATCTAAGTTACAGTAACCTAATGTCAACTGCTCATCACCTTTTACAAAATATGGCTTTTCGAAGAAATCGGTGAACACGTATAAAAAAGAACATACATAAAGTCGAACATATTATAACCTCCTTCTTTTTGGAAGTCGGTTAAAAGGGAGTGAATTATAGCGTGAAGATAGACAGGGGAGAATGGAAGAAGAAAACCCCGACCCCAAGTAACATGGCAGAAGTGCAGGAAGATGATGATATGGTTGATAGTGCAACTGACTGTCAAGGTAACACACGCTTAGTAGCTACTGTCACTCGTGGCGGCTCTTTACTGCACATTCATCGTCATTCAAGCCCAATTTCACCAACTGCTTTTCTTGTGAAAATCCCCACGCTCCTTTTCTGTTTTGGTTCCTCATGGATGTCCGCCGCCCTGAGGTGGGCGGCGGGGTCTGTTAGACTCTTACTGACTAAAAACCACTCCCGTGTTCCATTCTCACACTTGGACCGGGAATCATGGGAACTTGTACGCCTTCCACGATCTCCGGCTGGTGCCGGCCCGCCTTTACGGGCTACCTCAAGTCCACGTGGGGAGTGAGGTGTAAAACTCCCCCTACGACGTCCTATAGGGGCGCGCGTGGAACACTACGCGCCGCCGCGCCGTCTCGTGAATCCCCACTCTCCTGTGCCAGCCTCATCCACGTTCTACCCGCGATGGTATCAATTTCGTCCGCCCACCTCGCCGCCCGACGACCTTTCTCATTAATTCTTTGTAATCCCGATTTTCAATCAGGAAAAGCGTTAACCAAATTAACATATCGATTAAGATTGTTAATGTATTCTCCAGTGAAACATTGGTTAGCTATTTACTTTAATGGGGTCAGTAACTTGCCGGTAATTGCCCTCCACGCCCGGAATTATTTATAACTAGCTGCGCCCCGCGGTTTCACCCAGTGTCGATCTCGTGTAAATATCGGGATAAAAAGTAGCCTATATGTTTATCCAGGGTCACTGGCCAGCTGTACTATAGTATTATTGTATCAAATACCTAGTTTCTGCCTGTGACTTCGTTCGCGTGAAATTTCTTGTTCCCAACCTCGTCGCATTGCATCGCCTGCCCGCGCTATTAAGCACTTCGTTTGCGGCGTTCTTTCTGTTTTTATTTTATTTTTGTGGTCTCCTAAGGCCACTAGCATGATGTTAGGTAACTTATAGCCTTCCTCAAGAATTGGGCTATCAAATTAAAAAGATTTTTTAATCGACAAAAAAGGAAGTTCTGTATTCGACCCGTCGCGCGTCGTGTCGTTGTCAAAAAGTAAAGAAGCAATTTTGATAATTATTTCGTTAATGTGATCTACATACCTACTTTCAGGAAGGTTTTAGTATATAATACATTAGGTAATTATTCTTATATACGAAGTTATATGCATAAATGTACTGCATCTCCGGCATTTCTATACGAATTTTGATGATTCTTCTAGTCGGTGTCTTCAATTCTTCTTGAATTTGTGTAGGGTAGGTACAACTAAAAAGTGAAAAAAAAAAACTTAAAAAAAAACCAACCAACTTAAAAAAAAAACACTATGAATAAATAAGTGATAAATAACTTTCATTTCAGAAGTCGGTGTCAAAAAACGAAAATGCGGAACCAACGACACCAACTTCCGAAATTAAAGTTATTTATCAATTTGTAGTATTACGGACGCGTGTCACACATTTATGTAGGTACATTATATTAACGTGCAAATATAATTAAATATCCTACACCTAGCGCCTCAAGCTCAGTCGGTAAACAAAACGGACTAGACTAAACGTGAGCGGTGTTAGACGAAGAATTAAAAGTGAAACGTGACGTACGAGCAGGTCTCGTTTCATTTTTGTCATTCTAGATTTTCCTAATTATTTAGATGCTAGCTGCTGCTCGCGACTTTGTCTGTCTTTCATAATTTTTAGGGTTCCGTATACAAAGGGAGCCAACGAGACTCTATTACTAAGCCTCCGCTGTCCGTCCGTCCGTCTGTCTGTCAGCTGGCCATAAGTAGGTAGGTAGAAATATTTGAAATTTTCAGAGTGTGTATTTCTATTGCCACTATAACAACAAATAATAAAAATAAAATACATTTAAATATTAGAACAATAAGAGGGACCGAGTCTCCACTCTCCATAAAAGAAACGTGTTTTTTTCGTCGTTTTCTGCCTTGTGGGAGAAAAACCCTTCGTGTGCGAGTCCGACTCATAATTGGTCGGTTTTTTTATACAAATCTCCAGAATGAAAGTAGCCTATGTACTTCTCCAGCTCACAGGCTACATATCTGTCTTTCATAACGATCGGGTTAGTCGTAGAGGCGTGAAAAATGTAACAGACAGACAGAGTTTTTTCGAATTTATAATATTAGTAGGTATGACATTATTAAATCTCTTCAAATCTAAAGAAATGCGGGGGAGTGTAATTTTATATAGTGGCCAAGGTTAGGCAAAAGAAACCAGAGCCGTTCATAAAACGCGTTGCATTGATGATATCGCATCGTCAAATTCGCGGGAAACACCTGGATGAGGGGCATACCCACCCCTTTAGGGTATATTATGTTCTGTGATACCCACTCACACGCCCGGGTTTTTCCGTGACGCGCTCTAGACTGTTCCCGAACATTTTTTTCCAGTCAAGTGGCGCGGGGCGCGTGAGTGGATACGGAACCGGGAAGTAATAATAATATATGTACCTATATATCTGCCTAGCCTTTTCCCAACTATGTTGGGGTTGGCTTCCAGTCTAACCGGATGCAGCTGAATACCAGTATTTTACATGGAGCAACTGCCTATCTGACCTCTATAACCCAGTTACTGTTAATCTACATATATCTATAGTACTCTGAAACCACAGCGGAGAGCTGGTAGATCTCGACACCGGGCTAAAGGTAGTTCAGGGAAGCTATGTCATCATTAGGTGGCAAGCTAACCAGACGTTTATTACGCTGGACAAGAACGCCTGCTATTGATGACGGGGACCATCACGGGACACTGCTCGCTAAACAAACACTTCCACACAATAGGCATAACGGACAGTCCTCTATGCAAAACTTGCAAGGAGGCTGAGCAAACTGTTGCGCATGTGCTCTTTAAATGCACAGGCGTTGCCCAGAAAAGCACAGAAACCGTCGGGTCACCCAGATCTTACACAGACAGATGTTCATAACAGACGAGGATATGTAATCTACTTCTGGGGGAAGTGGGCTGGTTGGAATAACCACCGACGGCCGCCATGGCCCACGGCCACCTGAAAGACTAAGTGCGGAAACCAAACCTTCTAACATACTTAACATAGAACACAGTACACTGAAAGACCCGTAAGGTTGCTTTTCCTACCGAAATGCAATACCAAGTCTCGTACGAAACTGTAGAGTGCTCACTAAGTTGCTCATATTGTTCATATTACATCTTACAACTTTCTTAGGTGGCTTTTATCTTTTACTCGTGAAGTAACTGATATACCTACTTACGTACGGAAGGGAAGAGTAGAATCATACAATTAAACTGAAAACTTTTACACGTGTTCGGCTGCACTAGTCAAGCGAGAATTTTCTGAAGGCTATGATTTTCGATGAGAACGATGGTCGCCACATAGCGTCTGCAATTTACAGTCGAATGACGTCACGTAAACGTTTGAAATGTTTATTTCTGTAAATAGGTCTTTTTTCCACGTCAATTTTAATAACTAGACGGCGCCGGCATTTCCTATCTGAGCTAGGGATCGAAGAGGGGGGAGCTCCTCCTCGCTCAGGAGATCAGACCGGAACAAATCGACTGACCCCCATAAGAAATGCCAAAACAAACTCAGTGGTCATGGTCTCTTTTAAAGTCCAAATATAATATTAAGATTTTATGCGAGTCTAACAATGCAGGGCCATGTCTGGAAGAGCCTTTTGAAGAAAGAGCTATTTCAGCATTGAGGTGACCTGTGCCATCAGACGGTATGCATGCACATCGTATAGCTCGAGTAGTTGGTGTGTTTTTAGGGTAACGTACCCAAAGGGTAAAAACGGAACCCTATGACTCCACTACCCCCAATACCAATACTCCAATACCCTAAGACTCCACTGTCCGTCTGTCTGTCGCCAGGCCGTATCTCATAAACCGTGATAGCTAGACAGTTGAAATTTGCTCAGAATGTGTATTTCTGTTGCCGCTATAACGCTATAAATGCTTATTAAAAACAGAATAAAATAAATATTTAAGGGGGGCTCCCATACAACAAACGTGATTTTTTGCCGTTATTTTATATGTAGTGTGAAATATTGTATGGTGGTACATGGGTGATACAGAACCAGTCCAACTCGCGCCACCCTAATTTAACGCATTTTGACCATGGACTTATAATACAATTATAAGTACTTACATGAGTTTGATGGACACTTTTTCACAATTAGAGACAGTTCTCCTTACCTCTACCCCCATAAACATAGAGAGTGTTTTTTGACACCGTAAAGTCAAACCCCGCTGTCATCATTTTCATGTCAGCTGTGACTGCGGCCGTGGCGGGATCCAGTCTTTTAAGAAACCGTAGCTTACAAAGAGAATGTAAACACTAGTGGTAGCTTAGTACGTAGTAGATAGAGAGCAGTGATGGCCCATCGGTAATGGTCCCGACTTAAGAGTATTAAGTCGTGGGTTCGAACCTAGGCAGGCCGTCTAACAGCAGTGGGAACGTCATAAGCTTATTACGAGTATATATGTATGTGTTTTATGTAATAAATATCCAATAATTGTAATATAAAGGTTGGCACAACCAACGATCTGAAAAGGACTTAATAAATCTCGTTGGAAAATAAAATATGCAAGCCAATGCATACGATATACACTATCAACAAAATAGTAAAGAAAAGCGGTGAACCACGGTCCTCAAAGGAACAAGAAACAGTTTTCTCAAGAGAAATCACCTTAAATGGTTTAGCATACATTCTTAATTGATTGAACAACGAGGTCAGTTGCTGTAAGTAAGTGCACTCTCATCCGTATCATGAGTATTCCCAGAGAAGGAAAAATTGATGCAGTTTACTGCATCGTAATAGGTTCTTTAAGAAATAAGTTAGGTCTTGTACCAACGTATTTTTAACCGACTTTTTGAGGTATTTTTAAATATTTTTAAGAAATCTGTTTAAGTTTTTAGGTTATCTTTAATTGTAGATTTTATTAAGATTTTTAATTAAATTTAAAATAGTTTTTTTTTTCCTGTAAGTATTTAATTTTGTTTCTTTCTGTTAGTTTTTAGAGTTCCGTACCTCAAAAGGAAATAACGGAACCCTCATAGGATCGCTCGTGTGTCTGTCCGCCCGTCTGTCACAGCCAATTTGCTCCGAATCTAATGGACCGATTAAGTTACACGTATGAATCTCTGTGACCCAAATACAGACGTGTAATGTAAATAAATGAATTTTGAATACGGGGGTCGTTTTTGGGGGGAAAACAGATTATAAAAAAAAAGTTTCGCAATCTGTACCGTGTGACATATCAAATGAAAGGGCTTACGGTGAGGATCTCAAATATATTTTTGTCATAATTTAAAAGTAAATTGTGAAGTAATTTAAAAAAATAGACGAAAATTTACCAACAATTATCTCCGAAGCTAATAAGCCTATTTTTTTTTTATAAAGAAAATTGTTCTATACCTAGATTACAGTAAAACCTAAAAGAAGTCTGTGGTCTTAAAACAACATGGTAAATCTCTCAATATTGTGCGTACAAACTTACATTTTCAGTTGGAACGTGTGGGAGAACATGTTTTTCAACTACAATGTTAAGTTTGTTCTTGGAATAAATTAATTCCAATTACCCTTCATTGTGCGTGGTCCGACACGCACTTGGTCGGTTTTTTTGTTAAATTATTTGCTTTTACTTTCTACATTAATGCGCCTACACGGCAAAACATCGCGCCCATACCTACAAGTAATATTAACCTAAAACCTTTATGTAAATACCTATGTTTCACAAATAACTATTCTGATTCAATCTGATACTAACACGAATAAATGTCTTTGTCTTTGTCTTGTCTTTGTCAAACTTATTTCATCGCATACTAAAAGAAATAACAAATAACATTAGTCCTAAGGCTTCCCACACAGCTGCAATTTTCCTATAACTTTAAATGGGAATATTACATGGCAGCTGTCTTCCCATTCACTCCTTGAAAGCTACCAAGAAACTTACTTATTAAAGATCGTTCTCAGTACCTTTCAAAGCCCGTGGCTAAATAAAAACAGCCGCACAGATCGATCGATCAGGTTAAGCTACGCTTGCCGCGGTTGGTCTGTGGATGGGTGACCATCTTTACATACCGAGACCCCTCCGTGCCTCGGAAAGCACGTTAAGCGGTTGGTCCCGGCTGTCATTCGTGGGTGTTTGACAGTTACTGGTAGTCAGGAGTCCGAAAATCTGACAACCAGTCTTACCAAGGGGTATCGTATTTGCCAGTAACTGGGTTGTGGAGGTCAAATAGGCAGTCGCTTCATGTAAAGTACTGGGTATTCAGCTGCATTCGGTTAGACTGGAAGCCGACCCCAACATAGTTGGGAAAAGGCTAGGCAGATAAGATGATGACATTTCAAAGCCAAGATATAAAATAAATACCTACATAGCCTTAACTGAAAAAATATCTACTATCCCATGAAAATTTTCCGAAACTTTAATACAATTTTGTCCGAACAGTTTTCCTTTCCTATAAAGGCCGGTGGTTCTTATCTCCAGCCAGCAACAACCGATCGTAAGTTCAGATCCTGATAAAACTTTTGATATGAGCAATTGAGCATGTATCGAGTTTTTTGGCCTGCTTCCATATTATTTTTGTGAAGTTTTGAAGGAAAACTGTGATCATGTCAGTATTATCAGATGGGAAACTGTGTTACGACGTTATTGCTTTTAAATTCAGGCTAAAGTTCGACAGCTTACGTTATTGTTGGAACTAGATCAAATCGACGAACACAGAGTGACCTTGTTCGTTATGTTCTTCAGAAACGCCAGGTGCGTGGTACCTACTCGCAACCGGCGTGCATGTACACTTAACCTCTTGAACGTCGCCGTAACACCATTGGATAATAAGATTTAATGACTCGAAACGTCGGCGTTACACCTTTGGATAATAACAACTGTCAACACGCATGGTTGTCATTGGACGGTAATATTTTCTATTTATTGGCACTTGCAACACGATCTAGCTGTATCATTCGATTGGTCGATTCATGCTTGACCTATTTTGGTAACATTTTAACGGGAGCGCCAACAAAACGGAAGAAAAAAAAAAAGAAAGAAATTAGTGCTTCTGTGACGGCCATATTTGTTGTTTTACGAGTGATTCGTGCGGGTGTTTATGTTTTGAAAAAATGTTTTCAAGAAAGAAACGGTGAATAATCTTATGAGATTTTATACAGAATTACTGAGAAATAAGTATAGATTTCGTATGAAGTGATAGTTTATAGAAAAGTTATAAATATGTCGAGAAAAAGTTACGAAACTTTTGTAATGTTCATAATTTGATAGCTATGGCCGCCGTATTTCGTAATGTTTTATGATAAATATTTTTGTTTAGTGTTTGAAATACACTTAAGTAGTTAGATTATTGTTCCACAAACATATTTTGGCTAATATCTACCGACATTATTGCGTATTATTATCGTAATCGTATTTCCAAAAGCACCGCGCGGAGTTCGCGCCGAAATTTTGTCGTTGCGTAAACAAATAGTTTTTATGGTTTAGTTATGGTTTATAAGTGGATTGTTGATAATGTGTGGTGTTTTATCGTTACACAGATATTGACAGATATTGTGTTATCGTAATAAAGTGTTTTTTTGGTGAATGTTTGTGTAGATTAGATGTGATGTGAGAAAGTTTGAAGGTTATGTGAGTGAAAATTATCAAAACAAAAACTTAACGCATCGTTGCTAGATAAGGTCAGTTGTATTTACATAATGAATGGTATAAGTAGTTAGGTAATCTAATAACGAAGCCAGGAAGGTATAACATGTAACGTTTAACTGGCTATGTATTAACGAAATTGCGTTTTTTCGAAGGCTTGCCCAAAAATCGAGTACTTCCAAATGTGCTGACGTTTGTGGCACTTGCGCATAAAGAGGCCCGACGTTCAAGAGGTTAACCAGATGAATAAACGTAAACGAAGCAACAGAAGTAGTAAGCAGGCATAGTAACTGGTGGCGTTCTGTAGTTTTTGCATACCCTCATGGGGAGAATACGTGATATTAAATTGAGAGGATGGGAATAAATGCGGAACCCATAAGTATTGGGATTACAGATATAGATAGACCTAGATAACGCAAGTATCACGATCTGTGTGAAAACCAGGCGTGCCATTGTTTGACTACCTATTATGACGTCACAAGCACTATTTAGTGATGTGAAAATCTAATCGATTAACTAATAACCACCCCAGGAGGGCCAAGCGCCAGCGCTCACGCTCACCCAGCCAACAGTACTTAGGACTGAGCCCGAAAGTGGCAGATTACGATTTTTGTACGTAAGCTGGGCACGCGAAGTAGTTGCTCATTGCTTTATCTAGGTGTATCTATATATGTGATTGGGATAAATACGCTGTTTGTTTAACATTTCCAGATACAAAATAGTAACATGCATAACTCACTTACTTTTTAAACTGTTACGCAATTACATAACTTACTTAAGACCTACGAGAAAATCGGTTTCCAAGGTAAAACACCAAAACCTCATACCTACCTACCATTAAGACCAGTTTTCCCTGAGGATTTCAGAGGTCAGTCGGTCAAACTCTTGTTTCAACAAAAAAAGTGTTCGTTCATTTGAGCAGAACAAGACATTAATACGGAATTAAACATATTGTATATGCAGGTAGGTAAATTACAGGGTTTTGTAAATAGTTTTTTTTTTTCAGCTTCATATACGGTTGATTCGGCTACCTGAGTATCGGCAGTCAAAGTATACCCAGTGACAAGGTTGTGAAGGTCTCATAGGCCACAGATAATATAATACCTACTCTATGTAGGCAGTCGTTCCATGTAAAATACTGGTATTCAACTGCATCCGGTTAGACTGGAAGCCGACCCCAACATGGCTGGGAAAAGGATAGGCAGATAGATGGTGACTCATGAGAGTCAAAGAAAATAAGTTTAAGAACAGAACACGTAGAAAAAACAATAGTTTTCCTATTACTCCAATAATTTTATTATTCCTAGAAGATGGTTCTGCGTTTTTACTTTTTTATCCCTGTCACTCAGCTTGTCAGCCGAATCCTGACGCCTGCTTGTTTTATATTCTAACTAGCTGCGCCCCGCGGTTTCACCCGCGTAAGTTTTCCCTTATCACATGATATATTTGTAGAGTGTAGAATAGTTCAAGTTATGATGAGGCTGACATACCATTGTGGATAAAAGCCTCTAATAAAAACTAGAATAAAAAAAAAAAATAAAAAAAAATCACATGGGTAGGAAAAATAGATATTAGCCGATTCTCAGACCTACTGAATATGCATATAAAATTTCATAAAATCGGTCAAGCCGTTTCGGAGGAGTATGGTAACTAACATTGTGATACGAGAATTTTATATATTAGAAGAAGAAGAAGACTAGCAGCGCCCCGCGGTTTCACCCGCATAAGTTTCGATCCCGTGGGAATATCGGGATAAAAATTATCCTATGTGTTAATCTAGGATGTCAGCTACCTCTATGGTCCAGCCGTTTGTGCGTGAAGAAGTAACAAATGGTAACAAACATACAAAAACAATCACAAACTTTCGCCTTTATAATAATATTTAGCTTGATTCTCTAATGTTAAACTAAATTAATGTTTGTCTCGTAGGTATTTGTTGCCAATAGCTTTGAACGGACTCGCGGAGGTTGCATGTAAACATCAAATAAGTATAACTTCAAAGAAGTATAACTTCTAAAGTACTTTGGTATGTAGGTATTTAGCTACCTATAGACTTTTTTTATGTGGGTAGGTACCTACAAACCTATCACCGCCTATTTCTGAAAAACAAATATTTTTTGAAGAAGGTACCTATACCTACCTACTTACGAACTGTATTCTTAAAACCAAAATTAGCTCAACCCCAAATAAAGTTTAGTCAACAAAATTGTTTATTTTATTTGTGCACTTAAAGTACCGAATCAATTACCGTCAAAACAGCAAAGCTTTTAATATAATTAAATGAAGAGGTACTTGGCTCGATAAGTAAACGGTGGCGTCAAGACCCAAGATTCAATATTGCTGCCCTTAGACCAAATAAAAAACCAAGACAGAGCGCTGAGAACGATACGACGATACAGTGAAGCCTGCCAAAACTACAACTCCGCCCTGTGCATACACGCTCACACGCACACATTTATAACCATTTACAATCAAACTACACCTCACTAAGTGCACGCATGTTTACAAAACCGGCTTCACTGTACTGTTGACAGCCCTCTGTCTTGGTTTTTTATTTGGTCTGAGTTGGGGCCTAACACACAATAAGAGGGAATTTGTTTCTCATTGTAGTACCTATTATTATGTGGCCTTTTTCTTACTTAATCCTTGCTAATAAGGTCAAGGCAGTATTTAGGTTTATTGCTATGCTTCCCGAATGACTAAGTGCTTTTAAAGAGTGCTTTCAAAACTTTAGGATATTCCGAGCTTATGTAACCTACCTAAACAATTTTCTATTGAATTTTCAATAAGTTGTACGCAAGTTACTTTGTTTTTTAAGGACATTTCTTTTTTCAGGTCATAAACATACCATCCACCTCATGAGGGAATGACAGTTTAGTATTCAGCCTAATAGTACATACTAATTCCATAATTTATAATCATGAAAACTTCGAGTTTAGAATTATTGGTGGGCTGCATTTTTGTAATGGCAACTCTAAAAGCGTTTCATTTATGACTTCGTGACAAACTATTTTCACAAGTTGCTAAATTAACTCCTGCCTCCATGGAAAATTTCACCTTCGTGAATAATCGTGATGTAGAAAAATTTGATCAAATTGCTTATTATGCTGCTATTAATGGATATACGTCCTCAAATTCAAAAATAACGTCGAAATCACGTAAATAACTCGGTAATGTGTTCTATGAATCGGTTATTTTCATACGCAGTGAATCAATAAGGTACCTATTCGCAAGTCACTGTAATAAATTGCATCGAATTTATTTTGATAGATGAGCATTTTCCTTGTAAGATGTGCTTTATCTTTGGGAATATTCGTCTTTGTGAAGCCTGCTGTACTCAATGAATGCATAAATCATAGGGGAGCGTGAATTTCCTGTAATAATTTATGTTGGTATTTGGTTCAAATTCCATTTGCTTACATGGATTCGTTAAGAGGGGACGGTATAAAAAAAAACATTCCTGAAAGGAATGTTGTAAAGTGGTTTATCATCCGATTGGACAATAGAGGAAAAGGGGAGCTAATCCCGTTCCTCTATTTCTATAAGTGGAACGTGCTGGTGAGTAGTTCAAAAGTTTGCTACCCATACGTCATGCAAAATGTCAGTCAATCAAGATACAGTTTCCTAGAAGAACGATGATCGCCATATGTGGCTGTAATGTCTAAATACAGAGTGTTTTTACAGGTGAGTGACAGATTTTCATGATGTCCATTATATACCTACATGACGAAAACGCTCATGGAAACCGTAAATGTAGTAACAAAAATAGATTTATTTATACGGTTTACGGTTTAAGAAATTTCACTCAAAAAGAATACAATTATTCACTCTTATGAGGAAAAACATAAAAATTAAGATAGGCGACGGTTTCGCCGGGTTATGCACTAATATTAAGTTATAATAAAATAAAATAAAGAAGAGTACCTACAGACTTACAATACAAACATTATTCTGAATATGGTGCTTTAATAGCCTGTTAAAAGTTGGAAGTGATTTTGATTCATTTTTATCACAAAAATACGTGCATAAAAAGATAAATTACCTAACTCTAATAACAAAAAATAATAAAACGAAATAGATCTATAATCACGAGCACAGAACAGAACTTACTTCGTTTTATTATTATTGTTACCTAGATTTTCGTAGATAGGTAGAGCCTATTTCCCTAAATGGTCATTAGTGAAACACTTATCATTAGTGAGGCCTACCGTCGGCAAAAACAACGGGAGTAATTGCGTAACATACTATCAGTAGCCATAGACTTATAAATAGTATAATATATAGCTTTATTTATATAAATAGTATAATATCTAGCTTTAAAATATATAGCAATAGCTTTCTTTTATTTTGACTGATCAACATTCACTGCGTTATTTACGTAGTTGAGCAAACAATTTTTTCGAACATTATTATGAGCAATGGATACAAATTTTTTGAACATTATCATGAGCAATATCCTTCAAAATGATTCAAATTTTGATTGAAAGTCTCTTACGCAATTATGGTGTTTGTTAAGCTTTTCTATTATTTTTATCATCCTCCCCCAAGTATTGTCGAAAAATAAGAAAACAAAAGATTGATGGTCACCAAAGTAAACGGGACACGCGAGCACACTGTTGAATGGATGTAAGATGGATGACCCCACAATTATGATGGACAGTAAGTAATCCGATACTGAAGCAGAGGTGGAGATAGGAGAATGGTTCAGGTAGATAATGGACGAAATCGAGGTGTCAAGAAGATATTTACGACGTGTTGGCAAGTCATTTACAAAAGAAAAAGACGTTGCCCTTTGCCGGAAATAATCTAATCAGTATTTTTTTATAGCCAGTGACGACGGTGATATAATGTATGAGTGAGGTAAATTACCGGTGTATTTATAATACTACAATAATATTACAATGTAAAAGTTTGTGAAGATGTTTGGATGTTTGTTACTCAATCGCGCAAAAACTACTGAACAGATTTGGATGAAATTTGGTACACAGATAGTTTATAACTAGGATTAACTAGGATTAAGGATACTTTTTATCCCGATATTCCAACAGGATCGAAACTAACGCGGGTGAAACCGCGGGGCGCTGCTAGTACCTAATAAATGAGGCGGAAATATTCTGCAAGCGAAGAGGAGTTGTGGCCCATGGCAATGACCGCGACTTACGAGTTTAGGTATTACTTTGTGTAGATTATTTCATCGCTACTTGTTTTAAAACGGTGAAGGAAAACATCCTGAGGAAACCGGCATATCCTAAAGCCAAAAATTCGAAGACATATAGGTAACAACCCGTATTAGGCCCGCGTGGTGGATTACGGCCCGCTCCCTTTCACAAAGAGGTGAGCTGTATCCCAGCAGTGGGGAGATTATAGGCTGTTTCGTTTTTATTCTACAAGCCAGCTTAAATTTTTACTCTGTACCTACCCAATATCATTTTATATAGGTACTTACCTACTTTTTAAGTTAGTTAGGTACAGGTACCTATTTAAGAAGGGAAAGGAAACGTAATGGTTTCAAATAAAATCAATTTCCATAACTAGGTGCACTTTTAAGCAGATCTAAAATTGAAAACTCTTTAGACTTAAATCCATAACTAGCCACGAGACCCTAAAGCTACTTAAACTAGACACAGTCGTAATGAAATAACAAATTAAACACTTATTAATGAACTAATTATTTCTATAATGTATCTGTGACCCTCGTTTCGGTGTGGTGAGGCCGTACAATGTCGAAAGTCAAACAAGGGATAATTAATTTGGACTAAACTTCTCATATAATAGTTTAAGTCTCTATTTGTTCAGTTAAATTGTTAGAGAGGCTGTAGTTTTAATTTATGTTAATAATAAACTTTATTTTGGTTCAGGTACATTTAAAGTCCCATTACGGCGCCGTTATAATCTACGCATTCTGTACAGACGCTATACTACTATAATCTGTCAAATTTATCGCTAAAGCATAAGGCAAAGCAATATCCAAGTTGATTGGGAAAATTTGACAGTTTCGGGTAGCTTGTTGTTGGGAAACGACTTGGATATTATTAAGTGTGAAAAATGGCTGTTATCGGAAGGAAGAAATGTAACGCAACACATTGTGCGTAAGAGTTCAGATAACGGTATAGGGTTGCCCTTTCCTGGGCCCTTGCACAGCTGCAGGTCTGGTGCAGCAGGAAGCGGGCATGGTTATAGGTTTATGAAATAGTAAAAACAAAAAAAAAAACAATTATTTGTGTTCGAATAATTTGTTGAAAGTTAGAATAATTTGTGTCCGATATAAATACTGTACCTCAGATTTATACAATAGTAACTCCACTTTTTTTGAAAATATATGTTTCTTCCACCATTCAAATCGCAAGAACCAGTTCAAAAAAATGGTATACGACATTTAAGTTTTATGACATCAGATGAAAAGAAATATACAATCGTATATGACATTAAATCCACTAACGTCTAATGGGTAAGTACAGGACCTCAAAATTTTATGTTACAAGGTAAATAGTCTCAAGTCCACAAAATCAGCGAATTAACTTTATTGTAGTTATGTGTAATACATAATAATTCCATCGAATAATAATAAAAAATACTGTTGAGTTTGTTTCAATATCTTTAAAACAACTAAGTAGGTATGTCAAAAATGCATTCAAAATTTCATGCCGCGCATTTTTGCCTCTCCTGTAAAATTCTCGTTTTATCACATAATGTTACACAACACAATGTTATACCTCTGAGGTACAAAATAATAATAATAATAGGGGTCTGATTTAAAGTTAGGTAACATTTAGAACTTGTTACAACTTGTGCACGAAGCGTAAAAAAAGTTGGAACTTTGACCTTCAACAACTCCGTAAACAGAAGGTTCCCAGGTATAATATATTTATATATATAATATCGTTTATTTATAAAAAATGATGCAGTTTACAGTAACATATATTAAAAATTATAGTGGACACAGTCACTCATTTGCCTGAACTAGGTAGAACCTGTGTTTCAGGCTAGAAAATAGGTATGGTCCAGCATAAACAAAACTTCACAAAGAGTATCGACTCTTGATTTTTACACCCGTTATAGTAACCAAGGGCCCAAATCTGATAATTTACGAGTACACACGACTACACATCAAGCTATAGGTAAGTACATTTCCAATTTTAGCTGACCTCGCATTGTATAGGTTTTTCGTACAATCAGAAGTCAGCTTATACTGGTTATGTATAGCTTGATGTGTAGCCGAGTGTACCTACTAACTAACGCTTCAATCGAGTGTCTATTATAGCATATTGTTCTCAGTCAGCACAATCCTGTGGGGCCAAAATGGCTACTCTGTAAATTATGAATTTAAGTGTCATCAGCAAAAAACTTTATTTTTGGGCTCTGAAGAATAACACAACATATTTTGCTCTTAAAAAAAAACAAAGGTGATTTTAGAGATGGGAATGCTGAGATGACCCTTAGTCCCTTATAGCGCTAAAAGCACTTGTCTAATAATGGCTAATAAAACAGCTCCACCCCAAAGAACACTATTATCGACCATAAAATATTTTATGTATCATCTTGAATATCAATGTCCCTCAAACAAGTGAATTGATACGCTTCTCCAACAAAAAGTGCCTGCCCAACTCAGCTTAACCAAATCCCTGTAGAATGCAACGCCATGACTCCCCATAATAAGTTCGGTAATAACTTGTGAAAAAATTAGGTCACCCATATACTGTGCTTTCAGGCACATATGGGAATGGGACATGATGTTGATTTTGCCATTTTTCCGCCAAAACTATTTCCACTCCGATGGGCCTTTGTTGGATATCCAATAAGGTCATGAGGAGATCACTCATTTTATGATCAATTTTTGGATAGTAAGTACTACAAAAACGATGAGGTAAAATCGTTTGCTTTCTTATTTCTAAGAAGTATCTATGTACCTACCTCTGGAATAAAAAAAAATTTTTCGGTTAGGGCCACCAATAAGCAGTGCCTCTGCCTTCCTACCTAGGAAAAACCTACTTTTTAGGGTGCCGTACCCAAAGGGTAATAACGGGACCCTTTTACTAAGACTCCGCTGTCCGTCTGTCACCAGGCTGTATCTCATGAACCGTGATAGTTACACAGTTGAAATGTTCACAGAATGTGTATTTCTGTTGCCGATTTAACAACAAATACTAAAAACAGAAAGAAATAAATATTTAAGGGGGGCTCCCGTATAACAAACTTGATTATGTTGCTGTTATTTTATATGTAGTGTTAAAATTTTGCTTCGTGTGCGAGTCCAACTCGCACTTGGCCGGTTTTTATTTTTAAATAGGTAAGTACCTAACTTAGTAGGTGCTTAAAAAGTTTGAGGTTGTTACACTCTTGTTTATTATAGGTACTTAATCTAAATTAATGTCCCAAGAAGTGAGATTCATTAGTACCTAGTGATTTCGAACTTTTCTACATAATCACAAATTTTTCGTCATGAAAAGTTATGTTGGTAAAATAAAGTGTTAATAATGGACCGTCTTTGCTTATAAAGTATTACATAACTATTAGTAACCTTTTACCCCGAAAAGAACCACAAGTTTCATTATTTTCTACTACGTTGGGGTTTTTAAATCGCAACAAAATCAAGCTGCATTTTGCTAATGCTTTTTTTTTTTTGATTTTTGTTTTTGTAAGTGCCTACTGAAATAATTTGAGCACAACATGGTAACGTGAATGTCATACCAGATATTTTACTCTTGCAGGCACACTATTCTTATGCATTGTATTGAATTTGATCTTACACATTTTAAAATATAATTTTTTTTTAATAATATATCTCATAAAATTGACAATGTAATAAAATTTCGTGTCATAAATGGAATAAAAATAATTCGTTTTATGGAACGTTACCAAAAATAAATAAGAAACTGGCAACCCCAAGCAGAACTGTCACTGTCTAGACGTCAAAAATCGAAAATAGTAGAATTGTTTGTTGATGTTTGCAAGTTGTAATTTAATCGTTTTCTTTTCAATAAACAATATAAGTGTGTGAAGTGGAAATAGGTCGTTTGAAAAATGGCTAGTAAACAAGAATACAACTACACGTACTCACCATTATGGGCAGGAAATGAGTGAGTAGAACTTTGTTCAATAAAGTTTCGATAGAATATTCTATTTTGACTATGTATTCATATTTCGCTTTAAAAGCTATCCATTCTGGTGACAGTTTATTTAAATAAACGGTTAACGGAATAGAATCTTGTATTTTGAATGAGTTAATAAATATTTTCTGTTGTAAGTACTTCTACTTGGCATAAATGTTCAGTAAATAATTGGTGTTATTATGATTTCACCTATCAAATCTGGTTCATTACCTGTTAAAGTACGGGGTAGGTACTTACTTGTTTATAATGTAAACAAAATATAGTTTACGATTTTTTTAAGTTGATAATCATTTACCATTACCCAGTAACTGGATTGTGGAGGTCAGATAGGCAGTCCATGCAAAATAGTACCTAGTATTCAGCTGCATCTGGTTAGACAGGAAGCCGACCCTAAATATAGTACTTAGAGAAAAGGCAGGCAGATTTAAACGGTCAAGCTCCGTGTGTATTCTATGTAGTACAATACAATAGAAAATCAATTGTGTCTCATTAGCGGAGCTTGATGAGTTAAATAATTTTCCCTGTAAATTATTTCAGTAATTAGTTAATACACCCATTATTTTGCTTATTGGTGTGAGAAAAACCTTTGTCCAGCAGTGCAGGTGTATACAACAGATGCTAGGACAAAATAATAAATAAAAAATGATCCTATTAATCATTTAAAATAGGTGTCAACTTTTTACAACATGCTTGTTTTATGTTATTCAATAGGTATTATGCTTTTGAAGAGATCCATAGACCAGAAAGCAAATAAAAATATCATTCTCCAGTGTATCTGCCGTGACATCTACCCCAAGTATTGAATACAACACTAACATCTGCCTGCGACTTCGTTTGCGTAAAATTTCGACACACGACCCACTGCATTGCTTGCCCACACCATTACTTACTTGGTTTTCACTTATCATTCTTTCTCCTGAGAGACATAGCGATAGTGTGATGTTAAATAGCCTTCTCTTCTTCTTCTTATAACCTTACTCAAGAATTGTTCTATCAAATCAATAATTTTTCAAATCCGGCTAGTAGAACTTCCACTGTGATTAAACAAACTTTTCAGCTTACAAATTTTATGAACTCCTAATACAACATATCAAACACATAGTTTGACATTCAACTAAGAATATTATTAATTTTCTTCTGGTCGTGACTGTTTACCCACCAAAGACACTGAAAATTACAACTGAATATTTTATTACTCACATAAGTACTTAAAAGTGTTTTCCCCTTGGTTCAATTTGTTTTTTTGTCACAGAAAACAAATATTTAATTACTTACCTAATGTACAGACGCCAGCACATCAAGCTACTACAATCTGTAAAATTTCTTTAATAGATTTTCAACTTTATCACTAAAGCATAAGGTTCAAAGTTTATTGGGAAAATTTAACAGTTTTGGGTAAGTTTATTCTGTCAGATAATAATTATGTAAATATTGGATTTTTAATAAAAATATATAATAGCTTTTTGAATGTGTAAGTATTTTGTTGTTTTCATGAACATTCAGATAACTTACAGCCTAATATAAATAATTTATAATTAGCATTTACAGTTGCCATTCACAATTAAGCTTCCCCAAACTAATGATTTTCAACATCCCGTGAAAGTGAATTATTTATAATGAATAAAAACAAGTCAAACGATAACATTTATTAGAAAAGCAAGTAATTTATTCAATAAGAACTTAAAAACGTTTTCAGTATTTTTACACACACACACACACACACACACATAAAATCACACTTGTACCCGAAGGGTTAGACAAAAGTATACCTATAGTTCACCCACATTTCACCAGTTATGTTGATTGAAGTTCCGACACATCATTACAACAATACAACACAACCAACAACAACACTTTTCCCAAATAAATAAAATAAAACACACAATACATTAAAAAACCAAGTGAATCATTTCTGTCAAGTTGCCTTCCCTACTGTATGTTTAAACAAACACCATACTTTAGTTAAACAATGTGTCATATTGTAATCATATTACACACAAATTCTTGTGGTAATAACAAAGTGGTGGTACAACTTATCACTGTTAGTATGGCTAACAAAACTACCTGCACTCCACTCTCTGATTAAAGACTGTGTCCATTGTATGAAGCAAGAATTATTCAAGTTTCATTTCCAAGATAATATTTAATTTATGGTGCTTGGGGGAAGCCTGTGCAGCTGTGGACGTCTTCCGGCTGAAATGGTGATGATGATTTAATTTATTTATGGTGCTTGGGGGAAGCCTGTGCAGCTGTGGACGTCTTCCGGCTGAAATGGTGATGATGATTTAATTTATTTATGGTGCTTGGGGGAAGCCTGTGCAGCTGTGGACGTCTTCCGGCTGAAATGGTGATGATGATTTAATTTATTTCAAAGAGTCATAAAATAATAAATAATAATATGTAAAAGTATATAAATACAGTCCTCCAGACCGTATTTCGGCCACGGCGGGCAATCTCAACGGAGATAGCTTTCGGCGCTGGAGATATTATAGTGCACAAGTGTGCGCTCAGACACAGGTGCACTCCTTCTTCCCTCACTCTCATAGTCCGATGGGACGGCAATCCGACATGACCGGAGAGAGATCAAGCGCAGGAACAACGGCACGGGGGTATAACACCGCCAACTTCCAAACTCCACGCTGTTACTAAGAAATTCCTAATGGAAAAACTCAATAACACTGCCCGACCCGGGAATGGAATCCAGGACCCCACGATCAGCAGTCGCGCTTGCGACCACGATAGCAACGGAGCAGTAAAAAAGAAAGTGTAAGTAAAAGTACAATAAACTCATCATTAGCCTAGCCTTTTCCCAACTATGTTGGGGTCGGCTTCCAGTCTAACCGGATGCAGCTGAATACCAGTATTTTACATGGAGCGACTGCCTATCTGACCTCCACAACCCATTTACTGGGTAATTCGATACCACTTGGTAAGACTGGTTGTCAGACTTTCGGGCTCCAGATTACCGATAACGACTGTCAAAGATCCATGAATCCAGCCGGGACCAACGGCTTAACGTGCTTTCCGAGGCACGGAGGGGTCTCGGTATGTAAAGATGGTCACCCATCCACAGACCAACCGCGGCAAGTGTAGCTTAACCTGATCGATCGACCTGTGCGGCTGTTATTATTTAGCCACGGGCCCCTCCAAAAAAAAGTACAATAAACTATTGTTCATCTTATGTATAAAAATGAATCGCTAAATGTGTTGCTAAGCGCAAATCTCGAGAACGGCTGGACCGATTTCCCTAATTCTTTTTTTATAATATTCCTTGAAGTACGAGGATGGTTCTTATGGAGAAAAAAAATAAAAATTGTTCGAAAAAAATTGCACCCGTGCGAAGCTGGGGCGGGCCGCTAGTTTTTTAGCACAGGATGAATTAGATAGCATTAATAACATTGGATCAAAAAATGCTTGATAAAAATTCTTGCTAGCTTGAATAATTAAATGAAATATTTATTTCCATAAGTAGATCTTCTAAGACACTTACAAGACAATTTCTTCAATATTTTAAATTTCAAGACTGCTTGCAGTGAGAGATTCGAACAGAGAGTCAGTTTACTGGTCAAGTATGGTAATGAAGATAATCTGTAAATGATATGGCGTAACCCTTATGTTTAAACTGGCTTCTGCAATTTTCATTTGTCTCTGAACCCAATTCTGAAGTCCACGCAAACGAAGTCGCGAGCAGAAACTAGTGTGCTAGTGTGTTTATAAAGTACCTACTTAGTTGTTAAATTGACATTACACTCTGGCTTCCCTAGATAAATTATTGTGACTTAAAATCACCATTTATAGTAATAGTATTACAGAATAGTGTAGTAATATTATTGTGTTATCGTGCCGTATGGTCCGAAACAATGGAACGGCACATAAGTGGGGGGTGCAGGCCGCGTGAGTGGGCGATCTATGTCGATTGTCGTGTCAGTTCATAGTGAGAGGCGCGGGCGTCGAACGCTGACTTGCCGGCCTCGAAATACCAACAGACGTTCACCTTTGAACCTTCACACAAAGGAAACTCGACCTTACGTACTTCGTTCTAAAGTCTCTTTTCAAATCCCAGTTACCCGGTTTTATGGTGTAGTGACCCGTAGCCGAAACCTGGTGAATTCAGTGTTGTGAAAATGAATGAAGACAATACCGTTTCGGACGACTTGAAAAGACAAGCTGCAATGTTCTATAATAGCACACAAAGGTTAGTTTATAATGTTTATTGCGAAAACAGGCAATTGTTTGAAACTACCAACGGATGTCGCGAGTGTAACTTACATTTGGTGTTTTTTTTTATTGCTTTAACTCCTCCACATAAGGTCCATTTTCGTTTGATTGGCGGTTCGGTGTTAGAAAAATGTGGTGCGGCATATGCCTGATAGCCTGCATTAAACGTGTCGTGAAAAAATGTTCCGGTACGTTTCGATAGTTCTATGTTATTAACTTTTTGAATAAACGCTACAACTCCGATTAACACATTTGTGAGTTATTTTAAGAGCACGAAGATTTTATTGCAGAATCAATTGAGGTGCCTTTGATAAACGTTCCTTGGAAAAAAAGCCTTTATTAATGAATAGTATTCTTATTCACATACCTACTTAATCATTCTTGTACGTATTGTACTTTAGTTGTTATACCGATACGTACCTTCTTTTTTTACCATAACATCGCAACAGTTTCCAGTTGACAGATCAGATGTAACTGGCTAACAACAAAAGAAAACAAAAATACGATATTCATATCATAAAATCTTTTTCCGCATCTCGCCTTACAAAGCCACACAGCCAATATGTTTTATTATTGCTATTATATTGTTCCCATTCATGTGTGGTTTAACGATGTAGGTGCGAGCCTTTAAAAATACTGTAGGTAGGTTTAACCACAAGCAGTATTCTGTGAGCATAGCATGATATTAGCATAACCTCAAGTGGAACGAACACCGCGTCTTGAACAAAGATAAGCATCACCTGCTTAGCCGTTTCTCGGCTATGTTGGGGTCGGCTTCCAGTAACATGATACCCCTTGCCACGATATCATCAATGACATTTGCAACTAACTGCTGTTCTCTAAGACATATCTTTATATGTGTCTCTTGACAAATGCGCTGTAAAAAAGTGTTTAAACATCCAATTTCTTACTTACTTACTTAATAAAAAAACTTTTTTTCTTTAAATCACTAACAGAACGCACTGTCTAAATGCCTGGGTCTAGAAGAAGGAAATTTTGCACAATAGTTCCTTTTATAACGAAAGTGAGCACTTAGGACGGATATTAGAAAAACTTTTTTACAAAAAAAAAACAACCGGCTTCCAAAAAAAACTACAAAGTGATAAGTAAATAACTTTTATTTCGGAAGTCGGTGTCGTTGGTTCTGCATTTTCGTTTATTGACACCGACTTCCGAAATAAAAGTTATTTATCACTTTGTAGTTTTTTTTGGAAGTCGGTTGTTTTTTTTTTGTAAAATAGTTTTTATTTTTCACTTTTTAGTGAGAGAGTTTGTAATTTATCTAAGTTACAATAGCCTAACGTCAACTGCTCATCACCTTTTACAAAATATTGCTTTTCCCGATGCTGGGACGTTAATTTTTGAGGAGTTCTCCTGGTAAGAACCTGAAGAACTCCACTCCACCACCACACGCATTGTGACGAGCATAAATTGCTTAGCAACCATATTAAAGTAATCGAATCGCAACCCGTGAAATATTTATCATTGATTAGTTCAAATGGCCGTCTGTAGTCTTCATCATCAGCTCCACTTTACCAAATGATGATTTCCGAGAGCAAATGCTCAAGTTACTCTAAAAAATATCCAAATCGCTATAGGTTTGCCAATAAAATTTGAGGGTTTCCCTCGATTTCCATGGGATCCTCTCATCAGATTCCAACTTGCTGACAATGGGACCACCTTGGGAGTATACCCTTCAAGTTACTCTAAAAATATCCAAATCGCTATAGGTTTGCCAAAAAAAGTTGAGGGTTTCCCTCGATTTCCATGGGATCCTCTCATCAGATTCCAACTTGCTGACAATGGGACCACCTTGGGAGTATACCCTTGCAAACAAAAAAATAATTTTCGAAATCGATCCACAAATGACGGAGAAATCGGTAAACATCGAAAAAAAAAATAAAAAAAAAACATACATAAAGTCGAACATATAACCTCCTCCTTTTTGGAAGTCGGTTAAAAATTCTTCCACTAAAGGAGTTCAAAAAGAGATGAAAGTTTGTAGGGAAGTTCGTCATTATCACCGATGTGAAATCCCATTGATCGTACAGCTTCTAGACTAATTAAGGAGTGTTACCATATAGGTACAGACGCCAGCACATGAACCTACTACAGTCTGTCAAATTTCTTTAATAGATATTCAACTTTATCACTCAAGCGTTAGGTTCAAAGTTGTTTGGGAAAATTTGACAGTTTCGGGTAGCTTGATGTGCTGGCGTCTGTACCTACACTACCTACTATTGGTACCTAGTTAGAGAGTTAACTAGAACTAACTAAACTAACTTCAGTTAACTAGTGCATTCCGCCGATTAAATCATTACACTACTCAACACTAAAAAAATATCAGAATTGGTTCATATCGTTTTTTATTGAGGTTGATTAATAATAAAAATCTGTAGGCATTTATTTTGATATCACGTCTAGAAGCGGTGAAATTTTGACGTAAGATTGATTTTTAAAATGCGGGTATTTCGAAACTAAGATTGTTTTACAAATAAAACATACTTTAGAAGTTAGTTTGATTGGTAAACTTTAAAATGTCACGCGCTTGTGTTAACAGCAGTCCTAAATTGTTTTGTTATATTTGTTGAGAATTTACGCAAAAACGAAAAAAAAAAGCACTTTCTGACCTGTGGAGTATATGCGTAACACACTACTAGGTTTCATTTTGACAGTTCAACAACATTCTGCAGCCTAAAGCAAAATTAAGTCGACGAACTTTCGTACAATGAATGGGCATTGTACGAAAGTTCGTCGACTTAATTTTGCTTTAGGCTTGAATTCGACCTGGTTTTTACACTGGTACCAAAGGCTATCAATAACAATCTGTCGAACAATGGAGGAATTAAATGCACTTTTGCTATAGTTGTTTTACTCGAATGGAATTTTCCTTTAATACCTAACAAGAACTCTTATGCACCGTACATACGTATCGTGTATTGTATACCTAATGACGAGTGATCGGATAATCGGATGCATATTGGTTAGGAAATTATGGAAGCGGGTTCTTAAAACATATTTTTTTAAATTACTATAAATCCCGGGATTTCAGAAAATGGGAATGGGTGAAAAAGGGAATGCGAAACTAGTCTGTAACATGGTGAGGAAACGTGTCTTTAGCATGTGGTATATATTTAAAAAAGAAACGGGGGATTACATAATTATTAATGTGTATTTGCTTGAAGTTAATTTTAAGCTCCCCACCAATTTATGACTATGCTAAGTGTAAATATAAACTCACGATTTGATTCTATAATAAAAACAGTAAATTAGTTGATTCCGAAATCCCGGGACTTTTTCGATACAAAAGTGCATTCCATAATAGCCAACACCTACACTTTAGGTAAATATGCATCCGATTATCCGATCACTGCTAATGACCATTTCAATTATACTTTGACATTGACTCTTTAATGATTCGATATTGGAAATACAAAGTCAGAAAGCACGTGGTCTCGACTGGATCTTTGACAGTCGTTACGAGACTTCTAAAGTCCGAAAGTCTGACAACCAGTCTTACCAAGGGGCATCGTGTTACACAGTAACTGGAAGGTTTAACTGGAAGCCGCCAACATGGAAAACGGCTAGGCAGATTGATTGATACAAAATTCCAATTTGTAGACCGAGGGCAACCAAAAGTACCAGTAGAACCAAAAGAAAGTAGAACCAAAAGTACCAGTAGAAGGTTTTTTCATTTAAGTATGTGTAGATTGTAGACAAGCTACTGCCTTCTGACTTCGTCCGCTTGAAATTTCTTGTTTTATCATAAAAATATCAGACTACAATTCTGTAGCTTCCAATTAGTGAAAGAATTTTCGGAATTGGATCAGTATTTCCGAAGATTATCTACCCCCTACATACAAACTCTCAAATATTACCTACCTCTTCATAATATTAGTATGGAAGTATGGATACAATTCATGGAGAGGTAGGTACAGAGGCCAGCACATCAAGTTACCCCAATCTGTCAAATTTCTTTGATAGATTTTCAACTTTACTACAAACGAATAAGGTTCATATTCAATTGGGAAAATTTGACAGATTGGGGTAGGCTGATGTGCTGGCCTCTGTACAAGAAGTAGGTATAGCACCAGTAATTATTTTCTAAACATCGACCAAGGAATGTCACCTTATTTATACCTACGATCATTAACGGACTTTCGATAAACTGCTTAAATAAACAAATGTACGAGCTGAACTGACACTACTCTGTGGACATGAAATACATAATAATGATGTATTTATTTAAACACTTATGTACCGCATCGTGTTGGAATTTTGTATTAGCTATACTTCTTGTTTAGATAGGTTCAGTCAAAGAAAGAGCACGTTAAGCCGCTGTTGGTCCCAGCTATCATTTGAAGATCTTTGAATGTTGTTACTGGTAATCAGAAGACCGAAAGTCTGATGAAGGGGTATCATGTTACCAAGTGACTGCGTTTTGGAATCAGACAGGCAGTCGTTCCATCTAAATCCTGGTATTTACCTGCACCCTGTTAGACTGAAAGCCGACTACAACATAGTCAGTTCACACCGCGACGCGACGCGGCGCGCAGTTTTCAAGATAGCAATACATTTATAGACGTTATCTACTACACAAAAAGGCACACAATTCAGTGAGGTGAGCCGCGCGGCGTATCTCGACGTTAGACACCACCTCACTGAATTGTGTACTTTTTTGAGTAGTAGATAAGGTCTATAATTGCTATCTTGAAAACTGCACGCCGCGCCGCCCGCGTCTCGTCGCGGTGTGAACTGACCCTAAGCAGATGATGACCTTATTATTTTTCAGACTACGTAAATTGCCAACATTTTTTATGAAAATGACGGTTTGAAAAGGTGACATGCGTTCACTATGCAAAATGGAATGTGTTTGAAAATTGCCTAAAATGTTTGGTCCTTGACCGTAGATTAGTCTATAACTCTATATATTATCTTGGTAGATAACATAGCTTGATAGATACACGCAAGTCTCAGGGGAAGTTACTTATTGCGTAAATTGGTCAGCTCTGCTCTAATGAGTTTTATTCCCATAGTTCTTTCAGTGATCGATATAACTTGAACGCAGTTATTTATTACTAGCAGCGCCCCGCGGTTTTACCCGTAAAAGTCTCGATCCCGTTTGAATATCGGGATAAAAATTATCCCATGTCCTTTCCCGGGACTCAAACTATCTATATACCAAATTTTATCTAAATCGGTTCAGCGGTTAAAGCGTGAAGAGGTAACAGACAGACAGACACATTTTCGCATTTAAATATTAGTATGGATTTTATGACGAGGCTAGACGAACTGTTAATTATTAAACTACCTCGTTCGTCTTGTAGTAGCAAGCGCTACTGCTAAGCATGAGGTCCTGGGTTTAATTCCCGGGTTGGGCAAAGTGTTTCAATGTGAAAGTTGTACACTAGGCCTTAATCGATAGATATATTCTGATGCTCAGTAGCAGGGTTTACACAATCAATAATTCACACTCAGTCTGTATTTGGGTAGAGCAACGTCCTTATTACTAGTTTACAATATCAATGCTCTGAAACGATCCTCCGCGCCTTTTTATACTAAAACCGCCATATTTAAAATCAACTGTCAGTTAAAATACTCAATACGTTATGAATACTAAATTATTGTTATAAAAATCAAATAAATGACTTATTATGGGAAAATAAATACAAAGAATATTATTTAGATGTTAATGAGAATATTTGAAACGTAATTTAAGAATAATTAAGCAACTACTACGTCATAATCGTTGCCACAGATAATATAATACTCTAGTACCGTCGAGTATCTATTTGGTAAGTACTTGTTAACAATTCGTAAGTATGAAAAAAATACTTGTTGTTCCAAAAAAAATATCCACCAAATCTGAATGGATCTCCCATAGATACTCTTCGAAGGTCAGTATTGTAACCTGCCGAAAATTTTCGGAAGTCATAGGAAATACAAAAAAAAAAAACTTAATACTTTAGAGAAAAAGTAAAACAAAAATAACTGTCGACCGTTTTAGTCTAATTTTCTTTCTCAGAACAAGTAGACCGTAGATGTTGTTTAAGCTTGAAAAATACTTGCTGTTCCGCAAAAAAATCCATCAAATCTGATGACGTCTTCCAGTAGGTACGTGTGCCGTGTAATTACACGTGGCATGTACTTGCTTTAAGGTAAACTTCATGCAATGCAGCAACTTGACTTAGAAAAACACGTGCAAAGAAAGAACAAAAACTATCAGGAGTCTCCTTCTATTGTTAAAAATTGCGGTTTTCCTCTGTCTAAGTATTTCTTCAGAAGTCGAGTCAAGGCACTCATTCAACGCTTCTTACCTCAGTATGCTTCTTCGTCGTGATGGCCTAGTGGCTAAGGCCTCTCATTTCATGCACGAGGTTGTGGGTTCAAATCCGGGCAAGAACCAATGTGACTTTTTCTATTCATATGTACTTTCTGAGCTTATCTTGGACATTACTGACGTCGGTGAAGGAAAACATCGTGAGGAAACCTAAACTTATCCTACTAATATTATAAACTAGCAGCGCCCCGCGGTTTCACCCGCATAAGTTTCGATCCCGTGGGAATATCGGGATAAAGTATCCTATGTGTTAATCCAGGGTGTCAGATACCTCCATACCAAATTTTATCAAAATTGGTGCAGCCGTTTGTGCGTGAAGAAGTAACAAACATACAAACACACTCACAAACTTTCGCCTTTATAATATTTGTGTGTTAATAGTGTGATTAGTGTGACATGTAAGGTTGTAGGTATGTTTGGATATTTAGATATTTGGCTGTTTGATACTTAATCACGCAAAAAATGACTGAACGGATTTGGATGAAATCAGGCACACAGATAGTTTATAACCTGGATTTACACGTAGGATACCTTTTATTCCGGTAGTTTTTCCGAGGGATAATTTCCGACCTCCCCACTGGCAAAAGTTGATAATTAATATAAGTAGGTATGTCTGAAACCGCCAACCCATCTTGAGCAAGCGTGGTGATCAATGCTCGTGCCTTCTCTATCTCTGCTATGAGAAGAGCCCTTTGCCCTGCAGTGGGACAGTCGTAGGCTAGTATTATATACTAGCGCGCCTCAAAGAGATGTCGTCAGCATCAAAGGGCCGAAGCCTGCCGGGGCAGTGGGATTGTCCGAAAGGGTTACCGCTACCCCGGAACATAAAGGGCTAAGAAAGGAACACGGATGGGTTTTTGGTCAGTAAGAGTCTGACACTCCCTTCCGCTCCTGCATCCAGAGCGGGACGGGTTATTTGATGATTTCTCACCCTAAAAAAAAAGGCTAGTATTATATGCTTCTTCATTTCGTGCGGTCAACGAAACGTGTTGACTGCCAAAGAGACAATGAACCACTATATCTTCCTAAATATGCTCTAATTCAATAATTAAATTAGATATGTGTCCCCAAACCTACGTAAATGGCTTTGTTATTATTAGATTTGTCGTCGTTGATTTGGTAACTTGTAAGTATGCGTTACTACTAGCATTCACGTTTAAAAAGGGATCTCTTTCACACGCAATTTTTCGCTGAAGGAAAGAACACTAGACGCTGATTTATAAATAATTGTTTAAAGTGCAGTGAAAAATAGTTATTGTGTAGCAGTAAGAGATACTGAAAAACAGGTAGGAACACATAATGTAAGAAAATAAAGAAATAAAATAAAACATGACGCAAAGGAAAACAACAAACAAAAAGAACAAGTGGGGGAAAATATACGTCATATCCACGCAAACCGGCCATCGCTTACCACTATGCTGTGACCACGGAGTAAACTCCGTGGCTGTGACCCAATGCGAGACGGTGACGACAGCGCTGGTTTTCAGCGACAGCCGGCGTTGACGTGATGACGTCAACCGGTGTAACATAAAATTATATAGCAATTTGCAAAAAAATTATAAATATACAAATTCTAAATCTTTATATACCTAAATCATCATCTGCCTAGCCTTTTCCCAACTATGTTGGGGTCGGCTTCCAGTCTAAACGGATGCAGCTGAATACCAGGTCTAGGTATATACCTAAATGTAATATTTAAATGATAACATTCCGTTAAAGTAAAGTTTCAGTGTTACTAATTCAATAAATTAGACCTTTAAATCAAACTCACAGACCAAGACTAACTAGCGTTGTATTTATAAAAGAAATTATTTATTATTAAACAAACAAACAACGATAAGTGGCCTTCAACGTGGTTCCAGTCTAATTATCAATAAGTATTACATAACGGAATATTTACATACTTACAGGATGTAAATACGTAGCGTAAATTAACAATTGTGATGCGGATAATTTAAAATGTTTTTTTTTTATTTGTTGTGACGTTTTTTTTCTAGAGTAGACAATTTGGTAAGTTAATAATTTTTTCAGGTATTTTTAATTTATTGATTTACTTAGTTATTTTAAATAATTTCAGTAGTTTGGTTTTACAAGCAGTCATTATTTTAAATTAATTTTCTAAATTCTTCTTCGAAAAGTAGACTTAATAATTCATTATCTTTGACACGTAGGTATAGCACAACAATAAAACACGAAATTTGACGTTTTTGGGGTTCCGTACCTCAAAAGAAAAAACGGAACCCTTATAAGGTCACAATTTTTTCACAATAATGTTTTTTTTGTTTTGCCTTTGGCGTTGGCAGGATGCCTAAGATGTCTTCCTCTAGAATTGTCTTAACTTTAAAGAACTTAATAAAAGTAATTCGCAAGGAGTGGAGCAGTACAGTTTTAAAAAAAACAATTAAAATGTAGACGAGTACAAAAGAAAACAAGCAAGGAGCATAGACAGCAGAATAAATAACTCCAAATCCGTTTATCCAAAAAGTGATGTTAAATGTTCCCGAGAAATTCTCTCGCAATCGCGACACTTAGCAGATGATTGGCCGATTATCACTATAAAAGAAGGTAACTACAATTTTGTCTAAATACACATAATTGAGCTTACTTAGTAATGATAGTATTAACTGAACACGCCTAACTACACATAATTGAGCTTACTTAGTAATGATCGTATTAAATTAACTAAACAATCAATTTGCGTAGCCTTTTCCCAACTGTTGGGGTCGGCTTCCAGTCTAACCGGATATAGCTGAATACCAGTATTTTAAATGGAGTGACTGCCTATCTGACCTCCACAACCCATTTACTGGGTAACATGATACCTCTTGGTAAAATTGATTGTCAAATTATTGCAAAAAGTAAACAATGTAGCAAAACAGCTGTGTGTTGTAGCTACACGGATCGCAACTTACCCTTAGCACTAAAGATTATTTCACGTAGGCCACCTGTATACGTCCAAGACGCCGAGGATATTATGGTTACCCACAGTTTGAATACGTCAGCGGGAAATATTGAATACCAACGTCGTAGAGAAAATAATATGATAATAGTGCCTTTTTACATTGTACAAATCTTTAGGGATATTCTCCATCAGAGGAGAATGGTTATCTTGATCACCCACGTCTAAATCTCCACGATTCTCTGTACCACCATGGCTCGGGAGTGCAGGGTAAACTTGCAGATACTCCGCATCCTAAGACAGACTTGTATTATTTGAAAGATGTCACATAGTTGAGTAGCATAGTTTAAATGAGACCATAATTACCATAATTTAAATAGCATTTACAATAAGGAGTTTAAAAGTTAGAAGTATTATTTCAGTTGTTACGGGAAATAACGGGAATAAAAGGTAATAGACTGATATTTCCCGTGTCGTGCACCATAGAATCTGTCAATTCTGATGCATTCTAAATAGAAAAAAAGTGCCTATTCTAGTTACAACTTTACCAGACCTTTTAGGAAAAAACGTATCAGATTT
This sequence comes from Gortyna flavago, assembly GCA_963669345.1. Taxonomy (NCBI): domain Eukaryota; kingdom Metazoa; phylum Arthropoda; class Insecta; order Lepidoptera; family Noctuidae; genus Gortyna; species Gortyna flavago. The sequence continues at coordinate 15,188,322 of OY770131.1, read as the reverse complement.
TTCGCCTTAAATTGTATTGGAGCGTCATTCTTGACGATAGGCCCACTACACCTAGTAAAAACATTAGTGAGTTCATTATAATAACTCATTCAGCTAACATTATTTGAGAAATAACGTAAGGCATAACGTGTAACTTTTTGCCCGCAGGCATGCCGAGGGTTAAAGAAGATAGATACTGAACTCTTTAGTATGCATACTTACACACGAGCGACAACTGCAGCCGTCAACGTCAGAGGCGGTTGCCGCCGACACGCTTCGATGACAGCCTCTGCCGTTGACTCGTGTCGCTCATGGTGTATGAACACTAAACCATGCGGAGCATAAGACAGTGTCGAATTTCTTTCAACAAATATTTCAAAAATTATGACAATTATTGTCTCGTAGTGCTTTAAAAACCGCCAAACACAATCATATTAACTCAATAAAGCCACAAGCTAGCGTTTGATTCTTTGGAATTTGATTCCGTCTAACCACTTCCTTCTGCCCTGGTTTTGAAAGAGCACAGTCGTAGTTATTCAAGCAGTCTGTAACATGAGTATCGTATCAAAATTGTCTAGGTACTAACAGATTCAAAATATTCCGTGCTGCCATAACGAAAAATAAAAATAAAACTCTTCTGCCTCTATTTTTTATTTTAGTCACGCGAGCTGCTCGGAATTTGGAACAGCTTGTATAATTAGAATTTAATTCTTATATCAGTAGGTAGTTGCACCTTTGTTAACAATATTTCCTTATTGGCTCCCAGTCTGGTAGAGACTTTTATCTGTCACAGTAACACGTGCACATAAAAAATAAGTACTTCAGTTAATTTTGTATTTAAATAAAACTAAACAGATAATACAGTGGCCTCCAAAAGTTAGTTGACATTTTTCGACTTCAGTTGTAACACACCACATTATTATTTAAAATTCTATTGATCCAAATGTTTGAACTGCTATAACGTTGTTATTGACTAATGCAACTACCTTTGACTTATCATAAAAAGTACCTAATCAAGTAATCCCTTAGCCTTAACCTATGGTGCACAAACTTGGTCTTTGACTAACATCCAGAAGTCCTAACTCAAGGTCTGCCAACGAGCAATGGAGCGCAGTATACTAGGCGTTAAATTAACGGCTCGTGTTCGAAACACAATACTGCGCTCCAAAACAAAAATAGTTGACGTGACTCAAAAGGGCTGCTCAACTTAAATGGGACTGGGCAGGACATGTCTGCCGCCTGCCGGACAAACTGTGGGCCCAAATTGCACAGAATTTGTGCCCTGAGACAGTGAGGCGGGGTCGCGGCAGACCACGTATAAGATGGCGGGACGAGCTGGATAGGTTCCGTCAAAACTGGAAAAAGGACTCGCGGGCTCGCGAGAGATGGAAGGAGTGGAGGGAGGCCTTTGCCCAGGAGTGGAAAAGCGCAGGCTAGTAAAAAAAAATCCCTTAGGAGTAAGTACCTACCTACTTACATGATTATTTTAAATCATAATGTGGCATCACAACTGAAGTGGAAACACTAACTCTTAAAGGCAACTGTATAGTCATACAACAGAAATAGCAGCTGCACATCGTGACTGTGACAAGAAGGCTTCCACTCAGCCTAATGCTGTGCTATGGGGGACCCACAGCACAGCGCTGTCTTTCAATGGTCACCCGAAAACGACGTACGGTTAAATGATCTAAAAAATTAATCTGCGTCAATTTAGTAGTGACATTTTATTATTCGCGCCCTTTAATAAAAACAGACCACTAAAAAAACAATGCATTTTTTATTTATTCCGAAACAAAATTCGCAATAGGCCTCAAAATTAAAAATGGCGTCATCCTCAAAGCATTCCCTTGCTGCCTTACGTCTGCCTTAATTAATCCAATTACTTCCAAACATACCCGTGAAAATTGTCAATTAAATTCTCATGAGAGCAGTAATGCTGCATACGTTACCGCTGTGCTAACTAACTTCATTATTTTTCTGGATATTTCGTTTTTTTTTTAACAATAGTAAACAGTTTTTCTCCGCCAGCCGCATACATATTGCGTTAATTATATTTATACTAGCTTCCGCCCGCGGCTTCGCCCGTGAGGTATGTCGATAAAAACTATCCTATGTCCTTCCCCGGGATGCAATCTATCTCTCTGCTAAATTTTATCGAAATCCGTTGAGTGGTTTTGGCGTGAAAAGGTAACATACAGACAGACAGACAGACAGAGTTACTTTCGAATTTATAATATTAGTACTAAGGATTATGGTCTCGATACAGGATTGAAAAAAAAAATCTTTTTTACAAAATAACAAAACAACTGACCAAAATAAACACTACAAAGTGAAAAATAACTTTAATTTTTGGAAGTCGGTGGCAAAATACTAAAATACAGATCCAAAGACACTGACTTCAGAAATTAAAGTTATTTTCACTTTGTAGTGGTTATTTTGGACATCGTTTGTTTTTTTTTTTAAGATTTTTTTTTCCCTTCCCGCATCGTGTCGAGCCTAGTAATATCAAATGTTAGAAGATGTACGGTGCAGCCGAGGCCGGCCCAGAAAGAGATGGCGAGCTGACCTGCGTACCGCGAGGGCTAGTTTGAGGTGGCGCGGTAAAAGAGTTCCTGGAAAGATTTGGGGGAGGCCTTTGCCCAGCAGTGGGACAGTATCAGTTAACAAAAAAAAAAAATGCACTTTGGTTACAGTTTGCGCGGCCATGTCCCTGCCATATACAAAGATATACAGATCTGTTAACTTTGAACAATAAAGCGCCATGCACCACTAAACTTAGTCTTTAAGCTGGATAGAAGAATCTTCGTTTTTATATTACTCTTCATCACATGGGGCCTAAATTAAGTCTTTGCGTAAGACCTCATGGCATTGCTTAGGTCACTGACACAGGCTCGATATGTATAATGATGATCTCACTTATAAAAATTCTCGATCAAATTATATTCGTAAGTCATTTGTATCAGCATTGATTACTTTTAGGAGCTCAGATATAAAACTATAGTGCTTCTTTGTGATACAAAATGTACGAATGGTTTCTTGTAAAGCACTTAATGATATACAAGAACACGGTTTCGTTCGTAATAAAATTATTTTTATGGATTTTCAGAGGCACGCTATGAATTATTACGTCATAAACTTTTCCTGAAAAATGCTTTAATGGTGTGTTAGTGAAAAGCGTAGCCTTCAGATAGCTACTAGAGCTACTTTCTTTAAAGCAAAGCTAACGGAAGAGATGGACTTTCCTAGTGAGTTTCAAGTTTATTTGGACACAGTTCGTGAAGCACAATTAATTGGTCTGTGAATGGGTGACCATCTTTACATACCGAGACCCCTCGGTGCCTCGGAAAGCACGTTAAGCGGTTGGTCCCGGCTGTCTTTCATGGATCTTTGACGGTCGTTACGGATAATCAGAAGCCTGAAAGTCTGACAACCAGTCTTACCAAGGGGTATCGTATTACCCAGTAATTGGGTTGTGGAGGTCAGATAGGCAGTCATACATAACATAATCAGCCTATAATGTTCCCACTGCTGGGACACAGGCCTCCTCTCATTGAAAGGGAGTGGGCCGTAATCTACCAAGCGGGCCCAGTGCGGGTTGGTAGATGTCACATGTCGTCGAATTTTTGGTTCTAGGACATGCCGGTTTCCTCACGATGTTTTCCTTCACCGTTTTGAGAGCAGTGGTGATAAAATAATTTACACAAAGTAAAGCGCCTGTTCGGGTTCGACTTCGAACCTACAACCTGCAACTCGTAAGTCGTTTGCCTGGTCGTGGCAGCGTGGCTGGTCTATGCCAAAGACTAATCACTACTCTGTTTCGAATATAGAAAAATTCGGTAAAAAAAGTCCTTAGAAAACGAACATTAGGCAATCAGTAAATAAAATTCATGACTACCATTTTATTTTATACCTTTCCACCGCTAACCTCGGTCATACAACAGCAGGAAATAGCATACACTTGGTACTTCGCTAATAACCCTCATTATTCCATGGAATGACATGGTCGGTGATCGTAATTTAGCCATTTATCGTAAATAATAACATAGGTAACCGCATCGAATGACAGTTGTAGCCATAAAGAGATACCTACATAACGCGTTCTAACATCATTTTATTAACATAAAGAGTGTTCGTCTGTTTCTTTTTGATACGGTGATAGTTTACGAGGTGGTCGCTTGTTTTAGAAGCATACTTATACAATATTTTGGTCTTTTTGTCGTACCTACTGTAGCGGATGTCTTGTGTTGGTACTGTACTGTCTTGGCTTTATTAATCAACTAAACCCATCACAGATCACTTCTAGGCTTTAAAAAAACCCAATAACACTTTTGCCAGACCCGACTATCGAACCCGCGACCTCATGCTCAGCTCAGCAGTAGCGCTTGTGACCAAAGAGGTAATTAAAAAATAATACTAGTTACAAAATTATTACCTATAAAAAGTTTTGCAACTGTTGTTCCTCAGTTTTTATTAGGCAGTCAGATACATTGTTAGTTCAAAACCGTGTATTATAATGAAAAAACCTATCACGAACTCTAGCTAAGTACCGTAAACTGTATGTAAGATAAAAAATGTAATTACGAAATGCAAAGGCCAAGTAATACATTGTATGTTAAAATGTATATTATCAATTTCCTACTAAGTTTTTTTTTTATTTGAACGGTTAATTCTTTTTATTAAAATATTTCCTGATTTGACCTCGGTAAATAGGAATAAATAATTAAGTGTACTAGTAGACTAAAAAGTACACTTCCTGAAATGGACTATTATCAAGACCTTCAACTCTCGCCGTTTCCCGTTTGACTTCTTTAGATGCTTCATCAGCCCAATATGCAGAATATTTATAGATTTAGCCCAAATAATTTAACCAGCCTATTATTGTCCATCTTTCACCTGGACATGAGTTGCTTTGGCTTACATGGAAATCGTTAAGGGTAACGACTACAGTAAACAGAATCAGAAAAATTTATGATATTCTTCAGGATATATAGATATAGGTAGTTAGATAGTGTGTTGAAAACATAATACAACTAATTTGATACGATAGTCGATAGAACAAAATTACGAAGATACCTCTAAAAGTTCCTTTTATCGATTAAAAACCATATTAATAAACATGCAATCATTCTGATGTTTATCCAGATTATTCTACAAGCATCATACCTATTAACGTAATAGTGTTTTAATTTATTTGTCTAATCAATGGATTTTTTGTAAATAGATATTTAAATTGCTTCATATTTTGCAATAAATTACCAGCGTTGTGTCATCGCGCTTCTCTTTCTTTTCTATGCAGTCCGACAGCGACCATGCTTTAGGTCATGTTGTTCCCTTAATAGACTTCGGACTTAGGTAGGCCGAAGCAACGAAAACCTATTCAGGTGGAGATCCACAGAGGACTCCGCCCTTTTTTTTTAAGGATGGTAAATCATTAAATCACCCCTCCGCTCTGGGTGAAGCGGAAGGGAGTGTCAGACTCTTACTGACTAAAATCCATCCATGTTCCTTCCTTAGCCCTTTATGTTCCGGAGCAGCGGTAACCCTTTCGGACAATCCCGCTGGAGTGTAAATATGGTGTGGTGTGGTATGTGTGTGGTGTGCCCCACAAACAATAGGGCACTATCGTGTCCAGCTTGTCCTGTTGTAATGCACGCTACAGTTTATGGACGCTATTGAAGGTGTCAAGCTCGTAGCCAAATTCTGGTCTGACTGTATACAGATTGCCATCGTCACGCTATGTAGAATAAGATTGTCCCACTGCAGGGGAAAGGCATCTTCTCAAACAGAGAAGGCACGATGTTTTCCTTCTCCGATATCAGTGATGTCCGAGATAAACTTAGAAAGAACATATAAAGTGAAAAACTACACACATACACACATCGCATCAACATCGTCACTTTGGAACTTGCCCGGATTTGAATTTACAACCTCTTGCATTAGAGGCGAGGCCTGAATCACTGGGCTATCTCGACAAATAATATAATTAAATGAACCATAACTCCCTCCAAAATTTGGACCTCATTAGTGCGGTATCTTTTGATATGACTCAGTTGATAGTCCAAAGGGTCCTAGTTACTGTTATACAAGTTGTCAAGGTCGACAACCTGTCACTTGTAGAAACAGCGTCCGATACAAGATACATTTGTATTGGTTCAGCACTTTACTTGTAAATTCAGTGGAAACACCAAAGCTTGTAGCAGGATCCAGAGACAACTATTTATGAACTGCAGTTCCTTGGGCTAAGAGAACCACCGATTGGGTCCAACTAAACGCACGACGCCATAGCGGCAGGCCAAGACGAAGATGGCGGGACGAGCTTGACTCCTACCGCAGGGACTGGCCGACACGAAAAGACAGAATTGTGAGGAAAAGGAAAAGGGAGGCCTTTGCCCTGCAGTGGGACAGTAGAGGCTAGTTAGATTAGTTCCTTACGCTCTTCTTTTGTATCAATTTTGCCACTTTATGTTAAACCTTATTCCACACAAAGGCGACTTAATTCTCGTGCATGACTGAAAACATATTGGATTTTATAGGTTTATTTTTTTTTTGCGCGGAACTCTAAATCTTTTTCTAAAATAAAAGTAGCCTAAGTTACTCCTTACAACATCATCTAAGTCCCATCAAAATCGGTCCAGCCGTTTCGGATATTAGCCGGAATAAACAGACAGACAGCCAGACAATTTAATAATTGTTTTTGTTACAAGTACCGTACCTATATACTTTCATAATATAGGTATTATTATACATTTAGTAAAAAGCTGTTATTTTGACATTGCAAACAGACTCTTCAGTTTTATTATTTGTAAAGGTTAGATACTTAGAAATACTAAAACGATCACTTCTCGGCCTTCTGCATCCACTATCTAGCCACGTCTGTCTATCTTCTATTGAAACCTGAAATTAAAATAACCTTTTCTCACCAGAAATGTCTGATAATAAAAATTCCATCTGCAATAATAATAATATTTTTTATGTGTTTTTGACTAGTTGTTTCTGTTTAAATTATATTTGATTATTATTATTTATTTTCATTATGTTTTGTTATGTAATATTATGGATTATTATTATCTGAAATAAATAAATTGAATTGAATTGAATTGAATAACATGTTACTAATACGCATTCAAGAAATCTGTCAAGAATATTAATTAAAACCTGTTTTTTGTCAGCCAACACGTGTTTGGACGGCAATAATATTTATTTCTCTCACATACAGGTTTCTGTGACCTTCTCAATTCCTAATTAACGAATATCTTTTTTATAGAGACTAGAGAGTTAGACCGCTTTCACACTTAGCGACTCAGTCAGAATATCATTATTCGCGCGCTGCTATCGCGCGGCTGTTGTTGAAATGTGTAGGCATCTGCTTCTGCCGCGCTACTATCGCGCTGCTAATGTGAAAGCGGCCTTAAGCTTCAGCCAAACCTGCGCGGCCAATGCGACTGCGAAGCGGGAGCGTCAGTTGCGCGGCGGACGCTCTGCTCGTACTCTATGGCGCTTTGCACACCTACGCGACCGCTGTAGTCGCGCAGGTGTTCACGATTAGTTTCGCGTTGTTGACGCTCCCGCTTCGCAGTCGCTTTGGTCGCGCAGGTTTGGCCAATGCTTTGAAAGGTGTATTTTAAGCTACTTAATTAATTGTCTAGGTGTTCAGGCCGTTAGTCCAACACAAACCTCTTTCTTCCCAGACAGAGGGTATCCAACACGATATCTATGGTATCCAGGATGATTTACCCACGAAAAAAAAAGTCTTGAGGCCTATGCCGGTGGTTGTCTACCACTTTCGTCAACGGGACGTCACCTCAACGAGAAACGAGATTATTCGAAACGAACGTGATGTCCCCGGCGGTGGTGAGCGGTGGATATGCAGCCCCTGTGAATGTATGTATCGCTACTTCGGCGCTGTCACTTCGTTCTCGTTGACGTCCCGTTGACGGTGCCGGTGGACAAACAGCCTTACGCTTCCTTAGGATGTCGTATCTAGAAATTTTCTTCTGAAAAAAATAACTTGGCGTCTTAGGACTAAAAGATTTTGTGGATCTTACCTGCTGAAATACCTATTCAGAAAAGAATGAGTGGATATGCCTCCACAATATCGCTTTATTTCTCCAAAAAATTAATACTTGGGATTTCTAAAGCCAGACATGGATGTTCTAGTCTAGCAAAATAAATGTAAGCTTTTTGCGCCAAAAGAGTTTTTACTCGGATGGGAAAATCTTTTCATTAGATTTCAAATAGACTATGTTCTTATTTTATTCTATGTTTTTTTGTAATTTTTTTACGTGTAGGTAATTAGATGTTGCATTTGACTAGTTAAGAAACTGTTTCTTATAACTTGTTGATAAAAACAAATTACCAATTTATTTATGTTTTGAAAAAGTTCTCACACAAACGACTTCATGTAACTAGCAGTTCCTATACGTTTGTTGAATCATCATCACAAAATAAATAAAGATAAGCAATTATTTTTACATATTATTATCAAACAAGCAAACTAGTTTTCGTAACCGCAATCTCAATGACTAACAAAAAGCACATAAAAGACGTAATTCTCAGCAGTTATGCGAAAATGAACACAATACAAACACCGGAAAGCCAGAAATATTTCGCTAATGGCGTAATCCAGTTTAATAGCCAGTTATTAAAGCTATCGCAGACAGATTAAAAATGTTCCCAAGAAGAAGGCTGATCGCGTGCCTCTGACATAATTGGCCCCATTAGTTTTCCATCAGTCCTTAATCGAGGACATGGACTCAGCAATCCTTTGGGACGTCTAGGCTCCTTTTTATTTAAGCCTTTATTGTTTTTGGAAGCAATCACAGTAGTCTTCCTCTTTGCTATTTTGGGACGGAATGCGAATGCAGCATTCCCGTGCAATGGCCTGCGAAATTAAAATTCGGGATATATTTACTTTCAGCTGTTAACACTGAGTGCTTGTTTCCATGCAAATTGTTATTTCTGGGATTCGTAACAACAGCTAGCCAATTGTTATTGCATGCAAAAACTACAATAGTTAAAGAGACTGTTATACAATTCAACAGATTTAACCCTGCAAGTCCGCATCCGTGTGAACATTGTAAAAGAGATTGTAACTTGCTAGGACTCTGATTTAAACTGCTTCATGCATCTTTTGGTAGGTTCTGGAGTAGCGACCGCATACCGGAAGACGTAGCTTTACAAGGCCTCCCACAAGGTGGACCTATGACCTGGTAAAGGCTGCAGGAATCCGCTAGATGTGAAAAGTACAGAACCGGTCGAAGTGGCGGGGCTTGGGGCAGGCCTGTGTTCAGTAGTGGACGTATTTCGGCGGAAATGATGAGGCATGTTGCCTGTGCCTTCCAAAAACGGCCATCTCATTAGTTTTTTTAGATCCGGTACTTGTCGTTTACTAAGTCAAACAATATCCATGCTATAAACGTGTCTAACCTTAACTAAAACTGCAAATCCATTTAAATTGGTAATTAATTCTTGGGAAGCCACTTGCTTCCTGCTTAATGTAAAATAAACAAAACGATTTGAGGTGCCAAGAAATTTCGTCCGTATATATTCTTGCATCATGTACGCTCATGCTAAGTATTCGCGGAACTGTAGAATAAGATTACTGTCAAGGCCGCAGTAAACTGGAACTTGGGTTACCACTTTTTATAGAAAAAGGCTCGGATATAGTCGTAAACTATGGAATTGGTACTCTTCAGTACTTATGATAGGCTGAGTTGAAACTTAAGAGGCGATAAACTTGTCATTTTCGTAGGAGCTGTGATATATTTTACTAAGAATTATTTTTTATCGTCATGTCCAAGTCGTGAGCAAATAAAGTGCAAGAATAGGCATTCTAAAGGGCCGACTGCCATTGCCTAAATTAAGGAATTTTTATGCGATATTGTTCTTACGTACCTATAAATTAAAAGAAGTCAGAGAGGCAGTCTCTCCATATAAAATACTGGTTAGATGCATGTGGTAAGACTGGAAGCCGTCCATAACATAGTTACGAAAAGGCTAGTTAGAAGAAGATAGATTGAAAGAATAATAAAGTAAAGTTAGAGCAAGTAATCTACCTATTACGAAACAAGAATACATCCATGATGGTGAGTTTCACATTTTCAAATGAGTTTTATAGATGAATTAGGTCCTAGGTCCTTACCTATGAAATTGCCGATTTTTGATACTGACTATTGTGACGATATCTTTAAATATTTAGAATTCCAAATTCAAATAATTTTATAATAATAGAGAACGATACAGTGAAGTATGCCATAACTACACCTCCACTCTGTACATATGTCGCAGCCAACAGATTAAGTTTGCCGTTCAGTTAACCGCCTAGCCTTTTAACTAAACGGCGGCCGTTCAACTAACGGCCTGAATAATATTCAATTACAGTTTAGGTTGGAAGTCTGTAACAATCACGCGCGAGCCGAGTGAGAATGAGAGAGCGAAGCGAGGCGAGCACTACTTCTAAAGGCCAGGCAGTTAACTGAACGGCTAATTTAACCAGTTGGCTGCGACACATACACGCTGTCGCTAACACGCACACATTTACAATCAAACTACATCTCACTAAGTGCACACATGTTTATGAAACCGGCTTCACTGTTGACAGCTCTCTGTCTTGGTTTTTTGTTTGGTCTGAGTATATAGCATGAAATTTTGTTTTTCAAAGTCAGTTGTTTATTTTTCCGTCGTTCGATTTTTTTTAAATATCGCTGTTTCTGTAACCATGGAAAAATCTAAATTTCGCGATATTTTCGAATACGAGTTCCGTCGTGGCACCAACGCAGCACAGACAGCACGCATGGACATGGTGACGCATGTGAACGCACAGTCCGTTTTTGCCTTTTTACCTAATAAACTATCAAATAGCGCTAACGAGTCATCAATGAAAAATCGAGATACTCGAATTACCTAAGTTTTCCCGATATAGACTTGAAATGGTTCTTAGCCGCAACGGAACGCAAGTACATCAGTAACAGTCGCCCTTATTATAACTACCTAATGATATTCCTGTAGAGATAGTCTTCAGAACATATAATATTTGTCTTACAAACCTTTGCATCAAGTTTGGCAGATAATATTCATGTCGATTGTTAGCTCGTAGAAGTTCAGAGAATCAGTCTGTTATAAAGCTGTGAGTTAGTACTTCATCATCCTAACACGTACGTCCGTGTACTTTAATGTCTTGAGATGTTGGTAGACGAAAGTTTGACTCTCCGTCTGCATGTTTGGTTAGAAATGCTGGAGTGAATGTTGGAAAGTCTCGTTTACTTAAATGTAATTGTACTGAGTGGCTCAATTGAACTTGAGTCAGTGCTATAGTTGTTGTTGTTCCCTGATTTTAGGTACTTTAGGTAGGTAAATGATGAAGAAAATGTCGTGAGGAAAGTTTTGAGTATAAATGTTGAAGAGTAGGGGGAAAACTAAAGAAAGATGGATGGGCTGTGTGAATGACAAAAAAGGTTAAAAAGGAGGTGAGTACCGAGATGACTGACTAATAGAGAAGTATGGAAGAAGAGACATATTACGTGACCCCAAATAAATTGGGATGAGGACAGGAGAGTTATGATCATGTGGTACGTCAAAGATCAGGATACAGTTTTCATCGAAAATTTAAAGAAAAATGCACACAGTACTTGTAAAGTACAAAAATAAGGAATAATCGAATATCCTAGGAACGGAAACAGCCTATAAATGTAACACCACTTTCGCTAGAAAACCTTCGCGAATATAGATTGACGTTCGATTTTATTGCCAATAAACTTCCAAACATCGTGACGGTCACAGTATGCAAACAGAACTATATTCATGACGATGTTTTTATTGGGACTGGTTGTCAGACTTTCGGGCTTCTGACGACGCAAAACGACTGTCAAAGATCCACGAATGACAGCCGAGACCAACAGCTTAACGTACTTTCCGAGACAGGGAGGGGTATCGGTATGTAAAGCCCACCCATCCACGGACGAACCGTGGCAAGCGTAGCTTAACCTGTTATTACATAACCATGAACCCCTCCCACCACCAGATGAACATATAGCTATTATATTGTTTAAGTACTAATATCTTACTGCGAATACCAAAACTTCACGCTAAATAACTCTATTTCAAATATAGCTCAGGCTTCTGTTAAAGATATCAAAACAAATGATCCGTTTTACTGCGGCACGCTTATCGCCGTCACAAAGCCAGCTATATAACTCTACTGTACCCCTATCTTTAGGACAGGAATCAGGATACGACATCACCAGTTCGTATATTTTTAGGATTCGCGTTATAATCATAAAATAAATGAATATGAATAAGTTAGTAGGTATAGTAAAAAGCTAAGCCAGCAGATCGATAAATGAAAATGTCTAAATAAAACTCGCAAGGTGTACCTATTGAAATTCGGCGATCTAGATATGTAGTTCATGCTTGGGCGAAAACAATGATGATAATGCCATTTAAAACAAAACCTTATTGGCCGATAATATCACTGATGTCGACACAGCTAGACATATGATAGACCAGTTAAAATAAAAGTCAAAACTCCGTAGCTGAAATACGTAGGAAACGGCGCGGCGTGTCGCTAGCTACGGAACGTATTTCATATCTACACCGGTAGGTAGTGTCGCAGCGATACGTCGTCTGCTGCTGCTGTCTGTAGTTGGCTACGGACTTATACCTTAATGGTGCAGTTCCCTGTTTCAATCTCACTGCTAAGTACCCATGCATACAAAAGTTTCTCTAGCACCTTTCAACTTAACTAAATACGATAATAATCCCACTTGCACAGCATCATGCTGAATGGAAGCCTTTCTGTCACAGAAATGACGTGCAGTCGTCGACTATCCTGCTTTGTGCTCGTAATTATAGGTACTTATAGATTTTGTTTTTATTTATTTTTCCTTATCATTAGAATTAATATTATCTTTTTGTATGCACGTGTTTCTGTGACAAATAAACCTATTTTTCTTTCTTGCTTTCTGACTTGTTCTAGATCTTGTCTGTAAATGTTACCTGCAGACTCGAGACTGTTGAGGTCAGAGTTCGGAGAACTGTGGTCGTGATGCGAGGTTATTTAACACATTACGTCACTCCTAAAGCTAAGCTAGCAAGTAAAGATAAGACTTTAGACCAGTCCGGTTCTTTTGATATATAAATTGACTAAAATACATGATACTAGAAATTTTACATAGTAATAAAGCTTTTAATCATTTTTATGAATTTGGAAGGACTGTCTTGAATGTGATCTGAGTATTTTTTAGCAAAATCATGATAATAGCACTGTTCGTTCCAACGTTTAAAAAGCATTTAATATTCAATATATTATTATATTCAAACTGGAGCATTTATATGGATAGGTAACATGTATATGCTCCAGCCTTTAGTGGTACCTATATTCCTCTTGCTTTTATCTTAGCCACAAGCTCAACATTTTATGCCATCGTTCGTTTACTAAAAGATTCCGGAGGTTTACTCCCTAAAGCACTAAATCCATGGTTTTGGCCGAAATTACTGGCGAATCCTACTCCGTATCACCTACGGACATAAAATTAGTTTAGGGCCCGACCTAAGAATGAATGATACTATGATTTGACAGTTGTCACTACTCCCGATGTGTTTTTGCCCGTTCAAAAGAGTTACATAATGAGATTGAGTTTTCATTCCGAAGTTTCGAACTACTTTCGGCAGGGCCCTATCTTCGTTGGCAGACATAGAGAGTAGCCCTGATCCTGACGTACCGATAAGTTTACGTTTTACTAACGTGTGTCATTTATCGACATCGACACTGTGCCCATGCGGGTAGCATAAACATCTGTTTCACTAAGGTATAAGTACAGACGCCAGCACATCAACCTACTACAATCTGTCAAGTTTCTTTGATAGATTTTAAACTTTATCGCTAAAGCATAAGGTTCAAAGTTGATTGGGAAAATTTTACAGTTTCGGGTAGGTTGATGTGCTGGCGTCTGTACATAGGTACATTATATACTGAATGATTTTTATTCGTCTCGAAATTTTTACAGGGTGTTCTACCTATGAATATGAACAATATTCACTAAGGGACCAAAACTCAAATCTCGAAAAAAATAAATTGCTGTTTAATACAAAATCATATTCATAGGTATAACAACCAGTAAAAATTTCGAGGCGGTAAAAAAATTCACCCATTATATGTATAGACATCATAACTTTAGTGATCGGTAGACGAGATTGCAGAGCATTATAGAACTAAAAGCTTGGTGACTGGTTTTTAAGTTTATTTATTTAATACAGGGAGACAGGGACATCGACGCACAACCTGTTACCATGGACTCAGTACATGAAGCAAGAATCCCTTAGTTTAAAAAAAATATACAAAAGTGCAATACCAGCGCAAAAGTGTAATCTATAGTAACAGGTTGCGCGGCGATTTCCCTGCCAGCCTGTATAAAGGCTTATCAACTCAATACATACACAGGCCACCTTGTACCTACACTTAAAGGCTTACCAACTAAATACATACACAGCTATAAATAACCCAAAATCTTTGTCTCTATCTTCTTCTTGATTTGGCCATTTGTCCTTTTCTATAACATTCCTGTCTGTCATGGCGTGCAATGTATGGGAAATGTAAAAGACATTGAATACTAGAAACGATAGAACGAACGTATTAGAACAGAGGTATTATGAACAGATTTAACTCACTGTCCATCCTGATAAGAACATTTATTTTGTTATGGACATTTATTTTACTCCGCAGTACTTACGGTATTTGTGTAAGTTATTCTTATTCCATGACGAATCCATTTAAAAAAACATGCGGAACCGTTTGCCTGCCCGTTCACATGAGCTCGCTGCACGAATGTTACTACTTTATGATTCTTGAGCAAATTATACTCTTGTCATCTTGTGTACTTATTCAAGATAAAATTTTTCATTATACTTTTTTATTTATTTCTATTTATACTAATAATAAAGCTGAAGAGTTTGTTTGCTTGAACGCGCTAATCTCTGGAACTACCTGTCAGATTTGAGCATTATTTTTTGTATTTGATAGCCCAATTTTTTAGGAAGGATAGGCTATTTAACATCACGCTAGAACCCTTGGGACTCTAAGCGAAAACGAAGTAGGTAATAAATAGCGCGGGCAGGCGATTCGAAGTATTCCACTCAGAGCACTGATTTCAACCGCACTTGGACGAACCGCACCTGAGCACTTCCACTAACCGCACTGAAACAAAATTTTGTAACTTGCGGTTCGTTGGATCAATTTATCGTTATTGTTTTCAGTCCCCGAACGGCACCTACGTCGATACGAAGGGGTGGGTCGGGAAACAAGAAATTTCATGCGGACGAAGTAGAGGATAACATTATCCATTTTTCGTCTAGTACGATAATCACCACACCGCACTTATAAGTACGGTAATCATCGTCTCGACCCTTAAGGCCTAAAATACAGTGGCAGGGAAATCGACGCACAACCACACTGGAACAGCGCAGACAAAGGGGTAGGCTCATTGAGACGTACCTGTAGTGCTATTCTGTAAAAATCTCACCGTGATAACTCAGGTGAAGTGAGCTTAAAGTCAGCTGTCATTAATGTAAATCCCCAGCATTAGATGGTATGACAGCTCACTTCACCTAACTTCTCACGGTAAGATTCTAACTGAATGGACCCGGCAGATACTTACAGAACACTACGAAGTGCCCAGCCTTCAAGATCTTTACACACTGAATGCGAACACACATTTGCGTGGGCATTCCTAAAAGCTATGGGAAAATTCGTAAAAAAGAAGCCCTTTAAGCAATTCTTGTCTAATCGAGTTGTAACAGCATGGAATAGGCTCCCGGAAAATGTGGTGACGGCTCCCACACTGAACTGCTTCAAGTGTCGTCTGGACAGACTAATTATCTCCAAGCTATACGATACACACGCATCAGCTAATTAGCTGCTAGTGTGTCTAACCAAACAATAATAATAATAACAACCTGTTACCATGAATTTAGCACATGATGAGACTGCCCTAGCGTAGAAATTTTTCATCGGTGGAGCAGCAATTTTTTTTTTATTACCGGTAAAAAAAAATAACTTATGGGGTCTACAGTTTGCGAGTCGACGTCCATCCTGTGTGAAGTAGGTACCTACTCTGTGGGTTGTGGGTGAGGCTACTCAGAAAATTATTTATGTGAAGTGTTAGCGTTAGCAGCACTTACACTTTCATAAGTAAACTATTCAAGTCTTATTTCCCTAAGGATAGCAACATTCCCTACTTCCGCAGCCAGTTTTCCAAGAGGTCACAATACCACAAATAAATAGGCTGACCTTGTCTTGCTAATGAAGTCTACTACGGTCTAGCGCACTGTAATAAAATAAAATAAATAAATTCATTTATTTCAGGTAAATAACACCCATACACGTATAAAATCAAATAATAATAATAATAAAATCAAATCCGCTAAAATACAAATTAAATAAAATCAATACAAATCAATTTAAAATTAAACAGAATAATCACATAAAATGAAATCAAGATAAATTAAAATTAATAATCGAAGCATTTTATTTATAAATTTTAATGTCTATATTCATTTTGAATGAATATAGACATTAAAATTTATAAATAAAATACAATCAATACCCTCTCTCCGATACTGCTACAGCAACATGTCTGCTGGAACAATGCCGAATGAAGGGGCAGTCCAGCCTTCCCGCAATCACCGTGAGTACGACTGTACCCCAGGGGCAAATTATTACAAAAAAAAAAACCGGCCAGATGCGAGTTGACTCGCTCACGAAGGGTTCCGTACCACCATACAATATTTAACAGTACATATAAAATAACGCCAAAAAAACCTTTGTTGTATAGGAGCCCCCCTTAAATATTTATTTTATTTTGTTTTTAGTATTTGTTGTTATAGCGGCAACACAGAAATACACATTCTGTGAAAATATCATTCTGTCTAGCTAACACGGGATCGAGACGTATGCGGGTGAAACCGCGGGGTACAGCTATATTTTATAGTCTTGGAACAGCATGACAAGTAGGATAGTTTTTCCAATTTCCGCATAGTTTGATATTTTACACGGTTTGCACTGACAATATTTATTTATAACGCATGTCCGATTCAACCTTGAGTGTGAAAGGTGTTGCCAATGCAGATAATTGATCATAGCACGCTTCGAAGTGATTTATCGAGACATTATGGAATATCGAAAATTGGAAAAGTGTTGTTACCAACTATCTGTCATTGCAAAACTCGTAAATTCTTTCTTATAGTGGGCAAGTACATACATCATCAGGTCCTGGGTAATTCTTTTTAGAGCAGTGGTGGCCCAGTGGTAGCGACCCCGACTTACCGAGTTGTAGGTGGGTTTGAACCCAGACAGGCGCTTTACTTTGTGTAATTTATTTCATCACCACTGCTCTCGAAAAGGTGAAGGAAAACATCGTGAGGAATCCAACATGTCCTAGAACCAAAAATTCAAAGATATTTGTGACATCTACAAACCCGCACTGGACCCGCGTGGTGGATCACGGCCCACTCTTACAGCGAATATGCCTGTGTCCCAGCAGTGGGAACGTTATAGGCTGATTGTGCTATGCTTATGCTAATTCTTTCTGGAACACCCACAGCCCTCTTCTAACATTTGCCGGATTGCCGCCATGGGATCTGGAGGCAAAACTCCTCGCCCACATATGGGAGTGGCGCGAGGAGGTAAAAAGCCGGGGCGTAACTCCGCTGCCGGTGCTCCGGCGGGATCTCATGGCGGCATGGAGAGTGCGACTGTCGCAACCCAGTGCTGGGCACGCCACAATTGCGGCGATAAGTCCCCTCTTTGAGGAGTGGTTAGAGAGGCGCCACGGCGTCCTCACCTTCCGCCTGACGCAGGTCCTCACCGGACACGGCTGCTTCGGGAGGTTCCTGTTTAGAATAAGGCGGGAGGAAACGCCCGGGTGTCACCATTGCGTGGATCGCCTGGAGGACACGGTGGAGCATACGGTGGAGATCTGCCCGGCTTGGGCTGAGCTCCGCCGTGTCCTCACGATCGGCGGCGGCGATCTCTCGCGTCCGGCCCTGGTCCAGGCCATGGTACGGAGCGAGAGTTCATGGGAGCCTGTCGCCTCCTTCTGCGAAGCAGTAATGCTCGCTAAGGAGGAGGCGAAGCGCGTGAGGGAGAGGCAATCTTTGCGCCCTCGCGCCCCTAACCACCGCAGGAGACGCCCTGGGCGTCGGGAATCGATTGCCGATTCCCGGCCACCGTAGGCGCGGGCTTGCGGACGGCGACCTATGGGCAGCTCGCCGTCCGGTAAGGACCAGGCCTGGGTCGACGGCGCGTTGTGTTCCACGCGCGCCTCAAGGAGAAGTCAGCACCAATTGACGGGGTCCGCCAGGGCCGATCCCTGCCAGGCCGCGGGTTGTTCGAAAGAGATACCGTGGCCCCTGGCACAGGCAACTAAAGAACACGGGTGGGTTTTAGTCAGTAAGAGTCTGACACTCCCTTCCGCTCCGCCCAGAGCGGAAGGAACCCAAAAAAAAAAGCCCTCTTCTAACTTATATTTGAATTCATTGATTACTCATCACGCGAAATATTATGACAGTACCATTACGGAGTGATAACTTGACCTGAAATTATTAATTAAATATTAATAATTAACGGAATTGTAGAACAATAATAATATTATTGTTTCCAAAGACAATAAGACGAACAGAACTGTCTGTATGATTTTAATAACTTTACTTGATTAAAATGATTTATAAGTACAGACGCCAGCACATCAAGCCACTACAATCTGTCAATTTTTTTTTATATAGATTTTCAACTTTATTTCATGGTTGATTGGGATAATTTGACAGTTTCGGGTAGCTTGATGTGCTGGCGTCTCTGTACATATTATATTCCACTTTAACTATTACTTGGTTGTCTTGAAATCTGAATTGTTTAACTCTTTAGAATTTGTATTTGGTGCTCCGACCTTTCTGAAGAACATCACCAATAAGGTCACCATAACAATACTTTATTTATACAATACCTATAACAACAAAGACAAGTTAACGACCTGAACCACAATTGATTTCTGTAAAACGACGCGACCCATCAATCTAACGAATCAACCGATTTCTCTTAATAGGACCTTTAAACTAGTAATTGGGTCACAACCTAATTAGGTCGTAGCCAATTCGACACCCGTGTCGAACATCTTATGGCTCCCATCGAAATAATTTTACCACAGGGAGTTTTCTTAACGACATAAGCCATGATCCCCATGATTGAGGGGAAAATTTCCCAGTGTCCCGAAAACTTTGTTTACCACCAAAATTTTACGCTCTCTAAGTTGTTGTGCTTTTCATTTATAACTTATTGTGTTGTTGCTTCTATGGTTGTTGCTACATTTCGACTCCAATTGATTATAATATTGTGTGTGGTTAGGCATTTGATTGGTTTTGTTATTATTTGCTCACGTACTATATCTACGTCATTGTTGGTAATTTCATTAATGAGAGTTTGTTTGTTAGTTGAAACTGTGATCTTTTCCTTCTGTTTGTCGTCGTTGGTATGACCATTCACAGTTCTTTTACTTCTGATCTATGTCCTTTCCCGGGATTCAAAATATCTCTATACCAAATTTGAGACATACAGACACACTTTCGCATTTATTAAATTAGTATAGCCTTAGCCTTTTTGCTGTGCCCTACAGGGTCCATAATTATCCACATTATAATTATAGTTACCACCTAAGTACACATTATGGTAAAGCAATAAAGATATTTAGTACTCGTGTTACAAATATGTTGATTATAAACGCCTTTTTAAGTCTGCTGGCGCAGCACACTAATATTATAAAGGCGAAAGTTTGTGGGTGTGTGTGTTTATATGTTTGTTACTTCTGTACTCTCAAACGACCCAATTTTTATAAAAAATTGTATGGAGGTAATAGGCTACTTTTTATCCCAATATTCCCACGGGATCGACACTTACGCGGGTTTTTCATGTTAAAATTTTTTGTATTATTCTAAAGGACATATTTACCATTGTAATTTTGTGTTTTTATTTGTATTAAATACTTGATTGACTGTCATGATATAATGGACATGAAAGAAAATAAAAGTGCATTTTCCATTGACCGTGTTGAGCTGAGAGTCAATTCAAAAACACTTATTAACAGCTTCTAAATCTTAATTGATAGTCTTATCTTCGAGCTGAATCAAACAACTCAAAACACTGATACCTTTCTCTGGTTTAACGTGAATAAATTCTTTCACGGTTTCTTTTTAAAACCTAATAGAAACTCCTTTTATTTAACTTTCCCTATCGTCTTTCACATTATCGTAGCTAAATCCGTTTTATGAAAAGGTCGTCTACAAAGCCGAAGCCTATGTATTGGGAATGCTTTTTAGTATAAACGTGGTCACAATCTACATACTACATCAGTTAAACCTTCACAAATTCGTGTTTGTAGCACCTGTTCTTTGCTTAGGTTCGAATGATCAGCTTACTAACGTTTTGTTAGTTACATAAATCATTTTGTCACCCAAGGCTCAATCACTCTTGGTCGTTAGCCCGTATTCGGGTGCTCGAAAGACTACTCAAATACGGGCACAGATTGAGAGAATTGTAAGATGAAGCTGGACTAGATTGTCGAAGACCCTGTTGATTTACACTGGTCGTTTGCCCGAATTCCATAGGCAACCGAATTCGGAAGAACGACCAAGTACAGGTAATTGCGCCACTAGAATAATTGAAATTGATTATTTAAAAGGTTTGTTTATGAAAGATCATTATTTGATGCAGAGGTCAGTTGTTCTATCCGTTCAATATAACTCCTTTGCCAGGAGTGCTTTTAATCCAGGGTCATCTTCGGGATATGTCGGGTCAATCCGGGTTAAAACAAGGCTTATATGTTTCACCCACATATTATTTAAGGAAAGTTTTTGGGTCACCTTGTACACCTAAGTAGACTTAGGTGTGGGTACAAGGTGACCCAAAAATGTTGGATCGGGGTACAAGATTCGTCCAATCCAAACTTATATCTTGATTTGTACACGCTGTGCATAATTTTTCTTTTTACTGACACTTTTACATATATGGCCAGATTGCGTTAGGACCTCTTTATGCATCGTCTGTCGCCATCAGTCTGCGAAATTTCACCGCTTTAATTAGCGCATTTATGAGAATTATTCTTAAACGCTCACAAAGAAGTGTACCTATATAACTGTGACGTTCTAATTAGTATAATTGAACCTACGATACTGCCTACACTGTCATTGACTTTATATGTACCGCTAGGTTCTCTTATTTACGTGGCTTATCGTTCATTTGCTAAAAAGTACCTACTAGATTTCTTACCCTACTTTACCCTACTCTCAACTTAGGTTAACTGAGTTTGAAGTGAGCTGTGATTAGTGTCACTCAGGTGGAATGACATCTCACTTTCAGCTCACTTCACTTAAGTTTTCACAGTGCGGGTTTTACTAAATAGACCGGTTTGACACATAAACTTATAAAAAAAGATGGACTCCGCGCCATGCATATCGAAAGTGAAGCACAGTAAGTATGCCGGGACCGCTTGTACAAACACGCCTCACGCTCACATTTACATCATTGTATGCCGACCGGCCGCCATTACGTGACACGACAGCTTCTATCGTCAATCACGCACACATAGATCGGTACGGTGCTTCACTTTCGATAGGTATGCGTGGCGCGGAGTCCATCTTTTTTTATAAGTCTATGGTATGACATTTGAGTTTTGCGTCGCGTTTAGCTTCAAGAAGTAGTCTAATATAGTCATCGATTTCGCTCTAAATCTGCTAAGGATCATCAATTAGTCACATACATGAGTGCATACTCAAGTAGGTACCTATATCCCTTTTTTTTTTAGAATGGTAAATTATCAAATGACCCCACCGCTCTGGGTGGAGCGGAAGGGAGTGTGAGACTCTTACTGACTAAAACCCATCCGTGTTCCTTCCTGAGTTACTAGCTATGGGTTCAGTCAGAGAAACTAATTGTTTATCAAATTGACACACTACGTCAATTAGCCGTAGGTAGCAATTGTACTTTTATGAAAGAAAAAAAAAAGTACCTACGTTTATTTGCGGTAAACATGACGCAGACAAAGAACATAAACACAAAAAAAGAATAAGTTGGGGAAAAATATGCGTCGCATCCACGCAAAACGGCCATCGTGCAAACCAGCCAACTGCCAAAGAATAACAATTGTGATTTGAATATAATAAAATATGGCTACCTAGTCAGTAAATTTATCAAACAATTAATTTCCCTGACTTTACTTCACTATCGTGACACAAAATAAATCGCTTGTAGGTGCGTTACAAAAGAACCCTTTGTCCCCCGAAGTTACAGAGCTAATCAATAAGAGATTTGCTTCGCTGATTACGCCTGATTGCCTGAATATCGTTCACAATGGGTAGGTGCCGAGTTGCCGGCTGTATTAAAGAGTTGTGCGCTCCAGGCAGCGCTCCACTTATTCTTTGTTTATTGTTGGTTTAAATAAAACGACGGGGTTTTCAGAGGATTTATTTGTATGTCATTATGTACTGGATCATTTGGTTTAGTGGTGGAGTACCACTCTAATAATATGTGTCATGTGGTGAAGCCAATGACTCATTTTACCTATTTTTACAGTCTTGAGCATCGTAGTTAGTCTTCAAATCAGGTGCTTAGCTCATCCACTTTCACCCACACTCTGTTATAAAGCTATACCAATTATGTAGTCCATAGATATACTTAAATGTACTCATTGCTTAATGCATGTCCAGTATAATATTTAAAGCTGTTTCTTCAAAGGTTATAATAATAATTCAGCCGTTTCTGTCCCACTGCAGGGCAAAGGCCTCCCTTCCCTCCCCTCTTTCCACTTATCCATATCCAGCCATGACACAAATAAAAAAAAATATGCCGTTGATGCTTTCTTAACAGTATTCAGAGATAAGAAAGACGTCCTTGGTTCTGGTCATTCATCATGTTTCTCTTGTCCCATGGTACCTACTCGGGATCGGCGCAACACGTTATTTTCTCCCTTTCTGCTGTCAGCTGTCACTCTGTTATTCACTCCTTCATCTTTTATTTGGTCCTCTCCCTCTTCATCCATCCATCAACATTTATATAACATCAGTCTTTTTTTTTTACTGATTATTCCTGCTGTTTGACCTCGATCACGCCTGATGGAAAGCGATGGATGAGGTCTACGATGGAACGAGCGTGCCCAGACGATGCCTGTTCACTCTTGCTTTGAAGGCAGATGGGTCAAATGTGGGAGGGATATGTTATTTTAGCCAAAATACCAGCAGAGTTAGCAACACACAACACTGCAACTCTGGTTGGTAGTGGTTTTTGACATTGTGCTAACTAAACCCACTTACTCAGCAGTAAGTAGGTAATTGGTAACCCAATTCGTTCGTTCCACGATACACGACGAACGTGTTGTATTAAATATCAAGACTGTTCACTGCGACCTCCAGTTACATTGTACTTTCGCTTTTAATAACCTCACGTACTTAAAGAAGTTAATACGAATTATTTGTACGCACCCTGTTTTAATTTTTTTACTGCTGTTACAACTTACAAGTTACGTGGCGTGTCAAAAATCGTAAAAAATATTCTAAACCTGGAATTTGATGAATACAGTGGCCTCCAAATGTTAGTTGACATTTTTCCACTTCAGCTGTGATGCCACAATGATTAAAAAAAAAATCAGGTACTTCTAAGTGCTTGGCCAGACTGGCGCCGCGGGGCGGGGAGCGGCGCGGATGCGGGAACCGCAGTCCCCTCGAGGGCCGCCCGCGCACCCACTGCGGCAACTTGTATGAACGAGCTATGGCGTAAGTTGCCCTCGCGCCAAGCAGCTCGCGCTGTTCACCGCGCCCGCGTGCCCACTATGGACACTCAAATGAAGTTCTTATGTTTGAGACGTGGCGCTGCGCCCGCGCTGCCAGTCTGGCCAAGCACTAAGGGAGGACTTGATTACTTTTTATGATAAGTCAAAGGTATTTAAATTAGTCAATAATAACGTTACAGCAGTTCAAACATTTGGATTCTAGAATTTTAAATCATACTGTGGTGTGTTACAGCTAAAGTCGAAAAAATGTCAAATTGTCAACTAACTTTTGGAGGCCACTGTATCGAGGCGCTTAATAAGTACTACCTACGGTAATTCTCATGAGACGATTACCAAAGCAAGGTTCGGTGATTGAATTTGATAATAGGGTTTTCTTCATTTTCTAATTCTATATGTAGCATAATGGGCTGGGCCGCACAAGTGTGACGGATGCACCCGGAGAGATGGACAAAGATCGTCACTCACTGGACGCCTGAGGCAGGACATCGCCGTCGAAGTAGACCAAGGCAAAGGTGGTGTGACGATCTAATACCTATCATTTGCAGGGCAACATAGCTAGAGATCGCACAAGACACGCTTTGGAAGAAAATAGAGGAGGCCTTTGCCCAGCAGTGGGACACAAAACAGGCTAACAAAAAAAAATGCATAATTCGACTGCGATCGATAGATAGGTTGAATTTAAAGATTTGAAAGAAATTCAATTTTTAGTTTCTTAATAGAAACTGAAAATTGAATTTCTAAATTGAATTTATTTCAAAATACAAAACAACAATTATTGATTTTAACGTTGTTACCATAGACTAATTAAAAAAGATGGACTCCGCGCTACGCATATCGAAAGTGAAGCACCGTACCGATCTATGTGTGCATCATTGACGATTGACGCTGTCGTGTCACGTAATGGCGGCCGGTCGGCATACTATGATGTAAATGTGAGCGTGAGGCGTGTTTGTACAAGCAGTCCCAGCATACTTACTGTAGTGCTATTCTGTAAAAATCTCACCGTGATAACTCGGGTGAAGTAAGCTTAAAGTGAGCTGTCACTAGTGTCAATTCTTAGCATTACAGAATGAATCAGCTCACTTCACCTGACTTCTCACGGTGAGATTCTAACAGAATCGACCGGCTGTGCTTCACTTTCGATATGCGTGGCGCGGAGTCCATCTTTTCCATTTTTTTTTCTTCTTTTTTTTTTCTTGTTCATATTTGTTTTTTTTTCCTGCCATAAGTACCATATAAGCTTAGTCACTATTTACTTTCCAAAGCTAACAAAGTTTTACCAAAAGGTTTTTGGTTATCTAAATTAAATAAACTGTTATCAGACACAAAACCCACACATCAAATATTAACTTTTATAATAGGTACCTACTTATAAAAATAAAATCCGATGACGTATTTACCCCATTTTCAGTCTGACCAATCTAGCTGATAATGAAATACCAATAATATGCCTAATAAATTGAGTGATAAGGTTTACGTGTGTCAGGCGTTGAACTTGATTATTTCTTTACTAGGTACTTTGTTTTATTGATTTTTACTACGACGCAGTTTTTCAATCTTGGAGTTAAGGTCCCCTACGTGATCGAAACAGAAATGAATATTATATCCGCAGGTGAATCAAGGTAACCGACATAGTGGCAGTGGCACAATTGCAGAACAGATGGACGATGAGCCCAAAAGGTTCTGGAGTGAGGACCGCGTACCGGAAGACGTAGCGTTAGAAGGCCTCCCACAAGGTGGACTGATGACCTTATGAAGGTCGCAGTAATCCGCTGGATGCGAGAAGCCCAGAACTGGGCCAAGCGATGCTTAGGGGAGGCCAATGTCCAGCTGTGGACGTCTTTCGGCTGAAATGATTAAATTAGTTTAAGTGCACTGGTTGATAGTTCAACCATTCGTTATATTGCTTGCTACCTATGTAATATCATCGTTTTCTTGTCCCTATACCAGTTTTCCCATTTACTCTATTAGTCGCCATCTCAGTGTAGTCTCAGTCAGTCGTTTTCTAGCCATAATTATCATCTGACACACAGTCTACCCATCGATTCTTCGGTCTTCCCCTACTATGGCTATCCACATTAATACTCAAAACATTCATTACGACACTTTTTATTCCTCCATAACACATGCTCAATGCTCAGACCATGACCTCAGACCAATTTTATTTGGTCTGAGACCATTACAAGTCAACCGATATCCAGATTGAGTCAATTTGGCAGTTCCTTGTGGACTGCAAAAGAGAATTAAAACGATATTATAGTAATGTGGTCCTTTTCTTCGAAAGGCATTTAATAGCTCTTGGTTATACCTAAGTAAACTATTAATTTAGGTAGTAATAATACGAGGCTCATATTTTCCCACTGCAACGCAAAGACCTCTCTCCTACAGAGAAGGCATTGATCACCTCGCTTGCTCAGGATGAATTGGCGACTTCAGACTTACAATAAAGTTAAGTCCAGGATTTCTCACAATGTTTTTAGGGTTCCGTAGCTCAAAAGGAAAAAACGGAACCCTTATAGGATCACTCGTGTGTCTGTCTGTCTGTCTGTCCGTCTGTCACAGCCAATTTGCTTCAAATCTTATGGACCGATTAAGTTGAAATTTGGTACACATATGAATCTCTGTGACCCAAACACAGACGTGTAACGTAAATAAATGAGTTTTGAAAATGGGAGTCATTTTTGAGGGGTAAATAGACAATTAAAAAAAAAAGTTTCACAATCTGTACCGTGTGACATATCAAATGAAAGGGCTTACCGTGAGGATCTCAAATATATTTTTTTTTATAATTTTAAAGTAAATTGTATTAAAGTTATTTAAGACAATAGACGGAAATTTACCATTCCCCCCCCCTTATCTCCGAAACTACTGACCCTAAAATTTTGAAAAAAATACATAAAATAGTTCTATACCTATAGATTACAGGAAAATTAATAAGAAGTCTAAGATCTTGAAACAACATAGTAAATCTCTTAATATTGTGCGTACAAACTTACATTTTCAGTTGGAATGTATGGGAGAACATGATTTTCAACTACAATGTTAAGTTTGTTCTTGGTATAAATTCATTCCAACTTCGGAACCCTTCATTGTGCGTGGTCCGACACGTACTTGACCGGTTTTTTTTCTCCACCGATGTGTCAGTAATATCCTTGTATCTGGTACCAAAAAACCTGAACATAATTATATCCAATGAATGAATTCGTCCGTGAATTTCACTCCGTTTCAGCTTACGGGAATGGCGACCTTATATACCTTCCTATAAATACCTACATACATATTATAATGAGCTTCGTTTTGTCGCTAACAAAAATAACTTAGTCATGGCATTCGAGGTTGCGAGTCAGTCCGTTCTACACACGAAATGTGTAGTTCCGAAGTTATTTATGTAAGAACAGTTACAAAAAAGTGGTAGAAAAAAGGGGTCTTCAAAACGTTGTGTTGTTTCAAAGATATCTATGGAAACGCCTTGGATTCAGTGCAGATGAATTGCGAAGATTTTTTGTGAGTGTTTATCCCATGGTTTATCCTTATTCAGCCATTAACATGTTTATTTGTGTTTATGATCATGGTAGGTACATAGGGAAAATCTTACTTATGTAAAGTGTATCTAGAATTAATTTAAGGTCAATTTAAGGTAAACGTACCTATTATTAACGTATTATGATGCCACCTCGTGGAAAGATGTTTCCTTGGAAGCTATAAAGGTTCCCAAGACTATATAATATCTTTGTTGTTTCTATATTAACCATGGATTCAGTAGGTACATGATTCTGGAACCAAAGCCTTGAAATTATCGTGAATTATTAAAAAAAATACTGCTGTCTCCTACAAAAGTGCAATAGGTACCTAAGCGATCAAAATACAGGGTTTGTTTTCAAAAACCAGCCAATACAGATGATCAAACTGAACAATTTTGTTCATGGGGCCAATAACGTAAAATAATTGCGAATAAATGTTCAGCCGTCCCACACGTTTAGGTCGAGTACCCATATTGAAGTTTTCTATGGGACAATTGATAAATTTTCCGCGATTACAATATTGGTCCCATGGAGAATGTTGTTCGGCTTGATGGTCTGTACCACACCCTTAAATTTGGATGGTCTTTGAAAACTAACCCTGTATGTGGAACAGCAAATTTTCATGTACTTACATGTACATGTACAGTACATGTACAGCAAATTTTCGTGAATCCATGAAAACAGGTTGTACGCCGATGTGTTCTGCTGTATAGTCTTGTTTTCCTGGCGCCTTTATAGGTTTCTCGTCATTCTTTTTTAGGACTTTCCATCTGATTAATAGAACAGCTGGTAGTAGGTATGTTTTGAGTACTAGAGCCACTCATATTCCCATAATTCTTCTACCAAGTGATAAATAAAACTATTCACCGATATTTAACTCCAATGTGATGCTGTGATTTAACTGCAATGAGTCAAAGCGCAGCATGTCCCATCTATAGTAATATATTTTTTTGACTTTGAGCCTCGTTTATTTTTTCTCATAATTATCTTTAACAAGTTTATAGCCAATGAACAAGCTTGCCAAAACACTGCAGTTCAGGTTAAAGAGAACATAGCATTAGATATTATCATGTATTGCGAACATAGGTGGCAGATAGGCAATCGTATCTCTTGATTCCTAGAAGCAATCATTGTCTTTCAAAATTTTAGACAAGACATTTAAATTATTCGCTGAAACAGCGCTGCTTAAAGAGAACTTACTATCCACTCACACGCCCGGGTTTTTCCATGACGCTTTCAATACTGCTCCCGAACACTTTTCCTACGCGCCGCGGGTGGTCTCGCCACTTATACACGACTCCTACACAAAAAAATTCTATGGAGCGATGGGTTACTGTTTATCGTTTCGTTACGAGGACAAATCACACATCTTTTCAAACCTTGTTTCGTAACTTTAAATGAATTTGATTTTTTTCAATAAACGTTTATTTTTTATGTTTGTTTACATTACGTAAATAAAAAACAAAACTAGTTTTCATTCTAAATCTAAAGCGTCAGATTTATTTCACAAACAAACCATTATCACACAGCAAACGCAATAATCCAAACAGGTTCTTATCTCCGATTCAAGCTGACTGGTTTGCTAACCATTCTATTACTTTACCTAACAAAATAACTACTTCTTCACAACCAATTTTCCTGCTTTACAACTGGCTGGTTGCGAAATGCAAGTTTACTTGATACTCGATACTTGTTACCGCGACCTGAATGTCTTAGTACGGAGAAAAAGATATTTGG
The DNA here is from genome assembly GCA_963669345.1 of Gortyna flavago. Taxonomy (NCBI): domain Eukaryota; kingdom Metazoa; phylum Arthropoda; class Insecta; order Lepidoptera; family Noctuidae; genus Gortyna; species Gortyna flavago. The sequence continues at coordinate 15,159,263 of OY770131.1, read as the reverse complement.
TTTCATAGAATTAACTGTATTTAAGTTGCTCGCTAAATAGTAACAGCCGCAAGGGTCGATCAAAGGTTAAGTAACGATTGCCGAGGCCGGTCCATGGATGGGTGACCATACATTACATATCGAGAGTTCGAGACCCGTCCGTATCAGTTGGTCGCGGTTGTCATTTGTAGATCTGCGACAGTCGTTACGGGTATTCAGAAGCCCGAAAGTCTGAAAATCAGTCTTACTAAGGGGTAGGTACCTACTTATCGTATTACCCAGTAACTGGGTTGTGGAGATCTAATAAGCCGTCGCTCCATGTAAAATACTGGTATTCAGCTGTATCCGGTTAAACTGGAAACCGACCTCAACATAGTTGGGAATAGGCTAGGCGAAGATGATGGAGGATAAGATATTTGGTTTGATATAGAATTGTCTAAATGCAAACAATTCTATCAAACCAAATATCAGGCCAGTTACCACCCAAGGAATTGGCCATCATAACCAATCAACAATCCTTCCCAATCTTCCACTTATTCTACCGGTTGACGTCATCACTTCAACGGCGGCTATCGCTCAAACCCAGCGCTGTAGTTCCGTCTTGCATAGTGTCACAGCATTATGCTGAGCGATGGCCGATTTACGTGGATGTGACGCATATTTTATTCCCCCAATTTGTTCATTTTGTGTTTGTGGTTTTTATTTTTCCCCTTTGAGCAACACGGTAAAATATTGATTGGTGCTCAAATGGGAATACCTTTGGTGCTCTAAAAATAGGTGCTAAAACGGGAATACTCCTCTTCTTTGCGTCATCTTATCGCAAATAAACTTATTTACTTTCTTTTTCCATCAGGGATTTTTCAAGGCAGTCTAGAGTCTGGATTTGTACCCGGTTGATGGCAATAGGCATTCTGAATTTTATCAGGAGTAGGTATAGGTATGTACTTCCTCGAGACCCTGCAGAAGATTCATAGGACATCACGTCCCAATTTGTAGGTTCTCTTATTTGAGGGGCTAGTGGCTAAATAATAACAGCCGGCGGGCGGTCGGTTCGTAAATGGATGACTATCTATTACTATATCGAGACCTTTCCGTGCCTCGGAAAGCACGTTGGTCCCGGCTGTCATTCGTAGATCTTTGACAATCGTTACAATCAGAAGCCCAAAAAGATCTACGTCAATATCCTATATTTTCTTAAATAATTGAAGATCACTATTGAAAATTTTGTGGTCATGGTCGACTTGGGCAAATGACCTGCTGCGAAAATATTCAATAGCACGCATCTGTCTTCATTTACGTATGACATTTACTTTGAATTGCAAATACCTATGTGCAATCTCTGCATTGTTATTGTAGTATAGCACCTTCTTGAGCTTGTCAGAGTTATAAATTGCATAACAACGTGACACTAATGTCAATGTCAGTGGTGGATGGAATGTCGCAAGAATTGTGTGCGGTTTAAAGTCTTATAATATCTACATGTGATTTTTTTTTCTATTCGTATTTTAAAGTTCATTGACACTTTTTTAATGATGCTTATCAGTCACCAAATATATTATTTTATTATGTTACACTTTATAAGATCAGCTATCTGCCAGTGAAAGTCCCGTCATCGGTCCAGACGTTTCGGATATTAGCCGGAACAAACAGACAGACAGATAAAAGTTTAAAAAATAAAATACTTTTTGTTATAACTACCGTATATATACAATATACATATCTATAGTAAAAAGCAGAGGGGCAATTCTGGTAATTTTAAGAACGTTCACAGTCTGATCTCAGTCTCAATCTGTCAAAAATACCTCAAATTTCAGTACATTTTGACAAGTTTTTGTCATTTGTTTGTCGCTGAGATGAGACTGCGACTAGATTTTGAACGTTTTAAATTACGAGAATTGGCCTACAGTTATTTTGACATTACAAACAGACACTTCAATTTTTTTTATTTGTAAAAGTAGATAAACCATTTACAGGCACTTTTAATTGTCAAGGGGTCGGCCAGTCAGATAGATGAACCTAGTTCCAAATTCCAAAGCGTAGTAAGTACCTATAGGGAAGTACGGGAAAATTCCTAATACAATTATATTGAACTATAATATTAGATATGTATGCTTGTAATACCTATGTCTGCCCCGACCCTTGCTCGAGCCAGCCCGTGCTTCGTCCCTAAATAATTCCGATCCAGCCTGTCGCTTACTGCCCTCTCCCAGCGAGGCCCTAGCCGAGGTCCGTACCCCACATAGGGTGCCCTTAGGTTGTAGTCGCTTAGTTTTCAAGTTTCTTAAGCCCTGGCTGGAGGCCTTAATTTATTGAAGCATCCACATGCAAGCCAAGCGGCGGCGAGATGCCATTTACAAAAAAAAAAAAACTACAACGAACACAACTAAAATACATTCCAGTGTTAATTGCCGTGAAATTAATGCGTGGCCATTTGCTTTAAATTACCTATTTTAATTTAATAGACCCTCTTATTAGCAAATGAGTGTTAATTATAATGCAGAAAGCATTCGTCACCGATACTTTGTTAACTCTTGTTAGCTCATTAGTAAATAGTAAAGGATGATTTCCACCAAACGGCTCGCACTGCATCGGATCTGTAGGATAGCCGACAGTATGCGGCCCCGTACCTACGCCTGTCGTCGTATCCGATCGAATCGAGTACAAATTTTTATTTTCATATTCTGCGTTTTATGATTATTTTCTTCTTCTAATGCAATAGCCAACAATACTACGTCACCATCAACCATTTTCAAAAATATTAGAACACGTCAACAATTTGCCTAGGCGCAGAAACGGATACGTTCGCAAGCGACGACGTACGCAGCCGATCGTATGCGTCGAAATCCTGCCGAACGTGATCGATTGTCGCCGCCTCGGTTCGTATCCTTTCCGATCCGATGCGCTATGAGCCCTTTGGTAGAAATCTGCGATAACGAATTTGTTTAGTATAAAGTAGCATTGACCACGAGATCCCTAGCTGTACCCACTCGTTAGGAAGTTGTAAGTTAATGTAATATTACGCTACGCTTTGGAATGGGTAACTATGTAGCTTCATATTTTCTGACTGACTGACTTCTTGAAAATTCAAAAGTGCCTGTAAATGGTTTAATTGAAATAAATGCTTTGAGTTTGAGTTATTGGGCTAACGTCTTTAATCGAAAACTAACGTAGATACTATTTATTTCACAAGCCATTTATTTCGATCTTGATCGCTATAGTCAACGCAGGTTGGGCCACCCCAACCAAGCGATTCCGTGGGGAATAGGGGTACGCTAAGCGTTTATGTCCGAATTTTAAGCTAACGCTTTAAAAATATCGCGGCGGGATTTGTCGTGCACTGGATTTTCAACTCTCGGTGTTGAGCCGAGCATTGAGAATCCAACAAAACGCATCCCAGCGATCAAAAAAACACACTGTTGGATTTTCAGCTTTCGGCGCAGAGCAGTGCGTCAAAAATCCAGTGCGCGAAAAAAAATCGCGCTGGGTAAAACGCGCCTGACCTGGGCGCTTACTCTCGAGTATAATTCCGATAGATCGACATTGGAATTGTCAGTCAAACGTCAGGGATTGGCTGGACTCACTGAGTCTAGCCAATCCCTGACGTTTAACTCAACCAACTGACGTTTGCCCAATGTCGATCTATCTATCGGAATTATATTCGAAAGTTAGCACCCTGGGCTAACCGTCTGCAAAATTGTATTCCAATTACTATAAATGATGTTTATTTTCGTAGCTAAGTAGGTTTATAAAAACACTTTACACGTCAATAATATTTTTAAAACAAGATGATGAGGTCCCCATTTTTTGTGTTTTTTCCTTGCGTCACGTTTTATCGCAAATAAACGTTCTTTCTTTTTTAGGTCGATATTGAATAATTGCTTTTTTTACTCTATTATAGATATAGCGTTCGTTGTAGGACCACCTTTATCATCATTTTTCATTGTCGCTTTGGATAAGTATTCATATATTGAGCTATGAGGAACAGGGTGTAAATTTCACTCATCCTCTATATAAAAAGGAGGATCCTCCGACCAGAAAAGTACCTATTGTGTCTGGTGACCTATAATATTGTCGGACAATTGATGTCGAGACACTGTATAAATGTTAGTTGCGCGATAAAACTCTGCTTGCGCGAAGCAGGATTTTGCGACGTCAGTGTGATACGTAGTTCGCATGTGGCGATGTAGATGCCGCCACACATACTCTACAAAACGAGTAAAGAGAATTATTAATTAGTTAATAACTAATCAATATACAGTAAGGTACATTACCAAAGGTGTTATCGTTTAAAGTTTACATAATCCAATACGCACATGTCTCAGGTCTGCGTAAGTGAATATGTAATTAAGTAGAAGTATGTTGTCCATCAGACAGGTATAGACACAAACAGAAACACAATAGACACATGTGTTCTTTGTAACATGAGGCAGGCGTGTTATGTGACACCATTACCGTCGATGCGAGTCGCCCGTGTGTATGCACACTTACACACTTTCTATCATTATCCGAAGAATTTCGAAGGAAATTCCTAATACATTGCTTCATTTATTTAAAAATTCGACTGTTCGACATAAATTACGCGATGAATGTTGTTGAACTGGGAAAATTAATGGTGTTGCTATTGTGGGTTACGTGATTTCCCCGCTGATTTGAAATCCTTAGTAGATTTTTCCATTCGCCTATGAATCTAAGTAAAGTCAATCATTTTTTTTTTTTTTTTATTTGAAATGGGTTCGCTCTTGACTCTAGTCTAGGTTAGAGGTGACAGAGACAGAGTCGACGATGGAGTGAGCTTACCCAGAAGAAGCCTATTCACTCTCACTTTGAAGAGATTCGGGTTGTATGCGCTCGGAAACACAGACGCAGGTAGAGAGTTCCACTCTTTTGCTATGCGTATTAAAAAAGACATTTGAAAACGCTTAGTTCGAATTTGTGGAATAGCAACTTGGTAGGGATGGTAACTTGCAGTGCGTCTGGATGTCCGAAGGTAGAAGGGGGCCGGTGGAATGAGGTCGTGGAGTTCTTGGGCACACTCACCGAAGTATAATCTGTAGAAGACTGATAAGCAGGCAACATTGCGGCGATGAGCCAAGCTGTGGAGCTTGGCATCCACCAGTTTTACGTCGCCAATGAGCCTCTTAGCTCTGCGTTCTACCGAGTCAAGCGCGGCAAGTTGGTATTTCGCTGAGCCATCCCAAAGGTGGCTGCAATACTCCATGCAGGATCGAACTTGCGCTTTGTAAAGGGTTAAAAGCTGTCCAGGCGTAAAGTATCGCTTCACCCTATTTAGGACGCCCAGCTTCTTGGCCGCAGTTTGGGCTTTGTACTCGATGGTCGCGCCAAAGTTGAGACTAGAAGTCAACTCCATGCGAGCATCATATAAGTATCAAGTTACCTTGATACTTATATCTCTTATTTTCATATCAAGTAGATACCGATGGATGCCTTTGATTTCTCCCTGAAACGTACCGGTTATTTCCGTATTTCAGAATATAGCATAATCAGCCTAAATCGTGGCAGTGGTGGCCCAGTGGTATCGGCCGCGACTCACGAGTTTTACTTGTAGGTCGTAGGTTCGAACCCAGACAGGCGCTTTACTTTGTGTAAATTATTTCATCACCACTGCTCTCAAAACGGTGAAGGAAAACATCGTGAGGAAACCGGCATGTCCTAGAACCAAAAATTCGACGACATGTGACATCTACCAACCCGCATTGGGCCCGCGTGGTAGATTACGGCCCACACCCTCTCACTGAGAAGAGGCCTGTGTCCCAGCAGTGGGAACATTATAGGCTGATTATATAAGTGTAGCCTAAATCGTTCCCACTGCTGGGACACAGACCTTCTCTCTCTGTGAGAGCGAATAGGCCGTAATCCACAGTGCGGGTTAGTAGATGTCACATGTCTTCGAAGTTTTTGGTTCTAGAACATGCCGGTTTTTCAGAATAACCTTTTGTTTAAATAAACCACTTGACTTCACCCCATTAATAATTTCACTAACATCCTTATTACTAGGCTAGGATTTGATGCCCTCCCATTTTGAACCATTCACTGGACAACACAGAAATACGGCCAAGCACCCTAATTGCGTATCACGCTATCAATCTCAATAATTTTGAAGGATATTGCTAATCCATTGCTTCATATGTTCGAAAAGTCTGTCTGCTCAGTAACGTAAATAACGCAATGAATGTTGATAAACTGTCAAAATGAAAGAAAGGTATTGCTACTGACATAGACTTATAAAAAAAGATGGACTCCGCGCCACGCATATCGAAAGTGAAGCACAGTAAGTATGCCGGACCGCTTGTACAAACACGCCTCACGCTCACATTTACATCATAGTATGCCGACCGGCCGACATTACGACACATTACGACACACGACATCGTCAATCGTCAATCACGCACACATAGATCGGTACGGTGCTTCACTTTCGATATGCGTGGCGCGGAGTCCATCTTTTTTTAAAGTCTATGCAATGGCTACTGATAGTTTGTTACGCAGCAGTTACGCCGCAGGATACACTTTGAGCATCGCAGTTGTATGATAGTTCTGAATCAGTCGTTAGGCTCTAATAACGTACATAATTGTACCACGCATGGCCTTACGCATTCGTTTCTAAATCAGATTTCCCTGGTATTTTTATACCTGCCAACTTGAAAAATTGTTTCACTAAAACTTTGCTTTTTCGGCGAATTTTCGCGTTGTCTGCCGCGGGAGAAGGTAAATTGATTACATGTAATCACTTTCTTGGAAGTGTTCGCGGTCTTAAATAAATGACTTCGTTATTAACAGATTTTCAATTAGAACTTGAGGAAAAAAGTAATATTTTGGTACCAAAATATTACTTTTATTAAAATATAAGCGTGCAGATTTCGCCACGACCGAGCTTACAATGTCATAGATTGAGATGATTGATAGTGTGATACTCGTACGCAATAAGAGTGCTGGTCCTAGGTGCAATCATTAAAACAGAGTTCTAATATGATTCAGTCTTAGAAATTGTCACTTACTGCCTGAGGTGTTCCCTAGAATCACTTATTGGGGGGTGGGGGAGGGGGGGTTTCAGTAAAACCGCCACATTATCAGTAAGTACACAACAACTCAAAGGGAATGTCTAGTCGCCCCAGGGGATAGAGCGGGACGCTCTTAGGCGCTACCATTGAGTTGTGTGCTACATTTAATATCACACTGCCTGAGGTGGAATCGTCGTACGTTGCCTCTCTCATCACAACAAGCAATCCCAAGTCCTCACCATATTTCTCTTTTTTTCCAGAGAACAATCAAAAGATCACCAGATGACATGGCGTTTCTGGCGCCGGAGACGGCTGGTGGTGGCACTGCTGGCTTTCTTCGGGTTCTTCAACGTGTATGCCTTGAGGGTCAACCTGTCAGTGGCCGTGGTCGCCATGACAGAACCTGTGGAGACCAAGCTGGATAATGGCACTATTGTTTATGTGAGTATCAATTTGTTAACCTTTTTTCGTTTCTCTTAGTGGAAGCGTCATAGCGTGCATTAGGAGAATAGTTAAACAATGACTGGATTGTAATATTAGCCATGCAACAGGTGTGGTAAGAAAGCTTAACGTCCAATTAGCGTCTATTGAGTATGTACCATGATTCGCAGCAGCCATTTCAAAACATCCTGGGCAGTGAAGCTTTATACCAAGTTCAAGGCTTTATGGATAATAACATAAATTCAGAAAACAGAAATTAATTAAGTACTATCTCTGAGTAAAACACGCCTCCCAGCGGTTAGTCAGTTTACTGATTTAATTATATATAAACGCTTCATAATACGCCTACAGACTTACGGAGTATATCCTTATGCTCAATGATGGAAATAATTCTCCTAAGTTGTTACAAAAATATTATCCCAACCGGAATTAAAGCATCCTATACCAAAACTGTAGCGTAGAACAGCCCGATTCAAACTTTATAGCGGCTCAGAACATGGGGTGAATCGCTGCGCAGTAACAAATTCATGGGTCAGCGGGAGTGAGGGGTGAGGTACTGCGCAGCGAGTAGCGTACTTCAGAGCCGCCATAAAGTTTGACACGAGCTATAACTAAAGTCATCTGTTAGTTTCATCCCATTCTGAATCCAGTCAACTGTTTTGTTTTATTGGCTATAAACTAATCACCGATACACGAGGCTTTTAAATACTCGTACGTTTAGTATTTATTACTTCCAGAGAGTCTCATATTATAGAGGAAGCTATTACTTAGTAAAAGGTTATGTCATTTATCTTCCTAATAATGTCGTCTTGAAATGTATTTAATGTATAAGCCTTCTAATGCCTTTCAAAATGAAGCTATTTTGTGACTGAGAAAGAGCTGTATAAGTCATGTTTTGAACCAGTCTGAACAGATTTATGTACTTTGCAGCTGCTCCCTTTTACTATAAAACGACAATTTACAGCTACTACCAAATGTCCTTAGTTCTGTGATATTTATTATCATTTGATGATCGAAAACTCAATAAAACAAGGGCTATCGTGCATGAGTAGCCAGAATACATAATCAGCGTATAATGTTCCCACTGCTGGGACACGGGACTTCTTTCTTCGAGAGGGAGTGGGCTGTAATCCACCACGCGGACCCAGTGCGGGTCGGTAGATGTCACATTTCTTCTAATTTTTGGCTCTAGAACAAGGCCGGTTTCCTCACGATGTTTTCGTTAACCCTTTTGAGAGCAGTGATGATGAAATAATTTACACAAAGTAAAGCGCCTGTCTGGGTTCGAACCTACAACCTAAAACTCGTAAGTCGCGGCGGTCACCAATGGGCCACCACTGCTCTGTTACCAGAATGTTACAGCACTATTATTTTAATGGCGGTCCTGAACGATGCAACCAAACCAATCATAATAAAGCGTAACTAGCTTCGTGTAATCATTGGTAGTTTGAGTTTGTAACACGTTACTTTTGAGTACCGTCATAGAAAATGGGCCTAAATGTGCATATACACGAGCCGCACGCATCAACGTCAGAGGCAACTGGAGCCATCGACACGCGTCGACGGCAGCCGTCAACACCCGTCAACGTACTACTCGTGTATTTGAGCACCGTACTCAAATACACAAGCGATACTTTGTCGACTGCAGCCGCCGACGCTTGCCGCTCGTGTGTCTGAGTAGTGATGTTCAAATCCGCTTTAAACTAAAATCGTGTTATAGACTATAAACTATATTTTTCTAGCGCGTTGTTTTATACGCTATCATTATAACACGTTATTACAAAACTTGGCCGCAGTCTGAACGCGGAGACATTATCATTTTATCTGGCAACACGCTAGTTATCTCGCAACGCGCTGTACACGAAAGAATATAATAATATCTCATGAAGCGTTATAGATCAATGAACTTTCCTTCATACTTTCCAGGCTTAGGACTGTCTATAATAAAATTGATTAAATTTTATTATAAAAGTTTTGTGAGACAATTATTATTTATTATAGACGTATTTACTAAAACTTATTTACAAATCACTATCCACAGTTTCACTTTGTCACACAGTAACATCCTACCTATTTACAATTATTAAAAACGAACACACAATATTTACAATAGCACGACGAATGTATGTACGAAACATGAGAATTATTATATTTACAATTACAGTACTGTAGTACTTATATGTTGCACAGCAACAAAATTATTATTTAGAAAAAAACGTGCGAGGGCCTTGTTTGTTTACAAAACAACGCGTACGTAGTAATAACAGGTACCGCGATCCAACCGGCCGACTGCCGCCCGAGTTCACACGACTTCGCCCGAGTGCCCCGACGCGCTGTGACGCTGTGAGTGAGACTAGCTAGTGAGACTATAAAAGTTATAAAACTATAATGCTATTCCGCTCTAGCCTCGCTGTGTACGTTTAGAATATGAGACGCCTAGTTGAGACGTTATATTTCTAGCGCGTAAGTCAGAGTCGGGACAACAAACGCTAGATGCTATAAATAAATAGCGTGCTATTTTTTGACGCTATACGTTTTATTAACCACCACTATGTCTGAGCACTAACTGCTCGGCGCTAGCATCAAGCGCTGCTATTCTTCCAGTTATATTTAATTTAAAAATCAGGATACAAAACAAAATATGATGTCACTTCTACAACAAATACAACCTTGATTCTTAGACTTAAGTCATTTAAATAAAAAAAAAGTTATAGGGGTCCTAACTATTTTTGCTGCCAATACCTATTATAATTTGCAGAACAATAGGTATCTACTACAACATTTCTATAAAAAGAAAATATTTATCTATGACATTCTCAGTGTCCTTTCCTTTATAAATATGTGGGATGTTATTTATGTAAATTGAAAACAATAGCTTATTATGTTCATTTATTGTAGTAAGAAAAAGAATTACTCCATAACCATGATTGATAGTAGTGCTGGGACTGCCTAGTCTTAAATTCAGGGTAAATGTTAATCAAGTTGGCACACCATGTGTTATAGACATTACATACAACGGCTGCCGTGTCGTCAACAAGCTTCTATAGTGATCCATACAACACTGACAATCGTACACACGGCGAATAAACCGTAGTTTTTCACGGCGAGAAAAACGTGTGTGTACAAAGGTCCTTAGTGTCAGCTCGTATTTATTTATTTATTTATCCATTTAATTCAGGCATCAAGGCCCATAAAAATAGGTACTATAAATACAAACAACATCATACTAAAAAACTAACACTAACATACACGAAGTGTGCGTCGTGTTTCGCTGACTAGTGTCATGTAGCCGGCCACGAAACCGGCGGTACACAACACCCTTCGGCCAGAACTCTTCCTTGAGGAACTTCCCGAGATTATGTGTCGGAACACGCACCACGAACGACTTATAACCTCCTAAACGTCGTATTTCCTTCATTGTTTTCTTTACCAAAGTCCAAGAGTTTTAAAAGCATGGAGACCGTGTTGTAAAATAAATCAGTTGATAAAAATTATCAGAACTTATTTTTCAGATCCCAGAATTCGATTGGAGCTCACAAACCAAGGGCCTGGTATTGAGTTCATTCTTCTACGGGTACCTGATCACGCAGCTACCTGGCGGCTGGCTCGCGGCTAAAATAGGAGGTAACAGGTTCGTTCCGTTTTATAGAACCACTAGCTTTTGCCTGCAGCTTCCGCGTGAAGGTCGGAAATTATCCCATGGGAACGTACTACCGGAATAAAAAGTATCCTATATGTCCTCACCCAGGTCTGCTTGTGTTTTTGTTAAGCGTCAAAAGATAACAGACAGACCAGAGTAATACTTTCGCATTTATAATATTACTAGCAGCACCTCGCGGTTTCACCCGCATAAATGTCGATCCCGTGGGAATATCGGAATAAAAAGTATCCTATGTGTTATTCTGATGTATAAGCTATATTATTACTGTATTGTTTCATCAAAATCCATTCAGTAGTTTTGGCGTGAAAGAGTAACAAACATACATCCAACCATCCTCACAAATTAGTAGGACTATGCATAGAATACAAACGAAGTTATCGTCTGACAGACGGATTGGTTACCGCAGTATATTGTTCTAAGCATAGAAGGGCGCTGGTTCTCAAAATCTTTGAGTCCGCCTCTGTACTCCTTATGTTCATATACAGACATCAATTTATCCCTGACTCTTGTACTAGGGGGTCCTGTGTCACAAGAGCTAGACCTCTCAATTTACAAGTAATACGATAAAGAAGCGCGATAGACAAAAATGAGATACGTTATAGTTATGGTATGCATTAAAAGGTAGGTTATCGGTAAATAAATAAATCGGTATAAAAAATATACTCAAGGTTTGCCAACGTGCAATGGAGCGCAGTATTCTAGGCGTCAAATTGACAGATAATATTCGCAACACCACACTGCGTTTCCAAAACACAGATTACCTACTGACGTTGCTCAAAGCCGCTGAGCCGAAGTGGAACTGGGCTGGCCACGTCTGCCGTATGCCCAATAAGCTGTGGGCCAATATAACCATCACGTGGAACCCTTACACAGGTAGAAGGCGTTGCGGCAGACCCCATAAAGGGTGGCGGGACGAGCTGGACAAAACAAACGACTAGTGGTCCACTTTAGCTCTGGATCGAAAGAGCTGGAAGTTATGGGGAGAGGCCTTTGCCCAGCAGTGGGATGAAACAGGCTAACAGTAACAGTAAATAAATAATCTTAACTTATTTTTTTTTTATCAAAACATAGTTAAGTATAGGAACACTTTTGCCACATTTTATTTCCTTTAGCTATACAATTTGAAAGCTAATTTTAAATTAATTATTTTGTAGGGTATTTGCAATAGGCATCGGCGCGACATCTCTGCTGACGTTATTCACGCCGCCGCTTGCGCACACCAGCACAGCGTTGCTGATAGCCGTAAGAGTTGTTGAAGGACTGTTTGAGGTACGTCTTATATCTGGGTCCCATCGGACTATGAGAGTGATGGAAGAGTGAGTGCACCTGTGTCTAAGCAAGCTCTCGTGCACTATATCTCCCGCGTAGATGGTTAGCTCCGTTAAGATTGCCAGCCATGACCGATATTCCATCTGGAAAGTCAATGTCTTGCAGTAAGATGAAATAGGCTTTAGATTATGATGATGCTGTAAATAGGTACATATCAACCATATTTGTTATGAATACTGCTACACATTCTCAGTACACTGGACCAAACGGCCAAGACGGCCATGGTCGTACCTAGGGGGGGGGGGGGGGGGGCATGGACGAACAATGCCCACTCTAAAAGATTTTAGAGTGGGCATTGTCCGTCAAAGGGGCATTGGGCATTGTCTTTGTTGGGCATAGAAGATTCTTTGCCCATCCTAGAAAAATCGACAGTATTGAAGAGTTACTATCTGTTTAACCGCTTCTCCATAAAGGATCACTTCACTGTCCGTCAGTCTGCCCGTCAGTCAATACCCTTTTTCTCAAGAACGCGTGGAGGTATAAAGTTGAAATTAATATCAAATACGTAAGGAATTCTAAAAAAAACGTGATTTTGGTGGGATTATTTAAGGCGACATTAAGTGACAGCGACCTTGAGCGAATGGGAGGAGCGAGCGTCACGCCCCGCGACCCCGCACCTGCATGCACGTAATTTCGTAGGGTAACCAATACGTTTCAGATGGTGAGGATAATCCTGACTGATTTTTGATCACCATCCATTTTTATTTCAATGTAGTGTTAATAAATAAGGTAATATTTTGATAATAAATTCAATGATCAAACTTTAAAACCTCGAAAAAAAAATCAGCTGTTCCCTACATTTTGACGAGTTATGCGAACATAAATGCAGGGAACAGCTGATGTTTTTTTCACGTTTTCAGGTTTTGTGCTAAAAGTTGTTTGTGTAAAGTTGTTTCGTGTATGAATAGATAGACCGGGTATCTACATATATTTACGTAAGTACTTACCTAATAAAGGTGTCCATACAAGAATAGGAAATACTAATTAAATATAGACATACCTACTTAAAATAATAACAAGATGACAAAAACCTAAAACCTCTTCTGTAAATGATCCAATCACTTCAGAACTGAAACATAATTATAATCTATACTTATAATAAATCTGTAGAGAGGTCAATTCTGTACATGATATATATTTTCAAAATAACTATCAGGGGGTAATTAGTGATCGATACTGATGCCAAAAATGCAATCAGTAAAATTTTTGTCTGTCTGTCTGTCTGGCTGTCTGTCTGTCTGTCTGTCTGTCTGTCTGTCTGTCTGTCTCTATGTTCCTTATAGAAACAAAAACTACTCGACGGATTTTACGAAACTTGGTACAATTATTCTTCATACTTCATGCTCGAACAACTGAGCCACGCCAGTCTTCAAGTCGGACTTACGATGAACATGTCGAAAACAAAGCTGATGACGAACAGCACCGAGCGCAACGTAGAAACTGGGGGTGTGCGGATTGAATATGTCCATGAGTACGTTTACCTCGGCCAAATAGTATCCTTCCAGGCGAGACAGGACAAAGAAGTCGCTCGCCGCACTGAAAACGCCTGGAAGAACTATTGGTCGATGAAACATCTCATGAAAGGACCTCTCCCGCTTTCACTAAAACGAAAGCTCATGGACATGTGCATTCTTCCCACCCTCACCTACGGAGCGCAAACATGGTCTCTCACAAAGCGTCAAAAGTCCGCACTTGGAGTCTGCCAACGGGCTATGGAACGAAGTATACTAGGTGTAAAACTCACAGACCGTATTAAAAACTCTATACTTCGTTCCAAAACACAAATAGCGGACGCTGGCCGCACAGCTGCTGCACTAAAGTGGAACTGGGCTGGCCATATCTGTCGCATGTCGGAGCAGCAATATACGAAAGCCACCACTCAATGAATTCCCAATGGTAAGAAACGACTGCGCGGCAGGCCCAAAAAGAGATGGCGGGATGAGCTGGACTTCTTCTTAAAGGATTGGCCCACAATCGCAGTAGACCGAGAAAAGTGGAAGGAGGGAAGGGAGGCCTTTGCCCTGCAGTGGGACAACACAGGCTTATAATAATAATAATAATAATAACTCCTGGGGGAGGTTATAGTATACTTTTCATCACGCTACAATGAATAGTAGCAGAGCAGTGAAAGGAAATGTTGGGAAAACGGGAGAATTTGCTCCATTTTTTAAGCTTCCGTCGCGTGTGCAGCCTTAATGGTTAAAGCTACATAGAAATCATTTACGACGGAAATGTTCTACATAAAATTATCCAAAAAATATCCCACAACAGCATATGTATATCTTTTATGATTGACTCACAATAACACGTGTAACTCCCGATAGCTTAGCAGTTCGGAGCTTTCTGATTATATTTGTTTACTTTTACGTTTATAATACTCTCACTCATCCCTAATTAGTTTTAGTCGCGACTTTTAGTCATCAAATAGTTTATTTGAATTTCTTTTGTTGTTATTTTATAAAATAGGTATTAGTTGTTTTGGTAGTGTTTAAATATTCGTTCAAATTACAAATCTATACTTATAATAAATCTGTAAAGTGAAAATTCTGTACATTGAAATTATCAAAAAAATTAATGGCAGGGGGTGTTATTAGACCGACACAGAACCCAAAAATGTGATTAAAAAATTTTTTGTCTGTCTGTTTGTTCAGGCATCAGGCAAAAACGACCGGTTCGATTACGATGACACTTGGTATAATTATTCTTTAATATCCTGGGCACCACACCACTGGGTACTTTTTATCCCGGGTAAAAATATACTTACAATAAAAAACAAACTTAATTTTGCGGTCCGATCCCTAGACCCGATTACTGTACCAACCGCAAATAATAAGTTTGTCGTAGTACACGACGAAGATAATAATAATAGGCGAGCGTTCGTTCATATTAGCATTCTATAAATTGTATGTTTTAACTGCTACTTGCAATTCCAAAACGTGCTTTTCAGTGCGACCTTTTTATTCCTTTTAGTTTTTACTAAGTACAGTTTAAGGTAAAGTTATTTAGGTTTATTTTATAAGTCGTTTTTATAAGTAAGTATAGATTTTAATTTTAAAGTATGGGTAGTATATTTGATAGTGTACATAGTGACCGTAGGTTATTTTATAAAACTGTTAGGTAGGATTAGTCATTCGTATAGATATTAGTTTTTAGGGATTTTGCTTATTTATTGAGTTTAGATTAGTTATCATCAGATATAGGTTTATTTAGGTATTTTATTTTCTGTTATTGAGTTTTTTTTATTAGGTAGGTACTTTATTAGGTTTACTTTTATAATCTAATATAAAATTCAAAGTCCTGTGATCCTGTCTGACTGATTATATCAATGCACAGCCTAAACCGCTGGTCATAGAGACATTAAATTTGGAGTGTGTTCTGTGTGAAGTATATAAAGGTATCCACTAAGAAAGGGTTTTTCGAAATTCCACTCCTAAGAGGGTGAATGGGGGGAGGGTGAAATTTCACGCGGACGAAGTCGCGGGCAGTAGGTAGTGATAAATAAAACAAAAAAGCCTAGAAGTGATTTTTTATTTATCCGTTGCAAAAACAGTGAAAGGAATTTGTGTGACTCCCTTTGCGCGTCTAGACACTTACGCGACTGACATTTCCGCGAAAGACATTTGCGCGACTACACTTCCGCGAAAGATGCTTGCGCGACATTTATACTAATTTATTTCAATAATTATGAATTTATGTAAAGGATATTGGACAAAATCCGAGAAATTAAATCCCATAGACGTAACATTACGCCTGTATTCTCTAAAGGGTAGGGCAGAGGTGTATACTAAGGTTGTATATTACACCCATTTCATACTTTACGATAACGTTCATAATACGTCGTTTAAATTGTAGAAAGTTATATTATGCGGTCACATACGTTCGTCCCAAGAGCAGGGGAGATCGAAATCAAAATCCAAGATGGCGGCTGCAAAATTTTACATAATAAGCGTCATCCATCTTGGATTTTAAATTAGACCTCATTTTCAGCATCAGGGCCCCCGAAAACTATGGACACAACACCCATGACGTATATTTTGTAAAATTTCGCAGCCGCCATCTTGGATTTTGACTTTGACCTCATTTTCGTCATTAGCGCCCCCGAAAACCATGAAAACGACACCCATAACGCATATTTTGTAAAATTTCGCAGCCGCCATCTTGGATTTTGACTTTGACCTCATTTTCGTCATTAGCGCCCCCGAAAACCATGAAAACGACACCCATGACGCATATTTTGTAAAATTTCGCAGCCGCCATCTTGGATTTTGACTTTGACCTCATTTTCGTCATTAGCGCCCCCGAAAACCATGAAAACGTCAGTCGTGCAACAGTCTAGTCGTGGATACGTCCAGTCGCGCACGTGTTTAGTCTCGCAAAAGTCAATTCGCGGATATGTCTAGTCGCGCAAAAGGAGCCGCGTAAGTTTCTTTCGCGCAAATGTACCAGATCCCCCTGTTTGTGAGCTATTGTGAAAATACGAATAATTAATTAGGTATATGCATTTACTTGTCAGCAATTATGTCCTCATTTTCATTTTCAATATGCGGAGTTGCCTTTTTCTCCTGTTCTATACAGCCAGAGCTACAAAATAAATGGATTAAAATATAGGTTAATATCGGCATCGGCATGGAAGTATAGGCATGGGTGAAAGTAGGAAGATAGTTGTGCACGACATAGGTACTGTAAGTCTACAACAGACGCAAAAGTGCAGTCGAAGTCGTACTAAATTTACATACCAAGAATAATTACCCCACAACTATGTCAATAATAGCATTCAAGTATTTTTTGAAACTCTGATCCGGACTGTCCCTACAAGGATGCGGTATGGTTATACTACATTACAATAATTGCCTCGTATCTGCATTACGACTTGAGAATCTTCGTTATTTTGTATTCTCCTGAAACAGAAATAAAACAATTATTATTTAGTAAAATAAAAGTATATTTACTACAATTGAATATTTTTTTTTTTTTTTTTTATTTAGGTACACTAATTTAATCTTTCGATAGAGATAAATGATAATTTTATTTCGATTAAAATACGTTACTTACCTCAATAATCTATATTTTGCCAATATAAGGCGTTTCTTTTTTAGTAATTTGGAATTAGCAGCCATTTTCAGCACGAAAATCAAAAGCGATTAAAATTATGTTCTGATTGCTCCGAGCGTTAGCGTCTACCCGTGACAGTGGTCAGCGATGCACTGCCGCCCGTCGCCCGCAAGAGTCCCCGCTTCAACGCGCACCAAGTTTATTCGAAAAAAGAACCCACGTTGATTTATCAAACACCAAACAAATAAAAACCGTATACTAAAATACGGGGAATTAAATTGTCTTTTATATGGTGAAAGTTTTATGAAAATACACCCGATAGTGTTTGCGTAATTATCGTTTTTATGTCCGCGGTAGACAATACTTTACAAATTAATTACACTATGTTTAAAAAATATAATTGCAAATATTCACATATCAAATTACGAAGCAAATGGTCTAGTATAACATTTATTTTTTTCAAAGAAATCAGTCCGGTCGATTAGACGTGATGTTGAATTTAAAATCATTAGAAGTCGTATATCTGCGCCTTAAGTATTACTAGAAGTTATATAAGATCTCTCAATAAATTACTGTGGTTAGTTCAGCTGGAAGGCTGCCCGCCCTAGACAAAGCTAGCCTGTGAAGACGGCCTGTGTATTGCATTGTTTGTGTTATACAAAATATCAGAACTAGGATCCAAAATAGATCAATCATATTTCTAGGAATGAAAAAGAACCGTTATATCAACTTCGCAAACAGTTCTCTCATCCAGTTTTCTTATGACTGATTTCTCACACACCATTCTCCCCCAGGGCGTAACCTACCCATGCATCCACGCAGTATGGTCTCGCTGGGCGCCTGCCCAAGAGCGTGCCCGACTAGCTACATTCGCGTTCAGCGGCAGCTACGCCGGCACTGTGGTCTCCATGCCTATATGCTCGTTACTAGCACATTATACTGGCTGGCCAGGAATCTTCTATGTTTTTGGTAAGTCAACGTCCCCAGATAACATAGCTGTAGCGACATCTTTACGGCACACAGCTACATACAAAATATGTAGTAGACAGCCAGGGTACAGCCCGATTTTAACTTTATAGCGCCTCGGAACGGAACATGAGGCGAGTCGCTGCGCAGTAACAAATTCACGTGTCAGTGGGGGTGAGGTACTGCGCAGCGAGTAGCGCACTTTAGAGCCGCCCTAAAGTTTGAATCGGTCGGTACTACAAGTTTCAGTGCTTTGATTTGATTATTTGAATATTTAAACTTTAAAAGATGTTTTTCATTTGAAAATAAATTGAGATTTATTTAATAACCTTCAATTACAATTTAATAATGTTATGCAAATAAATTTTCATTGGAAAAAGTTCTTCTAAATACAAATCAATCTATCTAAAAATAATCTATCTTTGTTGAGTGATTGCGTAAGAATTTAACCTGACAAGGATTGATTGTTTACACTTTCATCTTATACTTTTGGAACAAACCATTTAGACACAATAAACATCTGATTATATCTAATCGGGGCATAAAAAACATGGTATTGAATTTTATTTATTTCTATTACAGGCCTCTCAGGTTTGGTGTGGACAACAATATGGTGGCTTGTCGTGAAAGAATCACCTGAAAAGGATCCGCACATAACACCGGCTGAACTGAAGTACATACAGGTAAACTAACAAGTAGAATAAATACACAAATAGGTACCATCGCGGACAGTGGTGGTCGACCACTTTTTACCCTTATGCCCTTGGGAATAAGGTTGAAAAATGGTCCACCGCCAGTGTCCGCGATGGTACATACAGAGCGTGAACATAAACATAACATCATGTAAGTAAGTAGTCTCCACCCTCAGTGTACGCAATTCCAAACAATAGGGTCGCCCTCTTTCTATTGCATAAGACAACTTAAGTAAAAGAAAAATAACTCTAAACCCTACACAATTAAAGTTCAGTTTACGCTACAACTTCAAACATTTTTATAACTTTTTCAATAGTGCTAGTCGCTCTGAAATTAACTTAATTGTCATTAAAATAAAGTTAATTATTTGTTTAACTTGAAATAATATTAAATTAAAACATAATTTGGCGGCACGGTTGGCGCAGTGGTTGAGCGATTGACTGCTGCGCAGCATGTCGTGGGTTCGATTCCCGCACGGAACCAAATATTTGTACGACCTACAAGTATTTGTTCCGGGTCTGGGTGTTTTATCTATAATATGTATGTATTTACAAAAAAAAAAAGTATATAAGTAGTTTATCAGCCATCTCGTTACCATAACACAAGCATTAGGTTGCTTAGCTTGGGACTATAATTATGGCGTTGTGTGAAATGTCCAAGGATATTATTATTATTATTATTATTTATTTTCTTTTTTATATCTCGGGACCATTGAGTCCCGGTCCTTTGGAAGGCGTACGAGGGGCCGAAGCCAACTCGCAGAGGCCCTTTAGGAAATTTTAATGAAATGTGACACCAACCGACGATTATCCCTGTGTGCACTATGCAAGTGCACCCAAGGACAACCCCCGGTTGGTGTAGGACTATTGCAGCATATGGAAAAATAAAAAGTTGGACTATGGGTTTGGGTGGCTAAAGTGGACTGGTTGCCAAGAACTATGGAAGAACTATGACCCCTGCCTGATCAATGTTTAATATATACACGGATAAAATAGCAGGGGGTGACTTGCACACTCAATAATGGGCCCCCGGAAACGGTCGCTAGCACATAGTGACGTAGCGACAAGGGGGCAACATGTCCTGAGGTGCTTATGAGAAGTGGAGAGGTATTCCACGGCTATCAGGACAATCCCGTAAGTACGGTCAAGATCCCTACCAGCATCTTACTGGAATACTTCCTTCCTCCGAGCACGTTTGCTCTTGCGAATCTCCACTCAAGCCAGCCAATAAAGGCAAGAATGAGGTGGGAGCTCTGTTCCTCGTCATTGTTCACTCCAGCCGGCCAATAAAGGCAAGCCAGAGATGAGGTACAAGACTTCTCCCGGGAGATAGGGTCCGTGGGGTCGCTACTGCCCAACAGCTCGCCACATGCTGCCCTGCGGATTTCTGTATCTCTCTTGGTCTGGCTCCTCACCTTAGACCCGTTCCGGCAAAGTAAACTTTTCCGGCACGGGCCTAGAGTTCGGAGCGCGCAAGCCCCACCACGACGTCAACGTAGAGATACGGCGATGGGGTTTATTATTATTATTATTAATTTTGAATAGAGTTTAGTCAATGTAATGTGGAAGGTGTGATATAATGTTATCGAAGAAATCAAATAATATTTACGGATGAAAAATCAGGATTATTAATATAATTTTATCTGACAACCACGAACAGCTCGTGGCTAAATAATAACAGCCGCAAGGGCCGATCGAAGATTAAGCTATGCTTCGCGGTCGGTTGGTAGATAGGTGACCGTCTTATATATTTCAAGGCCCTCCCGCGCCGTGCCTCGAAAAAGCACGTTAAGCCCCATCGCGGCTGTCATTCATAGTAGTTTGACAGTCAGTCAGAAGCCCAAGAGTCTGACGTCCAGTCTTACCAAGGGTGTCTTGTTACCCAGTAACTGGGGTGTGGAGGTCAGATATTCACTCGCTCCATGTAAAATACTGGTATTTAGCTGCATCCGGTCAGACTGGAAACCGACCCCAACATAGTTGGGAAAATAATCTGAAAAACTTTACGGAGTACAAAATAATGTCTATCTTCTCCCATTTACCAGGACTCTCGAGGCACTCAAGCGGTGGAGGGCTCCAAGATACGACACCCGTGGAAGGCGATGCTGACGTCACCGCCAGTGTGGGCCATCGTCATGGCCCACTTCAGTGAGAACTGGGGATTCTACACGTTGTTGACTTTCTTGCCTACTTTTATGCAAGGTATGATGTTTTTACAGTATTTGTTATGACATAGACAATAACCAACCTATTGCAGGGTGTGTCTTAGTGCAGTACTGCGACGACTGCCCCCCTCACCTCCCCTCTCGGCCTCTTTTTACACAGAGAAGAGCATTGATCACCACGGTACGCTTGCTCAAAACGGGTTGGCGATTTCAGACGTATATAAAATTAAAGTACAAGTTTCTTCAAGATGCTTTCCTTCACTGATGTCAGTAATATTCAAGATAAAGTTTATCTTTATTAGTTTATCTGATAAACTCAAAAAGTACCTAAGGATTGAAAAAGTACAATTATTTTAATAGTAGACCAAACATTTGGCCATATATTTGTCGCATCGACAAACAGACCGTAGTAAACACTTTAACTGTCTGTTAATATTAACTACTAACAATACAAATTGTCACAAAGGAAAAAGAAACGCAGAAAATTTGAAAGGAAAAAATCTCCGTTTTAAATATGTTATCCTGGTATACTGCGATAAATTAGTTCAATGCAGTAGCGGCGCGCAATGCATCTTGCAAGATTCCGCACTCGTTGCGCATGATTCACAATGGTTGACCATTCTAGTTAGACTTTCTAATTTAAAGTTTCACCGTCGACATCACACCAGCCAAAAAAATCTTAGATAAAAATCATAGCCTTCCTTTTAGGATCGTTGTACGCTACAGTGCTTAAAGTATATTATGTTGACGCTCGAA
This sequence comes from Gortyna flavago, assembly GCA_963669345.1. Lineage (NCBI taxonomy): Eukaryota > Metazoa > Arthropoda > Insecta > Lepidoptera > Noctuidae > Gortyna > Gortyna flavago. The sequence goes on along the minus strand of OY770131.1, from coordinate 15,137,203 downwards.
TGACGTTGACAGGGTATTGGTAAACATTTATGAAATTCTTTAGCGAAATGTATTGAAAAAAACAAGATGGCGGGAGGCGTTAGTTTGGCCACGCGCCAGAAGACCGGTTGTACACCTATGCAATAAGTAACATTACACCCATTAGGTTATTAAAGTTAAAAGCAAAATACAATTACCAAAACAATTATTTTTAAAGCTAACTTTTATTATTAAGGAAATCGTGATGACGCCATCATTACTTTATGCATTTAAAATTGAGTCTTATTTCCTTAAATTAAGGTTTAATTTTCTTTGGCTCAATCGGCCGTCATAATGGCACTAGGTATACATTTTTTTTTTTAAGATATAATAAGTTACTGAAATCGATTCAGTAGTCATTTGTGAACAAAGTACTTTCAGGACTTGCGTTTATTCTCTTACACCTTGTATATAAAGCTAATAATCATATTAGATCCTCCGATGAAAAACCATGTTTCCCAGGAATTGCCATAAATATTAACATAAGTCCACTTATTTTCCAGACGTATTCAAATTCGAAACATCACAAACAGGCTGGTTATCAGCTGTACCCTACCTAGCGATGGCGATAGTGCTACAGGTGGCGGGACACATCGCCGACTGGATGCTCCGACGCGGCGTCATGTCCAGGACGAACATCAGGAAGCTGTTCAACTGCGGAGCTTTTCTGTCACAGGTCACTATTTACCTAAATTATATTATTTAAAACAAACGACCACACACATTGTTATTTAGGTTTAAATCTCAGATGAGGATTTCAGTCATATCATCATCTGCCTAGCCTTTTCCCAACTATGTTGGGGTCGGCTTCCAGTCTAACCTTATGCAGCTGAATACCAGTATTTTAAATGGAGCGACTGCTGACCTCCACAACCCAGTTACTGGGTAATACGATACCCCTTGGAAGTCATATAATTATGACTGTCAATTCACGTGTGAAAACTAAACGCAGAAACAATTCCTTGTTCACACAATACATAGATAACCTTTGTGAGAACACGAATTTTTTACGTATTGTTAATGAATGACAAAAGACCGCGACAGCCGACAGCTGTGACCAGTTTTGTTAATTATATCCTACTATAATAATATAATATAATAATATTATAAATGCGAAAGTGAGGATGGATGGATGTTTGTTACTATTTCACGTAAAAACTACTGAACGGATTTTGATTAAACTTTACAGTAATATAACTTTACATCAGAATAACACTTAAGATACTTTTTAACCCGATATTCCCGCGGGATCGACACTTATGCGGATGAAACCGCGGGGCGCTGCTAGTCTAACTAATAAAATTATTCAAACAATTTCAGACGGTGTTCATGGTAGCGGCGGCGTATTCTACAACAGTGACGGGGTGTGTGGTGTTCCTTACAATTGCCGTCGGACTTGGAGGATTCGCCTGGTCGGGATTCAGGTAAAGAAAATTTATTTTAGTACAGATATATAGAAGATAGAAAGAATACTCTTTATTATGCACACCATATAAATTACAGACATAAATATAGAAACTGTACAAAGGGTGACACAATGGGCGGTCTTATCGCTAAGAGCGATCTTTTAAAGACAACCCTAACAGTTGTGCAGTAAAAGTGTACCTCCACACAGCAATGTAAATCAATCAACTCAGCCTATTGCAGTCCACTGCTGGACACACGATTTTCCAAGACTGGGCCAAAACGCCTTCAGCATCCACTCCGTCCCAGCCACCTTACACCTTTAGGTCACACACAATGTGCACACATCGCTGTATCGTTACTACATAATAGTTATATTCTACTGCATAATTGGGACCTCACGACCTCATGAACAGTGGTACACAGACTTTTGATCCCAACATTTTACTTTAAAATTTCGTACAGGCCAGCGCCATGTAAACGAACTGTTAGCCTACAACTCAAGTTGCAGTGTAAACGAAGGCAGGGATCAATCTCTTTATATGGCTTACAGATAAATAATCAAAATGTGGTTGTTGTTTTTTTATTTCTCTAAATAAATAACCCTAATGCAGTACACTTTTAACTCACTTTAAAAAACATGTGAAAAATACTAGTGGTCTTTAGCCTTGTGTACATATAATAACTTTTCAATACCAAAACATTTTCAGTGTAAACCACTTGGATATAGCGCCACCCCACGCCAGCGTGCTGATGGGCCTGTCTAACACCGTCGCGACTCTACCCGGCATCATAAGCCCGCCGCTAGCTGGCTCTATAGTTACTGATAAGGTATGTGATAATCTACTAAAGTAAAACGAAAGTTACAAAACTTTTAAGTTTTGTAATAAAAGAGAATCGATAAGAAGGATGAAACAACCAGAAAGAATATTAAAAGTATTGCAAACATAAAAATCCTGATAAACTTCCACCAAAGTTTATACATATACCTGAGAATAAATGTTGAATTTTTGACAGTTTTTCCATACTAAAACTGTCAGACGTCAATTTTATTCCACGGATAAAAAAATATGAACCTGGTGAAATCAGCCCTAAATCATATTCAGTAGCGTCCCTTAAAAAATCATTTATTTTACAGCTGTTAGGCAGCTGTAAAATAAATGAACTGATAAAATCGTTTTCAGTAGGTACTACTTTACATCATTTCGAGGTTGCCACTACTGACAACCCTAATTCTTAATTGTGGCAACATAATATCCTTCCTCACTATATTAAAACCTTATTCCTCTTCGTTTCAGAGCGCAGAACAATGGCGCGTCGTGTTCTTCATCTCGAGCGCCATCTACCTACTAGGCGCCATAGTCTACGGACTCTTCTGTTCAGCGGAACTTCAACCCTGGGTCGTTGAACTCGACACCGACGCCAGTTTCGACACAGATGGCGCCTCCGTCACTACGGCCAGAGGATATGATAATAAAGGCTTGGATCAGAACTCGGAAATGTAAATAATGTGATACTTAGATGAAATTTTAAATATGAGCTGAAATGTGATTGTATAACTAAACGTTGTATGAATGTTGTTTTGTTGTTGAATGTTTTTGAAGTTGGACTTGGACATTTTTAAGTGTGATTCATATAGAGGCGAATTTCTGATCTGCAGTTTGGGTAATAATGATATTTCTAAAGTCCTATCAAATGTATGGGCTACTGTAATATACAGTCGTGCCCATGTATTTGATAGGATACGGTGGAGATTTAGTCACCTACAACCGTCAATTATACCCTAAACGCGCCTAATTCGCCTCCCTTCAATACTTTGGTACAAGCGTTCAAACCTTATCTTTTTCACTGTACCATCTTCTTTGTGTGCGTCGCGCCTAAGCTGACGATATTTTTTGGTGACACTATTCTCACTCAGTTGGTTATGCTAAAGACTTGATTAGTAACGACTCTGAACACACAATTTTAGTAGTAATATAAATATTCTCCCACTGCAGTCAAAGACGTCGTCACGTACGGAGAGACCACAAATGTTCTAAATGTGTTCAGGAAAAAATGTTCAGTGTTTACACATTTGTATGATTAATTGTATAGTAATAGATTATTTTAAACTCAGTTTAGTTTTAAGACATATTTTTAAGTTTTTTTTGGCCCTTTTTGATGAGGGTAATCACATCATAAAGGGCTGTTAATGAAAATGTATAATTCATGTATATTATTGCTGATCCTTTTATTTTTAAAGCTTTAATGTTGTATAAATCCGTCCGTGTAAATTCATTAAATTTTTAAATGTTAATTAATTTGAGTGCAAGAATCTTATTATATCCTCTTTGGTGTAGACATTTAAAAGTGATAAGAATTTTATTGTTTATGATACCCGTAATACATTAAGTGATGTGTATACTTTGTAACCTCGCATAAATGGATGTTATATATTAGTATTTTTTTATAATTTTAAAAGCTTCTTCAACCATTATTACGACCCCGTGAAGATATGAAATTGACGTAAACTATGATCTAAAAATGTATGAAGTTGACTAATCCATTCTGTAATTGTGTCGTTTATTTTGTCTCCTAAATTGCAAATAATGATTTTGTTTATCTGAATGACAATTAAATTCAATGAAAAAAAAATATAAATCTAATCGCCTTTTAATTTTTTTTTCTATTTGTCATTAATATAAGTGTGCAAGTTACGTGCGCACAAATATAAGTTTAATAGGCTTTCGCATAAGTTTTAAAATTGCAATGATTGACGTGCTAAATATATTTATCGACTTTCCTATGACAGGGTTCAATGTTTCCATCATGTATCTCAAAGATCTGCTTGTATGTATTAAATTGATTGTGATAATTTTAGTTTTAAGTTTAAACAGCGTATTTATAAAATCATACAATGTGTTCTGACTTATAAACTCTGTTGTAGTTTCTGACGTTGTAAGAAACACTTTTAATATAAACATTACTTAACGTTCAGTAATAATTAACGTCTGCACATAATGTTTTTGACGTTAAAACGTTTCTTAACTTTAAGTAACGTTTATAAATAAACCTGCTGGTATCTTAATCTTGCATTTGTATACAGAAGCCGTTGATTTAGTGTCCATATTTTTTTAGAATTGCATCCGATAAGGCGGTGATTCTACCTGTAATACTGAATAACATTCCCATATCCAATTACATAATGATGAGTCATATAGGAGCTCAATATGAGGGGTCACCTACCTCTTGCCGGATACGAGTGACAAAATCAAAATTTAATAAAATCAGTAGCCTGTCTAACAAAATGGACGTCTCTTGTGTATTAGTAGCACAAACTGGATGCCAAGGAGGTTTCCTATTTTGTTTAAAAAGTATAAAATCCTCCTACATTTTGATTATAAATATTGATATCGTGCCAATCTAATTTCAACCATATAATCATGTAGTTAGATACTTTATTAGTTTTAGAGATTACTCAAACGTTTTAGTGTGTAATATCGCTTTGAATGTTACCGAATGCTGATGCTGTATGTAGGTACTGATTAAGGATATAATTATTTTGTATGTGTTGTGTATTTGAGAACATATTATAATTATTGAATTTAATTCTGTTTTTTTTTTACAATTTATTTACTTAATTCCTTTTTATGTGTAAATGAGAAACTTGTGCCAAGCCTGTACGGTAAGCCTGTAAATAAACCATGGCTTATAGAAACAAGTATTTTTAAAAAAAACTATGGTAGGTACAGCCCAATTCAAACTTTATGGCAGCGCTGAAGTGCTCTATTCGCTGCGCAATACTCACCCCTCACCCCCGCTGACAAGTGAATTTTTTACTGCTCAGCGACTATCCTCATGTTCCGAGGCGCCATAAAGTTTGAATCGGCCTGTAATATAGTTTTGCCTCGGCTTCTCTCATCTCATCATCCTCTTAACTTATTCCAGTTTTAGTGGTCAACGTAGACGTAGCATGTCTTCCTTCTAAACATGTCTGCCATATCAGAGGGGCAATTGGCAAGTCTCGTAATTTTAAGAACGTTCACTGTCTGATCTCAGTCTCAATCTGTCAAAAATACTTCTAATTTCCCTATATTTTTGACAAGTTCTCCTCCATCATCATTCATCTATTGTTTCTGTGTCCTCTATTCTTGGCTCCCCCTAGATAATAGTTTATCGACTTGCTTCTATCGACTGATAAGTTGTCTTTATTTACAATACTTTTATGGATTTTGTTTGTGTAATCTGAGATAATAATGGAAATAATAATTGCTGTAATCAGCGGGGAACCCCGGATTTCAAAAAAATTGAGAGCACTTAATTGGTATTAGCGCCATCTATTGAAATATAACTGTATCTTTGTACAAATTAGCTTCCAATAAAAGCAATAATTTGTAATTTACGTTATTACGGCTTAAATGTTAAAACATTAGTTTAAAAAAAATCAGTAAAACTTTTACACCAAGGAATTATTGATAAAAATTATAATCGGAACTCGGTAAGCATTTATTTATTCTTCGATGCTCATATATCAAATTAATTAAGCCTTATTAATCACAAAATAATTATTGTCTATGAGATTTACATCAATCCCAGCTAATAATTAAATAGAGCTTTAGTAGTTAAAAATTGTTTTCGCTTCAAGCTTAAAAAACTTTAACAAAACAAAATAATGTATTACCCTTTGTATTTACTCCGTAATTACCTATCACATAAGATTATATCATTTTAATTAAAAATCCATTCCAATCCAGTTAATAAAGTCTAGGTACATACTTCATTTGTTTAGAATAAGTAAAAACGTATTTATCGGAACTCTCGTTCCAAAGTACCTACCTACCTCTTTCACCTTACAGGCGACGAGTACTCAAGTTTATGTCTCTTTACCTTGCAAATAGCATTAAAGCAAATAAATAATTATAAACTATGCCATATTACAGCAGATTATATATAATATATTAATACATATATGCATTTATTACTAAAAGAAGTACTTCTCAACTATTTTTTAATAAACGTTCACGAAAAGAGCGGCAAATTCAAATCGTTTGTTACGTCACAACCGCCGCACGATGTTTGTCGGTGGCGTGTCGGCAAAACTATAAAAGAAGCCGCCACTTTGATTTGCCGCTTTTTCGTCGAACGGACTTTAGTTGGATTAAAACACGCGTTGGATCAGTTGATTGTTCTTGATTTTCTAATTTTTAATAAGTAAAATGTCTGAGGAAGGCAAGTGTATGACGCGGAAACTCCTCGACCTGATGCAGGAGACGGGGTACCCGCTGGTGCAGCACAACGGCCAGAGAAGGTTCGGTCCGCCTCCAAACTGGACGGGCCCTCCGCCCCAGAAAGGCTGCGAAGTCTTCATCGGCAAGCTTCCCAGAGAGATCTTCGAAGATGAACTGGTTCCAGTGTTCTCGAGGGTGGGTAAGATCTACGAAATGCGTCTGATGATGGATTTTTCTGGCTCCAACCGTGGCTACGCCTTCGTAACTTACACTACGAAGTCTGATGCCTCCAGGGCTGTGAAGGAGCTGAACGGCATCGACATCAGACCGCGTCGACACATTGGCGTAGTAAAGTCTGTAGATAACTGTCGCCTGTTCGTCGGCAATATCCCGAAGACTAAGACTAAGGAGGAAGTGTTGGTGGAGCTGTCGAAGCGCGTGGGTGGGATTGTGGACCTGATCCTGTACAAGAACTGTTACGACAAGAACTTGAACCGGGGCTTCGCGTTTGTGGAGTTTTCTTCTCACCGGGCGGCGGCCATGGCACGGCGAGAGCTTGTCCCTGGCTGCGTCAAGATATGGGACCAGGATGTGATGGTGGACTGGGCTGAACCTGAGCCCGATATTGACGATGAGCAGATGCAAAGGGTGAGCAGATTCTAATATGTTGCGCAGCGTATTATTACACATGTACAGTTTATGAGATCCTATTTGTTTATTTATTTATCAAGCATGCGAGTTACTAGCAATAGCAGCCATTTGTTTTACATTTAAGTACTTACCTATTGGTCCATCTAAAAGAGGTTTTATTTTTATTGCGAATTTGTCTTTATAATTGCGAATTAGTTGTTTAAATAACTGCTATTGCCAATTTTGTTTAATGTCTTCCTTTACACTGTTTATTCCATACCAATTGTATCTTAAGCTCTGCAAGCCTTGGCAATTGTTTAGTTAGTGTCCTATTATAGAGGGATTGTTTATTTAAGTACTGATACAAATATGAGCCATGACACCTGCTATGGATTTAGTTACTTATCTTAACATTTTAATTAATGAAACCTGCATCTTCTTGCAGGTAAAGGTGCTCTATGTTAGGAACTTCCAAATCAAGACCACACCTGAAACCATCCAGACCATATTTGAAGCAGCCATCAGCAATCAAATTGAGCGTGTCAAAAAGATCTATGACTATGCATTCATCCATTTCTACCAACGTGAGCATGCAGAGTTGGCCATGATGAAGTTGCAGAATGCTGAAATTGATGGAAGCAATGTGGAGATACGATGGGCAAAACCAGTTGTTCGTGAAATTTATCGCATTCAAAAGATGAACAGAGGCAATGCAAAATTCAACCATAGTTTATCCCTGTCCCAAACCCTCTTACTTCACAAGCAACAGTTGGAGAAGAAGGAATACATATCTTCTAAAGAAGATGAAGGTATTGGTTCAGTGGGTGCAGACAACTCTTCTAATGGGTCACCATCTTCTGCTAGCTGCCAATACATGTCTAAAGAACAGTACTTATTGGCTCCAGCTAAGCTTGATTCAATGTGCAAGAGGTGAGCTAATTTTGCAACTATTTTTTTTAACCTACACTTGAGTTTTGTTGTAAAATTTAGTGTGCTAACCTGATATGGATGCCTAAGACCACCCGTTGACTACTATTTTTACCATAGTTTTATTGCCATTCTATTAACTTTGGTTTGCTAAAAAAATTTTTTTTATTTTTTTCTAGATACATGTGGGCACCTCCAGTGTACAACTACCAGAAATATATTGACCCTACAAGCACTGAGATATGGGTAGGAAAAGTTGAACTGCCTCACATTGGTATGCCTCTTGTGAGTGTACCTCGAAGACTTGGACCCTTGGCAACAAGACCCTGCCTTACCATGCAACAGGCCCACATCGAGGCTGCTGAAAGTGCATTGCAAGTTATTAAGGTATGTAGACATTTTTTGTACTACCTATTGTATGTAGTACACACAGCTACATAATTACATGCTAAACATTTCCAATATAAGCTGACCACTGCATTGTTTCAGCTTGCCGTACATTAAGAGGTTAGCTTGTACTGGAAATGTATAGCTAATCTGCATTCACGATTTATTAGCCATAGCATCACTTTGAAACATAGCTTGACCCTAAGATGACAGACTGACCGAATAGACTAACTGTTTAAATTTTTTTTGTATGAAATTATTCTTTTTTCATTAATTGAAAAACGAACTGGTTTTGTTTCATTTTTGAGTTTCTCAAATTGTTAGTCTTCCGAAACTAAAACTTATTTTTCACTTCGTTGTTGCTACTTCTGAGCCATGAGGTCCTGGATTCGATGCCCGGGTTGGGCAAAGTATTTTTGGGTTTGCCATCTGGAATTTCTCAGTAGCAGTTCAGTGCTGCCAGAAGTGTCTGGTTGATGGCAATAGGATGTGTGGGTGTACTATTAAGTGAAAACCTAGTTATTATACAATCCATTCTAAAACGTTTGAATATTAACTGCCCAATATTCCTTACTAGGATACTTGGTTACCATGAAATGCTTTCATGGCAATAGGCTCATACCAAACTATTGTGTGATGTCCATTATAGTTATTTACTTCTTTCAACTTTCAATGTAATTGATTTCAGATGCTGAAAGCAGACCTCATACAGCAGTCCATGCCACCACCGCCGCTTACACCGGTCTACCCTACAATCATGTCACCGATGCAGAGCTGCTTCAATCTACCGTACGACTACATGACCCCTCAAACGGCCATATACCAACCTAGGCCAATGCCTGTCACCATGCCCCTCTGGAGAAACGTCTGATTTCCAAATTGAAAATAGTATTTAGGTATTGATTTTCCGAATTCTAAGCTCTATTCCTAAGTGAATAAGGTGAGAATTCTTTTGTACCTTCTGTTGTGCTCATGAAATCTTGACGACAATCTGATGGTTGTTTAGTTGGGATTTCTTGAACATTTCAAAGTTTTTTTCTTGGCGAAAAAGTATTTTAGGTTAAGGGACTTTGTTATATTCCTCATATTTGTGACTTTGTTTTGACTGAGTTTAGTATGTTTTTGACCTGTATAAATCGGACGCGCAATCGCAGTAGATTTCTTTGACGACAGAAGTTTCAGATGTTTGTTTTTGATTTTTGTCTTTTTTTAATTCAAAATGTAAGTAATTTTTTGTATGTATTTGTTAAATTTATCATAGATGTTTAATTAGGAGTAGGTGTCTAAATTGAGACTTGTATTAATAGTTTCAAATTGGATTTTAAACTAATGAGTCGCAGTTTAGGGACTTGCCAAGTTTGATTCTCCAGCAGGTAGGTACCTATCGTTCATTTTCGATAGTTTTATAGAGGCTATATTTACGACTGTAAAGCTGCCTATTCAGTGCTTCCTTGTGCTTATATTCTATTATATTCAGAGTGAATGCACTGCTTTGACGTTTATTTTGTTTGCTATCGACTTCTATGTATTTTGTAGAATAAATAAATATGTGAAACATACTATGCTTTTCATTAATGAATTTCCTGTTTAGGATGCTAAAATCTAGATAATGTAGGTAGCTAATTTTGCTATGATTAGGGAAATAGTGACTTAGGTATGTACAGTCAACAAAAGAGAAGTACCTATGCAGGATCGTCGAATATAGTTTGAAGTTTAGTAAGAAACCGATGGATGTTGTAGACTGAAATTTAATTTGATAAATGAGCTGTTTGTTTTCTCTTAATAAAATAAAATTTTATTCGAGAAAATCCATCTGTTTCTTAGTAAACTTCAACATTATCCGACGATCCTGCATAGGTACTTATCTTTTGTTGACTGTACATAAATAAATTCACGCCTTTTAAATAGAATAGGTAGATATCCTACTAGCTACCCGCGGCATCACGGGAACTTGTTCCTAACGGTCAAATTTACAATCACTTTCGAATTTATAAATATTCGTTATGGATTTGTCCAATTGAGTTATTAGACCTTTTGCGACCATTTAGTGGCAAATATTTTAACTCTCGCTTAGAGACAGGTAGAAACCGCTTGCGCCTATTTCATATTTTGTCTTATCATTAGAGGGCGATTTTCTAAATAAAAATCTTTGTTATTGTAACATATTTTTTGTTATACAAGTAGGTAGGTATGTATTTGTAAACATCTTTACAAACCTAATAACTTGAACAAGTGAAAGGAAGACTTCTTACTGCTCCCCCTAGTAGTGGAACACTCGTTCGAATCGTTCATCTCTGGGCATTCGCATCGCGCTATACACGGTGCCTTTTCCTCTATTCTGAAAAATCCGTCCTTGCAAACACATCCCAGATTGCATGGCTTGTCGCTGTCGCAGACCGATGGACTCACGATTGAAGAGCAGGTTTCGTTCGAGCAAAAAGCCCTTTTGCAATGCGTAAGTTCTTCATTTTGGCTGCATTTGGGCTGTGCTGAAAAACAAAGGCTGGCAGCGGTTAGGCATTCGTCGGGTTTTTTTTTCTCTGGTTGGTTACACTATTATAAATTACGTAGGTAGGTACTACTCGGGTATTTTCACGTAAAAAGAAAGCTGAGCGACAGTCGAGAAGGGGTGTATCTCACGGGTACAGTCGAGTCGTGTTCAAAAGTTCCTACTCTAGGCTATTGTTTTATAATAATATAAGTCTATTGTTTTATTGTAGAATCATAATATATTAGTTACCTACTTTACTAGCGTCGCGCTCCCTTTATACCTACCAACCAAATTGATAGTTAAATCGATCACGGCCAGCGTTCTTTAAACGTGAAACATTTTTTACTTAATTTATTCGCAATTTGCATGTCAGTGTTAAGTTGAATGATGATAATAATATAATTCGCGACCTTTACAAAATAATATGTACATATTTACAGAATTATAGTCTTCAATACAACTCAATGTTAGAATTGGCATTTTATGCCGAAGGTATGCGACCGAAGTTCGGCATGATTACGCCTGCAATGCTATTTGAATTACTGACGACACATTAGGTATGCCGAAATTACGTTGCGTTTTATATAGCATTGCAGGCGTAATCATGCCGAACTTCGGTCGCGTACCTTCGGCATAGTGTATTTCACTAAGGGTACCTATCTAATATTGTGAACTTTTCTGTAAATACCTATAATGATTTGTTACGTTCGCGAATCATATACATAATCCCCCTTACTAATACTAATAAACGTTGTATAGCGTCTGTATAGTTACACAACGCTTTGTCTTCTTCTTTCGAAAGTCAAATTACTGACAACTGAAAGAGAGAAATCGGCGTGTAACTATCCATCTGATATAATACGTTTATTATTAAGGGGGTTAGTCTATACTCTATAATCTAATTACTACACACCTACCGATTTTATGATAAGGAAAGAGATTGTAATACACTTGAAATAGACTTTGCTATTTATTTTTCTTAGGCGCTTATAATCGCGATTTAAACCATTAGGCTATAAATAGCCGTATATGTGTAATCAAATTTTACTGGGGAGCATGACGTTATTATTTTAATAATCACAGGGGGCCTAAAAAGGCCAATTTGGCAGAATCATACATCGATTCATAACTTAACTTCAGGGACATATAGGTCGGGGCAGCGGGATTGTCCGAAAGGGTTACCGCTGCCCCGGAACATAAAGGGCTAAGGAAGGAACACGGATGGGTTTTAGTCAGTAAGAGTCTGACACTCCCTTCCGCTCCACCCAGAGCGGGAGGGGTCATTTGATGATTTCCCATCCTTAAAAAAAAAAAAAAGGGACATATAGGTGTGAAACTGTCAAACAGATGACTTGCGTGATAAGAATTGTTTTAAAATTCTGCCAAAGTGGCCTTTTTAGGGCCCCAGTTCATAGTCGTATGATACATTTACTAATGCTTACTTCGTTAATTCAAAGCGCGGTCTGTGATTGTCGCCTTTTCTCTTCAGCCTCTATTTTGCGCGGTCTCCGTACCTACTTCAGAAAGTACCTAACTTTACTATGAATTTTCAAGAATAATACTCACGACATTCAAGAATAGGAATGCAAATACCGCTATCGTCTCTTGCGTATCCATCATCACAGTAGCATGAGGGATGGCAGTTGTCGTAAGTATTGGGACAGTTCGTCTTGTTTTCTAAGTGAAGCGTGTTGCAGACGTTATCGCATGGAAAACCGCATGCATAGTGTTCGTTGGGACCTGAACATTTCGCTGAAAATTATATAAACAAAGTCATTAAGTACTTGAATAAAAAACAGACGCCGTTTACCTTATTATGCTGCAAATACATAGGATAAGGTAACCCTTCGCATGATGTCTTTTCGACTTTTCGGAAAAATGTAAACTAATAATTTTTTATGTCCTGGCTATTCGACGTGGACTTATGTCTCGTCCGATGGCCAGTTTGTATGACGTCAAAATATTTAGGTACAGAGGCCAGCACATCAACCTACCCCAATCTGTCAAATTTTCAAAATTGAATATGAACCTTATTCCTTTTAAGTAAATTAACGACACGGTTGGCGCAGTGGTTGAGCGATTGACTGCTGCGCAGCATGTCGCGGGTTCGATTCCCGCACGGAACAAATATTTGTACGACCTACAAGTATTTGTTACGGGTCTGGGTGTTTTATCTATAATATGTATGTATTTACAAAAAAAAAAATGTATATAAGTAGTGTATCAGCCATCTCGTTACCATAACACAAGCATTAGGTTGCTTAGCTTGGGACTAAATGGCGTTGTGTGAAATGTTCAAGGATATTATTATTATATTATTATAAATTTGAAAATCTATCAAAGAAATTTGACAGATTGGGGTAGCTTGATGTGCTGGCCTCTGTACATTTTTGTAAACTTACCACATTGATTTTCTGATACACAAACACCATCCTCAGTGTTTCTGTAGAAACCTGATTGGCAAACACATTTGTGTTCACAAGTCTGCACATCTTCCAAACAACTTATGCTTTTTTCCCGATCTCTACAAGTTAGTTGAGGAGGGCATGGATTTGTGCATTCGAATACTTCGTTTGGCCCACAATCTGATAAAAAAATGTTTGACAATGAGAAAAAATAATTTATATAGATGTGCTTAAAAGTTAAGGTTTCAATTTACGAGCAGATTTAAAAAATAATTATTTGTCAATCTGTCACATTGAGATCTGTCAGGTGTAAAGTTACGTCAAACTCAATGACGTTGTCAAAGTGCAGAAGTTTGATTGAACTTTGTAAATAAATACAACAATCCTATTCCATTTTCCTGTGAAATAGAAATATTGTGAATTATTTGATTATTTCTACAAATAAAAACCTATAAATCTGTTAGTCTTTTTAGAGGTTACAAAATAAATAGTTTCTTCTGTTGTCTGTTAGTTTCAGGAGCAAAAATGTTGGCTAGAAACTTGTGTTTATATAAAAATTGTTTGAGGTATTGCTCAATATCCTCATGCTGCTTAAAAAACAAGCAGTTTAGTCATCAGCAGCGGACTTTTGCAAACATTAGGTGTGTTTATCCTCAAGATAAAAAAATAACCTCTAATCATTCGTACTTTGTGAAGAAAAAACTGCACGAAACTAAACACCTTGTGGAAGAAGTACTGGAAGATCAAAGCTGTAATACGTTTACATACAGAACACATTCATGTGGAGAACTGAGACCTGAACATGATGGAGAAACGGTCACACTTTGTGGTTGGGTGCAATACTCAAGATTATCCAAGTTCGTCCTTCTCAGAGATGCCTATGGTCTAACTCAGTGTGTGGTAAGCAACAACAGCATAAATCTATCTGATATTTCTTTAGAAACAGTTGTCAAAATCAAAGGCACTGTAGCATTAAGACCTAAAGACATGGTCAACAAAACCATGAGCACCGGGGAAGTAGAAGTTATTATGGATAATTTGGAAATACTTAACACAGTAGATAAACTGCCCTTCAACCTTAGAAACTACCAAAAGCCTAAAGAACAGCTAAGATTGCAGCATAGGTATATAGATTTACGGTTTCCTGAGATGCAAAATAATTTGAGAGTGCGTTCAAATATGCTTCATAATATGAGAAGGTTTCTGATTGAAAATCATGGATTTGTGGAAGTTGAAACTCCTACATTGTTCTGCCGGACACCTGGTGGTGCTAGGGAGTTTGTAGTGCCTACACATCATGAGGGACTCTTCTACTCCTTGGTCCAAAGCCCACAACAATTCAAGCAAATGCTTATGTCTGGTGGTGTGGACAGATATTTCCAAGTTGCCAGATGTTACAGAGATGAGACCACTCGACCCGACAGACAGCCGGAATTCACACAGTTGGATATAGAACTGTCTTTTACCAACTTAGATGGAGTCTTGTCTATGATTGAACAGTTGCTCTACAATATGTTTGTGAAATCACTTCCAAAACCACCATTTAAAAGAATGACATATAGAGATGCTTTACAAAATTATGGCTCTGACAAACCAAATTTAACTTATGATTTAAAATTTGTAAATGTGAAGAATTTGTTGCCTGAAAAGTCCAATGATCCTAACTTTGGTGCTTATGCATTACCATATACTAAGGAAATTGGAAAGTTAACTACAAAATACAAGGAAAAAATTAGAGAGTATGCCAAAAAACATTTATGCAAAGTCATTTTAAACGAAAACATTTCAAAAGAATTAGGAATTGGAATCAGTAAAAGGGTCCAAAGTGTTGTTGGGGACTTAAACGCAGCTATAGTTGTTTCAGGTGATGATGAAAACTCTTGCTTATGTCTTGGAGAAATACGAGAAATGATAGCTTTGTTGTTGAAGTCAAATAATATGCTGCAAGTCAAAGAAAATGTAGAACCATTGTGGGTAATTGATTTCCCTCTATTTGTAAAAGGTGAAAATGGTTTAGAAACCTGCCATCACCCATTTACTGCACCACATCCAGAAGACATGCATTTACTGGACTCAGAGCCACTCAAAGTGAGGTCTTTGGCGTATGATATTGTTATGAATGGTAATGAAATTGGTGGTGGTTCAGTTCGTGTGCACAATGCCGAATTACAGGAGAAATTGTTGAAGATTTTGAATATTGACCCTTCAAAGCTATCGCATTTCTTGAATGCTTTGAAATGTGGGTGTCCACCTCATGCAGGGATTGCGTTAGGTATTGATAGACTAGTAACAATAGCTTGTAATGCAGAGTCGATTAGGGAAGTTATAGCTTTCCCTAAATCCCATGATGGAAGAGATCCATTATCTGGTGCCCCCAATAGTATAAGTGAAGAAGACAAAAGGTATTACCATATTTCTACTGTTAAGTAGCTTTTATAGATTTAAATGAGATTGTTATCTGTATGTGTAAGTGATATTAATTTCAATAAGTATATTATTTTTGGTTCTTAAAAAACTTTTTTTTTATATCCTCATTACATCATACGTCTTATTTATGTTGTATGTACTTAGTTGGTTTATGTATTTAAGCTTCAGCTTAATTTACATAGCAACACAGCCTCATAAAAGGGTATAAGTACTCAATTCAACAATGCAATTAAATGTTATTCTCTACCAGTCAACCATAGGTGATTATGAAAAGAGATAACTTTATAATTTCTAGGTAGGTATGTGATTACACATTGTGCAATACTAAACTACCTAAAAAAAATAAAAAAAAAATCTTAGTAGATGTCCAATTAAGACTTTTTATTTGTGGTCTGTGATTCAATAGTTGTGGTTTTTGCAAGAACTAGTTTTTGTAACAACAAATTTTTGTTTAACTACGTTTTTGTGGCCATCTCTGTACAGCCAGATTCAAGCTTTATGGCGGCTGAGAAGTGCGCTACTCTCTGCTCAGTACCTCACCCCTCACCCCTGCTGGCACGTGAATTTATAATGCCGGGGCCACACTAACGGGAAGCGCCATTGATTATCGCGATGATGGGTGTTAACCGTAGGTGCAACCACAACTTATCGCGGTAATCAATGGCGTTTCCCGTTGCTATGGCCCCGGCATAACTGCGTTTAAATCGGGCTTTACCAGTCTCTTCAAAACATTGTAGGTAAGTTATTCTCCTATATTTACATAATGAGCCTATAATGTTCCTACAGCTGGGTCACAGGCCTCCTCTGTTCCAGAGGGAGTGGGCTGTAATCTACCACGCGTGACCAGTGTGGTTTGGTGCCACATGTGTACCTACGAATTTTTGGTTCTAGGACATGCTGGTTTCCTCACGATGTTTTCCTTCACCGTTTTGACAAAGTAAAGCGCCTGCCTGGTTTCGAACGCACAACCTACATCTCGATAGTGGGGGCCGTTACCTCAGGGCCATCACTGCTCTCCCCCTATATTTATCATCGCGCAATAAGTTCCAAAAAAATTCAATCATTTACCTCGTGTTCATGAACTTATAAACAATTCATTATGAAATGGTACCGTTGTATAATTAATTAATGAACCTTATACATATACCTACAGGGTGTCTTGTAATTAACGGAAAACCTTGAACACATGGCAGTTAAAAAATTACCTATCTCAAGTAGGTAAGTAATTTTTTTTGTTTCATCGTGTTTAGATAAATATAGATACCCATCAAGTCTGCGGAGTTTTGCTAGCTAATCTAATTTAACCTTTATGTAAGATTTAGGTAAAACTAGGTAATTATTAATGAGACACTTGCCTGCTGGAGTACCCCAATAATCCGGGTACTCTATATTACCAATAAACTCGTATATGTAGTCCTCGGTAGATGCTTGAGCCACACTCAACCCCACACAGCAGATAAACAACACACGAAATGACTTTAACATGTTGACGACTCAGTATGATTTAATAAAATGAAGACTTGTATCGGTGTTTTTATAGATATGTAGGTAGGTATTTCGTTCTTGAGCACGATTCAGGGATCCTTGTACCGTTTTGGTTCTATTTTCCTCAAAAAATTACTTGTTGGTCTAATAGCCGCAACACTATTGTTCGGCATGAGGTTTTGGGTTCAATTCCCAGGTCGATTAAAGTGTTATCTGGTTTTTCCATATACCTACAATTTTCTGTTGTCTCGCTTATGGGGAATAATGCCGTGACTTTGGTTGAAAGAATAGGTCTACATACTTAATTTTAGGATTGCATTTTGTTTTTTTTTTTTATTGTGCTAAAAAATGGGGTTTGATTATTTTGTAAGGATAGCCTATTACTATCAATCGGGCACAAATCCAGTTCGGACTGCTACTGACAAATTCCCATTGATTTTGTCATTTGGAATTTCTCAGTATATCTGAGGTCTGAGGCCCTGAATATCCTTTTAAAAATTATCCAAATCCCCAAGATACAGGCGCTGCCTAGTTTGGAGACCACCGTAAAGATCCAAATGATGATTGCTAACAGCTACCAGATAATTATAAGTAATAGGTACCTACTAGTAACATTGGTTCAATAAATCTTAAATTATAAAATAATCTTAAATTTTCTGAGTTTTCAAAGTCATTTGGGAGAAGCCCACAATTTCTTTATCAGATTTGCCTATTTCAGTCATTATGGGTTAGGCCGCACACGATCATACCAAAATCAACGGCTCTTTCAATTTATTTTTGGCCCCTTTTTTGAAATCTAAAACTGGACTCCCTGACCAAGGAGCTCATCCGAAACTTTTCAAATATATTTTCAATGTTCTCTCGTCAAGCCGCACCTACTCAGCTATCAACTATTCGCCCTGCGCATGCAAGGCCAGTCTATCATGATCATAAAAAGTAAGTTAGGTATTGTCTCATTTCCTACGTCGCTTCCTACGGCTACCTACCGTAGCCAAATGAGGTTGCCAAATAGAGAGAGTGAGGGAGGCGTAACTTACTTTTACTGACAGGATTTCCTAAATAGCTTACTTCAGAAAAGAAGCAACCGGCCGTGGACCCAGTTTGGAGTGAGCCGAGCCTCCCCCTAACCTGAAATAAAACTTGTTTGACAGTCAGATGTTTTATTGCATAATCACTTTTAACTGATACCTAACCGCTGAAAATGGACAGCGAATACCTACTAAATATACGCTTCATTAAAGTTCGAAAATATAGGCAACGAGAGGTGTGGATTTCTCTAAGACGCACAATCGGGCGAATCTTTCGTCTCAGGACATAAACAACGATGTAGGCATGGCGACTTTGCATCTGCCCTGTAATATCCGTCCCAGCAACCGCATCCCGCTGTGCAGGCCCCCTTATTGTCGCTATTCCATTTTGTCGGGGTCACGATTGAAGAGCAGGTTTCGTTCAAGCTCTCTTTGCATTCCGTATACTGTTCAAATATCACACAAGGACCTCCTGAAAGCAAAGTAAAGTAACTATTAAGGAATTTGAAATCGTAGTTCAATTCTCGTTCCTTTTCCAGTTCAAAAGAGACTATTGTCCTAACAAAAATATAGCTTTTGCCCGAGTCTTAGCCCGGTTGAAGATCGGAAATTTTCACACGAAAACGGAATACCGGGATAAATCTAATATAATCATCCAAATCCGTTCAGCCGTTAAGGAGGGAGAAGGTGAAAGTAAACAGACAGACATATTACTTTCGCCTTTATAATAAAAAGTAAAGTATGAATTGAGACTTATAAGGCATTTTCGGTGAACTTGGCTAAATATTGCCAAATTATCGTGAAAATTGATTCGTATTCTTTCTTACTCTTCTTCTCTAATTACTAACCACATTCTTCTCTTGGTATACATTCGCGGCCCAGAGTCTTTCTGATGAAACCTTCCTTACAAACGCATCCGGGGCTACAATCCAAGAATGCAGCTGGGCATGCAATCTGATTACGATCATAGCAAGAATCTTCGGAAGGGCACCCAACGCATTGTTTTAATACTTCGTTCGGCCCACACTCTGGAAAATTAAAAAGGAAATGATAATGTCAAGTCGTCATAGATCTAGTTTAGATTTTTTTAGGAAGTGGTTATTAGCTTGGCTATCTTTCAATTTGATTTTTTTTATAGAACAATTATATTCGGCCATCACATCGTGAGTCTCTCATGCATAGTTAGGCTGTTTAGCTGTTTAGTCAAAACTGATTTTTGAACGCTTAGGTAGGTAAGCATTGTGTTTGATGGCGTTACTGTCAGTGGAATTCCTTCTGGCGTCGCTTCTTTGTATAGATTTCTTCGAGGCCCGACGGCAAACGGAGTTCCCCTAGTTCTTCTCACTGCCAATAAATCTTATCCGATAGGTATAACTAATCTGATCTAATGGGTAACTAAGTACCTATATTTTCCGCTACAATGTAAATACACGTCGTAGGTACCTATATCTACCACATATATTTTATGCCCTTGATTGTAACTTTTAAATTAAATAATTTAGCGCATTTTTTATTTTCAGAAATCATCATCTGCCTAGCCTTTTCCCATTTATGTTGGGGTCGGCTTCCAGTCTAACCGGATGCAGCTGAATACCAGTAGGTTTACAAGTTACTTTTAGAAATAATATAATATTAATGTTTATACTTCTTAGATACCTACTTTGCATAATCAGCCTATAACGTTCCCATTGCTGGGACACAGACCTCCTCTCTGTGAGAGGAAGTGGGCCATTATCCACCACGCGGCCCAGTGCGGGTTGGCGAATGTCACGTCTTCGAATTTTTGGTTCTAGGACATGCCGGTTTCCTCACAATGTTTTCCTTCACCGTTTTGAGACCAGAAATTTATGAAGTAGAGTTGTAAATAAACAAAGTAGGTAGGTATCTAGGTAAAGTGCCTGGCCGGTTTTGATCTTACGATACGACGGACGATTCGACGGTTTCGTTCTTCTTTCGAAAAGGAAGTCGGGATCGATACCACTGACCACTGGGCCACCACAGTTCTCATACCCATGCACTTAACAAAGTGTACCTACCTAAATAATTAGTTGTATTAAATATTATAAAAGTTATGTAGGTAGATAAGTAAACCAATAAATGATCATTTATTCCCATTCCGACACTGTTCGGAAAACTTAGTACAGCTATTTTAAACAGTGTTCATAAACGATTTACAATTGAAGGCCATTTACAAGTTTCCACTGATAAACAAAATTAAGTAAAATTATTATTATGTATTTTATTGACTATTTATATATACATATTTGTTATGAATTAATATATTATGTATTAGGTAAGTAAATAACAACTAGTAAGTACCTATCTAACTAATTAATAAAAAGAACAATATTAAGTATATCCTAAGACTATTCACAAACTAAAATATGTATACTTAGCGTCGAAAAATTGGCGTGCGTGCGTGTGCGCGTGTGTGCGTATACGTGTGGGGACCGCCGCCCGGCGCGGCGGCGCCGCGCCGCCAAGATCCAAATAATGATCGCTAACAGTTACAGACCGACGTTAAGTTAATTATAAGGTTGGTTCAATAAAATTAAATTATGCATAGCCTCTGGCCAATGTAAAAGCCAGCCCTTGGGTTACGGGAAGAGTCGACCAGCCGTTTTGAAATTCCCTTAAAAGACCATGAACCCTCGGACCCCACGACCCGAGGGTATTTTATTAATTGAATTAGATTATAAAAGTGATATGAACTCATTGATCACCTACCTAAATCCTTCTGAGCCACACCGCCCACACTCAACCCCACACAGCTGACAAACAACAGAAGTAATGTGAAACTGAACATGTTGACGACTCAACGTGTAGTGATATGCCGAAGCGTGCTTGACCCCTAATTTATACTGAATTAGTGACTTTAGTTTGCTCTGTTGTTCACGATTTATTTAGGGTTCCCATTATAAAAAAAACAGACTATTTAAATGTCCATATTTTGTTAGTATTATGTTAGCATTACCTACCTATCATATAACTATGTTAGTCATGAGGAGATCAAATACTAAAAATAAATAAAAATGAAAATAAAATTGATATTAATTAAAAATAAAACTGAAATAAATCCTTAATTGAAAATAAAATTGAAACAAATTATTTTTGAGAACTAGAATTTTTAATAAACCTGGAGGCAGCCATATCCATTGTTGTGGTACAAGGTAACATTAAATTACCTGGCTAAACTACACAGACAAGTAACAAACAAAGAAAATCTTAAGTCTTAACTAGTTACAAGTAGTAACACTACCAGCTATAGGTGTTCAGAAAATCATGTTCCTTTTTGTGTTATCATCATCGGATAGGTACTTATTGACTGACTTGACAGCAAAGTTTCATCGGCTAATTAACTTGAGCTTGGATTATTCTACTGTATCCACATGCGGAGCTGTTGATACCTATGACCGCTACGACGCGACGTTCGTTTGACGTTCCAAGTTTTAATTATGTTTGCTCAACTGAGCAAAGAGAACCTACCGGCAAGAGGTTGAAATAAAATAAAATAAAGTAAAACTCTATGACATTACCTACGGATAAAAAAAAAATAATTAGGACAGTTCTGTTGTTTTCGTTTTACAGTAGGATAGATAAGGGCTGATTTTTCAATCGACAGACAATATTTATTCGTAGAAAAAAATTGTCTTCTGTCAGTATTTGTATGGAAGAATTGTCAAAAATTCAAAATTATATTCCTACAATAAAATTATCTGGGCGTGTCAAAAATACTTTTTATCTTCGGTGTTAACTTACCTGTTCAGTCTGCATTAAGCTGTAGAAATGTTAAGTACTTATTCTTTTTTAGAATGAATGAATGAATGAATGAATGCTTTATTTGCTAAAACAATATAAAATGATAAAACAATAAGTTAATTAATTAATTTTATGACGTTTTTTCGTGGGTCATCGACCGCAATTAGTGTGTGTGTAGTTTTTGTGTAAACTACAACGAATATTATTATTCGTTCATAACATAATATAATTCGTTAGATGATTAATTATGTTGTTGCAGTAACAATAATGACATTAAGAAACTAAAAAAAAACATAATAAAACTTAACAATTAGGTACACATCTGGTGGACCTTTCTAGATTATAAAACTTGTTCAGAAATTGAAAACATTCGTTTTCATTTTCTCATGCTAAACTATCGTATCCTCAATCACAGGACATAAGTATTCCGGTATGCATGTTGAATCTTCGTCGTCCCTATAATATCCGTCCTTGCAAAGGCATCCCGGTTTGCAAGGCTCCGACTCCTCGCCGACGCATTTTGACAGATTCTTCATTCCTGAGCAGGTTTCGTTTAGACAAGCTTGTTTGCAATCAGTATACTCTTCATCTCTGGTGCAGTAAATTCCTGAAAAGCAACGTTGTTTAATTAAGTAGGTTATTAATGTAGGTGTCTACTCAACAAAATATCTATATTGGCTTGAAAACTGCGAGCATTCGAGTTTGATGTTAAGACTGTGTAATTTATTCAGCAAAGTCGACACGGAATGAGATTTTGAAAGACGTTTTTAACACTTAGTCGCTCGATTTATTGTTCTCTGATGTTTCACAGAAGTAGTGGAGTAGTGACTCAGACTTGTTGCTTACCACATTCTTCTACTGGTATACATTCGCCGTCCTCAGTCTTTCTGATATAACCTTCTTTACAGTGGCATTGGTATACACAAGGCACGACTACGGCTAAACATGCATAGTTTTCACGATCCTGACAAGTCTTCTGAGGAGGGCATGGATTTCTGCATCCTACAGGTACTTCGTTTGGCCCACATTCTGTTAGAGAAAACGATAATGTAAAATAAAATAGACACATAATAAGGACAGATGACACGGTTTTGCCGGATACTGAATATCCGGCCATGCAAGAGGCACCTAAAGTGTGTTCCAAAAGTATTTGATGAAAATATATACAAACCTTGCACTCTATCTTACTATCTTAATATATATAAATTACGTGTCACGATGTTTGTCCGCGATGGACTCCTAAACTACTTAACCGATTTTAATCAAATTTGTACACCGTGTGCAGTTTGATCCAACATGAAAGATAGGATAGCTCACATTATCATATGACAAAAACGTTAGCCACAGCAACGCGTGGGCGGGTCAGCTAGTCCTTAATAAATAAGTATACCATCATACGATTTATTCCGACCTACTCAAAATGTTATTAAATGACCTATACTTAGTTGTTCAATATCTCATTCTAGTGTGTTTGTTTATAAATAATTCAATAGCTTGGGTTTTTGTCAAGTTTTTTGAGACGTATGTCACGAACCAGTCTCGGCGGTTGTAATTAATTCCTATGATTACCAGCTTGTAAGAAAAAACCGCAATATTTTTCCTTATGTTGATAACCTCATCAACTTATTGTTTATGGTTATATAAATGTAGGTAACTTTGGTTAAAACAAATGTGAAACGAATTTTGGCCCATTTCTAATAAATAACATTCGATTTTAAAAGTTACAAATCAAATACTATTTGCGTAACCAAAAACTAGCGGTAGGTACCCATGTGACGTGATGTGTGTGATGTGTGTGTGTGAAAGGTAACATATTATTATTTTCGAAAATAATACGATTACCTAATTAACAGGCAAACTAGGTAGGTATGTCCTCTCTGTTATTCTCATTTACTTCTCATACAAAGCAAAGGTCATGGTGGATTGGCGCTTGGGAAAATAATAGGTAAGTAATGTTGTTTTCCGGAATCTGATTAGTGTTAGTTCAAGTTGATAATTAGATGATGGTGGATTTATTTTATGAAGTACATAAAAAATATTATAATTATTTTTAAATATATGAAGTAAATAATTTAAGCAAATAAATTATTTCTGATTCTGATGTAATTATTTATTTATTTATTGTGGTAATGTAAACCACGTTTTTAAATAATTGAATATTAAAAAAAAATGGTATGGTAAAAACTCCAACTGAGTCGGGAAAAGGGTCCAAGCTGCCGTTGTTTAGGGCTCCAGGGACAGGAACCTCCTCGCAATGCGAGCCTTATCGAGGAGTAGGTAAGTATAACCGCATTCTAAATCAGGCCCTATTTATTTATTATTATGGATGAAAATGGTGCAATTATTATTTATTTTTCAGATAACAGCGATCCATGGGTTAGTAACAATAGTCTTAACCTATGTTAGTACTTAACTAATAACACTGACAATGTACAGGTGACAAGTGACCTCACCAACGGGCTGTCATGTCTCCCGGCTATAGCGCGTAGAATGCTGTTGGGGCTGCCACGGATTCTGTTAAGCAGCGAGGCCGCTCTTTTACGCCGTACAGCATTGAAGCAATCGGTACGTGCTTCGGCGAACATAAATGACGCGCTACAGAACCGAGGCAGACGCAACAGCACTCTAAATGCGTTGTTATACTGGATCCGCAGAGCATTGTAGGCCTTTTGGGTATACCTGAACCACAGGCCCCCCGAGTACAGCGACATGCAATATACTTTAAACAGCGTTATTTTGACCGCCGCTGCACATCGGAAGAACCGGCGGGCCAGCATATTAGCCCGAACCGACAATGCTCTGCGCTCCCTCTCCATATCTGCAATAAAGAACACTTTCCACCAGACCAGCTACTCGCTGGTGTAACACAGTCTTATAATCCCTTTTATTTTGACAATTCAACAATATTCATTGAGTTGTTTAGCTACCTTGTTGAGCAAACAAATTTTTCAAGTAGGTATAGGTAAAGCAATACGAATGCAATGAAAATGCGGAAAATAAGCACGTTAAGTTGTGCTCCACAAGATTAAACGGAAAGTAGTGAGATTTTACGTTATAAGGATTTTAATAAAACTAAACAATGTAAAACTACCTTTTATAATAATATTAACTTATAATCTTGTGGAGTAGGTACAACTTAATGTGCTTATTTTCTGCATTTTCATTCTAAAATAAAAGAAATAACCAAACAAACGATGAGGGCGCCACTAGGCGGTCGGCGTCGCCTTAATAAAAAATACTTGCCTTGTTTAACTGAAAACGGATCAAAATCCAGATTTAACGCCACAGTGAACCCCATACAACTGATAAACAACACAAGAAATGACCTTAACATGTTGACGACTCAACGTGTATTGATAAACGGAGGCTTGACTCTGTTTATATACTTACCGATGTAGGTACGAGTATAGTGGATATCCACTCACGCGCCCATTCCTAATACTATGCACAGTTTCAGTTGGATGTGCTTTTTTACGCGTTCCGGCTTCTAGCCGGATACTCCTCTGAGCATTTTCTAGGATTTTGTAAAAAAAAAAAAGTGTTGTATGATTTTTATTGTTTTATCACTATATTATATATTTTTAGTACATTCTTTTTCTGGTATACATTTGCCGCCTTCAGTCTTTCTAAAGAAGCCTTCCTTACAAACACAGATGTATTCACAATTTTGTAATTCCTCCGTACAATAAATTATTTCGTCACGATTACTACAAGTCCTTTGAGGGGGGCAGGGAAACACGCAGTCGTATACTTCGTTTGGTCCGCATTCTGGAAATTAAATATAGAAACATTGTAAGGTTGTCTAAAATAAACCAGTTTGTATGTAAAACACGCTTGGTAGCCTTTATAGTCTGTTCCAAAAGTATTTAATTAAAATGTAAATAAATAGAACAGAAAACATAAATTGAGTGCTTTGATTTGATTATTTGGATACATGAAATTATAATTTTTAATCACCACAATGATGTTTTTCATTTTACAATTGAGGTTGTTTTTTAATCCTCTCTTTGTCAATGATTTTTTAAATACAAATGAGTCAATAATTTTATTGTTGAAGAAGGGTGAGATATGTAGTTAAAACAATCTATATACAGATGAATGTGTTACTTATTCCCTTTAGTGAGAGATCACATAATAATTTAACCTGAACATGGTTTATTTACACTTTTATCAGTTACGTTTGAAACAGACTATAAATGCTACCAACAAACACACCATGTTTTACATACAAACTGAGTTACTGAAAGAGAGACCCCGGCGCGGGGCATTTTGTGAATGTAACTTTAAATGATATTGGTATTATTATAAACACTTGCTTGAATGTGCTGGCTTAATATTACAGGAATGTTCAACCTCAGATAACTTTCCCTCAGCCGCCATCAACCCCACACAGCAGATAAACAACACAAGAAATGTCCTCAACATGTTGACGACTTGATGTGTATTGATGAAAAAGAGCTTGGCTAAGTTTATATATTCATGGGTCGTTCTACTTCTATCAGGCTGCTAGTACAGTCAGCCCAAAAAAGATTTTAGCACAACCAAGGAAGCATTTTATTTTCAACAAACTTTGTTCCATAACATTGTAGCCACGGTATAGGTACACAACATAGTATACAGTTTATTTGACAAAAAAAAGTAAACATTTTGTCCCAAAACATCTATACACCCTATGACCAAAACATGGTATTCTACATAAGTATGGAGGTATACAGTAATCATTAATATAATATAATATAATAAGGTAAGCAAATCTTAGAGTTCATTCCCTTCAAATAAATTGTACCTACGTTAAAATTCTACGTTTTGTACGTTTACAATGCATACAATGTTGTGGAATGGTTGTAGACAAAGAAATGGTTCCTTGTCCGTGTATATATCTTTTTGAGGCTAACTGTACATACTTAGTCATTCATTATGTAGGTAAATACACAGTGCAATCATAGTAATATGACTAAAGTATAACAGTGTCTTTAATTTTATTAATAAGTATGGTATAAGGAGGAAAAACCTGCCCCACAAGCTGTAATTGTCAGTGGTGACGGCCGTGAGGGGCAATTCTCGTAATTTTTTAAGAACGTTCACAGTCTGATTTCAGTACCTATCAATTTGTCAAAAATACCTGACAAGTTTTTGACATTGGTTGTCGCTGAGATGAGATTGCGACTAGATTTTGAACCTTTTATAATTATTACGATAATTGGCCTTCTGATTAACGAGTTACAATTCATTTACTTCATGACCACTGCTCTTAAAATGGTGAAGAAACATCGTGAATTATTTTAGACAAAAAAAAAACGAAGACATAGTGACATCCATGAACCCGGTCGTGGGATTTTCCGCAACTGGTGATGGGGCCGCTGGACGAAATCGGGGGTGCACGCAACTGTACGAGGACCTGCCTCTCGGGCCCCAAATCATGGAGGTGGCAAGAACCATGTCCACATGTTTTCCCCAGATGGACATCCATGAGGATTTACTTTAGAAAAATATATTTTTAAGAATTTTGTAATAAGAAAGTAAGATTTTTGGAGATGTTTATTGCTTTTCACTGTTTCAACAAACTCAGAAATTATGAACTGAAGCTGACATTGAAAATTCCATGAATACTGTAAATGAATTATAGAGCCTTCCTATTTTTTTCCTGTTCGAATTGACTTAACTAAGCTGAACAGTCGTGCGAATCCTGCGCCTCAGGACATAAGCAAAGCGGGACATACGGCGAACCTTCCTCTTTTCTGAAATATCCGTCCCTGCAAGTGCATCCTGCTTTGCAAGGCTCTTGATGGTTGCAGTTCGGCAGACTTGCGATTGAAGGGCAGGTATCGTTCGAGCATGACGGTTTGCAATGCGTATACTTTTCATCATCACCACATTTAATAGGTCCTGAAGAGAAACGTTTATTTTTGTTTATTGTAGGTAACTATGCGATACATTGGTGGTTAGAGAGTGCAGCACTTCATTGTGTAACACATTATCAATCAAAATCTGAAAATTTTTGAAGGATATTGGTTATCCAATGCTTCATATGTTCGAAAAATTTGTCTGCTCAACAACTTAAATAACGCAATGAATGTTGTTGAAGTGTCAACATGACAGCCAGTCATACTGTTAGTATATTACGAAATTTCCCCGCAGTTCTTGCCATACATTACGATGGCCACTCTAGAGATCGTGGTAGGCCCCCTGGGATCCGAAGGAGGCAGTTCATGATATGATTAGACTTCTTACTTACCACATTCAATTTCTGGCATACATTCGCCGCCCTCAAACCTTCTGAAATAACCCTCCTTACAAACACATAGGTAGTCACAAACTTGGTACTTCGAACAAGTGATGTTTAGTGCGCGATCTTCACACGTCTGTATAAGGGGGCACGGATTTACGCACTCGTATATCTGGTTTGACCCACATTCTGGAAAAAAGATTATATCAAAATTGTAAATAGGTCCCTAAACGGAATTGTACTGGACAAATCTGCCCCATGTCAGACGATCCATGGGCCAAACTTACGACCCAGTGGCACCCGCTTAATGGCAAACGGCATCGCGGCAGGCTCAGACGGAGATGGCGGGATGAGCTGGACTTATTTAATAAAGATTGTTCCTTAGTAGCTCTGGACAGAGAGAGATGGAAAGAGAGTAGGCAGTTCTTTGCCCAGCAGTGGGACATTAATGGCTAATAAAAAAGATAAAAACAATGGTAACACTGGATGAGCTTGAAAAGCAGTTCGTCTGGTGAAGTACAAATACTAGAGTGCACCTGTGTCTGTGCACACTCTTGTGCACTATAGCCTGGCGGCCTGGTCTTCGCTGGGCTCAGTAGCCATGGCCGAAATTCGATCTGGAGGACTTTACCACGGTACCTAAGTGTTTGTTGATTCCATTATACCATAGCCTTACATAGCTATAGCTTGGGTTTTTGTAATGTTTTTTTATGTTACGTCACGAACTGTTTTCGGTAAATCACCGTTAGTGCTTCCCCTTTTTGCATCGTAGTACTTAAGTATTCATTTTCCTTATGATGATGAGGTCATTTAAGATTTTGTTTTGTTTTTTTGCATATCTGTTGTGTAAAAATTTGGCTTATACTGGAAAGTTTTGAGTATGAATGTCGATGGCTCTAAGAGTAGGGGAAGACCAAAGAATAGATGTACGGACTGTGTGAATTATGATATAGTTAGATCTGGGATGACTACCGAGATGATGACTAATAGAGAAGTATGGAATAATAATAATAATTTATTCTTCAAAAAGTACATACAAACTGCACTTACAAGAAATAAAATTTTCATCTATCGCTCACCTAGTAATATATTCACATTTTACAGAAACGAGGATCAAAGATTTTATAAAATGTTAAAAATTGATTTATGGGTTTATATTACGTTTTTTTACTGATTTTATGGGTTTTGATTACTAGTATAGCGTTGTGCCGTTTTACCACTTTTTTAAATTATGCACTTTTGAACACTTATACGGTAAAAACTCAATTTCACATTTTTTGTAGATATATTACTAGGTGAGCGATATCTTAATGAGGTGAATGTACAGAGGCATTTTAATTTATGACTACGACTCCCAAACTGAGGCATGCTCGTATCTTGGGTAGTCGGCGGTCGGCCGTTTTAGATGTCATATACATATCACCGCCTTATTTATGCAAAAAAAAATTACACATAAGTACCAATTTTACCTCTTTACAAAAATAATGTGTATGTTTCTGTTTAAAATAAAGGAAGTAAAATATACAGGTAGATTTTTTTATCACCATCCAAATTTTACAGGGTGTTCTACCCATGAATATGAACAACTTTCACTATGGGACCAACTCTAAAATCACGAAAAAAACAAAACTGTTTAGTACAAAAGTTCAAACCTACTTGACCAAAATGTATGAAACAATTGTATTTTTTTCGTGATTTCAGGATTGGTCCCATAGTGAAAGTTGTTCATATTCATGGGTAGAACACACCCTAAAAATTTGGATGGTGTAAAAAAATATCCCTGTATGTTGCGCCGACCACAAATAAATTGGGATAAGCGGGGTAATTGAAAGAAAGAAAAACAAGAAAGAAAAAACGTTTATTAATTTATTGCGTAACACACTAACAGTAGCTAATGACGACACGGTTGGCGCTGTGGTTGAGCGATTGACTGCTGCGCAGCATGTCGCGGGTTCGATTCCCGCACGGAACAAATATTTGTACGACCTACAAGTATTTGTTCCGGGTCTGGGTGTTTTTTCTATAATATGTATGTATTTACAAAAAAAAAATATATATATAAGTAGTTTATCAGCCATTTCGTTACCATAACACAAGCATTAGGTTGCTTAGCTTGGGACTATATGGCGTTGTGTGAAATGTCCAAGGATATTTATTTTATTTATTTATTTAATGGGTTACATTTTCACAGTTCAACAACATTCAGGTATCTATTGAACTGAGAGGCATATAATAGGTAACACCTAATAAGCTATTATAAAATGTAAAAAAATTAAAGACCCGGAACAAATATTTGTACGACCTACAAGTATTTGTTCCGGATCTGGGTGTATTTTTTAATGTATGTATTTACAAAAAAAATAAAATATATATAAGTAGTTTATCAGCCATCTCGTTACCATAACACAAGCATTAGGTTGCTTAGCTTGGGACTATGACTTAGGCGTTGTGTGAAATGTCCAAGGATATTATTATTATTATATTGTTATTTCGATATAACCTCGTAAATATAATAATTGCAGTTTGGCTCTTCTTAAACTATTAAATACTCTATCTACCTAGCATTTTCCTACCTATGTTGAGGTCAGGTTCCAGTCTAACATGATGCAGCTGAATACCAGTATTTTCCATGAAGCGACTGCCCAACTGACCTTCACAACCCAGTGACTGAGTAACACGATACCCTTGGTAAGACTGGTTGTCAGATTTTGGGCTTGTGACTACCCGTAACGACTGTCAAAGATCTACGAATGAATTCTGACTTCTATATTTTTTTATAGGTATGTCTGTGTTATCCCACTGTAGGCCTCCCTTTCCTCTTTCCCTTTTCCCACTCTTGTCTCCTATCTATTTTCTTTTCTTTCTTTCTATTAATCATAATCAGCCTATATTGTTCCCACTGCTGGGACACAGGAGTGGGAGCGGGCTATAATCTACCACGCAGGCCCAGTGCGGGTTGGTAGATGTCACATGTCTTCGAATTTTTGGTTTTAGGACATGCCGGTTTCCTTAAGATGTTTTCCTTCACCGTTTTGAGAGAAGTGGTGATGAAATATATACATAAAATAAAACGCCTCTCTGGGTTCGAACAACTCGTAAGTCGCGGCCATTACCACTGGGCCACCACTGCTCTCTATTATTAAAGTGATATAATGGATGGTCAGTCATCCACAAACTGACCGCGCCAAGTGTAGTTTAACCTTCGATCGGCCCGTGCGGCTGTTATCTATTATTTAGCCACGAGCCACTCTAACTATGAGTGGCTTTCAACATTTTGACCGTACCCGTTAGTTTTGATCCTACCTGTAAGTATTGGCCGGGGTTCCTCAGAAATCTCTGGAAGATACTCCCGAGCCGCACTGAACCCCACACAGCAGATAAACAACACAAGAAATGATCTTAACATGTTGACGACTCAATGTGCATTGATGAATCAGAGCTTGCTTGCATGCTCTCGTATTTATTGATAGAAGGAACACAAAAACCTAAGTATATATACTTAACTACCTACTACTACTTTACTTATTGACTTCTGTCAATAAATCAAAGTTATTGAGGTTTTTTTTTAAAGTTCTTACTATCCGACTGCACGAAGCATTTTTAATATTGGATACTAGTTTCCGCCCGCGGCTTCGCCCGCGAGGTATGTCGATAAAAACTATCCTATGTCCTTCTCCGGGATGCAATCTATCTCTCTGCCAAATTTTATCGAAATCCGTTCAGTGGTTTAGGCGTGAAAAGGTAACATACAGACAGACAGACAGCAAGACAGACAGACAGACAGACAGAGTTACTTTCGAATTTATAATATTAGTATGGATTGCTAATCCATTGCTTCATGTTCGAAAAAAAGTCTGCACAATAATGTAAAAAACGTTTCTAGTATTTATATTATGGATATCCTTGTATTTTAGTAACAATTTTATATTTTTATGGGCTTTTAAAAGATTTTCAAATACATCGCTTAAAAAATCGCTTTTGTACCGTATGTATAATTAATTCCCGTACCTATTTAAACATAAGACCTCCCACAAACATTACAAACATTCACTAAGCGACATCTAAATGAATGCCTAAATGAAACCGCGCTGTTGAATTTTCAGCTCTCGTCTTGGCGCAGAAAGTTGAAAATCCAAAAACGCGTGTGTGCTTGAGATTCCTAAAAATAAAGCAACCACAGGCGCCATTTATGTCCAAACCAGCTTGAAACAAGCTCGACGGGATAAACTTGGAATAAAAATAGACTTAAAGTACAGTTATAATAAATAGAGTTCCGTATACAGAATAAGCAAACTGATGTGGCACTGGGCCAGCCATGTTTGCCAAAGGACCGATGGCCGGTGGAGCAAACGAGTCCTGTAGTGGAGACCGCGTATCGGCAAGCGTTGTGTGGGACGCCCCCGGAAGAACGGACGACCTGAAGAAGGTGGCTGGGACAGACTGGATACGGAAGGCGAAGGTCAGGGTGTTGTGGCGCAGCCTGGGAGATGCCTATGTCCAGCAGAGGACTGCGATAGGCTGAGTTGATGTGATTTTAAATTTGATGTGTTCTTTAAGGTTCATTTAGCAATAATTATAAAAGCCGAAGATTGCAGGTTTGATCGAAGGTTAAGATACGCTTTCCGCTGTCGGTTAGTGGATACATGACCATACATTTTATATCGAGACCCCTACCGTGCCTCGAAATTCGGAAAGCACGTTAAGCCATCAGTTCCGTCTACAATCCGTATTTTTTTTGATTAAGGGCTAATTTTATTTCCATTATTTCCATTATCCAAAAAAAAAATAGAAACTTTGCCAGATTTTGTGTGAAAAACTATCAGAATGTCAAAATGACGATTGAAAATTAAGTAAGCCTCTTAAGCTTACTTAAGAGGCTTACTTATGTTTCAATCGTTTTGCGATTTATTTGATTTTAGGGTGCTAACACCACATAATTTTAGCATTAGCAATCAGCGATTTAACCGCATTTCGGAAGCTTGACTAGCGAAAATGCTTTATCTCTCAGCCAAACAATTCCGCATAGTTAGAAAACGCAACTTTTAAACAGTAGGTACTCACACGGAACGATTCGAGTCGCTGAAACGTGTGATTTTGCTATTGTGACCAAACGCACAGTCGCTAAGATGCATCTGCTGTTGCCCTTAGAGCTTGTATCAATCTTCCAGAAAGCGAATAAATCCCTACTCTCTTACTAAAAGCAGCATGTTTGTGTACCTGTGTACCTAAATGATTTCTATTTTTAAAGTAAACATTTAAGTATTTTTTTGGGTTTTGTACAAAATGGTTTGTATTCTATCAAAACCGACAGCTCTCGAACGCCAAAGTGTCAGTTTTGGTCGGGCCGAAATTCGGTCACTTTTGGGCCGAAACCGAAAATGAGGCCGAAAGCTGTTTTGTTTGCCGAAACCGAACCTTCGCTTCGGTCGGTCACTAAAAAGTAATGTATACCTACAAGTTATTTGATAAGGGAACCCTAAAAGCAAAATGAGTGAGCAGTCGAACCTCCTTGATGCCTGTTTCAGGGCGCAGAACTTGTTGAGACGTCAAGATGTTCAGATTCCTTGTGTTGTTCACGTGCTTTTTCGTGCTATGTGTTGGATACGAAGAAGGCAAGTACTTATTACTTAACTATGTAGATAGACTGTCATGGTATGGGCATGTATAAAAACATGTGTATGTATGTGTTGTTGGAATTTCTTAAGTAACAGGGAGTTTGGAAATTGGCGGTATGATACGCACGTGCCTCGAAAAGCTCTCCGGCCGTGTCGGTTTGCGTGTGGTCCCATCGGGATAGGAGAGTGATGGAAGAGAGAGTGCATCTGTGTGTGCGCACACACACACTTGTGCACAAGCTAGTTTGTGCTTATCTGACCTTCACAACCCAGTTACTGGGTAATACGATACTCCTTGGTAAGACTGGTTGTCAGATTTTCGGGCTGCTGTCTACCCGTAACGACTGTCAAAGATCCACGAATGACAGCCGGGAACGACGTGCCTTCCGAGGTAAGGAGGGGTCTCGGTATGTAAAGATGGTCACCCATCCACAGATCAACCGCGGCAAGCATAGCTTAACCTGATCGATCGACCTGTGCGGCTGTTTTCATTTAGCCAATCATATTCAAGTTAATTATGCTGAATAACTTATTTCCGTTTTGCTGTTAGAGGCCAAGCACACAAAGTATTGTGTGCTTGGCCTCTAACAGCAAAACGTTCATTACTATGAATGCTTTATAATTTTAATAAACATTGTAAAACTTTCCCAGCTGGAGTTTGCCCCGACAACGAAAGATATTCGAGCTGCACACAAGCTGAATGCAGAGCATTAAACTGTACCCAAAAAGGCCAGCCAGTACTTTGTGTCCGAATGGACCCAAGATTTTGCGAAAAGGGATGTGTTTGCAAAGAAGGTTATTTGCGAAATGATGATGGCATCTGTGTACTGGAGGACAAATGTGAACGTAAGTAGATTTTGGAGTAATTTTAAAATTATGCCGTACGTTAACCCTAACGTACAGTTTAATTTTAAAATTATACAGAGTGTAAAGGACATCGATGCGCAAACTGTTTCCATGAATTCAGCACATGATTCTAGACATCCAGAGTTGAAATAAAGCAATTACACGGTCAAAATGTATGAAACAGCACATTTTTTCGGAACGAAGTTTTAACGCGACACGGCAGTTTGGTACTCGTAGGACCAAACTGGTAGAAATCGTCACGTAACGATAACGTAGCGTTATGCATAATAAAATAGAAAGAGACTTTTCGAGGGTGCTAAAGCCAGTGAGGTCAAAATGCAAATCCCAGATGGCGGCTACAATTTACTTTTTATTTTTCATTGTGGGTGTCGTTTTCATGGTTTTCGAGGGTGTTGAATCCAATAGCGGGGTTGAAATGAAAATCCAAGATGGCGGCTACGAAACATTTCAAATATTTTATCATTGGTGTCGTTTTCATGTTTTTCGAGGGCACTGAATGCAATATAAAAATCCAAGAAAAAGTTTTAAATTTTTTTTTCAAATTCGGGTCTAATTCTTTACTTACAGATTACAGGAAATCTAATGTCTTAAAACAAGGTAAATCAGTTGAGAACATGTTTTTAAACTACAATGTCAAGTTTGATCTTCGGGCACGGTAGCCTGTGATGTATCAGCCATTTTTTACCAGATTAGTTCTTAGTAGTAAATTAACCTAAACCTTTTTTCAGAACCCGGCTGCACTGGCGAAAATGAAGTGTATACAGACTGCAAAGAATCTTGTCCACCCGAAGTATGCTTCTCGATCGTCGCTTTTTACGATTGTTCCAATGCAGAGCCTTGCACGAAGGGATGTACTTGCAAGCCCGGATATTTACGGAAAGAAATGGATTCACCCTGTATACCGACGTGCAAGTGTCCTCAGATGGAGAATGCACCACATTGTGCAGGGAAAGAGTAGTAAAGACTGATAGAGAAACATAATACCGACCTGCCTACCATTGGCTGTTCCAGTTAACCTTGATTTTAGAAGAGAAAGAAGAATTTCATTTAAGTTGTTGGGTAAAGATAATTAGGGGGACATAGGATAAAAAATAATAAACACTTAACAATTAACTTTTTATTTTATTTTCCTTCCCATGCTCGCCAAGTTCGTTAACAAATTAAAAGAAATATTAATATATATTTTCTTTATGTCAATATTCAATAGACCATTATGCAGACTCCGTCATCATCTCTTGTTTGACCTTGAGCTGGCTTAACGTTGTACCGAGTAGTACGGAGTTTCAATAGAATGCGAGGTCAGCTTGTGCTCCGGCTTCCCTACCACGACGTGCGTCCTACTGTCCCTACATTTGGTTTCCATTTATCAGTCATTGGTTTCATAACATAATCAGCCTATAATGTTCCCTCTGCTGGGACACAGGCCTCCTCTCTGCGAGAGGGAGTGAGCCGTAATCCACCACGCGGGCCCAGTGCGGGTTCGTAGATGTCACATGTCTTCGAATTTTTGGTTCAAGGATATGCCGGTTTCCTCACGATGTTTTCCTTCACCGTTTGGAAAGCAATAGTGATGAAATAATTTACACAAGTAAGCGCCTGTCTGGGTTCGAATCTACGACCTACAACTCGTAAGTCGCGGCCGTTACCACTGTGCCACCACTGCTCTCCGTCAGTTATTCGTCGGCTCAGTCATTGTCATTGGTTGATTCGCGCGAATTATGTCGTCCGAAAGAGGCGAATTGACACTTAATTTTTTTTTTCCATTTACCTGTAGGAAATTTGCATAAAGTTAATTTATTTGAGGCCAAATCGACTACGCCAGAAATACGTATAGGCAATTGGCACATAGGTATTGTAATTAATGCAATAAAATTAAGACAAAAGTATAACTTACACTAGCGCACTGCAGGTGTGATAAGAGTCATATTTAGAAATAAAATGAAACACTTAAATTAATCTAACATATTTTATATTTATCATAAAATATAATTTGAAAATAACAATGTCTAAATAGTACATCTGGCTAATTATAGGTTACAATTTCAATAAGCAACAATTTCAACAATTATAATTACAGTTTCAATTACAATTTTAATAATCTAGACAGATGAATGTAGATACGGCCGAGATATTTCGTGGGAATCAACCAATAAGCCGCCTATCAACATTGTTTTCTAAAATCGTTGTTGTTCTGTTACGCTTGCAGCCTCCTGAATACTTCATCTCGGGACACTGGCGTATTGGTATGCACGGAGAGTCTGGATATATCCTCAAATGCCCATTTTTGCACACACATCCTTTTTCGCATTGTATACTGGTAACGCAACTGAACCTGATCACGAGAGAAACGCATCGTTCAGGTGGGCAGGATCTCTTGCAGTTGGACCACTCTTCATTTTCGTTACAGCTTGGTTCTGAAAAGTCGAATTGTTACATCATTAGATTGTTTAGAATCAGATGCAAAAAATACAGTTTTATATTGTTTGGTGGAAAGAAGTTGATCGTCAAAGCCCTGTTTCACGCAGATTATTGCAATTTCAAAACTAACTACAAAATTCTAACATTTTAACTAGGTACCATTCTAGATAGGTAGATATTTTGCATTACCTGGGATTTTACGGGAGTACATCCTTAGTGGGTCTTTCCATACTTTTAACTCCAGTCGCATAATTATGTCGGCTTATTATAACCTCCTTTTTTTTGAAGTCGGTTAAAATATTGTTACATGGGAAATTTTAAAGTAAAAATGCAAGAATGTATTGTTACTTATTTATTTATTTTTTAGTTTTCATAACTCTTTCAAGAAAATCCACACACATTTTTAGGAACGCTTTACTTTGAACATTTAGTTTTTAATATGGAGAGATGGCTTGGACCTGCAAGGTAATTGGGTAACACACTATCAGTAATAATAATAATACATAACCCCATCGCCGTATCTCTACGTTGACGTCGTGGTGGGGCTTGCGCGCTCCGAACTCTAGGCCCGTGCCGGAAAAGTTTACTTTGCCGGAACGGGTCTAAGGTGAGGAGCCAGACCAAGAGAGATACAGAAATCCGCAGGGCAGCATGTGGCGAGCTGTTGGGCAGTAGCGACCCCACGGACCCTATCTCCCGGGAGAAGTCTTGTACCTCACCTCTGGCTTGCCTTTATTGGCCGGCTGGAGTGAACAATGACGAGGAACAGAGCTCCCACCTCATTCTTGCCTTTATTGGCTGGCTTGAGTGGAGATTCGCAAGAGCAAACGTGCTCGGAGGAAGGAAGTATTCCAGTAAGATGCTGGTAGGGATCTTGACCGTACTTCCGGGATTGTCCTGATAGCCGTGGAATACCTCTCCACTTCTCATAAGCACCTCAGGACATGTTGCCCCCTTGTTGCTACGTCACTATGTGCTAGCGACCGTTTCCGGGGGCCCATTATTGAGTGTGCAAGTCACCCCCTGCTATTTTATCCGTGTATATATTAAACATTGATCAGGCAGGGGTCATAGTTCTTCCATAGTTCTTGGCAACCAGTCCACTTTAGCCACCCAAACCCATAGTCCAACTTTTTATTTTTCCATATGCTGCAATAGTCCTACACCAACCGGGGGTTGTCCTTGGGTGCACTTGCATAGTGCACACAGGGATAGTCGTCGGTTGGTGTCACATTTCATTAAAATTTCCTAAAGGGCCTCTGCGAGTTGGCTTCGGCCCCTCGTACGCCTTCCAAAGGACCGGGACTCAATGGTCCCGAGATATAAAAAAGAAAATAAATAATACATAATAACAACCTTTTATTGGTTCCTTACAAATTATTACAATACATTCATTTTTACTTAAAAAAAAATATAAAAATACATTTTAATTTGATTATAATAAAAATTATAATGGTTAGTTGTTAATTAGGTACTTTTTTATTTCATTTTAAGGACCGCCGCGCCTAGTGCGGTAAAAGCCTCCTCCACCTGTCTCCATCTTGGTCTGTCACTAGCTAGTCTGCTCCATGTTTTTCCTAGTTGGGTCTCCCACGCTTTCGCTGTTTGTTGATAGGATACCATGAGGGGCAATTCTCGTAATTTTAAAAACGTTTACAGTCTGATCTCAGTCTCAATTTGTCAAAAATTCCTCTAATTTCCCTACATTTTTGACAAGTTTTTGACATTTTTTTGTCGCTGAGATGAGACTGCGACTAGATTTTGAACGTTTTAAATTACGAGAATTGGCCTTCAGTTCAGTAGCAATGACTTTAATTTTGACAGTTCAACAACATTCATTGCGTTCTTTACGTTGTTAAGCAGACACATTTTTCGAACATATGAAGCAATGGATTATCAATATCCTCCAAAATGATTCTGATTGTGGTTGATAATGTCTTACGCAATTAGGGTGGATACAGAAAGAACTCTTTGTCTCGAGCGAAAAGTTTTTGTAAAGCGTTCAAGACCAGACGATCATATTCTGTAACAGTGTAGTTCTGTAACACTGTGAAATGAGCTGTCAATTGAGTAAATCCCTAGCACCATGTGGAATGACAGCTCACTTCACCAAAGTTAAAGTAGAAGAAGAAGAATATAAGAATAATAATAATGTAAGAATATCAATTAATATAATATTTATAATATTATAAGAAGCTACGATAAACAGTAGTGAAAAAAGAAGAGTAAAGAAGTTAAAAGTGGCTGTTGAGTTTTCAACTTTCGGCGCTAAACTGAGCGTTGAAAATCCAACAGCACACGTTTATTCAGGCCTTCATTTCGGTTTCGCCTTATGTTAGTGAAAACGGAAATAAGTTGAATTGTTGAGTTGGGTATGAATTGATTTATGATTCTGCCAAAGTTACCTTTTTTTGATCTGTCGTAACTAAAACAACACTGTACAGTACCTATACCTAATTATAATCATGTGAGTAGGTACTCCAACAAGGTCACAGGATGTTCGTTACAAAAAACATAGACGAGAGGTGTCCAGAGACTGTCATTTTGAAGAATATTGCTTATCCATTGCGTCATAAGTTCGAAAAATTTGTCTGCTCAAAAAAGTTGATAATAAATGAAATGAAAAGTGTCGCGACGGTCAAAATGTTACAGTTTTTTCGATCTAGCTCTCATTTGCCAAGTGTGTAGAGTATAAAGTGCTATAAGCTTTTCTATAAATAAAGATTTTTGATCAAAAATAAAACGAGCCTCAACACTATCATTCTCTTGCCCATAATCCAATTTATATACCCCCTTACTAGTTAATAAACGTATTAATATCAGATGAATAATCACTACACACCGATTTCTCTCTTTCAGTCGTCAGTAATTTTTGACTTTCGAAAGAAGAAGACAAAGCGTTGTGTAACTATACAGACGCTATACAACGTTTATTAGTAAGGGGGTTAGAGACGGCGCAACATACTCATGTTAAAGAAAAAAAAAAAAACAGCACGATATTTTCCTCATTCCTCAGCATTACATGCTCATAATAATAGTCCTCCACATCGAATTTCGACCATGACGGCTACTCTCAACTGAGACCAGGCTTCGGAGATATTATAGTGCTCAAGTGTGTGCGCAGACACCAGATGCACTCGCTCTTCCCTCACTCTCGTAGTCGATAGTACGGCAATCCGACACGACCGGAGAAACATAAAGCGCTGGACCCACGGCTTAAGCACAAATTGTTACTAACTTATTACTAACAATCTATGGACTGTAATGTCTGAAATAAATATTTTTTAATTTTAATTAAATTTTTTAACGTGCTTTACGAGGCATTATCATACCACCAACTTCCAAACTCCGGGCTGTTACTAAGAAATTCCTACAACACACACACATACACATGTTTTTATACATGCGCATATCATGACAGTCTATCTACATAGTTAAGTAATAAATACTTGCCTTCTTTGTATCCAACACATAGCACGACACAGCACGTGAACAACACAAGGAATCTGAACATCTTGACGTCTCAACAAGTTCTGCGCCCTGATACAGGCAAGGCGGTTCAATTGCTCACTTATATTGCATTTAGGGTTCCCTTATCAACTAACTTGTACACATTACTTTTGCAACGTTATTTTCTAAGTGAGTGTTTTCATTGATAAGATGTGGCCTCTTGGGTACAGTCTTGATGTATTTTCAAATTGGTAGGTACAGGCATCGCAAGAAGTGAAAGCCTCGGGCACTGTCTTCGGAAAAACAAACACGCTATGATTATAGCTGATAGAAGCTGTTACAAGCATGGAAGTACTTGAATATTTTGTATTACAGACGGAAGGACGACAGCAGCGGAGTCTTAGTAATTGGGTCCCGTTTTACCCTTTGGGTACGGAACCCTAAAAATGATGACTGCACTGCTAGGAAGTACTTACTTGTAGTACCTACAAAACTTAGAGTTTTGCTTCTGTGGGCCGACGTTCGTGGTAGTTCGTACTTATACAAAAATTATCGAAGCGCATACCTTTTCTGGTTCGACTGTGCGTGTACGTAATTTTATGTGTTGCCTTTTGTTTTGCGCACTCTTGATCATTGATAAGGCCGGTCATTATGATTTCCTCTCTGTTATGCATAACCAGTTATCCTTATTCCTACTACCTATTATATTATAAATAGTTTCAAGTTTGTGAATTTGTTTGTTTAGGTGTTTGTTAACTGACTTATCACGATTTACCAGCTGAAAAGTTTTTTTTTATTTGATTTTTTTGGCTGAATTTGTTCAACCAGTAAATCATGATAAGTATAAGGACTACGACCTGGAACCAAAATGATTGATTTATGAGCTATGTATTTACTATTTACCGACACCGTTACCGTTATGACATATGGTGCCGAAACATGAACACTGACTGGTGGATGTGGAAGGCGGAGGACAGGGTGTTGTGGCGCAGACTGGGAGAGGCCTATGTCCAGCAGTGGATTGGGATAGGCCTCTCCCAGTCCCCTGGACCTTTTTGTCATTGTCTGTTGCATAGAAAAAAAGAGCTTTACGAAAAAATGGTGGATCTAATTATCCAGCGCGGTAATTACGTCACACACTTACAATAGCAATGCATTACATTTTGACAGTTCAACAACATTCATTGCGTTAGTTATGTTGTTCAGCAGACGAATTTTTCAAACATATGAATCAGTGGATTAGCTATTGCCTTCGAAATCTTTCGGATTGTGATTGAAAGACACAATTAGGGTGCAGATTCCATGCGGGAATTCTTCAGCACTTAAGTAGTACTTTAGACTTTGCGAAACACTAAACGCCCCAGACGTATTAAATAAATAAAAACTTTTTTCAGACCAGGTCCATAATTTAGTTAGTATTTTGGTGTTAGTAACAAAGACGCTTTTTTTTTATTTTTTATTTTTTTTTAAGGATGGGAAATCATCAAATGACCCCTCCCGCTCTGGGTGGAGCGGAAGGGAGTGTCAGACTCTTACTGACTAAAACCCATCCGTGTTCCTTCCTTAGCCCTTTATGTTCCGGGGCAGCGGTAACCCTTTAGGACAATCCCGCTGCCCCGGCAGGCTTCGGCCCTGACGGGCCCCTCCGTTGATGCTGACATCTCTTTGAGGCGCGCGTGGAACACATACGCGCCGTCCGGCACGGGCCTGGTCCTGATCGGACGGCGAGCTACCCATTACTCGCCGTCCGCAGGCCCGCGCCTACGGTGGCCGGGAGTCGTCA
Source organism: Gortyna flavago (assembly GCA_963669345.1). Classification (NCBI taxonomy): domain Eukaryota; kingdom Metazoa; phylum Arthropoda; class Insecta; order Lepidoptera; family Noctuidae; genus Gortyna; species Gortyna flavago. The sequence continues at coordinate 15,094,676 of OY770131.1, read as the reverse complement.
CACGGCTCCCGACGCCCGGAGCGTCTACCGCGGCGGCTGGGACGGGCGGCTCTCTCCGCTCTCTCCCTCGCCCATCCCGCCACCTCCTTCGCTAGCATGACAGAAGGAGGTGACTGCCTCCCACTCCCTCTCGCCCCGGACCATGGCTTGGACCAGGGCCGGGCGCGAGAGGTCGCCGCCGCTGCCGATCGCCTCTACGAGGACACGGCGGTGCTCTGCCCAAGCGGGACAGACCTCCACCGTGTGCACCACCGTGTCCTCTGGGCGATCCTCGCAGTGGTGACACCCGGGCGTTTCCTCCCGCCTGATGATGTGCAGGAACCTCCCGAAACATCCGTGTCCTGTGAGGACCTGCGTCAGGCGGTAGGTGAGGGCGCCGTGACGCCTCTCTAGCCACTCCTCAAAGAGGGGCCTTACCGCCGCTATCGCGGCGTGCCCTGTAACAATGACGCTTATGTAGGTAAATAGGCTATTATTGATAACAATAAAATTTCGATTGAGTCTCGTTCAGTGTCCCTCAACCGATTAAAGAACACATACCTACGGAACACTACACTATTATCACTCCTCTACGTTGTATTCTATTTTAATTCCACGTGGATCCTGTTGAGCTTGTTATAAGCTGGTTTGGACATAAATGGCACCTATGGTTGCTATAGGCAGACTAATTTGCGAGGGTCATCAGACGGGCAATCCCCTTATTTTTTAAATTTCATGCATGCGTGCTATTAGTTTTTTAAATTTAGGTGCTTAGACGAGAGTTGAAATCCAACAGCGAGCTTTTATTTAGCTATTAATTTAGGTGTTGCTTGGTCGAAGTTTGTAATTATATAAGTATTTTTGTAGCAAGTCTTTTATATTTTTTTCTTTTTTTTTCTTTTAACTTTATTTTGATTTTGTATCTTTTTTTACCTAACCATTGTTGGTCGAAATAAACGTTTTTTTTTTGTAAGTGAAAACGGACATCACTTGAAAGTGATGAGATTTTCATTGAGATAAGATGGCGACTAGATTTTGAACGATTTTAAATATGTAGGTACGGGAATTGGCCTTCTGGTGATATAATTGAAAACTGCTTTGTAAATCATTATTTAGCCAAGAATCACAAAATAAGGATAGTATACTTAGGAAGATCCAGAAAACACAGTGCTAATCATATTACAAATGATACAAATGATCGCTTCATTAGTGGGTACCTATACAAAATATTTACATGTATTTTTTATTTGACGATAAAGAATACCTAAAAACAATGTGGAATCACTTAAACTTAATATAATTTGTTTTCATATCGCGAGTTCATCTCAGAGGTGTGACCACGGAACAGATTTTTATCTGTTCCGTGGGTGTGACCTCCGAGATGAACTCATTCACATTAATTTTATCAACACGGACCTATCAACAACGTTTAGGTACACTATGATTCAGAAGCAAAATGCTAATAAAATAATGTATATTTAAATAAAACTAGTATAAATGACCGGTCGAGCCTCTGTTTATGTCATACCGAGTTCAGTCGTCAAGATGTTGAGGTTTATCGTGTTTTCCTGTTTTGTTGTGTTGTCAGTGAGTGAAATTAATAGTAAGTAAACCTGCTAAATACTTATCTGTTTAAATTGTGTTTTGTTTAGTCAAGACTAAAATAGTTACCTACTAGTTAACAAAATTGTGCTTCCTCTACATCTGTTTTAGATTTTGGGGGTGGTATTGTTAAACGGTATGAGTAAAATGTGTGAGTACCAACCGGACAAATGGACATGATGAAATTAAAAAGGTTCTGTTTAGGCCGTTTATCTACGGAACCATAAAAATATCGTATAATGTTGAGCTAGGTATTTTTTATCGTTTTTTTGCCGCGATTCATCATCATGTAAAAGGTAAGTAGATAATATTTAAAATTCTTAGGGCGATTATTGATGTTTCTGATCTGCATAACGAAATCTGCAATCTATTTGTCCCAGACAATTACTGTCGTAGAAGAAAACTTACTGGCTGTTCCAACTTGCCGTAGGTTGTTGCACACTCCAAGTCAATAGGTGACTTGGAGTGTGCAACTCGAACATTAGCCGCTATTAACGCTCTCCTGAACTCAAACACAGATCTTGATGATATATGTTTGGAATGAATGAATGGAAGATGATACTGTCAGAATGTTTGAATTTTTGTGAGATGAATGCATGACTGTGTTAAATAAATTATATTGGCTTCGGTCGTTCTATTTAAAATAAATAAATCTTGATGAATCGCAGCAATAATTTAAGTTTAGATATACCCACTGACCTCTTTTAAACAAGCTTGTATAATAGAGGTCAGTGAAGTAACCTAATAAAAACGATAAAATATAAAAAGTTTTAAATTTCGAACTATTATCCGATAAAGTTAAAGTTCTTATTACAAAAACTGACGTTAATCCCGAGTCTAAGTTGTCAATTTTGCATTAAGAACTTTACTGTTGTCGCGGCATACCTAATCTTCAAAATACAGTCTGGCTCAAAGGTTTGGGCTTGGTCTAAAGTTAGAACTTGTTATGTAAAAAGACGGTTAAAGTTTTTAATAAACATTAACTCTCAAAAAAAGAACGCGAGAGAGATGGGACTTATGAAAAAAGTCGCACAAGACTAAAATAAATGGCTGTGGCGCCATTTATTTTGGACCCCGCGTAACGAGACAGGAGAAAGTCAAAGAAGAAGATCATCTCTCAAAAATCAAACCACAACAACGAATGAAAACAAAACAGATTTATAGTAAAATATATAGGAGGAAAAATTATTACATTTGGTATTCCCGCGTTCCACGACTTCCACGACATTACACACTGACGTTCGCGTTCTAACGAGGGGAAATACCTTTACCTATGTCAATATTCTGACGTCAGCATCATTAAGTTACTAGATAACAATGTTTTCTTTTTTAGGTTTATTTTATGAATCGGTTGAAGGACACTGAACGAGATTCAATTGAAGTTTTTATTACGTCTGGGGCGTTTATTGTCCCGCAAAGTGTTAAAATCTACCTCGTACGACTACCTTGTTCCAATATTCAATTGCAGTGATGCACGAGTTTTTAGTGTAGTGGTTCAATATCTAGATTGAGAAACTCGCATAGGAATTCAAAGATGGCGAAATGTGGGTGATACATAATCAGCCTTTAAAATGTTCCCACTGCTGGGACACAGGCCTCCTCTCTGTGAGAGGGAGTGAGCCGTAATCATAGAAATGTAACCCATAATCCATCACACGGGCCTAGTGCGGGTTGGTAGATGTCAAATGTCTTGGTTTTTTATTTGGTTCTAGGACATGCCGGTTTCCTCGCAATGTTTTCCTTCTCCGTTTTGAGAGCAGTGGTGATGAAATAATTTAAACAAAGTAAAGCGCCTGCCTGGGTCCGAACCTACGTATTCGGTATGTCACTGCTACAGATGGTCGGCATTGAAGCTTAGAAACTCGGACCTAACCTAGCTGCCTGGTAGGACCAGGAAATCGAAACAATCGAATCAGAATGGAACGAGAGCCACACGGACTCCATCAAGAGTTTAGAGCAGGCCGTAGAAGTGAAGAAGACTGCGGCCATTGGCGTGCACAGAGCCAGGAGCTTCTCATCCAGGCTAAAAAAGAGAATGTTCTGCTGCAGCTCGAGGCTGCGTACAGGGAACGTCTCATGAACGCTTACTCTGAGGTAAAGCGTCGCGTAAACTAGGTACCAATTCGAGAAGGCCAACTTGGAACGTCGCCTGTCCCAGAGGCAATTGGTGGACTCGGTAGTAACCAACGTCAGCAAGGCCATCACCCCAGACCAGGAGAAGGCGACCCTGAACCGCTGTATTGCAGACCTGCCCGCCCTCGCCGGCAGGAAGTGAACACCCGTAGAATATTTATAAATGTAATATAATGTGATTAAACAAATAAATCATCGTTCGAGTACAAGTTCAATTACTCGCATTGTTGTGCTTAATGAAAGTGTTATTTGACATTTGATAATAATTGTTAAAAAGTCATTGTTTTTAGAAATTGTCCGTGTTTCTTGCTGATGATTCGATGGAGGAACCGACAATAGTGTTTTCAGTAAGTTAAGCACTTTATAAAAATGCTAGCATCGGATAAACTTCGAAATTTCTTACTCCCCCGACACACCCCGTCGCATCGCATCGCCTGCCCGCGCTATTACATCGTTTTCACTTAGCGTTCTTTCAGTCTTTTACTTTTTGATCGGTTCCTAAGTGTTTTAGATTGATGTTAAATAATCTTTAGCCTTCCTCAAGAATTAGGCTATCAAATGCAAAAACATTGTTTCAAGTAGGTACGACTACCATGGTTTCAGAGATTGGCGCGTTCAAACTAACAGAAAAACAAACTCTTGAGCTTTATCTACTATCTATGAGACTGATATAGATATACCTACTCGTACGTGTTTTCGTTTATCGTTAACACCTAAAACAAGTTTTTATAATACAAAACTTGTAAAAACTTGTCGGAAATGTCAAAGGTGAACAAATTAATTAATCGGTTGAAGGACCCTGAACGAGACAATGGAAGTTTTATTGTTATTAAGTCTGGGTTTAGTGTCCATCAATGCGTTAACAAGACATGTCTGGTACTATGTCACATACTCGTACGTGTATGATTCATGTTCTATACACAATTCTGAGTTGAGTACACCTTCAGTTCTGAGTTGAGCTACTAGAGTATTATATTATCTGTGGTTGAGTGAACGTAGGTCTATGGGAGTAATTTCTTTTATCGTTTTTCTTTCTTAGTTAGTTTTAATCATGATCTGACAATTTTAGTACTTTATGCGGCTTACGGCCTACCCAAATGTCCTTTATTTGGTATTGTTCACCGAGCGAGTCGTTGAGCTCCTCAAGTTTTGAGTTGAGCAACACTGACAAATGCTTGCGCTGACTGGAATAGTCCACTCAAATCTGTGGTAGGTACTTTCTTCAAAAGACCATTTCAGACATCAATCTACTTGGTCTTCACATGATCTGACCAACATACAACATAGCAATAAAAAAATAAAAAAGGCATTAAGTCCGCCTTTGTACAGTAGGTATTTATTTTACTTGTGCATAAAGTTTTAATAAATAAATAAATAATATATTCTTAGAAACCAGAAGTGAGGACAGTTTTTTTAAAAATAACGCACAATTATTTCCTAAATTATTTAATCAACAATCAAAGTTTAATAACTAAAATCACAACAAAGATAATTTTAAAAATAAGACATCCGAACTCTAATTACTGCAAATGATATAAATTGATTAGCAAAATAACAATATAGCGACTGAATATAAAAATACAAACGAGGGTAGCGATGTTCAACCGTTGCCGACCGATAATCGAGTGAACCCGTTGCTAGCGGCGCGCTGTCTTTTATAGGGCACCGCTTGTACCAGGTTTTGGAGAAGGAGGTTTCGCTAAGACGGCCGTTCCTGACAGCGGGGCGTCCTCGACCGCATCTTGCCTTGTGTCATCACTAGGTCCACCATCACCTGACTGGCCGTCATCCTCAGACTGGCCATAATCATCTGCAAAGTAACAACAACACATACCGTACATTTTGTTTACTTGCGACCCTTATATGTCTGAAGCCGGAGAATAGAAAGCACTTGAACTGATTTTGTTAAGTACGCGATAGTGAGCGTGCACTCCCACCATCAGGTACCCAACCAACTAACAGGAGGTAAGTAATTGAAATGTAAATCTAAGAGCTTCAGACTGAAAAAATTACAAAGCAAAATCAGCGATTCTAAGTATTAAAACGTAAATGGAACTAAATAGCATTCCAAGCAATGGAATTCCGGACTCCCATTGGGTAGAATACTAGCCAAGATAAATAGATAGTAGTAAAGCTAATATACTTAACCAGAACAGAAGCCATGAACCATAGGTCCAGGCCATACAGGAGTCATAAGCCAGAGGCTCAGACCAAACAGAAGCCATGAACCAGAGGTCCAGGCCAAACAGAAGTCATAAGCCAGAGGCTCAGACCAAACAGAAGCCATGAACCAGGGGTCCAGACCAAACAGAAGTCATAAGCCAGAGGCTTAGACCAAACAGAAGCCATGAACCAGGGGTCCAGGCCAAACAGAAGTCATGAGCCAGAGGCTCAGACCAAACAGAAGCCATGAACCAGAGGTCCAGGCCAAACAGAAGTCTTCCGGTTGCTTACCAGCCTCGAAGAAAGCGAAGCATGCGTCAGGCGTCCACTCGCCGCGCCAGAGCACCATATGCTCGGCAGCTGCCTGGGTTTTTTTGCCATACGAACCAGCCAGTAGTTCCAGCTCGTAGCGATGATGTGGCAATACACGTAGGACCTTATAGGGCCCCCGCATGCCAGAGTCGAGCTTTCCTGTGCTCTGTGATGCCTTGTTGACAAAGACATAGTCCCCAACAGCGTAGACTCGTGGTTGTCGCCGGTTCTGGTTGGTGTAGTCGTCTTGACGCCGCTGATTGGCTGTAAGCAAGTCTGAGGCACGCTGTCTCCTGAGCGTCATAAGTGCTTCTCGATTAGGGTTACGGTTCTCAAGTGCGACGTCACGCACTAGAGATCTTATTACTGGGGTAGCTGAATCAATCCCAACGAGGAGTTGTAATGGCGAGGCTTGCGTAGTGGCCTGTCTGGTGACATTTAAATTGAGCTGCACTTTCCATAAAGCGTCAGCCCACTGAGAACCTTTATGTCCAACCTCTACCCGTAACATGTTTAGGACAGTTCTGCAGTACCTCTCTGCTTGCCCATTTTCTCGGTGCATTCCAGGTGTGATAAAATGAATGGAGCAACCCAAGCTGCTAACCCAGTCTCGGAAGGCTACGCTTTCAAACATTCTCCCTCTGTCGCATATTATAGTACTTGGAGACCCGAACAAAGATATCACATTAGTAAACACCCGTTTTAATTCGTCCGAGTCTTGACGATACATGGAGTACAGCAGACAAAATTTTGAAAAGCTGTCAATTACTATTAAAACGTACTTAAACCCGTTAGATTCTGGAAGCGGGCCCAATATATCGGCATGAATAACACAGAATGGGTCATCAGGCTTCGACCAAGACTGAATCGGTTGTGGGGGTGTTTTAGGTACTTTCTTATGAGCTAAACATACAAGGCAATGGCTAACATATTTTCTAACAAATTGCCTAACACTAGGGAACCAAAAGTGACGTAATATAAGATCCGTCGTTCGGTCGGCTCCAACATGATCATGCTCATCATGGAAAGCTCTTAAAAGGCTAAGCCGGTAACCTTTAGGAATGTAACATAATAATCGTGGTTCTTCCCCGGTTGGCGTATATTTGTAATACAAAAGTTCATTTTTAATTAAATACCTTGAAGAATCTAATTGACCATCTCTTAACTTAACAATTAAATTTTGGGTTTCCTCATCCGCAGTCTGAGCGACCTTTGCCCAATTGTTAGGATTGCGAATGTGTGATACGTTTGCAGTTTCAGGAGGGTGCCGGCTTAGAAAATCAGCGTGCTGCATCATGGATCCTTTTCTATATTCCAAAGTAAAGGTAAAATCTTGTAGGTAAACCCACCAACGCGCGACACGAGGCAACAAATCTTTTTTTGTTTCAGTTAACTTCAACGAATTACAATCCGTCACTATTTTGAAATTGATACCAATTAAATAATGACGGAAGTTCTGAAGTGCGCGTACAATGGCTAGGGTTTCCAGCTCGTAGCTGTGATAGCGACTCTCCGCGCCCTGGGTAGACCTACTATAGTAACTGACTACTCTCTTTCGTTTACCGGCATGCTCCTGCAACAACACCGCACCGACACCGATGGAACTGGCATCGGTGTGAAGTTCCGTAGGCAAACTTGGGTCAAAGATCGCTAAGACTGGTTCATGGGTCAAACAATGAATAATATAGTCGCGTGCCACATCTTGTTCTGAACCCCATTTAAAAGGTTCTCCCTTTCTTAACAGTCTGGCAATGCAGGCTGTTTTAGAAGCGTAACCCGCGACATAACGCCTAAAATACCCGGCTAGGCCCAAAAATTGGCGAACCCCCTTAACATTAGTGGGCTTTGGAGAATTTACCAGCGCCTCAATTTTTCTTGGGCTCGGCCGAACCTGACCATTACCAACTACCCGTCCTAAGTACTCTATTTCGGTATCTAAGAAAGTACATTTTTTTAAATTAACCGAAAAACCGGCATTCGTGAGAGTACTCAAAACTTGACGCAGCAAGTCGAGTCCTTCAGGAATTCCGTTTGACATAAGGAGTACATCGTCGATATACGTCAAAACTCGCCCACTTTCAATATAGGGTTTTAAGGTTTTTGAGATGATTCTTTGATAAACTATAGGGGCGTTAGCTAACCCATAGGGCATTTTCAAATATTCGAAATGCCCTTCGGGCGTTACGAAGGCGGTTTTGGAAATCGAATCATCATCCTTTAATGGCACCTGATGAAATCCAGTTGCCATGTCTAAACTGGTGAAGAACTTGAAGCAACCAAGCCTATCAATGTGGTCATCGATCAAAGGCAAGGGAAATCGTTCCTTGACCGTTATAGTATTAAGTGCCCGATAATCGACGCACATCCTATCACTCCCGTCCTTCTTCTTGACGAGAATGATAGGACTGGCGTAGTCGGACTGTGACTCACGAATAATTCCCTTTGAGAGTAGGTCATTAATTATATCCCGAACTCTATTTTTTTCGTCACAAGAAAGCTTATAAGGCCTATGAACTACCGGGGCACTCGATGTTAATCTTATCTCCATACTGCCCGTATTCACCGTTGATGTAGCAGTACCCGTAATGAAAGAACTCGAAAACTCGCGGATGATATTAAGCAGAAGATGTCTGTCATTGCCAATTAACGGCGTTTTAATGTTTTCATAGTCAACGGTAGATACGTGCAGTACAGAGGGCACACTGTCTAATCTCGTGAGCCGGTGTAAGTTATTACTACGCGTGTAGGTAATTCCCTCTCTATCTAATACATCTGTGCCAATCAAAATAGGCGCCGTAATGCACCCAACTGGGACCACATACAAATCAACTTCCAAAGACACTTCAGGAAATTCAATCGTCGTCACAACATATGACGTCGATTCAATCTCCTGGCTGCCTATACCTCTCAACAAACGATATGTTGGGATTCGATTGAAATTAAAATATTTAAGAACCGATTCTAAAATCAACGAGATATCAGACCCACTATCAATCAAAGTATCTATAGGCACCTTTTGAATAACAGCAGGCATTATGTTGTCTCGTTTCGATTGACACTTGAGCAAAAATTTATCTTAGCCGATTTCTGTTCATTACGATCAGTTTCAGACTTTTTCTTCGAAAAGCATGTATCAATTACGTGACCGTTACGTTTACAATGCGTGCAAAATTTGACAGATTTATCACCCGATGTTGAAGGCGTTGACGTCGCGGTATCTGCTGATGATGGCGCGTTAGTATCGACTTTAGGTCTTTTCTTGCAGTTATATTTCGTGTGACCAGCTTTATGGCAATAGTGACACACTATTTTACTATCTCCCGATTTAGTTGCTTCGCGTTTACGCGATGATGATGGTCCTACATTGTTTGAATGGGGAGGGTTGTTTGAACTGCGCATCTCGGTTTTTGGTTTGACATATACCGACAAAAACTCGACTAGATCCGTTATTTTAAGTTTCGCATTCGTTGCCGCAGCCTTTACTTGAGCATCAGTAATACCTCTGACAATTATTGCAACTTTCAGCTCATCAGACAACCCCTTTACAATATTAAGACGCAAAATAGACTTGCGAGCATATTCGGCGTATGTCGGGAATTTATTTGAATTGTTACACATAACCTCAAACAAAATTGTAGCAACGTCTACATTACGTGGGCATAGTGAACGAAACTCTAATTTGAAGTTGCTCCACGAACGATCACTTGTCACCCAATCGTTAAGCCATGACTTCGCGTCACCACGCAAACAACTTCCTATGCGCCCTAGACACTCGCGATCGTCCCATTTATTTAAATTACGAGCGCGGTCTACCTCTGAACACCAAACGTCAAAGTCGTGTAGGTTAGGATCGAAGGGAGAAATATAAAAATTATGCGATCTCTCTTGAACTAAACAAGACAATGCGCCAACGAGCTTATCTGTCACGTCCTTATTCTGGTCCGGCGTTCGCGACTTCTGCCTAGTGAAAGTTTCCTGCCCCCGTGAGCCATGCTCCGCAACAGGTGTAGACACGCGACACGTTGGCGAAGTCGGCAAGCGGCTCTCAATAGAATTCAAGCGAGCTAATATTTGACCTAAGGCCTGATCACGCGGAGAATCACGGCGCCTATATGAGGTGTCACGACGTCTATGACCGTTTCGTGAACTACGGGACACATGACGATGTCTAGAAGAGGTACGCACGCGACTATGAGAACGCTCACGGTATCTACGCGGTGAAGGGGTGTGATTGCTCCTTCCGGAACCATGGCTACGATTACGCGATCTACTTCTCAACGTTCGAGAACGACTACGATGCAATCGACGCGAATCGTTTTGTTTTTCAACACTTGACGAACGTCCCGGCATATCGATACTCGCGTATAAAACTTGCAGTAATTAGGTTAAATTCAAACACTAACGGTCATTTACTTTAACTTAAAACAGATGGCACAAACAGCACTAAGCACGTGTTCGAATCCCACTTCTGATCTTAGAAACCAGAAGTGAGGACAGTTTTTTTAAAAATAACGCACAATTATTTCCTAAATTATTTAATCAACAATCAAAGTTTAATAACTAAAATCACAACAAAGATAATTTTAAAAATAAGACATCCGAACTCTAATTACTGCAAATGATATAAATTGATTAGCAAAATAACAATATAGCGACTGAATATAAAAATACAAACGAGGGTAGCGATGTTCAACCGTTGCCGACCGATAATCGAGTGAACCCGTTGCTTTTTTTTTTTTTTTTTTTTTTTTTTTTAAATGGCATCTCGCAGTTCATCCTTTATGAGGATGGCTACTGCTTAACCGGACTTTCCTGTGGATGCCTCGAATTAAGGCCTCCAGCCAGGGCATACAATAACTTAAAAACTAAGCGACAGCGCTAAGGGTAACCCCCTGCGGGGTTCGGACCTCGGCTCAGGGCGTCGCTGGAAGAGGACAGCAAGGGACAGGCTGGATCGGTATTATTATTAGTGTTTAGGGGCGAATTTAAAACTACAGGCTCAGCTGCGCGGGCTGGCTCGAGCAAGGGTCGGGGCGGGCACGGTGATGGTGCGGGACGTCGCGACGGGCCTCGGCGGCGAGGACGGAAGGACGGATGTCTGAGCTTGTGTTTGTGTTGTCGACTGAGAGTACTCGTGGCCTTACTGCTCTCCTGGAGGAGGGTAGTGGCGTCGTCGGGGATAGTGAGGGTATGCCTTGGTCGGCGAATCCTACTTATGCGGGAGGGAGTGTATCGGGAGGCCGCCGCAATCAGGGGATTGGGGTGCTTTATGGCAGAGTCAAAGAAGCGCTTGGAGAGGCGTTTCATGAACTGCTGGATGGTGGGGAGTCTGAGATCTAGATGCAGATTCACATTTCGGACATAGAAGGGGGCTCCCGTGACCTTTCGGAGGAAACGGTTCTGGAGGGTTTGCATTTTATGCAGAAATCGCGGCTTGGCGTGTGCGAAGACTACGCAAGCATAGGTCATGATGGGACGGATGACCGCGGTGTAGAGGCGCAATTTGCACTTGAGTGACAATTTGCTGCGGGCAGTTATCATGGAGTGGAGCCTACCGAGAGCGAAAGAGGCGCGCGAACGCGCCGTCTTTATGTGCTCGTTGAAGGTGAGGTTGTGGTCTAGGATGACACCTAAGTATTTGGCTCGCTTTCCCCAGGGGATCGGCTTGCCATACATAGAGATCGGGCGCGGGAGGGGGGGGGGTAGTTTGCGCGGTTTCGAGAAGATGACCGCCTGACTCTTATCGGGGTTGACCTCGATTCTCCATTTCCGGAACCAATCGCTCAAGGCGCTTGCGGAGGTTTGGAGGTTTCGAGCTATGGATGACTGGTTGACACCCGAACAGTATATGGCAGTGTCGTCGGCGAAGAGCGCCAACTGTGCCTTTTTACTGTTCGGGATGTCACTAGTGAACAGGGTGAAAATGAGGGGAGACAGAACGGAACCCTGGGGGACTCCGGCGCGGATGGGGTGAGGGGGAGAGAGAGCGCCCTCGATACGGTAGCGGAAAGTGCGGTCCGACAGAAAATCTCGTAAGATGAGCACGAGACGGTCTGGCACACCTAGCAGGTACAGCTTATATAATAAGCCATTGTGCCAGACCTTGTCGAACGCCTTCGCTATATCGAAGAACAGGACGCCTGTCGAAGCACCTCGCTGAAAAGCAGCGCTAATGTGCTCGACTATGCGGTGGAGCTGGTGGATGCACGAATGCTTCGTGCGAAAACCGAACTGTTCGGGGGGGATGAGGCTCTTTGCTTCGGCATAGTCTTTGAGGCGCTTATAAATAAGCCTCTCGTAGACTTTACCGAAAACATTTAGCAGACTGATGGGGCGGTAGCTGGAGGGCTCAGACTTGGGCTTGCCTGGCTTTGGGATGCCTATGACTGTGGCTTCTTTCCACATTTGGGGGAAGATGTTGTTGCTCAGGGCGCCATTGAAGATGGCGGTCATGAGCAGTATGAGGGGGGCGGGGAGGAGTTTGTACACCCTGTTGGTGATACCGTCCGAACCGGGGGCTTTGCGGGTTGCGAGTCCTTTTATGATGTCTTGCACTTCGTCGGGAGTGACGGGAGGCAGAGGATCATCAGGGTCTTCGACTGGCGGGAGGGAGGCTCTCCGTTCGACTTCAGCGTTCACCTCGTCGAGGTGCGCTCTGTCTACTGGTTGAGAGCTGGGAGTGCATTGAGCCTCTAGGCTGTCGGCTAGGCATTCGGCCTTTTCGAGGTTTTCGAAAGCGACCGTTTTGTCGGGGCGTGTGAGGGGAGGAACTGTGGCCTCTTCAGAGGAGCGGAGCTTCCTCTGGAGTTGCCAGAAGGCGTGGTGGGTGGGCTCGAGTTCGCCGATCAACTTATCCCATCCCTCGGAGCGCCACTCCCCTATGCGTTTCTTTACAGCACGCTGTAAATGGCGCATGTGGGATTTGTTCGCGTCGCAGGGAAAAGAGTCGTAGGCACGAATGGCAGCGTTCTTCTCGGTCATCAGTTCACGTACGTCATCGGGCAGTTTCCAGCGATGGTCTTCCATCACTGGAACTTCCCGTGAGCAATCCGTCAGTACGGATTGAACGTGCTCTGTGAACGAGTCGATCGCCCCAGTCGTGTCTGCGACTGAGATAATTTGCTCGGGGATGGAGTCTAGGTGGGGAGACGTGGTGGATTTCAGTCTTTCGCTTACTTTCCTCCAGTCGGTGACTGTTTTGGTCGGGGGGGGCTGGTTGGGGTCGTGCGGGGGGCCCGAATAGGGGGCCAGGTGCAAGATGACCGGGCGGTGGTCAGAGTTAAGCTCTTGTACCGTCTCGATAGACTGCAAACGGAGGTTTACATTCTTGAGAAGCGCTACATCGAGAACGTCAGGAAGATGGGCGGGGTCGCCCGGGAAATGAGTGGGATACATCGGAGCGATGATATCGAAATTGAGGGAGTCGCCTAGTTTGAACACGATCCTACCTCTGGTAGAGGTCGTGCTGCTATTCCAAGCGGGATGTTTGGCATTGAGATCCCCCGCCATGATGACGGAGTCACTCATACCGAAGAGGGTAGTGAAATCGGTAGTGAGAGAGATGGGATCCTCCGCACCATTGGTGGGCGGGATATAGGCGGAGATGATGGTGATTGCGGGGTGACCGGTCATGCCGAGCCGACAGATAGAGATCTCTAGCTGAGAGATTAGGGCGGGCGTGAACCCGTTGCTAGCGGCGCGCTGTCTTTTATAGGGCACCGCTTGTACCAGGTTTTGGAGAAGGAGGTTTCGCTAAGAATATAATATTCGTTGTTGGTCGATGAGATACAGTTGCTTCCTCATATCGTTATTGTCCTTATTAAATGATACCTAATGAAAATCGCATGAAAATCCGTTTCGTAGTAGAGGAGCAATGCAGTCACACGAGTTTTGTCTTACAGCTACCTATTTTTTATCTTATTTTATTTTTTTATTTTGGTAGTACGCAATTTATTTTATTTTAGTTTATCTTCTTACGGTCCCAGCATCCTGCACGGTAATCGCGTACCATACTATCAGCAGCAATGGGCTTCATTTTGACAGTTAGTAGTAGCTAGACAGTGGAAATTTTCACAGAATGTGTATTTCTGTTGCCGCTACAACAACAAATATTAAAAACAGAATAAAATAAATATTTAAGGGGAGCTCCCATACAACAAACGTGAATTTTTTGCTGTTATTTTATATGTAGTGTTAAATATTGTATGGTGGTACGGAATCCTTCGTATACGGGTCCAACTCGCACTTGTTTTGTTTTTTACTACATCTAATCAATCGACTAAAGAAATTGGAATGCAAGCAATACTCCCATAGACAAAATTAATAAAAATAAAATACAGTGTGACCGGAACGAACCCGTCCAAAAATGGCAGATGTCGTGATCTGTCTATTTTCGGAGGATTACAGTTTAGTGGGTAAACTTACAGCGGAGTAATTGCGTAAAACACTATCAGTAGCATAGCAATGACTTTAATTTTGACAGTTTAACAACATGCATTGCGTTATTTACGTTGTTGAGCAAAAACATTTTTCGAACATATGGAGCAATGGATTAGAAAATGATTCAAATTGAAATAATAGTGTGTTGAATAAGGGTGCTTATTGAGTAACTCATGATCAATCAATTCAGTAGCAATGACATTAATTTTGACAGTTCAACAACATTCATTGCGTTATTTACGTTGTTGAACAGACAATTTTTTCGAACATATGAAGCAATGAATTATCTATATCCTTCAAAACAGAATAAATATAAATATAATATTTTCTGAATAAACAATTTCATTTCAGAGATATAAGGCTTGTATTACTTTATGGAATTCTCAGTGGTAATCCGAAATCTGGTTTGTAGTAAGTAGGTACCATAGGGAGCGACCCTATAATAGCCATAGGGTGGCTCTCTATGACTTGGGACTCACACAACTGGACTGACAGACAATTTTGTATTGATACTTCAACAACTATAACAAAAATAATTTACTTTCTACCCTTCGTTGTCAACCAACAGGTTGACAAACAACTTGAACCAAACAAAGTATTTAGATAATCATTTTTATTGTTTTATTCATTTGCAGATAATAAAAATGTCGGCGGTACTTCGAAAGTACCTAAAGATGGATCCCGAGTGCGTCGATACGTTGACTTAACTGGCAAGTATAATAACTGAGTATTCGGTATGGCTTAAGATTATAGGGATACAACATAACATAACATAATTAGCCTAATGTTCCCACTGCTGGGACACAGGCCTGCTCTCTGTGAGAGGGAGTGAGCCGTAATCTACCACGCGGATTATAGGGATATTCCTGTTTAAATAGGGAAAGAGACTAGCGCCCCCTCCTGACACCCGCGCTGTTACCGCTCTCGCCGACGGCGACGACGTCAGTACCGCGCGCTTAAGTCATTCTAGAGAAGTCTCAAGTTTACTCTTGTGGGTTGTACCTACTAAATTACGATGACAGATAAGACACTGTACAATGAAGTAAGTAAAGAGCGGTAAAATTAAGAATTGCCTTATTGCCATCAGCCTACTTTTACCATGCCTATGTACTTTATTTTATTAATCGCAATACACTTTCCAGAATCAATCTGCACTGGTGAAAACGAAGTACATACTGATTGCAAGAAGTCCTGCCCCCCAAACACGTGCTTATCAATCGTGGCGCGGTTCAAGTGTGACAGTACCGAACCGTGCAAGAAGGGATGTCTTTGCAAGCCTGGGTATCTGAGGCAACAGCCAGACTCTCCCTGCATACCACTATGTCAGTGCACGGAGATGAAGCATTCTTCAGACTGCGGGCTTCACAATTCTACTACCAATCAAGAATAGAATAATAATTTAAAGTAAACTGAAGCGAGTCTCAGAAGCCCTATTTTATAGCATATTGTATGTATGGTACTGTTTCAAAAGTATCTAATAAAAAGACAAAAAAACCCGGTTCAGGATACATTCTTACGCGTTTATTTACTCACTAAAGGAAATAAGTAACACGGTCATCAACTGTACCTGCAACTTTGCATTTGACTACTTTTTTCAACGATTATTGTTTCAATAACATCATTAAATTTTAATTTAAATATATTGACAAAAGTTGAGTTTATAAAATTAACCTCAATTGTGAAATGAAAATAATTTCTAAGGTGATTAAAAATTAGAATTTTGGGTTTAAGTATTCAAATACCTAATTAAATTGAAGCACTCGATATACCACCCCCTCCCCTCCCTCCTTGACTATTGTGTAGCCCTAAAAATTGGCACCCACAGTTGCGTTTTCTGATCGATTGGTTTACATTTTCATCAGGTATATTTAGAACAGATTATAGGTATCCGACGCGGGATTTGCGTCAGTGTGACTCCAACTTACAACCCGCAAGAGTTTACTTGAGACCCGTGCTGCCCTTCCCGACCCCCGCGCAGTTACCGCTCTCGCCATCGACGCGTCCTGACAGCGCGCTTACGTCATCCGAGCGAAGCCTCAAGTTAACTCTTGCGTGTTGTAAGTACATTTGAATTCAATGTCGATAGTGGGTAATGAATAATAACAGTGACAGTGACAGTGGGCCGTGCGACAGTGGTAATGTTTTGACTTTGAGCTGGCCCAGCGAAGCGAAGTACGGAGTTTCAAACTTGTACTGATTGGGTTCCCACTGACTTGGGCCTTACCATACTAACTGTTGCCAACAAATAAATACTTATTTTAAATCTTTTTGTTTTTCTATACCGTCATTTATTTATTTATGTGGTTAAGCAGATGCCCATTATTATGTACAGACGCCAGCACATCAACCTTCCCGAAACTGTCAAATTTTTCTAATCAACTTTGAACCTTATGCTTTAGCGATAAAGTTGAAAATCTATCAAAGAAATTTGACAGATTGTAGTAGCTTGATGTGCTGGCGTCTGTACAATGTATGAATATATGTTTTGCATTAAATAACGTTTTTATGCAATTCTTATGTTATCACTAACTTCTGTCCGAGACTTCGTCCTCGTGAAATTTCACCCTCCCCCCATTCACCCTTTTATGGGTGGAATTTCGAAAAATCCTTTCTTAGTTAAAAAATTTCATGTCTACGACCATGAAAACCATGGAACCACTGGACCATGGAATTTCATGTTTAGGCTGTGCGTTGATATATCAGTCAGTCAGGACTTTGAATTTTATGTATATACAGGTTGTCCCAAAAGAGGAGGGAGGAGCCCGTGGCTAAATATTAACAGCCGCACAGGTCGACGGTCAGGTTAAGCTACGCTTGCCGCGTTTGGTCTGTGGATGGGTGACCATCTTTACATACCGAGACCCCTCCGTGCCTCGGAAAGCACGTTAAGCCGTTAGTCCCAGCTGTCATTCGTGGATCTTTGACAGTCGTTAAGTGTAGTCAGAAGCCCGAAAGTCTAACAACCAGTCTTACCAAGGGGTATCGTATTACCCAATAACTGGGTTGTGGAGGTCAGATAGGCAGTCGCTCCGTGTAAAATACTGGTATTCAGCTGCATCCGGTTAGACTGGAAGCCGACCCCAACATAGTTGGGAAAAGGCTAGGCAGATGATGATGACATATACTTAGATATTGAGTAATTATACTTTAAAATGTACGTTATCGAAGTAGGTGGCGGTAATAATTTAACTAGCTTCTGTCCGTGACATCGTGGAAGTCGTAAAACACATACAATATCTACATACGAATAATAAAACTGAAGAGTTTGTTTGAACGCGCTAATCTATGAAACAATGGGTCGAATTTGATAAAAAAAAATTGCATTTGATAGTCCAATTCCAGTTTAAGGCCAGGATCCCATCGCGTCGCATCGGATCGCCCGCCCGGGCTTTTACTTCGTTTTCGCTTAGCGTTATTTTTGACTTTTTTTTCTTTTTGTTCGGGGGTAAAGTTCGCAGAAGAATAGTTCAAATCTGTCAAGAGATTAGCGCGTTCAAACAAAAAACTATTTTTTATTAGTACCTTAATAGATAGATTGATATAGTTGGTCTATTATTCTACGAAATAATAAGAAAGAAGACTGGTCTGTGCATCGATACACTGTGGTTCGTGTATAACGTGCTAGCTCGACAAAAAACGTTATTATATTTTATAGGGCTTTAAATAACCTACTATGGCATGGCAACCTACCCATTTCGACAAATTTTGGAAAAGATGATCCCATTTTATAGAAAAGAGAATAAAAAAAAAACAAGGCCAATAAACTGACTAGGGATTGTAGATTTTTATTATAGAGCCATGCCTACCTACTGTCGCGCCATTTTGATTTTTTTTTTAAATGTCCACCCATGGAACATATTTTTATTTATACATTTAAGCAACAAGATGTACGCAACTTCAAAAATATGGTCGTCACGTGATCAAATTTGAACATTTATATCTCGGAAACGTGACACTTTATTGGGTTTGGTCGTATCATGTTTTTTGTTTGCATTGATAACAGCATTGCACTGATTGATAATTTATATAGGTTACATGCGTGGCCGCAATTTAAAAAAAAAAAAAAAACTAAATTGTGGATAGATAGGTATATGCCACGGAACTTCAAAGCCCATTTGTTAAAATTCAAAAGAAGGTGCAGGTGTTCTATATGGCAGCACATGCAAGCATACGGTTCCGTATCCAATAAACATTAAATAAGTAGAAGAAAATCGCACTTAAATAACTTTGTTATTAAAAATGATGAGTTCTGTTGAATGATTGAGTTCCTAAAGGTTAAAGGAAAACCCGTCACTAAAATAATATATCAAAACTTATTCGTGGTTTGTGAGTGTAACCAATCGTAATCATCATAAAGTACCTCCAATGTGAAGAATTCCAACAATTATTTTTTGTGTACCCGTGTCGGTATTTTTTTATTTTTTTTGAGTTTTGTCCAACTTGCATATTGTTGAGACAGACCATAGTGCAACAACTTTATCTGAACTAGACACATTTATTTATATCTTTTTTTATGTTTACATGTTCTAATGATAAGACATGAAACAGGTACCTATAAAATTTTGGTCATAAGTAGGTAGTATATAACAGAACAGACTTCGTTTCCATTTATGTCAAGTTGAGTCGTCGAGATGTTCAGTTTAATTGTGTTCCTGTCCTGTTGTGTGGTGTTGAGTGTCGGAGGCAAGTGCAATCTTACCACGCGTTTATCCCAAGGTTTCTTTGAACATGTTTTCTACATGTTAAGAGCGTTTACGCCGTACGGCATTTCATACAAACTTACAACCCTTGCGTTGCAACGTATCTTTATATATCTTTATATCAACGTACGTGTCTTTATATCAACGTATATACACACATCAAAAGTGTCTAGGGATCAACATATATTTTTGCAATAACTTTTCTCCTGATTGATATTAATTAAAATTTTCTTTAAGGATTCATTCAAATAAAGTGTTTTCGTTTGTCACAGTAACGATAAACCAAGTCACCTTTGCATTAATAAAGAAATTTGCCATTTTCCTAATAAAGGGATTTTTGACATTTGAACCACTAACACAAAAGTTCGAAAAAAAGACTGAAATAACAGTTTTCTTTAAAATTTTATTGGGTAACTTAAACAATTAATAATCCGTGTTTCTACCGCGAACACTAACAACACAAGAACATCGGTTTGGCATACTCAAAATGAGTTCATCCAAATCACGCTGTGGAATGGCCGCCCATGTTCGTTGCAACAACAAAAAAAGGTCTTCTTGCGACTGGATACCCTCCATATTCGGCAGAGCTCTTCTCTGTAGCATATCCCATGCATGCTCAATCGGGTTCAAGTCTGGCGACTGAGCAGGCCAGGGCAGGACATTGATGTTAGCTGCGGCGAGAGTCTGTCTTACAACTCTTGCGGTGTGCGGTCGTGCATTATCATGCATTAACTGAAATAAGGGACCGATTTGCACTTGTAGAGGAACGATGACGTCTGATACAATCGTCTCAGCATAAATTTGAGCGTTGAGGTTGCCTCTGATCCAAATCAACTCAGTTCTTCCGCCGATCCAAATACCCGCCCATACCATGATGGTTCCACCACTATAAGGATGGACTTCCTGGCAGGATTTTAATCGCTGTTGGCGTCCAGGGGTTCTCCAGTGTCGTATACGTCTTGTATCCGGTCTCATACCAAAACGAGACTCATCAGAAAAGCACACGAAACGCCATTGTTCTTCTGCCCAATTTCTGTGTTCAAGAGCCCATTGATATCGAATCCTACGATTGTGCATTGCTATAGGTGGTACCCGTAGCGGTCTTCGGGAATGAAGGTTCACTTCATGCAAGCGGTTTCTGACTGTTTGGTCGCTAATTAAGTTCCCTGAAGAGTGATGAAGCCTCACGGCTAACATCATGGCGGTTATTGTTGGAGCTCTTCGAGTTAAGATTTGAATGTATCGGTCTTGTCTCCGTGTGGTGCAGCGATACCGTCCTCCATGGCGCTCAGCCACGGTACCAGTGCTTCGGTAACGTGTCCAAAGTCGACTGATAACACTCTGACTTGTATTCAGAGCTAAAGCCACAGTACGTTGCCGGGAACCAGCTTCTATCATTCCCACGGCTCTGAGCATTTCTTCCCTGCTTAAATGACGTCGCCGCTCCATAATAACGTTGGTTTTAATCAGTAGTAGGGAAACAGTAGCACTAATAATGTCTTCAATGCGTTGTATGTTTTTATAGGGAAAATATTGACAGCTGATTTTCATCTTTTACTCGAATTTGATTCACAGTTCCTGATTCAAATTATGAAATGCACCAAAAAGGATCCATATAAATTTATAAAATCATAAATTTATTACAAAGCCACATCTCAATCTCAAGAAATCCGCATAAAAATGCTTGATCCCTAGACACTTTTGATGTGTGTAGTTCAGGATCATTCACTAAATCAATGGCAACAAGTTGCGCGTGGATGTCCCCTCCATCCTGAACACTAATAATAATAAAGCGCTACAACGCGCTACGACTCGAATGACGTTGACAGGGAAATGTACTGAAAACAAGATGGCGGCGTTAGTTCCGTTTTAGCCTAAGCCTTAAATGAACCTCGTACACACGGCTACACATCAAGCAATACATGTCCAGTTTGAGTTGACCTCGCATTGTATAGGTTTTTCGTACAATCAAAAGTCAGCTTATACTGGTTATGTATAGCTTGATGTGTAGCCGTGTGTACAATAAACGCGGAATACGAAGTGTGTAAAGGACTAGCTACGCCCTGGGGTTTCACCTGAATAAGTCTTGATCCCGTGGGAATATCGAAATAAAAAGTATCCTATGTCCTAATCCAGATCATGGAATACCATGTGCCAAATTTCATATAAATCCGTTCAGCCGTTTGTGCGTGAAGAAGTAACAAACACACAAACTTTCGCTTTCATAATGTTAATGTAATAGTTTAGATGAACAAAACATGGTGATGGAGGCAATGTAGGAATTTAAGTGTAAGTCGGTGTAGATCGATCAAACACAGTAATAAAAAAAAAACATAGTCATTAAGTCCGCCTTTGTACAATATTTATTTTACTTGTGCTTACAGTTTTAATAAATACCTAAATAAATAATATATAATATTCGTTGTTGGTCGATCAGATACAGTTGCTTCTTCATGGTTAATTGGCGAGGTTTCCGGCGACTATGACCGTGGTCCCAGTCGCCGGATCCATTTAATTTTAATATTTTTCTTCCGCCGACTGGGACCACCCATAAATGAATAAAAAATATCTATTGTTCAAGCCAAAAACAGTACAGTCAAACAAAAAAAATGTAAAAAAAACTCTTAAATTCAAAATAAAATTTATTTATATAATATAAAAAGTTACTAAGGACCCCTTATTAATTTTAATTAACCGCGTTACGATGTGTTACGGCTCGTCGTCCCCGCGCTTACATCTCTCCGTACCCGAGCTTACCTACGTCTCCTCGTCCACCCTTCCCCTCTCACCCCTCCGGCCTGCCTGCTGCACCATCAACCAGTGGTCGGCGAGCCTTAAGCGTGTCGTCGCCTAGCCGTAGCCACGGTCGTAACAGTCCATACAAAAAACCAACAACGGTGGCCGGACAAGAGGTGTCACTTTGTTAAATTAAACATATATTTTTCTATAGCAACACTAAGATATAGTTTTGATTGTTCATTTCTTTCTACATAAAATGTTTACCACAGAGTACATTATAATATATGAGAATAGAGTAGTCAGTCGCTTTGGCAGTAAGGTGCAATCTATTAATAATTTTAGGAACTACAACCGGCTATGTATATACATATAGCTCCTCTCGTATATAATCATATAGATGGTTCCTTCCTTTGCAGAAAATCATATTTATCCTGAATTCATCTACTCTTTCCACTGAACTGATGTTTATGAAAATACAGTTAAATTATTATCAGTGCAGAGAAAACGTAGATGAAAACAGTAATTCAGGTTATATGGGGACAGAAATAAAACTCATTTCACTCGTTCAATCTGTAATAAAATCCACAGTTAAGTATAAATATGAATACTATAAACTTAGTGTAGTGCAATTGTTTTACGAACACAACATTTGAACGGAGATTCCACAGCGTCAAGTCCGGATAAACGCAAAATGGAAGTCTAAAGTAGTGCGCACGGGTCAAAACAATATAAGCAGAGATATCGGTTTCCTTTGAGAGAGTAAAAGTTGTCGAAAAAGCCACGAAAATAACAGAAAAACAAACCTCGCAACAAACTAACAACTGTCAGAGAGTCAAGAGTGTCAGTATCGCCGGCCTTGAAAATCGAATTTCATTCTATGCTGATGTTTACAAAACGAAACTTGCAAATTAAATTATTTTAAAGTTGTTTCCTACAAAAACAAATACTTTGTAAAGATAACTATTAATAATAATAAATAATAATAATAGTCCAGAAATTCCTGCAGAACGACAATGATGCACAAATAGTACACCCACAAACATCATTCACCACCGCAACACATAGTCAAAACATTATTTCACCACGCCATATATCATCAACTATCACTTAGGTTAGTACTCTCAGGGGAAGCACTTGGCTTTGGCCCGTGTTACCCTAAAAAACCGGCAGATCTGTGCCGAGATACAAAAATGTATACCAACAAATGATAATAATAATAATGTGATAATTATTATTGAATAGATTATTTTGTTGACTTTTGTCTTTTAACAGTTTGCGTTACGGTATCGCTTTTGAAGAAAACAACTTTAACGTATAGTTAACAATCGTAAACATCATATATTATAATGTACTCTGTGGCCGTAGCCGATTCGACGTATCGGGGCTGCCGATCGAGGCGAAAGGCGACATGGTGCCAATCCCTTTCCGATTTGATACGTGTGCTATGTATGACCTTTAGGGTGTAGGTTGTGGGTTTTTGGTGTTTTATTGTATGTACTTAGTAGTTAGTACCTAATTTAATTTTGTGACTGGTGTAAAATTATGCTATCAATAGTTTTTGTTTAATAATACCTACTAAAGTACATTTATAATAAAATAAAATATAGGATAAATATAGCTGTAACTGTTTATCTCTTTAATTTATAGATTGTGGAAAAAATGAAGAAATTAAATGCGTGCAATCGTGCCCCCCTCAAAAAACTTGCAGCAATCGCAACATAGAATTTAGCTGTTTGCAATCTTGTGAGCCTTGTCAACAAAAATGTGTCTGCAGACCGGGATACCTAAGGAATGCTGTGGGAACTTGTGTAACTAATGAAGAGTGTGGTAAGTACCTTCCTTATGGTCCCAGCATCCTGCATGGTAATTGCGTACCACACTATCAGTAGCAATGGGCTTCATTTTGACAGTTCAACAACATTCATTGCGTTTTTTACGTAGTTGAGCAGACACATTTTTCGAACATATGGAGCAATGAATTATCAATATCCTTTAAAACAGAATAAATATAATTTTAATATTTACAGAATAAACCATTTAATTTCAGAGATATAAGGCTTGTACTTTATGAAATTCTCAGTGGTAACCCGAAATCTGGATTTGTAGTACCTATAGGGAGCGACCCTAAAATATAGCCATGTAGGGTGGCTCCCTATAACGTGGGATTTACACAACTGGACTGACAGACAATTTTGTGTTGGTACTTCAACACCTACAAGGTGTAACTTAAACGGTGTTGGACCTGAAAAGAGGCCATTGTACTCATAATTTTGAGCAACTTTTACTATGAGACCAAACCTGAAATCGCGAAAAAAAAATCAGCTGTTCCCTAAAAGACGGGTTACGCCAACTTATATGTAGGAAACAGCAAGAAACACTGGAATTAATCTGCACTGGTGAAAACGAAGTATATACTGATTGCAAGAAGTCCTGCCCCCCAAACACGTGCTTATCAATTGTGGCGCGGTTCAAGTGTGACAGTACCGAACCGTGCAAGAAAGGATGTCTTTGCAAGCCTGTATATCTGAGGCAACAGCCAGACTCTCCCTGCATACCCACCACAATGTCAGTGCACGGAGATGAAGCATTCTCCGGACTGCGGGCTTCACAATTCAACTACCAATAAAGAATAGAATAATAATTAAAAGTAGACTGAAGCGAGTCTCAGAAGCCATATTTTATAGAATATTGTATGTATGGTACTGTTTCAAAAGCATCTAATAAAAAGATAAACAAACCAGGTTCAGGCTACATTCTTACGCGTTTACTCACTATAGGATATAAGTAACACGGTCATCAGCTGTACCTGCAACTTTGCATTTGACCACTTTGTTCAACAATTATTGTTTCAATAACATCATTAAAGTTTAATTAAAATACATAGACGAAAGTTGAGGTTAAAAAATTTACCTCAATTGTGAAATGAAAATAATTTTTAAGGTGATTTAAAATTAGAATTTTGGGTTTAAGTATTCAAATGTAAATTAAATTGAAGCACTCCATTTGTTATTAGCACTAAACATTGGCATCCACAGTTGCGTTTTCTGATCGATTGGTTTACATTTTCATCAGGTATATTTGGAACAGACTATAGGTATGACGCGGCCCGCATCCGACGCGGGATTCGCGTCAGTGTGACTCCAACTTACAACCTGAGTTAACTTGAGACCCGTGCTGCCCCTCCCGACTCCCGCGCGGTTACCGCTCGCGCCATCGACGCGTCCGCGCTTACATCATCCGAGCGAAGTCTCAAGTTAACTCTTGCGGGTTGTACATAACCACCTATGTATGTACAATGTAAGAATAATTATGTTTTGCAATAGATAACGTTTTTATGCAATTCTTATGTTATCACTAACTTCTGCCCGAGACTTCGTCCGCGTAAAATTTCACCCTCCCCCCATTCACCCTCTTAGGGGTGGAATTTCGAAAAATCCTTTCTTAGTGGATACCCACTTTTCAAAAAAAACACACCTTGCAAATTTCATGTCTAGGACCATGAAAACCATGGAACCACTGGACCATGGAATTTCATGTTTAGGATGTGCCTTGATATATCAGTCAGTCAGGACTTTGAATTTTATATAAATATACTTAGATATTGAGTAATTATACTTTAAAATGTACGTTATCGAACTAGGTGGCGGTTATTTTTAACGTTTTAAATTACGAGAATTGGCCTTCTGGTCTGCTAATTTAATGTTTGTCTTGTATATATTACCAATAACGTTTAACTGACTCGTGGAGGTTGCATGTAAGCACCAAATAGGCTATGGTCTCTACACTACCACTTTATTTTACAAATTCTAAATTCAACTGCGTCGGTACCAAAAGATTTGCAATATCTGCAGATATATAACTTTTACTATCTAAATACCTACGCGGTCAAAATGTATGGAGCAGCAATGTTTTTATAAATAACCGACGATACGTTGCAACGCAGGGGGAGTTCAGGATCATTTACTGAATCCATGGCAACAAGTTGCACGTGGATGTCCCCGCCACCCTGAATACTAATAATATTAAGTGGATATAAGCAGGAATTCAGAACTTCTTTATTTACAACATTTTCAGATCCTGTTACCTGTACACGCCCGAATGAACACTATGAATGTGGAAGTGCATGCCAAACCGAATGTGCTACTCTTGGACAGCCCTGTCTCATTGTAAATGTCCGCTGCAATGACGCATGCTACTGCAACTCGGAATTCGCAAGAGACAGCTCAGGAACATGCGTACCTATTTCGCAATGCTAAAGGTGTGTAATCAAGGTCTTCTAACTTACAGTCAGCTGCGCTGCTGGGGAGTTTGTTGCGCCATTTCTACCCAGCTAAAGTACTAGGAAGTGGTGAGGAGCTGGCGTTTTGGGGGACTATCTTATGTAATTTTGACGTTCAAAAAGTGCTCATTCTCACCCTTATAGAATAAATGAGTTTAGATTTTGATTTTAAGAAACTTCTTAATTATAATTATGTAGGTATTATTATGACAGTTACTATTGTATGATATTGCCCGCGACGTCGTGACGACGTGAATTTTTTTGGATTGCCCAAAATTCAGAACACTCTTCGTTACCTTTTTAGGGATTAACTTTTTTAAAAATGTCATGAAGTTAGGTCTTACGGCACAACTAAAGGAATAAGTCCGAAAATTTATCGTCACGTGTATCGATGCGTAGGAGAACATGTTTTCAACTAGAATTTTAGTTTGTTCTTGGGATAAATTCATCCAACTCCGGACCCTATATTATGCGTGGTCTGACACTCACTTGGCCGGCTTTTTTTTTTTAATAAATGAACCTCTAAATTTTTTGTGCTTGTAACGATTTTTACATTTTTAAATAAAGTAGGTACCTCTTTTTAAATCTCTGGCCGCCGCGACCGCGCACCGCGACCAAATGGGTTAGGTTAGTACTGTAAGCAAACACGCGCGAGCCGGACTGGGTGCTTAATCGTGAATATAATTCCGATAGATCGACATTGGTCAAACGTCAGTTGGTTGAGTTAAACGTCAGGGATTGGCTAGATTCAGTGAGTCCAGCCAATCCCTGACGTTTGACTGACAATTCCAATGTCGATCTATCGGAATTATATTCGAGAGTAAATATACCTAATTATTTAGTATACCTATAACAAAATGACGTTAGGTAGACATTTATTCTTTTCAGATTTTGCTGGAACACCAGAAACTGGTGAAGGGCGGTTAAGGGGTCGTCTTTTGTAA
This sequence comes from Gortyna flavago, assembly GCA_963669345.1. Lineage (NCBI taxonomy): Eukaryota > Metazoa > Arthropoda > Insecta > Lepidoptera > Noctuidae > Gortyna > Gortyna flavago. Next base: position 15,067,386 of record OY770131.1, on the reverse strand, counting down.
CTTTTGTAGATCAGAAAAATGAATTTTTTAATTTAAATTTGTACTGTATGTATTGTACCCACTGCCTAACGACAAATAAAAAAATATGTAACAATAACTTCTTGTTCTTATTTACCCTTTTATTAAGGCGCTAGTTAAGGTCAGTCACTTAGATAAGTCGGAATTTTGGGGCATCCCAAAAAACTATTATACAAATTAGACTTTTTAAGAAAATGGACTTGTTGATAAAAAATAAACTAAGTAAAACAGTATTTTTTGCTCTGAAATGATCATGTAAAGTATACAAAAAATAGAAAGAAATACCGAACATACGAGTAGGTGGCAAGACTTTGACTTTGTATTTGTAAGAAAACTGTACCTACATTTAAACAGTATACAAAAAAACATAAAACCCTGCCATAATTAAGATCTAAATTTATTACGGAAAAGGAGCCAAAAACAATAGATTTACAAAAACCGGCCAAGTGCGAGTTGAACTCGCACACGAAGGGTTCCGTACCACCATGCAATATTTAACGCTACATATAAAATAACGGCAAAAAAATTACGTTTGTTGTATGGGAGCCCCCCTTAAATATTTATTTTATTCTGTTTTTAGTATTTGTTGTTATAGCGGCAAGAGAAATACACGTTCTGTGAAAATTTCAACTGTCTAACTATAACGGTTCATTAGATACAGCCTGGTGACAGACGGACGGACGGACGGACAGCGGAGTCTTAGTAATAGGGTCCCGTTTTACCTTTTGGGTACGGAGCCCTAAAAAGGGACCCCACCAAGATTTTGTAACAGCACTCTCTACTACAGAAACGGCTACCTTATGTCCATAAATTTTTACATCCTTAGGTACTCCAAAAATAATATGAGAACAACCATTTCATTTCAACAAATAAAAAAACGTGCGGTGTCGCAGGACCCCTGGTGGGAACGAAACTCAAAATAACAATCCAAGATGGCGCCTGCGAAAATTTCAAAATGAAATTTTTTATACATTTGATTTTCACCAATTTTTCAACCGCTATCTTGGATTTTAATTTTGACCCCTGGATTTTCATTTTGTCCACAATATTAGCTTTGGCACCCTTGAAAACCATGAAAACGGCAAAAATGACGGAAAGTTAAAAAAAATTGCAGTCCCCGTCTTGAATTTTCATTTTGACCGCACTATTGGATTCAGTACCCTCGAAAACTATGTAAACTATCTCTCTCCCCTCCCTCTTTTTCCAAAAAATATCGAGGTGACTTAAACAACAAAAAAAAAATAAGACATCCACAGATTTTTTTTTGTATTTTTAACCAAAATGCCAAAAGGAGATGTTAGCACATCCGGCACTAAATTGGCTATGAGTTTTGACTGCAACGGTTACAGAGAAAAACGAATCTGAAAATCGGAATCAAAATCAAAAATTCAAAATCAAAATATTTTATTTCACATAAACCTACATGGGCAATTATGAAACGTCAGAAGCTAGGTGCACAGTTCCAATTGGTCTTTTCCTATGGAGAAGAACCGGCAAGAAACTCCATGGTTACCTACTATTTTAAAAATAGTTGGCTTTTGCAATGGCTGCTGGGGAGTTTGTTGCGCCACTTCTTCTCCCCAGCGAAAGCACTAGGAAGTGGTGAAGGGCGGGCGTTTTTGGGGGACTGTCTTATGTAATTTTGACGTTCGAAAAGTGCTGATTCTCAGCCTAGTTTGAATAAATGACTTTTGATTTTGATTTTTGATTTTGAATGTTTTCAAATTACAATAGGTATGGGAGGACAGCGTAGGACTGTCAACAAGTACCAGGTACTTGATAAAATAAAAAATGGTCTACAGATCTCTAAAGTCTACAAGTCCTACAAAGTCCTCCTATTTACAAAATAAGAATCCATCAAAAAGATAAAGTAAAAAATAAAACTTAAAATACCTACTAAAACCAAGTGATATGATTGCCATTACAACCACTAATAAACAGGTGAAAACTTAGAATTAAACACAATGTCAAATAAAAAAAAGATTATGTCAAAGAAGTATATAAAAAATAAACATCGTAATTTGAGAGCAATTAATAGACATTTAAGTAGTTATGCCGTTAATGAGGTGCCAGGGAAGCCACATGTGCAGAAGGAATTATTCTTTTTTGATAAGGACACGTTTGTTGAGGGTTTTGAACTTTCCATCGCTAAGTTCTGTAACCGGCTTTGGCAAATTGTTATAAAAACGAATGCTGTTTACAAGAAATGACTTGCTAGTTTTAGTCAATCTAAAGAACAAAGGCAGAATTTGGTCTGGACTTTTTTTTAGCGTCCATAGATTTCATAAATATGAATCAAATTTACTTAATTTTCTACGATTTTTCAATTATTTACTCCTTCTCGTAAAAGCCGGAGTTATTATATGTTTTTAAAAGTTTATCAAATGATCTTCGAGTTATGTACGTTCGAAATGTTGCCATGAAAATAGTGGTGTGAGTAAAATAGTATGAATGCAATTTATCTGTATCAATAATTGAACAAATGATCGATATAATCGACCGATTGATCGACCCATGTAGAGTTGGTTTTATTTTTAACATAATTATTAAAAATGCTCTATTAATTCGTCTTTAATCAATAAGAAGAAATGTTTCTATTTTTAAATCCAATTAATATTGGATCAAAATATCACAGGATTGTTTCAGTGTTGTATCGATTCATAAGAAAACCGAATCGAAACGTGCAGCACTACTTTTGTCTTTGACAGTGACATATTGTCTGTGGTTGTCTGTCAAGACGCTACAGAATCCTTCCGCCAAAGAGTACTTTGTATATACGGAAATAGAGAGCCATCTTGCGCGATTTGAACGATAACATTAAAAAAGCGCCCTCTGCGATTAAAATACTAAACTACATCCGTGTCAGTATTATAATCGCGCGACCTAGATCCATTCATGGTCCAACTGTTTACTATAACAGAGATAGTAAAATTATACCGATATAAGTATTCAAAATCTGTTTACTACAACATATTTAGATATTATTTAAATTACACACCCCCTTACTAATAAACGTATTATATCAGACGAATAGTTACACACCGATTTCTCTCTTTCAGTCGTCAGTAATTTGATTTTCGACAGAAGACAAAGCGTTGTGTAACTATACAGACGATACACAATGTTTATTAGTAAGGGGGATTTAGGTACAACGAACGATCACAGCAGACAACGAACGATCACAGCATTCACAGCAGAACGACATCAAAACAACAACAGCCATTTTTGTTTATTACTTGCCAGTGCTGCCATGGCATATATTTAAATATCTCTAAATTCTTACCAAAGTATGTAAGATCTTTTTATTTCAAAATTTTTTTCAGCAAAAATGACTTAACATCATGGACACGTATGTTTATACATATTTAATTTATTCTAACCAACCCTATATTTACAATAAACACTCTTTGCTTATCTCCAATAATAGAACTAATCAAACTTCTATGTAGCAAATAATGAATTAATTATGGCAACACATTCTTAACAGTACTACTAATATTATACCATTTATTTAGGGAGAACATTGTAAACCTTAGTGTAGTATTATATTTTGAATATTTTTTATTATATTATACGCCACACTAGCGCCTCTGATTGTACAATACTAAACTAACAGATTATTATACTACGAAATTGTAAAGCTAATAACCAGCTGGAAATATATCTTTTGTACATGTCATCTGTAATAAGTTGGGTTATCACAATGCTGTTGCAGGGTTTCTACGAGTAAGATTGTAAGGCATGCCTTCCGCGTTTTTCATCTCGGTTGTGTTTTGGGCTTTCTATTTATTTTTACCCGACCTGGACTGCTTACGGACTGATTGATACTGCCCTGTGTGACTAGTGCTTACCCTTAGGACTCCGATATTGCTTTTGCATGACCTTAAGCTAATCTTACTGTGCTCCGATTGTGCCCAGTGAATTGGATTTTTGTTATAAACCCGGAACAATCATGATGGCAGACCCTTACGAACCCCTTGATGGAACCTTAGAGGAGGTAGTGAACAAAAGACCCTTATCAGAGGGAAAATAAAGTCCCGACACATATCACGGAAACAATATTATGTGTACATTTTAATTGAAAATAATATTCCTGGAAGAACCGGCATAGTTGAATATTGCTGTAGTTGTTTGGTAGGCCGGCGCACTGTAGGCTGCTGCGCACACTATGACCTTAGTGTGGTATCTAGGATGGGCCAGACATCAAGAACATATCTCAGCACCAGCAGGTTTTCATGATGAGATAATAATACGAGATGAGGATGAGGAATAAATAAATATGTTTAACAAAATGTGTTTTTTATTTGAAAAACTAAAAATTGATTGAAACTGAAAAATTAAACTGAGGGTTATTATAGTATCTAATGTTAGGGAACATTAGATACTATAATAACCCTCAGTTTTAGTGTTTACGGGGCAAGTGCATTTTTTTTAAATACGCGCCCAGCTTTCGTAAACATACAATTGAGTAGGTACTACTCTACACCGAGCTTTGAATTTATTTGCGTATTTCTCATTTTATCCGTAAATACTCTTATCCTCACTTAGACCACAGATTTAATTTCAATCCACGATGTTCTTGTAATTGTTGTTTGACGTGCATTCATAACCTAAAAATTCAAACACCGAAATCTTTTTTTTCCGGCTTTTCCAATTGAAAATAGTCTCATTTATAGATTCTGGAGCTGACGCCAAATCTTTTAACATATTTTTCATTACGGGACGCTTCAATTTGATCCTAGACAATTCTTAGTATGGAGACCTGCCATTGTTCTTTAGGTATCACAATTTCATTTGTTTAGTATGTGTATTTATATATGGAAAGGGCTTCTTATTTTGAAAAGTCCTAAGTTTTTGTGAACATACAAAATACTTTCTAAAATATAAAATAAGCAATAAGGCGTTACCAGCGCCTTAAATGATCCATTGCGAAACAAATCCTTCGCCGAATTAACATCTTGCTGAATTAGGTATAGGTAGGTATTATGTTAGCAGACTGCTTGTTATTCTGTTAGCACTAGTTATTTGCTATATTGCAAGGAAAATTTGTAGGTAAACTGGGCATTATCTTCCACTCATTTTATTGTTTATGGTTTTTTTTTTTTTTTTTTTGAACACTTCCAGATCGAAATCAAAAAAGAAGTTATTGAGGTCTGTGCCCTGCAGTGGTTCAACATATCGTCGTTCATATTGCAAAATAATTAGTTCTATGTCAAAAATTACAAGTTTACAGGACAGTAAAAAAGATGCATAAGTCCTACTGGAAAAAATCTTTTAAGACACCAAAATGTTTTTTAACTTTAACAACATTAGTTAAAAAACATTTTGGTGTCTTAGAAGACTTTTTTCCAGTATGCTGTTTTTTTACTCTTGAGTAAACTTGTCATTTTTGACATAGAACTAATTGCAATATGAACGACGATATACTAAAAATAAAATCGAGGCAAAAGGATCGTAGTAGGTGGCGTTCTGTAGTTCCTGCCTACCCTCATACATATTATGGGAAGAAGCGTGATTTAAAGTAATTTATTATTCGTGTAATTTATTTTTCAGAAAACAAAAAAAACAATTGTTCAATAGTAAAGTTTTAATGAAGAAATGCCAAGTACCTAATTAACAATCAGCCGAATACTTCATTTCTGGGCATTCGCAAATCGGTATACAGGGTGATGTAACGTTTATCCTTAAATATCCAGACTTGCACACACAACCTGGTCCTTCTTTCTGGTTCCCATCGCACTTATATTTCGCCACAAGGGAATTGCAAGTGTTAGGAGGGCATTCCTTAAAGTCTGGCTTGTATTCTTCATTTGCGTTGGGGCACAACGGTCCTGTAGAATGAAAATAATCTGTAAATCCTGACCCACTCCTGCGCCCTAGTTGTATAACACACTCTGAATAATTTTGAAGGATATTAGATACTAATCCATTACATCATATGTATGAAACATTTGTCTGCTCAACAAAGTAATTACCGCAATGAATGTTGTTGAACTGTCAAAATGAAAGCCATTCCTACTGCAGGTAGTGTGTTATGCAATGACCTCTATTAAACAATGTACAGAGGCCAGCACATCAAGCTACCCAATCTGTCAAATTTCGTTGATAGATTTTCAACTTTACTTAAAAGGAATAAGGTTCATATTCAATTGGGAAAATTTGACAGATTGGGGTAGCTTGATGTGCTGGCCTCTGTACAATACAGGTCAGTGGTGTTACGCAACCCCGCTGGCTATTTCTCCCTTAGATGGCGCTGAATGCAAGATGGTAATTTTTGTATTAGGTATTTTATGTCGACGGTAAAAAGGAAGCCACATTTTGGTCAAAAATGCACCGTTAAAATACACCGTTACATTTTGATCGTTTTAATCCTTAAAAGGGGTCATTGTACTCATAATTAAGAACAACTTTTACTATGGGACCAAAACTGAAATCGTGAAAAAAAAAATCAGCTGTTCCCTACATTTATGTTCGAATAACTCGTCAAAATGTAACGGTGTATATGGCCATCCTACGTAAATTTTTCCGCTATTTTGAATGTGCTTACTCCCATGGCTATAGGACGATGACTTTTTTGGCGTTTATGCCCTAGCAAAAAAAAAATACGTCAGTTTTTCTAAAATTTAAAACTTTTATCGGCTCTCCTGAACATTTTATTTTTTGTCACTTATTGTACCCTATTTCCTCTTAACCGTCATGTGTAATTGGAGCATAACTGAGTCTTAAGAGAGGCAGACGCGTCAATAAAACATTGTATTTTGCATATTATCATCCGATTAAAACGAAATCGACCTTACGTAGAAACATCCGTAATAATCGATAAGTTTTATTAGAATTCACAAGTTGTTTTTAATGAATGAGTTGCATGAGCAATATTTATTGAGAATTAAACATGAATTTGAAACAAGCCAACACACAACAATAGCAGTCAGATCCGTAGATACTTAACTTACTTTACTGCATAATATGCTGTAACAAAATTCTCACCTCCACACTCTTTGTAAGAAACACAAACTCCTTTGTCATTTCGGTAGTAGTTCTTCTGGCACACACAGCCTCGCTGGCACGAAGTTTCGTCACATGACGGACAGCTTTCCATGACAAGGTCGCGGTCTGAACATTTCTGCTGACGGCATATTTTTTGGACGCATGAGGAATAAACCTCGTTGGTGGGACAGAGGCCAGCTGCAAGATAAATGAGAAACGAAAGATTAGAAAGAGAAAAAGAAAGATTGCTTTATTTGTCACAGAAACATGTGCATACAAAATACTGACCTGTATTATACAAGATAGAGGTCAGTGATACAAAAGGATAAAAGAAAAATAAAAACAAAATAAAATCTATAATCATAAGCACAAAACAGCTGCACGTCATGACTGTGACAAGAAGGCTTCCATTCAGTATGATGCTGCTATAGAGGACACACAGTACATCAGCGTTTACACATTTAAAACATCTCGGACAGAATTAAATGTCAGATATTTTTAAGTAAATGTGAAGTAGAACTATTTATGATGAAATATAAGCTCAGCCGAATAATTTATTCTCAGAGCATGATCGAACAATTAGTGCTTACCAAATGATAGTATAATGGATGTCTAATTTAATTATAAATTCAACATCATTATCTGTCTAGCATTTTTACTAACTAAATTTGGCACAACAATTATGCAATCAGCATAAAACGACCTCCCCGCGTGTTTTTTGCCGAAGGCCACCTAGTTTTATTGCAGAAACCATATGCAAAAATAAGTATAGATTGTCTACAAACCTGCATTTTTAAACATACTTTGCATATGTGAAATAACAGAGACAGAAGATCTAGTAATTTGATGAAATATATAAATGTTGGTACTTACGGCATTGTTCAAACGGCACACAGGTTCCATTAACTCTGCCATATCCATTCTTACACTGGCACTTTGGGTTGCAAATCAGAAGAATGCCTATTCTAAACGGGCATCGACCTTCAAGCCTGGGCTTGCCACACTCATCAGTTGGGCAAAGAGGAGGACAGGCGACAAACTCCTCATTCGGTTTGGCACTGCAGTCGAACGGAGCTGAAAGAGTTTTTGCGGTTTAAATTAAATTTAGAGCTACTTTTTAAAGTGTGGATGCAGGTTTAATACCTCCCATGAGACAGCTTTGGCTCTGGAATGGCAACGTATGAACATAGTCACTAACGCAACGTGAATCTCATCTATATATCCACGGTTAAGAGGAAATAGGGTATAAGCGACAAAAAATTAAATGTTCAGGAGAGCCGTTAAAGTTTAAAATTTTAGAAAAACTGACGTATTTTGTCATTTAGGATTTTTTTTGCTAACGCCAAAAAAGTCATCGTAGAGCCATGGGAGTGAGCGCATTCGAAAGAGCGGAAAATTTTTATACGTAGGATGGCATATATAACTCATTTTTGACCAAAATGTCGCTTATGCCCTACTTCCTTTTTACCGTCAATATGTATATGAAATTCAAAGTCCTGACTCACTGATTATATATCCTAAAGCGCTGGTCTTTGAGACATGAAATTTGCAGGGTGAGTTCTTTGTGAAGAGTAGGTATCCACTAAGAAAGGGTTTTTCGAATTTCCACCTCTAAGAGGGTGAATGGGGGGAGGGTGAAATTTCACGCGGATGAAGTCGCGGGCAGAAGCTAGTTATTAGTAAATAAATGCCTCGTTAGCCTAGTCGTTGCAAGTTCGATTTCCTAGTTGGGCAAAGTTTTTCCATCCGGAATTTCTTAATTGCAGTCCGGAGTCTGGAATTGTGCCCGGTTGATGGCAAAATGCTCACCCCTATTACACGGGGCTTAAATATAACTGGTGAAATGTGGATGTACTATAGGTACACCTTTGCCTAACCCTTTGAGAAATAAAGGCGTGATGTTAAGAGAGAAAAGAAATGCTGGACTTACGACAATCTCTAGTCGGTATACAAGTTCCATTTGCAGCGCGTTTGTAGTTGAACCTGCATTTACAAGCTGGAACGCAAGGATCCGCTTGGGTACACACTTGTTTCTCATCAGCTGATTGTGGACAGTTATCGGAGTTGCAAGTCTTTGGGCATTTATCCAGAACTTCGTTTTCACCACAAGTTTTTGGAGCTGAAATTTTAATTGATTAACGAAAATGAATATGTCTCAATGTTTTTAAAACAAATAGCGAACCTTATTGTTAGCGCTTTCGCTTCGTACAGCGGTCACTGACCGATTGGCCAGCAGCCGCGATGATAAATGTGTGCGTAAGTCATGCAATCAATTCAATTGCAATTGTCACAAAGGAACTCTCGTGCAAAATTTAATAAACAAAAAATCAAATAAAACCCTATTGAACCCAAAGTAGGTTCAAACAAAATGACCGATGATGGTTTTATCACTTGTGACAAATTAGATAGATTTTTGATGATTTACGAGAGCAGTGTTGGATCAGTAGCCATGCAGCTTAGATGCTTATGGAACAAGATTCTCAGAATATTTACGTCAAAATAGAAAGAAAGAAAAGAACGGTTTATTTGTCACAGAAACACGTGCACACAAAAACATAAAATTAATTCTAATAAATAAATAACAACAAAATATATACTATCTATCATTACAAGCACAAAACAGGATAGTCGAAGACTGCACGTCAAGACTGTGACAGAAAGTCTTCCATTCAGCATGATGCTGTGCTATAGAGGACCCACAGCACAGCGCTGATTTTCAGTGGTTACCCGAAAAAGACGTACAATGTAGACGTAAAATGACAGTCATTGGCTGTGTAATTAGGAGCCATTTAGTTGCATAAACAGCCCATAATAATCCCACTGCTGGGACACAGGCGTCCTCTCTATGAGAGGGAGTAGACCATAATCCACCATGCAGGCTTATTTGTTGAATGATGTCTTCGAATTTTTGGTTCTATCACATGCCGGTTTCCTTATGATGTTTTCCTTCACCATTTTGAGTTCCAAAACCACTCTTACCATGTATTATACTTACGTTCGCATTGGTCTTCCGGTACACAGCTGCCATTTGCTGCTCTTAAGAAGTGTTCCTTGCAAATGCAGCCGCTGTCACATTTTTCCTGAGGAATATCTGGACATGGAACATCTTCTCCTTTTTGTGAGCAGTCCTTAGCTCTGCATACTCCTTGCATACATGGGACGTATTCTTCGTTGGCAGAGGTGCAGGATTGTGCTGCTACACACACCATAAATAAAAGTAGTTTAGAAGAATTCTAAGAGGAAACATTAAATTGATATTATCGTTAAGACCTAATAGACATGGAGCTAAGTTTTTAAAACAAATAGCGAACCTTATTGTTACAGCTTATGGCTTCATACAGGGGTCACTGACCGAGTGGCTAGCAGCCGCGATGATAAATGTGTGCGTAAGCCATGCAATCTTTAGGGTTGCCGAAGCGATCAATTACGATTGTCAATTGCAATTGTCACAAAGGAACTCTCGTGCAAAATTTAATAAACAAAAAATCAAATAAAACCCTGTTGAACCCAAAATAGGTTCAAACAAAATGACCGATGTTGTTTTTATCACTTCTGACAAATTGGATAGATTTTTGATGATTTACGAGAGCAGTGTTGGATCAGTAGCCCTGCAGCTTAGATGCTTATGGAACAAGATTATCGGAATATTTTACGTAAAAATGATAGTCATTGGCTGTGTAATTACGAGCCATTGAGTTGCATAAGCAGCCCATAATAATCCCACTGCTGGGACACAGGCGTCCTCTCTATGAGAGGGAGTTGACTATAATCCACCATGCAGGCTTATTTGTTGGATGATGTCTTCGAATTTTTGGTTCTAGGACCTACCGGTTTCCTTATGATGTTTTCCTTCACCATTTTGAGTTCCAAAACCACTCTTACCGTGTATAACACTTACGTTCGCATTGGTCTTCCGGTACACAGCTGCCATTTCCTGCTCTTAAGAAGTGTTCCTTGCAAATGCAGCCGCTGTCACATTTTTCCTGAGGAATATCTGGACATGGAACATCTTTTCCTTTCTGTGAGCAGTCCTTAGCTCTGCATACTCCTTGCATACATGGGACGAATTCTTCGTTGGCAGAGGTGCAGGATTGTGCTGCTACACACACCATAAATAAAACTAATTTAGAAGAAGTCTGAGAAGAAACATTAAAATGGTATTATCGTTAAGACCTCATAGACATGGAGCTAAGTTAAGCTTAGATGGGGTCTCGGATGATACCGAAGTTTTTTTTATGTGCTTAGAAAGGCATCGACGTGATTTTTGTCAGTAGAAGTCCAACGGTTTTATCTTATGCTTTCGACAAGCGTTTAATGTCTCCAAAAACATAGTCTTCCTTACTCGTTATGAGCGAGAGGTATGAGGAACAGGGTGTAAAGTTCACTCTTTATCCAACAACTCGGGCAACTGCCCGACGATTGGTGTCAGGACGTTGTATAAATGCTAGTTGCGCGGTAAACTGATTGCGCGATGCAGGATTTTGTGTGACGTCAGTATGATGCGTGGTTCGCATGTGGCGGTGTACACGCAATCCACAGAAAAAAAGCACTACTGTTTCATACATTTTGACCATGTAGGTAATAACCGTCTTCAATTTTTTACCTGGGACGGGAAGGTCTAGAATCATGTACTATAGTTATGGTAACAGTTTGCGCTTTGATATCCCTTTCTGTTAGGCAATTGCGTCTCATTAGTGACAGTTGAGCTATACCCTGTAACCTAAACGTCAAGCTTGAAAATCACTCCATATTCTACTTACGTTCACATTTGTCCTCCAGTACACAGATGCCATCTTCATTTCGCAAATAACCTTTTTTGCAAACACATCCCTTTTTGCAATATTGTGGATCTATATCGATACAAGGTACTGGCTGACCTTTTTGGGTACAGTTAAGAGCTCTGCATTCAGCTTGTGTGCAGGTGGAATATCTTTCGTTGGCGGGGCAAACTCCAGCTGAGAAAGTTTAACAATGTTTATTAAAATTATAATAATGACAATTTGCTTTCCAACAACGTAGGTACTTTGACAATTTTATTCGGAAAAGAAACGGAGTTACCGACATAGCTTGCAGAGTATGCAAACTGAAGTGGCAGTGGGCTGGCCATGTCTGTCGAAGGTCCAGCGATTTCCGGTGGACCAGACGAGTCCTGGAGTGGAGACCGCGTATCGGCAAGCGTAGTATTGGGACGCCCCCCGGCTAGATGGACGGACCACCTAAAGAAGGTGGCTGGAAAAGACTTATTGCGGAAACCGGAGGACAGGGTGTTATGGCGCAGTCTGGGGGAGGTTCATGTCCAGCAGTGAACTGCGATAGGCTGAGTTGATTGAGGTATTTTGACGTAAAAATTACTCTAACTGTAAACCGTTCTGATTTAAACAAAATTTATGTTCCACATACTTGTTGTCCTTCAACTTACTTCACGAACAGGAATGCGCTTATTATACATGGACTCGCAACCTGATGCCATGGATTCAGTTTATGATTCTGGTTGAAACTTTTCGTCGATTTAAAAAAAAGTAAGCTGTGCCATACATTTTGACGGATTATTCCACTTTGCCCCACCGGCCGCCCCACTGGTGGGGTAACCGCATAGGTATTTCACTTTCTATGATACAGCACATTTTTTTTTTATAACTGGCATAGCATTTTATAGGCTAGAATGGGGTCTAGAATGTGGTGAATTCATGGTAACAGTTTGCGCATCGATGTACAGACGCCAGCACATTAAGCTACGCGAAACTGTCAAATTTTCCCAATCAACTTTGAACCTTATGCTTTAGCGACAAAGTTGAAAATCTATTAAAGAAATTTGACAGATTGTACTAGCTTGATGTGCTGGCGTCTGTACCTAATACCCTGTATACCCTAACGTAAAGCTTAATTTTAGACTCCATAATCTACTGTACGTTAGGGTTAACGTACGGCATAATTTTAAAATTACTCCATAATCTACTTACGTTCACATTTGTCCTCCAGTACACAGATGCCATCTTTATTTCGCAAATAACCTTCTATGCAAACACATCCCTTTTCGCAAAATCTTGTGTCTATTCGGACACAACGTACTGGCTGGCCTTTTTGGGTACAGTTCAGAGCTCTGCATTCTGCTTGTTTGCAGGTCGAATATCTTTCGTTGGCGGGGCAAACTCCAGCTGAGAAAGTTTAACAATTATTAACAAAATTTTAATGTCAATTTGCTTTCCAAAAAAGTAGGTATTTTGAAGTAAAAAATAATCTAACTATAAACCGTTCTGCTTTAAACAAAATACATGTTCTACATACTTGTCGTCCTTCAATATAGATAGGTACTTCACGAACACAATCGCATGCTTAATGGAACATTGACCCATTATTAGATAGGTCAGCATTATTTCCTGATTTTTTTTTACTCAGATATCATCAATAGTTAATCATACGTTCAAAATTCAAGCATTCATGATTATTTAATCTAATCAAATACAATCAGTTTTAATTTTATGCGTCAACAAGTAGGATAAGTCCTCATAGCGAGATCTTCTTTGCGCTTTCCCAAAAATTCGTCTGTTTTGAGTTAAGTCATCCATCAGCAGCCTGTTATCTTGGATTCAGTTTATGATTCTGAACCACCAGGCGTAATTTTTTTTTCGGGTATTGAAAAAAATAAGCTGTTCGATCAATTTTAACCGCGTAGGTATTGCACCTTTCTATGCAACAGTAGGTTAGTTTTTGATATCCGACGATAATTTTATGAGCTAGAATGTGGTGAAAAACAGTTTACGCTTCGATGTTGTCATCACTGCTACACTGAATTCAGGAATCCCAATTACGACTCCGGTTAGTGTAATACGAGTTGGTATCCTAATAAGGCAGTCACAATTATTCCTGACTCACTTAGCTTCCTTAATAATTAGGATGCCAGAATTCAGTATGGTATATTTGGGTCTCAGATGGGATTTTAGTCAGTAGAAGTCCAACGGTTTTATCTTATGCTTTCGACAAGCGTTTAATGTCCCCAAAAACATAGTCTTCCTTATTCGTTATGAGCGAGAGGTATGATTAACAGGGTGTAAAGTTCACTCTTTATCCAACAACTCGGGCAACTGCCCGACGATTGGTGTCAGGACGTTGTATATATGCTAGTTGCGCGGTAAAAAAGCACTACTGTTTCATACATTTTGACCATGTAGGTAATAACCGTCTTCAATTTTTTACTTGGGACGGAGGGGAGGTCTACAATCATGTACTAAAGTTATGGTAACAGTTTGCGCTTTGATATCCCTTTCTGTTAGGCAATTGCGTCTCATTAGTGACAGTTGAGCTATAACCTGTAACCTAAACGTCAAGCTTGAAAATCACTCCATAATTTACTTACGTTCACATTTGTCCTCCAGTACACAGATGCCATCTTTATTTCGCAAATAACCTTCTTTGCAAACACATCCCTTTTCGCAAAATCTTGGGTCTATTCGGACACAACGTACTGGCTGGCCTTTTTGGGTACAGTTCAGAGCTCTGCATTCTGCTTGTTTGCAGGTCGAATATCTTTCGTTGGCGGGGCAAACTCCAGCTGAGAAAGTATAACAATTATTAACAAAATTTTAATGTCAATTTGCTTTCCAAAAAAGTAGGTATTTTGAAGTAAAAAATAATCTAACTATAAACCGTTCAGCTTTAAACAAAATACATGTTCTACATACTTGTCGTCCTTCAACATAGATAGGTACTTCACGAACACAATCGCATGCTTAATGGAACATTGACCCATTATTAGATAGGTCAGCATTATTTCATGATTTTTTTTTACTCAGATCTCATCAATATTTAATCATACGTTCAAAATTCAAGCATTCATGATTATTTAATCTAATCAAATACAATCAGTTTTAATTTTATGCGTCAACAAGTAGGATAAGTCCTCATAGCGAGATCTTCTTTGCGCTTTCCCAAAAATTCGTCTGTTTTGAAAACCGATGTTGTTTTTATCACTTGTGACAAATGGGATAGATTTTTGATGATTTACGAGAGCAGTGTTGGATCTGCAGTAGCCCTGCAGCTTAAATGCTTATGGAACAAGATTCTAGGAATATTTTACGTAAAATTGATAGTCATTGGCTGTGTAATTACGAGCCATTGAGTTTCATAAGCAGCCCATAATAATCCTACTGCTGGGACACAGGCGTCCTCTCTATGAGAGGGAGTAGACCATAATCCACCATGCAGGCTTATTTGTTGGATGATGTCTTCGAATTTTTGGTTCTAGGACATACCGGTTTCCTTATGATGTTTTCCTTCACCATTTTGAGTTCCAAAACCACTCTTATCGTGTATTATACTTACGTTCGCATTGGTCTTCCGGTACACAACTGCCATTTGCTGCTCTTAAGAAGTGTTCCTTGCAAATGCAGCCGCTGTCACATTTTTCCTGAGGAATATCTGGACATGGAACATCTTTTCCTTTCTGTGAGCAGTCCTTAGCTCTGCATACTCCTTGCATACATGGGACGAATTCTTCGTTGGCAGAGGTGCAGGACGGTGCTGCTACACACACATAATAAAACTAATTTAGAAGAAGTCTGAGAAGAAACATTAAATTGGTATTATCGTTAAGACCTAATAGACATGGAGCTAAGTTAAGCTTAGATGGGGTCTCGGATGATAACGAAGTTTTTATTATGTGCTTAGAAAGGCATCGACGTGATTTTAGTCAGTAGAAGTCCAACGGTTATATCTTATGCTTTCGACAAGCGTTTAATGTCCCCAAAAACATAGTCTTCCTTACTCGTTATGAGCGAGAGGTATGAGGAACAGGGTGTAAAGTTCACTCTTTATCCAACAACTCGGGCAACTGCCCGACGATTGGTGTCAGAACGTTGTATATATGCCAGTTGCGCTGTAAACTCTGATTGCGCGATGCAGGATTTTGTGTGACGTCAGTATGATGCGTGGTTCGCATGTGGCGGTGTACACGCAATCCACAGAAAAAAGCACTACTGTTTCATACATTTTGACCATGTAGGTAATAACCGCCTTAAATTTTTTACTTGGGAAGGAGGGGAGGTCTACAATCATGCACTAAAGTTATGGTAACAGTTTGCGCTTTGATATCCCTTTCTGTTAGGCAATTGCGTCTCATTAGTGACAGTTGAGCTATACCCTGTAACCTAAACGTCAAGCTTGAAAATCACTCCATAATCTACTTACGTTCACATTTGTCCTCCAGTACACAGATGCCATCTTTATTTCGCAAATAACCTTCTTTGCAAAAACATCCCTTTTCGCAAAATTTTGGGTCTATTCGGGCACAAGGTACTGGCTGGCCTTTTTGGGTACAGTTCAGAGCTCTGCATTCTGCTTGTTTGCAAGTCGAATATCTTTCGTTGGCGGGGCAAACTCCAGCTGAGAAAGTATAACAATTATTAACAAAATTTTAATGTCAATTTGCTTTCCAAAAAAGTAGGTATTTTGAAGTAAAAAATAATCTAACTATAAACCGTTCAGCTTTAAACAAAATACATGTTCTACATACTTGTCGTCCTTCAACATAGATAGGTACTTCACGAACAAACATGCGGATATCCATCAGCAGCCTGTTATCTTGGATTCAGTTTATGATTCTGATTTTTTTTTTCGGTTATTAAAAAAAATAAGCTGTTCGATCAATTTTAACCGCGTAGGTATTGCACCTTTCTATGCAACATTAGGTTAGTTTTTGATATCCGACGAAAATTTTATGAGCTAGAATATGATGAAAAACAGTTTGCGCTTCGATGTTGTCATCACTGCTACACTGAATTCAGGAATCCCAATTACGACTCCGCTTAATGTAATACGAGTTGGTATCCTAATAAGGCAGTCACTCCTGACTCACTTAGCTTGCTTAATAATTAGGATGCCAGAATTCAGTATGGTATATTTGGGTCTCAGATGGGATTCAGATTTATTTAAAGACTATATATACTTACGACACTGTCCATAAGGCACACAAACTCCGTCAAGTCTCCAGTAATCTTTGATGCATCTACATTTAGGGTTGCAAGGCAGTATAATTCCTATGCGTCCAAACTGTGGCGGACATTCACCGCTTGGCGACGCTTGACTGCAGTCATCAGTGGGACAGAGAGGCGGACATGGGTTGTATTTCTCGTTAGTTCCGCAGGCGTAGGGAGCTGCAGAAGGTTTACATTGATAAGTAAGACATGACATTCACGATCGATGTAAAACCATTAGTAAGTTATTACAGTAAAATTCGTAGCTCAGTGATGAACGGGCGGGCGTTTTGGGGGACTGTCTTTTGTAATTTTTGACGTTCGAAAAGTGCTGATTCTCAGCCTAGTTTGAATAAATGACTTTTAATTTTGGTACAGTAAGGTATTATTTAGAATTATTGATAAGAGTTTAATAAACTTTATCAAACGCTTGCTTAAAACGGGCACGGTGATTTCATAATTAACTGTAAGTCCAGGTTTCCTCAGTATATTTTCCTTCACCAATGTCAGTAATATCCAAGATTAACTCAGAACGTACTTAAAAATTTAAAAAGTCACATTGGTACTTGCCCGGATTTGAACCCACAACCTCGTGCATGGTCATCACGACGAAGTACTACCTGTACTACCAATTTACAGAAATCCTTCTTCCTACTATAATCATACGTAATTATATTAATAAATCACACTAATATTATAAAGGCAAAAAGTTTGTGAGTGTGTCTGTATGTTTGTTACTTCTTTACGTACAAACGGCTGGAAAAATTTTGATAAAATTTGGTATGGAGGTAGTGTTTGGTATGGAGGTGAAACCGCTTGGCGCACTAGTATAATAATAATAATAAGACATTTAGCATTTAGCTTCTTTTTTTTTTTTGCATAGGCATTTAACATTTTTTTTTTTTTAGGCATTTGGGCATTTTTTTTTTTGACCTTATAGCATAATTTATCAGTTATGAGAGTGAACAGCAGGCATCTTCTAGGCACGATCGTTTCATAAAAGACCTCATCTATCGCTTTCCATCAGGCATGATCGTGGTCAAGAGCAGGCCCATTCAATAACAATAAAATAAAATAAATTTATAACTTACGGCATTCCTTGGTGGGTATACAAGACCCGTTGGAAGCGCGGCGGTGGTTGAAGGCGCACTTGCAGACGGGAGGCGGGCAAACGTCGGGCATGATACACGGTTTAGCCTTTCTGTCTTCCTTGGTTGGACAGTAGTCGGACTGGCAGTCCGTTGGACAGTTATCCAGTATCTCGTTGGCACCGCAAGTGACTGGACCTGATGATTCAAGCAAGAGGAGAGAGGTATTAAAAGTCTGGAAAATAATATAAGTATGTGGCGGCATTTACGTCGCCACATGCTTCGTCACACTGACTCCTGCATCTCGCAAGCAAAGTTTACCGCGCAACTAGCTTATAAAGTGTCCCAAAATAAATCGTCGGGCAGTTGCCCACCACATACGACACCCTTTTGGTCGGAAGATCCTCCCTTTTCTATGGAGAATGAGTGAACTTTACACCCTGTTCCTTATACTTCTATAAATACGACAATTTCATGAGTATAGGTAAAATCAAGTAAATTAGGAATGTTTCAGAAATACGATTATACTTTAAAAATACTTTTTTGTTAGGATATTCTGTTGCAAAAAATATTTTTAGGTTATAATCACTGATGAACCTTCTAAAACTGGCGAAACATTGCGTGGGATATAGGTAAGTACCTCTACCAAGGTAAAATTGTTTTTTTTTTTTGTATTGTCTGGAAGTAATGTTCCGCTGGGTAATTGTTTAACACACTAACAGTAGGAATGGCTTTAATTTTGACAGTTCAAGAATATTCGTTGTGCAATAATTACGTTGTTGAGCAGGGACATTTTTCGAACATAATTATGAAGCAATAGATTAGCAATATCCTTCAAAATGATTCAGATTGTGATTGATAGTGTGTTACGCAATTAGGATGCCAATTACGAAAAATTCTTTATCTGATAGAAAGCTACGCCATTGCCGAGTGTCAAAGGATACGTTTATGGTGTATTTGATTTAATGTTAATGAGATACTTTGCATACCTAGTATTGTATACAATCAAGTATTTTATAACTGAATAGACAGCTGTGCTGCTGGGGAGTTTGTTGCGCCACTTCTTCTCCCCAGCGAAAGCACTAGGAAGTGGTGAAGGGCGGGCGTTTTGGGGGACTGTCTTTTGTAATTTTGACTTTCGAAAAGTGCTGATTCTCAGCGTAGTTTGAATAAATTACTTTTGATTTTGATTTTACTTCCTAAAAAGCTAGTTATTAAACATACATTGTGCTGCCGGTATACAGGTGCCATTTTTTGCCCTCAAATAGTTCTCCTTGCAGACGCATCCTCCCTTGCAAGATTTGCTCGATGTTGATCTATAGGTACCCTCTGGTTTTCCCTTCTCCGAGCAGTACTGAGCTCTTTGTATCGATTCAGGTCTGGAGTAAAATTCTTCATTCTTTGGGCATTTCTTGACTGAAAAATAAAATAAGTAGTACATTATGTTACTAGGGAGCAATGTTTGTCATTACTGAAGGTAATGAACTAAGTAAAGACGAATTTTGTAATGGCGTCTGTTTTTATCTTTTGTACAGTTTTCAGCCGAAAATGAGCCTTATTACACGTGGTTATAAAATCAAATTAGCTATCGAAACTCAGCTAAATAATTAGGTATGATAAAACAAAAGAAAAATAATTTGATGTTAATTTATTTTGGGGTCAACGACCGCTGGGAGTGTTGTTACATAAAGTAAATAATATCTGGTTGTTTTTTTTGTGTATGGATTTCGGTACCTATCACGTCTGTGAAGTGTGCAGAAGCAAAAACAGATTACAAATTAAATTGATATTTAAAGCAAATACACTACACACAGTCCTTAGCTAATTATTGTTTGCTGCACCAGGCGACGTCATTACGTCGCGCGTCGGCGCCGGCTGTCGCTGAAAACAAGCGCTGAGGCTCTGTCTTGGGGCAGCGGGATTGTCGGGGCAGCGGGATTGTCCGAAAGGGTTACCGCTGCCCCGGAACATAAAGGGCTAAGGAAGGAACACGGATGGGTTTTAGTCAGTAAGAGTCTGACACTCCCTTCCGCGGAGCGGGAGGAGTCATTGGATGACTTCCCATCCTAAAAAAAAAAAAAAAAAAGGCTCTGTCTTGCATAGGGTCGCAGCATAATGCTGAGCGATAGCCGTTTTGCGTGAATGTGATGCATGTTTCCTAATACCTATTGTTATTTTATTTCTTGCGTTTATGTTCTTTTTTTGCGTCATGTTCACCGCA
Source organism: Gortyna flavago (assembly GCA_963669345.1). Classification (NCBI taxonomy): domain Eukaryota; kingdom Metazoa; phylum Arthropoda; class Insecta; order Lepidoptera; family Noctuidae; genus Gortyna; species Gortyna flavago. The sequence continues at coordinate 15,047,104 of OY770131.1, read as the reverse complement.
AATAAACGTTTTTTCTTTCTTTTGTTCTTTCTAATTTAATTTGACCATATAGAAATAATTCGAAAAAAAAAAGAATTTTAAATTAGGTATTGTACCTAACAGTTACTCGTTACTAACAACCGAGTAGGTACCTAGTTGAGTATTAATAAAAATTTTGTCAAAATGTGTAGGTACGAGTATTATTTCAAAATCATAGTTATATTCAAGTTGGAAATCCATTACTCTATTATAAGTACCTATTTAATAACGATAAATCGTGACTTTACTTCAAACAATAACTTTTATCATACATAATAGATTATTTATTGTATTAGATACTTATTTTATGATACATTATCAGTATGTAAGTAGTGAATATTAAAAATATGTTTACCTAAGTTTGTTAGTCTACAACTCTACATACTGTTCATTGTCATTAGTTTCCACCTGTGCAAATTAACATGTAATTATCATAGACTTACCTATAAAAAAGATGGACTCCGCGCCACGCATATCTAAAGTGAAGCAACGTACCGATCTATGTGTGCGTGTTTGACGATTGACGCTGTCGTGTCACGTAATGGCGGCCGGTCGGCATACTATGATGTAAATGCGAGCGTGAGGCGTGTTTGTACAAGCGGTCCCGGCATACTTACTGTGCCTCACTTTCGATATGCGTGGCGCGTAGTCCATCTTTTTTTATAAGACTATGTCTTTTATCAATAATATTATTAGAATATTATGTTTGAGAATTATTCGTCCGTAGACATACCTACCTACATTCCTTACTTCAGGGTTGGGAATAGCGGGGTAGTTACGTAACACACTAACAGTAGTCATGGCATTCATTTTGACAGTTCAACAATATTCATTGCGTTATTAACGTTGTCGAGCAGATTTTTTTCTCGAACATACGAAGCAATAGATTAGCAACATCCTCCAAAATAATTCCGATTGTGATTGTGTGTTACGCAATTAGGGCGCGGTTGTAAGAGACCTTTTTCATGTATTTTATAGAGATTTTAGAGAGAATGTTCAGAAAATATTACTGAAATATCATTTTGTTGCATGAGGCACGGTATCCACCAAAGCGGAGAGGAGAGGAGACGAGAGGAGATGTGCTGCGAAGCTGGCAGGTTATTTCCACCAAAGCGGAGAGGAGATGCGTAGCGGAAAGGAGATGTGAGATGTGCGTAGCGCAAAGGAGATGTGAGCTGTGCGTAGCGCAGATGTGTGATGGGAATGACTCTCGTTCAGGGCGTATCTCCGTTCAGTCATTTTACCTCGGATTTTGAATCACTGTTCAAATTACAGTGATCCTTATTCTCATTCCTATAAGGTTGCTGTTGGGTTGCTGCCAATGACAAATCTGTCAAAATTATTGTGGTACTTATTTATTCTCGTAAGGGAGGGCGCCCATGAGCAACTTAGTTGCCCAGCAAGTTTTTTTTCTCTGTCGCTTTCTCCTCGCCGAGATTTAGACAATGCTCAGACGGGAACGACAGTAACGCTACTTTTTTATACATTTTGAGTTGAGCGGCAACTGGCTAGCCGAGAACTTTTTTGCCGACGTGCGTGTGTAAGTATAATGTATGTATAACAGTATAACTCAATGAATTTAAAACCAATGAAAAGCCTGAACAAGTTTTCATAGGGCATTGTAAAACTGCCATTCTCAAAGGGTCATCAAATTGAACCGTAGGTAATATTCGTAGCAATTCGGGTTGAAATTCTTTGGCAGTCCAAATCCTCCCATATTCGGAAAACAAGTATGTGTCTGTATGTTTGTGCGGGAATCACGCATTCACGCCAAAAAGGGCTGTACAGATTGAAATAAATAACGTGATTACACAGTATTCTTGTCAACCCTACTAAAGATGGACAGTTTTGTTGTTATTCCATTAAATTAACAGACCTTTTACGAGTAACGAAGTCACGTTTTTAACATATTATTATTATCGTTGCGATATCGACGACGACACGCGACGCCAGAATAAAACACCTATTTAAATGGAACCAGTTTTTCCGCATAATTATTTGACTAAAACAGTGCCCTTCATCTTTGCTACTTATGCAAAAAAAAAGGTATTCTTTATGATCATCGATCACAATTCAGCAAATATCGCATTAGTAGATTTAAGAAAGAGTTCTAGACGTCGCAGATTATATTAAAGAATAGATAGTATTATTATAGCTTCAGGTACCAAATTAAAACCTTTATTCTTCTCTGTTTCATTATTTGAAAAGGATGAAAATTCATGAGATAATTATTTTAGATATTACTATCTTAGACAAAACGAGCAAGTTTTTTTGTTTCTAACAACTGAAATAAAGATCTTATTACAAAGACAACTTAGGCCCACTTACACGAAAAATCTAAAATAAAAATAAACGTTTTGCGATAAACGAATATAGTGACTTGTGGTGCAAGCGGGCCTTAGATCTATGCTTTTGTATTTTGAATTTGAAGCTGCTCAGAATAAAGTACGACATAAAAAAAATGGTTTACCATCGATCCATTTTGAATTTAAGCCGATAAAGTTTCTTACCTCTATTACATTTTGGCTTGGATTTGATGACTGTATTTGCTGATGAATTCAACGACGTGTAAGATGACGATGATTTCGTATCGGCTGACGATACCCTCGTAGTTTGAAGTTCTGTGGTTTCTGAAAAAAAAAAACGTAACCTTTTTTTGAACTTTGCAAGACATTAAAATTTTGAATTCAATATACGGTTGAATGTCTGACACATGCCGAAGGAGCTGTGGGAGCTGTCAAAATGTTTGTCTAATAAGACAAAGATTGGTGCACTGAAACAACGAAACGGGGGGCAGAGGTTCACCATGAAGGAGATGGCGGGATGACTTGGTTCCTTAGGAATTGGCAAGAAGTACTGCAGAGCTGTGATTGATTGAAAGAATGGAGGAAGGCCTTTGGCCAGCACTAGGATAGTATAGGTTAGCTATATTAATGATAATAAAAAAGACGAACCAATTCGGATAATTAGAATGAGTTGACAAATTAATTGCTTATCTGATAAATTGATTAATATTATAACATTAGTTAAATCTTTGACCTTTATGCACCAGACAACTGATAACCTTATAATAATGAGATCAGAGCAAGGTCAGGAGAATCCAGTGCACTCAATAGTAAGCACTGGATATTCCCGACCTTCTTCTTTCTCTAAGAAAAATAAGGCCAAGAAAATCCAATCATGTGTAGATATACATATAGGTACCAATTACTACACATGACTAGATTTTCAAGACCTTCGAAAGAATAAAGTTCGAAATAAAAAATGAAGCCATTTTAAATTCAAGCCGATAATGTTTCTTACCTTTACGATATTTTGGCTCGGATTTCACGACTGTCTTTGCTGAAGAACTCAACGACGCGTAAGATGACGATGATTTCGCATTAGCTGACGATACATTTTGGCTCGCAGTTCTCACATGCGTGGTTTCTGAAAAAAAAAAAAACATAAGTAACCTTTTTTAAACTTTGAAAGATTAATATTTTGAAGTCATGAATGCTTATGGTGCCACTAGATATTTTTTCCATACAAATTTCGGGAGAGTATTACTCCACTGTTTGACATTGTGCATCCAAAGTTAAACATGATATCGTTTTGTCTTATTATTAATTTTGTCTGTACGGAAACATAATAGTAAAATAAAAAGGCATTAAAAAGTTATGAGCCAACAAAGATTCGTTATTCTTGTTATTTTTAACGTAACTTTGGGTGTAAATAAGCAATAAATAAATACCTAACCGAAAAATCTTCAAAACAAAGTCGGTAGGTACCGACAAAGCTCGGTTATCGAACAGTTCAATAAAATTTATTTGTAATTGATTTTTGCAGTTGTTTTTTTTATAAAACTCGATTTTCCAAAGCACATTTCGAATTTTTATACGCGTCTATCAGTTCGGAACGGTGTTTCTGTGCGTGAGAACTAGACGTTGTGCGTGTAGACTAGCGTCTAACTGCTCACCACTGATACTATCTCTGTCGGACACAAAGCCAGGTGAGACAGCGTGCTTTTGGCCATGACCAAAGCTGCATCCGGTTAGACTGGATGTCAACCTGGTCAACATGGTTGGGAAAACGCTAGGCAAGTTGACATAGACACGCTTGTAAACATACATACACAGATATACGTAAACACATAAACACTAACTGATACTAAAGCGTGTGCGGGGCAGCCCCAATGGCCTTCTAAACTCCGTAAAGAACAAGAACCACGAATAAGGTGCATAGTTCTAGTGTCAGGTAAATTAATGTCAGTTAAATTAAATTAATTAATATAATAAATAGTTTTAAGGTACTAACCTAGTTTTTAAGCCGTACTAATAGTTTTATATGGAATTATGTTCTGAAATAAATTATTATTATTATTAAAGCAAAAGTGTGGAGGGGCCCGTGGCTAAATAATAACAGCCGCACAGGTCGATCGATCAGGTTAAGCTACGCTTGCCGCGGTTGGTCTGTGGATGGGTGACCATCTTTACATATCGAGACCCCTCCGTGCCTCGGAAAGCACGTTAAGCCGTTGGTCCCGGCTGCCATTCGTGGATCTTTGACAGTCGTTACGGGTAGTCAGAAGCCCGAAAGCCTGACAACCAGTCTTACCAAGGGGTACCGTATTACCCAGTAACTGGGTTGTGGAGGTCAGATAGGCAGTCGCTTCATGTATAATACTGGTATTCAGCTGCATCCGGTTAGACTGGAAGCCGACCCCAACATAGTTGGGAAATGGCTAGGCAGATGATGATTAAAGCAAAAGTGTTACAATTAAACACAACAAGACAACAACAATACAACAATGTACAAATAGTAGAGTAGTTGTAGTGTCATGTATGTAGATATGTTGTTGCATGTTACAATTTTTCCGGTCTACATGTCATTCGCCAAGTGTGCAGAGTATAACGTGCTATAAGGAACTTCGTTCCAAAATATGAAATTAGGTAAGAAATACAAAGTGTTAAAAAATTTACCATACAAACTTTAAGCGATGCATTAGACCATCGAACTGAACAACTTTCACTATGGGACCAACGCCAAAATCACGAAAAATAAAACAGCTGTTTCATACATTTTGGTCAAGTAGGTATTGAACTTTTGTATGAAACAGCAGATTTTTTTTCGTGATTTCAGAGTTGGTCTCATAGTGAAAGTTGTTCAGTTCGATGGTCTAAAGCACCTCTTAAAGTTTGTAAGGTCCTTAAATTTTTTAAGACCTTATATAAAAAGTACATTACAATTTTAGATGTCTGTCAAATTGTTGAAGTAAAAAATTAAAACATTTTACTCACCTGTACATGCCACTAAAAATAAAATATTAGCCACAAAAGCGACACAAAGCAATAGTCTGGCCGTCATCGCGACCAAACCACGTCTGAACATATACAGCAATGAATTTTATTTATATACATAGACGTGTTTTTTTTTAAACCAGCTGTTTTATTGTTCGCGTTACATTTGATACAACATCAATTATAGCGTGCCTCCAAGACAGTATAAACGAGTAGGTACGTTTTAACCTCTTTGATAATTATTTTGTTTGTTAATTTTATGTAAGTACTAGCTTCCGCCCGCGGCTCCAGACGCGGATCCAGGGTAAGAACGCTTGGAAACATACTGGTCCTGCTCCATAGGACAATCTAGAGTCTAGACAAAATCAAACTGGTTGCTAATTTAATTGTAAATTTATTATATTTATTTTAAATTGTTTACATTCTATAATTACTCTTACTCACACCCTGACTTATTACTTGTTAACTTTTTTTTTAAATGAAAATTGTTTACTTTTACCATATTTGTAAATATGTGAGCACCATGTATCTATCAGAATATTAATTTAAATGTCATGGTTTCATTTTTAATTATTTTTCCTATTGTGGTATAGTAATTTTATTTTAGGTGCATCGTCTTCACATATTATTTATTATATAATTAATGTACGCAAAATATTGTAAAACATTTTAAAAGAGTAACGGTGGAGTTTCTTGCCCATTCTTCTCCATACGAAAACTACATTTTGGAAGGGGGCGACTAGAATCAATTCTATTTCATTGTAATTTTTGACGTTCAAAAGTGCCTTTTATGTGCCTATTTGAATTTTTTTTATTTTTTTTTATTTATTTATTCACTCCAAACATACACACAACATACCCTTACAGGCTAGACCCAATGCGATATTGTAGTACACTTAAAAATTAAATATTTCCAATGTTCATACCATAACAAATTCTATAGGTAGCTATTATATTTTTCCAAATTCGCCCAAAGCGCAACAGAATATGTCTACGACATCATGCAAATAAATGCTTTGACTTTGGCTTAGCCCGCAAGGTATGTCGATAAAAACTATCCTATGTAAGGAGATAGGATAGTTTTTCGACATACCTTGCGACATACTTTACCTTGTTTTTTTTTTGGAAAATTTGGCAGATAGGTATATTGCATCCCGGGGAAGGCCCCGGGATGCAATCTATCAAATTTTATTGAAATACGTTCAATGGTTTAGGCGTGAAAAGGATAACATACAGACAGACAGACAGACACAGACAGACAGACAGAGTTACTTTCGAATTTATAATATTAGTATGGATAAAAGAATATCATTACTTTTTTTGGAAAATTAAATACCTAATACTAATAATGACGAGGTCGACGCGGTGTCTATGCTACTCGTATTATGGCAATCTTTTTCCTCATACCGAGGATTCAATACTCCCCGGCACGACCGTGCCGTGAACGTCATAATTTTTACGTCAAAGCAAAATACATCTTAATATCCTATCCTACTAATATTATAAACGCGAAAGTTTGTGAGGATGGATGGATGGATAGATGGATGTTTGTTACTCTTTCACGCAAAAACTACTGAACGGATTTGGATGAAATTTGGCACACAGTTAGTTTATAACCAGGATTAACACATATACTTTTTATATGGATATTCCCACGGGATCGAAACTTATAAGGGTGAAACTGCGGGGCGCAGCTAGTACAGCATTGTAGATTGTGTATTGTTTTTAAGATATGAGATTTAAGAATAATCCCATTTTCCTGCTGCGATTGATGTATTTGATAGTGAGAATCACTTTTTTCACAAACACTAATTGTAATCATCATCATTTTAGCCGAACGACGTCCACTGCAGGGCAAAGGCCGCACCTCCACTTCGACCGGTTCTGTGCTTCTCCCATCCAGCGGGTTCCTGCGGCCTTCACAAGGTCGTCGGTCCACCTTGTGGGAGGCCTTGTGGAAGACGTAGCGTTCGAAGGCCCTCCACAAAATGTAATGCCTAAATAATATTGTACTGTTGGATTTTCAACTCTCAGCGCTAAGCAGAGCGTCGTAAATCTAATAGCGAGCTTTTAGTTAGTCAGTGAAAACAGGCAAAAGGGATTTTGTCAAGAAGCTGTGCAATAGGTAGGTACCACATACTTCTGCCTACTATTTCACCAACATATTGCGATCTCTACCTTGTCCGCATCATCGTCATCTGCCTTTTCCCAACCGTATTGGGTCAGCTTCCAGCCTATCCGGATACAGCTAAGTACTAATATTTTACACGGAGTGACTGCCTCACCCACCAACTCAGTTACTAGGGAAAATGATAGCCTTGGGCTTCTTACTAACCGTAACGACTGTCAAAGAACTTCAAATGACAGCCGGGAGCAACGGCTTAACGTGCTTTCCGAGGCATGGAAGGGTCTTGGTATGTAAATATGGTCACCCATCCACGGACTGCATGCGGCTGTTATTACGGCTTTATGTGCTTCCCAAGACACGGAGGGGTTTCGGTATGTAATGGGGGATCCATCCACTCGCGCAAGCGTAGCAACCTTGAAGATCGCCCTGTGCTGTGTTTTTTTTTTGCTAATTTTGAATAATAATTTGTGGATATACCTACTTAAACTTATTTATTAACAGATACCAAACAGCCGAAGTTATTGTATTCGGGATGGGCATTTCGTGATTTAGTGCACGATTAAAGTAATTACCTACTAATAAAACAGTTTTTGTTTTGCCTAACCTTACCACGTAAAGTAAGGGAAATTATTTTTATGAAAGTTTCTAACAACTTGAATTCACAACTGTTATTCTTTGAGAATTATATGAAACACAACTGATTAGTGTCAAAACACAGCTAATTGAAGTTGGGTGTTTATTTGCCTAACAATTAATTTCCCTGACTGTGATTAACGGTGGAAACTAAACAATTAAGTATAACGGAATACTAAGAAACAATACCTACTTACTAACAATTATAAACCTCGGGCCGTGGGGTCCGAGTGCTCATGGTCCTATAAGGAAATTTCGAAACGGCTAGTTGACACTTCAGGTGACCCAAGGGCTGGCTTTTATCTTGGCTCGAGGCTAAACATTGCCATACAACGAAGTAATGCCGCAAGACTCTTGGGTACATTACCAGTCGACTTTAGTTAAGTTAGGATATAATTTTGTTATTTTTATTAATGAATTAGGTGTTCTATGTTACTGTATATAAATAAGTAACACTTATGTAAGTTTAATTATAACGGAATAGATGATATTTGTGGATCTTGCAGTCCTGTATTGCTGTATTTCCGGGTTCAATTAAGAAATTGGGTTATTCAGAACGTTCTTGAGCGATGTAAGTAGTACACTTATAACATCAGTTTTAATACACATGCGTTCAATTTTCGATGTAGGGCTAGTGCTACAAGTCTCAGTTTATAAGTCTATAGTCTACAAGGACATGGCTACAAGGCCCTTTTGGCGCCTGAATGACATTGACAGGGGGGCGTGGTTGGTAAACATTTGTGAAACAAGATTGCGGCATTAGTTTCGAATTTGGAAACGCGCCAAAAAAAAATGGGAGGCCTTTGCCAGCAGTGGGGCATAATATAGGCTAACGTAAATAAAAATATTAAGAAATAGGTACCTATTATACTTAGTTTCCATAATTGGTCAGCATTGATTTGACAGATAATAGAGCCTTTCTGGATACCTACCGTAAAACATTTTCGTCCTCAAGGTAAGTTAAATACGCCATTACAATTTTCGTTACAGTTTTAATAAAAAAAAAACATCGGTTCTGACTTAATTATAAACAAGACATAATTAAAAAGAAATTATTGATTAATGAAAAAAACTAAAAGAATATTAAATTAGATACCGAAAAAGCTACTTTTTTTTTCAAATTGTACCTATAATTTATAGCATTTATTTCTCCATTAATTACCTAGCATTTTTTTTTGTATTTTGTTTTTGTATGTTAATTTCAGCGATTTCGCATTCATTGATGACACTTCCATACCAGTCCAGACTGCTTGAACTGAAAATAAAAAACAAGTGTAATTACAATATGATGAAATAATTAATACTGTAAGTCATAAATAATATATATTTTTTTTTTGTTATTTTTTGTTCCTATAGAAGAAAAAAATAGGGTACCTCTTGCTTGAATATGGTATTTAGGTACAAGGCAGATGTGAATGGAATGAGGAGATGCCCTAAGAGGACAAATAGTAACCAGAAAGGTCAGGTACGTAGTACTCCCAACTGGCGCGCGTGTATGACCAGAATATGTTTGAACGTAAACGAGGCAAAAGGAGTAAGTATATATGTAGGAATTGCAGCAGGTGGCGTTCTGTACTTTCTGCCCACCCCCATGGGAAGAACGCGTGAATTTGTGTTTGTAAGTACGTATACTCCTCTTACTTGACACATAATTGTCTATTGCAGATTATAAAGCTATATTATTTGTGCTGATGTTAGTGTACCAAGGTAAAAAGGTTTGATATTATGTATAATCTACTAGCGATCCTTTGTTCTGTCCGGGAATTGAACCCGCAGCTTGTAGCGCAGAAGCCAATAGCTTGAGCACAGCGACATCTAGCTTCTAATTCAGTATTTAAGGCGATTCGCACACTGCACCGCATCACGCAGCGGGGCGCAGACAAAATCAATAAAAACGCACCTTCACGCGCTGCGTGAAACGCAGCAGTGTGCCAATCGCCTAATTATTTGAATAGTTACCATTTATTTTAATATTTGCTATCCGATGAAAATAGAGGGTCGAAAATGACAGCATGCTGAGCTGGAATTGAAAAAGAAAAACTTTATAAATTGAAGGCTAAAGCGAGAAAAAGTAACTTTTTTTTGAATTAATCATGTTCATATTGCGTAATTCCACCTGCAGACTGCTCCGCCCTGTACCCTAACTGGGGGCCTAGAAAGGCCACTTTGGCAGAATCATAAAACAAATCATATCACGCATTTCATCTGTTTGACACTTCACAACTATATATCGCTGAAGGATTAGGCAGAGGTGTACCTATAGCATTTTACGAATCTTCATACAACACTGTCCTAAAGATGAAATTGCGTGATATGAATTGTTTTATGATTCTGTCAAAGTGGCTTTTTTAGGCTCCCTATGCGTAGTTATGACACATTCAATCACAATCTGCATAATTTTGAAGGATACCTTATTGCTAATCCATTGCTCAATAACCCAATGAATGTTGTTGAACCGTTTATGAAAGCCGTTTTTACTTTACTTTACGTTTTTACTGTACCGCAATTACCCTGCTGGGGTATTAAAATAATCAGCCTATAACGTTCCCACTGCTAGGACACAAGCCCCCTCTCTTTGAAAGAGAGTTGGCCGTAATCCACCACCCAGGCCCAGTGCTGATTGGTGCAAATGTGGTGCTGTTTCATAAACGATCGTGTCCTGCGTGCCATTATGCCTGCTCTAATAGGAACTGTTGCATGTTACTGATGGCGTGAAACTCGTAGATAAGTTCGACATTCTAAGAATAATTAGTGTGTATTGTGTATCCTCTAATAATATAAAAGCGAAAGTTTGTGAGGATGGATGGATGGATGTTTGTTACTTTTTCACGCAAAAACTACTGAACGGATTTGGATAAAATTTGGCACACAGATAGTTTTTAACCAGGATTACCACATAAGATACTTTTTATTCCGATATCGAAAAACCACACACAGGCGAAAATCATTATTATTAAATGATGCATCATTTTATATTTTTAATTAGGTTTGTGCAAACACTTTTACACTTTTGTCGGCGTTTCCTTCTGACTATTCCAAGAAGTAAGGCCGAAACAAACCCAGAGGTCACAGTCTCTTTTAAAGTCCAGACATAACCTTGGTCAGATCATATGAAGACAGTGTAAATTGGTGTCCGAAATGGTCTTTTGAGGAAAGAACCACACAGATTGAGTGGACCTGTCCAGTCAATAAAGGTATTCGTCAGTAAACATACAGCTCAACGCAGAACTTAAGGAGCTCTACTCAATTAGGCACATAGTCATAGTGTTATAAGTTGGGACACACAGATGAGTGACGTTAAAGGCTTGGCCTTTGCAGAACACGTATGTTATGGGAATTACATACTTGTCTACTATTTAAGTAGGTTATTTGACGTCTTGCAGTCTATGTGTAAGTACACACACATACACTAAAACTCCTATTCCGAACTGCAAATGAATCTTGGTTGCTCTATACATGGAGATAATTCAAGCATCAAATTAACATGTTGTACTATCTTAAGATTGATATCCTTTGGAGTCTCATTTTAATTTGCATGATTCATCAAGTTCTTCAGTAACCCAGTTTCCCTCCGTGGGATGGTCACCGTTTACTTGGAGTTGCGGACACCAGCCCGTATTACCTATGATCCAACAACATTTAAGTATAGCAAATCTGTAAGAAAATTGATATAGGATTATAACACTTACGGCACATTTCATAAGGCACACATTTCCCTTCCTTTCTCCAGTGTCCCTTGATACATCGACAGGCTGGGGTGCATTCCACCACTATCGGCATTAGGCCGTACTTAAGAGGACATATTCCGTCAGGAGTGGATTGCGTGCAGTCATCCGATGGGCAAAATGGAGGGCAGGCTAAGTACTCTTCATTCGGACGCTCACATTTGAATGGAGCTGGGGATTAGAGGAAATATTTATAAGAATATTAGATAGGTACTCTTAGGCAGGGATGCTGTGTTTTGTGAGAAAGAACGAAAGCTGAACGAGATCCTTGTAGGTTGCTACCAAGACTAAACAAAGAACTTCTTCAATAGCGTCTACGTTATTGAAGGAGACTGGGCGAATTTGAATGGGAAGTGGTCTACGGACAAATACGGTGATACGATTTTGATATTTCTGTCAGGATACTTCATCTATAGATACTCTTGTGCGAAGAGACATCAAAAGCCGAAACGGCTATTTTGATAAAAATATGCTTTTAGAATTTACAGGATTGAAGGTCAGTCTTCTAAAAATGTTTTCCTATAGCTACAACGGTTTATAACGGTTTAGATACCCTTACGTACTGGCCGAATATCGCGTATATTACAAAAAAGCATTTTTCGTAAAATTGCCGGTTCAGATTTTGATGATACTTTGCACTAAGGTAAATATGAGGTACCTATACACAAATATCACACAACCATGACATAGACTATTTTAGCACCGCCTCCTTTGATGTGATGCTATTGAAACACTGTAAAACGAAGTAGCTATTATATATATGGCATAAACAATAAAAATAATAATCTATCGAATTCCACACACAGGCCCATAGATAAAGAATCTGGTAAAGCCGGTACGTCAGTAAATCTCTAAACTATTTTATAATTTATAACCCAATTAACGGTCGCATCTAAATTGCATTGGTCATTAGAGTTTCAAATAACTTTAAGACCATTTACGACGTATGACATTTCATACAAACTTTCAAGCCGCTGTTTTTTGAAATAAAAGAACCGATTTTAAAAAAAACTTCATACACATAAGCAGGGTCCAAAGGTCTAAAAATGTAGTAAAGAACGTTATTCGAAATGTCTTATTTTAAAAAAGATAACTAGAAATCTCTGTTTCTATGGAAAATTTAAAATCGGTCTAATTTGGCTGTAACACTTTTTTTCGAAAATTTTCTTATATAACTTTTTATTCTTTGTATCGTGCTTATGCTTATGATGTTTCATTAAAATCGGTTCATTCATTTCGAAAAACACAGGCTTGAAAGTTTGTATGAAATGCTGTACGTCGTAAACGCTACGCCACACAATCTATGTATAGTTGGTTGGGAAACTATTAGAGTTTCGGGTAAGTAGCTTGATATGCTGGCGTCTGTACATCATATTGTAAATAAATAAAAGCATTAATATGAAAAAAAAAATGAGATTACTCACGGCATTCGCTAATATTAATACAAGTCCCATTTAGTGCCCTCTTCATATTGTATGAACATGTACACCTCGGAGTTCCACAATCTCTTGTGTACAAACATTCTTGATACTGGTGTTCTCTTGTTGGACAATTGTCTTTGTAGCAGTTTGATGGACACGTGTCCTCGTATTCTCCAGGAGGGCATTGCAGCTGCACTGGAAAACAGAAGGCGATCCTAAAATGAGATCGCCTTGTTGGTCGAAAGCTACTGCTAAGCATGAGGTCCCGTGTTCGATACCCATGTCGGTAAAAGCGTTAAGTAGGTATTGAGTTTTCCAGGGATTTCTCAGTAGCACACCAGAGTCTGAATTCTAAATTATAAGATGATGAATAAACCTTAAACCACCACCCACCACCACCACTTACCTTAGTTATTAGAAAAACCACACTTTTCATTCGTCATGAAATCACGCCTGAATTAATCGAACGAACGGTGAGGCAGAGATGTAGAAAGGTCTGTATGACCTTACTTAGTATTGAGTTTAAGTAACAGATAAAAAAGCCTGTTAAAAGTAAAAATATTTTTGTCTGACCCGATCCAATATTCAGTCATTATATTGTGACCAGAGGGACAATTCTCGTAATTTTAAAAACGTTTACAGTCTGATTTCAGTCTCAATCTGTCAAAAATTCCTCTAATTTCCCTACATTTTTGACAAGTTTTTGACATTTTTTTCTCTCTGAGTTGAGACTGCGACTAGATTTTGAACGTTTTAAATTACGAGAATTGGCCTTCAGGGCTCGGCGCAATATGTTTTATTATTTCATTCTTCCTCCACAAGCGATTTGGTTACCATTTTTCTCTCAATCGCTGACGTCACTTTCACTTACCGACTTCACTCACTAATCTATTGTCAACTCCATTAAAGTCTAAAATACTTACCGGTAGTATGAATCGTGACAAAGACGACGAACAGAACAACAAACACAGCTCGCGTCATTTCTCAGCCGGTCCGTTCGTGACAATGAATAATGCACAACTTACTAAGTAAATAAGTAAACATCAATATTATTTAGCACTGTAGTACCTACCTTCATAGATAGTCCATGAAAGGTATTTTGGTAATTATCTCGTCTCGTCTTCATTAGGTCATCAAATATTTGAACTTAGAGCCATCTATCTTTTATTTAAAAACGAATTGACCGCGGTGCTCACATGATTGTGAATTACTTTTGATATTGTGTGATAGATGGCAGCACGGGTCTCAGAATATTTGAGGAATGTTTTTTCAAACATTATTTATATTTTATTTTATTTTGCCTGTCTTTTATTTGGTCGGCAGTACGCTATAGTATCTTGCTTTGTTATTAAAGTAGTTTACGTTGAGTACTTGAATTCTAGAAGATTTTACGGATTTTGTAGATAGCTCGCCAGAATAAACGGTTTTACAAACTCTCCCACTAAAAAGTGAAAAAAAACAACCCACTTCCAAAAAAAACACTACAAAGTGAAAAATAACTTTAATTTCGGAAGTCGGTGTCAACCGAAAATGCAGAACCAACGACACCGCAGCTTCCGAAATAAATTTTTCACTTTGTAGTGTTTTTTTTTGAAAGTCGGTTGTTTTTTTTTTTTTAGTTTTTATTGTATTTTTTATTAAGACGGTGCCGACCAAACGTCGACCGTGAAGTGGCGCCCTTATCGTTTGTTTGGTTATTTCTTTTATTTTGATTTTAAAATGAGAATGCAGAAAATAAGCACGTTAAGTTGTGCTCCACAAGTTTAGACGTTATTATTATTACAAACGGTAGTTTTAAATTGTCTAGTTTTATTATAATCATTAAAACGGATAATAGTGGCCACTATTTCTTACCGAATCTTAGGTACCTACTTTCTACCGTCTTAATATAATATTCTTATCTTTCTCCTGTACCCTTGTCTTGGCTTTATGAAGGATGTTCTGCAAAAAAATTATGTATTGTCCTATGAAATTGATGTTATGGTCAGTTTTTATTTTTTAAGTTATTTTCTTATAATGAGTGTCTCGAGCAAGAAAATAAGTAAATCATTCCTTTTAAAAATTAACCATTTCCGTTCATGTATTTTTAGGAACATTCGCTCGTATGACGATTTGCTAGTGTCGTGTTTTGGCCGAATTTGTTCAAAGATTCGGTCAAATGTTGGTTAGCTACGGCTACAAACAAAGAAAGAAAGAATTGCATAAATATGTAAGTTGTCACGCCCTTTATACCTGGAGGCTTTTACTTAGGTAGTTTACTTTTGATTTAGTATTTTTATTTTAGCTTGAGTACCTACGCATAGATTTTTATGGTATTTGTTGGTATATTGGCGTGGCTAGCTAATATGGCAAATAATTTAATTGAATGTTCTGTGTTCTGTAATGTTAATTAGATACTTTGCAGATTAGTTTTGTATACAGTCGAGTATTTTATAACTGAACAGACAGCTGTGCTGCTGGGGAGTTTGTTGCGCCACTTCTTCTCCCCAGCGAAAGCACTAGGAAGTGGTGAAGGGCGGGCGTTTTGTGGGACTGTCTTTTGTAATTTTGACGTTCGAAAAGTGCTGATTTTCAGCCTAGTTTGAATAAATGACTTTTGATTTTGATTTTGAAAGAAAAATAGTTTTATTTGTCACAGAAACACGTGCATACAAAAATATAATATTAATTCTAATAATAAGGAAAAATAAATAAATAAAAACTAAATATAACTAAGTATCTATAATTACGAGCACAAAGCAGGATAGTCGACGACTGCACGTCATGACTGTGACAGAAACGGATGACAGTTGAGTGGGTACACAAACCACATAGCACAACTCACAAAAGAACAATTAAATGCAAAAAAAAATACATGAATATAAAAAAACGAGGTGCCAACATACAAAAAAATACGACATAATACAAAGTGCAGTAGGTATGCGTGTCAAGGTTGCACCAAATAGAAGTCTAGCTCAGCATGTCACAGGCAAATGTACCTATATACTCTGCTGGATCCTTGCAGTGACATATGGACGTCGAGCATTCGAGATAGATTGGTGTTGTGACAGGTGACAGACTGACAGGTACAAACTTACTAATATGTGCGGACCTACTCGTAGGTACTTATAGTTTTTTGTTTTTGCATTAGATATCATACGCACACATGATGAAGTATCTAAAATACCACTATAAAAAGAATTTTTTTTGCCGCCTTAAAAGGAAATCTATTTGTTTCATTTATGTAAGCTCGACTCCCGGTAACTTACGAGTATAAACTGCAAACAATACGACAGTTCCTGAGTTGCCTCGGAAGAATTGTAAGTGGTAAAAATACATGAGAGAATTTTAAGTAGAACGCTGAGCACAGCTATCATCTCGAACAGTAAAATATAAATGCTATCGTCGTTGATGTTGCGTATATTTAGGCTGAGGCCTGCGGGGCGATAGAGCTAGCTTAGCGACAAGCGGGCGGCTTGACTAAGACAAGTTAAGAGACATTAGAACGTCAAAATGTATGGTTAAACAGTCACAAATCTTTACTTAACTTTAAGCATCGTTTATAAATAAAACACACTTGTGCGAGTCGACGCGGTCGTGCAACTGTACCTATTCCTATCCAGTGTTCGCAATTTAGTTTTCAAAAACGTAAACAAATACGAGTAAGTATATATTATATTTTTTAATAATGAACTGACCACCACAACCCAGGTACTGGGTAACACGAATACACCTCAGGGCTGATTTATCCATCGCCAGATACCTTTTATTCGAGGAATAAAATTGACGTTGATAAAGTTCAGTTTGAGCTAGAACTCCAAAGATTTTTATAACGTTTTATACTTATGATTCTGTAATCAAATTAATTTACATTGGTATATTATTTTTTTCATTGTCTGATATTTATTGGAAACAAAGTTTTAAATAGGAAATAATATGGTATAATTCGTAATTAGTGAATAATTCATTTCATCAGCGACTGCCGTTTATTAGAAGCGCGCCAAAGTCCTTCGACAAGGTCTTGATGTTTGCTATGGCTCTATGAGTGTGACAAGTCGGAATAGATGACGAGAAATTGTGAGGCAAACCACATCAGCGTCTAGACAACAAACTATATGAAGACCACGACCGCTCGGTCGATGAAGACGAAGATGAGTGTGACTTTGGAAAATTCGGCTGCAGTGACCTATCGTCAATTGCCATATTTTAATTTGCTTATTGTATCCTGATTCGTTATAGCTTAGCCGTACCTCTGTAGGGTCTACATAACAGCTACAACAGCAAACTCATTCAGTCTGTTCGTTCACTTGTTCAACGCTCGTACGCCGTTCTGTCCCGCTATAGGCGTTCATGCTGGCCACAACCTTATAGCTACTGAAGTCAGACTGTGAACCTCGTTTCACACTAAAATATACACGAAGGCAATTTTGTGGCTGTCGCTGGGGAATCGAAAGAAAACATTTGAGTTCTGCGAAGCTTATAAGTTGGTGTAACGTTATGTTACGTATGTGATGTGTTAGTGAGTGTTGGAAGGTTTGCACACAGACGCAGACGCTGTCGCACTGGTTTTGTACCTATTAAATTATTCATGTTTACCTATGGTATTTTAATTTGTCGGTACATATTAAAGTGGTAATAATAGGCAATAATAGGCTCTGCGTATAGGTTCGGGGCTCGTGGCTACTTAAATAATAACGGCCGTACAGGTCGATCGATCAGGTTAAGCTACGCTTGCTGCGGTTGGTCTGTTAATGGGTTGACCATACTTACATACCGAGACCCCTCCGTGCCTCGGAAAGCACGTTAAGCCGTTGGTCCCGGCTGTCATTCGTGGATCTTTGACAGTCGTTACGGGTAGTCAGAAGCCCGAAAGTCTGACAACCAGTCTTACCAATGGGTATCGTATTACCCAGTAACTGGGTTGTGAAGGTCTGATAGGCAGTAGCTCCATGTAAAATACTGGTATTCAGCTGCATCCGGTTAGACTGGAAGCCGACCCCAACAAAGTTGGGAAAAGGCTAGGCAGATGAATAGACCTACGCAGGCCATCCAGGATAAACAACCTAAGCAGAGAAGTAAATTGTGGGAAGAGAAGCATCCACCACCTTCCGACTTCGTTAAACCTCAGGAGCATTTGCAGCTGATCTGCAGTGGCCTATATGGACTATATGGCCAGTGCTCACGCTCACCCAGCCAGCAGTACTCCGACTTGCTCCGACTGAACGCAAAAGTGGAATCTTACGATTTTTGTACGTAAGCGGGGCTGTTTGCCCAATTAATTTAATTCAACTCATTATCTTGGGCTATTATAGTATGCATAGTTTTAATTTGAGGGTTCGTTTCAGATAACATTATTTCGGACTCACGTTATTCGGGATAGCGTTCATTCGGGATAAAGTGATGAAATGATGTCGCAATTGGGCCCAACTCATTTAGCTAACATAAAAGTAGGTACCTAAGTACCTAATAGGTACCTATGTATATTTTAAATTGACTCGCAAAGAAGAAGATTAATTATTATACGCTAGCTTCTGCAAGCGACTTCGCCCGCGTGAAATTTCTTGTTCCTCCAACTCATCCCGTCGCATCGCATCGCCCACCTACGCTATTACTTCGGTTTCGCTTACCGTTCTGACTTTTTTCTTTTTGTTGTAGGATAAATAGTTGATTGGGCTATCAAATGCAATAAGAATTTTTCAAATCCGACTCGACGTCCAGAGATTAGCGCTTTCAAACAAATAAACTCTTCAGCTTTATTATTAACTTATAGATTACTAGCTTCCGCCCGCAGCTTCGCCCGCGAGGTATGTGGATAAAACTATCCTATGTCCTTCCCTGGGATACAATCTATTTCTTCAGTGTTCAGTGGCTTAGGCGTGAAAAGGTAACAGACAGACAGACAGACAGAGTTACTTTCGAATTCATAATATTAGTATGGATTTGGTACCCATGTTATATTTTGTTGTCCCTCTCTGCCTTGCGTTTTGATGCTATCGAAAATGATGTGTAATCGGCCTTATATAGATCCTAATTTCGACACGCCACAGATTCTCGGACTCCGTCCCTCGTCGTTTGTCACCACAGTTCGCTCGGTCGCTTTATTTCCTTTGATATGCAGACGAGACCCGAACGAGAGACCTACCAAAGAATTTACATGTAGAAGCGAAAGTTCCGCTCCAAACGCGGCTTATCTAAGTCGGGTATCACATCCCCGCCGCAAAACCATAGAGAAACCGCGGTAGTTCCGCCATGAATTAATCGTTGAACAAAAAGCGAAACTGCCTGTTCTAACGCACAGATTTGATTATGGTTCCATTTGTTGCCCGCGTGATTTCACCGATCTGCTTGGAAGCCAGTTACACCTCCGCGATCAGCCCGCTATTTTGTTGCGGTGCCGCGTTTGTTTCGCACGCATTCGGCAAGTTTATAAAGCGAAACTTCAAATGTATTGTAAAATTGATTTTGATTTTACGGAAAATCTAGTCTAAGAGGTGTGAAGTAGACCTACACTATAGTTACTCAGTAGAAAGCGGACGACATTTTGCTACGATTGCTGCAATTCAACCGACATAATGCAGCAATGTTTCTTAGCCATCATTATTTTCGCGGCGGAGGTGTGCTAAGGCGATAAATGCCTAGTTTCGTAAGTAACATACGTTCAGCACTGTCGAGATTTTATCGACACTGAAGGCGCACGTGACGACTGTTACGAGCTTCACCCTCAATCATAGGCAAGATTAACATCCCTGTTTAAGCGCGACCCTACGTGAGCTCGTGCTTACCGCTCGGGTCGCAAGGACGGTTGGTAAGCGTAGGGATCAATGTTCGTGCCTTCTATGTACCTATGAGAAGAGGCGTTTAACCTGCAATGGGACAGATATAGGCTATTCCTGGGTAGGTGGTAGTATTTCAGCGGCATTCAGCGCGGGAGCACGAAAGAAAAAAATGGAGGTACATACATGATTCGAGTTTCGCTTCTACGCAGATTTCTTATTCTATGTTAATAGGTATGTATCCTTTGTTAGCTTTCGCGTGCTTTCTACCGTTCCGAATCCGTTTGTTCACAACTTTTGTTGATGTTGTGAATGTGAATTCAATTCTAACTTGCTTGGCAGCGTCGGGCAAATGTTTTCATTGCTAATACGTTTAGTTTAATTAAGCTAGCTAACTTAATTAACTTTGTTTTCAGTGCAAGACTAATTAGTTTGCGTTATAGATTTAAATTTTCATAATTTGTCTTTAATTAAATAATTAAAGTTTCAGTTTTATGCTTTTCTGACTGTCTATTACTGGGTTTTAAGTTTTGAACTTATGGCGGCAACTATAACGCCACATACGAACTACGAATAACATCTGACGTCATACAAATTGTATATTGCACAAGCAGAGTTTTTCGTGACTTAAGCAATAGGTACCTATTATACAACAGTCCGACAACAACCAATAAAAAAAAGAAAGAAAGAAAAGTATTTTGTTTGGGACACGCACAAGAACAATACAAACAGTTAAAGTGAACATGAGTACCTAAACTAAAAGAAAATGAAAACTAAGAAAAAAGAACTATGCAAGCCCAAAAAGGCATATCTCAGCGTAATATCTGGTGAGCTACTGCCCGACGGCGTTTCAATATTTATTATTTGAATATGGAAGCCCCATCGGGCCAGTAGGTAGACTCACTGAGGAATCACCGCAGATCCCGAACTCACCGTGAACTATGCGGTACTCGGTTCCGACTCACTGGAACCTCAACTGGCCCTGTTAAGCATCGCAAGGTACAAGACTCAGCCCACTATCGACCTCCGATCTTTGGAGGAGAATGATGTAGCGGTATCATCACATCGTTCATCGTCACAACGTCACGCAAAATCCTGCATCGCGCAAGCAGAGTTTACCGTGTAACTAGGATATAAACAACGTCCCGTCATGGTAGGTAAATGTCAGATAGGAAATGCCGGCTCCATCAAGCTTAAATAATATAACAGTGATCCAGCCTGTCCCTTCTTGCTGTCCTATCCAGCGACGCCCTAAGCCGAGGCTCGTACCCCACAGGGGGTGCCCTTAGTGCGTAGTCGCTTAGCATAACGTAGTTAGATTAATGCCCCTGGCTGGAGGCTTTGAGTTTCACTTAAGGCAGCCACAGGATAGTCCGGTTAAGTAGTCACGACCTCTAAAGGTCAACTACGAGATGCCAATAGGGAAAAAAGAAAAAGGTAGGTAAATAATTTTCTCTTAGAAATTAATTTTCACAATCGCTATGTGTTGTCATATTTATTCAGTTGTACTTACTGTAAAGTTTATTTAATTTTACGTTGTAGTTATTCAAATTCCTCTATTCATAGTCACTGTACAAACGTTCCAAATTGTTTAAAACTGTTCTCTCTTGTATTAAAATTATTCGTTTGCATATCATTTTGCAGCATTTCTAGTACGGCATAAATATTAAATTAAAACGACCTCATTTCTCTGGGATAAATTTAGAATTTTGTGCAGTAAAATTTTGTTATTGATTCATTCAGATTTTTTTTAAGCATTTGGGATCCAACGGAAATAGTTTTTGGGATTCAACGGCAATTCTCTTGCATTTTTAAAATTCGTGATCCAACGGAAATAAAAAATAATGTTTCATGGGATCCAACGGCAAAAATATCGTTTTATTCAAATGAGAAATACTTAAGTACCTAGAATTAGAGTGTAATTTTTATAAAACAAAAGAAATCTGCAATTAGAACGTTATAAAACAATAATGGGCATTGTTCATATTTTTTTAAATGTTGTAATTGAAAAACCATTTCGAGGAATAGCGTTACTAATCATTATGGACTAATTAATTTACGAAAAATATTAATATTTATTGATATTTTTGATAAAATACGATTGACCTTCTGTGCCCTTCAAATTACGTCACCTGCGACCGTACAGTTTAGTATCGTTACCTCAAAAATAAAATAAAAAGTGAGTGGCAAGTATTGTCTACAATCAGTCAGTGTCAAGTGTAAAATTATAATATGTCAAAAATATATTAAATTTAAACATTCCGACTTGCCTCTTATTCATCTCGTTTATAAATCTGATTACATTGTTTCAACAATCGACAATATTTAATATATCGGAAGAGCTATGGAATACAAAAAAAATGGAATGAAATGCTATGGAATGAAAAATTTTAATAGATTGATACTTTGACACTTTAATAGGTGTGGATGACGTTGTGTTGACAGATTGAATTTTTTTATTTCTGTACTAGTGAGGCAACAGCACTTAATCTTTAGTGCCACTGACGACGTAACCTACCTTAAAATTTTTAAATATTTATAAAATAATAACTATTGAGCCAACCATCAAAATATTATTATCAAAATATTAATTAGTTTCTCAAAATGCTC
The DNA here is from genome assembly GCA_963669345.1 of Gortyna flavago. Lineage (NCBI taxonomy): Eukaryota > Metazoa > Arthropoda > Insecta > Lepidoptera > Noctuidae > Gortyna > Gortyna flavago. The sequence goes on along the minus strand of OY770131.1, from coordinate 15,024,538 downwards.
TAAATTTTCAAAAAGTAAAATAAAATCTAATGGTTAGAAATTTTGGACAATCCCCATTGCATTGAGACGTCCAACCCGTACTGGGCCCGCGTGGTGGATTACGGCCTATTCCCACTCACTGAGAGGAGGCCTGTGTCCTAACAGTGGGAACATTATAGGCTGATTATTGAGACGCTTACGACGACGATTTATAATAAAATATTATGGGAATTTTATTATAAACAGGAACTTACCTTTGCTTTTTCCGCTGGTTTCACTAGATTGTTGCTACGAAACATAATCTCTGCGTTAGAAGGTTTCTCATTTTATTTTACCTCCATATTATTATTTTTTAGCAAAAATACGAAATTCAAACATTGATCAAGCTTCATCAATCAATTTTCACACATCTCTATCATACAATTTCACTGTTACTGTTAGCGTGTATCATCCCACTGCTGGGCAAAAGTCTCTCCCCATGACTTCCAGCTCTTTCGATCCAGGGCTAAAGTGGACCACTGGTCGTTTGTTTTCTCCAGCTCGTCTCGCCATCTTTTCCTGGGTCTGCCGCGACGCTTTCTAGCTGTGTCAGGGCTCCACGTGGTGGTTATTTTGGCCCACAGCGCATTCAATTTCACATTCCATTACAATACAAGTTGAAACTTCTTTAACCACGTAACAATACCATACATAATGTATTGAGTTCATCCATGCATTATCAATATCATCGCGGCATCACAATGCACGGAGCTGATCGGCTCGCGTCGCCTTCTCGCGAGCGCTTTATTAGAAACTGCCAATGCATCCGCGTGAATGCCTCTCACACATAGAAATCTATGCAGAGGCTTTGACACGTGTCTCGGTAGATTATACGGTGATTATGAGCATAGTAGGTACTCCATTGTGCGATTAAATCATGAAATGAACCACAGATAATACACTAATTAGTAAGACACAATAGTGTCATAATTTCATCCGAAAGTGTGTGCCCTGCCCACTGCCACTTAAGTTTGGCAATTCTTCGGGCTATGTCGGTTACCTTGGTTCTTCTGCGGATTCCTTTATTTTTTAGAGAAATTCCAAGCATAGCCCTCTTCATTGCCCTTTGGGTGACCTTCGGTTGTTGTAAATGTTTCAATGCAACTTTATCATAGAATGTCTGACACATTGACAAAAAATCTTTGAATAACTATCTACAATCTTACTTCCATAATATAGCCAGAAAACAGCTATTACATATTTGGGCACTTCATTGTAGCCACACATTCATCCTGTATTATGGAACACAAATTGTAGACAATCAAATTCTTGTCGATGTAATACATATTTTTTTGACTGACTGTAGGTACCTAGTTATATAGGTAACTTTCATCGATATAGGTACTATAGTTATCCTATCAGCGTTCTCGATGCAGTTCTAATCGCCTTGCCTCGGCACTTTGAGATTGTCAACGTCTATCCGTCTTTTACAGGCAGATTGATTGATTCTCATATGATTGTATGTTTATTGAGAATCGATGTATATTTTGATACTATTACCTTAAAGTGGCTAATTTAATTTATACTCAAAAACTTGTATTGTACACGTAGGTAATAGATTCAACTTCAGGTTAGTTTGTTTTTTTATCCTCCCTAATGATTTTGGTCACGGTGGCCAACGGTGACCAACAACGGAGATTAGCCAGGCACGCAGGTGATACGAGTGGACAAGTGTGTGCGCAAACACAGGTGCCCAACCTGGGAATCGATCTCAGTGCCATTCTCAGCAGTCGCGCTTGTAACCACGAGTCCAACAGGGCAGTCAGAAAATAATAATATCTACTCATTGATTATCAATTGTGACCTAAAGCGCGGTCACTGTCGGACTGCATAGAAAAGAAAGAGAAGCGCGATTACACAACGCTGGTAATTTATTGCAAAACATGAAGAAATTATCTATTATTTTACAAAAATCCATTGTTTGGACAAAAAAATTAAAACACTAGTACTTTAGTATGTTGCTTGTAGAATAATCTGACAAAAAATCAGAATGATTGTATGTATATTAGTATGGTTTTTATTGTAAAAGAAAGTTTTTAGAGGAATATTCATGATATTTTTTGTATAGTATCAAATTAGTTGTATTATGTTTTCAACACACTTTGTAACTAGCTTAAATCCTGAAGACTAACATATATTTTTCTGATTTTGTTTACTGTGGTCGATCAAAGGTATACTTTTAGGCATTATAAAACTTGCGTTTTTTGCGTTTATGTCCTGTAATCCCCATAAAGTAAACAAGATAAATATTCCCTTATTGGTGATAAATAAACTGTTCAGCTATTAATTCCAACTCCACCTAATAAATTGTTGCAGAAATCCGTATTTTAGCTGCGAATTAGATAAAATACTTTTTGGTGTTTTGTAACAGGGAAATTATTTCTCTCTAGTGTGCATTTAAATTAGAAAACTAATGCTGCTTACATTCGCATTTCGGATAAATAGTTTCGGACACTAATGTGCGAATATATTTAAACCGATTTCCGAAATTTTGGCTGAAAATATCATTCATCTAAAGAACTGCCTAGCCTTTTCCCAACTATGTTGGGGTCGGCTTCCAGTCTAACCAGATGCAGTCGAATATCAGTAATTTACATGAAGCGACTGCCTAACTGAAATCCACAACCCAGTTAACGGATAACACGATACCCTTTAGTATATCCACCATATATCATCATTATCATCCATTACAATCAAATATATTGTAAGGCAATTTCTTGCAGCAGATAAAATACTGGTAGTGCAACGAAAAATATTTAAAATGAAAAGTGGATTTCCCAGTTAAGATGCAGTCATGAAGCTTGGCACCAGGCCACAATGCCACAAACATTTTAATTAACGCCTGGTCTTCTTCTTCTTAGCGTGTCGATAGCAATCTAAATGAACTCGGCCCAGAATTTGGCTACTTGTTTGGCGCCGTCAACAGCGTCCATCAGTTCCTGTAACGTGCAGCTGACAGGACACGCAGGACACGATGTTATGTGTCCCATCGTTTGTGGAACAGCACCACATTTACACTCCAAGGCAGAGTCGTCTATGAATCTCCACCTGAACAGGTTTTCCTTGCTTCGGCCAACCTGTGTCCGAAGTCTGTTTAAAGACTTCCAGGTCGCCCAAGGTAACCCATGAAGGTAACTCAACGCCTGGTAATCCTTATAACTTACTTTTTGTTAGATTTTTTTTTTTGTTATTTTATGAAACTCTTTTAATTTTTACTGACTGCCTTGTTGTTGTTGGTCGTCTGTCAGCAGTGGCTGAGCATGAGGTCCTGGGTGAGATTCCCAGGTCAGCCCGTGACATTGGGTTTTTCCATCAGAAATTTCTCAATAGCAGCCCGGAATCTGGATTTGTGTTCGGTTGATGGCAATAGGCTCGCCCCTATTACATGGGGAGAAATGTGGTGTAAGCATAGTAGGCTGATTATGCATAGAAATGCATAATCAGCCTATAATGTTCCCACTGTTGGGACACAGGCCTCCTCTCAGAGAAAGGGAGTGAGCCGTGAATCCACCACGCGGGCCCAGTGCGGATTGGTAGATGTCACTTGTCTTCGAATTTTTGGTTCTAGGACATGCCGGTTTCCTAACGATGTTTTCCTTCACCGTTTTGAGAGCAGTGGTAATGAAATATTTTACACAAAGTAAAGCGGATGTCTGGGTTCGAACCTACGACCTACAACTCGTAAGACGCGGCCGTTACCACTGGGCCACCACTGTGCTCTCCTACTCTATAGTAGACCCACATTTACCTATGTACAGTCAACAAAAGTCATAAGTATGCAGGATCGTCGGATATAACTAGTTGAAGTTTAGTAAGAAACCGATGGAAGTTCTCGAATAAAATTTCAATTTATTAAAGAAAACAAACAGCTATTTTATCAGATTAAATTTCAGTCGACAACATCCATCGGTTTCTTACTAAACTTCAACTTTAACCGATGATCTTGCATACTTATCTCTTTTGTTGACTGTACACCATTTTCCTTGAGTTCGCTTGTTGTCTTATCAGAATCGGCGTAGTTGCAGAGTTTCTTACTATCTTAATGATAGTTTTAAGAACGTTGAGTACTTCTTTCTTAACTAGCGAATACCTACATAAGATAAATTTACAGGGTTATTGAAAAAACACCAACAAACTCTTAATAGGTCATTATACTCAATTACTCATTATTATGAACAACTTTTACTATGGGACCAAAGCTGAAATCGCAAAAAAAAAAATCTGCTGTTCCCTAAATTTATGTCCGTATAACTCGTCAAAATGTAGGGAACAGTTGATTTCTTTTTTCGCGATTTCAGGTTTTGTCCCATATTAAAAGTTGTTCATAATGATGAGTACAATGACCTCTTAAGAGGTTGTTGGTGTTTTTCCAATAACCCTGTAAATCCCCGAAAATAAAAAAAACTTAACTCACCACAACAACAGGTCCAGCTATATTTCTAGTGGTCACAAGAGTTCTAGTGGTTACGAGTACAAACCAGAGTTTAAATAGTTGTTACCAAAACTCGTAACGAATTTTGTCCCTAATGAAATGACGAGAAGGGAAAGCAAGCATCCCTTGCTAGCCCTTGCATGAAGTATAAGGCGATTTAACTTCAGAAGATTAATTAAGTGAAGTCCTCTAATTAACCTCTCAGAACTTTGATCACGGGAAAAATGCGAGGGATTAAAAAGCGTAGTTTTACTTTTGTTTAAATAAACATGTTTTTTGTATTTTGCTTCTTATAAAAATGTATAGGTATAAATTAGAATATTCTTTTTTATGTACACACACACACAAAAATCCCTTGCCGTGCCGTGCCGCCCGCGCCAGTGAGCGCAGGCTTTTAGTATTTCTATCGCTGTTGTGTCAGACTTAGCGGTGATTTTAATGAGTGGAGTTTAAAAATATTGCTGTACCACTTATTATTAAGAAAGAAACACAAACAACGATTAACTTAATCCAAATCCAGCAAGCGCTGGGGCTCTGTCTCGTGTAAGGTCTTAGCATTATGCTGAGCGATGGCCGTTTTGTCCCAAATTGTTATTTTGTTTTTTTTTTTAAGAATCATGGTTTCCGCAAACAAACGTGTTTTCTTTCTTTCAAATCTTCTCCTCAAATCCCCGTTCTCTAAATAAACCCGTAACAGAATAACATTTTCGTAAAATCCGTCCTGAAGATCTAATTTAATATTATTTTCGCCAAGTCTGTGCTTTAGTGCTCACAAAACGAGTGGAATTAATTGTTCTCTCGGGAAAATAAGTCGAAGAACCTAAAGTTTGTTGGTGATTTTAATAATAAATCAATTTATAAGCACGGCGCCCGAGTGGCTTAGGTACGTCCTTATAACCGACGGCGTCGGATCGCTGAGGATCCATTAATTAATGAATACCTAGATTAATACGTAAGTACGCGTGATTTAAGATTATTAATTTTGTTGTTGTTGAGATTTGATTTAATATGGCATGTATATTTAATCGAACCTCAAATAATTCCTATTTTCAAAGGAAAATGGGAATTATTTGAGGCAATCATTACCTGTATAATGACTGCGCCTCTTTTGTGAACCTCAAATAATTCCGATTTTGGGGTCCTAGAAAGCAACCTAACCTATCCTAACCTAACTCGTTTGGTTGGGGTACCCCCCTAGGTTGGTTACTGCGATTAACTGTGGGAAAAGACCGGTAACTTAACTTCAACTTAAATCATCATATTGGAATGTTCAATAATATTTTTAGGTAGGTAAGGAAAGTAGGAATTATTTGGTGTTCACAAAAGAGGCGCAATCATTATATTAGATGTTCAATAACGTTTTTTCGAAATCAAATTCGAAATTTTTTGAGATTCCGTTAGGTAAATAAATCAAATCCACATCGTTTAGTGAGCTAAAATATAAAATAGATCTAAATTCTCCACTGTACCTAAACCATAATGAATCAACTTGTAAGGCTAATTCCAGCGGCAGGTGGTACAGTCGTAGCCACAAGCCTTTTAACATTCCGCTACAACTTTGTAACAAAGAAGTGAAAGCTATTTAACTTTTTAACATGTTAAAGTTTTTAACACTTTGGTACATAGTGGGGAAGTTTGGCAGTTTTTTACTGTCTGTGATTTATGTTGGGACTCTACTAATTAGTTAACCTATTTGGAAGGTATTTTAATTAATGTTGGGTAGCTAATTAATGTAGCTTTGACTGCTTAGAAAAAAAAAACGACTAAGAAGCTGTTTCTAATTTAGTTTCCAAAGATGTAAATAAATATATTGTAATGATCACAAAGTTCAGTTTGCGCACTTCGAACGTTTTATGGCTTTTTCAATAGTATACCTAATATATTAGTCAAAATGAAATCAATTTAAACTTATAAAGTTGACATTTGTTTAAGTGAAAATAATATCCATTAGTAGCAAGGATATCTACTACTATTTCCCGCTCAGCAAAATTACCTAGACAGATTACTAAGAGCAGTGGTAACGGCCCTGACTTACGAGTTGAAGATTGTGGGTTCAAACTCAAGTAAATAATTTCATAACCATTGCTCTCAAAACTTCGCTAGGAAACCGGCATGTCCTAGAACTTATAATTCGAAGACATGTGACATCTACCGACCCGCACTGAGATCGCGTGGTAGATTACAGCCCACGCCCTCTCACAGAGAAGAGACCAGACTCATCATATTTTAAGTCAGAAAAAGCTGCATCTTTATCAAATTGTGCTTAATAGTGTCTCAGACAGAACCCATTTCTCTTTGTAGCGTTTCAACGCGTTATTTTCGTGAAGGGACATAAGATTGATGAAGCCGCATTGTCCGCGAACACTTTTCTCGAACAACTAAATCGGAAATGTTAATCGCAAGCAGAATTTTCGGTCGTTCCCGCTCATTAATACCCCTTCGTTAACACTATTAATGGCTGGGAATGTTTGTTCCACTTGTTAACAGTGTTGAAGTAGGTACGCGACATTTTTTCCCCATTCGTTCACCACTCTTTCCGTGTCTAGTTCAAGAGTCAGATAGGTTAAAAAAGAAGTGCTTTAATTAGGTACCTACGACTTTGTAATGCACAAAATGAACCACTAAAAGATAAATTCTTCTATGATCCTTGTTTCGCAAACGGCTGTAAAGTGTTTTGTATCGTATCACACTAATATCTATTATAAAGGCGAAAGTTTGTGAGTGTGTGTGTTTATAATTATGTTTGTTACTTCTTCACGCTCAAACGACTGGACCAATTTTGATAAAATTTTGTATGGAGGTAGCTGACACCCTGGATTAATATACAGGATGAAATTGAATACATGCGACAAATCGAAATGGGAGATTGTACTCATCATTATGAACAACTTTTACTATGGGACTAAACCTGAAATCGCAAAAAAAAAAACAGCTGTTCCCTACATTTTGACGAGTTATGCGAATATAAATGTAGGGATCAGCTGTTTTTTTTTTCGCGATTTCAGGTTTGGTCCCATAGTAAAAGTTGTTCATAATGATGAGTACAATCTCCCATTTCGATTTGTCGCATGTATTCAATTTCATCCTGTATAGGGTACTTTTATTCCGATATTCCTACGGGATCAACACTTATGCGGGTGAAACCTCAGGGCGCAGCTAGTTAAATATATATTCTTCCTGCAGTAATAAAAGATAGACAATTGCCTATCAGTTATGGCGATGTTGCCAGGAACAAACAATAGATGACACACACCACCCCAGTAGCTTGACCTTGAAATAGCCAATCACCGCCTCACATACTGCACACTACCATTTGTAATCCACGGTAAGTTCAAAAATATTGCATTAAGAGCGTTTACGCCGTACGGCATTTCATACAAACTTTCAAGCCCTTGTTTTTCGAAATGAATGGACCGATTTTAATGAAACTTCATACGCATAAGCAGGATACAAAGATCTAAAATGTTACTTAAGAACATTTTCGAAAAATAATGGTACCTACAGCCAAATTACACCGATTTTAAAGTTTCCATAGAAACAGAGATAGAATAAAGAAATAATAATATAAAGAAATAAAAATGCGCTGGTTCTTGGTAGTATGAAACAAAGTATATAAATGTCAATCAAAAGTAAAAACCAAAAGGTTATGAAAGCATAAACAAAAGGTATTAAAAGGTAAAATATCAAAAAGAAGAAAAGACTTGCACAAATGCACACCTCTGCCTAAACTTTCTGTGATGTTATGCGTGTAACTATAGATTATACTACTACTAATTAAGTTCCATATTCGCGATGTTCATCTTATTATACGTAGATTAAATTCTTAGGTAATCTAATTACCTACAGCGAATATTAATTAACAGGAATTTCGCAGGTTTTGTTTTGTATCAAAAGGTTTTAATTATCTCAAGCTTCCATGAAATTAGGATACCTAATTAATAAATCGTCCTATTTTCATCATACAAAAAACAATCTAAAATGTTTTAGATGAACATTAGTATGTTTTTCATTGTTCATCGTTAAAAAACGAAAAGTAGGTGAAGTAGTTAATCAAAGTTTCATAACTAACTACCTAAATATGTTTTATGTGTTTTATGTATGATCTAAACCCGCACTTAAGTCACGCTGTTCGGTGACTTAAGTAGTCCAGTTTTACCCAGAAAAGCGTGACTCACGTCGAGGTCACGAGGTCACGCGAGCTATAGTCATAGTTTTAAGGTTTTTAATATGTATTATTTTATTATTGTATAAGATTATTTCGTGTGTTTTACCTATGGGCCTTAGGTGCCCGATAACAAAATGATTATTGTTATTTTTATCATTATAAAATAGTATACGCTAATTTCACACCGTGCAATAATGGACTATTTAAGTCACACATACCGTAATGTACTATTATAGCACTGTGTGACCTAAATCGTTGTTAACTTTTACACAAAAATGCGTGACATAAGTACGGGTTTAAGTCATACGAGCTATAAAATAGTATTCGATACATATTGTGACTTAAGTACTCTATTAATAATGCTTGAAGTTTCTTGTTCGTTCTTCTCCATAGAGATCTGCGTTTTGGAATGGGCAACTAGCTGCAACTTTCTGACTAACTATTTGACGATTCAAAAGTGCCCGTAAATGGTTTAATCGAAATAAATGGTTTGAGTTTGAGTTTGAATAATGGATTAGTTAAGTCACACGTAAGGTAATGTACTATTTCAGCATGTTGTATTCGCCCTCGACAATCCCCAATCGTTTTCAGTTAAAGCCATAACGATGTTATATCATTCACATTTCCCTCGTTACAAACATTATTATTTACAATACAAATTTATGACACCCCCACTGCGCGTTATGTACGGATCATCAAGCGTCATTTGTTCCTAGTTAATCACTTCGATACAGAACGACCATCGAGGATTTATTCAAACGAAAAACACGTAAAGTCAAACAATGAATTTAGTTATCATCTGCCTAGCCTTTTCTCTACTACGTTGGGGACGGCTTCCAGTCTAACCAAATACAGCTAAATACTAGTATTTTATATGGAGCAACTGCCTATCTGACCTCCACAACCCAGTTACTGGGTAATATGACACCCCTTTTAAGACTGGTTGTCACACTTTCGGGCTTCTGACTACCCGTAACGACTGTCAAATATATTATTAACGTGCTTTTAATTTGTTTCGGTAAGTAATGGATCAATAAATGGTCACCCATCCACGTACCGACCTCGGAAAGAGAAGCATTACCTTAGATACCCGTGCGTCTATTATTATTTAGCTAAGAGCCAACCAAACAAAGAATTTAGAATACAGACACAAATATTCATTTTTCCACAAAATTGCGATGTTTTAGTGTGTGCGTAATATTTTTTATGTTTAAAGTGGTGTAAAAGGATTGACTACTTACTTGACTAAGTCTGCTGCCAGTATACCTACTTATATCTTCGTTTGGCTGTACATATTGTTGTCGAACAGAATAATTATTGGCAAGGAGATTAATTTACTAGTTTTTTTATTTTTTATTTAGGCCCTCTTAAGGTTTATTATGTGCTTTCTAAAACACACAGTGTTGCTAGATGAAGAAGCTGATGTAATTCTGCCTTTATATTGATATCTATGGTTAAAACTTACCGAATTATCCATGGTTTTATACCTGTCTCTCTCTCACCAGCATGCGTCCTTTTCTAATCAAGAAGGACGCTTGGCGCGAAGCTGTCAATGTCATAGCGTTTGTAAATTTTGCCGCTAAAACATCGAAAATTTTTCAAGTTTAAAAAATTATGTGTTAAATACAATAATTTATCGTATTAAATTAACACACAGTGTCAATTAAGTATACGTGTCGGTTTTTTAGTATTATTGTTCTGTGATTAGTGTTTCACGATGAATCCGGTCGAAATTGTGTGTTGGAGGTGAGCAAAGTTCGAATGTTGAAGTTTCACTCGAATAATACGAGGCCTAATGACTCATTGTCATCATCTTCTTCATCCTCGGAGGATGAGGGAGGAAGGCATAGATCCCCTACACCCAACAAAACACGAAAACTTTCACGTAAGTACTGACAAATTCAGACACGTCCGGACCCGCGTGTAGACTGTAGACACTCTTGCAACAAGTTGGGGTTTACTTGTAGTTACTTAAATATCTTGCCGTTACTAATGACTAATCCTAGTAGGTATTTCAATACAGGAACAACAAGAAAATGCCAAATCCGACCCCATCCACATCTAATTTTTTAAGAAATCCGACACTTATTGTAAACTCTTTTTATGTGTAGATACTTGTACAGAGTTTGTTCAAAAAACCATTATTCCACAAGTTGACAAAGAACGATTAAAATAATTAGTTAGCCGATTAAAAGAAAAGATCTACCATCTTGATTTGCTAGTCCTAGTTTTGTAGGAGAGTTGTGCCATTTTAATAAGGGCAACGCCGCCCCAAAGACGACCCACTGACTGATTACTTAGCTTCCATGGAACAATAATTAGCAGTCTTATGCAACAATATTTTGGAACAAAGACAACTATTGAAGTCAGGGTTACAAGAATTGCTCGACTGGGCATTACCAAAATCAATATAGTTTAAATATTAGCACATTGTTTGAAAAGATTTCTGGTACTTTTGGTCTAGGGTCCCCGTCTTATAAAAGTTCGGAGACTGCAATGCAGATTGTATGTGGTACATTGAAATTAGACGGAATAGTATTTTATAAGGTACTGTACATGATGTTTCTTGTAGCCAAGCATATATTTTTAGCCGAGATGCTTTGCAACCTATCTTTTTTAGGTAGATCTCAGGTGTGGCTCAACAGTGGCTTATATCACAGACAGAAAAACGTTGAATACATCTGATGAGCAAAACAAGAACATCACGCCCCTTATAAAATATATAGACCATAACAAAAATATTAAGCATGACTAACAACTGACTATCAAATCAAAACTTTTAAAGGGGGTTGTCAGAAGGACCATGTCAATTTATGGTAACAACAGGGAGGAAACAATTATGTAATGACATTATTACGAGTAACAACAGGTGGCCGCATCTTATTTTGAAACACTTTCCCCTTCAGTATCCAGACAACCATGTGTTGTGCCAGTGCAACCAAAAGTTTGCAACCAAGTTAAAAAAGGACATGACGGACATGATCCTCCACTTAAAACAAAAGAAAATATTAGAGACACCGCCAATCCTCAATCCAGGTTTTCTATAACAGATGGAGGACTACGTCCCATCTTCGACCTCGGAGGTCTCAAATCTTAAGTGTCAGTTAAACATTTCTATATAATTTCACAAACAGATGTAGCCAACTTCATAAAGACGAATGAGACAAACAATTGGTTAGGAAAAATAGACATTCACCAGGCCTATTTTCGTTTACCAATTGAAGACATATACAGGAGGTTCCTCTGAATGATTTGCAACAACGAAGCGCTACAATTGGCCGCCTTGTCATTTGGCCTGTCATCGGCCCAAAGATGTTTGCCTGAGGATTGCGGAGATCCTACGAGCATTAGTTTTCCGTATAATTGTGTATTCGGACGATTTTACAGTATCGGACTATACTGTTTTCTCATGTTTCGGAAACACTGAGAATGTTGGAAACTTTAGGACAGCACATAAATTATCATAAGTCTGTTCTGGAGCCCTCTCAGGAGGTAGAATATCTTGACTTGGTATGGAACACTCAGCAAAACTGGGTAAAACTTCCTCCCAAGAACATAAAAAAGATATAGAATAGATTTTTATTTTATTACCACAAATTACAGCTTAAAGTTAAATTAGTCTACAGATTTTGTACTTAATTTGTGGAAGTCTGGTGCCTAAACTAAGTTTCAACAAAACCTGTAAGTCAGGTCACCATAAAAGTAATAATTTCCAAAATGTTGGGCAATGGAAACAGTTCTCAGCGAGAAGCTCAGAGTTTCTTAGGTTTACTGAACTTTGCAAATTACGCAGTATCAGCGGATTGACTGCGCTGTCGCAGAGCCCAACTTTTTCTAAAATTATTAAACAAAACTTAATAAATAAATAAAATAGATTAAGATAACGAAAAGATCTTCCTCTACCTATTCAGCAGATCTATAATGGTTAAAAGCTGTAGACGACAGCTCGACACTCGACTCACTTCTTGACCATGGCTGCTGCAGACTTAGGGTAGGGAGCTGATTTAAACAGCACTTACCTATCAGAAAAGTGGGCCCCTTATCAGGAGCACCATCAACAGTCAGCGGATGGCTCTGGAAGGTGCGCACAATCATATTCAGTCGGAAAACAGGACCCTGGTCGCATACTTTAAGAACGAAGGGGGCACATTCCCTGGATTCCCTGGCACTGCTAGGATTGACGACCAGAGTCATAACACTTGGAGAGTAGTTAAATTTAACTCTCTCTGCCACTACCTCCCGGGGAGTCTAAACGGAATTGCGAATCGCCTATCAAGGGGTCGCAAAGTACTAGAGTGGCATCTTCTACCCCAAGCCACGGAGGCTATACTCAAAGTGTGGGGTGTCCCAGACGTAGATCTGTTCGCGTCAAGAGACACGGCTATGATCATACAAAAGTACGTAACATTGGGTAGGTACCAGAGATTGTTCAGCAGTCTTCTGCAACGTATTCAGCCGAAAATGGAACTATTATCTAGGGTGGGCATTTCCCCCACCCAGTTTAATACCAAAACTACTGGCTCATTTGGACGGTTCAAAAGGAATTTATATCCTAATAGCACCGGAGCGGATCAAATGTTTTTGGCTACTCGACCTGTGAGCGAGAGCCATAGTAGTAGAGCCACTTCCGACAAAGAATCTGCGGAAGGTTCTAATCGATCGGACGACAGGAAATTGCCCTGCAAAGGTGGACAAATTGACTCTTTTTGCCTAGAAAATGGGGTAGGGCTGATCACTGCTCACTGGTCCATAGAGGATAAGAACTTGTTAAAAAGTAGCTGGCGGACATTTACTCTAACAACATAGTACCCCTATTAAAAGATGGTTATTGTGGTGTGATACCGATATAATAATAAAAAAAAAAAAAAAAACCTGAGAACCAGCAGCATAGAGTAAAGTAATATATCGGGCCAGCAGGTTGCTACATATTTTGCAAAGTTAACTTTTAACTTATAAAACTATTCTTCTTCATAAATCAGCTATTTCTTTATAGTGCGCAACATCAAAAGTAGATATCTCAAAGCATTTTTTCGTTCATCAAGTTCTAAAAGCCATTTCACTTGCTAAACCTGCAATATAAAAACTACCAATTTGGGACACTGCAATTATGTGTTTAACTGGCTAAGGACTTCAACAAATTCACATTCTGTATTTGATTCTATATTTGAAATCGCTAGACGCACAGCTTTAGCTAATACTCTTGCTGGTCTCAGGCAGGTCGTAGGATTTATGATCTCACATTATTAGAAAATAACCCTGAGAATCTAATTAATACGGAAGATGAGATTATTCTGTGGTCAAGGTTTGGCTCGACTCAAAAACAGTTTCTAAAGTACACAGACAGTCAGGTTGGTTGTTGCGGAAACATCCAGACCATCATGTCTGCCCTGTCAAACACATTAGGTAATAACTTTATAGAAAGGTCTGAAATTAAAAGAAGCGCAGACGGAACTGTCTCAAGTCTATTTATATCTCTTTAAGGGAAATTAAAACCTGCTTCAAGAACAATGATTGCAGGTTGGATTCATAGTATTTTTAAAGATACTAATATTGATGCCCTACCAGGCAGAATCAGGTCAGCAGTAACCTCTAGAAGTTGGTTAGAAAATAGACCTGTTAAATACTTAACAAAGGAAACTAGAATTAAAATTTAAGTTTTAATAATAATAAAATACTGTTGCTGTAAACAGAGTTGATAGTACCAACTCTAATGTTGATTTTAAGTTTTTAATTGTATTTAAATTTTTCTAGTAAAGGTTTTTAAATAGCTTTTATAAAGGGAATTACTTGAGTAATTTTTTCCTTGATATAGGATTATATAAGAATTATTTATTTGTTTGATTTTAATGAAATTTATATTTTTTGTTACATTTGGACATACACAGATGTTATTACTAAAAATTACAATAAAACTGATCTATTTTCTAGAACAGTTGTATAATCCATTCATCATAGCGTTTGTATACCACCAGCAGATACCAAACAGGTCTTCATCTAGCAACACTGTGTGTTTTAGAAAGCACATAATATGACTGTTTTGCATTCCAACAAAACAGGTATTATGTGTGAATAAAACACACAGTGTTGCAGCTATTCTCTAGCTGGTGAGCTGAAGACCCTATGACATTGACAGCTTCGCGCCAAGCGTCCTTCTTGATTAGAAAAGGACGCATGCTGGTGAGAGAGAGACAGGTATAAAACCATGGATAATTCGGTAAGTTTTAACCATAGATATCAATATAAAGGCAGAATTACATCAGCTTCTTCATCTAGCAACACTGTGTGTTTTATTCACACATAATACCTGTTTTGTTGGAATGCAAAACAGTCATATTATGTACGGATTATATAAGAAGCATCACGCCACGGCGACGACCGTGAAAATGTCGAGAGTAACAAATAAAGTAATTACAAAGAACTTCTTTTAGGTAAGAAATTTTATAGTGGTTTTGGTAAATGACTTGTAATCTTGTCATAAACTGTTTTTGAATTTATTTGTATTGTTAGGTAGTTAAGTCATGTAATTTAGTACCTAGTGTTAATACTTAGCTAGTTGTGTTAAAAGTTATGTAGGTAGACCAATAAAAAAAACTGTTTAGATATTTCTATGCTACTAAAAGTTTTGAGGGCATGCAAGATACCTTATTGTAGAAGAAAAAGTAAATAGATACGTCTTCAAAGTTTTTTTATAAATCCTTTTTGCTTCAATTCTGTAGATAAATCTTCGGATTACATCGTTTTTGCGGGTCGCTGCTTGTTGTCCACCTCAGGCCATTATTATTGATGGCAGGCTACAAGATGTGTAATAATAGCAGGATATAGAATACCGAAAAATATACATTTACCTTGTTATGAAAAAGATAACAAACATTGGCCCTATCAGAGTTCCAGCGCTGCTGTAGATATTTTATTTTTTAAATAAGTATCGCAGCACATCGCATTATGCTGAGATATTAGCCTTTTGGGCCTCGCGCAAATCTTTTTTTTTTCGTTTATTAATTTTTTTGGTTGTTTTTAATTATATTTGTTAGTTTTAAATGCTCCTTTTTTAACCTCCGACAGAAACAGAGGAGTGTTATTACTATTTGTATTTCCTATGTGTGTCCCATATAAAATATTTTTCTTTCTCTTTATTCATTGGATTATGAGCCTTATTGTAGCAAATAAGTAAACAAGCCCGTAGGATGTTTTAACATAGTCGGTCAATCAATCAACGATATACATTGATAGTTCTCTAAACGATTGATGGGAACTCGATTTGTAAAACGATTCGCATTCACTCGCTCGACATTCAACTCGATTCAACGTTGGATAGAATCTGTGAGTGTCTAGTGACTCTGTGTCGTTCATTTTTCAATCGGTGGCTACACAGCACTTAGTTGATTGAAGTAATTAAAAGAGCTGTACTTATCTATATATTTGTTTATCTTATCTATCTGTCTATACCATAGGTTCTCAACCTTGTTTTGTCCACTGCCCACTTTGACCTTTTTTTTTTATGGCCACCCCAATTTTTTTACTTAAGTATCATCTGTCGCGAACCTGAAGCAGCTATTGCCACGATTATATTTAACCGTGTTATAATATTTATTTAGTGATGAGATAGGTTATATAATTTTCTCTGGGTTTTCTACTGCCCCCTGAAAGTCCCAAACGCCCATGACCGATGGGGCGTTATCGCCAACGTCGTCGCACGCTCTTTTTTAAGGTTCCGTACCTAAAGGGTAAAACGGGACCCTATTACTAAGACTCCGCTGTCCGTCCGTCCATCCGTCTGTCACCAGGCTGTATCTCATGAACCGTGATAGTTAGACAGTTGAAATTTCCACAGATGATGTGTTTTTGTTGCCACTATAACATCAAATATTAAAAACAGAATAAAATAAATATATATAAGAGGGGCTCCCATACAACAAACGTGATTTTATTGCCGTTAAATTTTATATGTAGTGTTAAATATTGTATGGTGGTACGGAACCCTTCGTGTGCGAGTCCTACTCGCACTTGGCCGGTTTTTTCGTACGAACGGTCATAATTAGGTAAATACCGTTAGTTCAACGCGTTGCCAACTTGTTTCGTGTTGTGAACTCAGCGATGAATGCTCATCGGGCGCGCGGTAAAATTGATACTAAAATTTTCTTAGTAGATTACACGACTTCAAAAAAAATCTGGTACGGCGATAATTTGTGTCTACTTGAAGGCAATAACTTAGTTAGCACTATCTAAGGCGACAATTACACGATTTTTTTCAAGAATTTACATTTGGGAAATGACAAACTATAAAGATTAAGTAACAGTAACTGCACCTCTTATTTCAATTTGTCGCAAGTTTTCAATTTCGTCCTGTATACCTATATCAGATTATGTACCAGATTTTTACTGCCAATGTTAGTTAAACCTTTTCCCGTAGGTTTACATTTGGAAGCTTTGAGCGGCATGATATTTTGTTTTACAAGCTGTAGCAAATTAATTACCTAAACAAACTTTCCCCTCATTCAGATTTAAAGGGTTGCCCAAGTTAAAAAATAATGTAATTAAGTAGGTACACTTAGGTACTTTACTTAATTAAGTTTACTTTAAAATAACAGCTCAAAAACAAAATTTTGGAAGATATTTTATTAAAGTAATAATGATTTTTTATTATAGAGGTTCTACCACGTACTTATTTACAAAGTAGGTTTATGTTCGTGAAAAGTCGAGCAAAACCCACGTAAATATTTAATGGTGTCACCACGAAACCGTCGAAATTAATTACTTATTCCAATTAACACTTCTATGAGTGGCCAAATATTAAGCGAATTGTACTTTATCCGATAAATGGTGAATTAAAACGACAATTAAAATGGCGACGGGCGGGAACGCGCAATGTTCGAAATTCGAATACCCGTCCCAATATCAAATGAAAGTACCATTCTGCCAACGACAAAGCATCCAAACAAAAAAGCTAATGGCTTAATTATTTATTGAAAACTGTTCTTAGCCCTTTAAGCAAAAATGCCGTAAATGTTTTGGTATTAATCAAACTTAAATGATAAAAATATTTCAGGAATTCAAAAGCGAACGTTTTAAGATATTAATCTGCAGTTAGCTTGTCACTAATGACATTATTTTTTTTAATAATTATGAATGTTGGTTTTTTATGCTTTGATCAAATTATTATCGAAAATAGAAATTGTGAATAAAATTTTATATCGAATAAGTAATTCTCCTTTATTTCTTTGCTAGCTGGCATTGTTTTAATGACTTTCGACGACCATTCATAAATTTTTATTGGTTTACGATCTTGTTGTGTTTTGTTACTACTTTGATTAAACTTTCAATCTTGATGCGGGTTGCAGACCAAGAGCTAAGTTAGTCTAGCTTAGCTCGCATAGCTAGAACCATTTATCAGAAGTTCTAGAAAGTTCGTAATTGAAGTAAAGAGTATTCGATGACCCATAATAACATCAATCTAGTGCCTCGTTATAAACACCTCTTTTTAATTAGCTAAAAGCCCTATTACACTACACAGTATTTAGGGCCTGATATTTAGGTGTTGAGTTTTTTTATAGGGAATTATTGACCCTTCCTTCTTGTATCTTATTACACCATCCCGATTTACGGAAAGGGTCCCTGAATATCCCTGAATAGGGCTTTTAGTATTTACAACCGAAAATCATTACCATAAATAGCACTAGCTTTTAGGCGATACCTACACAGAAAAGTTGTGAAGGAATCTGTCTCCCAGGAATGTCATAGCAAGCGTCCAAACGAGACTTGGTACAGATAACATAGCGGTCGTGTCACAAGATTAAAACATGACGATGACAGGTGTTTTATTGGTAGGCCTTATTATAATAAGCTCTTCTTGTTTGTTTAGTTTTATTTTGGGATGGTTTTTTCTCTCATGTAGGTACAATTTGTTTGGAATACAAGACAAAATTGTCAGTGGTAAATAAAAGAAAGAAACAAAATCCCCTATGCAAAACAACATCACAGTCTGGCTGTCGAGAGAATGCGTTCCTGAGACTTGTCAGTGCGATAATTTATTCTAGTTTGAAGGTATGGGAAACAGGTATAAAGTTCACTTGTAGCGCATCTACACCGCCACAAGCGAACTAAGCATCATGCTGACGTCACGCAAAATCCTGCATCGCGCAAGCAGAGTTTACCGCGCAACTAGTATAGATATATACAACGTCCTGATAGCAATCGTCGCGCAGCTGTTGCCCACCAGACACGACATCCGTATGCGTATGGTCGGAGGATCGCCCCTTTTCTTTGGAGGATGAGTGAACTTTACACCCTGTTCCTCATACCTCCAAAATGGTGACCCCCAAACATGAACGTCAGCGCAGCCTTCTTCTAATAAACATCAAATTAGCAAAACACGTATTCATTTATAAGAAACTGACAGCTGTCAAGAACGCATTCTCTCGTCATATGGTGTACAGACGCCAGCACATCAAGCTAATACAATCTGCCAAATTTCTTTAACAGATTTTCAACTTTATCGCTAAAGGATAAGGTTATTAGGTTAGATCGCTCTTAGCGATAAGACCGCCCATTGTGTCACCCTTTGTACAGTTTCTATATTTAGGTCTGTAATTTATATGGTGTGCATAATAAAGAGTATTCTATCTTCTATCTATCTATCTTCAAGGTTGATTGGAAAAATTTGACAGTTTCGGGTAGCTTGATGTGCTGGCGTCTGTGCATGTTGTAGAGCCTTCTATACCATTTTAAGTGTTTATTTGACACATATCATAGGTCCGAAGTGTCAAGTCATATGTAAGGACTGGTTTCCATTAGTTAATTCACAAGTTTTATTTAGTGTAGCTTTGCATTACTTTGCATTTATTATGTTATTTGTTCATTAATTTCGACTAGGTCTCATCGGTGTAGACCTAGCCGAAATTTTTTGAATGAAAACCTGCTTTACAAAACATTAAATCGTAATATTTCATGCCAAAATTGAAATATCCATCGACCTTTGCTGCGGGATTTGTACGTTCTATGTCGGTTTATGTCTGGATTAATCTGCCCTTTTGAGTCCTGAAATATAGTACGTTCTGTGAAAGCAAACTTCGCTGGTCTAGTACATACAATTGGGAACACATTTTTGCACAGAAATTCATGAATGTGTCCGTTCTTTTATGGCTCGTTGAATGTAAGCTGATGTAAGCTTCTCACTTCAACTTGTGTGCTGAAAGACGTGTTTTTACAACACGATGTTTCTGTAGGGAATTTTATATCTCGAGGTATTTTTCCGATGTTTTTCAAATATATAAAAGGTAGGTGAAGTGGACACTTCAATTTGTTTCCAAAGTTATAAAATGTGTTAACGGTAGGTGAAAACACTTTAACTTATTTTGTAAATTAAATAGAGCTTCCATTTTATTACAATTTATAAACCTAGATACTTAGTTTCTGATAATACGAACAATTTTCAGTAAGTAGGAACAGATAACCGCACGTGCATAGCCTTTATTT
The DNA here is from genome assembly GCA_963669345.1 of Gortyna flavago. Taxonomy (NCBI): domain Eukaryota; kingdom Metazoa; phylum Arthropoda; class Insecta; order Lepidoptera; family Noctuidae; genus Gortyna; species Gortyna flavago. The sequence continues at coordinate 15,004,451 of OY770131.1, read as the reverse complement.
TGTAGCAATAAGGATTCGGTCTTATCAGATCACCGAACACCTTCAATAAATTTATTTGCAACGCGGCGCCGGCATGACGCGTTGACATAATTTTATTACTTTATAGAATATAATATTTATATTATATTCAGTGCACTTTTGTGTACCCCGTTAGCCGGGGGGGGGGGGGTATTGCCCAGTAATGGGTTGTGGAGGTCAGATAGGCAGTCGCTCAAAAACACCGACACCTTGCTAAGTACCTACCCTGACAATATGGCACCGCTTCTGGAACAAACCAGCACATTTTCAATACACCCAGTAAATGCTTAGCAATCTCCGAAACCCACTGTTATATCTGCGACCTGAAAACTATGCTATATAATACCGGGTTTACAATAGTCCTGTAAGCGGCATACGGGTCGCTTGCTGCACGTGAGCAGTAACGTAAAATTTTAACGTTCCCCACTGCCCAATCAACACACCGCTTTAGTGTTGAAAATAAGTTGAGATTATGCCACGCCACACACTGTCACAATGTTACATGTGTAATGTCATTTTGGAACTTAAATGTAGTACGTGAAAATGATGAAAGTTCTCGTGACTTGAAGTATTTTTTACAGGAACTGTTTATGCTTTGCCTCTGAGATTTTTTATTTAAGCGGCGATGTGATAATTGCTCGAAAATTGAGAGTGAAATTTCAAGGACGCGTCACGTTTATGCACATTTCGTTACATGAGAGAGAAGAAAGATATTACTCTCTTTGTCTCTCACACTAAATATTTCTTATTCTTTTGTTTTTAAAGAAGTTTTAAATTAATAGGATATTCAATGCCTTCTTTGTACAATTTCTTCTTTGTGAGATGTGGCAATAGTTGATAGCACAGACCATAGTTTTAGTATTTCGAAAAATCTTAACTTTGTTGAGTGCCGTATAAAAATTTATATCGAAATAAAACATCAATATTGTACACTATTCACGTTCAAACTTAACAACGTTTGACATGCACGAGTAACTTGATTTTAACTTGATTTTTGAAAGCGCCTAAACCATTGATAGAGTTTTTGGTCAATTTAGGTCGATTTTAATTCTGTTATGGAAGTTTTCACGGTATATAGGTACAAATGGAGGAAAAAGGGTTTTAGGGTGGTATTTTACTTAACAAAAGGTCCAAAAATTATGCGTAATGTGCGTAGACTGTTGGTTATGGTTAGGTGTCAGATCACATGGCACGGCATGGTGGCATTATCGTTCCACATTGTCGCACTTCAGCATGTGGGGCCGTTGATTTGGTAACATAATGCTGTAATGAAGCAACACGATATTATAAGATAGTGCATTGTTAAACCACCACCTCACTTCCATATTGTATCACTCGGCGTTGGTCCCGGCAGTCTGTCGTAGATCTTAGACCGTCGTTACGGGAAGCCAGAAGTCCGAAAGTCTGACAACCAGTCTAACCAAGGGGTATCCTGTTACCCAGTCGCGCCATGTAAAATACCAATATTTAGATGCATCTGGTTAGACTGGAAGCAGATCCTAAAATTGTTGGGAAAAGGGGAGGTAGATTGATTTATTGTAACACTTCGGCTACAAGGCCTGCCGTTGATTATAATATGTTTAATAATGAGGCAACACAATATATATAATATACTGCAGAATAACCTCAAAAAGCAGAGGATTGTTTATAAAGTTTTATAGCAGTCTGCACTACTCAACAATGTTTGCTTTTAGCAGCATTATAAATTACTGTAGCATGTGAGTTGGACTTTACTAGCTAGGTGGGGCCTCTCGCTAGCCAGTCCGATGCCATAAGTTTCTTGATTTAACTTGTGTTAAAAAACGTTGCCTAACACTACGATGATTTTCTACAGTATCGTGGGTGCGTTTTCAAAAACACTAGTCTTACACACACAAAATTAAGAAGTCAGATATGGAATATATATTTTAATTTTGTTTTATTTGCACTCTGCTAGACAAAGATCTCTCTCCTAACACATCTCTACCTATTGTAGCGAAATAAAACGCGGTGACTTCACAATTTCACTACCATTACGTATAATTTTGTTGTAAAAATAAAAAATTCCAAATACAATAATTTAGTATAAAAAAATTAAGAAAAAAGATTACTTTAAGATACCTTGTGACGTTGGTTATAAATACGAATATGAATGAAATAGAAATACTTAAGGTTTTGGGTTTTGTAAAGACAAAAATAAAGTGAGAATTTTGTTACATTGACGTGATTGCAATCAAGAAAATATTAGATAGATTTAAAGTTTGCGCGGTCCAAGGGAAAAAAAGTTAAAATAGCACACCCGCCGTATTTGAATGATAAAAATTCACGCAATTTTGATAGGAAAATATATCTAGACAATCTACTATGAGAATAGACTAAAAAAGGTATCTGTTCCCAAAAAAGGGGTCTTCGTGTCCGTTCTCGGGATCCTCGTAGATTAATAGAGCAGAACAATAATCAGGTAGCAGATCCTCAACAGCAAGTAGATCTGCAACAGCTAGCTGCGGGCGCTCTTCTGGCGAACAGCTTATACTTCGTCTCGTGAGTCAGGGTAGAGTGAAAAATCGATCAAATCGGCTTGCCCATAATTCGGGCCTTATCCTGAAGTAAAATTTAGGAATAAGTACCGGTGGAGCAAGCAGAATCACTTGTAACCAAGAAATAGAATAGAATGATACATACCAAAAATGAAGAAAAATATGTTCACTGATAGTTTTTTTAAATTTATAGATAACGAGGTACAGAAGAGTAAAACTTATTGCGACAGCAATTAAATTAATTCAACCAACTCAAATTCACAATAAAATTTCGGCGTTAATATTCCACAAAAAAACATGTTCCTCGTCACAAGGTTATTTTCAAAGTCACCATGCCTACCGTGAAAAATGCCATCTGACGTAAATACGATTCGTAATTTGAAAGATTTCAGATGGAAATTTCTGGACAGACTATGGTTCAAAAAAAAGGTTGAATATGAGTTTAGAAGGAGGATTAAAGCCAAAATTACCATGCAGGATTTGTTAATACTGCACTATGTCTGTTCCCTGCTCTGGAAAATCTATAGAATAGAAAACTTTTAGTTCAGACTGGAGTCCATAGGCTTAGTAACAATTTTACTTTTAATTTACAGACACAGATATGCAATTAAAATTCAGTGCAGAACTCCGCAACATCGTGGAATCCCACCGATCCCTGCAGGGTGTAACCTCCCGTGGCCCACTTGGAAGTCTCTGAACCGTCTCCGGATACAAGTGGGAAGATTTCAGTCTAACCTGGTAAAGTGGGGCTACCTTGAAGGAACGGCAGAAGGGTGTGATTGCGGAGCTATGTCACAAACTATGCTCCACCTCCCATCCTGCCCTATGTGTCTCAAAAAATGCAGTCAAAGTGACCTCTGCGCTGCCACCAACAACGCCGTGGAAGTGGCAAAGTTTTGGGAAAACAAGATTAAAATATAGTCGTGCTAGCGACATGAAGAAGAAGAAGACCAATCTGCGAACACACTGAGAACACTGTTGGTGCTGCCGCGGACGAGCATCGTCAGGGATGCGCATCTATATATCCTTCTTTTTCTCTTCTACCTTATCTTTAGATCATTCAAAAATTTTTTTTACCACTCAATCGTCTCATGCTGCACGGCACACTGCATGGCTGTACTTTCAAGTTCAAAGTTTTTATCATTAAACTGTTAAAACAGCATCCTACTAACTGGCTGGTTTTTCTTTATGACCGTGTTTAATCTGTGACCCCGGGGGCTATAAACTGGGCTTTATAGTCCCTCAACTCAGATCTTTGACTATGGAGCAAGAACATAAAATTTTAATGCTCTCTGCTGCCGAATCACCACGTTGCTCTAGAAGTCTAGAGCCTTAAGCTGGAGAAAACAACCCGCTGCTACAATTTCATTGTTTACTTTGTATATATTTTCTCGTAGTTTTAACAGGTAACATACTTTTGAGTGTTGGTTTATGTCACTTTTAAGAGGGTACGGTACTTACTAAAAAGGTTTATTAGGTACTGCTTAGCTTATTTTTTGAGGTGTAGGCTTATTTATCATTTTTCTGTTCTGCATTAAACCTCTTCTTACGTAGGTACTCAGTAAAGGTAGGAACATGTCTTCCTCCCTTTCTACTTGTTTACTTTTACGCATCTTCAGGTGGGGTTAGCATTTTTTGATTGCGTAAATGTTGTGTTTTATAGACGTGGAATGGGAGTAAAAAGGTTGGTCTTACTGCTGAGCTTATTTTTCTACCATAAGCCACTGCTTATGTACTTAGTCAAGTTAGTTTCTTCCTTCCCAAAATTATAACTTAGATTTATGAACAATTAAAGAAAAAAAGAAAGAAGATATTTGGAACATGCACAATATTTGTAGTAAATACAACAATAAAAAAACATTTAACTACAAAATCATAAAAACAATAAAAAAACCGGCCAAGTGCGTGTTGGACTCGCACACGAAGGGTTCCGTACCACCATACAATATTTAACACTACATATAAAATAACGGCAAAAAAATCACGTTTGTTGTATGGGAGCCCCCATTAAATATTTATTTTATTCTGTTTTTAGTATTTTTTGTTATAGCGGCAACAGAAATACACATTCTGTGAAAATTTCAACTGTATAGTTATCACGGGTCATGAGATACATACAGCCTGGTGACAGCCGGACGGACGGACGGACAGTGGAGTCTTAGTAATAGGGTCCCGTTTTTACCCTTTGGGTACGGAACCCTAAAAAGAACATTAAAAATAACAAGATAGTGAAAACAAAACAAAAGGAAGACCTATGCGAGGTCAAAAAGGCTCCTGCACGATGCTCTAGAGTATTATATTATCTGTGCTCTTACTAACTACTCTTTTATCTTCTGAAAACAGTTCAACATTTTCTCGTTCAAGTATTTGTGACGTAACATCAGCTAAGAATGCCACATAGGCAGGTTGCACACGAACATCATTGTACAGAATAATTATGTTATTACGTGAACCAGAGGTGTTTGTATAATAACCTGCCTTAAAACGTAATAACTTCAGCGAGCGTCATGATTTCTGTATTGTTGTGGAGCGATTTTTTATTATTTATTTATTTGTAGCCGTTAATATCCCACTGTTGGGCAAAGGCCTCTCCACTCTCTTTCCACGTCTCTCTGTCCAGAGCTGCCAAGGACCAATCTATATCAAAGATGATAGATGCTAGAAGATCTCAGCACGGCAAGCCTAGAGGTCGAACTTCAAATGAATATGTCAAAGACAATGATTTCAAAAGTAATATATAATTATGTCAATGGTCAAAGACCATGTTGATGGCGAACAGCGTGCATCACAAGATCACCGTGATGGATGGGGAGGTTAAATATGTTGATGAGTATCTCTATCTTGTCCAAATAGTCTCGAATTTTTATGTTTTCGATAAAATATGAAGTCCCTTCGGTCACTCATAAAACAACACCTGAGTATTTGCAACTTTTCAGCAAAACATGGGTTCATGGGATCAGACCGGAATAAATCCTAAAATGTTGTTAGAAGTCTAAAATTGTGCCCAGTTTAAAGCTTGCCCCCTTTACATTAAATTTAAACATAACTGGGAAAATGTTAGTGTACCTATTATACCAATAGAATTTACGCCTTTCACCTATGAAGAAATATTCCCTGATAGTTCTCTAAAAGGCTACAAAAAAAAGGCTTTGGCAAAAAGAAAATAATAATCAACTTAGACGTATAAACAAAGTCGAGCTATTGCTCCTTCAATCAATTCCACAGGGAACATATCCCAGAATATTCTAGTTTAGCTGTTGCCAAGCTATTCCTAGAGGGCGCTAGTGTCGCAGGTGGATAAATGTCAGACAACACCCGGATAACTGCAGTGTAGTGTCGGGTAATCCCCTAGGGGATCAGAAGGGGATCACATGGGGGAATTAAAGAGCATACGAATGTAAATACTCGTAAGCCTATGCGATGTACGAAACTTGTGAAGGTGGAAGATAGGTATGCGTTGAAAAGGAAATTTGATGTGGATTTTAGAAGTGATTCATGTTTTTGTGTCTGCTTATTTATTTTGTCGTTTTATCAGTATTCATTGTGTTTTCTTAAATTATATTTATACGAAGTTTAAGCTTTATTGTACCTACTAGCAGCGCCCCGCGGTTTCACCAACGTTAGTTTCGATCCCGTAGGAATATCGGGATAAAAAGTATCCTGTATGTTAATCCTGGTTATAAACTACCTATGTGTCTTTCATCCAAATCCGTCCAGCCGTTTGTGAGTGAAGAAGCAACAAACTTATAAACACACACACTCACAAACTTTCGCCTTTATAATTTCAGTGTGATAGTATGCCATCTTCTAGTTTTTAAAATGATTGACGTATTTAATTGTTCGTACAAACCTACAGAAATAAAATGATTTACTATTCGCAAATCGCTCCGACATTTTTCATGTCAAAAAATATATTTTGTTACTCCGTCGGCGATGTAGAAGAAGTCGGTCTAAGGGACCTGTATCACCGCCTACGACGAAGCGTGTAGATCAACGATTTTCAGGCTCAAGAAACGTAAGTAGGTACAAAAGATAGGTCCTAGTTGATCGCCGATTGTTCCCACCGCCGCGCCAGCGAGTATTTACCCGCTTGTCGACAAAAGCATCAAAGAGAGTACACGCTCACCGAGGCTTGCAGAACAGTCGCTGAGAGACTCAGGCTTGGTACATATGCATACCAGCGAGTAATCTAATCGCTGCTCGCCTACTCGTTTTAAGTTGCTAGCTCTATTCGGTTCTCGTTAATCGTTGGCGGTGGGACAGGTGCCTTCAGGCTGAAAGAATAATTATCTTTGCCTCGAGGGACAGCGCGGGAACGCCTCGCGAAGATTGATTATTAGCTACACAAACAAAATGGCGCGAATAGAACAAAACTTTTCGTTGTTCGCCACCGATTGAGTTGTTTTTCTAACACTGTAACGCTAGCATTGTTAGATAAAATGTCGTTTGGATTTAGTAATCTTGTGTTGAGTTTTTCTTTTGTCACTTTGGGACTTGTTGACTTTGATTCATGTCGACACTTTGAAGTTATATAGAAGTTGGGATAGGTTAGAAGTCGAGCTTGTTAGAAATAAATGCCTATTCCAATCTTATTGGAATGTTCGAGCCGTTTGGGGTTGTCTAGGGCCATGGGGTCCGAGTGCCCACTTAGTTCTTCGAGACGTTGCCAAGCAGTTGTAGACTCTTCACGTGACCAGAGGGCTGGTCTATTTTTGGACAAAGAATCAGCCACGTTGTATGGCAATCATACAACGTGGCAATGCTGCCAGCCTCTTGGTCACTTTTCCTGTTGACAACGATGCGAACGAATTTTTTGATGCCATAAGATTCTTTCCTTTTTACAGATATACCTACTTTTAAGCTTGTTAGCATAGACTTATAAAAAAAGATGGACTCCGCGCCACGCATATCGAAAGTGAAGCACCATACCGATCTAGGTCGTGTGCGTGATTGACGAAGACGATTGACGCTGCCGCGCTGTCGTATCACGTAATGGCGGCCGGTCGGCATACTATGATGCAAATGTGAGCGTGAGGCGTGTTTGTAGAAACGGTCCCGACATACTTACTGTGCTTCACTTTCACATATTTTTTTATAAGTCTATGCTTGTTAGATGTAAAAAATAATTGTTGGTACCCCTAGTATTACTACCAAGTATTTGTCTATTAGATAGTCATTTAACGTTGCAAGTGTGTACTGACATATTGACATAATCGCTTCGCGATTAAAGCCTTTTTTCTAAATAAAGATTTAAAAAAAAAGTGTGTACCTACTGTAAAATAGCTCCTTATAGTGAACTATAGGGATATTTTCTGAATTGTTTCAAAATCTAAGTAGACATTACTTATTCTCCCTCAATTAAATTATAACAGCCACGTTACCTAAAGAGAGAAGAAATAGGTACCATAGCAATCGAATAGAAAGTAAAGAATTAACATAATATCCCGATTATTCAAATAAGACTCATTTAATTTCATTCCTCCTCGTTTCGTTTGGAAGTTTCTTGAAAATATCAGATACAATCTTCTCAATGTAATATTGCAGTCTGAATAAATAGCTACTCATCTTTTAAAGTGAAAAAGCACTTAGAGAATGTTGACATCTGTGCCTCGGGGAACACGGCTGGCACCTACTATTTGCCCTCGTAAAAAGCACCCGAATAAAATTAAAAGTGGTGTTCCATTTTACTGAATAACATTTGACCGCGTTTTACGGTATTTTACTTTCCATTTTGTTAGCTTTATTGCAAGTTTGTAGATAGTTCATGAAGATTATTGAGTATAAAGCTTCATTTATTAGCATCATCATCATAATTACAACCGAAAGACGTTCACTGCTGGACATAAGCCTTCCCCAAGCACCGCCATTTCGACTGGTTTTGTGCTCCCAGCGTGATTCCTGCGGCCTTCACCAGGTCATCGGAGCACCTTATTTGTTATATATGCAGTTTATTATGTAGCATAATCAGCCTATAATGTTTTCACTGCTGGAACGCAGGCCTTCTCTCTGTGAGAGGGAGTGGGCCGTCATCCACCACGCGGGACCAGGGTGCTTACTTTCGAATATAATTCCGATAGATCGACATTGGTCAAACGTCAGTTGGTTGAGTTAAACGTCAGGGATTGGCTAGACTCAGTGAGTCCAGCCAATCACTGACGTTTGACTGACAATTCCAATGTCGATCTATCGGAATTATATTCGAGAGTAAGTACCCAGGGCTGGTTGGTGCTGGAACATAATTCTTTGTCTTCTAATTGACTTATTACTGTTTTGTGATCCGCCATTAAATATCCAATGATTATGATAAGCCATTTGTAATGGTCGTAAGAAATTGATAATACAGTTAAAATAGTACCTACGAAAGTAATATTTCTTACTTAAATCAATTCACTTACAATTTCTAAAACTAGAAGTAATCTCGCAAAGTCACATTAAGAGACAGCTGAGATATCGCTCTCGAATCTGTACAAACTGTGGCTGAGAATGCAGGAGTCAGGTGCAAAGATACTTATATTAGGAAAAAACTTATGTGTGCAAAGCTTGAGGAGCGGAGAGGTATTTCACGACTATCAGGATAATCTCAGAGCCCGGAAGATGGTCAAGATATCTGCCAGCACTTACTGCATAGCTATTCACAACCATTCGACAGGTTGTCGAATCTAAAATATCACATTTTCATTTACTAATTTACCTTACTTCCGACAGCTAATAACTGTTGGAAGAACGGCGGTCGTATATTAGACAAAATTTTCTCTTTTGATAACATTGATTGATGTTCGATTCGACACAGAAACGCATCGCATGGCTGTGAACACCTACGCTGGAATACTTCTCTCCTCCGTTTGCTCTTGTGAATCTCCACTCAAGCCGGCCAATAAATGCAAGAAAGAAGTGGGAGCTCTGTTCCTCGTCAGTGTTCACTCCAGCCGATCAATAAAGGCAAGTCAGAGATGGATTGAAATCTTAGTCATGATAGTGGCTTCATTAAAGTTAAGTGTCGTAATTATCTCTATTAGAGGAGGAACTCATTAATATATAGGTACCTACTTAATCAATTTATGGTGGACCCCGACTAAGAACAAATTACCTCATTACATCCTATGAGGTAATTTCATGTAATGAGGTAATCCACACCTTCTACCGTCTTCTATTATGTTACTAATTCGATTATCACTATGGTCAGGATCGACCCAAGTTTTCATAAAAACACAATGAAAAGATGGTATTACATACAAGAATGTGAATGCCAAAACAAGTGGTTGTATCTAAAACAAACGAAATCCTCTTGCTTCTTCATGACTATTTATGTTCCATTTGAAACATTCACGTTTTATGATTGAACGTGTTTTACAAAAAAACTTTTTTACAAAAAAAAAACAAACAACTTTTTTTTAATTTTTTTTTTTTTTTGTAAAAAAAAAAAATTGTCCTTTTTAGAGGGAGAGTTTGTAATTTATCTAAGTTACAATAGCCTTATGTCAACTGCTGATCACCTTTTACAAAATATTGCTTTTGAATTTTTAGATTTTTGTTGATTTTTCAAAACCGCTTGTCAGATTTCGAAAAAAATTTCATGGGACCATTTGGGAAGTACACCCTTTCCAGTACAAAAAAAGAATTTTTCAAATCGGTTGGCAAGCGACGGAGTTATGCGCGAACAAACATAAAAAAAAAAAACATCCGAATTGAGAACGTCCTCCTTTTTTAGAAGTCGGTTAAAAACCTTCAAGAAACCGCACACGCGAAGAAAACCTCTCAGCCAAAGACCAAAAATAAACATAACATTTCAAATACTAACCTTCCACAGAAAATATTAGGTACCAATAAGCACGTCAGTTAGAAGAATATTGACAGACACTTCATTTATCAAAGTCAGTCCTCTGGAGCTCGTGTGGCACCAGTCGATATTTCATATCGACTTCGACTTGTGATAATAGATTTATGGGACATTAACGATGGAGGTAGACTTACGTGCGTTGAGGAGTGAGAAAAATAGGGTACGCTGTATTTCAATGGGTATCTTAAAATGTGACTAAGGAATTTGGTTCGGTCAAGTAATAAAATATATTAAGCACTATAAGAACGTTATTGAAATTATGTTATGTTATAAACCTTTTTGGCACAGCCATGAGGCACCCGCTATTGTTGGTAAAGGTCACATATCAATTCGGAAAGGGATCGTCACCGTATCAACTCAAACCATTCAGTATTCTTTGTATGAAACTCCCTACTGCAACGCACACTAATCGGAATCGTAACGTAATAGTCTCGCCTCGGGGCAAGCTCACGAACCGCGCTTACGGCTCGTCGTCCCCGCGCTTACGTCTCTCCGTACACGAGCTTGCGTCTCTTCGTCCACCCTTGCCCCTCTCACCCCTCCCGCGGCTTGCCTGCAGCACCAGCAACCAGCGGTAGGTGAGCCATAAGCGCAGCATCGCCTAGTCGTAGCAGAGTCGACGTATCGGAGCGAGGCGAAAGGCGATACGGTTACGATCCCTTTGCGAGTTGATATGTGTGCTATGAGATGACCTTAAAACGTTACTTTTACTTTTCTATTTAGTTATTTGTATTTTGTGTTTCACGAACTGTGTCCAAATAAACTTTATTCTTTCTTGCACCTTAAGGTTAATTTTAACTTGCACTTTATCATTTTTATTTTATATCATTGACTACATTTTAATTGAAACTGACCGTTCAGAAAGGTGATATCGCCCGCTATATGAGAAGAAGAAAAATGGAAATCAAAAATTGCTTTTCACTATCGCTCCTTGATGGTACGTTGTGAGTACCTAAGGCAGCAGGATTCCGAAAATAACAGGTCATCTGTCTAATGAGCTGGTAGTGTCTACTATCTATCTATATACCGACCGCTTAACTGAGACGTTGCCTGAGGTAGCTGCGCTGTGCGGGAGTGGTGATAGTTGTCACAAGTTGACGAATCACTGAGCTCTCGCATCACGTCACCACACACCCCTCCCGCACCGCGCTACCTCTGGCAACGTATTAGTTAAGCGGTCGGCCAATAGTAAAAGGTTACAGATGGAAACCTTGAAACTAGAACGAACTTTATGTCCTCCTGCTTCCTAAATCAACACTGCCTAAAATGTTGGGATTCTCTTAATGTTCAGACAAAGGGTGGGACTAGCCAAAAAGGTAAAATTGTCCAGCACACATCACATTTCCATTTCAAGTCCATGTCCTTGTCATGATTCCATCAAACCATTCAAGCTCTGAAATCCTCAAAATTCAAACCAATCCAAGCAAAAAAAAAAGAGCTCTGACAGCGCTAGTTAGAATACTTGCCATGCAGTTATGCATCACGTTGTTAGTTTTTCATTAGTGTCCAGCTGTCTACAGGTAACGAACAGCCAATCAAATGGAAAATAGCTGTGTTCAACATTCATTTGTTTGCACTCGTATTGCTTCGTAAATGGGTTAGATAAAGGGCAGCGGGATTGTCCGAAAGGGTTACCGCTGCCCCGGAACATAAAGGGCTAAGGAAGGAACACGGATGGGTTTTAGTCAGTAAGAGTCTGACACTCCCTTCCGCTCCACCCAGAGCGGGAGGGGTCATTGGATGATTTCCCATCCTTAAAAAAAAAAAAAAAAAATGGGTTAGATAAAGGTGTTTAGAATGTTTCGGGTTCCGTATTTTGGTTGGGAGTATAACATCGGAAGATTCTATTGCCTAAGATTTATCTAAACACAAGATTTTAGAGACTGGGAGTGACAAAATGTGATTTTCGCAAATCGTAGATAGAAAATATTATTAGTACCTGAGGCACCCGTCCTACTGTCGGCGAGTAACGAGTAGCGAGTAGAGCTAGCGACTAAAAACGAGTTGGCGAGCATCGGGGCCGGGCAGCGATTACTCTCTTTGATAACCATTGTCGATGCGACAAACGAGTGCTCGCCGATGATGTGAACAGTCAGCATCTCTTTTATTTACACACGGGACCTACAATCTTTTGTACGTTTCTTGATATTGTAACGGGAATGGAGCAAAATAGCCTGTTTTAGCTTTTAATAGCTCGATTAATATGTATTATATATATATATATATTATATATATATATATATATATATATATATATATATATATATATATATATATATATTAATATGTATTCCCCGGGATGCAATCCATCTCTCTGAATTTTTTTATCGAAATCCGTTCAGTGGTTTAGGCGTAACAGACAGACAGACAGAGTTACTTTCGAATTTATAAGATTAGTATGTATTCCAATAAAACCACATTTCATTTCACTATGCAAACCTTATTTCTATCCCACCATATTTCCGCATAAAACATTAAAAACCTCGAAGTTTAGCATTATCGATACCGGGTTTAGCAAAGCAAATACCAGCTGACGGTACGGTCAGCATATAAATCAATGCTAATTGGACTGCGGTGGACGTGTCAACAGTACTAGCTACCTGTGGGCCCACGAAGAATGCGCGACGTATACGTAACGTAAATTCTGAAGATTATTGTATCGAAAATTCAACTGTCCTATACCATTTTCGTTTAAGTGTTGAGTTCATTAAGTACAGTTTAACCAGAATAAGTGAGATCCTAAGGGACCTAAAATAATGTATCACGTATGACGCTTTACGTTTACCAATTTTTCCCAAATACTCGGGTTTAATGACAGTTGTCTTATTTACAAACGCAAGATAGGTGGAAATGTACAGTTTTTCATCTATAGAGGTGACCTGTCCAGACTAATATTCAAAATTATAAATTATTATTAGTTGTATAGAGGTATGAGGAACAGGGTGTAAAGTTCACTCATCCTACATAGAAAAGGGAGGATCCTCCTACCAGATTAATTTTGTTGGTTAATGTTATGTGTCTGGTGGGCTACTGCACGACGATTGATGTCGGGACGTTGGAAATTTATGCTAGTTGCGCGGGAAACTGCTTGTGCGATGCAGGATTTTGCGTGACATCAGTATGATGCGTAGTTTACATGTGGCGCTGTAGATGCCACCATTGTTGTCGTACTTATACAGGCTATTGAACTACAAAGTCCCAGTATCTCTATCCGGGGCGTTTAAGTTGTATCATAGAGGTGAAAATCGAAAAATCTAACTTAATGCATCTTCAGTTAAAAAATGCTTAATTATTCCGCGTAACAGGTATTTCAATGCAAAAGTAAGAAATATAAGTACTAGAGGTTTCTCACATACCCAGGACCCACTTAACCAGGTTACACTGTATTAGCTCATAGATATAAATAAAGTCCATATACCAAATAAACATTATGTGCATAACAAGTATTTTCAAATTTAAATCGTTAGAATTTACGTAATGTCGTGCGTTTGTACAAGGCCCACAGTACCTGTAAACTTTACCGTTTCATATTTTCTGCCGACGCTACGAATTGGTGTGTCAATGTCAATTATCAATTTGTTCTCTGATAGTGATGTTGATATATTTTATAAAAATTTTCATGATTTTTAAATTAGTATTGAATTTTTGTGTCACGTTTCCCGTAGTCATATTTTTATTTCTGTCCCCAGGGCCCTAATTCTGTATGGTAATTATTATTCCCCACGTGCAAACCAAGTACGGTTGTCAAGCGTGGTATTTTGAAATTTCAAAGCACGCCAACTTTGCATTTATTTCGCGCTGTTTCATTTCATTATGTCATAGAGAACACGTTATTAGCAGATGTCGTTTTAGCTAAGAAAGTGACGTGGTTTCGAAGAAATCATTAAGTGGTCATAGTGCATTAGGGGCCCCTCCGTGCCTCGGAAAGCACGTTAAGCCGTTGGTCCCGGCTGTCTTTCGTGGATCATTGACAGGCGTTACGTGTATTCAGAAGCCCGAATGTCTGACAACCAGTCTTACCAAGGGGTATCGTATTACCCAGTAACTGGGTTGTGGAGGTCAGATAGGCAGTCGCTCTGTGTAAAATACTGGTATTCAGCTGCATCCGGTTAGAATGGAAGCCGACCCCAACATAGTTGGGAAAAGGCTAGGCAGATGATGATGATGAGTGAATTAGGGCCCAGAAGTTAGAAGTTACAAACTTAACCACAGCTACTGTCTGTCTATCTATTAAGTTGTTTATAGTTCTTGTAACTAAATAGATTTGAAACAATAAAAGTATATATAGTATAGGTATAGGTGCCAATAAGCACATTTACTTTATAAACAAGGCATCTAATTTGGCTCAATAAGTTACTACAAAACTTATCCATTATCCTTAATTTACTATCTGTTTTCAACTCTGCAATGAATTATCAGAGTTACAAATTATACGAAAGTAATCAGCGGGAAACTTACGTAGGTAATTAGATAAATAAGCACCTGGATTATTAATTACTAAATTGATTACTACTACAAATTAACACGCCGAGTCTCTACAATTTAGTTAAATTGAAATAGTGTTGTTCTACAAATTCTCGGCACCTACTATTTTATAACTCTAGTCTTGTAATCAAGTAGACATTTTAACAACGTAATCGTGTTTAGTTGTATTTAATTTACTCTAGACACGATCTTTACGAAATACTGGAGAAGTGGAGACGCTTAAAAGCTGTACCTAATTAATTGTAATTTAAATAAGACGAAATAATAAAGGAGAACCTGAATATTTTTTTGTCTTTTAACGAATTGCTAAGCTCACCGTCGCAGCTTCGGCTTGCTGGTCGCCTCGGCCGCAATGGCTCGCACGGGTGCTTCAGCTTCGTTACAGCGGGCGGGGGTTTCTCTTCCTTTTGCGCCTCCGGTTTTTATATACACTCTAGGGGTAGCAGCCAAAAGTCTACGTGAAGTCGGGGGTGCCCCAGTTTGGTTTTGGAATAGATTCGACCATGAAGTGTCGGGACCAGTGGTGGACAATGAGAATAATTTTTAAAAGTTGTTTCGCTGTCCCTCAGTGGTGGCCAAACAAGTGGTGGACATCGGGAATATACCAAATATTCTTACATACAATTTAACTGTCATGGATTTCCGCAAATTAATGTCTACTGCCACTAAAGAAGGAGATCTCTAAAATAACGAATTACAAAAACATAATTTAGATGTCTAAGGGATGATTTTTCAATCGACAGATAGTTTTTATTCGTGGAATAAAGTTGACATCTGACAGATTTTGTATGGAAGAACTGTCAAAAATTCAAAATTATTCCTCGGATAAAATTATCTGGCGTTAGAAAAATTAGCCCTGAATAACAAACCACATAATACAACCCCTAAAAAAATTTTAAAGCGCCCTTTTCATTCTTCTTAGCTCACAACAACGCTCTAGAGTAATTGCATTCATTACGGCGTACTGTTCGGGGCAGGAGAACAATGCAGGAATTTGTAGCGCACAGGCAGCGGCATTTGTCAAGTGAATCTCATAAAGGATGCCGGAAAATCCTGGGTTAGTATGTTCTTTGTTTTATGGGATGTTAATGATGATGCTAATTTGTTTTGGGAAAATATTAATAATCAATGATAAGTAATATACAGTTAAAAATCCGTAATTCAGGTGGCCATTACTTTGTATAAATACCTTGTAATTCTAAAACCATATCAGTTTACCGTAATAATTCACAACTGTTCGGTATTTTAAAGCGCCTTCAGTTTTTTTTATAGCAAAATCTTAATCTATATATTTATTGCCAGAGATCTGAGGGGCAATTCTCGTAATTTTAAGAACGTTCACAGTCTGATCTCAGTCTCAATCTGTCAAAAAATACCTCTAATTTCCCTACATTTTGACAAGTTTTTGACATTTGTTTGTCGCCGAGATGAGACTGCGACTAGATTTTGAACAATTTAATTTACGAGAATTGGCCTTCTGATTAAAACATTTAATGGTACTGTTTACGTCTAGTTTGTTGTAATGTAAAAAAGCAATTTAATGTGCTAATATTAATTCACGAATATAAAACACCAAAAATCATTGATATACACTAAATTCGATAACTATGCCGTCTAACGTATTTACGTCCATAAATAAATTGGCCATGCATTTTTAAAACAAGAGACCTTTTCTACATCATACTATACCGAAAAGAAGAAATATTTTGTACAAAGCATAGACATTTTACAGTTCCAGACGTTGTCATAAGTGTGTGTGTGACGCTTTTATCTTCAAAGGTAGGGCTTTGAGCAATATCAAATTGTTTATCTGAGGTACGTTGTGAAGATGATTTTCTTCGAGAACTGATTTCCTAGTGGTATTGAAATATAAAGCCGAGATATTGTTAAACATAAATAAATGGTGGAGTCTTTTTTATTATTTTGTTTATCGTGTACATTACTTCTGCAAACACAAGACATACTTTTGAACTGATGGTATGGAATAAAACTGAACATAATCAGACTATAATGTTCTCATTGCTGGGAGACCGCTGCGATAGGGAGTGGGCCATAGTCCACCACGCGGGCCCAGTGCGGGTTGGTAATTGTCACATGTCTTCGAATATTTGGTTCTAGGACATGCCAGTTTCCTCACGAAGTTTTCCTTTACTGTTTTAAGAGAAAACAAGTTAAATAAAAGCTTGTAATAGAGCAATGGTGATATTTAGACAAAGTACCTCGAGGTCAAATCCACGACCTAGTCATAAGTCGTTACAACTGAACCACGACTTCTCTTGGAATATATGGAATAAAACTTATTTATAGTTTTATAAAAGAAAACATTAATTGATTATCGTTTTACTGCGTTGTTTCTCTAGTAAAAAGGTATTAGTTTCTGTAAGCTAATTAGTGTATTTGTTGGAGTTTTCTCGTCGTTGATACCTCGGTAGTTGTTGTAGTTAGCAGGTTAAGTTACACTAAACCACTGTTAAGTTCAATAGTTTATTTGTGGAAACAGTTTTAGTTATCTCAGCCGCATTAGGTAGTTACTCGTATCGATCCGCACATTAGCGGCTGACGGAGTTTTAGTGACGACTGAATTGAGTGATTGGTAAATAAGGTACGCGTAAAATTACTTTTGCTGGAGTGTTATTTGCTCGTACAGTATTAATATTTTAGTTCCGAACAAAAAGGGTCCAGCAGAAAGTTTGTCGTTCGAATGTTCTTAGTTGTTACTATATGCACATAAAAAGTATCAATCAACTGAGCCTATTGTAGTCCTCTGCTTTTTTTTTAACGTTGGGAAATCATCAAATGACCCCTCTCGCTCTGGGTGGAGCGGAAGGGAGTGTCAGACTCTTACTGACTAAAACCCATCCGTGTTCCTTCCTTAGCCCTTTATGTTCCGGGGTAGCTATAACCCTTTCGGACAATCCCGCTGCCCAGTCCTCTGTGTTGGACATAGGCCTCTCACAGACTGCGCCACAACATCCTGACCTCCACCTTCCGCATCCAATCTGTCCCAGCCACCGCCTTAAGGTCGCCGGTCCATCTAGTTGGAAGCGTGCCACACTACGCTTGCCGATACGCGGTCTCCACACTAGAACTCGTCAGCTCCACATGCCATCGGTCCTTCGACACACATGGTCAGCCACCTGCCACTTCAGTTTGCTTACTCTGCAAGCTATGTCTTGAAGAGAGTATAGCATGTCTCATTGTAAACGTTTGCATTTTACTTTACTTACCTAATTCATAAAATCTTTCAACTGAATTTTATCACTTATATTTATAAGATCGAACGAGTTAATCCAGCCTTTCCCTGAAGACTTCATTCTTAAGATTTCACCTTAACAAATTGAAACGTTACGCCAGACGAAGCAACATTTCTTTCAATACAATGTAACAAGGAAAATGCAATTTCTTTTTCGTGACGTCACTTTATTAGATTTGTTTGGTAGAGGCCCCGAGTTTGTGTTGCCATCAAATGAGGATGGGCAGAAGGTTGGCTTTGTGAAGTTCCCTAAAAAAAGCACAAAAAAATGTCGTTGAAAATATCCATTAGCCGGTCTATTATGTAAAAAATGTAAACGTGAAAATTTTGGTGAAGGGAGAGGTCATTTCACCTGATGCTAGGGATTGACACTATTGACAGTTCACTTCAAGCTCACTTCACCTAAGTATTCACTAAAAGAACTATTTAAACTGATAAATAGTTTTTAGAATTATATTATGTAAGCGCTACAGATGGAATTAGTCTACAATCATGAAATCCAGTTCGCAGCGCATGCTTTTGACAAGCCTATAGATTCACTTTTGTCAGTTTGTTTAGGTCGAATATTGCATGCTTATTTTGTATAATTTCCTTATAACCTAACAAGAAAATTGTGTGCCTCGACTTACAAGTTGTAGGTCGTGAGTTCAACCCTGCAGGCGCTTTATTTTGTGTAAATAATTTCATCACCACTGCGCTCAAAACGGTGAATGAAAACATTGTGAGAAAACAGGCATGTCCTAGAATAAAAAAATCGAAGACCAGCCGCACTAGGCCCTCATGGTAGATTCTCACTCCCTCTTGAAGAGAGGAGGCCTGTGTCGCAGCAGTGGGAACATTATAGGCTGATTATTCTGTCAGGAAAGCGAATTTTGTTTAACCTCTACACGTTCAATGCCGATGACAATAAAAATTTATGATAAAATTTATTTTTAATTTATTTTTTGATTTTTTGTTATGATAAATTTTATTACAACGTAGTCGAGCATAGCTATTCACAACCACTTGATACGCTTCCGTACCGTATCAAACATCTATCAACGTTATCATAGTAGTCCTTTATACGCTTTTTACAAGTTAAAAACCTGAAAATTTTATCTGTTTAAATCAAATAGACGATTACTATTCTTCCGACAGCTGTTTCCTGTCGGGGGCTAGGCAGATCAGGCTATTGAAATGTATCATTTTCGATACGATAGCCTGTCGGATGGTTGTGAATAGCTATGCAGTTACTCATGTATTTTACACACACATACAAAACATTGGACATGTTCTTTCTGTATATTTCTGTCTTGTCTGGCCCGAGCGGTCGAAAGTAAACGAAAGGAAAAATATGATACTATTGCGTGAAAACCTTCAAATGCCACAGAAATGTTTGGAAGTAAAATAAAAGCTTGCTAAAATAAAGAGTCATCTGAGCCTTTGTATGGTTTTCGAATTGTTCCTTATTTTGTTTCTTTTGGTAGTGATACTTTTAAATAACTTAGTAACTTAGCTGCGCCATGTGGTTTTATTCGGAACTAAAGAAATATCGTTATTAGGGATGAAGAATAATTTTAACAAAACAGCCAATTTTTTTCCGAAATAAATTAAATAATGTTAATTTCTGTAAGTACTTAGATCTTTTATGACAATTTTACTCACGATGTTTTCCTTCACCGTTTTGAGAGCAGTGGTGATGAAAATATTTAAACGAAGTAAAGCGCCTGTCTGGGTTCGAACCCACGACATAAAAGCCGTAAGTCGGGGCCACAACTGCTCTTGGCGAACGCTTAATAGGTATCTACTTATCTTCCCTTTTCAAGGCACTTTAGACAGATAGCTCAATTATTTTTCTAGAATTTTATGAACCTCGAACAAAATTATATTACGAAGAAACTGAAGTTCGTGATAGTATAGTCGCTGAACAAATCTGTGGGCATCCACGGTAGAATCACGTCATAATTGAATCGTTTCAGTCCACACCGGATGCACTTCTACGAGAAACTTGCAAACATCGAACAGTGTAGACTTATGGATGTAACCTAAACGGATGACAAATCATCCGGTTAGGTCAGCTAAATCGTAGGATAAAGGCCAAAGGTAATTTTAACCTTACTTTTGTTGTGTCAATCAAAGTCTTAGTTAAAAACAAAAGTTTGTACTTAACTCTGAAAAATTCATCGCACTTTTCCTTAGTCAAAAGTTGAAAACCAGTGACGTCAGTACTTACTGTGTGTTAAAAAAATATAATCCTACTACATAATATTATAAAGGCGAAAGTTTGTGAGTGTGTTTGTATGTTTGGTTCTACTTTACGCACAAACTTCTAAACGGATTTGATTGAAATTTGGCACACAGATAGTTTTTATAAACTATGTCCTTGTTATCAAGGATTAACAGATAGGATACTTTTTATCCCGATATTTCCGCGGGATCGACACTTATGCGGGTGAAATCGCGGGGCGCAGCTAGAAATAAAATAACTAAATAAAAACTGTTGTTAGTAGTTTTACTTATTTTCTAGATGTTAGTACAGCGGGGTAATTGCGTAACACACTATCAGTAGCAATGAGTTTAATTTTGACAGTTCAACAACATTCATTGCGATATTTACGTTGCTGATCAGACAAATTTTTCGAACATATGAAGCAATGGATTAGCAATGTATTCATGGATCTTTGACAGGCGTTACGGGTCGTCAGAAGCCCGAAAGTCTAATAACCAGTCTTACCAAGGGGTATCATATTACCCAATAGGTAAATGGGTTGTGGAGGTCAGAAAGGCAGTCGCTCCATGTAAAATACTGGCATTCAACTGCATCCGGTTTTTTTTTTATGTTGTGTGTTCACCGATTTCTCCGTTTTTTTTTTATTTGTTAGAAAACCCTTTCAAGTATACCCATACTCTCAAGGTGGTCCCATTGTCATCAAGTTGGAATCTGATGAGAGGATCCTATGGAAATCGAGGGAAACCCTTAAATTTTATAGGCAAAGCTATAGCGATTTGGGTATTTTTTAAAGTAACTTGAGCATTTGCTCTCTGAAATAATTATTTGGTAAAGTGGAGCTGATGATAAAGACCACAGATGGCTATCGGAACTACTCAATGGTAAATATTTCATAGGTTGCGATTCGATTACTTTAATATGGTTGCTAAGCAATTTATGCTCGTCACAATGCTTATGGAGAGTGGAGCAATTAACGTCACAGCATCGGGAAAAGCAATATTTTGTAAAAGGTGATGAGCAGTGATATTAACCTATTGTAACGTAGATAAACTACAAACTCTCCCACTAAAAATTTAAAAATAAAAAACGTTTTACCAAAAAAAAAAACAACCGACTTCCAAAAAAAAACACTACAAAGTGAAAAATAATTTTAATTTCGGAAGTCGGTGTCAATAAACGAAAATGCAGAACCAACGACACCGACTTCCGAAATTAAAGTTATTTTTGTAAATAAGTTTTCCTTACTTATATTTGTTTATTTATTTTATTATTTATATACTTACACACAGACATTAGTATTGAGTACAAAGGCGCTGCATATTTGTATATTACTGTGCGTTAGTAGCGCAAAAAATAATGTTCATCATTACCTGAATATTGTTGCTCTAGGGACCACACCGAATCTAAATGAGACCCCGATTACATTCATAATAAAAAAGAAATATCCGAATAAATATTGAAGCTTACAAAAATATTTGTAAGCTCTATGAAAAAGATACGTTAAATTGGACCTGATATGAAAAAATCATTTAACTGTACAATCATATTCTGTAGGTAAGCCTCTTACTGAAGATTTCCGTATCTTTATTTTTTGCGAGGAATTTCCAATGTTTTATTTATTTATGCTGCTATGTATAAGTGGTAAATAAGGTGGACTCAATGCCACAAGTTATTCTTTGTTAGTGTTTTGGGGTTGAAACCTACAGTTTCCTTATGCATCGGTACGAACTATACTGGAATATGGATTGATATTTTTCAACTATGTATATTGGGGTTTCTAGTTTAATAAGATGCAGCTGATTATCGATCTGTTTGTGAGTGTATGTGTTTATGTGTTTGTTACTTCTTCACGCAAAAATGGCTGAACGGATTTTGATGAATCTTTACATATAATAATAATAATAATTCTTTATTTCAGATAACTTAGATCCAAAGCGTTAGTAATTACAATAATGACTTAAGACTATTGTTAGTAAAATGACACAGTATTGGTGATTCTTATTTATTGATCACAGTCCTTACCATTTTCTTAAAAACTGGAGAGGTAATATCCTCCCCTACTATTTTGAGGATGCTGTTGCCAGTTTCTCGCACTCTGCTTAGTAGAGATGCAGTTTTTTTGCGAATCACCTCATGAAAACCATCGGTTCGACTCTGCACAAACATCTCAGAAGCACTACAGAAGCGAGGCCTTCGCAACAGCATCCTAAAAATATTATTATACTGGACGCGCAGCGCGTCCATCGCTCTTTTGGCATACGCGACCCACAGGCTTCCCGTGTAGAAACTTTGGCAGTATGCTTTAAAAAGGGTGATTTTGACATCTACACTACATCGGGAGAACCTGCGTGCCAGCATATTACCTCGGACCGATAGCGCCCTGCGCTCCCTTTCAATGTCTACATTGTCCTTAAGGTCGGCGGTGAGGAAATGCCCGAGGTACTTGAAAGAATCTACCTTACTTAGTTTCGAGCCACTGAACATAATGTCAGGTATAATTTCAGGGCATTTACCGCCGGCCCTAAAGACCATGTATTTACATTTCATCACATTATATAACAGTCCGTGTCTAACCGCATAAACCTCACAACGCTTCAGTAGCTCCCCTATAGACCGTACAGAAGGGCCCAACAGCACCATATCGTCTGCATAGCTTATGTTATTTACACTAACACCGCCCACCCTGCATCCGACATGCATGCTGCTGAGCTCCACTAGTAAGTCATTTACATACAGGTTGAAAAGCCGCGGGGACGTCAACCCCCCCTGTCTCACACCGCACTCCAACCTGTATGAGTTTGAGAGTGTATTGGACCATTTGACATGGTTTAATTGGTTAACATACCAGTACTTCAGGATGTCTACCACTTCCGTCGGTACGTTCCTGTCCCTCAGCTTTCTCCAAAGCATATCATACGACACAAGGTCAAATGCCCTGGAGAGGTCAAGGAAACAGGCGTAAACCGGCGTTTTCCTATCTGTGTAATATTGAACAGTGTACTTAAGACTGAGGATGGCACTCTCTGTTGACAAACTGCGTTGGAAACCGAATTGTGAATCGCACAGGGTAATACAACTCTCCAAGTAAGTATCGAGTACACTGTCCAACACCTTTGCAGCCGTGGTCGCCAGAGATATAGGTCGGTAGTTTCCCCTGTCCGCGATGTCTCCCGTCCTGTTCTTAATTATAGGTACTACGATTGTTTTCATCATATCAGATGGTAAATATGAATGCCTAATGCACAGTGTATAAAACATGGCCAGTACCCTCGGCAGGTGAAACCCCGCAAACTTAAAATGTTCAATACTGAGACCATCGTGTCCGGGAGATTTGCCCCTGCTCATGTGCATAATAGTCTCTTTTACTTTTTTGGCTGACAAACATATTTGTGCCTCTTCTCCCCGACACGTGGACTCTTTCTCCGTCAAAGACACAGAAATGCCAAGCGGTGACTTTACTCTAAAATGCTCCATGAACATATTTGCAATGTCCCCTGGGTTGCTTTTTCCATCCACACTCACAGGGAGGCTAGGCTTCGCCTGCAACTTTCCTGTGGACTTCCAGAATTTAGCAAAGTTTTTTGAAGCTCTTTGTTGCGTTATTATGTCCATTTTAATTTGCGTTTGATTATCCTGGCACCACTTTAGACGACTCTTAAAAATCTTACGTGCATCTCGCATTCTTTCATAAACGTTACCAGAACTCGGTTTATTATGAAATATCCAATTTAGGAATTGAAGCTTTGCCTTACTGTGAGCGTCTTTAACGTGCCTGTTCCACCCGCACAATCTTTTACGATTCACAACACTATGACTCACAGACTCACACGACAGCGTGGCAGCATCAGTCAAACTCTCAACAGCATCAGTCAATTCTACAATATAACTTGTCCAATACATGTCTATGCTCAGCCATGCTACAGGAACCAAAGCTGCAATTCGAAAACTGCATTGGAAAATCTATTTCACGTAACTTGTCGTTGCAAATTTCATGATACTTATTTATTTGCGTTTCGTTTCTCACACCCCAGATGACTTGACTCCGCGTTTTGTTTTCCAATTGCAGCTTCTGCTTAACCACACCCAAGTTACAAGTCATATAAAGTGGCACGTGATCCGAAACAAACACATCTTCATATACACCTACATTGACAATCGTTTGCCAAGCAGATAGGGAGACCACACAGTGGTCCAACCATCTCCTACACCCATGAGCGTCACTTACAAAAGTATGACAATTACAATTTAATCCTATCTTTTCTATATCTGCACAGATCCAATCCTGATCATTGCAAAAATTCATTAATTCATTGTAAAATAGTTCGTGTGGATGTGCGTTAAAGTCACCCAACATAAAAATACTTTCTACATCCATGCTCGCTACAATAGCACTGATTTCTCCTAATACCTCTGCAAAAATGGGTAGGTTTTCTATTGAATTGGTAGGCATGTAAACAGAGAAAATAACAATAGATCGACTCTCTGTACTGGCTCTTATAGCACATAAGCGACAACTCTCACAATTTATAACAGAAACTGATTCAAAGATGCCCTTCCTCCAAAGGATGGCCACCCCCCCATACGGTCTCCCAACCATTAAGCCCGCTGAAGTATCAACGGCGGACTTACCTGTGTATTCAAACTTACTGTTAATAGATCCAAGGTATGAAACGTCATGGGGAAGCAGCCATGAGCCATATAGGTATAGCTTATACATCAGAATAATACATAGGATTTTTATTTACTCTTTTATCCCGATATTTCCATGGGATAGAGACTTATGCGGGTGAAACCCTGGGGGTATTTTATATGGAGCGACTGCATAAATGTATATATGTAGAATTTTAACAGATAACAGCTCTGGGCTTTATAAAAAGAGCATATTATTTTCGTATTGTCACCACAACAGCTACCAAGGCGTTGTTATGGCAGTTTTGCCGCAGCGCGATTTATTGTGGTTGGGCGACCTTATCGCTTTTATCGTATTATGGTCAGCAAACCATCCCCTGTTTTTCAGAATAACAATGCTTTTGTTTTTTTTTTCTTTTTCAATTAATACTGCCCAGTTAATAATTGTCTATTGGGTGCAAAACAATTCAGAGTAAAAAACAAAATCAAAAGTTTCATTAAGTTTTTATTTGAGTTTCTGTTACCATAAGTATTTAGTCAAAAATAATTTTGTGCGATAAATACACTTAGCCACTAAACAAAATTCTTACTCGTATGGAAATAAGAGGAACATGGTGTACCTACAGTTAAATTCACTCATCCTCCGAAGAAAACAACGGTGGTGTGCAACTTCCCGACGATTGATGTCGGGGTGTTGTAAATTATATACATAATTAGCCTATAATGTTCCCACTGCTGGGACACAGGCCTCCTCTCTGTGAGAGGGAGTGGGCAGTAATCCACCATGCGGGCCCAGTGCGGGTTGGTAGATGTCACGTCATCGAATTTTTGGTTCTAGGACATGCCGGTTACCTCACGATGTTTTCCTTCACCGTTTTGAGAGCAATGGTGATGAAATAATTTACACAAAGTAAAGCGCCTGTCTGGGTTCGAACCGACGACCTTCAACTCGTAAGTCGCGGCCGTTACCACTGGGCCACCACTGCTCTGTATATTATATGCTAGTTACTAACCTAAGTATTTTCCTTTTTTTTTTTCTTTTTGTTATTTTCTTTTTTTTCTTTCTTTCTTTTCTTTCTTTCTAGTTGCGCGGTAAACTCTGCTTGCGCGATGCAGGATTTTTGCGTGACGTCAGTGTGCTACGTAGTTCGCATGTGTCGATGTAGATGCCGTCACACACGTTGTCGTTGGCAATTCACTTTGCCAACGACACAAACAGTAAAACATTAAACCTAATATACCTAAATAATGTATAACCTAGTTTTACTACATATTTAGTAGGCACCTAAAAAAAGTAAGTACCTAACCCTGAATTTCATGCATACCAATGGATTATAAAAACGGTGCTTAAATCTTTTACCTAATTAATTATTAATGAGGGGCCGGAATTAATCTTCTTAAAGTTAGTACTTGATCTTCCTGAGACGTCTTAAGATTAGCAATGTGGAATATTAATTTCCTGAGATTGTATCAAGCCAGGAGGAAAAGTATACGATATTAAAACCGCTGGCAATCCAGAGGCAGACAACCTTTTAAAAAGCTAAATTTAAAGAGTTCGTATATAAAATGAAATACAAGGGGAATTAAAATTCAAGTTGAAATTATTTTAAGCTGGCTCAACCGGCTTGACTTTATAATTTATCACGATTTTGACCTGGTTCGTTATCTTAGAAGTCTAGAAATTAACATATACCCATTGTCATCGCTTAGTTGACGAATTAAATAATGAATTTATATTATAATAATAAATAAATAAAATAAATTTGTTTTATTGCAGGCAATATACCCATATACAATTTGACAGTGAAACAAATAAAAGAAAAATAAAATAAATAAATAAAATAAATAAAAAAGAAAAATAAAATAAAATAAAATAAAATTAATTTATTATACCGGATGAATGATGATGATTTTTTATGGGTAGGACACCCTTTAAAAATTTCGAGACGGTAAAAACATCATCCGGTATAATTTGTCGCGTCGTTGGTCTATTGGTAAGCATAAAGTCTTGGGTTCGATTCCCGGGTCGGGCAAAGTGTTATTGGGTTTTTCCACCTGATATTCTCAGTGATAGCCCAGAGTCCGGATCTGTGCACAGTTGATGACTTGACTTGATTGCCCCGTTGGCCTCGTGATTGCAAGCGCGACTGCTGATCGTGGGGTCTTGGGTTCAATTCCCGGGTCGGACAAAGTGTTATTGGGTTTTCCATTAGAAATTTCTTAGTAACAGTCCGGAGTTTGGACGTTGGCGGTTTAATACCCCCGTGCCTCGGAAAGCACGTAAAGCCGTTGGTACTGATCTCTGCCTGGTCTATGAGAGTAAAGGAACATTAAGTGTATCTGTGTTTACGCACACACTTGTGCACTATTTTATCTCCTGCGTACCTGGCTGCACTGTGACCAAAATCGGTCGAGAGGCTATTATTATAACTGATAAAATGTAGGTGTAATATATAGGTACATATCTGCCTTATCCTTCGGAGAATACAGGCGTGATGTTATGTTATTATATAAATACAAAAAAAAAAATATTCATCACAAATTTAAATGAATAAACAACAGTAACATGGCTACTAAAACTATTGCTCATTATTACCTACATTAAATAGATCAATAATAACATTTTGTAATCAGCTGCGTTTACAATTTGCGATCCCGAAGGCTTCCGACATTTACAGGGTAGTTTTAAATGAAACAAAATGCTCTACAGCGCTTTTATTCGTCACAATTCAAAGCCACTCATCAGCCACTGTGACACTTAGCAAAGCATAATACAAGGTCAAATTAAATTAGCTAGCAAAACTCCGCAGACATGATGGTTATCGATATCTGAACACGATAAAATTAAAAAGATTTGATGTTTTTTTAAGGGGTCAAAGAGGGGTCAAGTGTTTAGATATCGATACTAATCATGTCAGCGAAAAATAAAAAAAAATCTTATATTTCAAGTGAATATAATATATACTAACAGACAACAAAAACAGACCATCAAAAAGAAATAAAAATACCTTTCGGAGTTTCACTACCTAATTTAATTTGACCCGGTACAACACAGCGTATTAAATTATTATAGCTTTATCTTTCCAACATCGATCGAAAAACACAAATCAAACTTTACGAAAGTAGGTAAGGCAAATGACCTTCAGACCCAAACATTTTTATATCTCCATTTATAGCAGTGTTAAACAAAATCTTCGACGCTGCTGAACGCGTTGGCTCTTCGCCACGTTCACATTTATGACAAGTTAACAGCAAAATCCACTGGAATTCGTCAGCTTTTTATATCCAGACCTTTTAGGCATTAGTCTTGTATTATTCTCCAATTTTCGCTAGACCAACAAAAAATGAGGAATATAATACGTATGATGTATTCGTGATTTCTTGTCGCTATCGGCTATAAAATACAGATCTATATTCTTCGCGAGCACGATACAATTTTCCGGTGAAAAGAAACTGGTTTTCTAGACATAACGAAGCGCATGGTTTGTTTTTATTTTAATTTTTTAACCTTAACAGAAGGCCAATTCTCCTTTATAATTCTGAAAAGATTTAGATTTGTGATGATTAAATCAACGACAATTTTATTAATGTCAAAAACTTGACAGGGTGTTTGTAATATAGAGATATTTTTGACAGATTGCGACTGAAATTGTTATAGAATGCAAACTCAGCTAATTTACCACTACTACATTACTACATTTACTTTTTTTTTTTTTTTTGAAAGAGAGGTGGAAAATGGGTTAAATAGACATTACACAATTTTTCTAACTGAATCTGCTTCTCTTCTAGAACTTAACCGTTTCTGCCTTTATTGACCTCTAATCGAGACAAGAAATAACTCAACAATGACACAACTTAGTCGCGGGCACCTCTTACACTTTATCGACTTGAAACTCAGTAATACAAAAAAGAAATTGAAATCCACGACAAACAACAGACGTCTTAGAAAATATTAATAATTACCTAGGTACTTTACCCAAATGTGCTTTCTTTTGTGTGGTTCGTCAAGTCGTTGAGCTCCTTAAGTTCTGAGTTGGGCACTCGATCTACACGATTACTGACAAATGCGTGCACTTGATGGCAGTCAGTGGTGACCCAGTGGTAACGGCAGCGACTTAAGACTTCGAGGTCGTAGATTCGTACCCAGACAGGCGCTTTACTTTGTATAAATAATTTCATCACCACTACTCTCAAAACAGTGAAGGAAAACATCGAGGAATAAGGACAACATCAACCAAAAATTTTAATACATAATTGTGACATCTATCAACCCGCACTAGGCCTGCGTGATAGATTACAGCCCACTCTCTCTCAAAGTGAGGAGCCCTGTAGCCCAGCAGTGAGAACATTGTGCACTGACTAGACAGGTCCACTCAAATCTGTGTGGTTCTTTCCTTGAAAGGCCATTTCAACATTAATCTGCATGGTCCTCATTTAGGTCCTCTATTTCAACTCATCCTATCAATTTATTAAAGAAAGTCCACGGTGAAATGTGGCTTTCTTTACCTTACTGTTTATTTAACACAATCGTGGTTATCCACAGTTTCCTCTGTAACGTCACAAATCTACGGGTACATATCTAAGATGCGATTGCCATACTGCAGTAACCGCTGCCCGCAGCCTGCGGTCATCATAAGCAACTTGTTGTTCTAAATAAATACGACCTTAAGACTTCTTGAGTAATGTTCTTACCTTTAATTTTAGTTCTACAACAATTATTTTACTATGTCGTTATGACTAATAGCTTCTGTCAAAATATTAACAATAAATAAAAAGTACAGTTAGGTATAGACGCCAGCACATCATCGTGGCTTGATGTGCTGGCGTCTGTACCTACATTGGTGTACCTACCTTTATTATGTACATCTCTGCCGGAAACTTCCAAGAAACCAGGCGTGTCGTTAAGTGTATTCTGTATGAACGAGTTTTTGACTTTTCTTTCGTCTTCTAACGAAGTTAGCAGGAGTTTCCAAACTTAAAATTTTGATTAATCGAATGTAGGTGTACTATAATAGTACACTCACATTCAATCAATCAATCATTCCTCATTCAATTCAGAAGATTATGTACGTGATTATCAAAAACACAACTAGACCGAAAACTTTCTACTGTGATAATAAATTTGTTCTAGTCTTAAAGAAGTACGGTAGTTCATTAATATTAAAGATCACCATTATAATACAAAAGAATAAAAATAAAGGGATCAAGAAGAATCCCGATTCTTTGCTAGTGCTTCGGAATTAATTCCGCTTGAAACTATATTCTTAGTTTAGTTTACAACTTGTATTTGAGTTGAAACCGTTTGATTCTGGTTTGGAATACAAATGAGTCTGTGGCATTTACCCCCGTACTATTATTTCAACATAAGTTTACGTACATGTAAAGTTATGTTTGTAGACAAAAGAACAAAAGAAATACGTTAAATTTGGCACATAAAAGTCAGTCGACTAAACCAGTAGCCTTATCTAGGGTCGTCGTGTTACCCAGTAAATGCGTTGTGGAGGCCAAATAGGCACTCGCTCCATGTAAAAAACTGGTATTCAGCTGCATCTGGTTAGACTGGAAGCTGACCCCCTGACCCCAACATAGTTGGGAAAAGGCTAGGGAATGGAAGATTTTATCATTTTCATCATCATTTCAGACGAAAGACGTCTACTGCTGACAAAGATCTCCTCCAAACGTCGCCGCATAGGTCCATTTAGACTCCTATTCGGTCCATTGTGCGTGGGGATTCTTTCTAACAGAGCCAGCCTAGCTCCGCCCAAAAGCACAGAAGCTTCCTGGGAACTTCACAGGCTTCGCGGAGCGATGGGAAAAGGCTAGGCAGAGATGATGATAATGACGCATAAGAGTTTAAAGCGCAAAAAATTAAAGATATTAAATTAATGATGTGTAATACTCTGAATATAATACTGTATAATAATATATAAAATCTACATAATAATACTGAGAAAATATAAAAAGTTTTATAATACCTACTGAAAACTTTGCCATTTAATTACCAAACTTCAAAACGTCACAACACACAACAAATTAAATCCACGTACTCGTACCTTATCCGTGCTTCAATCTCTTAAAACGTCTAGTGCGATAAAATCTACCTTTTACGTTTAACGATCAGATCGAACCCGATACGAAGTTTCGAGACGTTTCCAGACGTTTCGAGATCTTTCAAGATTGTGCAAGAGCTCTCCTAACCCGCGATAGTAAAATCTTCAAACATCTTAACTTTAGTAGCTGTTAAATACATCTAATGTACAAGTTCAGAGACTTATAACATAAATAAACTACGCAAACAGTGTAGTGGTAGCTAAAGTGATTTATTCTGGTGGTCTCGTAAATGTTTCAGAGCGAAATCTTATTGCGTTCGAAGCATTTCTCTATAAGTTTGTTGTTCAGCCAAGATGATATGGAAGAATCCTTCTATCATTGTCTGATTCCATCAATAAGATGGAACAACCAATCAATCTTCAAAAGGAAAAGCAAATGTTGTATGCGTAGACAAAGTATAGCTATAGACAAGTCATTAGATAGTAATAATACCTAATGAGACAAGGACACACTTATTACGTACATCCGCTAGTTAGAGTAATATTTTCTCTATCTCCTTCACTTAAGAAGACTTATTGTCTGACCCCAGTTGTTGCGATTTTTTCCGGGCCAAAAACCCGAAAAAGGCTGCCATGTCACTATTTCTTTGGAATGTATTATCCGACTACAATATAAATAAAGTCCTCCTAATAAATAAAGTCATTAGAATCACACTAATATTTTAAAGGCGAAAGTTTGTGTGTGTGTGCGTGTGTGTGTGTGTGTTTAAATGTTTGTTATTTTTTCACGCTCAAACGGCTGGACCAATTTTGATATAATTTTGTGTGGAAGTAGCTGACACCCTGGATTAACATATAGAATACTTTTATCCCGATGTTCCCACGGGATCGACACTTACGCGGGTGAAACCGCGGGGCGCAGTCATTAATATAATTCTTGAAGTTAGATTTGTTCCATTTGCACTTTTCCGTAAGAGATTTGTTCTTTTGAATCTAACTTAGAAAGATGGAATATTGATTCTAATGATCTATATCTATCTATCTATCTATATCTATTCTATATCTATCTATATCTATCTATCTTCTTCTATATCTTCTATCTATTCTATCTTCTATCTATATCTATCTATATCTATATCTATATATCTATATATCTATATCTATATACATATAATAAATCTGTAGACGAGACGTTTCTGTACATTGAAAATATTTCCAAAATAAATAGTTGGGGTGTTAAAGGATAACCAACAGATGCCATTTCATAAATTTTTGGAATTTTTGTCTGTTTGTCGGTTTGTCTGTTTGTCTGTTTGAATGTGACAGATTATTGATTTGAACAGGGTCAACGTAAAAAGTACCAAACCAATACGGTTACTTTTTATACTCAAATATGGTGTAGAACTCGGAGCAGTGATTAGTTTTTATTTCATCGCAATCGGTTCACTCTATCAAAAGATATAATCAATTTAAAGTATTCTAGAACAACTTTTTACGTTTTTTAGTAACACGTAACGACATCTATTGGCGCGATATAGTACCTACTAACGAAAACATATTGTTGTTGTGATGTGAATAATCACGTCCTATTAGTTTATGCTTACTTAAATGACGAAATAACACAGATACCTACTTATGTCTATGTTATTTTAAAAAGTAATGATAATGATTATAATATGATGAATATTAAACAAAATCGCTTTCCATTGATGGTTTCTTTAGCGGCGCCTGTGGCGCTAAAATAATTTTAAAACAAAAAGTGAGGATAATGTAAGATAATAATAATTAATGTGGTGTTCTGACCGATAAAGAAGTTAGATAATTATTGATATAGAAAGTTGAGTAACGCAGAGCGTTTTTTAACGAAGTTCTTATATGTAGCTTGCGGTAGGAGTTCTAAGGGAGAAATCGTCAAATAACGAAAAAACGTTATGCCTCATTTTTCAAAGTAATAGGTAGATAGAGACACACACACACACAGAGAGAGAGAGAGCTATTTTTCATGGTTTCCGAGGATCCTGACCCCGGTAAGTGAGGTCAAAAAGAAAATCAAAGATGGCGGTTGCCTAAATTTTTAACTTTTTCATCATGGGTGTCGTTTTCATGGTTTTTGAGGGTGCTGAAGTCGATAGTCAGGTCAAAATGATACCCAAGATGGCGGCTCCATTTTTTTTTAATGTTTTGTCATGGGTGTCGTTTTCATACTTTTCGAGGATGCTGAAGCCGATAGTCAGGTCAAAATGAAAATCCAAGATGGCGGCTGCAATTTTGTTTTGATTTTTCGTCATGGATGTCGTTTTCATAGATTTCAAAGGTGCTGAAGCCGATAGGCAGGTCAAAACGAAAATCCAAGACGGAGGTTGCAATTTTTTTTATGGGTTTCGTTTTATTGGTTTTTGAGAGTGCTGAAACCAATAGTGAGGTTAAAATGAAACTGTAACGGCTTACCCACCGTCGATTAGCCCATGAACCGTTGGTGAACATTATCTTTAAACCATTAACTTTTTTCCAAAGGACTTTTCACCCACGAACGTTTTGCCAACATAACTCTACGTCAGTGAATGCTTTACCCACAGAATGTTTTGACCAATAACTTTTCACCCAAAGGACAAGGCCAACAGACGCCGGGAAAGGTGAAAGTAAAATAATAATAAGACGTAGTCCTTTATTTCTGTGAAAAGGGTATAAAGTAACCTAACCAAGCCTAACCTCGGGGTGCCCTTCGCTCGCTTTGCTCGCTCACTTGAGCCGCCATCATCCCTTCGAACCCTACCTGTCCGAGTCGGGGTGCCCCAAGTCCCGAGCTCGCTTCGCTCGCCCTTGCATCCTTAGTTCTATTTGACATGGGTCAAATGTTCTTTGGGTGAAAAGTTATTGGTCAAAACATTCTGTTGGTTAAGCATTCACTGACGTAGAGTTCTGTTGGGGAAACGTTCGTGGGTCCCAAGTCCTTTGGATGAAAAGTTAATGGTGTTGACCAACGGTTCATGGACCAATCGACTGTTGGTAAACCTTTTCAGTACTGGTTAAAATGAAAGTCCAAGATGGTGGCTGCAAATCGAAAAATTCGTAGTGTGTGTCGTTTTCATGGTTTTCGAGAGTGCTGAAGCCGATTGTGACGTCAAAATGAAAATCGAAGATGGCGGCTGCAATTTTCTTTTTATTTTTTTATCATGTGTGTCGTTTTCATGGTTTTTAATATAAACTTACATGACTTTGTGTGAAATAAAATAAAATACAACCGACTTAAAAACACACTTCAAAGTGCAATAGACCTTTGGTTTCAGAAGTCTGTAATTTCTTGCCAACGCGCAACGTCTTCTCAAACTAAGGTTATTTTGCACTTTGTAGGGTTTTTTATGGAAGTCGGTTATATTTTTTTGTAATTATCTTTACAATTTTTTTTCTGGTTTTCGGCAGTATAAGGTCTAAATCAAAATCATGTCTAAAGTTTCCATGGGTTTCATCTTCGTAGTTTGAATGGCGGCCGGTGTCAAATATAACCAAAGTTTAATGGGTTGCTTTTTACACGGGCAACTTTATGTAGAAGCTCTTACCATTAATGTATTCTTCCTTTTATCATCTATATATCTCGATGCTTTATAAGGCATAATATTGGTAGGTATATATGATATCTTCAATACCAAGTTAAGAAATTCTAAATTTACCACAGAGAAGAACACAAGACTTAGAAAAACTAACTTCAAACTTCACCTACTAATCTCAGATATACTTTAGATAAAATGGTGATATTATATGATTTTACAAGTTGGTATTCTAAGACAGACGCAAAATAAAATGGACATAATTATGGCTGTTTGGTTAGATAATCAGCCTCGAGCAGGCGCTTTTATTTTAAATTATTCTCAAAAATCAAAGTGACACTTCGTCGCATTGTCATTATGAACCATGAAAACGCAGTGATTGCAGTCGAAAGAGCCGTGGTAGCGAACCCTAGGTAAGGAAAGCGTTACCAGGCAAGATCTGATGATTCTTCCTTTTCAATGAAGGAGTGGCAATTACACCTTTCCTAAGCGACACATTACCTATTGTTTTCCGACATCCACGCGAACGAAGTCGCGGGCACAGCTAGTTATAAATAATTCTGTAAATACGTACCTGTTATAGTCAAGAATCATATTTTGATCAAGATGCAACCTGACATTGACTTGAAAATTGCAAAACACGTAAGAAAAACTGGATTTCGCGGGCTACAACTGCGCATTCACCTTAAAATTATGTACGCTGATAGCTAATTTATACAAATCTCTATAGCTACGGTCTTATGGCTGCGACAAGACCACATTAGACTTGACATTATTCGGGAAAACGTGACGTTTAATTAATTTGAATCATTTACATATTTAATGTCATAGCGGTTTCGCGGTAATTTTCAATGCCAGTCCAAATGTAATTGCCACCGATTGTCATTCAATTAATAATAATGAGCAGAGATCGGAATAGGCTGACTATATTTACCTAAACTTCGGAGAACAGAGACAGAAAGTGGAGACTTCCTTACGACGACATATTTTTTTTGCAATTAGAAATTAGTTTTACTTAGGTATTACACATTGATAAACGTTATGTATTGAAAAATTTGATGCAACAACTGCAGGATTAAAGGTGCGCCATTGTCTGTGGGAAGGTGCCGCATACGCACTTGAGATCTAAAGGATCAGGTGTGGTACCTACTGTGAAATCTCTATTAGATACAAGTCCCTTATCAGACCTTAATCTCTTTGGCTAAGATGTACCCATTATACGTCGCTGATTACTTGAACAGGGTCTCAAGTGGTAGGCACTGTGGAAAAGGTTAAAGGATATTTGTTAAGGTCAAATACCTAACAATACAAAGTTAATGGGTAGGTATTAAAAAAACTGTGAAATCTACAAGATTTGGTTATCTGAAAAGTAGATTGCACATAATCAGTTTTATAAGTCCCACTGCTGGGACACAGGCCAGCCAAATTACCAGACCTGACAGCGCCTACTTCTTCCTCTGGGACCTTTTAAAATCTCGCATAATAACCAAAGCAGAAACCCTTCAAATCTTGAAAGCCACTATTGAAGAAGAAATCACCAATTCAGAGACAGATGTTTTACGAGCAACAGTGAATCTGCTAACGTAAAAAGGAAGGCCTCCCACAAGGTGGACCGATGACCTGGTGAAGGACGCAGAAATCCGCTGGATGCGACAAGCACAGAACCAGTTGATGTGCTGGGGGGAGGCCTATGTCCAGTAGTGGACGTCTTTTGACTGAAATGGTGATGATGATGTTGAAGGTAATACTAAAAGTAACAGGTAATTTTTGCAAAGATTAAACCATGTTTTAGTTGCATAAGTATTAATGCTGAGCCCAATCTCCTTTCTCTGAGAGCAGTGGTGACTCAGTGGTAACGGCAGGACTTACAAGTTGCAGGTCGTAGGTTCAAACCCAGACAGGCACTTTACTTTGTGTAAATTATTTCATAAACACTACTCTCAAAATAGTGAAATAAAACATCGTGGGGAAACCGGCTTGTCCTAGAACCAAAAATTCGAAGATCTGTGACATCTACCAACCCGCACTGGACCCGTGTGGTAGATTACAGACCACTCCCTCTCAAAGAGAAGAGGCCTGTAGCCCAGCAGTGGAAACATTATACGCTAATTATACTTATACGTAGTTAACTTGGAAAATAATATAATTCGGACTAATTTGGCCACTCAAAAGTTGCTATCTTTCCGATTTTGGCTCTTCAGACAACGGAGTACCTAAATGTTGAACAAAAAAAAATCTAATTTCGATTCTTCATCATCATCTTTCAGCCGAAAGAATTCCACTGCTGGACATACGTGTCCCCCAATTCGACCAGTTCTGTACGTGCTTCATACATCCAGGGGATCGATTCATTTATTCCGCTGAAACTTTAGGCACCTAATATTCACTTACTTACAAATACCGTAATACTACAGAGAACTAATTAATTATTGTTTTAATTTGTAGTTCAAATAGTTAGGTACCATGGCGGCCTTTTCCGCCTGGTCACTTAAACATGTTTTCGCCTAAATCCTGCGGCGGTGCCATAACACGCGGGGGTTAAAGTTTTCGCCTATTTGGAAAGCGATAACGCAATTAGTTGCAACCTGCACTGCGCAGCTTAGTGACGCATCACGTGTACTCCTTTTGTGCATTTTACGTTGACCTTGGCACGCTTACTAAAGAGCGCTTCTATTTTTTTAATGCAAGCAAAAATGAACTTAGTGGTGGTCAGGCGGGAGTATCCGCGATAGTACATAAACTCATGACTTTTTAGATTATTATTAATATTATACCTATATATAGTTCAAACTTTATAAATGTTTGTGTGCCAGGAATTACCACGTCATTTAGAAAAAATACTTTTACAGGAACTTCAATTTCGGCCCACCTTTTTCTGATTAGTGACTGAACGGATTTGGATGAAATTTGGCACACAGAAAGACTATGAACTGGGTAAGGACATAGGCTTTTCATCCTCGATCGTAGACAACTTGAAATCTCTTCCTTGCTTTTCTCAGCTCTGCTCGGTTCAGGCCGGCTCACAGATTTTCTTGACTCATCTAGTTTTACTACCGCTATCTTCTCCTATTTGTACCACCCAACTAATATCGTAGTCAGACTACAATATTCTTTATAAGGAACCCAACTCACATTGTGGCACGCTGAAAGTTTCATGGCCGCGTGCCATGCGAGTGTATACATCGCTCGATATATTGCCGATTTTCGACTTGAAGCAATACTATCGATCAAAGAGATGGGATAGAATTTTAATATAGATTTTGAGTGATCGATGCATTAGGAATTAATTTTTTTGTTTGGTCTTCGGTTGAAAGTCTTCTAACATCGTTTTAGTTAAGTTCATTACGAGATCACACGTTTCAAAAATCGGACGTTTCTTTAACACTGTTATTCATAATTGGGATATATTTAACTAATCCTTTAAAAACTTTTTGTTCTTCTAATGATAGACGCCTTTGTAGAGTACTAATCATCGCCTGAGAGGATAAAAGCAGCACTATAACTTACAGTTTTTTTTTAAATTAAATATTACCGTAAGACTGTATCAGAAGATCATCATCTGCCTAGCCTTTTCCCAACTATGTAGGGGTCGGTTTCCAGTCTAACCAGATGCAGCTGAATACCAGTATTTTACATGGAGCGGCTGCCTATCTGACCTCCACAATCCAGTTACTGGGTAACACGATACCCCTTGGTAAGACTGGTTGTTAGACTTTCGAGCTACTGACGACCCGTAACGACTGTCAAAGATCCTCGAATGACAGCCGGGACCAACGGCTTAACGTGTTTTCCGAGGCACTGAGGGGTCTTAGTACCGCGAGGGGTCTTAGTAACCGCGGCAAGCGTAGCTTAATCTAATCGATCGACCCGTGCCGGCTGTTACTAATTAGCTATAAGTGTGTCAGAAGATGTAGTACTATTATTGACAAATCAGAGGTTCTGAACAAAAAAAACCGTTTCGAATATAAAAGCTTACGTTGCCTGATATTTCGGCTAAAACATCTTAAATTTTAGTAAAAGTTTTAAAACATAAATTCTATTTATTTATAAAATCGCCTCCCAGGCCATAATTAGTAATAAGTGCTGATAAAATAAGATTAGTATGTTAGGGTTAAATTAATTAACTTCTTAAAATTATTAGGCTTCTGATGACCCACACTTTATTAAATAAATGAGCCAATTTTTTACTTTCTTGGCTTTTCTCACAGATCGTCGCAGTAACTAAGTTGGGTTAGGTTAGATAGGTTATAACTATGACCAACCACGCGCGAGCTGAACTGATCACAGTAACAAAGCTCCCTAGCTTAGTTTCTGGCTCACTCTGACCATAATGAATTAAGCAGTTTACGTTAGAACTATGACCGAATCGACCTAACAGTGCGAGGCATCGGCCAGCGAGGGTTACATCAAAGCTGATCGCAGGTAATTTTTAGGACCCTAAATAGGTAATTATTTGAGAATAATTGTATAGAGAGTGTCTAGGAATAAAAAAAAATTCAAAATGATTTGAAAAACTTAAATGTAATAATCTACTTTGTCTCTGTCACCTTTGACCTAGACTAGAGTCAAGAGCAAATCCATTTCAAATAAAAAATAAAAAGAAAACGTTGAATTAGGTAATTATTTCAAAATGATTTCATAGCAATAAAATACAAATAACTATTTATTATTTCTGTTTGAGAAAGATTTCATCAATGTAAGACAACGTCAAGTGATAAATATTTCATATTTTTTTTTATCTTCGCAACGTCATTCAGTTTCATAGATAACAAAAACACAAAACATTTCACTTTCTCATTCAAATTGTCAAACGTAACTTACAGTCCATTCAAAGTTATTTTAACTCTCATACAACCTAACAGCAACCTTATTGTAACGTGAATATAGATCACTGTGATTTTGGCAGACTTTTCAGTGGCAGCAATCTAACAGCAACCTTATAAGAATGAGTATAAAGATCACTGTGATTTGGACAGTGATGCAAAATCACAGGTAAACTAACTGTAAACGGCGTAATGTCTCACTCTCGGAATATCATAAAAGTTATTCATTTATCCAGAATTAAAAAGTGAAGTTGAATAATAATTAGGGCAAAAAGTTTGAAGTTGAATAAAATTAATTTTGGGAATTATAGGATTATTCGAAGTCGAACTAATTTAAAAGTCGCTCTTTGGCGATTCATTTTCCGTTTTCCTTTTGATTAATGTGATTTTTTTTGGTCGCCTACATTTGGGACGTTTGTTATTAATAAGATTGATAATTTCGCTACTTTTTTTAATAAATGTTGAGCTGAAACAATTTGTTTTATTATAGTTTTTTCATGGGAACAAATGTTTTGAGTAACGATTTATATTCTTTATCTAGGGAACGACAATCTTTGTCTCGTTTGAGGACAATTCATTGCAGACTGGTTACGTAACTAAAGTTTATTAGCTAAACAAGTTTCTTTAGCAGACGAAGCACAAATTTTATTGTCATTGTCCGTGGCTATAGTTACGTTCTTTTTTCTCTTTGAATATTAGCTTGGCTAGGCTGCATAATCAGCCAATAATGTTCCCATTGCTGGGACACAGGCCTCCTTGCTTGTGAGAGGGAGTGGGCCGTAATTCACCACACAGGTCCAGTGCCAGTTTGTAGATGTCTCATGACTTTTAATTTTTGGTTCTAGGACATGCCGGTGTCCTCAAGATATTTTCCTTCACCATTTTGAGAGCAGTGGTGATGAAATAATGAACCTATGGAAATCTATGCAATAACACACACGAAGGATAAATACTGCCCGGATTTTCATACTTTCTGTCGTTGCGAACAAATTGTACCAAATTAGTATTTATACACACGAGCGCCACACGTCAACGGCAGAATCAACTGCCAGCCGTCGACCACGCGTTGACGGCAGCCGCCGGCAATGTGCTACTCATGTATTTGAGCACCGTAGTCAAATACACGAGCGCCATGTTGTCAACGGCTGCAGTTGACTTTTGCCGTTGACGTGTGGCGCTCGTGTGTATGAACACTTTGGCACTATGCAGGCGATGGAAAATCTGTCCACGAAAATATAAAATATGGAAATCCCGGCAGTCTATTTGCACACAAAGACTTCGCAATGAAAACATGAAAATGTTAATCATAATGGCCAAAGAAACCGCATTTGTAAGACACGGGAGAAATACCAAGTAGACACTCACTAAACCCTTGCTTAGAACAACATAACAGAAACAATTTGCATCTGAATAAAATTCTCAAAACCGCTATTTCAACTAGAAGCCTCTTGAGCATAATTATTACCGCCGGTACATTTCTGACTCGCTATTGAACTGGCTTCAAAGCATTTAGTAAGAAAGCTGGCTTACTGTTTTTAATTTAAATTGATTTTGTTGCTCTTCAAAGGAGTGGTGCATGTAGAGCTTTAGAAAATCTTCAACTGCGAAAATTGTATTGCAGAAAATTTCCAATGCTGGTAGATATCTTTTAAAATCGGATAGATAAAATAATAATAAGGTTGGAGCATCTATAAATTCAATCGGTGAAGGAAAACATCCTAAAACCAAAAATTCGAAGACATGTGACATCTACCAACCCGCACTGGGCCCGCGTGGTGTATTATGGTCCACTCCTTCACATCAAGAAACTTGTGTCCCAGCTGCAGTGGGAACTTTATTGGCTAATTATGCTGAACCCCATTATGTACCTACATTCCTATTTCACTCACTCGCGCCTATTGGGGAGATGCACCAACGACTAATATGATAAGACTACCAAGTCTTTGGGTTAATATTTGTTAGACGCATACTGAAGTACCATAAGGAAGGCAAACCCGTGCGTCCTACCAGTGCAAACTTTTCTACGTATGAAAAAACAGTCACAATGGAGTAATAGTGAGCACTTCACTGCCACCTTGGTCACTGGTCGCAAGCATTACCTACTGCTAAGCATGAGGTCTTGCATTCGATTCTCGAGTCGGGCAAAATGTTTTTTCTATCTGGAATTCCTTAGTAGCTGCCTAGTCTAGATTCGTGCCCGGTTGATAGAAATAGGTTCTACCCCTATTAGATTTATTCCGGTCTGATCGCCTGAGCCCCCTCCCTCCTCGATCCCCTGCTAGTTCTACATAGGACTTAACCGACATAACTGGCGAAATGTAGGTGTAAGTACAAGCATGATGCAGCGGGATTGTCCGAAAGGGTTACCGCTGCCCCGGAACATAAAGGGCTAAGGTAGGAACACGGATGGGTTTTAGTCAGTAAGAGTCTGACACTCCCTTCCGCTCCACCCAGAGCGGGAGGGGTCATTTGATGATTTCCCATCCTTAAAAAAAAAAAAAAAAAGTACAAGCATGATGTCATGTTACGTTATCTGATATCATCTGAACAATTAACTAAGTCTTAAAAAGTTATTTACATCTTTTGAAAGTCACCGCCTAAAAATGAAGTTCCTAAACACGCATCAAGACTTCTAATAAACTTGACGTACAAACATCCATTAAAACTAAAACTTATAAGTTTTTCAGCGCTCCGATATAAGGCACAATAATACCACCCGATGCAAAAGTTCGTCTTTCGGTTATTTACCGAGGTGCCCAAGTTGCCAAGTTTCGTCATTCCGAAGCTAAGTAAGGATTATAAGAGACGTGGCCCAACTTAGACGTGGTTATGGACGTATGTACTTTCCTACTTAGTGAAGGTGGAATAGCTTTTATTTAGGCATAGCCCAGGTTTCGAGTGAAAGGGTGCTTTCTTTATGTTATACGAGTAGGTTGGCAAATAGGCTGGAGTCATACTAGAGGCCTGTCTAATGGTAAGTATTTAAGACCGTCTTAAGTTTGGACACCTGCTACATTAAGAGATGAAGCTGAAATGTTTTATGTTCATGTAAAATTTACTCATGTCCATCAAACTGAATGATTGCATTGCTGCTTGGCGGCTAATAATTTTTGCCTGCAGCGAATTGTGAGATTCTTGCGCTGGTGTGATGACAAGCACAAGAGCCAATGGAAAGCCTGTTTTGGCTTGTGCCAAAACTGGCTTTCCGTTGGCTCAACGCAATGCAGGTACACTGCGTTCCCAAATTAGTTTCCAATCATGTAAACAAAAATGTGTTTTGGAAAACTAACTTTAATAATAAAGCTCCGTTTGCGCTGCAACTCAACATTTCATAACAATTCTTAAATTAAACAGTCTTATCATTGGAAACGAAGAGACAATTAAACACAAGAGCTCAAAGAAAGCATTTCAATCTCAAAGAATAAGAGAAATGCATTCATCGTAAAACTTTTATGACAGTCCTGAGTAGGTACTATACAGTGCACTTAGAATTTTGTAGTTTTCTTTCAAGTTCTACATAAGAACGCTATGATGCTAGGTAATTTAATTATGTGTAATTGCATATTTTATGAGTTAGGTTATTAACAAAATCTATACTAAATTATAGATTAATGTCTCTATTCTTAGGTATGCTTTAAATTATATATTTATTTTGACACAAATCATTGAAAATAAATAAATAAATATGACTATTTAGAAAAAGATTGAATTAAAGTTATTATAGCGATTAATGTCCGCTACATAGGTACGCACACAACAAACATGTAGTTACTATGTTACGTTCTATATTACGGGTTTTCGTTTCCACACTTAGTCCTTCATGTGGACCATTGTGCGTGGGCTATAGCGGCCGTCGGTGGTTATTCCAACCAGCCCACCAGAAGCTGAATATGTCTCCTGGTCTGTTGAGAACATCTGTGAAAGATCTGGGTGTCCGAGGGTTTCTGACCTAATTTGGGTGACTCCTGTGCATTCAAAGAGCACATGCGCAGCGGTTTCATCAGCCTCCATGCAAGCCCTGCATAGGGGACTGTCCGTTATGGCTATTGTGTGGAAGTGTTGTCCCCGTTACCAGGCGCAGGCCTTTCCTGACGACGATATGGCAGTCAGCAGCGGTTGGAGATAGAAAGCACGTAGGTACAAAATATAAGCTATGCCTAAATAAAACTAAGCAGCCTATTAATATCTATATTTTCTGAATGGGTGACCATTTTTACATATCAAGACCCCTCCTAGACTCGGAGATAATTTTTTTTGTCACAGTAATTGCCGGTTATAAGCAATAAAGTTGACATGCATTAGAACTCTATTGGTCATCAGGTCAGGCTTCATACAAAAATGCCCATCATTCTTTACTATACATTCCTATTCCTATGACAGGAAGTTACAGTATAGCTTCCCATTAGTAAAAAAATTTCGGAATCGGATCAGCAGTTCCGAAGATTACCCCCTACATACAAACCCACAAACTCATACTCATACAAACACATAATCTACCATAGTATAACTATACATATTGATTAATTAAAGTCACTTCTCGTGTGTATGTGTGACCGCGTTGTTCTTCTTAACTACGCAATTTATTTTTAATTTGATCCGGTTTTCATCACTATTAAGAGAATTTATTCCGGAAGATTTATGCGAATAATTCATTAATATTCAACTTACATGTAGTAAAGAAACTTCGGAGTTCTGTCAAGTTGTAAAAACCATCTAAAGCAGGGACGGGTCGCTATAATATTATAAATGAGGAATTGTTACAGAGAACTTGTTAATTTCAATTGTAAATAAACTCAGACATTGATTAAGTTACATTAATAAATAAAGCGCTGAGAGAGCTGTTTACAATAAATTAACAAAGTAAAATAAAATTAATTAAATTGATAACAG
Organism: Gortyna flavago; assembly: GCA_963669345.1. NCBI lineage: Eukaryota > Metazoa > Arthropoda > Insecta > Lepidoptera > Noctuidae > Gortyna > Gortyna flavago. The sequence continues at coordinate 14,960,196 of OY770131.1, read as the reverse complement.
TTTACTGCCGCCACGGGTTTATTTCCTGCTGAAGCAAAGTTAATTAAAATTGGACCTCTTCAATGTTTTATGTATGCAACTCTATTTTAACTACAAGCTGGGCTTTTAGTAGCAAAATTATATAAATTTAATAAATAGTTCATAATGGTGATTTTGACAAATGTGTGTGTGATGTGCAACGTTAGACGGGTTAGACCACAGAGTACTTTGGGTTAGACGTCGTTGTAAATAGTGACCACAGATCATGTAACCTTTTATAGTGACCTGCCCTGCCATCAAGCAATGGACAACATTGTCGAACTTATAACTTTTAAGGTTTTGAATACGAGGCATTTGGCTAGTTTGTATTAGTGTGTTTATTTTGTCTATTTTTTTTTTGTAATGTGCCTCTAGTTGTGCAGAATAAAAAAAAGACATTTTTCCTATTCTTCTTCAATCACAAGCAGCTCCATCCCACTAACTAACAAAAAAAATTATAAAACAAGCTAAAACTAAAAAAAAACTAATTACAAACTATTTGGCATATTTCGCCAAATTGCTTTGTCTTGTTGCTTAGACTTTTCCACAGACCTTGGATACTGAAGGTGATTTTCACGGAGTAAGCTGGGTTTTTTTTTGTGCAGTGCACAGTCCCCGCAGCCTTAGTACATCTTCCTTTCGAAACCACAGAGCGGTAACGCAAAATCAAATCATAATTGAGGCACTCGTGAACTGTTATTCACCTACAATTCTACTGTGCAATTAATTGCGCTTTCTAGAAGGACTTAACAAAACTAAACTGCAGCACTCTCATTCAATATTTTCTAACTAGCTCCTGTCCGCGATTTCGTCCACGTAAAATTGTTTTGTTGTCCCGACTCACCACGTCGCCTGCCCGCGCTTTTACGTTGTTTTCGCCCAGCGTTCTTTCTCACTTTTATTTTATTTTGCTCGGCTCTTATGCAGCCTAGCGTGATGTTAAGTAACCTATCTAGATAGGCTAGAACGCTAGACTAGTCTAGCGTTGAAGTGCTTTTACTTTGATGTTTTCGCCCAATCGTTATTTCTGACTTTTATTTTATTTTGCTCGGCTCTTATGCGTCCTAGTGATGTTAAGTAGCCTATCTAGTCTAGAGCTCAACAAACTAACTCTTCAGATTTATTATTAGTTTATATAAAGATCCACTTATGCATGAATATACAAGAGATAAGCTCAAAGCAGTGTAGCACATCACTATACCGTTTAGCCGTAGTAGATAATATGCAACGACATCGTTAAGTAAAAGAATTTAATCTTAACACCATGTTTTCTGCTCATCCATCACGTAAAATGAAAGTGTGACGTAGCTATGTAATTAATTACAAACGTTGTGCAGGGTTGCGGTTAAGTATACTGGGACAACTACTTTAGAAGTTTGGTTAACGCGTAACCGTGGAAATACCTACTTCTATGAGTTGCGTTGAAGTGCCACAATATCTTTTAATTATTTACTGTGGTTTTCGTAAGAGGCGAAGAAGAAATAAAATTAATAATAGGTATTTATTTATTTATTATTATTAATTAATATTATATTATTAATTAAAAAATAATATATATGTCAGTGCCAGTAACAGTAATTAATTAATGTCTTACGTATTATTTAAATTACAATTTCATCTGGATAGGTTAATATAAAAACAAAAAAAAAACATTTCGTTAGGTTACAAATTATTAGGACATGCAATTATTCATCACAAAATCTCGAGCACAATGTGATGATTTGGATGATGACGTTTTTTTAAGAATATTTTTCCTCGGTTCTATTTTGGATTGTAGGTAAGTATATAATAATAAACTAAACTGGTTAAACAAAAGTCCAAAATAAATTAAATACAACTGCAGCTCCTTGAAGTACGATTGTTTACGAAAGTGACTTTTCACACATGTTACATTTGTACGTCAAATGTAATTTTTTTATTAATCAACTGATGTAGAATCGAATCGAATAATTTTTTCCTTATAGTACTATTATAGTAGGGTTCTGTATTTCATAACTTTATAATAGGATTAAAGAACGTTTTAGTACTAAGAGCAATGGTGGCCCAGTGGTAACGGCCGCGTCCTAAGAGTTGTAGGTCGTATGTTCGAAACCAGGCGCTTCACTTTGTGTAAATTATTTCATCACCATTGCTCTCCAAACGGTGAAGAAAAACATCGTGAGGAAACCGACATGTCCTAGAACAAAAAATTCGAAGACATGTGACATCTACCATCCCGCACTGGGCCCGCGTGGTGGATTACGGCCGACTCCCTCTCACAGAGAGGAGGCCTGTGTCCCAGCAGTAGGAACATTATAGGCTGATTATGATTAATACTAAAATGCGTTTATGAATACCTAACAATATTTGACAACCAGACTTTAGCAAGCATTTAGATGTTCGATAACTTTTTATGAATAAGACCGTAAGAGTATACATAGGAATCGCAGATGGTGTACCAGATGTAGTAACTAGGTGTGAGGGTCTATATCTGGCTGTGCAGTGAGCTGTCAATAGTTTCAATCACCAGAATCAAGTGGAATGAACGGGCGCCGTCAGTTGGGACTGGTCATCACTTGGCTGCCTCGGCTTATTTTTAATTATATTACTTTTAGATTATTGTTTTGTTAAGTACTATTTGCTGTACTCTGGACACTTTTAACGCGTACGTATATTTTTTTTTACATTGTTCTCACATATAGTTATAAATTCAACATTAATGATGTAACTAATATTTTTGTAAAATATAATTTAAAATAGTGTCCATGGAGTTTCTTGCCCGTTCTTCTCCATAGGTACCTACGCTTTGGAATGGGCAACTAGCTTCATATTTTCTGACTGACCTATTGACAATTCAAAAGTGCCTGTAAATGGTTTAATTGAAATAAATGCTTTGAGTTTGAGTTTTTGAGTTTGAATAACAGCTCACTACAAGGTCATTTTACCTAACTTTTCACGGTAGACCTTTACAAAATAGACTGGCTGTTTATGCATTTACTTAGGAACTCTCCTTGGGAACCCGAAAGGCGAATCTCAACCAGATTTACAAACATGTGAGGACCGAATTCTCCGAATTTATTTGAATACATCCCCATTAAAATAATATCCCATATTATCCTGTAATGTGCAAGGACATACCAATAATCACCTAAATAGGTGACCAAAAATTTAATCTTACCACTATGTTGCCTTATCATCCATCATCTAGCCTTTTCCCAACTATGTTGGGGTCGGATTTCTTATCATCCATCATTGAAAATGAAAGTAGCTACGTAATTAATTACAAGCGTTCTGAAGGGTCGCGGTTAGATATACCGAGACAACTAATTTAGAAGTTTGTGTAACGTGTTATATGATCCGCGCGCGATGAGAATGGGATGGCACCTTGTCAAAGTAAATCGAAAATGACAGTTCTACAAGTGCTAATAAAAATCATGATTACGGTGGCCACATTGCGTAGGCTTAGGTCGCAGTTGTTTACTATCAGCACAGTATTTTGTGACGTGATTAATTATGTTTCTAACATATTAATGTATTTAGTGAAAAGCCCCTCACTATATTTTCCCAAGGTCACATTTTATAGCTACCAGTGGATAAGCCGGTCATACTTTAAATTTACTTTGCAGACCAGCGATTTATAGAAGTAGCTTATTTTGATTTTAAGGTTGAAAGCCATTTGGAATAGCAATTCGTTGGACCTTCTCCAAATAGGTTTTATAGTTCCTACTGACTTAGATATCTTCAGTATTTTTCCATTATTTCTTTGGCAGAATTTAAGTTGACTATTTGATATAGTTCTGTCTAAAATAGTAATAGACTAGAGGCCACAACAAGTAATGTAAGTGTAAGTATGTCAAGTTAAAAGGCCAAGTTTAGTAGAGTTATTGTTTTTGTGAACATCATTGTTAGGTACATTACTGAAATCTAAACCTCAAACCTAAATCTAAACAAATCAAGGGTTCTTCTGCCTCAGTTCACTTGACTTTCACGATGCCACGATCCATTACTACTGATAATTACATTAAACACTGCACCCAGGGGGCCTAAAAAGGCCACTTTGGCAGAATCATAAAACAATTAATATCACGCAATTTCATCTGTATGACAGTTTTGTATGGAGATTCGTAAAATGCTACAGGTACACCTCTGCCTAACTCTTCAGGGATATATAGGTGTGAAACTGTCAAACAGATGAATTGCGTGATATGAATTATTTTATGATTCTGCCAAAGTGGCTTTTTTAGGCCCCCAGGTCTAAGTATAACAATGTTACAACCAAAATGGACATCTTAAAGGACCAGAAACAACACGAGAGAATCCGCCATGATGAATTGCCGTCATTTATTCCCTCTACACGCGATCCCATGTAAGAAAAATACCCCTGTATTTATGGTATCTATGTCAGTGTAATAAATAAAGGCTTCGGGATTACAAAGACATAGTACTGAGATGTAATTATTGCTGGAGATTATTGCGGAAGGATGAAGAATATATGGGTAGAGGAATGCCGTGCAATGAAGACGGTACAGGCTACTTTTGGCTGACTATTTGTTAGCGTCAGCGCAGCGGTAAAGCTGCTTTATTGCAACTCATTTACAATTTCTACCGCTTAGTGGAATTGTTGTGTTCTTAGTGAATTTGAAGGATGACACATTTCACTGGCACGTATTAGTTTCGGTTTTCATAGACACACTAATCATTTAGCTTGGTTGTCTTATAACGTCGAAGGCAAAAAAATAATAGTTTTTTATATTAGTTTCTTCCAAAATTCAGCAACGTACGTTCGCTGACGCAGCCATTAGCTCCCCACGTGTACAGGTGATAAGGCATGGTACAAGATGGGAGGCGAGCCATTGTCTATGGAGAGACGCCGCTTACACACCGCAGGTCTAAGCCTACAAGCTATTAGAGAATTAATACCACAATTCTCGTTGGATGCAACACCGATACTTTTCGACGTCGTCATCTTTAAAAATTAACTACAAAACGCAACAGTTGCATGTTGTGTCAAAAATCGCACAGATGGCGCCACAAAGAGATTCGGCGCAAAGACTCGGCCACTTGCCTGAAGAGGCTTTTTATTCTTCTTCGAGTACGCGCCAGCTTCATACCAGGCTTAAAATGACGCTTTTGAATAAAGAATTCACTTTCTTGACTGCTTAAATTCTCGGTAAAAAAGGTGAGACGTAATTTGAATGAATGGGCAGCTTTATTTGTCTAATATTACCTATCAAACGAATATAACTGGCTATTAAACTAACGGCCTTATCTTACAAATTGTAGGTAGGTTGTAGGTTCAAACCCAGACGGGCGCTTTTCTTAGTTTAAATAATTTCATCACAGCTGCTCTCAAAACGGTGAAGGAAAACATCGTCATGTCTTAGAATCAAACTATCGAAGACATGTGACATCTACTAACCCGCACTGATCCCGCGTGGATGATTATGCCCACTCCCTCTCATAGAGAGGAGGCCTGTGTCCCAACAGTGGGACCATTATAGGCTGATTAAGCTAATATGGTTAATGTTTTTATTCTTACGGTGTACAGGAACCGAAATTCTTTTAAAGTCACATAACAATACTGCGAAAAGCTACTACTTGTCTCAAGACCATGAAATAATGACTTTTCATGAAACTTAATATCTCGGAATGATTTTGATGATTTTTTTTTTTACCAGCGCTGGGGCTCTGTCTCGTACAGGGTCATAGCATTATGCTGAGCGATGGCCGTTTTGCGTGGATGTGACGCATGTTATCTCCCATATTAATTATTTTTAATTTTTTTATATATATGTTTTTCTTTTGATGCGTCATGTTTGCCGCAAATAAACGTATTTTCTTTCTTTCTTTCTATTTATATATTTTATTTTGATTTATGATGATACCAGTAAACATTTTACGCCTAGTCTTGACCTAAATCTAAAGTGACGAGAAGTGATTTATAGAGTACAATATGGATGAAGAAAGGGACAGGAGAGATAAAGCGCCTATACTTCCTTTTTACCATCGATATGTAGACAACTTGTAGAAGAGAAAACAAAATAAATATAATCAAAAACGATTTCTAATTTAAATATAAACAATATGAGAATATATACATACATACATATCAACTTCAAAAACAAATACCACTAAAATATATATTAAATAATATAATGTAATTCAAATAATAAATGTATTATGCAATTATGACTAAGTGATCCGATAGTATTCTTTCTTACTCATAATAAGGTTACAAAGTTACTTTGCAAAGAGAACCTGAAAAAATCAGAACCTTTTTAACTTTGCCACAAGTCAGACACGAGACCCTTGAAATAACAAAAAGTTTTGTCAAGTATTTTCTAGAAAAAGAAAAAAACAGAAAACAAAATTACATTTTCCAATTTCAAACTAAGAACTACACATAAATCTTCGCGCCAATACTGACGTCATTCGAAAGAGGTTTCGCACAATTTTATGCCAGACATAAAACAAATTCGTTGTTCGAAATTGACGCAACATTTTAGTAGCCCAACAGTATTTCTTTGAGCCTTTGTGGAGACAGTTCCTGAATGAAAGATTAATGAGAAGAGTGAGGGGAGAAAGACAAAAGATGCCTTCGAACTGTGTTCAGGCGTTTTAGACAGTCATCTGTTTTTTTGCGATTGCGAACAGCCCTTTGAGGTGTGAGATTTGTTTACACTTAAATTAGGCTGTAGTTTTTTTGGTATTTTGTGATGAATGATTAATTTCTGGCGAATACTGATCCATTTTGAAGCCACAATCTGAACAAAGATTTTTTTTTTTTAAGAGTAAGGCTGCGTTTCTACCGGAAATGTGCGAGGTTGCATAGCGACGGATTTACGAGTATGTGAAACAACCCGATAACATCGCTTCATTTTCATAGCTTGAACTAAGTTAGCGTTGTAATTGGTTAGTTTTACACACATTCCTCGCTACGCATCCTCGCTCGTCTCTGGTGTAAACGCAGCCTTATCGTGATGTAATTTACGTCAAAGTATTCATTATCTGTTAGTAGGGATCATTACATAGGGCCTCTAAAATAGAAACTATGCAACAGGTTTTAAGATTATTTCTGTTCAATTGACTTAGGGCCCATTCGCCGTTTTGTAACGCCTTCACGGTTGATTTTGACGGCCAAATTTGGTCCGTGTGAATCGACTATTAATTTTTGTGGTGGTGGTGTTGTGGTGTGGATGTGGTACGTTTGGTCGAACACTTAGTAATTTTTTTTAAAGTTTTGTTAAATAGAATTGATAACTTCTGCCCGCGTGACATTTATTGCTCCCCCGTCGCATCGCTTCGGTTTCGCTTAGCGATTCTTCTGACTTTTTTTTGCTCGGCCTATTAAGTGTCATAGCGTGACATAATCCTTTCTATAGCCTTCCTCAAGGATTAGACTATCATAAACAAAAATAATTTTTCAAATCCGACTGGTACAGACGCCAGCACATCAAGCTACTACAATCTGTAAAATTTCTGTGATAGATTTTCAACTTTATTGCTAAAGAATAAAGTTCAAAGTTGATTGGGAAAATTTTACAGTTTCGGGTAGGTTGATGTGCTGGCGTCTGTACATCAAGAGATTAGCGCGCTCAAACAAACAAACTCTTCAGCTTTATTATTAGTATACATAGATATATATATACGAGGTAAAACACAGCAAAAATTATTAAAAATACGTTTATAGTAATTTAAGCTTCATTTCACGGTAGGTACAAAACTAATTTAAATCGCAGCATTTCCTCAAAATAGAATAAAAAACCGTTCGCTCCAAAATACGCGGCAAAAACAAAACGTGGAGGGAAGCGCACCGGCTGCAACAAAATTACTTCCCAACTCACAATTTATTTTGGACATCTCTAAATGTTAAATGCAGTCTATTGCGAAATTAAAATTAAAACTACGGATAGTGTGAAATAACGAACTTAAGAGCTCCTGAGCTTTTTTTCAACTTGCAAATAACGAAGGTATTCATCTGTTTCTTGACTTGTTTGAGACCAAGATACAAATAATCTATAGATGTCAATACACACATATACCTCACGCCTTCTCATGAAGATAGACAGAAACTACAAAACGCCAGCTGCTACGGTCCTTATATGTACATATTATTTTTTATGCGACTTCAAAAAAAGGAGGAGGTTCTCAATTCGGTTGTATTTTTTTTTTAGGTTTTTCTTTGTTTATGTTCATTCATCTACTCACACACGCACGCTGGTTGCGAGTGCTACGCTCATGGCCTTTCTGAAGAACATTACCAATAAGGTCGTTACGCAAGTATACTTATATATAAATATATATATATATTTACTATGCATATATTTCCATACTAGCCATGGGAAACTTATGCGGGTGAAACCGCGAGGTGCTCCTCGCGGTTTCACCCGCATAAGTTTCCCATGGGAATATCGGGATAAAAACTATACTATGTCCTTTCCTGGGACTCAAACTATCTCTATATCAAGAAAATAGTTATAAACATATAACTTATTTTTGCTTTCTATCTCTTAGCCTAGGTACTGCACTTAACTATATCTATCTTCTATCTATTTATCTATATCTATACATATAATAAATCTGTAGACGAGACGTTTCTGTACATTGAAAATATTTCCAAAAAAAATAGTTGGGGTGTTAAAGGATAACCAACAGATGCCATTTCATCAATTTTTGGAATTTTTGTCTGTTTGTCGGTTTGTCTGTTTGTCTGTTTGGATGTGACAGATTATTGATTTGAACAGGGTAAACGTAAAAAGTACCAAACCAATACGGTTACTTTTTATACTCAAATATGGTGTAGAACTCGGAGCAGTGATTAGTTTTTGTTTCATCGCAATCGGTTCACTCTATCAAAAGATATAATCAATTTAAAGTATTCTAGGAACAACTTTTTACGTTTTTTAGTAACACGTAACGACATCTATTGGCGCGATATAGTACCTACTAACGAAAACATATTGTTGTTGTGATGTGAGTAATCACGTCCTATTAGTTTATGCTTACTTAAATGACGAAATAACACAGATACCTACTTATGTCTATGTTATTTTAAAAAGTAATGATAATGATATTAATGATATTAAAAAATCGCTTTGTTTCGTTTTTTAACGAAGTTCTTATATGGAGCTTGCGGTAGGAGTTCTAAGGGAGAAATCGTCAAATTACGAAAAAGCGTTATTCCTCATTTTTCATAGTAATAGATAGATAGACACACACACACAGAGAGAAAGAGAGCTATTTTTCATGGATCCTGACCCCGATAAGTGAGGTCAAAAAGAAAATCAAAGATGGCGGTTACCTAAATTTTTAACTTTTTCGTCATGGGTGTCGTTTTCATAGTTTTCGAGGGTGCTGAAGTCGATAGTCAGGTCAAAATGAAAATCCAAGATGGTGGCTGCAATTTTTTTTTGTCATGTTTGTCGTTTTCATGGTTTTTGAGGGTGCTGAAGTCGATAGTCAGGTCAAAATGAAAACCCAAGATGGCGGCTCCATTTTTTTTAAATGTTTTGACATGGGTGTCGTTTTGATAGTTTTCGAGGGTGCTGAAGCCGATAGTCAGGTCAAAATGAAAATCCAAGATGGCGGCTGCAATTTTGTTTTGATTTTTTGTCATGGATGTCGTTTTCATAGATTTCAAAGGTGCTGAAGCCGATAGGCAGGTCAAAACGAAAATCCAAGATGAAGGTTGCATTTTTTTTTATGGGTTTCGTTTTATTGGTTTTTGAGAGTGCTGAAGCCAATAGTGAGGTTAAAATGAAACTGTAACGGCTTCCCCACCGTCGATTGGCCCATGAACCGTTGGTGAACATTATCTTTAAACCATTAACTTTTTTCCAAAAGACTTTTCACCCACAATCGTTTTGCCAACATAACTCTAGGTCAGTGAATGCTTTACCAACAGAATGTTTTGACCAATAACTTTTCACCCAAAGAACAAGGCCAACAGACGCCGGGAAAGGTGAAAGTAAAATAATAATAAGACGTAGTCCTTTATTTCTGTGAAAAGGGTATAAATTAACCTAACCAAGCCTAACCTCGGGGTGCCCTTCGCTCGCTTTGCTCGCTCACTTGAGCCGCCATCATCCCCTCGAACCCTACCTGTCCGAGTCGGGGTGCCCCAAGTCCCGAGCTCGCTTCGCTCGCCCTTGCATCCTTAGTTCTATTTGACATGGGTCAAATGTTCTTTGGGTGAAAAGTTATTGGTCAAAACATTCTGTTGGTTAAGCATTCACTGACGTAGAGTTCTGTTGGGGAAACGTTCGTGGGTCACAAGTCCTTTGGATGAAAAGTTAATGGTGTTGACCAACGGTTCATGGACCGATCGACTGTTGGTAAACCGTTTCAGTACTGGTTAAAATGAAATCCAAGATGGCGGCTGCAAATCGAAAAATTCGTAGTGTGTGTCGTTTTCATGGTTTTCGAGAGTGCTGAAGCCGATTGTGACGTCAAAATGAAAATCGAAGATGGCGGCTGCAATTTTCTTTTTCTTTTTTTATCATGTGTGTCGTTTTCATGGTTTTCAATATAAACTTACACGACTTTGTGTGAAATAAAATAAAATACAACTGACTTAAAAACACACTTCAAAGTGCAATAGACCTTTGCTTTCAGAAGTCTGTAATTTCTTGCCAACGCGCAACGTCTTCCCAAACTAAGGTTATTTTGCACTTTGTAGGGTTTTTTATGGAAGTCGGTTATATTTTTTTGTAATTAGCTTTACAATTCTTTTTCTGGTTTTCGGCAGTATAAGGTCTAAATCAAAATCATGTCTAAAGTTTTCATGGGTTTCATCTTCGTAGTTTAAATGGTGGCCGGTGTCAAATATAACCAAAGTTTAATGGGTTGCTTTTTACACGGGCAACTTTATGTAGAAGCTCTTTCCATTAATGTATTCTTCCTTTTATCATATATATATCTCGATGCTTTATAAGGCATAATATTGGTAGGTATATATGATATCTTCAATACCAAGTTAAGAAATTCTAAATTTACCACAGAGAAGAACACAAGACTTAGAAAAACTAACTTCAAACTTCACCTACTAATCTCAGATATACTTTAGATAAAATGGTGATATGATGTTACAAGTTGGTATTCTAAGACAGACGCAAAATAAAATGGACATAATTATGGCTGTTTGGTTAGATAATCAGCCTCGAGCAGGCGCTTTTATTTTAATTTATTCTCAAAAATGAAAGTGACACTTCGTCGCATTGTCATTATGAACCATGAAGACGCAGTGATTGCAGTCGAAAGGGCCGTGGTAGCGAACCCTAGGTAAGGAAAGCGTTACCAGGCAAGATCTGATGATTCTTCCTTTTCAATGAAGGAGTGGCAATTACACCTTTCCTAAGCGACATATTACCTATTGTTTTCCGACATCCACGCGAACGAAGTCGCGGGCACAGCTAGTATAAAATAAAGTCGGGTTAGTTACAACATTTATAACTCAAGAACAACTGGACCGATTTTTATGATCTTTATTTTGTTGGATTTGTCTCCGCCCCGAATAGCAGAATAACTATTAAAACATGGGGAAAAGTCACAAAGAAAAACATTTAAGATTTTGTCATACATTTTGTATGAATCGGCTTTTAAGGGTTCCGTATCCAAAGGGTTAAAACGGGACCCCATTACTAAAACTCCACTGTCCGACTGTCACCAGGCTGTATGTATCTCATGGCTGTATCTACAGCTAGACAGTTGAAATTTTCACAGAATGTTGCCTGTTCTGTTGCCGCTATGACAAAAAATACTAAAAACAGAATAAAATAAATATTTATGGGGGGCTCCCATACAAAAAACGTGATTTTTTGCTGTTATTTTATATGTGGTGTTAAATATTTTATGGTGGTACGGAACCCTTCGTGTGCGAGTCCAACTCGCACTTGGCCGGTTTTTTTTTTATTCTGAGGCGGTACGAAGTTCGCCGGGTCAGCTAGTTTATCATAAAGTTAAAATATTTTAGAAACACCATACTAGATCAAACCTTATAATTTTTCTTAAAAATATGTTAAAGTATTACCCAAACATGTTATGTGAAAATCTGAAGTTGCCTTACATTGACCTACTTCAGGCGCCTATTCTTGAACTCTGAGCTCCAAAATTTATATCGAGCGATATAAATCACCAAATAGATAAGTTCAGAATGTCAGATCTATACAATGAACGAAAACGCACGCACAAATAGAAACGTTCCACGTACAGAGAGGGCAAGCACACGCACGCACAGACATGCTTCATGTTCAGCGAGTGAAAGTGCACGCACGGATAGACACGCTTCACGTACAATGAGCGAAAACGCATGCACACATAGACACGCTTCAAGTGCTAGGAGCAGAAACTCACGCATACATAGAATTAGACACGTTCCACGTACAGAGAGTGAAAGCGCACACACACAAAGACACGTTTCACGTACAGCGAGTGAAAGCGCATTTGCGTCGACTGACATTCGTTTGAGATCTCTCTGCGTACTCGTCTATTTGTGCGTGCGTGTGTTTTTGCTCGTTAAATGAAGCATACCTTCTGAACCTATCTGCTTTGTGGATATATCGTGATACAGGATCGACGGGACGATCAGATTAATAGCATCGTCTGCCGTCGACGAGAGAGTGCTCATAAATCACTGAATGCAAGTACTGATTAAAATACAAGGCGATGTCGGTAAAAGGGATCTAGACGATGCCAATGTCAGGCTTTAGTGAACGAAGATGGGACTATTGAGTCACTTGTTTATTTTATAAGAAAGGGCTGCGGTTTTTTCGTGAATCGGTTAAGAGCTTTGAGAGAGAGAATTGTTTAAAAGGACGGGTAGAATCGTCTCCTTGACGGATGCAGGTTACTAAATCGCCATGCTGTATCAATCCAAAATCATGCGTTGCGTCATCAATATAAATTCCTCGTAAAATAACATAGAACGTTCATAACACAAAACAAAAACTAATATTTTTGAAGTAAATAGTTACTTAATTACCTTTACTATTTAATCGGCGAGTTTTGCTCAACGCGTAGTTTACAAAATTTATACTTGATCCGACGTTTGTGTGGCTGCAAGGCAGCGGGTTAGACAAAATTAGAGAAAAAAAAAAACGAATTATTTTCGTTGGATCCCACTTTTGAATCCCAGTTTAATATTTTTGGTTGAGCTTCCAATCGATGTCAAGCTGTTAGCAATACAAATCCACATTACCCTATTTTCTGTTGATTTATGGATTATAGTACTGCCTGCAGACTAGGGCGACAGTTGGTAACCAAATTATTCAGACACGAGGAACAAGTTGCGAGGCGAGGCAGTAGATAGGTGCAGAGTTAAATGGGGCATCAATTTGAAGCTTGGTCTGAACTTTATCTTAGCCACGGTTAACGTATACGTAATGGGCCCATCAGAAAGTTTAGCGGGATAGATTGTCCGGTTCTGAAAATGTTGTAGGTCATGGGCATAAGTATTTTTAATAAATGCACAAGTAAATAATACTGTACAAAGTCGGACTTAATTACAATACGAGGTCAGCTAAAACTGGAAATGTATAGCTTGATGTGTCGTCAGCAACAAAAGTCGATTATCATTGTTACTTTTACGTAATTATCATCTAATCTGGGTTCGTGATTTATTTGCCAAACATGTAAACAAATATGAGTTTATGGAAAAATAACTTTAATTACTACACAAGAATGTTCAGTTTACGCTGAAACTTCCGAGTAATATATAACACTCTGAAAGCAACGTAATTACCACTAACATAAAGTCCATATTTGTTTAACTTGAAATAACATCAATAAGAAACATACATTTGAATAGACCCTACATTGATCATGTAATAGCTAAGATTTGATACTCTGTAAATGTTATGTTCATCATCATCATCTGCAGCCCGACTTCATCCACTGCTGATAGGCTTCTGTTTTCTTGAGCCAATCCCCACGCTCCTGTGCCAGCCTCATCCAGGTGTTGCCCGCGATGGTAACAATGTCGTCTGCCCATTTCGCCGCCAGACGACCGAAATCTCGACTTTCAGTCCTTGGGCGCCACTCTGTCACAGCCGTAATCCACCTGTCATCTGCTGATTTCTGCCCATTTGAGTTCCATTATTCGTGTTCTGATATCGAAGACCTTCGTACGTCTTCGTATCTCGACGCTTTGAAATCGGTCTATTAGCCTGATGCCAAGCATGGAACGCTACATGGCTCTCTGTGCAACTCTTAGCCTGAACACAGCCTTCTGTAAGATGAAAATGTTATGATAGTCATGATTTTTTATAGATTTCAAAAAAATTGTGCCATTCAACTTTTTTGCTGACCGTACCTACCTACCTAGGCGTTTTGACAGAAATGTTATTCGTTTAAAAGGATCCCATAAACTATTTATTACCAGAGGAGAAAATAGTGTTTCGATCTCAGAGAAAATAGTGTCTCACAACCCAACCAACAGAGATAACAACATCGTTCAAAAATATCGATAAACAAAAATAAACTAAAACTTCACAGGTTTCACATTTGAATAATGTACAAGTTTCGTTGAACCGGTATCGGAATCGAAAACAGTTTTCAAACTCAACTCCTTTCTGCCCGTATGCTAACTCGTTTCAGTATTTCGTTATACCATTTTTCTCGTTGAAAATAATGTCAGAATTATTCAAAGACATTCTTACATGTTGTATCTTTTTTATTTATCTGTCTATATCAATACTAATAATAAAACTGAAAAGTTTTGTTTCTTTGAATGCACTAATCTGTGGAGCTGGCAGTCGGATTTAAAAAAATGTATTTGTATTTGTTGGCATGAGAAATACTATAGGCTATTTAACATTAAGTTAGGACTCTTAAAAGCAAAGTAAAAACAAAACAAGTAAGAAAAAACTGTAAGCGAAAAAGAAGTAATAGAGCGGGCAGGCGATGCAATGCGACGGGATGCGTCGGGAGAACAAGAAATTTCACGCGGACGAAATCGCTCGCAGAAGCTAGTTTTATAATATAAATGAAAAAGCAGCAAAATACTCTTTGTTGCTCTAATAACTTAAGTTTTAAGCACTATGATATCTGTCTAACCTAGTCAAAACATGAAGTAAGTAACTTTTTGTCCCTAGCTATTACACGACCAAAGAAATCCTGAGGCCTAGCACGTATGCGAGACGTAAACGTAACTTTGTAATCGAAAACACTGGTTTTGCACAGAATCTTTACTACCTTCTTAATCTTTACTGGGCTGAACTTATATTCATTTTAGAAATTCATACTTTCAAAAAGGTTTCCTTCATTCCTTCAAGTAACGGAGGTACCTACTTTCCACAATTAGCATTATTAAATTAACGTGCCGCGGGAAAACTGCCGAATACGAATTAGTAATACTTAATGTCTGCTCCGAGCAACGTCACCGAATTTTGTGAAACTCCGACCTCTACAGTGACATTATTATATAAATTATATAATTTTGTTAATTGTGTGAGTGCCGTTTTGAATAATGAAGTGTATTTATTTATTTATTTATATGATAATTTCGTAGGTTTCTGAATAATAAAATAATAACCTATGATAAAAAAGGTTTTTGTAAAAGATTATGGTACTCTAGACATTAACGAACAGCTATAATGGACGAATTAAAAATATTAGCTAACAGCTGAGAGTTATCAAGAGAAACATTCCTATCTTCAACAATAACATTATAGCGTGATGATTAATAACTTAATCATCAACAACAACCATTTTCTTATTATACCTTTTACCTAATCCAATGTAATAAATCACTGTACACATGACAATAAAATAGGGCAAGATCGCGAACATCTCAATTCGCGGGAAAAGCCGCGTTCTGTGTTCAACTACCTTTTGTATCGTGATAAAGTCCTGTTTCAGTATCGTGCCTCTCCTTTTCAATACTGATACAATATGCTTTCTTTGTTCTCTTTGAGTATTAGCTTGGCTAGGCTGCATAATCAGCCAATAATGTTCCCATTGCTGGGACACAGGTCTCCTCTCAGTAAGAGGGAGTGGGCCGTTATCCACCACGCTGGCCCAGTGTGGGTTGGTAGATGTCACATGTCTTCGAATTTTTGGTTCTAGAACATGCTGGTTTTCTCACGATGTTTTCCTTCATCGTTTTGAGAGCAGTGATGATGAAATTAAATACGCAAAGTAAAGGACCTGCCCGGGTTCGAAATCACGACCTACAACTCGTAAGTAACAACCGTTAACATTTTGCCACCACTGCTCTCATTTTTTTAGTGTAGTGAATTTATTATTAAATGATTCCATCAAACCATCTTCCGCTGTATGTACAATTAAAGTAGAATAAGACGCTTGATTGATATAATAAATACTAATTCCACCTAAATGAAATCGTAGCATAATAACCTGTATTATTAGGGGCACACAATTTTCGAAGTAATTGTCATCATTCATAAAAGTCCCATAATTTATTTTGAACTGTTTCCTTCTAACCCTCTCATTATGTTATACGTATATTACAATTGTACTTAAAACGCTGTTCTATAACAGTTCCACTGAAAACACTTAACCCTGTAAAGTAGCCTGTAATTTGGTACTGAGCCTGACTTTTTTTCCAAAGAGACTGCTACATCGAGTTGTTAAGCATCTAGGGAATCATCTCTTATATGAGCTTTTAGATATCTCCTAGTCATGGGTGTCATCGCAAAGTGAAAACACAAATAACTGACAAAAATTCACAAAAAAAACAACAATTGGTAGATGGAGACCATTCTGACCCATAGATGCATTTTAAAAACGACTTGGGAGCTATTTAATAAAACAGTCAGGTGACAGGCGACAATCCGACAATTGTAAAAGTTTCTTTCATACATTTTATTCATAAAACCGACTCATAATTTCTTTTTAACCGTTTCCGACCAACCCCGTATACAATAAAAACGTCGTTCCGGGAATGCCCGCTTGAAATACGTAACCCTATAAAATAGCGCTGTAAAGACCCTCGAGTGACATCGCCTTTGTTAGCCCGCCCTCTCTGTGTGTATCTCGGCCGTTCATAACTTGATATTCGAAGTTAACTGACGTCTTTGTTTTTAAATGTGGTGGCTTTTAATTAAATGTATTATTTTATCTTTGTGATGTTTTCTGCGGTGGTTGTTATGAATCGTATTACTGGAATTTACACAAACATAATCAGCCTATAACGGATCCACATGCGTACAACACAACGTATCTCTGTAAGAGGGAATGGGCCGTAATCAGTCACGCGGGCCCAGTGCGGGTTGGTGCATGAATTTTACATAAGAAAATAAAAAAATCAAATAGGGTGAAAAACAAAACTACAGATTTGTTTTGAAAGTAGATTATTAAACCAATTCAAATCAAAGATCATATATTCATATTATACAGTTTTTAAAAGTCAAACAATATAATACAGTCCCCCAAAATACCCGCCCTACACCTCTTAGCAACCTCAACTTTAGCTAGGAAGAAGCACTGGCTCCACAAACTCCCCAGCAGCACAACTATCTGTTGTCTGTATTGAACCTACAGTTACTACAAGGTACTCCCAGGAGCACTTATAACAAAAAAGAACTTTAAATTGAGGTATCGAGATAAACGTGACGTAAGCTGCACATATTTTCTCAAGGCGTCGTCACCTCCACTTTATTTCACGTCAACTTGAAAACATACTGAGAATGCCCCGTTTACTTATGTACATTAAATCTATAAGAACGGATATGGGTGACGTTATCCATCACGCTTGACAGGAACTCCTGACGCTACGTAAGATATTCGATCAGGGAGTGTCTTTCACGTATGTGACACGGTTTGACAGAAACTACACATAAATCTTCAGGGTTTTGTTTTTGTAGTTCAGCATCAATATTTTTTGCTATTTTAGATGAATCGATGAAAATATGTGTTCTAGTTCTCTTTTAACAGCAATCGTGTTACTGGTGAGACACAATTGAGTGTACATTTTTGGACGTCGACCGACTTTTACTGGATATGTTGGCGTTTTGACTGACCCGTGGTCTCGTGGTCGCAAGAGCTACTTCTGGGCGTGGAGCCTGCGTTCGATTCCCAGGTCGGGCATATATATATATGTTTTTTTTTTTATATATTGGGATTATTTTAGTAACAGCCCGGAGTTTGGAAGTTGCTCGCTCTGATCATGTCGGATTGCCGTCTTATCGGACTATGTAACTGAGGAAAGAGAGAGTGCACCTGCGCCGAAGGCTAGTCTCCACTGAGATTGGTCGCCATGGCCGAAATTTGGTCTGGAAATCTTTATGTTGGCGTTTGTACATAAAACACAAAAAATATACAAAAAAAATATCTTAGAGATAACTTGTATTCAGGTAATTGTGAGCTTATTTATTTATTATCTTCAGAATTGCAATCAGCACCCTAATTGCGCCACTACCACCACTACTACCACTATCAAACACAATTTGAATCATTTTGAAGGATACGGAAGTATTGCTTTTATGTTCGAAAAATTTGTCTGCTCACAAACATAACGCAATGAATGATGATGAGCTGTCAAAATGAAACTGAAAGCCATTGTTACTTTTAGTGTATTACGCAATTACCCCAGTGGGGAATGAAAGGCATCATTGTTTCCCCAAAAATTCTACTCATCACACATAACTGGGGGCCTAAAAAGGCCACTTTGGCAGTTTTACACCTATATATCCCTGAAGGGTTAGGCAGAAGTGTACACACGGCTACACATCAAGCTATACTTAACCATTATAAGGTGACTTCTGATTTTATGAAAAACCAATACAATGCGCGGTCAGCTAAAACTGGAAATGTATAGCTTGATGTGTAGCCGTGTGTACCTGTAGCATTTTACGAATCTCCATACAAAACTGTTATACCTACAGATGAAATTGCGTAATATGAATTGTTTTATGATTCTGCCAAAGTGGCCTTTTTAGGCCCCGTGAACTTCAACAAGCCTTTATAAATAGAATAAAGCTGCTAGCACTCACCTTTCACACCCCATAAGAGTTTGTTTACCTGCGCACTTCCATCTTGTTCTGCGCCAGTGCAGTTGAGTGCATTGCGGTACAGTCAAATGCATCTTCATCATCCGTGCTGGTCATAAATTTCAACCAAATACTGCAGTGGTGCTTGAAGGCGAATCTTTAAATCATCCTCGTTGCCGTTGAAATTACGCTCGCAAGCGAAAAATTGCTCACAATACAGAGTACCTTCTGTTAGGTAAAATAAAGGGTTAAAATTGCATTTTCATTGTTTTTTTTTTCTGTGTTAAAAAGAACCAGGTTCTTAATAATTAATTGCAATCTAGCCTATAAGACTATTAAGCAGTTTTAATCTGACTTAATTTTTTAAGTGATAATTGTTTTGAAACTTAGGATAGCGTTGATTTTATATACTTTTCATAGTATTGCAGTTTCTGATTCGCGATGAAAGAATCAAAAACAATTTCGACTATGCAGTTTTTTTGTTTCTTTTAGATGCCTACAAAACCATCACATTATACATTCTAATGTATGTAAACCCGTGATGTAAACCTTCTTCGCTTACCTATATTATATTCTAGGCTATAGATTTTTTTTTTTTTTTTAGGATGGGAAATCATCCAATGACTCCTCCCGCTCTGGGTGGAGCGGAAGGGAGTGTCAGACTCTTACTGACTAAAACCCATCCGTGTTCCTTCCTTAGCCCTTTATGTTCCGGGGCAGCGGTAACCCTTTCGGACAATCCCGCTGCCCCGGACAATCCCGCTGCCCCGGGACAATCCCGCTGCGGCTATAGATTTCGAACTAGTTTATTTTGAGAAGCAGTTTAAACTGTTCAAGCTCTAGTCTTATATCAAACATTATATTCAAAACTAACAAAGCCTTGCCCGCACATTTCATACGAGAGTGTGCCAATTACTTCCCTATTAAACCAACACATGATTATTTAACGGCTATCATTAACACACAGTTTAAAAGCCTACATGAAGGGGCCCCTCTTAAGTAGAGGGGGCTTGAAACAATATTATCTCAACTATCGCCCATGCTAGATGACTTGGTAAACATTTGGTTTGCGTCAAGCGCCGCGTTGATGGGAAAATAAATGTAAAGTTTAATTTCAAAACATTTCTTAAAATAATAAGGATTATTGTAATAAAATATGACGATAAAAAACTACGAAGGGACTTAAATGTCAAAGAGTTGTTTGAACAAATCTAACTTTATATTAATTAAATATTAAAATGCGATTGCTTAACGGCCTCGATTGCAACTACCGTAATTGGAATTTCGGTGTAATTGTTTGATCGGATAAAGCATATTATTTTGAAGTTTCATTTCCTTGGAAATATAGTACGCCGTTATACTTTAAAATGGTATTTTAGCTGAACGTACAGTGACCGGCACGAATCTTAAGCGCTCGATGAAAGAGTGAGGAGTTTTTTTTTACCATAGGTTTACAATACGTAAATCGATCCCTACTTAAGCTTAAACCGAGCGCTCAAGTTTCGTGCCTGTCAGTTTACTTCAATATATTATGTATTATAAAGTTCCAACTAAAACATTAGCCATACAATTTATAAAAAAAAATGAGTTTATTTTTCATTTATCTAGTGGATAGTGCATATCCTAGGTGAAACAGGGTCTCAACATTTCACAAACTATTAATCACAATCGTGTTTCGACATCATTTACAAGTTCTATCACGTTCCTTAGGTGTCTACTTCAATGAAATACCGTTTGAGACTACGTAATTTATAACCCTGTATAAAGTTAGAGGCTCTAAACCGTCGGAGTATTACCGATTTAATTGAAGATTGGTGAAGCGATAATATGGGTTTCGGCGATATTATTTATATATTAAACGTCAATTGATTTATGTTTTTTTATTTATAGTTTGCAAACAATCTGGCGACATGAGATATGATGCAAATTGTATAGAGTTAAAGGATTAAAACTGAAAAATATGGGGAGAGTTTTGAATAAGTGGCTTTTGATAGAATAAAATATACATGCAATTGTTTTAATTTAAATTATTAGAAATATATTTTTTCTCAAGTTTTGAAATTAAATGCTTACAACAAGCTCATTAATTTATTTAATTAATGGACGTCTTTCGGCTGAAATGATGATGATGAAATAATTATTTATTGAAAGTTAAATATTTTGTGGTGGAATGGCATTATGAGGACCCTATGCCTGTCTCTATTCTCATTTTACAGATGGATTGATAAAAGTAAATAAATAGAGGAATTCTAGACACATTCAGCGACAAAGAAATCTATTTACCACATAAATGAAGACTTTCTTGTACGAAAGAAAAGGTATCTTTTTGAATAACATGTGGCCTTGTCTGTTCACAAAAGAAAAATCCGTATATTCTTTATCTTTTCGGATTGATGGCTGATATCACACTGACCGAAAGATCAATGACGGATTCTCGAAAGATTTCAACTTTGTGTATCAAAGACCAACAACCAACATAGCTTGACACATCTTCTATATTTAAAACGCTTTTAAGACAAGCGTCATAAGGTTGCTTATGAATGTTTTGGGTTAACCTGAGGGGTCATTGTAAGATAGGTTTTGTGGTTCCGAAGTTACTGAGGGGATTCAAGGTCGGCTCGCCTTTATCTCGTGTAAGCTTCAATGGATCGAGTAATATTGTTTTAACGTCGGTATTAGTATTTTTTTTGACATGTCAATGGTACTTAGATATTATTGCTTTTTATAAGTTTACCTTACTATTATTTATACAGACGGAAAGGAAATTGTGGGGTGATTGCTATGGTTAGTAATGTAATTTAGACGTTCGAAAAGTGCTGATTATCGCCTTGTATAAATAAAATACTTTTGAATGAAATCAAAATCAAATCCACCAAACCGCACTGGGCCCGTGTGATGGATTACAGTCCACTTTCTCTCACTGAGAGGAGGCCTGTGTCCCCGCAGTGGGAACATTATAGGTTGATTGTGATCGTGCAATTTTGAATGAAATGCGGATGATTGAGTCGATTCCTCGATCCTAATAATCATGACTTTTGTATCACTAGGTTCCTCACAATGTTACAGTGATAAAATTACGTAAGACACAACATAACAGAACATCCCACCTGTATTCTCCAAAGGGTTAAGCAGAGGTGTGCCTAAACACATTTCGCCAGTTATCTTTAAGTCCCATGTTATGGGTGGCGACCCTATTGCCATCAACCGGACACAAATCAACACTAAGAAATTTAAGATGGAAAACCGAACAACACTTTGCCTGACCTATGAATTGAACCTAGGACCTCATGTTCAGCAATAGCGCTGCTTGTAACCACTTGACCAACGAGATAGTAAATACTTATCATCTGTATGTATGGCACAAAGGAGAATTGTCATGATAACCAAGACAAGCACTGAGACAAGGTGTCATTGTCGTGAATCACACAGAAAAAAATATAAAAAGATTGTTTCTGCTCTATATAACATAGTCTACCTTGTGGGAGGCCTTCCAACCATTCCCGCTCTCCAGAACCTTTCGGCCCCATCGGCCATCTGTTTTGCGAGCAATGTGCCCTGCCCACTGCCACCTAAGTTAGGCATTCTTCGGGTTTGGCAACAGTTCAATCAAAAACTTTTACATTTTTAATCAAGAGTCAACCCTAACGTAATTGGGTGTGCAGGTGGCTTTAGTGCTGGGCCGAATTGCGTCGCTTCGGCTTTCGGCTTCGATCGGGGCCAGGACCTGAGCCAATGCGTAATTGGCTTGGCATTGTCAATTGCAAACTGCCCTAGTGTGGAAATTGGGAATGTTTTCAGTCTGCACTTCGTTTTGGTTTAACACGTTCACTGTCCAAAATGTCGAAATTAGCTCTCACATACAAGTGGGATTGAATGGGCTTTCAAGTTATATTTGGGGTATGTAGACTGAATGGTCTATTTCTTCGATCAAGAATGGATAGAAGTCTAACTAACACATAATATTACTTCACGCTTGTATTCTTTGTAGGGTTAGGCACCAGGCCGACCGCTTAACTGAGACGTTGCCTGAGGTAGCTGCGCGGTGCGAGAGGAGCGGATAGTTGTCACAAGTTGACGAGTCACTGAGCTCTCGCATCACGTCACCACACCCCTCCCGCACCGCGCTGCTACCTCAGGCATCGTCTCAGTTAAGCGGCCGGTCTAGTTTTATTTTCCGTAAAATACAGTAAGGTCCTTTAGTCATTAACCAGGCGCTTCTCATGTTGTCTCTTGCAATATGCTTTGCACATATACTAATTTTACCTCTACTTAGAGAAAAGCACCATACAGGGTGGCAAGGACACCGAGGCGCAACCTGTTACCATGAATTCAGTACATGATTTTGAACCCCTCTGATAATCGACGAAAAACGGCGTCTAGAACCATGTGATGTCAGTGATGTGTTACGTCGATGTCCTCCAGCCACCTTATAGACACATTTACACATCATCATAATCAGCCCTATAATGTTCCCACTGCTGGGACATAGGCCTCCTCTCGGTGAGAGGGAGTTGGCCGTAATCCACCACGCGGGCCCAGTGCGGATTGGTAGATGTCACATGTCTTCGAATTTTTGGTTCTAGAACATGCCGGTTTCCTCACGATGTTTTCCTTCACCGTTTTGAGAGCAGTATTGATGAAATAATTTACACGAAGTAAAGCACCTGTGTGGGTTCGAACCTACGACCACTCGTAAGTCACGGCAGTTACCATTGGGCCACCACTGCTCCCCATTTACATAACTCAAGTTTAATTATCTACATACTTTGGTTCATGATAATTATTTTCACAAAACTGTTAGCAATGAGGTTTAGTTTCAGTATCAGCTTATTGACTAAAGAACATATATTATTAGATATCACAAGGACTTTGGTCAAGCTTAAATTGCCTCGCCTATAATAGATGTTTACTTATACCACATAATAAGCCAAACCCCAATGGCCTAAACACTCAAATCAAAGGGACCGAAGGCCAAAACCCTTCTGTTCAAACAAACAAATCTATTTCCAGACCGCAGCACATGTGAGTCCATACTTTTGTTCTGAGGCCACTGATATTGGCCTCACTAAATAAATATAAAGCACAGGAATGTTGCAGGGAATTGGACTGGAACCGTTTTGGCAGATGTCGAAATCGCTTAAAAGAATAATACACGAACAGTTTCATTTAATAAATAGGTGAGTGGAAACCTTTTTGAATTAGATATGTTATTTTTAGAAGGAACTGTCTGCTTATTTTCCTTTTAATTTAATTTTGGATAATCCACTTTACATCGAAAAAAAACTAAGTTACCGAAGTAGGTAACAGTCAGGGAAATTAATTGTTTGTCAAATCGACACACTTGTCAATTTCCCGTGTTGTACACATTTCGTACAACTATCATCGCGGGCATAACCTGGATGAGGCTGGCACAGGAGCGTGGGGATTGGTACAAGAAAAGAGAGGCTTATGCGGACGAGTAGTAGTTGAAGTCGGGGTTTGGATGATGATGATGATGAATATATGGATAGTTTAAATTGGTAGTCAATTTCATAAACAATTAATTTTCGTGACTTTATAAACAAATGATTCAAAACATTACATGCATTGATGGTTACCAAGAAAGCGTAGGGAATGAAATAAACCGACAAAATGAGTGTAAAATTATAATTATTTATTAGTTTCGGCAAGTAATTCCCGGTTGTTCAGGAATCCACAACACTACATTAAAGATAAGGTAGGTAATTAGCGAAACTTTTAATGAGTTAGAAAACTATAGTAACGAAGTTTTTGAGGTGTCGTATACATGAACAAAAACTAATTAACACTTCTTGTTCTTTGCTTGCCCAGTTATAATGATGTATTTATTTATTTAATAATTTAGGCACACAAATGTACAGAGGCGGACTTAATGTACAAATGTACAGTTATCCTTTGGGTGATGCAGCGACAAACAGTGGTAGATGCAACTGTGAAAATTGAATAATAAATATTTTTGAACATAAAGATACGCAAAAACCTATTAAAACTATAAATAAACGAAAGTATTAAAACAAATAAGACAAGCAATTAGAATACATTACTGTTGTGATGATACTGCCAGTTTCTTGATTTTATCATGACAAACTCAGTGAATTGTGCTAAACAATCTTACTTACTACCTTTTCATTTATATAAAATATAAGAAAAAACATTTCTTTTATAGCTATGAGATTGATTAAACATTACGAAAAGGGATAACATTGGGATTTTTTTCTATCAAAGTTAATCTAATCGACTTCCCAGACAAAAAGCGAGTATTGTACAAAATTAATAACGACAAAAAAAATGTACATAATTTGTACCGATTAAGCAAAACTTTCAGACTTCAGCAACCAATAAAGTTTTAAACAAAGCTACCGTATGTTATTCTAAGTTGCTATCTCAGAGTATTTAAAATGACCAACAACTGGCTAAAGTTAAGTTCAAGTTTAATTACAGAGTAATCTTTGTTCGATATCTTTAAGTTTTGTATTCAGCATGAATTGTGTATTCAGGCGGCGTGGTTTGCTCCGATGTTATTGTTCATAACAAGATAGCTGGAATTTAATACAGTATTGTATGTGCTTGTTTTTTGCTATCTAATTTGTTGTTGCGTTTTAAATAGGCTGGAACCACAGATATAGGTGCTTTCCGACGCACAGAAGGGTCTCAGTAAGCAAAGATGGTCAACTCATTCATCAACCCGTGTGGCTGTTATTACCACAGAACAGATAAAATAAGTTTTATCTGTTCTGTGGTTATTACTGAATGCTTCAATAACCCATAAAATAAACAGTTTTCCTAGTATATTCCTACTCCTAGTAGTATTGAAAGTGCTGTGTGCGGTTTACTATAACTATTTACATTGAATAAAACAAAGATATTATTATATTCAAACTCAAAGCTCACTGCACGTGTCCCCTGGGTAGACCTAAACGAACGACGCCTCACAAGGCATAAAGGCAAAGAACACTTGAGTCAATTAAAACTGCAGCAAACAGAATACAAGCTCTTTTTAGGATTCTGTGTCGAAATTTCCAAATACATAAAAAAATGTATATATACACGTCGACTTGAGAACCTCCTCCGTTTTTTCGTCGGTTAAAAAAACAAGCTTAGTCTTCTAAGAATCGATAGCCTCGTTCGTCTAGTGGTACAAGCGTTACTGCTAAGCATGAGGTCCTGGGTTCGATTCCCGGTTTTATTGAGTTTTTCCACCTGGAATTTCTCATTAGTAACTCAGAGTCTGGATTTGTGGTCGGTTGATGGCAATAGGCTCGCCCCATGTTAACATGGGACTTAGGCCAGGGCCGCACTACTAAGGCGACTGCGACGCGACGGCGATTTCTTGAAAACAAACTCGTGGAAACATATTTCGGTGGCCGCACTGCAGAAACGACGAGCGAAATTTATTGAAGAAATTTATACAAGTGCGGCCCCGGCCCTAAAAATAACTGGCGAAGTGAGGGTGTACTTTATGTGTAATTCTATGTTAAATTAATCTACTAAGGGCTGCCTCATTTTTCGGGGTATTCCACTCAGAGCACTGATTTGAACCGCACTCGGACGAACGGCACCTGAGCACTTCCACTAACTGCACTCAAACAAAATTTTGTAACGTGCGGTTCGGTGGAACAATTTATCGTTATTGTTTTCAGTCTCCGAACGGCACTTGCATACCGTTTGTAGTGATGGGACGTAAATATTTTTTGTTCAGGACATTACCAACGTATCGATCGGCAAGTGCGTGTAGAACCACGGACGGTAAAGGTCCCCGTTGTCGTTATGAATGCGGTTAAATGTTTACGAATGTAATTTGATTAATATTGGATTCAAATCGCGTTTAAGGTACTTAGTTCTATGCTATTTATGCAAAAATTACTCGTTGTTGTGTTCCTAAATACTCCACCATTTTCCGAAATACCGTAAGATTAGTAGATTGTGGCTAAAAGCTATTCATAATTTATTTTAAGGCGAGGTGAACCCGAGCGCCGTAGGTACTTAAAAAGTACAACACCGCATGACATCCGCCATCTTGGATTTTCATTTTGACCACGGCATCGGTTTTAGCACCCTATAAAACTACGAAATCGACACCCATGACAAAAAACTTGAACACTTTTGACATTAACAATTATTGTTGGTTGTACTTGCATAGTGCGAACAGGGATAATCGTCGGTTGGTGCCTCATTTAACTTAAAACGTTTAACGGCCTTCTGGGAGTTGGCTTCGGCCCCTCATGCGCCTTCCAAAGGTTCAGGACCCTAGGGTCCGAAAAAATATCAAAATACGTACCTATAAATAATAATAATACTACAATGGCGGTGACTGAATATAATTATATTACAAAAATATTTTTTTATACATAATGTCTCCTGCGCGTGTTTTTTCGAAACATTACGCATAAAAATCGAAACAAAATGGCGTGGTCACACAAATTTGTGTACGCAAACACGATGGTTTTGTTTTCTGAGCTACATGGAAAGGGTTTGTTTAATTTTCAATTGGGCGTGCACCATGCACATCTAATTACATCACATCTGCAGATCGGATCATATAAGAAAAAACAATTCGACGAAATCGTTTCAGAAACACGAAAGAAATTGCCAAATTCAAACCGGTCATCAATCCGGGGCTCTTGATAAAATGTCAAAATATCGAAGTCGTAAAAACGGTCTGGCTTGAAATCTGTCTTCTCCTTGATATTGAGTCTATAATCGCTTAAACTGATTGCAGGTCTTCCTCGTCGGAACTCATTAATCTAAACAAAATGTGTTATTAACCTAAAAATATTTTAATACCTACCCAGGAGACAGCTTGTGTTTGAAAACAAATGTTTAATGTTTCAAAAAAACGCCCGGGAAACACGCATTACGAGTAAGATACATGAACAAGATGGAATCATCCGTTACAAGACTTCTGCTGATTTGTATCGATAAATGTTTTGCTTGATAATGCTTTGAACAAAAAAGTATATCCCATCACTAAAAAAATAACGATAAATTGTTCCACCGAACCGCAGGTTACTAAATTTTGTTTGAGTGCGGTTAGTGGAAGTGCTCAGGTGCCGTTCGTCCAAGTGCTGTTCAAATCAGTGCTCTGAGTGGAATACCTCGATTTTTCAACCGACAAATAATTTTTGTTCGTGAAATAAAATTGACGTCTGACAGTTTTTGTATGAAAGAACTGTCAAAAATTCAAAATTATTGCTCCGATAAAGTAATCTGGCTTTGGAAAAATCAGCCTTATGAAATCAATATCGAGAGCCTCACACAATAGTAGGTATGTATTTCCGTTGGATCCCAAATTTTTAGCCCAAACCTGATATCGACGATTATTTATTAAACTGACAATGCCTAAATGACTTCAGTCCCTCGAGCTAGTATACCGGCCTATTCTGTGAAAATCTCACCGTGAAAAACTTAGTTAGAATATGTGAGCTTGACGTGAGCTGTCAATCCACCAGCCAATCTATTCTTTAAAATTCCGGTTAAGCCACCAAACAGCAGAGCTATTCTGTAACAATCTCACCGTGAAAACTTGGGTGAAGTGAGCTGTCAATAGTAGCCTAGCGTCAGGTGGAATGACAGCTCACTTCACCTAGTTTTCACGGTGAGATTGTTACAGAATAGCTCTGCTGTTTGGTGGCTTAACCGGTTCAATGACGTAACACGTGACGTGACATTTTACTAAATAGACCGAATGGTGCTAAATTAATTCTAAAAAGCTCATATCTACTTTATAGTTGAGGCTATTAAAATTCTCCTGTCGTTAAGTCCCATAAAAGTAGACCCAACAAAGCCTCTTAAGAAAGTGTGTCGAGAACGAGAAATTATTTTTTGTTCCTGCATAACATTATTCTGGCCACATTCCAGGAACTGTATTATGCAGACGATTTGTTAATGGAGGGAAATATGGTAAGACGGCTGCCAAAAGAGAGGAGTGCTTTGTTCACGTTTTTAATGCGACTTCATAGAATCCAATGACCCTTGCTAAGGACACACAAGCGGCATTGTTTTTTGTATTTGTATTTATGTAATTTTTTGGGCAGCATTGTCTTGTGTATCTGCAAATAATGCTGGTAACTTGGCAACTCTACTAGCGAAAGTAAAATTCATAATATTACTTATATAAATTACAAACGCGCGTTAGTTTACAAAACATAAGCATAATCAGCCTATAAGGTTTCCCACTGCTGGGACACAGGCCTTCTCTCTGTGAGAGGGTGTCAATTTACAATAATAAATAGATAGATAGATAGATAGATAGATAGAATACTCTTTATTATACATACCACATAAATTACAGACATAAATATAGAAACTGTACAAAGGGTTACACAAACACCAATGTCAATTATGTTACTAATTTTTGACAAAGTAATAATTAAAAACATAACGTTATAATATAGGGTAAAATTCGACTAGTTAGCGAAACTCCGCAGGCTTTATGTGAATCGATAACTAAACACGATAAAATTAAATAAAAGAAAACAGATTTTCACAACTCATACTTAGTGACAACACTACCAGCGGTCATTGACTCCTAAAAATCCATCAAATCTTTTTTATTGTTATTTTATCATGTTTAGATATCCTTAACTACCAATCACGTCTGCAAAGTTTTACTAGCTAATTTGATTTGACCCTGTATGATATTAGTACCACAAATCCTAAGCTTGAATTCCAATAAATATTCCGAAAAAACAATAGAAGTACAATATTCACCATCTTTAATCACCATAAAAAGCTCCTAAGGTGACGTAATGTCAATGAGAATTACCATCAAAACAAGACACACTTATTTAAGTCCAATAAATGGACACAGTAACAGGCCAGATTTACAAATCAAGGCCACTTAGCCTATCGCTAGTAACTATTACCATAACAACAACATTGCCCTGAGTGACTCGAACGTGCCTTGAATATAACAGCCGTCGAACAATATAAATAAATTTCTTCGATTAACGGTCCAGTAAATGATAGTACTGAGGGGAAATTCCCGTAATTTTAAGAACGTTCATATTCTGATCTCAGTCTCAATCTGACAAACATAGGTACCTCTAATTTTCCTCTACTTTTGACAAGATTTTGACATTGATTGTCGGTGAGATGAGATTACGACGTGAGTTTGAAAGGTTTTGTGCGAGAATTGGCCTTCAGTTCTTGTTATATACTAAACACAACTTGAATTAAACAAAATACTGAGTGGCAGGGTCATCGACGCACAAACTGTAAGCATGAATTCATAACAACACAACTAACATTTCTTTGTTATAAAAAAAATATATATACTGTTTTAAAAACTGCAATACCTACGTTCAAAATGTATGGAACTGCAGATTTATTTTTAAATAAACGATGTACAGATGCCAGCACATCAAGCTACCCGAAACTGTCAAATTTTCCCAATCAACCTTGAACCTTTAGCGGTAAAGTTCAATATGTATTAAAGAAATTTGACAAATTGTAGTAGCTTGATGTGCTAGCGTCTGTACTTAATTTAAGGTAACATAATTATTGCGCGACGATGTATGACACCCAGTATGTCTGGTGTTCTGGATCTAATAACACAAAAACGTTCCATTTAAGGAAATTTTTGGGACATAGTAAGATCAACGGTTAAAATATTATTATTCATATGTAACAACCGTACATAAATTTCGATAACCCCATGCGAGTTATTAAAGGTTATCACAGTAGGCATATCGACTGTCGACGTCATCTTCACTTGTATCGGCACAAATATTTACTTAAAAGATTGGCTGTCAATGTTGCCTTGCAGTTGTAAAGTTTAGCCAGACAGCTAGACAGAAGTGGGGTGGAAAACCTCAGGTGTACCTGTCGTACATTTCACGTAGGTAAACGTGGAGGCTATTTTAATCGACATCGATAAACTGTAGGCTTAGAAACCACAACTCTATCTAACTAGTTTAGAATTGAGAGAGTAATGGTTGTGTGTATCTTGATTTAGATGGAAACGAAAAACACGCTTTTTTAATGGGAAATATTTAACTAATAATAACAATAATATCCTTGGACATTTCACACAACGCCATATAGTCCCAAGCTAAGCAACCTAATGCTTGTGTTATGGTAATGAGATGGCTGATAAACTAAAGAAAGAAAAAGAAAGAAAGAAAATACGTTTATTTAGCACAGACTAAAAGACACACAATACACCAAATACATACATCAGATAAAAAATAAAATCAATAAAAGAAATTTGCAGGAGAGTGTGCCTCTCGGCTGCGCCAAATAGGCCCAGGGTAACTACTTATATACATTTTCGTTTTATAAATACGTACATATAATAATAGATAAAACACCCATAACTGATCCTATAAGAACTTAATGATCTTGTAAAGATGGACAGTTTTTTTTAAATTAATGAACTTAAAAAAACTCTTTACGCTTCTAATGATGCACACTTTTTTAAAATAAACGAGCCTCTTTTTAACTTTCTGGCCTTTTCCCAAAGTCACTAACCACATTTACTTTATAAATAAGTCGCCTTTCATTCATCCTATCAACATGACCAAACCATCTAAGCAAACAGCATAATCAAATAATGTTACTATATTGTTATATCCTTCTAGAGCGCCCGAGCTCGGCGTTTCCATTCACATCTGCTTTGTCAATAAGTATTTGTATTTATTCATTCAGTCTATTAGCATGTCCAAACCATCTAAGCATACAGCATGTAACCTTTCCACTGCTGGGACACAAGCCTCCTCTCGGTGAGGGGAACCATTTAAGTTTACTCTTTTCAATTTCTGCCACATCATCTTTCTCATACTATTAAACTTAAACTTGGGTACTTGAAGTAATATTTTACTTCAAGTCGCATCACGAAGTATTTTTAAAGACGTTGTCCCTTTTTTATTTTTATTCGTCGTGCCTCAACTTTTAGCTAAGTGAACATAAATTATCATCATTTACAAAAGTCATTCTTTCATATTTAACGGGCGTGGTTAATTAATAAATTATTCAGAATAAATTCTCTTATCTTAGAATTTATGTTTAAGTTAAGGTTAAAAGGCCCAAGTTAATGATTTAATATTTTGTTCCTAGGAGACGCAAGGGTTAGGAACGAATGATAGGACAACTAAGCTAAGACAGTGGTAAAGGACATTAACAATGTTTATTAGGAAAGTGACTAAAATTCGTATGTTATACCAATGGATTATTTTAGAAATATCTACAGATAGCGCCATCCACGAAGACGCGCCCAACTCTTCTTCCTAATCGCTTACAGTACTAGTGCAACATTCCGCTAGTGTTTTGTCGATTCACAGTAATTACTTATTAGTGGGTAATTAGTGTGTATCAAAAAACTAAAACACTAGCGGAATTAATTAGCGATAACCACTAGCGATTAGTAAGAAGAGTGGGGCGCGTCTTCGTGGATGGCACTATAGAATATATAAACTTACTTAATATTGTAAAATTACGTGTAATCGTAATTTGATTAACTGTTGATTAACGTCACACTGTTGATAAGAAACGTAAGATTTACGTATTGATCTTGAAGTAGATTAATTCTTCGCAAAAAAAAAAAAATTTGATTAACACTAAAAAGTTCAAGGAGGATGTTTAAAATGTAACATTATAACATCGCGTAGCAAATTACTATCAATAAAACTGAATATCGCACTATGATTCGAAATTATTTTATTACAATTAAGACAGCTGGTAATTGTCAAACAATCACTACAACAAACATTCAATTTGTTAGCTTAGTACTGTAGAGATTATGATCTGCATGGTTTGTGGCATGCAACCTTTTTGGTAATCATAAGATAATGGCATAATGTAACATTTTAAGATAAACGCCGGTACGAATTGAGAAGGCAGAGAACAGATGGGGAAATTCTCGTAATTTTAAGAACTTTTACAGTTTGATTTCAGTGTCAATCTGTCAAAAATACCTCTAATTTCCCTACATTTTTGACAAGTTTTTGACACTGATTGTCGCTGAGACGAGATTGTGAAGTGACTAGATTTTGAACGTTTTTAATTACGGGAATTGAAGGCGTCAGATTTGGCAGACAAGAAATACTACGTATATATGTGGCTTGGCCGTTTCGCTACCGTCACATGGGCGTAAGGTGAAAAATTAATTAATTCTTTACTTTTCTGCTAAACAATAGTTCTTGTAGTAACGAAACGGCCTAGCCTCATATTTTGACTAAGGAGTAGAGTTTTTGAAGTTAGGGCTTGTAGAGTTAGGCGTGTAGAGTTAGAAGCTTGGCTCTAAATGAGATCTGATAACTTTTTGATAGTGCGAGCCATATGAAAAATGTTTTTAGTGGGATTATTTTATCTGAAAGATATTGTTTTACTAATGTACTTCTTCTACAGTATCTATTCCGCCAGTTAAAAACCCGACATTCGCTTATGGCACCATTGCAGCACTGCTATAAGCTTTAATAAATGATTATCTCGACAGAATTTTGACAAGGCTACATTTCAGACTCCACTTGTACAGTTACTTCTTAAAAGTTTCTTAAAAATAGCCCGCACGGACCCGCCGTTATATGAAACGAATTGGGGTCAGCTGTAGAAATATATTGCGTTTAAATATTCCAACAATGTACGAGTACCAGTGGTTGGACTCGCAAGTAATGCTGAAATACTGGTGCACTGAATAGTGGCACTTTCTAGAGAAATGCTATGTTTTAATTATCTTGCAACACGCTTTTTAATAGATGTTATGTATTGTATATGTCGCAGCCAACTGGTTAAATTAGCCGTTTAGTTATCCAGTATGAGAAAGTTTATAGTGGATAAGGCAGAGATTAAAACTGAAGAACTAGCAGGGGACCGAGGCGGGGGGCGGGGGGGTGAATGTTCAGGGATCAGACCGAAATAACTCAAGGTAATTGTGGAAGGATTAAAAAATTATGATGATCGTCATGATCATTCATTCAACCTCCTCAAAAAGTACCAAGTATTATGTGAAAATATTAAGTGGCTAATTATTACGGTTAAAATATACAACAACATATAAGCGGTCAGACATCGTAGTTCTATTACCAGAATCCCGTTCGCACGCTTGGTGTACGGAACCTTAATATGACTGTGCTGTGTAAATACATGAAATGTGAAAATTAAAAACACAACAAACTGACTACACTAGAATAACAAAATAAGGAACTATATTAAAAAGTACCATTCACTGTCGCAAACTGCCACCAAAATATTTCAATATAGCAGTACAGTTCAAGTATGTCTGTTCTACGTACCTACCTTACTAAGCCGGCAATGTATTTGAAATACGTATTAATCTTAAAAATGTAGCATTACTCAGCAGTTTAGTTACCCGCCAGTGAAGTACACGACGGTGCTTCGTTTAGACGGTCTGATGCTTCAGTTCACTGGCTTCAATTTTCTAACTGAACGACTCTTTGATAGTTCAAAAGTGCCTGTAAATAGTTTTTTTGAAATAAATTCTTTGAGTTTTGAGTTTTTGGGGTCGTCATAGTTGTGTCATAAGAGAAGAAAATAGGATTACTTATGCATCAAAACTTTAATGAAGTAGTATTTCGATAAGGAATTAGCCGAAGTGTAAAGGCTATAAGTAATATCTTTTTCAATAGGTACTTTTAAGAATGAATTTCAAAAAACTGGTCAAGTGTGAGTCGGACTCGCAAACGAAGGGATCCGTACCACGAGGCAGAAAACGCCGGAAAAAAACCCGTTTCTTTAATGGAGACTCCTTTTATTTTTATTAAGTTATTTATAATTTTTTTATTTTTTCATAGGTAGCGGCAATAGAAATAAACACTCAGTGAAAATTTCAACTGTCTACCCATTACGATTCATGAGATATAGCCCGCTGACAGATAGATAGACGGACTGACGGACAGTGGAGCCTTAGTAATAGGGCTCTGTTGGCACCCTTTGGGTACTGAACCCTAAAAAGATGCTTGCTAGCTACTACCCACAAAAACCTTCCTGAAAGTAAGATCACGTTAATGAAGGAAACATCAAAAATTGTTCATTATTTTTTGAGAAAATCGCGGACATACAAACATACATACATACAGGTTGAATACAGAACCTCCTTTTTTGAAGTCGATTAAAAATAGATAGTAAGGTATATATTTAGGTATAATAACAAAAAAACAAATTTGAAACACGTATTTACCTGAAGAATGCTGCATTATTGAGCCGTTTAGTTAGCCGTCAGTGAAACACACGGGCCGTTGCTAGTTCGGACGCTTCGATGCATCAGTCTGCCACAGCCGGGAGGAGGAGCGATAAAACTTTATACGGGAACCATTATTCTTAGATATTGACTTAAAAATATACTGGGAAATATTTACACACTCCGTATTAAATCGTTCCTCCCAGTGACAACGCTGTTAAACTGGAAATTTATATCTACATACTTTAAACATACACATAAACATACACTAGATCCTCCGTCAAATATGTTACGACTTGTAGATCTAAAGACATCAATCGTAGCAGTGAAGCGTCTACGCCGTAGCAGTGTCTACGCCGTAGACAGCACAGACGCGCTGGCTATCAGAGGGGCAATTCTCGTAATTATAAGAACGTTCACAGTCTGATCTCAGTCTCAATCTGTCAAAAATACCTCTAATTTCCCTACATTTTGACAAGTTTTTGACATTTGTTTGTCTCTGAGATGAGACTGCGACTAGATTTTGAACGTTTTAAATTACGAGAATTGGCCTTCATTTGTCTTTAAGCCGGGGACTGTGAACCTTTTCTTACTGCGGGCCCCACATTATGTACAAAATATTAAATTGATCGAATATAGACATTTTTGTTAAAGGTTTCACATTATTGGTATTTTGTCCGGTCCATTTCCAATTATTTTTGCCGTGCTTATGTTAGTGAGGTCAAAAGCTCTGCGGCTCGAATGTTCAGTACCACTGTTCCACACCAACGTTTCACTCCACTAGAATATTTTGTTTTCAATTCCTTTAGACGAGGATGTATCGTATGGTTTTACTGAAATATACATTTTACGTTTTAACGTTATCTCAATAACTGGTTGGAATATTTACTTAAATTTTTCCACGTTGGTTCGGGATTTTTTCACTTTGAAATGGAATTTGAAAATAAACATGAAATGTGGCAGATTCAATGTTTATTTTTCATGTTTATTTTCTGAATGTTGTCTCCTATAGACTTGTAAAGTTATACATTTTCATCTCATAATTTTTCATCTTTATTCAACATTTCTTAATAACAATAACATGTTTTGTTGAAATAAAATATTTTATTATTAAAATATATTTTCAATTGAAGCCTTTAATCTTAAGCTAGGTGGTACTTGTGTCGCAGGAGTCTATTTATATTTACTTGAACATAAATGATAAATGATTTATTTTCTGTAAGTAGGTTTGTATAAACACTTTTACACGTCAATCATATTTTTTTAAATTAGATGAGGTCGGCGTTTCCTATCTGACTATTCCGAGAAGAAAGGCCGAACCAAACTCAGAGGTCACAGTCTCTTTTAAAGTCCAGACAAAATCTTGGTCAGATCATGTGAAGACCATGTAGATTTTTGTCTGAAATGGTCTTTTGAGGAAAGAACCACACAGATTGAGCGGATCTGTCCACAAAAAATATGAAATCATTAAAAATATAAATGTAATAAATAAAATAGAAAGTTTATCTTATTGATAATTCTAAAGACGTTTGCATAAACATAATCTTAGTTTATTGAACCATGTGTAAATGTACTCAAACCCTAGATATTGATTGTTCTCAGCAGTAATACCTATAAATAACATTTTCCCTCCAGTTTTCCTTGTAGTTGACATCAATATCTTATTACAGACACATTGCCCAACATCGATTGACGTAAATAACAAGTCGCACTAATGAACAGACTACGACCTGCGGGGTAATTACGTAACCCACTATCAGTAGCAATAGCTTTCATTTTGACAGTTTAACTACATTCATTGCGTTATCTACGTTGTTGAGCAGACACATTTATCGAACATATGAAGCAATGACTCATTGTAACTGTACAGACAGCTGTGCTGCTGGCGATTTTTGCCCCATCTTCTTCTTCCCAGCGAAAGCACTAAGAAGTGGTGAAGGGCGGGCGTTTTGGAGGACTGTCTTATGTAATTTTGACGTTCTAAAAGTGCTGATTCTCAATCTAAAAATATCCGTCAAAATGATTTAGACTGTAATTATAAGTTTTAATTAGAGTGCTGGATAAATAAGCTACCAAGTTGAAACAAGCTGTTTCATCATCATCTGCCAAGTTTTTTCCCAACTACGTTGGGGTCGGCTTCCAGTCTAATCGGATGCAGCTGTATTTTAAATGAGGTGAATGCCTAGATCTGACCTTCGAAACCCAGGTACTGGGTAATACCGATACCCCTAAGTAAAACTGGTTGTCAGAATCGAAAGAAAAGATCTGCAAATGCCGAAGGCTGGTTGCCTTCGGCGCGGAAGATGTTATAGTGTACAAGTGTGCGCGCAGACACAGATGCACTCATTCCGTTGTACAGATGCATTCAATCCGACACGACCGGAGAGAGATCAGGCGGAGCGGAGAGACACAGGGAGGTAAAATGTATGGAAATATAGTATGAAGACGCTTTTAAATTTCCATGCACGATATGCCGTTATGACCGAAGCCTGCCGGGTCAGCGGGATTGTCCGAAAGGGTTACCGTTGCTCCGGATCATAAAGGGTTAAGGAAGGAATATGGATGGGTTTTAGTCAGTAAGAGTCTGACACTCTCTTCCGCTCCACCCAGAGCGGGAGGAGTAATTTGATGAATTCCCAAACATATCGTTACAACGTGTACGTATTTACATACATTTTTATGGACGTGACACGATAATATCTTCACGTAATAAATTACAAAAATATTTGTTTTCTGTTTAAACTAAAAACTACGTTTTTATTTATTTATTCAACTATTGATGTACACACATTTATAGAAACATAAGAAAATTAAGAGCAGAAAAATAGGTACAAAGGTTATGCTTATGCCTATAGAAATCTCATCCAGCTTATCTGCGATAGGAATGTAGATAAAGAGATGTAGACAGCATGTGTAAGGGTAAAAGAAAAATAAAATACATAAAATAAAAACAAATGAAAAATTTTAAAATAATATGAGTACATACTTGAATATATTATCAGTATATATTACATAGTCCTAAATTCAATATCACTAAAATGCTATCTTAGCATAATTTTGGTTAATCTACTTTCATTTCAATATTTCTTTCATTAGGGGATCGAACAAGTAACTTTTTACTTCTTCGATATAACACTGAGTGTTTTTGTACAAAACATACTAAAACTCGCCTTTGAGAGAAAAGTTTTTCACAAATTGGCAACGCGACTCTGTGTCTGCGCGTTCACTTAATGTATTGAAGGCTTAAAGTTAGGACGCTTTCAAGTATTTCCCATGTGTACTAAGTTATTCAAGAATCTTGTTTTTCAATGCTGGTATGGAAATGAGGTTAATTATTAGATTTTATGTGTGTTATTAAATATGTTCGCTTTTTTTTTTCACAACTTAGCGAAAGTACTACATGTATCCAAACATAAATTAGCCTATACGAGCTGCGTCCCGTGGTTTGGCTCGGATAACTCTCGATCTCGTAATATCGGGATAAAAAAGATCTTATATCCTCGTCCAGGTCATGGTCTACCCATGTGCCAAATTTCATCCAAATCCGTTCAGCCGTTTTAGCGTGAAAGCGTAACAAACAAAAAATTTAATCTTTAAAGTTCTCTTTTTTTATTATTAGTTTAAATTTTAATACAAGTCACCTGTGTGTGTGTGTGGTCTACCTGAGTGCCAAATTTTATTTAAATCCATTTAGTCGTTAAAGATCTCACAAACATCCAAACTTTCACATAATTGTACTTAGTCATAAGGTCCCGTTTTACCCTTTGGGTACGGAACCCTAAAAATCAGGTTGGCTTAACGAAAAGTAATCAAACTCCAAACAAAAATGCTCGTAATACTCAAATTCAACTCCATCTCAAAGCATTTATTTTAATAAAACCATTTATAGGCACATTTTAATCATCAAGGAGTGGGTCAATCAGAAAACATGAATCTATTTATATTTACTACTAGCTTCTGCCCGCGACTTCGTCCGCGTGAAATTTCACCCTCTTAGGAGTGGAATTTCAAAAAACCCTTTCTTAGTGGATACCTATATACACTTCACAAAGAACACACTCCAAATTTTATGTCTCTATGACCAGCGGTTTAGGCTGTGCATTGATATAATCAGTCAGACAGGATCACAGGACTTTGAATTTTATATTAGATTATAAAAGTAAACCTAAGTACCTACCTAATAAAAAAAAAACTCAATAACAGAAAATAAAATACCTACCTACCTAAATAAACCTATTTCTGATGATACGTGGCTAAATAATAACAGCCGCACAGGTCGATCGATCAGGTTAAGCTACGCTTGCCGCGGTTGGTCTGTGGATGGGTGACCATCTTTACATATGGAGACCCCTCCGTGCCTCGGAAAGCACGTTAAGCCGTTGGTCCCGGCTGTCATTCGTGGATCTTTGACAGTCGTTACGGGTAGTCAGAAGCCCGAAAGTCTGACAACCAGTCTTACCAAGGGGTATCGTATTACTCAGTAACTGGGTTATGGAGGTCAGATAGGCAGTCGCTCCATGTAAAATACTGGTATTCAGCTGCATCCGGTTAGACTGGAAGCCAACCCCAACATAGTTGGGAAAAGGCTAGGCAGATGAGGCAGATGATGAACTAATCTAAACTCAATAAATAAGCAAAATCCCTAAAAACTAATATCTATACGAATGACTAATCCTACCTAACAGTTTTATAAAATAACCTACGGTCACTACGTACACTATCAAATATACTACCCATACTTTAAAATTAAAATCTATACTTATAAAAACGACTTATAAAAATAAACCTAAATAAGTCTACCTTAAACTGTACTTAGTAAAAACTAAAAGGAATAAAAAGGTCGCACTGAAAAGCACGTTTTGGAATTGCAAGTAGCAGTTAAAACATACAATTTATAGAATGCTAATATGAACGAACGCTCGCCTATTATTATTATCTTCGTCGTGTACTACGACAAACTTATTATTTGCGGTTGGTACAGTAATCGGGTCTAGGGATCGAACCGCAAAATTAAGTTTGTTTTTTATTGTATATTTTATTCCGGGATAAAAAGTACCCAGTGTGGTGCCTAGGATATTAAAGAATAATTATACCAAGTGTCATCGTAATCGAACCGGTAGTTTTTGCGTGATGCCTGAACAAACAGACAGACAGACAGATTTTTTTTTAAATCACATTTTTGGGTTCTGTGTCGGTCTAATAACACAACAACTAATACCTATTTTATAAAAAACAACAAAATAAATTCAAATAAACTATTTAAAGACTAAAAGTCGCGCTGATAAGCACGGTTTGTTAATATCAATTATCGTCTGTCAATAAGGTCGAACGCTCTGAACGCATCAACAGCCAAATATTGAATGAAGCTCGCGCTCGGACCTCCCTTACCCTACCGCCGCGACCCGCGTCGAGCGCGGCAACCGTTACACAAAAATAATCCTTATGGCATGATTCAGTATTCACGCGCGACGGCGCGATGGCTTATTAGCGTATTTCATGTATAAGTTTGGTGTTTCTATACCGATTACTATGATTCTTTTTTTATTGAATAGGTAATAATATTAACTTCTTTTTAATTAGGGATGAGTGAGAGTATTATAAACGTAAGAGTAAACAAATATAATCAGAAAGCTCCGAACTGCTAAGGTATCGGGAGTTACACGTGTTATTGTGAGTCAACCATAAAAGATAGACATATGCTGTAGTAGGATATTTTTTAGATAATTTTATGTAGAACATTTCCGTCATAAATGATTTCTATGTAGCTTTAACCATTAAGGCTGCACACGCGACGGAAGCTTAAAAAATGGAGCAACTTCTCCCGTTTTCCCAACATTTCCTTTCACTGCTCTGCT
This sequence comes from Gortyna flavago, assembly GCA_963669345.1. NCBI lineage: Eukaryota > Metazoa > Arthropoda > Insecta > Lepidoptera > Noctuidae > Gortyna > Gortyna flavago. The sequence goes on along the minus strand of OY770131.1, from coordinate 14,919,244 downwards.
CCTATTCATTGTAGCGTGATGAAAAGTATACTATAACCTCCCCAGGAGTATGAAGAATAATTGTACCAAGTTTCGTTAAAATCCGTCGAGTAGTTTTTGTTTCTATAAGGAACATACAGACAGACAGACAGACAGACAAAAATTTTACTGATTGCATTTTTGGCATCAGTATCGATCACTTATTACCCCCTGATAGTTATTTTGAAAATATATATCATGTACAGAATTGACCTCTCTACAGATTTATTATAAGTATAGATTAATCTCTCACACGTTTGCCCGTCTGTCGAAACACCCCACGCGTCGGAGTAGTTGAATGGGCGCAGTAATGTCATTGTTTTAACAATGACAATGGCAATAGGACAATGACACTGTGTGCACGTGGTGTACCATAGACTTTTCGAGCACTTTCTCCTATGTACACCTGGTATACACTTGACGCTTGATAATAAGAAGTAGGATTTTAGTAGATTTAATGGAGGTATCAAGGCAATGTATTGATTTGCTCGTCACTTCTGGTCCTATCTGAATACAAGCACTGCAGCGTTGGTTGAAAATCACTGTTACATACTGAGATACGGGCCTTTTTGGGAATGTGCGGATTATACGACAAAAATTGTATGCAGCCTAACGCTGAAAACATTGCTAATACTTACCTATTTAAAGGTTTTAAGTTCAAACTGCTATCCTGAAATTATTTAATAGTAATATTATCACCGACTGTGTGCTTTTATAATATTATTTTGTCCGTGTCCACGTCCATAAAATATAATAATAATAATCCATTTATTTCAGGCGACGCAGGCCCATAGATAACTTAACCTAAACATACATATTTTTTAATTATAAAAAACTAACTAAGAAAAAAAAAAAATAAATAAGTAAAATAAAAAATAAATATATGGAAGTACGTGCACGTTACTAATAACATTATCGTGGACGGAATTCAAAGCGTTTTCATCTATTCCAAACGTCTCACATCTCTGTTTTATCGTGATAATGTTGGACATCACAAAAACGCAAAATAGCAGTCCTTCTAATTAGAACGCAATGAAAACTACATTACTGACATTTATTTCCCGATTATAAGAACACGACACTTTGCAGCCAAGACTTAGAAAAATTAGGTTACGTGCAAGAAAAACTGGGGCGGTCGAAGTAACTGATACGTGGACAACAAAAAAGTTTTTGTAGCGTTTATATTACTTTAGTTTGATAGCAATATTTCAGATAATAATGTATAGGGTAGCAATTGGTCATACATTTGCATACCACTGCCACAGTTTGCGGAAACATAAGTAATTATAGCAGCAAAAAATGTGCAGAATTTCGAATTGGTACTGTAGCAAACGTTGCAGTTGATATGGTGACGTAAATCTTTGTTTTAGTACAGTATATAGATCATGAAAAACATAAATATAGCGCGGCATCTTTTCACAAAATACATTTGGAATCATTTAAAAATACATTTCAAATACAAAACGCTGAATCACATTTTTCCAATTGCCATCGACAGACATGTTCAGGTACCTACAACATTTTTATCTCCATCAATACCATATGGAAAAGTGTAACGAGAATAAACAGCTGACACTCGTGTTATTCAGTTCACAACACCTACACTTAAAAATGACAAAAGTCGTAGTAGGTATTCATAATCGTTCACGAATGCTACTATTTATAACACGTGCACAAAAGCGGACACCCGAATTTATCTGTCGTCGGGCGCTGAGCAGTTGGCAGAGTGCCCAGTTTGCAACCCGCGGGTTGACGACCTCTGCCAATAAATATTTTTTGTTTACGCCACCCAATTACACGAGCGGCCTGTGTATTGACCGCTGTTGGTTACTGTGCCATTGTTTTGAGCTTAACTGTAATCGCCTGATTGTACTGTACTGGTTTTATGTAACTAATATGGGGGAGTGAACAAATTGTTTCGAAATTTTTTCCTCTTGGAAATGTAATGGTTGAAACTGTGAAGTGATATTTATTTGCGTAGCATAATATAGCTTATAATGTTCCCACTGCTAGGATGCAGGCCTCCTCTCTGTGAGAGGGAGTGGCCGTAATCCACCACGCTGTCCCGTGTGGGTCGGTAAATGCCACATGTCTTCGAATTTTTGGTTCTGGGATATGCCGGTTTCCTCACTATATTTTCCTTCAAATATACACAAAGTAAAGCGCCTGACCGGGTTCGAACCTATGACCTACAACTCGTCAGTCGCGGCCGTTACCACTGGGCCACCACTCTCGCGCTTTGCTTTGCTTGCATGCTTTTTTATAATTACTAAAAGCTACATTTAAAAGATTAATAAAATTTGGAAATTCAGGAATAGATTCGTTTATTACCTACCAGGTACCGAGTAACTGAATGTCAATAAAAAAACACAGAAGTTAGATACATTCTAATTGGTTGCGAGTAAAAATCCATTAAAAAAATTGTGAAAGAAAATATTGATACCATATTTTTCGTTGAATATTCTCATCCTAGATACGTTCGAGGATATTTTAACATCATACATTCAACTTTGTCTGCACTTGATATTGGGAGAGCTCTATATCACAAATAGGCACGGCGGGACTACATTCACTGAACTATTGAGCGATACAACATCCACTTCCGAAGTTTTCTGGTCGAACTCGACCACTGACAGTGACTGAAACTGTTTCGAAAATTAATTTGTACACACATACATACATTTTAGTAGGCTTATTGTGAGGAATATAGCTCAATTTTGTAACTGGACTTTGTGGTCAGGGAGGTGTCAGGTTATTGCAAAGGCTTCCATTGAGGGTTTATCTTTTATTTTATATTAGTTACCAAAATAACTTTACATTCGGCACGGTTTCATGCAATATTGCAGTTTGCTCTATACTCAATGCCAAAAAGTTCAATCGAAAGCAAAGGTCAAAACGTAGATTCCGCAGCTTCAAATATTATTCAAATAATACTGTTTTGTTGGCAATTTTGAGCCCGTCTGTTTCCAGGCAAATGTGGATACCAGTGCACGCTGTCCTTCGTTTTATTGAGTACTATAGCTTCCACTCGCGGCTTCACCCGCATAGTATGTTTATTAAAAAGGAAGCCTATGTCCTTCCCCAGGGTCAAAGTCTAAGTCGATCCAGCCGTTTCGGAGATTAGCCGGAACAAACATACAGACATACAAAAAATTGTTTCGTTATCAGTACCGCAACATACGCAATACGCAATTAGTAAAAAGCTGTTATTATTTTGTCATTACAGACACTTCAATTTTGATTATTTGTATGTTTAAGTGTAGAAAATAGTGACGTAACTAGTGGTCTGTAGTCAGCAGTAAGTCACGTCCACACAATAAAACAAAACAATAATATAATCAAGCAGGCTTATGATAAACGATTCAATTAGTGTCGAAAGATACTGCTTGAATCGACGTCCATCATAAATATGTAGTGGACAAAAATGGGCGAAATTCTGTTCAGTTGGCAGCCGGCCAGTAATATCACTCCACTGATGCTTAAGTTTTTAATAAAATATTGTAGAAACGAAGTCTTCCTCTTAAGTCAACTTAAGGCTTGTGGTTCCCAGCAGAGCTGTGTCGGATTTTCTTTCCACAGCTATCGTAAATCAAAGCATCTGTGGGTTGTAGCTTAAGCCTCCTTTGAGTTATTGTAACTTTAAGATCTCACTATATAGTCGTGCCATTGCTAAGTTTGTTCTTCGTCTCATGTCAGAATTAGCGATACTAAAATAATTTGAGTAATAGTAAAAAAAGCAACAGACACAATAGATTTTCTATTGTGTCTGTTGCTTGGCAGTCAACGTGTTAAAAAGCCGTATTTCCTTTTGCAACAATTTTCACAAAACGCAAAAAAATTGTCCTTCTTCAAAGACATTGTAGTAAGGAAAATTCTGATAAGGTCAGACGATTTGTCTATTAAGAATCAAATATAATATAGGTACTATGGCACGATGGTACTTTGTATCGCTTGTGGTACACATGTGTACCAGCTCGTCTCAACTCAAATCGAACATTTTAAACAACTGTTTCAAGTTAAAACATTTATTTCAGCGAACGTTAATAAGATAAACGCTTCCAAAGTTACCACAAATTTAAACAGCTCTTTATTAACTCTAGAAACTTCCACAATAAAGATTATTAAGAATTCCTTGTGTATTAAAATCTTTACTTGAGCATTTAAATTAAGCCAGCTTTACTTTTAGCAAGATGTCGAGTGAAATTAGAATATTAGTGAGTTGAATTGGATTCAGAATCGAATGGAATCAATGAAGACGTCTTTTTGGGCGGAAAATGTCTAATTTGTGTTGGGGATTTGGATCGAGAGGTAGCATGCAGACATTTCGTTTAATACTTAGTAATAATAGCCGCGCGGGTCGATCCATCAGGTTAAGCTACGCTTGCCGGATTGGTCTGTGGATGTGTCCCAGCTGTCATTAGTGGACCTTTGACAGTCGTTACGGGGTGGGGGGGGGGGGGGGGTCGTCAGAAGTCCCCAAGTCTGACAACCAGCCTTACCAAGGGGTACTGGACTGTGGAGGTCATGTAAAATACTGGTGATCAGCCGCGTCCGGTTGAATATTGACAAATTGTCCAATAAATGTGTGTCACATTTTATCTTTACGTAACTATTAGAGTGGATAGTTAATCTTTATGAATATGTCCTCTCGTGCCTATCGTTATTCTATTGTTATTTTTTTGCTCCCGACTTCAAAATTTTTTTTGTGGTCCCAAAATACCACTTAAAAATAATTATAGGTAGAATCCGGGACCGCGGTCCCGGTCCCGAAAGCCCGCCGACCCAAAAAGAGGAGGTGGTTCTGAATTTTATGGAATCTTTATTTTTTTGTTTTAAAAAACAAAAAGCGACAGCGCGAAGCAGCTCTAGTAGAACAATTTATATGAAAACTTCATGGAAATTGTTCTACCAGAATCGCGACACATCATCGCGGTGCGGCATTCTGCGGGAGCCTTAATCTTCTCGTGACTTACCATATGTCCAGAAGTACTTATGCCTCTAGATCCAGCCTATTTAAAAATCCTTCGTTATCCCCTTTTGGAATAAATCTAGTACATTAATACTAAAATAGAGCCGCAATTTGCTGATTGAAGCTGGAATTATATATTTGTATTCACCAGACCGTAAATTACAGAATTTATGTAATGTAAATTAATATTATTACAGTTACATCATTACATAGACAAAGATTCAAGGTCTGCCTCTGGTAGAAGACACGCGTCGGTTGCTCGCACTAATTATTTTACAAAGTTTAGGGCGCGTTCAAATTGGTCGAATAAGCTTTCGAGTACGAACAGAAAAGCTCTACATAATTTTCTGTCTAACTTAAGTCTAGTTGAAATTTCGTAAATTAAAGTTACATAAGTACCTACTGTCGTCACTAGCGCAATGCCATAAAACTAAGCGAAGGGTATTTAACACGGACTCTAAATGGTGGCAACTTTTGCCCCAAAAATGTAGCCATCGTAGTGACCTCTATGCTGTCACCGACAATGCCATGGAATTGGCGAAGTTTTGTGCCAACAAATACACTGTCGTGCCATCGACATGACGAAGAAGAACGAATTACTCTACCAATGTGGACGCGCCTTAATACGTCTGCCAGATAGTTCCGCATATTTGACTACGGAAGTTCGCGTTATAGACATTCTTTAAATTATCCGTATACGGTGAAGTTTTAATTAATATAGACGGGCAATTAATTGAGATGGCTGAGAGAGTTCGAACTAGGCTGCATTGTTTTAACTGAAATGTATTTTTGTTCCAAACTAGTTCAAAACATATTAGTTTTCTATCGTTATGTTCCACATTTTATCTTATTAAGAAACCCCATACCGTATGCTGCACTAATTTTATTGAAGTTATAATATTTAAAAAAAAAAAAAACCTCTTCCCATTTTTATACTCCTTCGTTGGTCTAATGGTCGCAAGCTCTTCAGCCGACCATGAGATCCTGGGTTCGATTCCCGGGTTTGACAAAGTGTTATTAGGTTTTTCCTTAAGGATTGTCTCAGTAGCAGCCCGGAATCTGGATTTGTGTCCGGTTTGTGCCTATAGGCTCGCCCCCTATTACATGGGACTTAAATATAACTGGTGAAATGTGGGTGTACTATAGGTACACCTCTGCCTAAACCGTCGGGAAATACAGACGTGATGTTATGTTATTTGTTTACTCTTATGGAAAACTTAGAGGAAGTCCGAGCCCTCACATATGTGATGGGCCTATGACAACACAAACTATCGTTGATAAAATAAGCTTCAAAGTCCTGTCTGACTGATATAACAAGGCACAGCCTAAGCAGCTGGTCCTAGAGACATGACATTTGGAGGGTGTGTTCTTTGTGAAGAGTATGTATCCAATAAGAAACGGTTTTTCGAAATTCTACCCCTAAGAGGGTGAATGGTGGGAGGGCGTAATTTCACGCGGACGAGTCGCGGGCAGAAGCTAGTCGTTGATAAAGTCGTAAAAAGAATATATGAATGTTTATATTTTAGTATCATGTCTCAACGTCTTAACTATAATAATAAGTATAATTATGATTATCGTATGGTTAGATGCTATGATCCGCAGCGTTCCTTAATCCTCTTTTAGGATTTCCTTTTTCCCACTTTACTTTCTCATTTTAATCATCTTTTCTGCCATGGTCAAATATTTTGTTTTTTCGTCATTTATACTCATACTTTGTAGGAATAAGAGCTTAAATATTAAATTATATATATATTATTATATTTAAGCTCTTTTTCCTACAAAGTATGATTAAATTACACATTCTATTGTAGGTTTTAGAGTTTTAATGTTTTCTACGTACATTAAGTCAAGAAATACGGCCCCCTATTACACGGGACTTAAACATAACTGGCCTAACTTATGCCTAGCTCTTCGGGGATTACAGGCGTGATATTTTGATGTGTTATTTTAAAAGAAAATAACTCTGTGACAGACAAACAAAAAAGAAATGTAATTAAAGTCAGAACTCTAAAAATATTTGATTCATTGCTGGTGAAAAGATTGTGGATTAGACCACGGTCTATGCTTTGTTAATCAGATTCCACGCGCTTAATAACTTTGCAAGCTAATATAATAGATAATAATAAACGAGACAGGATAATTATACCCGTACATGCTAATCATTTAGCCAACGAGAGCTTATGATTAATTATACCGATACCCAAAGTTAATGTTTTGCCCGATAAACAAATAGAAAAATAAGTAATTGTATATGAAAGTAAAGTTGGATATGAAAGTGTTGTTTTGGTTTTGGCTCCTGGGATAACGAGCATATGATTTTATCGTAAATATCTGAGGGGATGGCTTGGATGGATTTGGATTTATAGCGGAAGATATAAATATAAAATAGATAGCTATATCAAACTAACCAAGATTTGGTCCTTCGAGCCGGATCATAGGATCAAAGTGATTTGTTTTTCTCTTTTCAAGGAAAATGAACTCAAACACAAAGTATTTTTTTAAATAAACCTATTACTGGCACTTTTGAATTGTCAAGAGGTGGGTCAGTCAGAAAGATGAAGCTAGTTGCCCATTCCAAAGCGTGTAGGTAATTAGGGAGAACGGGCAAGAAATTTATCTATAAAAATATTGGTTACATCATTCATGTTGAAATTATATATGTAAGAACGACGTAGAAAGACGTTCACGTTTAAAGATGATAAATATTTATTTTCCTATAAATATTTGTTCTGTAGTGGCTCTTTAGACAAAGAGAAAAATAAATATCCAATAATTAAGTAACCTGCTGCGTGTCAAAACAATTCATTATCAGAAATAGTAATGAGAAAGGGCTCGGAAAGCACGTTAAACCGTTGGTCCCGGCTGTCATTCTTAGATCTTTGACAGCCGTTACGGGTCATCAGAAGCCCGAAAGTCTGACAACCACTCTTACCAAGGGGTCTCGTATTACCCCGTGACTGGATTGTGGAGGTCAGATAGACAGTCGCTCCATGTAAAATAGTAGTATTCAGCTGCATCCTGTTAGACTGGAAGTCGACCCCAACATACATAGTTGGTAAAAGGCATAATGGGAAAGTAAGCAACTTATAAAAAAATGTATAGCGCAAATTCGAATAATATAGCTAATTGCCACTCGTAATATTAATCGTGTAAATGGCTTTGTTCCGTATTAACGATAATGGCTTAAGTGAGTGTTTGTATCATTAACAGGTTACTTAATATTAAATGGCGGTACTTTTGGTTACACGCGATAAACTGACTTGTTAAACATTCTTTTATTATTACAAATAAAACAATATTTTTTTAAATATTTTCTTAAATCTGTACTTAATATTATAATTTGTATGTTTGTTTGTATGTAGGTGGTAATCTTCGGAACTACCAGTGGATTTAAAAAATCTGTTTGCACTTGATAGCCCAATTTTTGAGTATAAGGCTATATCACACGTCACGCTAGGATCCTAAAGAGCCGAGCAAAAAAAAATCAGAAAGGACGCTAAACGAAAACGAAGTGCTTGCGCGGGGGCAGGCGAGTCGGGGAACATCAAATTTTAGAAGAAGTTGCGGGCAGAAGCTATCCATACTAATATTATAAATTCGAAAGTAACTCTGTCTGTCTGTCTGTCTGTAGGTATGTTACCTTTTCACGTCTAAACCACTGAACGGAATTCGATAAAATTTGGCAGAGAGCTAGATTGCATCCCGGGGAAGGACATAGGATAGTTTTTATCGACATAATTCGCGGGCGAAGCCGCGGATTTATATATATGTTTAATTTTAAGTTTACTATATTTCTCTCCGCACAGCAGATGTGCAATGAATACTTTACGAAAATATTACTTTTACAAGAAAAAAATTATGACAATGGTATTGCCTAGAGCAATTACTTTTTTAATTAATCAAGTCATCCTTACGCTGTTTTCTAAGACAGCCCCGTTATCGTAACTATTTTATACAGAATCAACGATAATTGATTAAAAATATTTACCCATTGAAAAACAATCTCTTATCGACTTTACTAAAGTCCAAGACTCAAGATATAATACAATCTCTCTTGGCTTATTGTTTTTCTAGGAAACTTGCCTTGAGAGAATGTAACTAACTGATATTTAATATAATCTAGTTATAAGGGCTTGTGGATAATGCCCGGCTTTGAGGACCAAGAATATACCTAATCTTATGTTCCATTAAGATAAAAATTTTAATCAAAAACGGTTCATAAGATATACAAATTAGTAACATAACAACACTTAATCACAGCATAGCATTGGCTTACCATTTTCGGTTGACCACAGAAAATCATCTCTTCTTTTTGGCCTTCCATTGCACAGCATCGTGCTGTGTGCCTTCTTGTCACAGTCACAGTGCACGCATACGCACGCACATGTGCAGCTGCCTACATTTCAGTTTTGTGCTCGTATAGATCTGTTTTGTTTTTATTAATTTTCTTATTACTCGATTTAATTTTTATTTTGTACGGTTTTCTGACATATATTAACCTATTTTTATTTTCTTATTTTAAGTGTTAACTGTCCATGTGACTTTTGTGTCTGTAAAATGTGCACATGATGCAGGCCAAATCTGACTAAGTGACTACGGTTTTATGTACTACTTCTTTTGCATTGCTATACGCTAGTTGGTTCTTATTATTTTGGTCCATCGAAAATTTTTCACCAGATTTGAAAACTGATTAGAAACATTTTCGGCTAGCTTCCATGTGGAAATCACCGGTAGGTTTAGGCCATCAGACCCATATGAAAGGTCCGCACGCAAAATACGCGCATTGACGTGGAGTTGCCGACAACAGCCCGTATTACCTTTAAGGTCTAGGACTACATCTAGAAAAAAAAGAAGCAATTACTTTTAAATAGGTATATTTTTTACGTCATTTACCTGTTGATATAAGATTAACAATTATATTATAAGTAAAACAACGTTGAGTTGTATTTAGAAAATTCTCGATAAAAGTTAATGATGAAAGCAATTACTTTTCCGGGGATTTCTTGTGCCAGCGATCCGGGAGTAAAAATAGTAGAACAAAAGAAATAGAAGGCTAACATCTTGGATATAAAGAACTAGAAGATACAAGTACGTAATCTTGTACGGACGAAATCAAAATCAAAAGTCATTTATTCAAACTAGGCTGAGAATCAGCACTTTTCTAACGACGTCATTCATTACTGTGCTAATTATATTGCTTGCTTACGAATACGTCAAATGTGCATTTTATTGAAACTGGCGTCTGCAACATGATTGTGTCGTGAAATTAACACACCCAAACATAAAAAAAATATTTAGCATTAGCAGCGCTAACATATGCCCTAAATCTATAAGTACTAAGAATAAAATAAACTAGAAACTTACACAATAAAATGCTTAACGAAACAAGATAGAACGAGCCAAAGGAATTTGTACCATTCCAAGTCACTCAATCAAAAATGCACAGGTTGCCATATCTACATTCTCTGTATCCGTGGTCTTGACAACGTTGAATGAGAAAAAACCCGGCGGTGTAATAATCGCCTTGTTAGCCATGATTGTTGTAAGGAACCGTCGGAGCATTTAAATCGGGGAATTGCTGGCCTCTGGTAAAAGAATACCTACCTAACTTTGTAGGGTGAACGCTGAATTTTGTGAGACCGGGTTTTCTTGGTAGTTTGTTTTCTAAGTGAAAATAAAAGCGTGTTAATGAGAGAAATTCAGGATATGAATAGTGTAGATCAGTGTTAATGCATCTTAAACTTTGGTATCCTAGGCCGTCGTGAAAATCTGCCTTTTTTCCAGTAATTGACGTTAAAAAATCATAAACGCTCTAAAGGACCAGACGTTATTGTTTGACGGTTCACCGCTAGCAAACCAAACCACAACTAAGTGTTGAGAAAGACGTTCCTCATAGCAACATCAAAAAATCTTGGTTCTTTCGTTATGAAGAAGTTTTCTTATGAATCAACTATTTTTTTTTTTTTTATTAGACTAAACTTGAGAACCTTCTGGTTACGGAGATATTGTAAATCAAAATTACAACTTTTAGTGACGTTTTTACGAACACAAGTTTTTAATATTGTAACACTACTTTAAATACAATCACAACCCCTGTACGTTCGCGCCCGGCCCTGGTTCAAGACATGGTCCGGAGCGAGAGGGAGTGGGAGGCAGTCACCTCCTTCTGCGAAGCAGTCATGCTAGCGAAGGAGGTGGCGGGATGGGCGAGGGAGAGAGCCGAGAGGGCCGCCCGTCCCAGCCGCCGCGGTAGACGCCCCGGGCGTCGGGAGCCGCGTGACAACTCCCGGCCACCGTAGGCGCGGGCCTGCGGACGCGAGTAATGGGTAGCTCGCCGTCCGATCAGGACCAGGCCCGTGCCGGACGGCGCGTATGTGTTCCACGCGCGCCTCAAAGAGATGTCAGCACCAAAGGAGGGGCCCGTTAGGGCCGAAGCCTCTCGGGGCAGCGGGATTGTCCGAAAGGGTTACCGCTACCCCGGAACATAAAGGGCTAAGGAAGGAACACGGATGGGTTTTAGTCAGTAAGAGTCTGACACTCCCTTCCGCTCCACCCAGAGCGGGAGGAGTCATTGGATGATTTCCCATCCTTAAAAAAAAAAAAAACCCCTGTACGTTTGCATGCTTACAATGTTTTGCGTGCGTTAAATTCCGCAGTAGGTACCACAAACAGCAAATTTTTACGCCAAAAATAAAAGTCGTATCCCAGCAATTATTGATGGGTCTTATGTGATGAGTCTTTTTACAGCCTGTATAACATAATACCAGCCTGTTCCTGTCCTGTCCTGTGTGTTTGTTTTCTTTTTCTTTTTTGATGATTTTTTGATAATTGTATTGTGTATTTTGTTGCACTGAATAAACGTTTTATCAATCTATCTATCTATATATTGCAGGGCAAAGACCTCTTCTCATAAACAGAAGGCACGAGCATTGTTCAACACGCTTGCTCATGCTCAAGACGGGTTGGCGATTTCAGACTTATATTTATCGACAGTTATTGATACCTACTTAAAGCATTATTAATCATTATGTTAAGTACCTATACTCCTTCATTACTTCTCCATAACAACCAATTTTCCTTAACCCCTTTCACAAGTAAATGCATTCATTAAATAATCTCATTCGTAGTACAAAGCTTAGAGAGCAGATGTTCCGGAGACAATGCAGTCTTCATGCATTCATCATTAGGTGACTACGTGACTACAAAGAGAACGCCCTGCATTACCTCATTTGCTATTTACAAAGGAATTTAAATATACAACCCTTTGTGCTGAAGTAAACATAGCAATATGTTAGTTTTTTTTTAGTCAATGGTACCTACTAGAGTATTATATTATCTGCGTCCAAGGTAATGAGCAATGGTTGCCTTCTCTGACTTAACTGTAGGTAGCTTTTTGGGATAAATTAATGTTGAATCTAAAGACATTTAAACAACACACAACACACACACAACACAACAACAACATTTTAACACACAACACAACACACAACATTTTAACGATGGACGACACAACATATGACACATTGCTCGCAGAATTGCCGATGGGGCCAAACGGTTCTGGCAGCCGTAGCGTTGGAACACTGCAGAACCACCGTACCCCTGGTGGTACAATAGATTTTTTGATACATTTTCTTACCTATTTTTTTATTGTGATAAATGCTACTAGACTTTCTTTTTTCCTAGTAACATAAACACTGATCAAAGTTAACTACCCAACATCAAATTAATGAAGAAGAGCAAATGTCCGTAAAAAGTATTCGACAAGAAATTGTTAGTATAATAAAGACGGTTACCACAAAGCCTTGGTGTTAACTTTATCACAGACGGGGATTGTTCAGAGAATACAAACATAGCCGTTGCCTTCACCAGACGTTAACAAGTCGTTGACGGTAATTTCTCCCTTGGAGTACGTTGGGCAGGGATCGTAAACCTACATGGTATGTGTGCTGTAATTGGCTGTGGTTTTATTTAGATTTCCAAGATTTCTTTTACTATTTTGTGTGTGGAAAAGTATGCTCGAACATGAAATTTCGATAAGTATTGACTTTTATATAAGGTCGGTACATTACAAACTTTTTTTACAAGATTTTCTATTGTGTCTTTTGTTTGATTTATTATTCTGTAAAAAATCATTGCTTTGTGGGCATTAACCAAAAATAAAACAGGCGAGAGCGTTTCTATGGAGAAAAGACCACCCGCATTTCCTATTAAGTGGCACAGCGGGAGTGAGGGACAGGACGCTTTGATGTAAACTTGACCGTACGAGTGGGACTGATATACGACTGAAGAGTTTTAGTAGGTAGGTACTTAATGCTCTGAGGGGTACTTTTCAAAAGAAATAAAGCGTTAGAAACACTTGGCGCAAAATTACATCTCAAATTATTAGAATAAGAAAGAAAAGAAAGGAAGAAAATACGTTTATTTGCGGTAAACATGAAGTAGAAAAACAACACAAACACAAAAAAAAAATTGTAAAGAGATTTGCCAATCAGCAAAAAAATAAATTCGTCACATCCACGCAAAATGGCCATCGCTCAGCATTAATGCTAAGACCCTATGCGAGACAGAGCCCCAGCGCTAGTTTTCAGAGATAGCCGGCGTTAACGTGATGATGTCTACTCGTGCAATATACGATAACATAATAAAACTCCTATAAATAATCAATTCTTCCTCAAGAGACATAATTTGCGGATAGAAAGGCATGCTGCATGAGCATCCAAGCTTGTTATACCTACGAATAAAGTTCAAAATTTCCAAAACGAAAACGTTGAAACCAAAAACATACCATATTTTCTTTTTCAGTAGCTTCCCTCACACACATTATTAAGTCTTTCGAGCGGTCTCTGCAGCTCTGGTGCCACGGTGGAACGCGTACGTCTATTCGTAAATAACGCGATATTTCAAGTTTTCCATATTGTGAACAGAACGATGTTATTGAAAAATCAAATAGCACGAAAACAAATGAATCACTAATTTAGAAACACAAATACACTTGGAGGCTACATTTGAATTTGGCATTCCTAACCAAACGCCAGATATTTGAGATCAAAGTGGCCAGTTCGACATTACGCCAATTTCATATTTATTATGAGGACTTTATCGATTATAAACGCCCTTTTAATAATATCTCTAATCAGCTTAATGCTTGTAAAAGGAATGGACTTAAATTCTCCAATGGGTGGAGTTTGAACTCACGTCCTTGCTTTCCGTTTTGCTATTTTCACTTGGCAGACGAAACATGGAAACCATTTTCGGAATATCGGTTCACTAATGTAATAGGATTGTAAAATATCAAAGAGGTCAGCGTTGTACCCTACATTCGAAACAAAAGAACATTTTTACTTAAGTTTTAGATGTGGTTTCGTAACTGACAGCTCAATTTAATGTCGGCCAACATAAATTCGGCTACAAAACTTAAACTTGTAAAGAAACTTCAAGACATTGAATTACGTATTCGTTTACTTTGTAAGTTTACATCAATCAGACAGTTCTACAACAATCAGAGGCGCACGACCAACATGCGTTTTTTAGAGAGCTCAAGAATAATGACAGATGAAAGATAGCTGTCATATTACATCGAGCACGTTTACGAAGTCCGCGAAGCAAGTAAATTGGATTGCGTTTATAGAGAACATTATCAACAGAAACTTGATTGAGGTCTGATGTTAATTTTATTTATTTCAATCTCTCTTTTTGCCTAGCCTTATCCCATTAAATTTGAGGTCGGCACTCTTCGTCATTCTTCGTCAGATGTTTCCGTTTGTTGCTTCTGGGTCGTCGAGTCATTCACTTGAGCTTGCTTCAGGTCATTGTTGACTACAGATATCCATGTGAAAAGAGGTCTAGCTCGCTTCTTTGGACCAGAATTCATATAGAAGACTTGCTTAATCATGCGTTCTTCCGGCTTTTTCATTACATAAAAATACCACCTCAGGCGCCGACCTTTTTTGAACATATTAATTTATTTCTTGAAACTGTAACACCTATCATTAGTGTTTCTTGCGTACCTAAGTAATGCAATAGATTCGCCTCTTTTATCATGGGACTAATAAAATGACATAACTCACAAAATGTGGGTTGATGAACACCTCCATCTACTCCTAAAGGTGTGATCTACTAATAAAGGCGTGAAGTCATATTATGTAAAGTGCCCGGGCAAATGTCACACAGGTATAACTGACAGAAACTACCCTCTACAAAGCTAAAATTTTCCTAAGTCAATGTACGGTCACCAAAACAGACAAGTAACCAAGGCAGATATAATTGAAGTATAGTAAGAAATCGATGGATGTTTTCGAATAAAATTAATTTTAATTAACAGAAAATAAATAGCGAATTTATCAAATTAATTTAACTCGAAAACATTCATCAGTTTCTTACTAAACTTCAACTATATCTGACGACCTGGTTACTTATCTCTTTTGGTGACTGTACCTACCTACCTCATTTATGACCAGCGTACTGTAAGAGGGTAGGTATAAACCCGAAGGTGTGTACCCACAACCTCTAACCTCAAACGAGGATCAGGGCTTAGAGAAATCTATTGCGCAACCTTCTCCTAGTGCCTATTAATTTACCCCGGCTTAACCCCACGGCGCGGGTAGTTGCTTCGAATTCCTTATTACGAACTAACTTGAAAGAAA
Source organism: Gortyna flavago (assembly GCA_963669345.1). Classification (NCBI taxonomy): domain Eukaryota; kingdom Metazoa; phylum Arthropoda; class Insecta; order Lepidoptera; family Noctuidae; genus Gortyna; species Gortyna flavago. The sequence goes on along the minus strand of OY770131.1, from coordinate 14,903,614 downwards.
CAGGCTGTGAACAATGTTTGCTACATTATTTATGTACTTAGGACTCAACTTTGGATATGTTTTAGGTGTAAAGGGAAACTACTGGGCATTTATTCGGAGTTTCTTAGGATAACTAGGAAACAAAGTAAAGAAAAGTGTTAGAAATTCTAGACTTTTATCCTTTCTAATATTAACACGAAAGCGTCAGGGTAGCCCGCGAAATTCAAATTTTCATGCGTTTTTTTCAATTTGCAGGTCAGTGTCAGGTTGTATATAAATATTTATTTATATAATCAGCCTATAACGTTCCCACTGCTGGGACACAGGCCTCCTCTAAGTGAAAGGGAGTGGGCCGTAATCGTAGAAAAATAAATATTTATTTTTAGAACTATAATCCTAAAAATGATCAATACTACTCTCTAAGTTCACATTCCCCTTTTGAATGTCTATTTCATGATTCATGACATTTGAGGTCAATTGTAATGAGATTTTAATGATTATAATTCTGTAAAGCCATATTTATTACGGCTGCGAATCATATTTTAATCAACACATAAACTGACACTGACCTGCAATTTTTAAAAAACGTAAGTATATTTCACCGGCTATCTTAGCGCATCCCCCTTGATGCGAAAGTGAATATCTGACTCTTTTAGCACATATTAATGGCAAAATTTCCGAAATAATTTCGATAATAGGCGATACTTGAAAAAAAGTAAAGATTACTTTTAATTCCCGAGCATTCATATAGTTTTCACGTTACTGGGGCACCACTAATTTCGTTTTTAACTTTTAAGATTGGCATCACAGGCTGGCAAAAGCAATTCAAGAATACTAAATGACCTAGCAAGATTAGATTGTCTCTGCTAACGACATACACAATTACATACTACATTAGATTTACATAATTTTTAAGTGCTTCCAGTTACGGGGCCAATTTTCTCTGAAATGTCCCCGAAAGTTCCATTAAAACCTCTTAAAGTGTTGTTTTAGGCTACTTTAAATTTACATTTAGGGCTGCTTTTAGTTTTAGACACCTGCTTCAAACATTGAAAAAATAACTAAAGTTGTTTTATTTTATTTTTTTTGTAATTGTTGTAATAGGCAGCGGCCTATACAGCCTCAAATATTAACCCAAATTTTAGCGACAGCCAATTACTCACTAAGTTTTTATCGTAAAGGTTGATGTCAAAATATAAATTATCGCACGCCAAAGACCTAAGATCGATGGTCGAGCAACATCGATTATTTATGTCGGTTATTAATAATACAGTACAGCCCGAATAACCGTAATCGCTATCGGAAAACTAATGTTAAAGGTGAGTCATCGGAAATATTCGTTTAGGACCGTATTGGGGTATATTTGATTCGTGTTCTTGATACAATATTTAGTTTTAGTAATGAAAATCTGGAACGTCAGAGATGACATTACATATTATTACATACTTGTATGGATTACTAATCTGATTGTTATCTCGTTTTTGTTATTTTTTCTGTATTTAAGTATAATACAGATAAAGGTGCAGGATAGCTTTTACCAGAAGTGGTCATAGTATTAGTTCAGCAGCTTCAATATAATCAGTATTGTGCCTGAATAAAACAGTTCGTCGTTGAAACGACAGCGGCTCCCCTGACATGATCTTATCAGAAGACCACCGCAACGCAACCATCGATGCAATGCTCTACTAGAATGACAGTTATCAGCCAGAGTCACTGTAATCCGACCTCTTCAGTGGTTAAGCTCTTCGGTGGTATAGGCTAGCAAACTAGTATAACTCATATAAGTACAGTACAAAGCACACCTTAGCAATTAAACAAGAGATGTAAGATATAATTATCGAGACACAATTACTTTTCTATTGTTACCGAACTTAATAAGCTTGCCTAACAGATTAGGGCTATTGAGACTCTGAGCTATTTATTTGATTCATCTTAGTCTATTTATAATGTTTGATAATGATCTTATAGTAAATCGTTGTGATTATGTTCCCGTTAATAGCGATTTGGCATGCCAAGCAATGGCTTCTCTTAGGACCATTTGGTGGTCTTTGGGTACGCTGATGTTGATGACATTATGTTATGGCAATCTCTATCGTAGTATTATGTCACAAAAAGCGATGATATAATTATAAATTAGTCACTGATACCTAAAATTATGGTCGCAAGCATTCACGTCAAGAAAATCGTTACATATTGCAATTCTCTGGTGATTTTTCAAATAAAATGAACTTAATACAGATATAGAAATGCAATAACTTACAGTATGAAACGTTAACGTGAACGTTAAAGTTTATTTGTAATATTTCTCCAATATTTCACAGTGACATTACTGAAGGATATTGCATTCTTCGTTCTCGAGATTTGAATATAAAATGCCTGTAAAATAAAAGATAAATGTCGCATTTCATTTCAGCCATTTTATATTAATTTTGATCTCAAGATATAAACAACGTATGTATAGCTATTAGATAGTAGATATAAAAAAGAAGAAGATGAATTTTGTGTGTGAGAGACAGAGTTATATGTTTCTTCTCTCTCATGTAACAAAATGTGCCTAAACGTGACGCGTCCATGATATTTCACTCTTAAATCCGGTCTTATTATCGAATCGCCGCCTAATAAGTTTCACATCAATAACTTAAGAAAAAAAAGTGAAAATTATATATTTGTTGGTTGTCCTTCATTCATCAATCCATTTAATAGCCGATTCCTATAAATAATTTACGGACCAAGACTCATGTCCCTTTACCAACAATGAAGCAAAGACCTCATAGCTTTGCATATAATATGGGAGTAGCTATCACAGCTATAATTAGCTTCCGAATCTACATGTATATAATATACGCAAAGTTTGGCAATAAAAAAAAATACCATTGGCAAGCAACAAGATTTGTTTTTGTTTATAGGAACAGCGTGATCTTATCAAACTCTATCTCAACATCTTAAGTACCATTCAATTCAGTCGGTCTATTCTGTAAAAATATCACCGTGAAAACTTAGGTGAAGTGAGCTGTCATTCCACCTGATGACACTATTGACAGCTCACTTCAAGCTCACTTCATCCAAGTTCTCACCGTGAGATTTTTACAGTATACATCATGAACTTATAAACGTAGTAACCTACCACTTCACTTTATTTTTACTATACAGGGTACGACTCTCTAGAATATTGTTGTTCACAAATTCAACGAGGTTTTACAACTGAAGCACCTAAGTGTTCTGGTATTCATAAAAAAAAATTCGACAGAGTTTCCAGGCAGGTGCAATATTTAACTCGATCTCAAATTAATTATCTCGGAAAAGTTTTTAATGTGGGTAGTTATAACATTTAATAGGAGTCTTGTAGTTACAGGGGTTATGAGGTAGAAGTTTTACTGAACTTGATTTATTTTTAACTATCTTCTGCCTGCAACTTCATCCGCGTTAACGTCGGAAAATATCCCACGGGAACGTACTACCGGGAATAAATGTGCCTAAGGACCCATTTTGTTCGGCGACTTGGGATAAAAAATAAAAAGTTGGCGGCCAGGAATGAATTACATTTTATTTGAATGGTCGCAGTAGTAGAAACATTTATTTGTATGGCGACAACACTGTAATTAATCTGAGAACAAAAACATACAACGGTCTTAACTTTCGATCCGCCTCCAAATATTTATAATATACGAGTATCTCCGAATCCAAATTGTTCGCGACTTTGACGCCTTAATAAAAAATAACGAGTTAAATGTGTATTTTAAAAATATGTAATTATTATTGATGGCCGCCAAAAAAAAATGTCCCGGAATGGGTGATGTCCTTTATCCAAATCCGTTCAGCCATTTTTGCGCCAATCCGGAACATACACCCCCACGCAGACAAACGGACAAAAGTTCTAAAAACTATATTTTCGACATCAGACTCGTTGAGAACACCTTGCAGCAATTACTTTTATTTGGAAATATTCAATGTACAGTTTTGACTTCGTTACTATTTTATTATATGAATAGATTAAGTACACAGTCTTAGGCTACCTTTTCACCAGAGGTAAAGCTAAGCTATGAAACTATGTATCTTTTTTCACCAGAATGGGGAAGAAGAGCAGTATACATGGTCCTCACGTGCCTTGATCTTACCAATATTATGTCTGGACTTTAAAAGGGACTTTGACCCCTGATTTTGTTTCACATTTCTTCTCAGGGGCAGTTAGAAAGGACATGTGACCTCCACCTAGATTTTTTTAAATATGATGTGCAGAAAAAATCTAAAACCTCGTGAGGAAACCGGCATGTCCTAGAACCAAAAATTCGAAGACATGTGACATCTACCAATCCGCAATGGGCCCGCGTGGTGTATTACGGCCCACTCCCTCTCATCGAGAGGAGGCCTGTTACGATGTGCAGAGCCAACATGGCCAGAGATCGCATAAGACGGGAAGGTTTGAAAGGAAAAAGGGCAGGCTTTTGCCGAGTAGTGGAACATAATAAATGCTAACAAAAAATATACACTTATTTGTAAATGTGATTCCGATATCCTATTTATAGAATTGACAATTTCATTTCATTTGAGTAAGATTTGTTGTATGCAAAAACTTAGTTTCGTTGAATCCTTTTCCACCGGAGCTAAGTCAAGTAGAAGCGTGGACATCAAACGATCCATATTGTTTGATATCATACATGTATCTGGCAGCGTTACACATACACAGGGATGAAAAAACGGAAAGATTTCTCGATAAACTACAGCGGATCCTTAAGAGAGGATTAAGTACTAGTAGTAGGAGTCTTGTTCGATAAATTACGTAGTTCCCATGGGAAATCTATTATTGGAATCGATCCAACACGGGACACCTTTTTGAAACCCCGGTTATCTCATTGACCTTACAGCCAGGGTCAATGGTTGCCAATACCTACAATTGGGTAGGTTATACCTTTGTGATCACTGTGTTAATTAAAAGAATATCTGTAATCACCTTTAGTATTAATATGCAGACAGAGCATTTGACTTTTACATTTTCTTTTGAAATTCTATTACTTTATGTTTTCCTAACTCTGCTCCAATTCTTCGTAAATGGTAAGGCAGCCACAACGGGGATGGCAGGCCAAGAGATTTTGCTACCGGCCAGCGCACATCTGATAATGTCAGCGGCATATTAGATACCATGGCATGCCGAGGGCCAGCGCACACCAGGGCAGGCGTTTTTGCCACGGCATACCTGAACTGCCTTACCCCACAATGTTCGCGGAATCCAGCGCATGCCGTCGCATACCTCGGCGTCCTTCAGCATGCCTTCGCGTCCGTAAGCATGCCGTTACCTCCCGTCGTGTCACGTCGCATCCTGGCGCGGCATCCTCTAGCGCGCTCTTCAACGCCGCGAAGGCAAACCCCGTTTGATGCCTTGGATTTGATCTCTAAACATTGGAATCTGTATCTTTCTACCACTACATACGTATGAAATTACGTTGGGTGTAAAGATAAAATGCTCTGCCCTGCCGTCCCCGCTGTACGCAGGCCTTTATGCTAGAGATTTCCAGTACGCTTGCAATTCTGCAATATCAGACTCAGGTACATTAGGGGTATTCTTGAAACTAGTTATATAGAAATAGGTAAGTATACATGATAACATTTAATCCTATATGAGGGTGGTAAGTTCGCGTGATATTTCAATATAAAATTTAGCTTTAAAACACGCTTTACCATAAAAGTTTTATGAGCAAAAATATACCTAATTAGCTTCAGCCTGCGACTTTCTCTGAGTGAAATTTCTTATTCCCGCCTGCCTGTGCTATTACCTCTAGGGCTATAAACTATATTTTGATGACCATAATCAGCCTATAATGTTCCCACTACTGGGACACAGGCCTCCTCTCAGTGATAGGGGGGTCTAGGCCGTAAGTAATCCAGTGCGGGTTGGTAGGTGTCACATATCTTCGCATTTTTGTATTTATGACATGTCGGTTTCCTAACAATGTTTTTTTCATCGTTTTGAGAGCAGTAGTGACGAAATAATTTACACAAAGTAAAGCGCCTGACTGGGTTCGAACCTACGACCTAGAAGAACTCGTAAGTCGCGGCCGTTACCAATGGACCACCACTGCTTTTGATCTTCTCACGCTTATTTGCAATCCACTTTTATTGACACCACCTATGGTGCCTAATGTTAGGCTCAAATTAGGTACACACCCTTACCTTTCTCTTTAAACCAGCACACACTTCAATAGAAATGCCATTATTTACTGTTGTATGTACGGAATTTACATAAGCGATGCTTCACACGCGTAATCTCCTTACGATCCAATCGTACGGCTAGGCGAATACCTATCGTCTTTGTAGTACATGATTATCACAGGATAGATAGGTGCAGAAGGTTAGATCCTAAAGCCCGATTAAAAGCTTGATGGCGGTTCTGAAATGCGCTACTCGCTGCGCAGTACCTCATCCCTCCCCCTGGTGACAGGTGAATTCATTACTGCGCAGCGACTCGCCTCATGTTCCGAGCCGCTTTAGAGTTTGAATCGAGCTGTACAACGAGCGAAAACGCGCACACACAAAAACTCGCTGCACATAAAGCGAGTGCAAGCGCACTAATTTGACGTAGTTTGATATTATCGTACGTTCGCCTGGTCCAAGAGCATCTGATGAAAGTGTAAATAAACAAACCCTATTCACGTTAAATTCTTACGGAATCACTGCTAAAGGGAGTTAATAACACATTCATTTGTATTTACACGGCTCCAACTTTACATCTCATTACATTTTCCAACAATTGTTGTTTGAATAACTTTAATAATCGGTTGGAAGACTGAACGAGGCACAATATAAGTTTAATTGTTATTACATACTTAATATAAGTTAATTGTTATTACATATTACAATAAAATTGTAATTGAAATATCATTGACGAAAAGATTTTAAAAAATAATCTCTAATGTCATATGAAAAACGGTGATTCAAAGCTAAAATTTCGGGTTTACCATAACATAACGCCTATATTCCACGAAAGGTTTGGCAGACCTATAGAACAACATCCAAATTTCGGAATTAAAAGTATTCAAATAATCAAATTAAACTACTCAGTTCGTAAGTGACACTACAAATTGGCATTCACAGGTTCGTTTGATTCGTTAGGTTCGTTTCATTTGTTTACTTTTGGAACAGAAAATAGTTTGGCAATAGATTGAATCCGTAGTCTCGTAGAGTCCGTTTTATAAGAAGTCCCGCAGACTCGGCGCTACGACGTTGGTTATACGACGATGGTTATACGACGGAGTCATAAATCTTCATTTATTTATTTATCTCAACATCATATTACAGGCACAGTTTAATAATGCACAATCTTAAATATAAAAAGGTTTCTGAGGCAGGAGAGTTGTTGTAGTTAATGTGGGTAACTATCTAATCATAATTAGTTCCACTTATTTCCGCGGGACATCTTTCGTGGGACGGACTGTACTGCCGCCATAAGTAAGTAAAAGGAGCGCATCAAAAGAAAGGGTATGGAGAGAAATGAGCCTTAATGGATGCGCCTTTTTTGTTTAGTAAGGTTTATTTTTCTTTACATTTTTGGCCGATATTCGTACTTTTTGCTTACTGCGGCAATGTACGCGTGTCTGTGTAGAAGTGTGCCTTCTGTTCCTACCTATTTTGTGGTCGGTATTATCTCTGTTCTATTCAGACCTGAATCGCTTTACAAAACACAAAAGGATCGAGAGAATAGTGTTCGAATCTGCTTAGAGAAAAATCGTGTTTGTATGAATACTATTCATTGAATTGATGTGGGATCGTTTATTCTGTTTGTAGTTGAATAAAGGAATTATTGGTTGGATAAGATATGTTTTCGTTTTTAAGACGTTGTGAAGGAGATATATTTAGTTTGCAATGGACAAAATAAACATTCTTATAATTTAAACTTACAAGTGAAAATCTAGATAAAAATATTTATTATTATAGTTGCCACCTAAACTATAATTGAATATCGTTCAAGCCGTTAGTTGAACGGCCGCCGTTTAGTTAAAAGGATAGGCGGTTAACTAAACGTCTAATTAAACCAGTTGGCTGCGACATTTACATTGCGATTACATTTTTTTTTAATCCTCATATTTTGCAAGAGCGCTTCCGACCCCTCGACCAACGAGGTCATTCATTGTTCACTTGTAGAAAAAGCCAATAATATTTTTGCTTGATGTTCAACATACGTAATCGAACCTCCGATCGATCACGAACCCAAAATACAGTTAATTGGGTATCTGTGTAGTTAGATCTGTTTGGTTAGCTGCGCGGCTAAAAGGACCGCAAACATTAATATTAGGACCAATGTTTGTCCGTTATTGATGACGTCAGCATATAGGATGAGTGTGTGATAGATATTGACAATTTAATAATGCGAAAGATAGTGATGCGGGCATAATCAGCCTATAATGTTCCCACTGTTGGGACATAGGCCTTCTCTCTGTGAGAGGAAGTGAGCCGTCCACCACACGCGCCCAGTGCGGGTTAGTAGGTACATGTCACAATATGAGCAGTTTTGATTAATGGGTGACCATTAATTACATATAAAGACCCCTCGTAAAGCACGTAAGTCGTTTTTCCAGGCTGTCATTTGTTAATCTTGGCAGTCGGTACGGGACGGTACGGTAGTGAAGCCCCAAAAGTCTGACATTCAGTCTTACCAAGGGGTATCGTATAACCCAGAATAGTGGTTGTGAAGATCAGATAGGCATGGCAGTCACTACATTTAAAATACTTTTATTCAGCTGCATCCGGTTAGACTGGAAGCCGATCCCAAAATTGTTGGGAAAAAGCTAGGCAGATTGATTGGATAGTAATCCCATTAAAATGTAATCTACTAAACTGTTTGGGGTGCCGCTGACCACCACTCCGGTTCGATTTTTTTGGTGTTATTTGAGTTTTCCGTCTGAAATTTTTCAGTACGAGTAGCAGCCCGGAATCTGGATTTGTACCCAGTTGATGGCAATAGGCTCGCCCACTATTACATAGCTGGTGAAATGTGGGTTTACACCAACCAACACAAAAGCAAGGCGTGATGTTATGTTATAATAATCTCATAAAAAGCATTGGTGCTTAAAGCAGAGCTTCTAAAGAAAAACCTCAATTCAAATAGATGATATATCAAAACGTCAAAGTAATGTAAAAAGTAATAGCTTGAGGCAGCAAATATACGGGACGGTAAACGTATATTCTTTTTTTTAAAGAAAAGACACCTTTGTTCGCTTTCTTTAACCTTAATAAGGACTGAAATTAAAGACCACGTTCATGCCGATGAGTTCTCATACAAAGAAAATCTAAAGAAAAAAAAATCTGATGACAGATGACAGATTAAAGTAATATTTTAAAAGACTTAGCATGTTACTGGCACATTATTTTGATTTGCAGACTGAATACTCGTCTCAGAACAATAAATACTCGTTAAGACATTGCTTAAAAAACGAAGTACAATTTATTTTAATTTTAAATCAGCTTGCAAATTCGCTCTTCTTTTGTCTAATTTCATAGGTTTCAAAATGTTAAAAAAACATTGAAGAGAAATGTCAATACATTGGAGGAATGTTAATTATTGTTGTTCAAGACGTAATAATATATAATAAGTAGTTCTTTTTCATATTTGTAAACGTCTGTGAAAAACATAAGGAAATATAATATAAAAGTAAATTAATATAAACAGATCTTTACATAGGTATATTAATTAGACATAATCATCAAAAACCACTGTTCGTCATTAGGTTTGAGCTCTTTCTGAACTGTGAACGAAACTGAACCGTCACGCTCGGGTCGGTGACGCTGAATCTCGCTCATCTCCAGTCGGTCAGTGACGCTGAATCACGTAAACTATACCCAGCGCTGAATCGCCTATAATATCGGGTTCACATGGTTCGATTGTAGTTAATCAATTGCTAAGGGTCAGTTCACACCGCCACGCGACGCGACGCGCAGTTTTCAAGATAGCAATACATTTATAGACCTTATCTACTCCACAAAAAGGCACACAATTCAGTGAGGTGGGCCGCGCGGCGCCGCGCGGCGTAGCTCGACGTACTAGACACCACCTCACTGAATTGTGTACTTTTTTGAGTAGTAGATAAGGTGTATAATTGCTGTCTAATAAACTGCACGCCGCGCCGCTTCGCGTCGCGGTGTGAACTAACTCTAAGTCGGAAGAAATTTTAACCATCTGAACAAACTTGAATTTGAAATTCAATCGAATTGAATTTCAAATTCAAAGTATTATTTGTTGGACAACAAAAATTGTTCAACTAAATTTGAACCGCATGAACCCGGTACCGCGAACCGATCCGGCTCTAGTCGTAAGTTTTCACTCTATCGTCTGGTAATAAGCACACCCTCTTTTTTACCGTGTTTCAAAAATATCATATACATGTAATAAAAACCTCATTTAAGTCATCTGCTACGTTTCATAAAAGGCATAAAACCTCTTTAATAGGTGTTGTAAAGAATTTATTGTCTATTAAATTCGTTCTTAGGTCCAACGAAGCGTGTAACGAATGCGGCGATATTCGTGCGTGGGCGTTCCCGAGATATTAAATTTGAATGGCTCGGCTTTCGTAATATCTTAAACTTAATTTGAACGATAAACGTAAAGCCACGCTTATACTCGTAACAGGGTAAAAAGAGGCTACACATAATAATAGAAAACGGCCATAAAAGTTACGCCAAAATTAAGAATTGAACCCAGTTATGTGTCAGTAAAATGTCGTGAGAGGAGAGGTGGCTTAGTCGAAATGGCCGCGACTTACGAGTTGTTGGTCCAGCAGTACCCAGCCTATACTGTCAGCTGAGTCTGCTTCCCAGCAGTGAGAACAGTAAAGGCTGATTTTGCAAAAGGTCGTAATGGCCAAGTGGTTAAGGCATCGCCTCTCATGCACGAGATCTTGGGTTCAAATCTGGGCAAGTACCAATATGAATTTTTAATTATAATACGAGTATGTACTTTCTGAGTTTAACAAAAAACTGGTTTTACATTAGTTACTGACATCGGTAAAGGAAAACATCGTGAAGAAGTCTGAAGGAAAATTTCCGTATTTAAAAACGTTCAAAATTTATCGTAATCTCATCTCAGCGACTATCAATATAAAAAACTTGTCAGAAATGTGTGTGTGTGTCAAATTAGATGTCTTTTTTACAGATTGAGATTGAGGACTCCAGACTTATAATTAATATACCTAAGTCTGAAATCGCCAACCCGTCTTGAGCAACCGTGGTGATCAATGCTCGTGCCTTCTCTGAATGAAAAAAGGCCTTTGCCTTGCAGTCAGACAATAATACTCTGGTATTATTATTGTATCTCTGCTTAACAGCCGCACTTACGACTAGATTTTCTGTGAAGAATTTTATTTAAATAAAGATCCGTGGACTACGAAGATTACATCTGCATGCATGTCGCCAAAATGTTACCAACTCTTAGAGACAAAGCCTCACGTTTAATTCTTTCAAACGAGAAAACAGCAATTCTTCTAACATATGAGGCAGTTGTGTTTCTAGGGAGTTTGTTGCGCCATTTCATCTTCCCAGCTAAAGCACTAGGAAGAGGTGAAGAGCGGGCTTTTTGGGGGATCATCATATGTCATTTAGACGTTAAAAAAGTGTTAATTCTCAGCCTCATTTGAATAAATGACTTTTGATCACAATGTTTTTTGATAACAAAAGTTATAAAGAAAACACCCAAATCCAAATAACATCACTCTAGAAACCCGCACAAATCCTAAAACGTGTTTGCACAAAAAATGTTCCTACCACGAAAATAAGCTGAATTCTTAATCCTATTTTCTTTCGCATTTACTTTCAGCCACGTTATACCTATAGTAAGTTTTGGCAGAAGGCCAGAAATGAAGACTATCTTAGTGCCTGTTTTCAGTAATGCTAGGCGACAACTAAGTAAATTAACGCCTAAATAAAAGTGTGCTGTTGGGTTTTCAACTTTCGGTACTATTGCCGAGAGCTGAAAATCCAACATCGCGGTTTTATTTGTTGGCTAGTTTTAGGGAAAGCTTTAGTGCCTTTGTGTAAGTAAAAGTTTGGAAGGATAAGGAGCTATGCTTAATGGCTTGTAGATAATCACTGACCGCTGAGTAACATTGGAAAGATATGAGACTTTGTCTTACTTTGAAGGAAAACTTCTTGAATTTATTTATTATTAGACCATTTTTTCCCAGTTAAGTACTAACTGGGAAAAAATGGTCTAATATATTTTTATAAGAACATCTTCATATTTGTCAGTGGATTAATTAAAGGTAAGTGCATAGTACTAGCTCCTGCCCGCGACTTCGTCCGCGTAGAAGCCAACAACGAGTATACCATAACATACAAAGATGTCCTTTAACATTCGGCAATAGTGTAGCTTTCTATCAGTAAAATAATTTTTGACATCAAACGAGTAGTCTCAGCGATTACTCATTCATGTCGGGCCGTTGTACATGTATACATATGCTAGTTGCGCAGTAAACTCTGCTTGCGAGATGCAGGATTTTGCGTGACGTCAGTATCACGCGTAGTTCACATGTGGCGTTGTAGATACCGCTACAATGGTCTGTAACAGACCTTTCCGATACATGCTTATTCAGCTAAGTAAAGGTTAGGAGTACAAAGCATGTTTTGATTTCAAAAACAACACAGCAATCTTAATCTTAATCTCTGCCTACAAAAGGACAATGGCCGCATAAATATGGCTTCCGTAAAACCAGGAAAATGCTAGAGATTACGTTGTAAAGAGGAGAACAAGTTTATAACTGGAGTTAAAATGCAGAGTCTTTGATGTTGTTTTGTTTTTGTTTATTGCGTAATAAATAGGGCTGGCAATTTTGCAGATGTGACTAGGACGTATGCCTTTTTAGATATTGACAGTTACCTTTTTTGTATTAAAATTAATTCGATGCGAATATTTTTTTAATAACATCGATTTCCGAAATTTTGGTTCGTTTCTAAATCATATCGTAGAACAACATTATCCTGCTATCCTACTATATATACCTATTATGTTTGTTACTCACAAACATCCAACCTTTTACATTTACACCAATAACATAGAATCATTTTTATCCCAGTAGTACGTTTCCCTGGAAAAATTTCCGACATCCGCGCGAGTGATACCGCTGCTCAACTGTGGGAAAATCAAAATTTGAATTATAACAATAGAAAAACTAATTGAGTCTCATTAGTCACAGTTGAGCTTCTAAGTGGGCCATAATCTGTCACGCGGGCCCGGTGCGGATTGGTGGAAAATTTTGATTTGCTTTATAAAAAACTATTTACTTACATTGAGCATTTTATTTTGTTATAAAATGTTATAATTTCTTCTTTTTTAATTTCAATAGAACAGTATTTTGAATGTTTTCACGTTTTGTCGTTCATCAATTTTGAAAGAAGGCTTAGCCTACCTACAAGTACCTATTACAATAAATATTACTATATAAATACAGAGGCTGCTTTAATTCAAATGTTTTGTAAAAATAATCCTTAATAATATCTCTTATATGCCCTCCCAGGGCGGTTAATCGTTCAAAGTTAACTAAATAAACGTTTAGCCATCTTTCCAACTACAATAAACAACCCTAGTTTTATCCATGAATGGCGGTTTTTCCTACAAATAAAAGAGTTTTTTTATCCTCTGAATAAAACAACGCTCCCTCCCCTTTGTGTGTATTACGGAACATGGTTCGCTAATTAACCCAGAGCCTATCAATCTGATGAACAGCGCTGTTTTCATTGTACGACTGAGTTAGGCTCGACTTCTTTGATCAAGGATGTCGCTGACGGCTTTATGGACACTCGATCACGATTGGGAGATTGATGTAGGTCTTAATTTGTCGGATAAATTAACTCGGTAAAAGATTTTAAGTGGGTGTACGTGACAGCATTATGTTTTTAAAGAAAAACGAGAAGTTAAAAAAAAGAAAATATTTTTTTTTAAAGTAAGTATGTACCTAACACCTATAATGCAATTGTCAAATGAAAAAAAGATATTAAATTCTTGCAGCGTATTTATAAATTGATTTTTAGTATTTTTGGTAGTAATTCTGAACCCCCATGTGTTAAAATATTTCGTCGGTTATTTAAAAAACAAATCGCTGTTCCATACATTTTGACCGCGTAGGTATCGCAGTTTTCTATGAAATAGCTGTTCTTTTTTTACTTCACTTGACTCATTTTTCACCATAACTGTTTGCTGTGATGGCGAAAATGGTATTATATCTAATAGAAAATAATTTTGTTCTATTTTCCCGTTCACCCGACAGCTTGCTCGTTTTATTTAACGTTGGCGTGCGTAGCTATTCACACAGACACAGCTATCCGTGTGTGTAGTATGTAAACTAAATGGGTTTGCAGTGTGTACCAGGGTGCCTTAAAAGTCGATCGCCCTCGAACAGCATTAAACTATCGTTATCACATTAACGCCTCACCTAAACTAACTTCGTTATGGCAGGGGCAATCAACTGGTTTGGTTACTCCGTATAGTTGGTTAAAATGAGAAAACTGGCATGTGTGGAAAGAAATTGTATGGTTTATAAGTAAGTGATTCTTGGACTTTCCATTAGGAATTTCTTAGTAACAACCCGGAGATTGGAAGTTGGCGGTGTGATTCCCCCGTGCCTCGCAAAGCATGTTAAGTCGTTGGTCCTGCGCCTGATCTTTCTCCGGTCGTGTCGGATTGCCGTGTCATCGAACTATGAAAGTGAGGGAAGAGAGAGTGCACCTGTGTCTGCGCAAACACTTGTACACTTTAATATCTCCCGCGCCGAAGAATAGTTTCCGTTGAGATTGTCCGCCATGGCAGAAATACGGTCTAAAGGACGGAATAAATCGACTATTATTATTATGATCCCAAAAATTAGAATCATAAACTTTTAAACACATCTTAGAAGAATTGAAGGTTTTTGTAAGAATTATTTTGGTCAGTTTCGATCTCTCTCATGCCCTTAGGTATGTCTCTTCTGAACACGTTCTAGAGTGACGATACCGAAATCATATGAGATATTTATTTTCCCCTTCGTTATCTATGTTCGATTGTAACTAATGTAACATTTATTGATGCGTGAATTTATCAAGCTCGATGTTGACCATTTATCATGCACAGTTCAACGATAATATTATTAGGAAAGCAGAAGGCACAGGGGCTGCCAAACGTTCTGAGCAGGAAAGCACCGGATATCTGTTTTGGTTTGCTTCATCAAATTCAAGCTAGCCGGACCGCCCAACATTTGGCTCCTTACATCCTGATACGGACCTAATTGTGCAAAATGATGTGTGAAATTAATTTCTAAGGCCGTTTGTACACACACGTTTGTTTTTTTGTTGTTTTTTTTGCCGTGTGTTCGCATGGTCGTCAGTGTTGTATTGATCACTATAGAAGCTTGTACACGGACACGTTTTTTCAGCGGCGTTGTTTATAAACCCCTTAACGCATTGAAACCGTGCCGTGTACAAAGGGCCTTAGAGCCACGTTCAACTGTTTACCGTGTCAAAACTGACAGCAAAAGAAAAAACAATGAACACACACAATAAACAAATCAAATAATATTCGTAATCAGACAATTTATTACAAATCACTGCGTGATTACTTACGCAACTTGAATTTGATAATTACTTCCCGAAGTTATACATCCCCTCTCCCCACAAAATGAATGGGACAACTTCCTCCTTCACTTTACAATTTTGGAAAGCTCAAAACATTCTCATATTTACTTTGACAAAAACTTCAAGTTTTCTTGTAAAACAAATTATTTGCATCAAAGAAGTGAGATTCTAAGATCTCTCAGGCATTACTTCGCTTCCAGTAGCTCCTTTGAACGTATAAAACTTCACGTATTGAGAAAATTATATTTAAGTTTAGGTACAGTCACGAGCAGCAGTCGGGAGCAGTGGTGGCGTGGTCGTAGATTCGAACACAGACTGGCGCTTTTCTTTGTGTAAATTATTTTCATCTCCACTGCTTTCAAAACGGTGAAAGAAAACATCGTGCGGAAACTGGCATGTCGTAGAACAAAAAATACGAAGACAAGTGACGTCTATCAACGTGCACTAGATCCGCGTAGTGGATTATGGCCCATTCCCTCTCACCGAGAAGAGGTCTGTGTTCCAGCAGTGGGAACACTGTAGGCTGATTATGCTTCTGCTACAGAGCATACTTTGCACTTACGCAAGATTCAAAAGCGATTTTTTCCTAAAATATTGATAGATATTTATTTCATAGTGTTAAGAACATAGTATTATCATCACCATACTTTTGTGAAATAGATATTTATCAAGGTCGTAATTTTAATTTCACGAGAAAAACGCTTTTGTATTTTGCGCAACTATATATCTAAGGAATTTATGTTTGTGACTGTACTTACTGCTAACGTGACGTTGTTCGTTCGAGCATGGAACCCACGTACGTGTCGCATTATCTTCGGTAGGCAGTTGGAATTAGCTATTGGAGGGAAAAGATAAAGCGATTTTACGTCAACGTTGTAGCTGCATGTGTTTGTTGAGCATATTTTACAATTATCCAGGTATCTTTACTTTTTAGGGTTCCGTACCTCAAAAGGAAAAAACGGAACCCTTATAGGATCACTCGTGTGTCTGTCTGTCTGTCTGTCTGTCTGTCTGTCTGTCCGTCTGTCACAGCCAATTTGCTCCGAATCTTATGGACCGATTAAGTTGAAATTTGGTACACATATGAAACTCTGTGACCCAAACACAGACGTGTAACGTAAATAAATGAGTTTTAAAAATGGGAGTCATTTTTGAGGGGTAAATAGACAATTAAAAAAAAAAAGTTTCGCAATCTGTACCGTGTGACATATCAAATGAAAGGGCTTACCTTGAGGATCTCAAATATATTTTTTTCATAATTTTAAAATTAATTGTATTAAAGTTATTTAAGACAATAGACGGAAATTTACCATTCCCCCCCCTTATCTCCGAAAATACTGAGCCTAAAACTTTGAAAAAAATAGAGAAAATAGTTCTATACCTATAGATTACAGGAAAATTAATAAGAAGTCTATGATCTTGAAACAACATGGTAAATCTCTCAATATTGTGCGTACAAACTTACATTTTCAGTTGGAATGTATGGGAGAACATAACTACAATGTTAAGTTTGTTCTTGGGATAAATTCATTCCAACTACGGAACCCTTCATTGTGCGTGGTCCGACACGTACTTGGCCGGTTTTTTTTTGATGATGTAATTAATAATAATACCAGCCTATTATTGTCCCACTTCTACCTCTACCTCTTCCTCTCTTCCTACTACCTCTTCTCATAGAAAAGGCCCGAGCATTAATCACCATGCTTTTCAAGACGGGCTTGCGATTTCAGACTTATGTATATTGACTATAAGTTCAGATTTTCTCACAATATTTGCCTTCACTGACGTCAGTAATGTCAACGATAAACTCAGAAAGTACAGACGCCAGCACATCAAGCTACCCGAAACTGTCAAATTTTCCCAATCAACTTTGAACCTTATACTTTAATAATAAACTTGAAAATCTATTAAAGAAATTTGACAGTAGTAGCTTGATGTGCTGGCATCTGAACATAAAAATTTAAAAAAAAATTAATTTTTTTAAACAGATTTTAATTGTAAGTACTGAAATCGGCCAGAGTGTCGTCTTAGGGGCGTCATGTCGATGTATTTACATTTTAGATTGTATAGTCAGTTCGGTGAACATGTTGATATTTCAGTGAACTTTCAAACGAGATTCGTGTGCCAAGAAAAATTTTGAAATATCTGTCAATTTCGCTTGATTTATCCGCTTTCGTTCTAGAACAAACATGACAGTATACATTGCGTCACGTAGTTGATAGACAAATTGTGTGCTCAAAACAAACAAGCAACCTACTGAACTATGTATGCAGTATCTGTTGATGAGTTAGTTAATTACGTAGCTGTTGTAGCTGTTTTCCCGCCTCGAGCGCAGATCTGTCCGATAGAACACCCCTGTTCACTGCACAGCTACACCGATGCTACCATTATTCGTAGTAATGAAAAATTTTATTCGTGAAATGTTGTAATACTCGTATTTACAAGTAGGCTATATTTTTAGTCGATGAAACATCTCATGAAAGGAGCTCTCCCGCTTTTAAATCTCATAGATCTCATTTTAAACCTCGCTAAATCGAAAGCTCATAGACATGTGCATTTTCCCCACCCTCACCTATAGAGCGCAAACATGGTCTCTAATAAAGCGTCAAAAGTCCGTGGAGTCTGTCAAAGGGCTCACAGACGGCATTAGGAACTTTATAAATACTTCGTGTCAAAACACAAATAGCTGAAGCTGGCCGCACAGCTGCTGGACTGAAGTGGAACTGGGCTGGCCACATCTGTCGCATGTCAGAGCTGCAATACGCAAAAACTGCCACTCATTGAATCCTAAATAGGAAGAAACGACTACGCGGCTACTTTACATTATAGGCTATAAAATATTTAACGCACGTGTCGTGTTACAATTACGAGTAAAATCAAGCATAAAGTGTGACTAATTTTCTATAATCTACAACAGGCGTATTGCTAATGGGTAAATGTGGGGTGCTTATAATGCGCACTTGTGAATGGTAAATTACAGCTTTACTGGTTTGCGGTCTCTTTATTTTAAGAATTACCTTGGCAATACAAATATAAAAATCTAAAATTAAAATTAAAATCAACCTGCCTAGCCTTTCTCCGACTATGTTGGGGTCGGCGTTCCAGTCTAACCGGATGCGGCTGAATAACAGTATTTTACATGGAGCGACTGCTTATCTAACCTCCACGAACCAGTTACTGGGTAACACGATACCCCTTGGTAAGAGTAAGTAACCTTAGTGGTTTAAAAATGCTATTCTGCTGAAACAAATGTAATTAATTTTCAAATGCCAAATAAAAAAAAGACAGCTATCAGTAATTTTTGAGCTTCGGACTACCCGTAAAGATTGTCAAAGATCTACAAATGACAGCCGGAACCAACGGCTTAATGTGCTTTCCGAGGCCCGGAGGATTCTCAATACGTAATGGAACGTCACCCATCCACGAACCGATCGCGGCAAGCGTAGCTTAACGTTCGATCGACCCGTGCTTCTGTTATTAACAAGAATTTTATTATTATTAGCCACGAACCCCTCTCTCATCTACAATTAAAACACTGTAGGCAAAATGCCTCTTTGTAAACAGCTACCTATGGATCGAGCATCTAGCATGAATTATGCTCAGAGCGTAATTTGAGTAAGCTCCTCGACTACAGGTTATTCCTTCAGAATGTTTGAAAACTGGTCAAGTTGACCAGTTTCCGACAAGTTATCGGTCAAGACAGCCCGGTGTGTCGCGTCGCTATCTTGTAGTTAAAATTATTACCTAATTGTAAAAAACAAAATAAATTCTGACAAAAAATTGCTGTAATCACCACACTTGACAAACATAACAGAAGTAAACAAAATAAACATTATTATGTAACTATGTAATTACTGCTTATAATATTTATAGCACATCAATGAATATTTAATAACTAATTTCAGTGTAACGTGATCACCTAGTACACTCGAGAGGATCTCATTTTCCGATATATAAACGACGATATTATTAAAACCTTTTATAATTTCTTATAATTAATCTGCCTTTTGATTGCCGCTTCGCTTATTTTACAAAGACGGATAATGGGTTTGCGTTGTTATCACGATAATTACCGGAAAGTGAGTTCGTAAAATGATCGTTTAATTAATTGTATGGGAAGACCACGGAGGGGAAGACGATGCGAAAGCAATTTTGAGTTATTTAAAGACAATTTCCATTTGAATTTTAAATTATTTAATACTAGCATCCGCGACTTTTTCTGCGATCCAGGATGAAAAGTAGCCTATGTACCTACTTCTCCAGGTCTTAGCCTAGCGAATTGTCAAATTTCATGCAAATCGGTTCAGTCGTTTTAGCGTCAAAGCGTAACAAACAAACAAACTTACCTTTGCATTTATAATATTAAGTTAGGATTAGATTTTTAGAATCGACCTCAGATTGTTATCAAACAAAATACGCAAGTCGTGCAGATGTCATCTAAATGTAGCAATACAGACCTCAATGAGAGACGTCATCTTCCCAATATAATAACGACTACAGGGTAAATATCAAAAACATTTCAACAAATAAATTCACTCCATAAAAACAACACTAAACAGGATTGTAGCAATATTTTCACATATTTATGTAACACTTCTTGACCACACATAACGCCAAGATGAAATAAGGTGTAATGTTCCCGGCATTTAGTACACGTAAGTTATATTTAGTACATGTAAGTTATATTTCGCTAGGGCCGAGACATGAATATAATTCCGGGGTCAGGAATCATTTGGTTAGGTATTCGCAATCTCCGCTTTTGTACCAAAAGCACTGATTACTTAATAAACGGATTATGAACTTCTAATGTTTAAGTTTCGGTACATGAACTTCATCAATTTAGACATTTCGATACCTAAGGTACATACCTAGATGAAGTAGGTACTAGGTTTACCTTTACGTGATAAATCGCTTCCAGGTAAAATCGAGATTTTTAAGTCTGCATTAGTAACTTATTTAAGGGTTTACTTAGTTTGCTTAAGCATAATGTTTAAAAGCTTTCACTAACAATTTTGGGTCCTGAAAACCTTCAAATTAAGATGTAGGTATGATTTAAACAACGTTGAATTCATTAAAGGTGTGTCCAGACCTGGCGAATGCACCGCTCGCAAACCGCATGCGAACTGCGCGCGTGCACTTCATGTTCGTACGCAGCCCCTGCGCCCGCGCCGCCGCGCCGTCCGCGTGCCGTACTCGAGCGGCGCAGGAGGTGCGCGCAGGCCGAGGCTCATAGAGATCATTGTATCTTAAATAGTACTTAAATTTCTCAAATAGGTAATGTACAAAATAAATAAATTACTTAATTATAAATTCTAGAAACACAACAACAACAATAATTTTTCACGAGCGAAATTGTGTTCCCTTGTTTTTTTTTACTTTATCCATACTTAATATTATAATTCGAAAGTAACTCTTTCTGTCTGTCTGTCTGTATGTTACCTTTTCACGCCTAAACCACTGAACGGATTTCCATAAAATTTGGCAGAGATAGATTGCATCCCGGGGAAGAACATAGGATAGTTTTTATCGACATACCTCGCGGGTGAAGCCGCGGGCGGAAGCTAGTACAGTATAACGCTAGTGTTTACATTCTCTTTGTTATACAGCTCCATTTTCAAGCCAGTTCGATATTTGAATAAAATCTTTGATAAGTTACCTTCTTGATTGCATGTTTAAAGTAAAAAGTTCGTTCCATTTTTGAATTATGTATTATGTATTTGACCAGTACAGCATTTTCGATTTATCTCGAAGAAGGTTGTCAAACTAATGCTCGAATTTCCAAGCATATTTGAGGAAAATCTAGGAATACAGTTTCTGTATTCTGAGAAAAAAATATCTTGTCTGGAAAAATTGGACGTTCTATTATTTTTTATTTATTTATTAATTACTCTGTTTTTAGGGTTCCGTGCCTCAAAAGGAAAAAACGGAAACCTTATAGGATCACTCGTGTGTCTGTCTGTCTGTCCGTCTGTCACAGTCAATTTGCTCCGAATCTTATGGACCGATTAAGTTGAAATTTGGTACACATATGAAACTCTGTGACCCAAACACAGACGTGTAACGTAAATAAATGAGTTTTGAAAATGGGAGTCATTTTTGAGGGGTAAATAGACAATTTAAAAAAAAAGTTTCGCAATCTGTACCGTGTGACATATCAAATGAAAGGGCTTAACGTGAGGATCTCAAATATTTTTTTTTCATAATTTTGAAGTAAATTGTATTAAAGTTATTTAAGACAATAGACGGAAATTTATACCTTATCTCCGAAACTACTGAGCCAAAAATTTTGAAAATAAATACAGAAAATAGTTCTATACCTATAGATTACAGGAAAACTAATAAAAAGTCTATGATAAGTCTATAATAGTTACACACCGATTTCTCTCTTTTAGTCGTCAGTAATTTGACTTGGGAGAGATTTGTAATACATGTATCAAGTGATAGTAACAATTTCACACCAGGATAGTCTTGAATAGAATTCCAGAACTCCCAAAACCTTAAATCATGTAGATGTAAGTAATTAGTGCGACCTAAATAACTTTCCATCGCTAAACTATTATCAAGAAACTAAATCCGAATCGTCAATCATAACAGGCATGTTAGTTCACTTCGTAATGTAAACACCACAGATTGTTATAATTGTTATTTGCGATGTTATTGTCTGCCCTAATTGCTCCAAATAAAGCCACATCCACACACATCCACTAAACATGTTCCATGTTTGGAAGCTTTATCGTGTTTCAAGATAAATATTTATGTAGTATCGAAAATACAGTGTGCCATTTTTATTTTCTTACAACGGCAACCTAGTTAAAGCTAGTTAGTTATTATATCCAATTCGCAAAAAAAAAAAAAAAATATCAACAACAAAAAAAATTATAACAAAATACATAATAATTATTGTTTAAAATGTTTGTTTGTTTCCGTGTAGGTATATCATATTCTTCAGAAACTCGGTGATATTTAGGCATTCGTTCGTTAGGCAAACCGACATTACTCTAACAAGTTACGCGTGTTAGGAAGTTTCGGTTTGTTGAGGCAAATCTTGTGGGTTTGGTAACGATGAAAACTAACTTTAGGACAAATGAAACTGTCAGATAACTTTTAACCACTGAGGTTTGAAGTTGTAACATTGGTTTACATTGTAAACAGTAGCTTGACTGTTCTATATCGGGCTATTGCTAACACCCGGTTTTTGATGAGCTGATAAATTCAACTAACATTCTGTCATATAGAGAAATATTTAAACAAAACAATCGGTAGCAATTTTTCAGCGCCCGCTGAAAAATATTGTCAAGCAAATGGTTTGATAATAACAATTATTTCAGCCAATAGAGCAGAGCAGTTAACATGAGATATTACAGCGTGTTAGTTGAATGTATATCAGCTTTTCAAAAACCTGGTGTTAGTTGGTTATAGTCCGAAACAGAACAGTTAAACTACTGTTTCACGACACTAGTTTTATTGTGTAAACCCCGCTTAATAATAAGACTCGCTTCGTCTGCAAAACCCAATTGACGATACTGACCGGACATCCTAGCAGTAACGCCAGTTACCTTGCTGACTGGCAAAATTCGGCATCGTTCTCTGAACACAAAATTAATCAAAAGTGACACATGAATTCATCTAATGAACCAATCCAGCAATGTTGGATTTCGGCATCTTTCACTCGCTTACCGAATAATCGAAACTTTAATTAAAAAATTAATGTCGGTGTTGTGTGAACGTGGACGGCCTAAATCCATTCTTGTCAAAAAGCTACGACAGTAAAGTTCAATCCTCATTTGTTCTAAAACCATTAAAATTGCAAAGGTACGCTCAAGGTAATAACAAAAAAACTAACTAGGTACATACACTTGTTTCAAGAAGCGATAGGTATTGCAAGTTGGTATAAAAATTACTGATATCTTCTTTTAAATGGACGTCTTGGAAAATGCATAAAGCACGTCAAGTACTACCAATAGATACGATGTACATACCAATAGCCTTCTAACATATACGTAACTAATAAAATAACCATGACTCGATCGGCACCATGGCGGACAGGACATATCAATTTTTATTGGGGACTTACATTAAATGTGGAACGCAGAAATACAGCTCGGTAAGAAGCGCAAGGATCATTTTGATTCTAAACCATGATTTTGCAATGTAAAAAGAATGTTAAGGTGACACAGGGGACGCTAGACGTTTATTTAAGTACCATCGTATATTCATGGTTGCTATTAGTACGTTTTTTATCCCGAGGAAGAAATCGTCTTCCGTAGCATGATGTCCCCGGTTCTAAGCAACCAAAATAACTGTGTTCTAAACTATAGGATTCGTCAGTTATGTTATGATTGCTAATGTTCTTATTGTTTTGGATTGCAACCTTCACCTGCTACGTAAAATATTGTCGACCTTTTCCGTTATCTGCCAGATCATTTTATACTAATTCTAATCCATTTTTTTATTGATCTGCTATAAATTTTATCTAGAGACCGGCCTTTAAACTTCTGAACTTGTTGTATATTGGTCGGGAAAGGAGCATGTGTGCCCAATGATATTCATGCGACTGCTTAGAATAGGAATCTGCCGTACAGTATCGTAACTCTCAAGTGTCGTATGTACACTAATATATATTATTTAGGTGATAGCATGGCTCGTCGGCTTTGATAGATTGGATAGGAATTATGTGCTACTGCGATAAGATGGCATCATTTATTGATTTTTCTTTAAAGAGATCATTCTGTGTTTTATCAAGGACAGTGGCAAAGAAGAGGATTTGTTTCAACGAATATAAATACACCAAACGGCAGCAAATGTGGCTCAAGCCCTAAACGCAAATATGAGTATCAACTAATCCTTATCATCAAGATTGTTTAATCAGAATAGTTGCCAAGTTGATTCTTCAGTAGGTTTAAGTGAATACTTTTTATATTTTATTATATATATAATAGTTTTGACAGATTTCATAGGTCTTACTGCGATAGGGAGACATGGTTTATTGATATTTCATGAGAAATCATCATTATCTGCCTAACCTATTCTCAACTATGTTGGTGTCAGGTTCCAATCTAACCGGATGCAGCTTTTTATAGCTATTCCGCCGCTTTCCCGGACAAGTGCCGCCGGAACGCACAAAGACTTAGTGCAACTAAGTGATACTAACATAGTTATTACATTTTATTTACGAGTACTAACACAATTGTTACTACTTATTATGTATACTTAGGTTAAGGTAATCTATGGGTCTTTGTTACCTGAAAATAAATGGTTTATTATTTTATTATTATTAACAGAATAACCGCGGCAAGCGTTGCTTAACCTGATCGATCGACCTACATGTGGCTGTTATTATTTAGCCACAGGCCCCTCAGTATTCTATCTATATAGAATCTAAAAAAAGTGTTCAATAATCTAGTCGATTTAAAAATCTAAACCGATTATGTCACGTGACTAGATTACATTACGAAGAACATTTTCTCTGAAAGTACTCGGGAGTAACTGGAAAAGTAATCAGATTATAAGAAGTTCCTCTTAAAAGTAAATTCTGACAGCGATAGGTAAAATGTTTCTTATAAAAACCGAACAAAAATGTTGAGAAGCTTTTCTAGAATTTTCTTTACGCTTTGAAAATTTGAGCACGTCTCTAATAAGTACAAATTGACGAAATATGTGTTCGCACTTATGTAATTTATTCAAGCTTTTTTGATACTTTCGTAGGTAGTATGGGACCTGCCCCGCCCACGAGGAAGCGATCAACGATTTTCTCGCTCAAGAATCGTATAAAAGATTGTAGATTAGTCTTTTAGATTTGGGATGCATGAAGAAGCCTCCTCGTGTAGCGCAGTTTGTTCCGCCAGTTACTCAACTGAACCGAGCGCTCGGCGCATCCTGGACAGTCACACACAACACCTTATTTGACTAGCCAATTCTTGCCTTGCGGTGGTAGCACTGGCACTCCCACCTGCGCCCGGCGTCAAACAGCCTGCTGTTTCGTTGATGCGTGGGAATTCCAGTGCCTTAGATATGTTCTGGGTCCGCTCGTTCCATTATAGAGCTCATCCAGCGCTTTCCATCAGGCATGATCGAGGTCAAGAGCGGGCGGGCCCATTCAGCAATAAAAAATAAAAAAGTTCCTGTGTAAAAAAGAGTTTAGTTGATCGCTGACTGTTCACAGTGCCAGCCTAGCAGCCTAGCGACTATGACTATGAAAACTATGACGCTCGCTTGGTGGGCAGAACACTCGCTGCAAGACACACGCTTGGTACATACGCCAACACATCAAGCTTCTACAATCTGACAAATTTCTTTAATAGATTTTCAACTTTATCGCTTAAGTATTAGGTTCAAAGTTTATTGGGAAAATGTTACCGTTTCAAGTAGCTTGATGTGATGGCGTCTGTACATACGGATACCAACGAGAAATCGCTGCTCGCTGCACGTCAACTCGATTTAGTTATTAGCTCTACTCGCTTCCCGTTAACCGTCAACGATGGGACAGCTGCTGAAGACAAACAAGTTGGAAAAAATATCTTAACATAATACCTAAGTGGTATAATATATTTAAGTGGCTAAAGCTTCCATCAAAAATAAAATAAATAATTAAATCTGAGTTTACGAAATTAAGGGCTTATGCTCAATTTCTAAATACACACACCCACGAGCTTTATCTCTATTTCGTGACATAACGAACCTTCAAGACTTCGACTAATTTGCTGAATCATTATTAGTAATTAGGATTTACATCATCATCATCTGCCTAGCCTTTTCCCAACTATGTTGGGGTCGGCTTCCAGTCTAACCGGATGCAGCTGAATACCAGTATTTTACATGGAGCGACTGCCTATCTGACCTCCACAACCCAGTTACTGGGTAATACGATACCCCTTGGTAAGACTGGTTGTCAGACTTTCGGGCTGCTGACTACCCGTAACGACTGTCAAAGATCCACGAATGACAGCCGGGACCAACGGCTTAACGTGCTTTCCGAGGCACGGAGGGGACACGGTATGTAAAGATGGTCACCCATCCACAGACCAACCGCGGCAAGCGTAGCTTAACCTGATCGATCGACCTGTGCGGCTGTTATTATTTAGCCACGGCCCCCAATTAGGATTTACATAAATCTTATAATAAATAACATAGACATACCTTTGGATTCATTCGATTTGGTTGGTTGTCAAAGCTTGAATTGCTTGATTTTATCTAGGACTAGCTGCTGCCCGCGACTTCGCCCGCGTTACATTAACTTTTGATTTTCTTTATTTTCTGAAATAATGTACTCCTTATAACATCAGAGGGACAATTCTCGTAATTTTAAGAACGTTCACAGTCTGATTTATGTTTGAATTTGTCAAACATACCTCTAATTTCCCTACATTTTGACAAGTTATTGACATCTGTTTGTCGCTGACATGAGACTGCGACTAGATATTAACATTTTAAATTACGAGAATTACAGACAACAATTTAAAAAAAGCTTTTCTTAAAAGTACTGTACCTATATACTTTCATATGCATTTTGTAAAAAGCTGTTTTTTTGATATAACAAACAGACACTAAAATAGTACTTATTTGTATAGAAAACCAATAAAAAATCCGGCCTCCCAGACCCCACTAACTTACTTCTGTTCCGCACGGGTTGAAACCGGGACTCGCTTAAGTTCACACACGTATTACCAAAACAGAAAAGGGTAGAAACTTTACTTTTCCCTCTAAATGTTCAACGTATTATAACTACTGCAGAGTTTTATTCAATCTAAGAAGAAAGAAAATTATTTGAACCCGTTAAAGCAAATAAGTGTACTTTTGCTTTTGTATTTATTTGTATAATTAGTCGTTTAATTCAGTAGGTAGTGTAAAATATTTAGTTTCATTAAATATTGTAAAAGAAACAAATATAAATAATGATATGATTTTTCTTAGAGTCGATATCTTTTTTATTCAATTCGTTCGCCATTGTTTCTGTAGAGTCCCAGTTAATTAAAACCAAGGAGTATTTTGTTCGACCTTTTCGAGGAAGTTTGTAAGTTTTACGCCGAGCTAATTAACCTTTTCCTTTCAATATTGTATGGAACAGGAATTTCTTTATAAATTCTTCCATTTTCTTTAAGATATCGTCGACTTTGTCTCTGTCACCTCTGTCCTAGACTAGAGTCAAGAGCATACAAATTAAAAAAAAAAAAGATACGATACGGGGAAACAAGTCTTTGTTCAACATCTTTGCTTCACAAGTATTGTACCTACGCTTTGGAATGGGCAACTAGCTTCATATTTTCTGACTGACCTATTGACAATTCAAAAGTGACTGTAAATGTTTTAATTGAAATAAATGCTTTGAGTTTGAGATTGAATTGCTTATTCAATTATTGATTTTCAACAAGATAATTATTACTATAAATAGGTTAAGCTAATAGACTGAAAATAACGATATTACGTACAAATAAATTAAAAAAAACGTGTGCGGTCGGGGGCCCCATCAAGGACGAAGTTACTTACGCGATACTCCCTCGCTATTGGGTATACTCGGCCTATTATGTTCCCACTGATGGGACACGGGCCTCCTCTCAGTGAGAGTGAGTGGGCCGTAATCCACCACGCGGGCCCAGTGAGGGTTCGTAGATGTCAATTGTCTTCGAATTTTTGGTCCTAGGACATGCCGGTTTCCTCACAATATTTCCTTCACCGTTTTGAGAGCAGTGGTGATGATATAATTTACACAAAGTAAAGCGCCTGACTGGGTTTGAACCCACGGTCTACAACTCGTAAGTCGCGGCCGTGACCACTGTGCCACCACTGCTCTCGTCCTCTCACCCTCAAGAACCATGGAAATGACACATACAGATAAAAAATTTAAAAATTTCGCAGCCGCTATCTTGGACTTTTATTTTGACAACACAATTGGCTTCAGAACCTTCGAAATTTATGAAAACGATACCCATGGCGAAAATTTTACAGCTACCGCTAGCCGCGTTATAGAAGTTCGTTCTTAAAAGAGGGGAAAGAATCATAGGACATCAAAACATTCGCCCGCATCGCTGTTAACAAGAAAAGTGGCCAAATGGTCGGCAGCATTGCCACGTTGTATGGCGATGCAAATTGTTTGGTCAAAAAACAGGCCAGCCCTCTAATCACGTGAAGACTCAAGCGAGCTTATTTAAGAAGACATGCTTTCTAAGAATGTAATATCTTAGAAAGCAAGTCAAATGTAGGAAGCTCTGTGTATTTTAAACTTTAAAGAGTCCTTTTTGAAAATCGTCTGTCCCGCGTTTTCAAGAGAACATTTTCTCTGTATCTTGCATAGCCATCTCCTGTAGCTAATTAAACCTCGAGCCGCAGTTAATTCTATCTTTTCACCAACTAGTGGGAAGGAAATAGTCCAGTTTTTAATAGTAATTAGCAAGACACCTCGTTGTTATAAAAGAGTGTTTAAATAACCTCTTTTACTTTAAGGAATAGAAGACACGTCACCAACAGAAACAGTTAATAACAGTCATCGGCGGTACATCAGATAAAAATAAATAGAGTAAAAAATTAGCTGGAAAGTGTGCCTCACGGTTGCGCCAAAAAGGTGTAGTAAAGTTAGTTAGGTTTTTTTTATGTTTCCATCGATGTTTACACCTTCTAGTATGATTACAGATGGCTATAAGAGTAGGGGAAGGCCAAAGAAACGATGCATGGACTGTGTGAAAAATGATATGACAAGAATGGGACTGACTACCCAGATGACGACCTTATGGAAGAAAAAAACATGTTGCTCACAAATAAATTGGAATAACGGCAAGAGAATGACAATAATCAATGTTTAAACTTGTTTTATTTTTACACGACATTTATTTAAAAAATAGGTACATTTACTGCGCCTTATTGTTAAAATAAATAGTTCTTCTGATCAATACCTACCACGAATAATACAGAAAATATGTTTTATTTTCGATAATCGATCAAAATGTTAATGTTGGTGGTAATCGAGAAACGTTCCAAATGATATATCGACCAAAAACAATCACACTCCAAATTCAAATGACATTATTCCATCCTTAATTTCGCCAGAGCCGGCGTGCCTGTCGAAAATTAGCCGTCTCCCTAGAGGTCGATTTCGGAGTCGAATTTGATAGAATATAACTGGCTATAGTTTCCTAGAATAGAAGCGGTGGTGGCAAAGTGGTATCGACCCCGATTTACGAATTGTAGGTCGAGACCCAGACAGGCACTTTACTTTGTGCATCTGCTCTCAAGGAAAACATCGTGAGGAAACCGGTATGTCCTAGAACCAAAAAATCGAAGACATCTGAGGGGCAATTCTCGTAATTTTAAGAACGTTCACAGTCTGATCTCAGTCTCAATCTGTCAAAAATACCTCTAATTTCTCTACATTTTGCCAAGTTTTTGACACTTGTTCGTCGCCGAGATGAGACTGCGACTAGATTTTGAACGTTTTAAATTACGAGAATTGGCCTTCTGACATCCACCAAGACACACTGGGCTTGCGTGGTGATTATGGCCTACTCCCTCTCACAGAAAGGACACCTGTGTCCTATCAGTTGGAACATTATAGGCTGATTGTGTAGGTATATTATATATTTAGTATCGCCATATATTCAGGAGTCTCTTAGTTAATATTAACCGCTCTTACGGTAAATCCTACTCGATACGTCGGTACTAATGGAGTATCAATTATCCCTCTCCATATCAAACATTTGAGACAGTTATGGGTTAATAGTGATTAAGGGTATATTCCATCAGGATAGTGTTAACAAGCTTAAGAACTTAAGCTTCCATCAAGTGTCTTTGTATCGTAAACAACTTGGGTTCACGCAGAGTTTGTAAACTTTGTTATTTTCATAAAATAAAGTAATTTATTCAGGCAAGCACAACGTCATCTATTTTCAATCAGGGGGAAATTCTCGTAATTTTAAGAACGCTCACAGTCTGATCTCAGTCTCAATCTGTCAAAAATACCTCTAATTTCCCAACATTTTTGACAAGTTTTTGACATTAATTTTGGAGAGAATTAAACACTTTCAAAATCTAGTCGCAATCTCAGCGACTAGATTTTAAAAGTGTTTAATTACAGGAATTGATCTTCAGATGACATTCATCGTAAACAAAAACTATTGTATTTCTTTACATGGCATAATTAATTATATGATATTTGACCCAATTCATAAAAAGGTTCCCTAAGCAGGTTTAAGTATAATATATTTAATCCATGCGAGTGAAACAGTGGGCACAGCTAGCAGTCACATTATGAGAAAAAATATTAAGCTCCTTATTCTTATAACTACATACTCGTATGATACAAAAAATGGACAACCGATGACTGATTGTCCGGAAATGCGAAATAGAAATGTGAAAAGAAAATCTGTGGTGACCGATATTATCGAAAAAAAAATCTTGTCTGCTATCTGCGTTACTGCCCGTGACGAATATGATAAATAACAGTGTGGCAGTCATGTAGCTACAGTGGGCAAAAGATAAAAGTGTATGTAGCTCTACTAGCTAGATTTTCTTTTTAAGTAAGAAAATATACAAATGAAACAGTTTTCGACTCGTACTGAGTTGACAATTTTTTTTTTTATATAAATTATTTTATTTTTGTAAGTAGGTTAGTACAAACACTTTTACACGTCAATCATATTCTAAAATTAGAAGAGGTTGCCTATTCAACTGCTCTTAGAGAAAAGACCGAAACAAAGTCAAGTTTCCTTTCATATTCAATAATGTTGAAAGTGAGTGAAATTCTGACGCTTACTTTCATTTGGATAAGTAGTACTTATTCTGTGTGGTTCTTAAGTTTAACTCTACACATAAGTTGACTATGTTCATTATCTGTTCAGTGCATGAAGTTAGTCTTTATCATTTGTCTGATTGACTTTAGAGTACCAAACATTTTTACATTCTACTTCCACTTCTTCGTGTCGCTAACACGACTGTATTTTATATCTTGTTGGCCCAAAACTTCGCTACTACGACGGAGTTGTCGGTTTCAGCGCAGAGGTCACTTTGACTGCATATTTTAGGACATAGAGGGCAGGATAAGAAGTGGAGCATGGAGCATTTGTGACGCCAGCACATCAACCTACTACAATCTATCAAAATGTAATAGATTTTCAACTTTATCGCTAAAGCAAAGTTCAAATTTGATTGGGAAAATTTGACAGTTTCGGGAAGCTTGATGTGCTGATGTCTGTACATTAATAGAATACTAAGCCAATGTAAACATACAAAAGTAAATACTTAAAAGGGAATAAATTATGATGAAAAAATTTCTAGAAGTTTTCCTGTGTCTGTGTAATTGAGTAGGTATACCCTTGATGATACCCCTTGGTAAGACTGGTTGTTTGGCTTTTTGGGCATTGTCTGCATAGTGCGGAAATGTTTATTGTCCTGCATACGTATCTCTTTTACAGTATACATAAAAGCCATAAAAACTGATATAAATCGTACTAATATTTCACTCGTTTAAAAGAATGACTGGTGACAGTGCAATAACAAATAATATTCGTTTGAAAGCTCTGTCGGTTGTATGTAGCCCTGGTAGCCGTTATCAACATGACGCATGAATACAAAGGTTTTGCATCAAAATGTTGATGTTACAACATTTTGTTTTTTTTAGGATTCCTTACCCAAATGGACCCTCTATTATTAAGACTCCGTTGTTCGTCCGTCCGTCTATCACAGGGCTGCATCTTTTAAACCGTAATAGAAAAACTCTTGAAATTTTCACAGAGTGTGTCTATGGCCGCTATAACAACAAATAATAAACTTTAATACAAAGAACTTGCTTTTTCGGCGCATTTTTTAACTATAGTAAAAAAAAATGGAGTAGTAAATAGTGTTAAATATTGTACGGTGGTACGGATCCCTTCGTGTGCGAGTCCGACTGGTACTTGGCCGCTTTTTTGTTTCTGTGTGGCGATGAAAACAAATCGTTTATCGTGGACTGAAAAGCGACGCAAACAATATTTGAATAAAAACTTGTAAAACGAATAGCTCGCTGGGATTATGGTCACAGCGGGTGTCGGGAGATCAGTGTCCATGCCAGGTGAGTTTTTAATTAATTTTCTTGTTAAAACAATATTGCTAACAGCAGTTTAGATTATAGCCAATCTCTATAAGAGCCAGCGCGCACTAGCGACTTTATGTTGACCGATGGTTTGATCGTTCAGGGAATCAGTATGGAGCTATAATGAAGTGCACGCATTTGGCGATAAAAAATCATTGATAGCTCCAAACGATCAAACTGTCGGTGAACAATAAGTTGCTAGTGCGCGCTGGCTCTTATGCTAATAATATGCCTTGTCGTTTATCACATTTAAATAAAATCTAGTATGTTACATGTAAACTGCACACACATTTTAGTAAATTCTAGTATTCCTGTATATGTAGGTACTTAACACAGAAACTCATTTTCAATTCGATTAAAAGTACTCCAGACCGAATTTCCGCCATGGCGATCAATCTCAGCGGAGACTAGCCATCGGCGCGGGAGATAATAAAGGGAAAATGTGTGTGCGCAGACACAGGTGCACTCTCTTCCCTCACTCTCATAGTCCGATGGGATAATAAGAGTGAGAGAGTGAGTGGCCAATTCGAATATTACGGAAAATTACGCAAATGGACGGTTTGTGTACCTACTTTAATTTTGTATCGGAAAATAAATTAATCAACCAGAAAAATACGCACAAAAACGTGCGTAACTGCGCAGCGTCTTACTAAATATAAGGCCTTTCCCAAACAAAACGCTAATTAACTTTTCAAGTTACACCCCGTAACATAACTTTGAGGTTCAGAACATTTGCAGAGTTTCCACGGTCTACTTGTTTGCTTTGTTAAATATTTTACATAATCTTATTGTTCACATTTGAATATGTAATCTTATTTCAGTGAGTTGAAAATGTTTTAAGAATTTAAATGTTAATGAAAATGTTACAGAGAAAGGAAATCCTAACTCAATTAATTCGCACATGTTCTTTATATTCAGCCTCTTTATTTTTTTTAAATACTGCATAACAAAATTATAAACTATACTAGCATCTTTCCGCCATTTCGCCTGCATGGAAACGTGGTACCGGTAAAAAAGACCTATGTCCTATGTCCTTCTTCAGGATGCCATCTACCAAATTTTATCAGGTTTAGGCGTGAAAAGGTAACATACAAACATACAGAATTTTTTGACCCAGAGTTAGTTTCGAATTTATAATATTAGTACGAATGAACAAAAATAAATTAGTTAAGTCCAGTCGTTGTATGAAGATTTATACAATACCAATGTCAATGAAAATACGGCTTATTTTCATCGAAAATCATTTTCTTTTATACACTTTGTGACCCTGTGGGGCGTATGACACGAGACATAGAACTAGACTGAGCGAAGATTGATCGGTTGTAGTACAGACGCCAGCACATCAAGCTACTACAATCTGTCAAATTTCTTTGATAGATTTTCAACTTTATCGCTAAAGCACAAGGTTCAAAGTTGATTGGGAAAATTTGACAGTTTCGGGTAGGTTGATGTGCTGGCGTCTGTACATTACGATGTTGCTCGCCTTGTCTATCGTAAGCATACTTATATGTCTCTGAGTGTAACCGACTTTATATTCATCTGAGTGGTTCCCATTATTGCCAAAGATGACTCTTAACTCAAAGGACCCATATCCTACACTCACATATGGTTTTGTTCTCAGTGTCCGGTCTTTTTATGACGAAAATGTCTCTGATTTTTTATCAATAGATTCTTACAAATACTACAGCTTTTGTAGAAGAGAGTGCCTTATTTTAACGTTACGTCATGTTTTACCAAGGGGTATCGTGGTACCCAGTTACTGGATTTTGGAGGTCAGATGGGCAGTTACTCCATGTAAAAACTGGTATTCAGTTGCATCCGCTTAGACTGGATGCCGACCCCAACATTGGAAAAATAAAAAAATAGGCAGACTGACCTTAAGGCTAGGCAGACTGATTGACCTTTTGTCATCGTTCAAATACCTTTTCACTATAACCCCCAAATCAAATCAAAAGCAACTATCTCATAAAAAATCTAATAATGTTTCCTGAAAATGTGTTTGAACAAACCATACACATACATTTTTACGCCCAAATAAAAATGGAGGCCATAAAAACTCGGTTTAACTCGAGCAGATACCGCCCAACCAGCGCATTCGTGGAAATAATCCTAATTGACCAACGAGTGCAGTTGATACCGTCTGATACAATGCAGCCACAATGTAAGGATAAAACAACATGCTCGCTGAGGACCCGGCACACTGTCACACCGTTGTGTAATGGGTAAAGTTACGCCTGTTTCAAGTTGAGATTTGCTTCATGCTAAAATGCACCCTCAGTACCTTTGTACACGGCACGGTTTCGTTACGGTATGGCGTAAAAACCATGCCATAGAAAAAACGTGCCTGTCAACATGGTTCCAAAGTGATCCATACAACACTGATGACCGTGCCGTGACTGAACGAGCATTCCAATATTTCAAAATTACTTCAATGTTAAACCAAAGAGGCTAGACAAGGTGATCATTACTTTCAAAGCGTTTCGTATTTCTACAATGACTTTCAACAGGATAGTAGTTTATGTCAGTCCCATCCATTTTTACCGGACTGCGCGATACAAAAAAGGGTAAGTTTTAATTTTACATCATCTTTATCGCTCATAGAATGTCACAAGCCATTATAGTCAAACCACTTTTTTATTTATTTCCAAAATAATTAATATACATACCTGGAAAAGGAAAAGGGAATCCTTTGCTTTTGAGTGTTACAATAAAGGCAGAATTATTTATTTATTTATGACACATTATATACATGAACAATTTTAAAGTAACATTATCAAGCTGTGCGGTGTAATGGTCAGTTTTAGTGAGATGGGAACAGCGTAGCAGCAGTCGCAAAGTAAAATGTCGTGTTCGCACATTTTGCAGACAGACATAACATAAAATAAAACAAAAAGGGCATTTACGGACGAAAATAGTTTTATTTATATATTAAGGTACACCAACAGCTCCTATGTATAATTATTTATCTTAAGTACTATAGGTCTTAGCAACAAGTTACAAGATGAAGACAAAGAAACAAGGCTTTTAAAATATCCCTCAAAATTAGGCGGCATTATTTCGACACTTTCAAGGGAATCAAAATGTATAGGGTACTTCCCGTTGACCTAGAATCATGAAATTTGGCATGAAGCAAGGTCATGTGGCCAAGTAAAGGAATAATCGTATATTTGTAGTTACATTCCAAAAAAGAAAAACCGTTATAAACTATTTACATAGGTACCTACTTTCTACGGAAACCTCGGTGCGCGAGTCTAACTCGCACTTGACCGGTTTTTTGTTGCTTTCACAAGCCATGATTTCTCACTCAATTCTACTATCTCGTCGTGCTAACGTTCTGCTGGTCTACCTCTTCTTCTTTTTCCGCGTGTCATTATTGCAGGTTTATAATATGCACGACGGTCAATGTTTCACACTTTTTTCGGTGTAGCTCCCATTTGCAAGGTGTGCGAAAGCGACAGGAGCTTCGTTCCAACCGGAGAAAGCAGTTGGCGTAGTCTCCGTCTCTAGTAGCCGGTTTCGTAAACATGTGTGCACTTAGTGAGGTGTAGTTTGATTGTAAATGTGTGCGTCTGAACGTGTATGCACAGAGCGGAGGTGTAGTTTTGGCATGCTTCACTATATCGTTCTCAGCGCTCTGTCTTGGGCGTAGTGTGGTTTGTTGAATTACGGCTGAAGAGAACTTAGATTAAACGCCACGTCAGGATTACAAAAGCAAATTCGACGGCAATTCCGGATTATATTGTAGTGGTGAACCAATTAGAATGTGGTCGCATCAGCTGACGATGCCGTCGTCAGATGGACCATGGACACACAATGTAATCGCTTGTGTACGTTAGCATTTGTTTGTAATAAATTAGGTCGACTGCTCAAACTTGAAACTTGATTTCAAGTTTGTAACAAGACATTTGAAAACAAAGTTTTGATAATTCCATTCCTTTGTTAATACCGTATATTACTACGCTGAAATATCTTTTTCAAAGACAAAGACTTAGACATTTATTCGTCAGTTATGGTAGGTACAAAGTTCACGGTCTCGGTAAGGAGAGATGGTCACCCATCCACAGACCAACCGCGGCAAGCGTAGCTTAACCTGATCAATCGGCCTGTGTGGCTGTTATTATTTAACCACGAGCCCCTCTACGATCTATACAATATCATCTACGACAATATCAGCCAGCTTATGTTGTAGATAATTGATAAGGGAATCTGGCAGATCATATTGTTTGTCAAAACACAGCACACACACACACACACACATTGTGTGTGTATCGAGCGATAATAACGATCGCCAAGATCCGATTAAATCTGTAGGCAATTTCGGCATGATTGATAATAACAATAGTGAAACTGACTGCAGATGATGAGATAATGAAGTCACTTAGCATAATCAGCTGATAATGTTGCCACTGGTGGGACAAAGTCCTCATCTCTTCGAGAGGGAGTGGGCCGTAATCCACCACGCGGGCCCAGTGCGGATTGGTAAATGTCAGTTGCCACATGCCTTCGAATTTTTGGTTCTAGGACATGCCCGTTTCCTCACGGTGTCTTCCTTCAACGTTTTGAGAACATTTGTGATGAAATAATTTACACAAAGTAAAGAGCCTGTCAGGTTTCGAACCTAAGACGTACAACTCGTAAGTCGCAGCCGTTTCCACTGGGCCACCACTGCCCGCATATTTTAAGTATAAAAACGTAAAAATATAACCAGCATGTGGAAAAACTAAGCTTAAAATCCTCATTCACGTGCAAACTACGTTCACACATTAACTTGAGTACACCGTCGTTAAGTTTGAAACTATCTTCACAATGTTGCACCAGAAATATGCAAAACTCACACAAAAACATTGCAAAAAATGTAAAATTCTTTAGTTATCTTTCGCCTCTGGCGTCACAGCCAAACCAAAAGTCGGGAGTTTTCGGATAAAAACTAGTTTATACAAAAAAGCGTGTAATCAGGAACTAAGCGGAGCTTAAGCGAAACTTTTGCTTTACTTCTTAACGGCAAGACCGGATTAACATTTAGGAAGTTTTGTAGTCGCTGCGAAGTTTGTGTCGCGCTTTAGTGCATCCAAAATTTTTCGACGGCCATTACAAAATTTGATGTATTTTATAATTAATTATATAAGTTGAAGGTGGAAACCCTTTAAAAAAAATCTTGTCTTACAAACTCTGGCTTACGCTGCCCTATTCATGGAATTTTGGAATCCCATAATTCAAATTTCATTGATATTGATATATTTGCATGTTCGAAAAATTTATTTAAATCTAATATTAATATAAATTTCTTAATAATATAAATTAAAAAAATAATATAATATAAATTTCTTAACGTAATTGTAATCTTATTATAATTATTTATTTATTGCATAATTTAAGTAAATGAAATTGTTTCTGATCTGATTTGGTTTTGTATAGCTAGCCTTATAGTCACTTATTTACTTGTTTCAAAATATTTGTTAATTTTAGTAATGCTCGTCTAGTGGCAACCTCAGAAGGGCAATTCTCGTAATTTTAAGAACGTTCACAGTATGATCTCAGTCTCAATCTGTCAAAAATACCTCTAATTCCCTACATTTTGACAAGTTTTTGACATTTGCTTGTCGCCGAGATGAGACTGCGACTAGATTTTGAACGTTTTAAAATACGAGAATTGGCCTTCTGATCTTGTAATATGTCCTATCTGCGGATAATGAAGTGGACTGCAACATTACTAACTAAACTTTTGTTACCCTTACCTATGTATTATAAATGTTGTAGTTGTTTATTATCCATTAATAAATAAAATAAAAACCCTCGGTCTGTGGAATCCGAGTGCTCTTGGTTTTTTAAGGAAATCTCGAAAAGGCTGGTTGACACTTCCGTGACCCAAGGGCTGGCTTTTACCTTGGCCAGAGGCAAAGCATTGCCATACAACGTGGCAATACCGCCAGTCTGTGAATAGTCTTAGTTAAGTTAGGACATAATTTTGTTATTTTTATTAATTAAATAGGTATTACCTAGTTTGAAAAAAATATGAAAACTAAGATAGATATGAAAGGTACGAACTTTTTAGTGTTCTACCCATATTCGCTTCGTTTGATCTTAGTATGAATTCTATGTTTATTTCTATTGTTACTAACACCGTTTAAAAATACAACTTTTGTACTCTACTAAGTAATATTTTTTATATCTTCACTATAGTAAGAAGAATCATGTCACTTGATTTGAGACTTGAACAGTCTCAAATTAAGGGACATTACAAAAACAGCAGCTTAAGGAACAGAAAAGAAAGATCAATTATGGTTAGGTAGGACTTGAATCGTGGATCAAATTATCTTCATCATCATTATTTCAGCCGAAAAACGTCCATTGCTAGACATAGGCCACTTCAGTTCTGTTCTTTCCGCATCCAGTGCATGCCTGCGGCCTTCACAATTTCATCAGACCACCTTGTGGGAGGCCTTACAACGCTACGTCTTCCGGTACGCGGTCGCCACTCCAGAACCTTTCGACCCCATCAGCCATCTGTTCTGCGAGTAGTGTGCCCTGGCCACTGCTTCTTAAGTTTGGCAATTCATCGAGCTACGTCGGTAACCTTGGTTCTCCTGCGGATCACTTCATAATTCACAACCATAATTATCTTAGCCTTATCCCAATTTGTTAGGGGGCAGCGCAACAACTTACCCCAAAAACAAAAATTATTAAATATTTACCTACTCCTAAAAATAATTAATAATTCCTACAATGTAACAATCAGTCTTTGTTTTTACCCCAATTAAGGCCCCTATCATAAACACATTGAACAGTATCTCAACAAAATAATTGATCTCTAATGTACCTATCTCACTGTCACGAAAAGGATACAAAGGTAATTAGCCGCAAGCACAGCCTCTGTAATACAATGACTACCCACTTTCGTTTCACATTCAAATTTTTAACAACTTTTTACCCTTGTCCCTGGTCCATTTAACCCTTTTGTTCGAAAATTTGGAAAATATTGTGACCCACCTTTTGAATAAACAGGGCTGAAACACAGATTGCTTTTGATTCCATTCCGGAATCTGTGAAAATAACGAATTTATTGTGGATGAAAATAAAACCTTTTTACGTGTTAAACTTTTGGTGTTATCAATCCGAGGTTTCGTTAAAAAAAGTGATTCGGTTTTGTTTTTTCTGTTCTATATTCAAATAATTTTATGAATATCACACGCATTAAATATTCGATCAACTAGAAACAAGTTTAGCTCTGTATCTTATTTGTTCGCCCTCAAGCTTTTAATACAATAGCATCCAATAAACTTTGGTTGCTCGTAAATAAATGACAGACGCACAATAACACATTCGATAACAGACAACATCGGCTTCTCCTTTTTCTTGTTATTACTTTGGCAATTTAAAAGCTCGTAGTACTTCATATTTGCGTAACAAATTACAATACAGATATACTTTTTTTTATTTTAGGATGGGAAATCATCAAAAGTCAGTAAGAGTCTGACATCCAGAGCGGGAGGGGTCTCCCGCTCTGGGTGTCAGACTCTTACTGACTAAAACCCATCCGTGTTCCTTCCTTAGCCCTTTATGTTCCGGGGTAGCGGTAACTCTTTCGGACAATCCCGCTGCCCCGGCAGGCTTCGGCCCTGACGGGCCCCTCCTCTGATGCTGACATCTCTTTGAAGCGCGCGTGGAACACATACGCGCCGTCCGGCACGGGCCTGGTCCTGATCGGACGGCGCGCTACCCGTTACTCGCCGTCCGCAGGCCCGCGCCTACTGTGGCCGGGAGTCGTCACGCGAATACAAATATACCTACTATGGTAGTTGGTTTAGAAGACCCATTCTTAAAAGTACGTGAAATTAAAGTTATTAAATAACTTGCATAGCTTGTACTGTTGTCATTCTACGTAGAATGGAACAACTCAGCTTTACTAATAAAGCTAAGTTGTTCTGAACCAATCAGTTAATCGAAAATCTAAAATCCTCGAAAACCTACTAAACGAGCGAAAGCGATGCAATTACTTTTGAAACGCAAAAGAAGAGAGATGGTTGTAATGTGCGTGCGCTCGGAATAAAACAACATAAGTGCCAAAACAAATTTACTCCTTTTTTAACAAAATAAATGAATTAAATTTAAAATTACTTTGAGTAAACTTCGATATGATAATTCTCTGTTTTAAAGTAAATTCCATTGAATAACTCTTAAGCGTTACGCCGTGATATCGAATAAAGAAAAAAAATAGATATAACTTTGCAATTTTTTATATCGAGAAAAATTAATTGAATCGTGTATTCCTTTTAGGCGATACTAGACCAAGGAATCAAAAAACATATACTAAATGTTAAATCCCTATTCCACATACTTAACAAGTTACACGAAATAGAAAAACCCACGAAAAACCTCATTTTTTTCAACATAGCTCCTTAAGCGGGATCAATTAACGCGTGAATCTGACAAGATTGACTGTATTTTTTTTAAATAAGAGTGTTCCTTCAATCCTTTTTGGATCAGCTGTCGTTACGAGTCGTCAGAAGCCCTAAAGTCTGACAACCAGTCTTACCAAGGGGTATCGTATTACCTAGTAACTGGGTTGTATATGTCAAAATATAGTCAGTCATTCCATGTTAAGTATACTGGTATTCAGCTGCATCTGATTAGACTGGAAGCTGACCCCAACATAGTTGGGAAAAGGCTAGGCAGATGATCTGGGCAAATGCCCCAAGTATTTCATGGCACTAAAATAGTTTTAACACGTTGAACGCCAAGCAACAGATACAATAGAAAATCTATTGTTCGCGGTCACCGGTGACCGCGTTGGCAGTCAACGTGTTAAACCTTCTGGACATGTGTCCTTCTTCGTCGCTAATGCCCATAAACATGTCTCGGGCTGACACATGATCGCAGGCCGTAGGCGCACTAAAGATTAATTAAAGATAAGAATAACATGACATATGAGGATAACGGTGTATAAGGGGCGCGTTGTATGTCAATTTTAAAGTCACTTTGACCTCTCCATAAGTCCAGAATACAACTGAATTAACGAAAAAAGACAAAAGAGAATCTGGATTCATGCTCGGTAAATGGTAATGCGCTCGCCTGATCAGACTGAAACCGACCTGGCGGAATGTGGGTTTACTAAATCTATATCTTTGCAGTACCCCTTTGAAAATATACAGGCGTGGTGCTGTGTTAATAAATAAACGTTTTTGAAGTTTCAAATCATCACGTTTTTAATCCTTTCATGTCACAAACCATCCCTTCTCTTACGGTGGATGTCGTAAACATTGTAACGATTCCCACAA
The DNA here is from genome assembly GCA_963669345.1 of Gortyna flavago. Taxonomy (NCBI): domain Eukaryota; kingdom Metazoa; phylum Arthropoda; class Insecta; order Lepidoptera; family Noctuidae; genus Gortyna; species Gortyna flavago. The sequence goes on along the minus strand of OY770131.1, from coordinate 14,861,725 downwards.
AAAACATACGTGTATGCAAAGTTTACCCACTTGAATATATTTAATCACAAATAACACCCTTCCTAAAACCTGAATGCATTGGATGGGTGTTTCATAAACTTTATATAAATTACTTTAAGCATTGTTCTCATGTAGTGACTTTGTGTCTTATTTGAGAATCTTTAAACCTACTTGCTAAAACATTTACTAAGGTAAAGTAACCACACAATACATAAACGTAAGACCTTTGTACCGGGAAGTATTCTTCACGTCTCTAACAAGACCAGTTTCACACAAACGAACAGTAATAGCCTCGTAAGATTAGGCGAACGGACTTCTCGTAGACGTGCTACACCGTAGTCTTGCTACGCCGTAACCGTGCTACGTCGTAGCTGAAACTATTTATTTTTATCACTTGACTTGAAGTGGCTGGCACTTCTATTATCTTTTGAATAGCGTAGGAAGACTACGTAGCTTAACTGGATAATGTTATACGGCTAGGTGTCTAGAAATCGACAACATTTTTTGAAGATCTAGAGGTAACAAACACAATATACTTTATAGGGAAGTTCTGCAAATTATTGTTTTAAGTCTTGTATAATATTGGACTATTGACTATTGAGTTTGTTTTTTATGCAATCCAGCATAGAACACATATGTGTATATAAAGAGTAAAAGAAAAATATCGAGGTGATTATTCAACTAGCTTAATAAAAACACAACGCCACGTTACAAAATAAAATAAAGTACATAGTACCACAATATTACACCTTTATTACTACACATTTGTCACCCAACGCAATACCAAAACCACGAAAAAATTATAATAATTTAGCCTAATAATTTAACATTTTCTAGAAGTAAGTAAATCTTGTTTTTGTCGTAAAACAATGTTCGCCGAAACTTGTTCGCAATTTTCGTCGCCGTAATAAAAAAGTTGCAAGTCAGATGATCTTGGGATATTTGTGTTTATGCTAGACATTAATTTGGGTCTCGGCGGGTGTCGCTCAATCTTCTAAGCTGTGTAAATGTTCACGTATTTTTTCTGTCATAAAACTCGATCTGTGAGAGATTTGAGTTCGTGTGGAGGAGACGTTCGGGATGAATTTATTGCTTTTCTGGGAAAAAAATGTGATGATTTGCAAGTTGAGATTTCTTGATGGAATTCTTTGTCTGTGAAGTTTAGGTTTTATTCTTTAAATAATAGGAAATAGTAATTTTAATTCTCTTTGGTGAATGTATATGATGTGAACGACTGAGAAATATCATATTTTCAATTTAGTGTTCTTGTTATACTATATTGGAGGGGCTTGTGGCTAAGTAATAACAGCCGCATAGGTTGATCGATCACGTTAAGCTACGCTTGTCGCGGTTGGTCTGTGGAAAAAACATCAGCTGTTCCCTAAATTTAGAGTTATGCGAACCTAAATGTAGGGAACAGCAGATTTTTTTTTTTCGAGATTTCTGGTTTGGTCCCATAATAAAAATTGTTCATAATGATGAGTACAATCATCCATTTCGATTTGTTGCATGTTTTCAATTTCACCCTGTATAATAAAAAAAAAATTACGTTTTATTAAGTAATAAGTGAAACTGGTATTCCTGAAAATAATGTATAAAAATAATTTTCAGATTTAATTTTTATTAGAAATATATGTTTCCAGGAAAACTGTCGGATTACGGTGTAGGAGATTAAATTATCTTGTTGCGAAAAAACTGAGCTGTGTACTGGGACCCTACGTAACGAAGTAGGACGTAAAAATGAACTAGTCAGCTTTTGCTAGCGCTTTCACAGACGGGTGCGCTGACATTAACGTCATATCCATGTTTCATACGTAGGTTCTACATCGTTCACACATGTCTAATTTCAACATTAATAATGTAACCGATAATTTGTAACAATTTTATGATTTAAAAGAGTGTCGGTGGAGTTTCTTGCCCGTTCTTCTACATAGGTACCTACTACGCTTTGGAATGGACAACTACTCGTAGCTTCTTCTTTCTGACTGACCGACCCCTTGACATTCAAAAGTGCCTGCAATTGGTTTATTTGAAATAATTAGTTTGAGTTTGGTTATACCAAATTATAGTTTGCGTTTCACCTTCTTTATCAAGTTCATCCAAAGGTTGTCAGTACAAGATTGATTTTAGTGATAAGACCACTCATCGTAACACCCTATGTAACTCTTAAAAGCATTATCATGATACAACTTGCAGAATAGGGATAGTGATTTTTTAAATTTAAAACTCTTAAGAATTTTTGTTTGCAAATAGTGCAAACAATATTACAACAAATTTAAAAGCGTGTCGCTACTTTAAATTTCCACTGATTTTACAGATTTTTCGATAATCTCATTTTACTATGACGTCATTTGTTCGAACATTTATAATATTAGTCATCACCTCTATTATGCCAATACTTTCGGCAAATTTAGTTTATTATACTACTATAATATGGAGAATGCTACCCTTTGACCTAACTTTACTCAAGTCTAACTATGCGACCTAACTTTGTAACCTAGTCCGCATTTAGTACGAGATTCGTCTGGCGGAAGAAGCGCATTCAGGTCTATATTTCACTACTTTTGGTCTATTTTAGCAATGGTGGTTGTAACTGACGTCAGAGATATATTTCACGGTTAAGGGAAATTGGTTTTATATCATCCTTTGTCTGTCATGTTCTTGGGTGGCTGTGACGCTTTGTTAATCATCATAATTTATTTATATTCCGGCTTTGTGATGAGTCCTCCTGTAGATGCTAAGCCCAAAGTTCTCTGGTAGTGTGTATATTATCTATTCTATTTATTTATTTGTTTATACGTACAATATATATACAGGTTCATATTTGTTTTGTACCATTAAACGAGAAATTTGTACTCATATTCTCTTTAAAAACACTGCTTACTAAGCAAATATAAGCAAATAAAAATAAGGTCCTCTGTTTCAAAGAGGGAAATATGTGACTGAATGTACATATACGTCACTTTTTGTTAATGTATTTAAACGCTGTTTTCATTATACTCCGACTTTTAATTGGCTGCAGTAAAATGACACTACTTAATAACTCATTTCGGACTGCATTTAGAGATATGCATGTCAAATAAGTTTCGTTTGTTATACTATTCTGTACTATAAAAACAAGGTTTCGTTGATGGCCGCGAAGAAACAAAAAGACGCCAATTTCAGTCATTTAAGTAACACATAAGCTGTCATTTTACTGAAGCTCATTAAAAGTCCGACTATAGTTCGTTTACCAAAACCATTTCGGTTACTATGTCTTTAAGTTTTGGATAAATTCACCAAAAACCAACCCCTACTAATTTCTCATACAGAGCTGGTTTCCACAACGAAGCGGTGTATTGTCATTCATATTTTTAAGTGCCCGCCTTGCTACCTATACCTAGTAATTACCTACATGTGTTGTCGTCATCAAAACGCAGGAATAACGTCTAGAACTATAACAAAATGTAGCGAGAACGCTTACCTCGAGTGCTCGGCACTCACCACGCTCACAAGTGTGGAATAAAATACATTCGCAGTCGTAAAATATTACAGAGTATGAAAGTATGAGCTGATGTGTAAATATGAGCAGACATTTATTATTTTGTATATTTAAATAAAATTCAAAGTCCTGACTGATATATCAACGCACAGCCTCAACTGCCCTAAACCTAAGAAGGTGACTAGAGGGAGGGTGAAATTTCACGCGGACGAAGTCGCGTGCAGAAGCCAGTATGTAATAAAATCAATAGCTTTGTGCAACAAAATGGTGAATTTGTAAGTTAGAAGTTGTAGGTATATTACAAACATTAATTAGTGAGGATAAACGTGACGATGCATTGATTCGGGAGCAGTAGTCAAATCCCTCTAACATGGGAAGCTGACACCAAATTGTATGTATTGATATCGCTTCATAATCAGCTTATAACGTTCCCACTGCTGGGACACAGGCCTTCTCTCTGTGAGAGGGAGTGGACCACAATCCTCCACGCGGGCCCAGTACTAGTTGCTAGATGTCACATGTCTTCGAATTTTTGGTTCTATGACATGCCGGTTTCCTCAAGATGATTTCCTTTATCGTTTTGAAATAAAGACTCACTGATCCAAAATTAGCAACTTTTCAATTAATAACTCTTTTGAAACTTTTATCTACCTCATGATGAACTGACCGAAAAACAATTTCGGAGATATCGAAATAATTACGCTAGAGCAAAATGTTTTCCGATAAACCGAAATGCCCATCTCTCACATTAGATCCTTATACAGTCATTAGTCAACTTTAGGTGTACTACGGACCTCCGGAAATCAATATTGGGTATAGATGGACGTCGCCAAAGTTAAGTAATATTCGTATTGATGTTTCTCAACTGAAAGTTTGGGCATCGTCAATCTGCGTCACCGATATCAAGCTTGCCCACAAAACTTTGCCAGCTAGTAATGAGAGTTTGAAAAATTGCAGTTATTTGTAAGTGAAAATGACGTTAGTGCTGTAATATTACTTTTACAGAAAGAACTTATTTTCTTTGACGAATATAAAAGAGACAACAGTATGCTAATAATAAAATCCGATGTACTGAAGCAACATAGCTACCAAAAGTTTTTGAGTAGCTTTTTTTTTCAATTATGTTTATGTTCGCTTAAAATGTTGTCTTAACTCCTGTCGTCTTCACGATACGTGAGTTATTGAACACTACTGAAGATGCCAAGCTGGTATCTAAATTCTGAGGTGGCTGGTTTATAAATTAAAAACCTCTTTTTTAAGTAAACCTCGTTGACTTTCATTAACAAAATACATGTGTATGCACGTGTCTGATGTAATCACGTTACAACTTAGTTACTAAGCACGATTTGTGTGATCTATGAATATTAATGTGATTCATTACTATTGCTCCAGCTAGTTTCAAACTGAATACTAATGTACCTACGTTTACTCTATCGCAGATAAACTGTAAGCAGGGAAGTTCTACCTATAGGGAATATTACATTACTTTGGAATTTGGAACTTCAATGCTTGCACTGTAGTCCTTTGTTATTCAGATGAGCTACTTATGAAGTGTGTTTCAGGATATTTTGCACGGAATTTATTATTTATACAAGTAAAGCTTTAATGTTTTTATTACCATTTCCATGGTAAAAATATGCATCATTTCAACAGACTTGCAAACTATGACCACAAGTAAGTGCTAGAGACGCAATTCTCGTAATTTCAAGAAAGTTCAGTCAGATCTCAGTCTCAATCTATCAAAAATACCTCTAAAATCCAAAATTTTTTATCTCCACATTATGCCATTAACTCCTTAAATATTCGTAGAAGTTGGGTGAGCAAGCCATTAAGGTTAAAACATCTAAAGTATCTATTGATATTTGTTACTTGAAGGTACAAATAGATAAGTCAAAGTCAAAGTCAAAGATTTATTTGCATACTATGTGTACATTTTGGTGTTGTTTACAAATGTTTGTACTTACAACATAGCGGCCTTTTCAGACATCGCAAATTTGAGGGCTAAACTAGGAAACATTTAAACTATGATGTAGGATTAATCAAATCTAATAATTAAATTCTTAACATTATAACGCATGCACATCCTTATAATTAATTAACTCTAATTGGGTGATTGTGTATAATGTCTGTGAGCGAGGCTACGTGAGTGTCTGTATTTTTTAGTTGTTCATTCAAGTATGTCTGTATTAGGTATTTACTTTTTCAACTATTAATTATTCAATTATTTAGGTATGACTGTATTATTTAATTTTCTAATTATTTAGCTTTTCTATTATTTGATTATACAATTATTTAATTTTTATTTTATTATTATACAATTATTTAATTTTTATGTCACTATTTCTGATTCAAAAATTCCTCAGTTGAGTAGTAGCAGTTTTCTAAAAGAAATGTTTTCAATTTGTTGTTATTGTTTTTTGATAGTTTTTGTTTTTTTTTTTTTTATTTACAGTACCTACCTAATGCAAAACTTGACAAAATGTAGGGTACAGTTGATTTTATTTTTCACATTTTTGCCGTTGGTCCCATCAACGTATCTATATATATAATTAGGTGACAAAATGTATCTTTCAACTGTTTTGTTCTGCATGCATTTTTTTACATCTAAATACCGGGTTACCATATCGTGAAATCAATCGTCTGAAAATATTGAAAAACATTGTTACGCTACCATAGGTATATTGTCGTTAAATATCAATTTGATATCAAGAAAAGGCAACAAAAACCACTCTTTTTCAATATCAATATCAATTTGATACCATAAAAGTCGTTACATAAAATTTTATATCACTCTCTCCACTCCACTCATTCCTGAAACAATAGGTATCAGACTGTTTGCTGTAAACTGATGGCACTTGAGAATATTACCAATGTGATGAACAGTTACATCAAAGGTTTGATTATTAATATGTTATGTATAGACGCCAGCACATCAAGCTACCCGAAACTGTCAAATTTCCCAATCAACTTTGAACCTTATGCTTTGAATAAAGTTGAAAATCTATTAAAGAAACTTGACAGATTGTAGTAGCTTGATGTGCTGGCGTCTGTATCTGTATATGCCTCATATCATTGAGTGAAAATCTTTGTAGATAACATCTGCATATACGTGTTTAAATGATGTTTAAAGGCTCCGGCAAGCAGGTGCGACGTAACTCTAGTAGAATAATATCTATGAAAGCTGTATGGAAGTTGCTCTACCAAAATCGCGTCGCACCTTTGTGTCGCGCCTGTCTGCCTTAATACATCCAAAAATGTGTAGTGTGTAGTGTGCGATGTGTAAATACAGTTCAGTAAAAATCTTTTAGCGAATCAATGTCTATTCCAAATCATTATCGAACACACAGAGAATAGTTTTAACATTTATTCAAGCATGCAGAGATACAAAGGACTCGACACAGCAAAACCACAGTTCCCCCTACAAGCTTACAATCCACGCATAATTTTCATAACTTCCACTTCACCGAACTTTATAACCTTGTGTCTATTGCCAACATACGTATAATATTGTGGTACCAATGCGTCGTTTAGTCCCGTTTAGCTCGGCAAGCATCGGCAAGCATCGGACAGCCTCGACAGCGCGAAATGACACGCCATTGCGTCAGCATGCTTATACATGTAGGAAGATACATTACGTGGTAACTACAAAGTGCAATGAAACAAAATTATTAGGATCTATCACAAAATGAGCTGCGTTGGCCCAGTGGTAACGGCCGTGACTTACGAGTTGTCGTAGGTTCAACCCCAGTCAGACACTTTACTTTGTGTAAATTATTTCATCACCACTGCTCTCACAAGGTGAAGGAAAACATCGTGAAGAAACCGGCATTTCCTCAAAACAAACCTTCGAAGACATATGACATCTACCAACCTTTGTTAAATTTTCAATTTCCTCTTAAGTTCGTATCTATTATAAAAACATACAACAACACACACAATGAAGTTTTAAGTTGAGTCCACTCAATCTGTGTGGTTCTTTCCTCAAAAGACCATTTCAGACATCTACATGGTCTTCACATGATCTGACCAGTCTTTTCTCCGAGTATTCAGATAAGAAACACCGACCTCATCCAGTTTTTAAAATATGATTGACGTGTAAAAGTGTTTGTATAAACTGACCTAAAGAAACATTTACCATTTATGTTTTTTTCTCTAAACTTTACTTGCAAAATGTTACAGAATACACAAGATATGAAGAAGCGAGCTGGCCTCATTGAATTGCATTTTAATTTCCGACTCGCTCATATTTCCACTGACATTTATAGAACTCTCATGAATAAGTTCATGAGAGTTCTATAAATGTCAGTGATAAAATGATATCAAACATGATAAGTATGTAACTGTCACCGTCATGATGTCGAGAGGGAATATGAAATGCTTTGAAATACAGCATTTGTTAAAGTTATTTTATTTTGTTGCTGCTTGTAAGATGTAGGAGTCTACTTGTCTTACGAAACTCGTTTTATTTTGCTATGTACTCCTTAAATGTAAAAAATATGGCAACGTCTGATTTAAATGCCAAAATTCAGTAGGTACATACTGATAAAATGTTATGCTTTACTAAATTATTTCAAATGTATACTTTATTGTGCATACACACGAGTGTCACACGTCAATTGCAGAGGTAACAGCAGCCATCGAAATCCGTCGACGCCCGCCGTCGATGCACCGGCAACTGCCTCGACAAACGTGCCGCTCGTGTTTGAGTATGGTGCTCAAATACAAGAGCGTCGCCTTATCAACGGCAGCCATGTGTTGACGGCAGCCATATGTTGATGGCTGCAGTCGCCTCTGCCGTTGACGCATGCCGCTCGTGTGTATGTAGGTACACTTAGTTCACACCATAAATAAAGACGCAAATACACTGTACATTCGAATTAGCTATTTGGTAAACAGGCAAAAATATTAATGTTTTCAATACACTGCTAACATTAATTTTAATTTTGTGCGTAATAACTTCACACACGCTACACACGCAGATTACACGTGTATTTACATTGACCACGGGAGAGATACCGCAACACACGCGGTTGAGCTTTATTGATTGGCCAGTGGTCCGTGTATTGTGGTTCAATATAGGATTAAAGTGGTGCATATGTCGCAGCCAACTGACGTAACGTGGTTGGTAACAGTTCCAACCTAACCTATGAACTGACGAACTATATTTACCTAATTGTTTTAATTCATTAAGCTCCGATAATGAGACACAATTGATTTTCTATTGTATCGTAACACATAGTTTACGCGCGGAGCTTGACCAAAAACGCACATCTATTAATAATAATATAATAATAAGTTTAATAAAAAATTATTTTCTCTCACAATGGTTTTGTAGCACTTAACAGTTTTGAACTACATAAATACCTATTAATATTATTGTTTTATCATCTCGACTAATAGGGTCTTAGCATTATGCTGAGCGTTGGCCGTTTTGCGTGGATGTAACGCAAAATTTCGCCCAACTTGTTCTTTTTTGTGTTTTTTCTGTGCGTCATTATTTTCTTCCTTTCGTTCTATTATTGTGACACTGTTTTACAGCAGGCTTGTGATACACCTACAAGACTTTCCACAGCCACTCTCAAAGAAACTGGAGTTTCTGAAATTTCCATAGTCCATAGCAGGCCTTGCGGAACTAAAAAGTAGTTAAACGTTATAGATCCAAGTTATTTGCCTAGCTGTTTAACGGCGCCTATTAGTAAAAAGGCTAGGCTGTTAACTGAAACGCTAATTAAGCTACTCGTAGTTGGCTGCGATACATTTCTGTGGTGAAATAGGGTTTTTTGTTTTCAAGATTGTAGCCTCTATTCCCAAGTTAATACAGACAATCATGTATTGGCTATTACTTACTTTACTAGCCTGCCATTCTTATAACTTTTCTTCAGATCAGAACATGTCCTACTTGCAGGTGTCCTAATTGCCCGTTCAATTGCACTTTTGATGATCTAAAGAATGCCACTGATGCCGCAATCAACGTGACCTACTGCGTTAGAACAAATAATAATCAACCAAAGTACCTAAAAAAAAACACTACAAAGTGCTAATAACAAATAACTTTAATTTCGGAAGTCGGTGTCAATAAACGAAAATGCAGAACCAACGACACCGACTTCCGAAATTAAAGTTATTTAGCACTTTGTAGTGTTTTTTTTTTTGGAAGTCGGTTGTGTTTTTTGGAAAAAAGTTTTTATTTTTTACTTTTTAGTGGGAGAGTTTGTAATTTATCTAAGTTACAATAGCCTAATGTCAACTGCTCATCACCTTTTACAAAATATTGCTTTTGAATTTTTTGATTTTTGTTTATTTTTGAAAAACCGCTTGTCAGATTTCGAAAAAAAATCATGGGACCATTTTGGAAGTATTACCCTTTCCAACAAAAAAAGGTTTTTTCAAATCGGTTGGCAAGCGACGGAGTTATGCGCGAACAAACATAAAAAAATAAAATAAAAAAATACAAACATCCGAATTGAGAACGTTCCGGGACAACGAAGTTATTGACTATTATATTCATTTATTTCAGATTTCTACATAAATTCATAAAAAATGTAGTAACACTGAAGTGGTTATTAGCTCAACTGTGGCTAATGAGACACAATTGAATTTCTATTATTACTAGCTGCGCCCCGCGGTTTCACCCGCGTAAGTTTTCCCTTATCACTTAGGGGGATGAAAAACAGATGTTGGCCGATTCTCATAGATACCGGATAAGCACAAAATTTTTTATCAAAATCGGTCAAGCCGTTTCGGAGGAGTATGGCAACGAAAACTGTGACACGAGAATTTTATATATTAGATTAAGAGATAAATCAAATTTTCAACAGTTAGGCGGTAGAAACTAAAACGTTGCTTCTAAATATTTTGAAATAGCTTCAGCAAAATATTTAATTTTAGCCAGACATACCATTCTCTAATCTCGAATAATTGAGAAAAATAAGAAGAAAATTCCAGTTTTGTTATCGTCGACTGCTACACAATTAGTCGCGCTGTCATAACCGTTATAATAATAGTTACTATGTAGTATACGACCTCATTTCTAGCCCCCCTTCTAATGACTTGCCCAGCTTGCTTTTTATGCGACATTTTATCACCAAGGATAAACCTTTATAAATTAATCTCGAGCCTGCATAGCACCATTCATTTTGGCGCCCTCGTTTTAAGTGTCATGGTGGCACTTGATATATTAAAGTAAAAAGAAAATTTACCTGATTAATGCTGGAATCAGAGATTGGTGACATAAGTATTCTAATGAAGTTTGTATTTAAATATCGTGAAGCGAAAAACTAATTAAGGATCGTTTACGCCGTACGACATTTCAAACAAACTTTCATGTCCTTGTTTTTCGAAATGAATGAACCGATTTTAATGAAACTTCATACACATAGGCAAGATACAAAGGTCTAAAAAGTTAGTAAAGAAAATTTAAAAAAATATAACTGGAAATCTGTGTTTCTATGGAAACTTTAAAATCGGTCTAATTTGGCTGTAACACTATTTTTCGAAAATTTTCTTAAGTATCTATTTAGACCTTTGTATCCTTCTTATGCGTATGAAGTTTCATTAAAATCGGTTCATTCATATCGAAAAACAAGGGCTTGAAAGTTTGAATGAAATGCCGTACCTACGGCGTAAACGCTCTTAAACGTCATAACTTAATTCAAGTTTTAAGAGTCAAGGCGCTCCCTCACCGCCTCCTCCCACCACCTCATTCACCTGTAATGTAACAATCGACAATTCCTCTGTAACAGCTAGGGCTTTGCAAATAGGCTGCCCAGAATTATTAGTAGAACAAAGTATTAATGCCATCATGATTCCATTCTAAAAGGGATGGTTATATCGGTCAGGTTTAGCTCCGTTTCTCTCTTACATTGAATTCATGATGGCATTAAATCGCTATAATATGGCACCATTCCGTCAACTGTTAGATAGTATAAAGAGGTAATTGAAACCAGCAGGATAGGTTAATATATACAAAAAGATAGAAAGCGAATGCGGCTACGTTGCATGTAAAGGTTACATTGCAGGCTAATCCTCCCCGCGAGGTAGCGCCTTAAGAGGCCGAAAGAGAAAATAGTTTTATTTAGGACATAAATTGATTAAATACTGGCAGGCTACACAATATCTCTTATTACGAGTAAGTAATCGAATTTTGAAATAAGAATCGCGTAAAGTCTATTTTCGCACCAATACACTTACAGATCAGTGTCACTTTCTCAAACGTATCAAGTCAATGCCACAAGTCGAAGTAAAGCCACGAAGTTAAGGAAAATATTGGATTTCTGTCTGTTTTCCTCAATTTACGAAGACGATGATATATTATACAATGTATCTATTTAACGGAACTTAGTTTAAGAAACAAAGGCCACTTTTTATTTAGCCACATTATTGTTTTTTTTTCTACATCGCGGCTGAAGTAATAACAGCCGCACGGGTCGATCGATCAGGTAAAGCTACACTTGCTGAGTATATAGATTAGTAAGAGTAAAATAGTAAGATAAGATAGTAAGAAGTTTGATAGTAAGAAGAAAGATAGTAAGAAGTAAGATAGTAAGACAAGATAAGATAAGATTTTGCGATTAATTAACCGTATGCAAAACAAACTGTTAATGGGAAGTTTATTTTCAGTAGCAAAAAATAATTGACGATAAAATATCTAGACAGTACTTCACCCACTGTTGGGCAAAAGCCTCTCCCTTTCTTGTGCCAATCCTACGCTGCTGCGCCAGCCGCATCCAGGTTTTGCCCGCGATGGCAACAATGTCGTCGGCCCATCTCGCCGCCATGCGACCGACATCTCGACTTCCAGTCCTTGGACGCCACTCTGTCACAGCCGTACTCCACCTGTCATCTCTGCGCCAAACACCACAAAACAACGTTATTGAAAAGACTAAATTAATAAAGCGAAGAAAAATCAAATTAATATTAGTCCCAAATATTCTGGAAAGTTATGCTATTAACATAAAAATTATTTTGATGACCACTTGTTCCCTTCTTGAATCTTAGAGTAACAAGATATTTTCACGCTTCTAAAATGTTTATTATGACAATATCTTTTAATGAAAATCGTGAAAGAATTCGTCTTCCGCTTTCAAATTATAATATTTTTCGTGATCGTGTAAAAATTTAGAAATAATTTTGGAAGAATAAACATTACAGTGCCTACCTAGAATTTATTATTAGATGAGTCTAAGTACATCATCCATACTAATATTATAAATTCAAAAGTAACTCTGTCTGTCTGTATGTTACCTTTTCACGCCTAAACCACTGAACGGATTACGATAAAATTTTGCAGAGAGATAGATTGCATCCCCCGGGCCTTTCCCGGGAGGATGAGGAGGAGGGGGGTTATTATAATTGCTGTTCGCAAGTGAAGAGAGTTGCAATGGCCATTATAAGGGGTATAAAAATATCCTTAACAAAGCCGAGAGTCATTTGTTCTTCCCTACCTTCTGGTTGAGGATACTTTGGAGATCAGAGTTTTTTTTTTATGTTGCTATGAATTTATGATCATAAGTCTCGACAGACTACGTGAAAGTAATCCAGTTTTATTAGATTCACCTGTCAAGCTGAATCTCGAAACCTTAATTAAGAGATCTGGACATGTCATACATTGATGTCACCGATGACAATACTGAGACAGGGCAGGATAATTCAATTATCTCCCTACATATTCTGCGGTCGACCCAATTTTGTAGAGTGCGGTTTTTGCCTGTGTAGGTTTAATCACCTTACGAATTGATTATTATTAAGATAGTTTTTAGGGTACCGCAATTGAGTGACAAAAACTGAACCCGTTAATTTTTGTCTGTCTGTTGACCAGTGTTTTCATTTATTTGGAATAATAGTTCAGTTATGTTTAATTGCTACGCACTACGGAATATTACGGCACCCTTATCATTGGTATAATTATGTATGTATTTTTGAACGGTTTTGTTCCTAGCAAAAACACTTTCGTTTCGTCTATTATATTAAATCTTTGCAGATATTATTCCATTACCGAATCACAAAATGTTATTTTTGGATTGATATTTCTGTGAACGTCAGTGTTATATTATTTATTCAGTAAACCAATCTTTTAATGTTTTGAAAGGTAGGCATAACGTTATTTGCTGGATATTTGAGACAGAATGTTTTGTTATTTTTTCTGTATCAACGCTTTCTATCATAAAAGATACGTCAATCAAAACATTATTGACGTATCTTTTATGATAGAAAGCGTTGTGTATTCATTTCTGATTCTCTTATTTCATACAATTTTTCAGCCATATTTAATTTCTAAAGATCCTACAGATTACGTCTAAGTAGAGTTTAGGTATTTGTGAACGTCTATAATGTGCCCACTGCTGGAACACAGGCCTCCTGAGAGGGAATGGGCTGTAATTTACCACGCGGGCCCAGTGCGGGTTGGTAAATGTCACACGTCATCGAATTTTTGGTTCTAGGTCATGCCGATGATTTTCATCACCGTTTTGAGATCCAGTGGTGATGAAATTATTAACACAAAATAAAGCGCCTTCTGGGTTTGAACCCACGACCTACAACTTGTAGGTTGGGGATAGATTGCATTCCGGGAAAGGACATAGAATAGTTTTTATCGACATACCTCGCGGGCGAGCCCGCGGGCGGAAGCTAGTTTGATATATTTCATTGAATTTCCTCGCATTATTTTTTTTTCTAACCTACACGGTCCACTGCTTAGCAAAGACCTTCTCCAAATCCCTAAGCATCTTTTTTCGGGGCCACCTTGATCTAACCCTTTTTTTTTTTTTTTTTTTTTTTTTTTTTTTTTTTTTTTTTTTTTTTTTTAAGGATGGGAAATCATCAAATGACCCCTCCCGCTCTGGGTGGAGCGGAAGGGAGTGTCAGACTCTTACTGACTAAAACCCATCCGTGTTCCTTCCTTAGCCCTTTATATTCCGGGGCAGCGGTAACCCTTTCGGACAATCCCGCTGCCCCGGCAGGCTTCGGCCCTGACGGGCCCCTCCGTTCAATGCTGACATCTCTTTGAGGCGCGCGTAGAACACATACGCGCCGTCCAGCACGGGCCTGGTCCTGATCGGACGGCGAGCTACCCATTACTCGCCGTCCGCAGGCCCGCGCCTACGGTGGCCGGGAGTCGTCACGCGGCTCCCGACGAACGGAGCGTCTACCGCGGCGGCTGGGACGGGCGGCTCTCTCAGCTCTCTCCCTCGCCCATCCCGCCACCTCCTTCGCTAGCATGACTGCTTCGCAGAAGGAGGTGACTGCCTCCCACTCCCTCTCGCCCCGGACCATGGCTTGGACCAGGGCCGGGCGCGAGAGGTCGCCGCCGCTGCCGATCGCCTCTACGAGGACACGGCGGTGCTCTGCCCAAGCGGGACAGACCTCCACCGTGTGCTCCACCGTGTCCTCTGGGCGATCCTCGCAGTGGTGACACCCGGGCGTTTCCTCCCGCCTGATGATGTGCAGGAACCTCCCGAAACATCCGTGCCCGGTGAGGACCTGCGTCAGGCGGTAGGTGAGGGCGCCGTGACGCCTCTCTAACCACTCCTCAAAGAGGGGCCTTACCGCCGCTATCGCGGCGTGCCCTGCGCTGGGTTGCGACAGTCGCGCTTTCCATGCCGCCATGAGATCGCGCCGGAGGTCTGTCCGCTCCGCAGCAATTTGCCGCGGAAGCGGGTTTTCCCCCCGGCGTAGTGCCTCCGCGCGCCACTCAAAGAGGCGCGCGAGGACTATCGCCTCCAGATCCCATGGCGGCAGTCCGGCAAGGAGGCTTGCCGCCTCGCGCGAGATCGTGCGGTACCCCCGTATCAGCCGTATGGCGACCACCTTTTGGGGCGCGTTCAGGTAGTGGGCGGCTCGAAGCCGCAGTGAACGCGCCCACACCGGGGCGCCATATACGGCCATGGACCGCACGACCCCCGCGTAAAGCCTCCGGCAGTGATCTAACCCTTGCGGTACGCATCTAGGTCGTCTCGCCACCTCTCGCATTAGCTATATTATAGCCTTATCACACTAGAACAGCGCAGACAACCGGTTAGGCTCATTGAGACGTACAAGATTCAGAACACTACGAGGTGCCCATTTCAAGATCTTTACACACTGAATGCGAACACACATTTGCGTTTGTATTCCCTAAAGCTATGGGAAAAGTCATAAAATAGGCCTTGAAGCAATTCTTGTCTAACCGAGTTGTACCAGCATGGAATAGGCTCCCGGAAAATGTTGTGACGGCTCCCACACTGAACTGCTTCAAGAATATCTCCAAGCTATTCGATACACACGCATCAGCTAATTAGCTGCTAATGTGTCTAACCAAACAATAATAATAATATCTCCTCATAACAATCATTCTTCGTGATAAAAAAGCCAAAGAGCTAAGAAACTTGTTTACCAAAAATAATAATAATATACGCAGTTTAATTTAATGTATCTATCAGGTATTCAGGACTTATTAATGTTCTAAGTCCCAAAATGGGAACGTACGTGGGTATAAATCGAGTTATCTATGCTCTCGTAGGTTCTCGCTTCTATCACAAAGAGCCTGCGGTTAGGCAATGATGAGGCACTCAAATCTTGTGTTATATTCCAGTAAATGGCCGTAGAATCTAGGAACGAATTTAGGAACCATCTCTGGCCCAATAGTTGTATTTTTATTTATGTACCAGAAAGAAATGAATAGACCTATTTTCGAACCACAGTTTATCTCTTATTGTGCGTGCTCTTATTGTGGTCAATTAGTTTTATGTATTTTATTTAGTAGAATTATTTGAAATATATTTTCTTTAGGACTAGCATAGAGAGACCATCTTACAGAAGGATGTCCAGCAGTGAACTGCGATAGGCTAAGTTAATAACATAGTATTAAGTACATAGTACTAACACCTACTAGTCTGGCAGGTCCGGTCCTTGTCTGGCATTTTTACTGAACTGAGCCTTTTTGGCGTAGCTGTAAGGCACACTTTCCTGCTAACTTCTTACATCACACTTTTCGTTTGATTTTTTTATGTGATGTATATTATATTGTGTGCCCTTTTATCTGTGCTAAATAAATGTATGTATTTTATTTCTTTCTTTTTATTTTCTTTTCCAAAAAGTGAATTGAATTAATATATACTTAATAATATTAAAATCGGGGCGATTGACAAATAACGTCACTCACTGGTTACCTGAGAGAGGACATCGCCGTGGATGTAGACCACGGCGAAGGTGGTGCGACGATACCTATGGTAACATTTGCAGGGCCAACACGGCCAGAGATCCCACAAGACATGGGAGGTTTGGACGAAAAAAGGGAGGCCTTTGCCCAGCAGTGGGGTACGACGTAACCAAACAAACAAAAAAAATCTGTCGCGATAATAGATAGATTTAATTCTTCTTTATAGAACACCAAAATTTAACAAAACTCATTTACATAACCATTAATATTCAGAGTACAACGGCGATCTTATCGTCTATATTTCTATAATATTAGGTACTACCTCCTGTTTGAATATCAACGTTAAAGCCAGCAAAATGCTGCTAGTTTTGTAAAATATACCTTCATCAAATACTAGATGAAGACTATACCTTCATCAAACAGTATCTCGCTAACACAGTCCTTATTTATGGCAGGAGCGTGTCACTTGAACATAATTGGTGGGAATATCGGTCAGGGTCATGACACTTTGCCAGGGGTTGCACTCGAGCGAGCGAGAAGCATGGGGCGCGCAACCCCTCAGATGAATATAACGTAGATATAATCCACTTCGTAATTGTTTTAGCATTTTTGGCAAGAATTTTCAGTGAATTAAAGTAATCCTGACTTCCTGACATAATATTATAAATGCGAAAGTAAGTTGAAGCAACAATAAAAGTTGCACCGCCTAAGCAGTGTTTAGCCGATGCAAGTCATTTGTAGTTGCTTCAATTTTATAACTAGCATCATGTGAGACCCGTTTTTATTATACGTTTTTTTGCTGTAAAAAACTGAGGTTGATTCGCCGGGATACGGTCGTCAGTGTTGTATGGATCACTATAGAAGTCTCTTGACAGACACGGCATCACTACGGCATGACGCCGTCACCGTATACCATACCAAACCACCGGTTGCTTTGCTATACCATAATTATACAAGCTTACATGATTATTCTGCTTTGCGGCTGGCGCGCCGTACCGTGAAGAAACTGAGCCGTGTATAACGGGCCTACATGGGTCTTAACAGGTTGAAAGTAAATGTCAACAGTGTGTAATTGCCACATGCCTTGCAAGCAAAAATAGACTTTGATGCTTATGAGGCATATGATATTCTACCTTAGGGTGGTAAATCAATTCTATGGTTTAAAATAATCTTTGTATCGAAAATAAAACCAGTTTGAAAAATATTCTAAGTCAGAATAAAGTGGTGCTTATGTATTGATTGGCTTGGCCTGAGTTTCTAATTTAGATTCTCAGGTCAGACAGTCTTAATTATCGTGTGTTTGTACAGCCTTCGTTTTCATTGTGTGTAATCGTATATCAACAAAAACTTACCTACGCGGTTTATCATAACTACTATTAATTAATATCTGTTAAAATAGAAAGTCGTTTTTCGTGGAAATTATGATTAAACAATGGCATTTATTTAATACGTTTAACGTGTGAATGATCGAACCTCTAATAATTCGCATTTATTTCTCCTAAAAATATTACTAAGCACTCTGATTGCACCTTTTTTGTGAAGCTAAAATAATTCAAATTTTGGGGTCCTTAACACATTCAATGAAACTGAATGAGACACAATAGAAGTTTTATTGTTATTACGTCGAGGAGCGTTGAGTGTCCCGCAAAGTGTTAAAATACTAAAAGCCAAGTAACTGCAACCAACTTAATATATAAATAAATAATAACTTGGATATAGCGCTCGCTCAGCTTGCACGGCTGGTCACAGTTGCAACTTAACCTAACCCGTTTGGTCTTTGTTAGCATAGTTACTGCTAACAACTGTAAAAAAAGGCCAGAAAGTTAAAAAAGGCTCACATTTTTTATAATGCATCATCACATTAGAAGCGCAATAAGTTTTTAGAGGTTCATTACTTGAAAAAGTATCCGTCCTTAGAAGGTGAATTAGTTTTAAGAGGAACAGTTAAATATTTCCCTTGCAATACCATAACTGACATATTCCTTTAGAGCAAGAAGCGTGATGTTGAGATAGATATAAGAAATAAATAATTCTGGCAACAATTCTCGTGACGCTATATTTTGTTATCCTTCATAACGCGACAATATTTTATGGAGTGCTAGTCAAATGTTTGTTTGTTACACACGAGTTTTGTCAAGCAATTTTCTTCAACGTACATTTTACTTCAGCGAAATTCATTCTTAAAATCACGCCTCCTTCCCCTTGGGTTGGGCAGAAACTACGGAACCCCACCTGCTCCAATCCTTATGGGTACAGGGTGAAATTGAAAACATGCGACAAATCGAACTAAGAGATTGTACTCATCATTATGAACAACTTTTTCTATGGGACCAAACCTGAAATCACGAAAAAAAAATCTGTTGTTTCCTACATTTATGTTCGCATAACTCGTCAAAATATAGGGAACATCTGGTTTTTTTTCGCCCTTTCGCATGTATTCAATTTCAACCTGTATTATACTCCTTTTGCTTAGTTTATCTAGTAATACACGCACGCCGGTTGCGAGTACTACGCACCTGACCTTTCTGAAGAACATCACCAATAAGGTCACTACATGTCCTTCTAGTGCGTCACGGCGTTTCCACCCACATCTGCGTTGTCACACCTTTTGTTAGTCACCTTTCACTGATCCTCTCAACATGACCATGCCATCTAGGTACTCTTTTCAATTACCACTACATCTTCTTTAAAACCGCACCATTGTCTTATCACATCATTCGTTAGTCTAACATTCAAAGTTACACCACACATGCTTCGCAAGAAACAAAAGTAGAATACTTAAATGCTGTAGAAATCACAGCATTTATTATACTTTCATGCCTCTTTTGCCACACCCAGCATTCACTTACATACCTACATAAGCGTAAATAAGAGAAAAAATATATGGTTTATCACATCTATTCAAAAAGAGCTAGTGTATTCTTCGTAGACAGGGACTAAAATAATAATAATATCCTTGGACATTTCACACAACGCCATATAGTCCCAATCTAAGCAACTTAATGCTTGTGTTAATCTCTTGGCACAATCCCTCGCTGCGCTCTGGATTCAAAGAAACAGTCTCGCTTGGCAAACAATCTGCTATTCTTTCCATCATAATCAGTCTATATTGTTCCCACTGCTGGGACACAAGCCTCCTCTCTTCAAGATGAAGTGAGCTATAATCTACCACGCGGGCCCAGTGCGGGTTAGTAGATGTCACATGTCTTCCAATTTTTGGTTCTAGGACATTCCGGTTTCCTCACGTTTTCCTTCACCGTTTTGAGTGCAGTGGTGATGAAATAATTGACACAAAGTAAAGCGCCTGTCTGGGTTCGAACCTACGACCTACAACTCGTAAGTCGCGGCCGTTACCACTGGGCCACCACTGCTCTACTTTTTCTTTCCATACTTATTCAGAAATATTTGCCTACTGCGTGATTTTCATTAGGAGATCTTGCTCAAAGTTGAATTGCTTTCATTCTTATGATAACGCCATAATTCCAAATCAATCAGATTTGGAATTATGGCGAAATAAGATGTAAAATATGGTAGGTTTTAGGTAACTGCGTCATCTTTGTAGAATTTCCTTTTTAACCAATTTAAAAAAAGGAGGTTTTGTATTCGACCCGTATGTATGTATGTATGTTTGTATGTCCGTGATTTTCTCAAAAACACATGAACCAACTTTGATAATCATTAATATGACCTACATACTTTTAGGAAGGTTCTAGTATATAATACATATGGTAATTATTCTTATGTACGAAGTTATGTGCATACTATACTGCATCTCCGGCATTTCTATGCGAATTTTGACGATTCTTCTACAGTGTCGTCAATTCTTCAATGCACTAGTGTTAGTTGAATTTGTTTGGGGTGGGTACAACAAAAAAGTGAAAAATAAAAACTTTTTACAAAAAAAAAATACAAAGTGATAAATAACTGTAATTTCGGAAGTCGGTGTCAAAAAACGAAAATGCGGAACCAACGATACCGACTTCCAAAATTAAAATTATTTATAACTTTATAGTGTTTTTTTTTAAAGTCGGTTGTTTTTTTTTGAAGTGATTTCTGAACAGTGAATGAAACTGAACCGTTGCGCTCGGGTCGGTGGCGCTGAATCGGGCATACTCGGTGCTGAATCGCGTGTACTCGGAGTAAGTTTTCTCTTCTATAACGCTATTTATTTTTGTATTATTTTTAGTATGGCAAGCGACAACGTGGCAGGCTCAGACGGAGATGCCGGAATGAGCTGGACTCCTTCAACAAGAACTGCATACCTACCACGAGCTCCTAACGCGATCCACTTTAGGACCTAAACTGAACTGTTCTGCTAATTCGTACCATGAGGTCAGTTTAACGATTCAATTTAGGCCGTGCCATCTGGATACCTACCACGAGCTCTTAACGCTCATTTACTTTCATCGATCCAAATGCCGCTGACCGTATTGGACGTCATGGTACGACCGTGAACGATGCAGTTTAAGAACCTAAACTGAAATGTCTTGCTTTTGAATTGTTTTTAAATAGATCATGGTAGGCCTCCTGGTCCTCAGCAGCTTTGAGCAGAGAGAAGTGGAAAGAGAGTAGGGAGGCCTCTCTCTCACAGGCTAATAATAATGTTCGGCCTAAAGATTCTTTAAGGATTATAGGTGGTAGTAAAATGAGCAAAAGTAAAAAATAAATTAAAACATTTAATAAACCAATTTATTTTTTAATAATTTATTCTCTTCTTTTATTATAATTTGAAGAACACAATTTTATAATCTTCTGTTAGTTCATATATCTTTTTATTTTACAACATAGTTACTAATTTTACAACCATCATTAATACATCGATTTACAATAAATATTACCTAAGTATCAATAACAATGTATATTAATATAAATAATTGTAAACGGGACGACTTTATTTACGTTTTCTTCTTTAGTTTTTGTTTTATACGTAATTTTAATATTCATTTATTAAAGAAAATGTCATTCAGAACAAACATTTAGAATACAGCTACGAAGAAAACTTTTATAGAATATTTCGTAGATTTGGGCCCGCTTGAAAAAAATACTAAATGCGATAAGCGATAAACATATTTCAAATATCATTGTGTCTCTGGCATCTCAAAGGATTGACAGAAACAAATCTTTTTTTTTTTTTTTAACAATGGCATCTCGCAGTTCATCCTTTATGAGGATGGCTACTGCTTAACCGGACTTTCCTGTGGATGCCTCGAATTAAGGCCTCCAGCCAGGGCAAACAATAACTTAAAAACTAAGCGACAGCGCTAAGGGTAACCCCCTGCGGGGTTCGGACCTCGGCTCAGGGCGTCGCTGGAAGAGGACAGCAAGGGACAGGCTGGATCGGTATTATTATTAGTGTTTAGGGGCGAATTTAAAACTACAGGCTCAGCTGCGCGGGCTGGCTCGAGCAAGGGTCGGGGCGGGCACGGTGATGGTGCGGGACGTCGCGACGGGCCTCGGCGGCGAGGACGGAAGGACGGATGTCTGAGCTTGTGTTTGTGATGTCGTCTGAGAGTACTAGTGGCCTTACTGCTCTCCTGGAGGAGGGTAGTGGCGTCGTCGGGGATAGTGAGGGTATGCCTTGGTCGGCGAATCCTACTTATGCGGGAGGGAGTGTATCGGGAGGCCGCCGCAATCAGGGGATTGGGGTGCTTTATGGCAGAGTCAAAGAAGCGCTTGGAGAGGCGTTTCATGAACTGCTGGATGGTGGGGATTCTGAGATCTAGATGCAGATTCACATTTCGGACATAGAAGGGGGCTCCCGTGACCTTTCGGAGGAAACGGTTCTGGAGGGTTTGCATTTTATGCAGAAATCGCGGCTTGGCGTGTGCGAAGACTACGCAAGCATAGGTCATGATGGGACGGATGACCGCGGTGTAGAGGCGCAGAAACAGATCGATGTCGTGTTATTTTAAATACGTTTAACGCTAGGTGCGTTTAGTGATAAGTGGTGTAAGCGGGCCTTCAAAATAAAAATTTGGTAATTTTGTTCAATTTATGTACAACACTTTTACATAAATATTTTTATGTTAAGTACAGTATTTTTATCTCACAATGCGACACGCGCTTTACTTGTGGTAACTAAGTCTACAAACACTCTGTGAATGTGTGCGTGAAGACGAGTAGCGTCAACACAGAACACACACACGCACAGTCACACACACACTTCCGACTTCGTTCGACATTTTCTCGGTCGGTAAGGAGAGCTTCGCGCTACACACACAATCACAGCGTGGTACACTTGGTAAACATAATTAAAACACGCGCCGCTTCATGAGATAAAGAGTTTAAACAATATCAAGTAGGCATTTTTACCTGAATAATAGAAAAAAAATAAGAAGTCACGCTGTGAATTGTGAATTCCTTAAAATGTTTGTCACAATGAGTTTCATAAGTAGGTATTTATTTATACATTGGATTTGGCAAAGTTTTGTACAATACAAATAAAAATCTTGGTACAGTAGTTATTAAAATAAGATTACAAAATAAACATTTACAAATATTGTGTTTTGTTTCTAAAATACCTATAATTAATAGACTTTAGCAAACTAAAATATGGTGGTAAATTGAAATAGTCAAACTAGCAAAAATATTACAAAAAAATATTCAGTCTTTAAACAGTTCTCGAATACTGCTAGCAAGTTATTTTTTCACAGAACAGAATTAATACAAACGTTATCCAGAAATAAGACTCAATGACACATTTATTTTTCTCTACCTAAACTATTTTTTTTTTGTTAATGTACCTATCTACTTGGTGTTTCACTTAATGAGAATTACACGTCATCTACTTATCCTCACAAAAATATATTTATTATTTAGGTACTTACTTTAGTTGTGTTCGGGTCACTACTGAATATAAATATCTGGAAGTGCCGTTTAATATATTATTTCTACAAACTCGTGTATTTAGAATTTAGCTTTCTATATTGACTTACAGAATAGAATTGAAATTACACAATGTACAATTCAAAACCTAGATTTAATTTCAATAAATCATAATTTTACCACGTATTACAATCTAACGGATATTTAAAGTTATCTTAAATATATTTCCGTAATATTTAAAAATACCCTTTCTATACATCAATATTTTTAGAGCATCACGACTACTGAGATAGAGACACTTCATGAGATTTATGTACAATTTTATGACGTCAGAGTCAATGTTCTTATTTATATTTACAGGATGATCTTGTATCGGACGATTACTCCGGCCACATGTAGGATATGTTGCGCAAGATGGCACGGGCCGGCGGGCGCGGCGTGTAAGACGCGTGCGGCACGTTTGGCACCCGCGGAACGTGCGGTGAGTGCGGTGCGTGCGGCACGTACGGAGCGGGCGACGCGGGCGGCGATGGCGACGCGAGCGGCGCGGCCGGTCGCGCTCAGATCGCGGGCAGCAGCGGGCTCGGCGAGCGCGGCACCCGCCGCACGCTGCCGCTCCACGCCTCCCCCATCATATCCTCGTCTCCCTGCACACGCGCACTCGACATACTCTCAGCATCACACTCCTCAACTTCCCAACTCTGAGAGCGAGATGTTTCATTCGTTTTACTATGAGTAGGGCAGCTAGGACTAGGACGCCACTACCACGGAAGAGGAAACTATGCGACAGGAAGTTTCTCATCCTCGTCATGCATTCAGCTCGCAGACAATCTTACTCTACGACTCGCGGGGTCTAGGGAGTTGACGTGCGGGATCGTGCGAGTGAGTTAAACCACGTATTACGGTGTCAACACTTACATATAAGAAGTAATTACCATCATCGTGTGAGGCGCAGGCGCGGAGTGCGCCGGCGCCGGGGGGGCGGGAGGAGCCATCGGAGGCGGCGGCGCGGGAGGGGGCTCCGGTGATACCGCCGCGGGCGAGAACGAAGCTGGCGCTAATGGCGATTGCGCTACGAAGAAAAATGTTAGGATTATTCCTGAACATGGTCCTTTGAGACAGTCTTCCACTCTAGGTCCACTTACCAGCGGCGGTCAGAGCCAATACGAACTGACTCCAATGCACGCAGCAGCCGCAGCATAGCTGCAGAGCCGCTCTTCGTAAGGCTCGATGCAAAGCCATGAACAGCAGCGGATTGACTGCCGCGTGCACGTACGAGATATGTAGAGTAATTTGGAAATACATCTGGAAAAAAAACACGTTCAAACCTGCTTGTATCTTGCGGGTAAGCTTACTGTAAAATATTATATAGATAATGTTTTATCTAATCTTTATATCATTTAAAATCTATATTCAGAAAACTTTAACACATGACAGAGTAGTAATGTAATGTCCTTACTTCGTAAGCTATATGCGACGTAAGAGCCGGATGATGCAGCAAGGTGATGAGGAACAGTGGCCCCCAGAACAGCACATAAGCCGCCGTGATGACCAGGAACATGCGCACACGGCGGACGCCCTCACGCTCCACCCGAGCCAAGTAGCCTCGGAGGCGGCGACCGCCCCCCAGAGGCAGGTTGTTGCTGCCTGATGGACGGCAATGTCCATCTGATAGAGTTCCATCTACAGTCTAAGAGAAAATAAGTAATTTCATAAAAGATCAACTTAAAATATTGCAAGTAAAGCCCGCATTTCAATAGATAATAAAATTTTGATGCCGAAAGTAAAATCAACCAATTGTGCCTAGTGAAATAAAATAATTTTGAAACAAAAGCCAATTCATGAGGGAACGTCTGGGGACGTCACTCCGGAGTAATTTAGAAGCCCTATTTAGATAGCCTTAGTGGTTTAGTAAATAAAAACCGAGATCAGAGGAGGGAAGGTATAATAATTAAATAGACATACATAAATTTAAAATAATTTATCTTAATAGAGAGTAGAATTACTTTTTGGTATGTTTGCGTAAAACGAAAAGAGATATAGCAAGACAGATAGAAGAGAACAAAGTACAGTAGCTGAACATACAATAGACTATCTACGAGATGAGACAAGCATGCATCACAGTCCTTACCCTGGGTCCGACGCTGTTGGGCAGGTTATCCATTCGCCGGTTGTCTCCTGCCATGCTGACAAGCGTGGTCACTAAACCAGCTACTCGTACTGCTTCTACGTTAGCCTGCATGCGATAAGATTTAAATTTATCGAATACTTAAATCTGAACCGCACTTTGGCAACGGCAAGCATTGAGTGTGGTTTTGTTGTTTACAATTTATATGGACGGTGCACTTCTAAAATGCGAACGTCCATTCCGAGTGGGGTGAGTTCCGAAAATTTAAATCTTATTTGTGGTACACTGCAAGGAATATTGGCTAGGTACCAACAAAAATTCCTATACCGGCCAACGTATGACTAGAGTATATGCACAATATCGTACAGCGACTTGGAACTATGCGGATGACTTCGTGGGTTTCAACGAGTTTGGAGCGCACCAGTTCTGCGTCACTCGCAACTGTGAACTGCATTACACTACGGAACTTTTTACATGTCATTCAAAACAACTGCTAGCTAGTACCATTTCTCATAAAGCTGTGGATGACATGTCATGGTTACAAATTACTTCGCAATCAATGATGATCATGGAGAAGTTCGTTCTGTGAGGGTGGAAGATGATGCAAACAATGTAAACAAAGCATTACTTTTTATTTATTATCTCTCGTGAAACTAACCTCTCCATGCCATCTGTTATAGGGTCCCGAGGGTGTTCGTTGAGTGTTGTGTGATTAATGATATACAAACCTTCGTGAGATCCCGATGGAGCTTTTTCAAGTGGAAAAGTGTCAATCCAATACAGACTGCGTTAACGCCTATCCACAGCGCGTTGAGCACATAATGCCTGAAAGGTCCTCGGACTAAAGGACACGACGGGGCGGGTCCGTAAGACCCGTAAGAGCCTGCACTGGCAGCCAAAGCTCCAGATAAGAACGTTGGCCCAAGATTTATCGTTATTGATGCGAACCAAATCATGAATGTTCCGAAGAGGACGCACTGTAAGAAAAGGTTAATTTTACTATAGGATTTTTGGTTCACAAAATATTTAAATGAGCTCAGTACTTCATTTGAGAAACCCCTTTAACATTGCCAAAATTAAGAACAGGAAATAGGCTGTTTTAGTCTCTGTCAATTTAGATTTTTTTTCTGGCGAATTAGAGTAACGACGGCAGGGGTCGTGAAGGCGACGACTAAGTCAAAGTTTTACCTGTGGGCTGTCCATTAGTAACGGCGCTGATAAATCAGCTTGCTCCTCTTCATTTTCAGGGAAAATTGGACTATCATTGAGCACTGTTGTGAGCATGTTCACTGTTGAAACTGTCACCTAAAATAATTTGGTCGTTAATTTTCAATACACATTTACAAAAACCCTGATATTCAAATAGATTGCTATTTACATTGTTGCATTCATTAGTAAACTAAGATTAATTAATCATATTAAGGTTGTTCATACGCCCTGTGCGCACAATAGACATAATTTTTTTGGACACAAAAATACATTAATGGCAAAACAAATAAATCTACTAATTGCTCAAATAATTTCCCATCCCAGCGTTATTTTTCTAATCTTATACCTTCCTCCAGACACATTCGTCTACAAACACTCCAACTATTCATTACTTCTATGATACTATCAAAATTAAGCATCCAATATTATTCTTGGCACTTGAGAAAAGTGCTAAGAATAATCTTCGTGCTTCGTTCATCTTCGTTCTTTTTCGTTCGTCCCAACTGAACTTAAGTGCCGATAAATCACTTTTATGTGCCAACTGCCTCCAGTTTCAAACAATCGTACTTTTGTCAGTGAAGATATGTTACTTTTTGCATTCTATTGATGCTCATCTGAGTTTGATGATACTTAACTTCAGTCTCATTTTGATATCCAACAAAGGCGCTACAACGACGGTGACTTTTACAGGCGATTTTTAGAACAAAGACTGTTGATTTTGTTCACACCTACATAAGTTCTAGACTTATTCTATTTCGTACCATTAAAATGATATACGTTTTCACATACAAAAGCTCTATTAATTTACTAAAAGTAAGCATACACACTTTAGAAATGAAAGGTCTATATCAGTAATTTCCATTATACCTTATAATAATTACTGAGAGACTGGAAATATTTGATCACAACTACATAACTACTTCCTATTGCAAATAAAAGGCAAAAGAAAGCCTCCAGAGAGCTAATTCCACTCATTTATATAACTGCTGCTTCTAGACTTATTATATTTAATGCCATTAAAATCAGATACGTCTTCATAAATTAAAGCTCTTTTTACTAAGTGAGCAAGCATACACATTTCTGAATTGAATGCACAGTAATTTCCATTGTAGGTACCTTCTATTAATTACTGAGAGATTGGAAATATCTGATCGCAACTACATAACTACTTCCTACTGCAAATAAAAGGCAAAAGAAATCCCACAGAGAGCTAATTCCACTAATTTATATAACTGATAACGTAAACAGCTACATTCATAAAGATAAAAAGTTATGGGTCAATGAACAGTCAATGGCTCATATAAGATAATGGGGCTATATGGCCGAATGGCCAAGATATAGACCATTAATCGAGATAATCATTTGCAAACATTTCCGCAAATGCTACCAGCCAGTGAGACTCGGCCATTCCTAAATGTGGACGTATACATTATTGATTTTAATGGACTCTCATTCCGGGTCTTTTGTGGATAAAATTGTATCATTGTATCCAGACAGGTTTTAAACGCCGGACTCAGCTAAAAATGTCGGCTTGATAAAAAAAGGCATACGTGGTCCGTTTTTGTGTTACTACTTTAAGCGAAACCTACTTGATAAGGTCCTCCATGTTTGGTTTTTTTTTTGTTTTTTATTCCAGTTACCTACCTAACTCTTATTATTATGACAAAACATAAATATAGGCCATTACTTAAAACTTAACTAGTCGTACTTAACCTTACAACCTCCAATTTGTATACTGTATAATATGTGTATACTCATGTTTTTACAAATAAATTATTTTTTATCTTATACAATACAAGAACATAGTAATTTTTAATACGTGTTTTTAACTTCTTTGCATTCAATTCAGAATTTGAGATAATTTTCAAGTTATGGAACAACAAACTGAATTTCATACATCACAAAGTTCAAATTTCATTGCAACCAACAACTTATTACGACCTTTTTGATACAAATGTATTCTCAAAATCAACTTAAGATACATTTAACTAAAGTAGATACCTGATTAAGTGGCGATGAAATGTAAATTATTTGAGATTATGATACTGTTATACAGTCAATGGTAAAACTGTCCCTCAGTATAATTCTAATTCTAGTATCATAATTTTCACTCTTTTAGTCGTTCACCTCTAATCTACATGGACATGAATACACTGCATAGTGCATACGTAAGACGTAGATCACACAATTCGGATTTTCAGCTTAAATTTTCGTGCAATGTTTCCAAAAACGCTGACTGAACTGACCGTGACACATTTATGTAGTAGGACAAAATAACAGCTGATACCGTTAGAGCGATTGTGGCCTATGTGGTATTTAATTTGTAACGGTCGGACGGATTTAGATTGTGAAGGTTCATCTCGTTCAGTCGGCCATGTTGGATTGCGTGTCATACGTGTGACCGAAGTGTGTCACGTAGGAAGGAAAAAATATAAGCAGAATGTATTTTGTGTTTTTAGTCTGTATCTGTTCTATTTATGTGATGTTTACACACAAATAGCAATTCAAAGTATGGTCTTTATTTGTGTGAACATTGTTTTGGGGAAAAGTTATTTTTAGCTTTCAAGTTGCGAGAAAAAATTATTCAAAATCTGACTTACTACGTTTGTATCTTTGGATCTTTGTTTTTAGGTATAAAATATAGCTCTCAGAAAACGCCCATCGTTTGACCTTCATTGAATTAGAAAATAATATCTATCAAGAAGCTTAAAATCACATTGAGGACCTGATTCACAGTCCACGGATTAGCATTTTCTACCTGTTAAATAATGGAACAGAATTTATGTGATTTGATTTTTGTGACTTTTTAGACAAGTACTTATAATAAGTAGTAAAATAGTCTGTAAGATTGTTGTCTCCTACTTCTCCTGAAAACATATTTTTAGGACTTAGTCAATGAGCTCTAAGCCCACTATATGTCTTTTATTGTATAAGAAAATAATTCCTTTTCAGAAGTTTAGAAACACATTCAGCACCCTAATTGCATAACACACTATCAATCATAAACTGAATCATTTTGAAGGGTATTGCTAATCCATTGCTGCATAAGTTCAAAAAATGTTTTTTGCTAAACAACGTAAATAACGCAATGAATGTTGTTGAATTGTCAAGATGCAAGTCATTCCTAATGTAAGTATGATACGAAATTACTCCGCAGGCCCTGTTTCAGTCTACGAATTAACATTATCTTTATAGACACTTTGGAACATAATATGTGTATTAACACCTCGATGCCCGATCAGTAAGTTAACCTATTTGGAGTTGATGAAACATGCCATTGAGTGTAAGGATAAAACACTTACCAGTAGCAAAAAGGCGGTTTCTACCAGTGAACACTTGTAAACGGGTTGGCAGCGGAACACGGCAATGCCTAGGGGCAGCAAGATGGCCGCCCTAGCCAGGTCCACTACCGCTTGGTGGAACAGCAGACCGTGTGACCATCTACAACAAAGTTAATTAAAAGTTAAATAAGACAACACATTTTGATACTTAACCTTCTCGGGGCTAGCTGGGCCGAACCAACATGTATGTATACGTACATCCGTGGTGGAGCGACTCAGACTGCCGGGCACTTCTTCTCTTGCAACCGAGCGGGTGGGCAGGTTGCGGATAGCCCAACTCCGGCTGCGGGACCGACTGCAGTCGATCTCGCACCTGGAGCATCTCGAAAGAGATCCCGGACAAGAGAAGTGCCCGAACACCAAGTCCCAGGTTTAGGGTAACCCACTCACCTCATCCCATGTACCAATTAATCCTAATCATTCCAACCCTTCCCTATCCATAAAAATCCCATCAATTCCCCAAATCCCTAGGCCAAATCCCAGACCTAGGGTGACCCCCAATGACCTTTACCCTACCAACAAACATCCTCCCTCCCATCCCTACATCCCATCGGTCCCAGAGGACGGGCAACCTCGATTCCAAAAAAAGCCCACCCCCCCTCGTCAATGAAAAAATGCAGAGAGTCAAAGAAACTACCCAGGTGGGTTCCGGCCAAGCCGGGGAATCCCACACCGCTACGGCGGTCAGCCCCCAACGTATTCTGGGGGGGGCAACTACCTGCGAAACCTTGCCGTGCTTCTCAGCGCGGCCGGCTGCTGATTTAGCGCCCAACACACAGGCAGCGACTAACGCGCCTGCAAACACAACTCCGGCTGCGACCAACGCGCCAAAAACAACAACCACGGCTGCGACCCACGCGCCTTTACCCACGACGAAGTGCTTGCCTCCCTCGAGCCTCTGGGATCAGAGCATCGTGCGGAACAGCACCACCAACCCAGACTATGACAGACACGGACAGGGAGTGCTGGGGAAGGCTAACGAACCTCACGACCCTACCACTCTCCCGGTTGATAGAGTACGACTGCTGAAGAAGCGCGGAAAAATCACAAACCGGGAGAGGAAAGTAGGCGACCGAAAGCGCGGCACCCGCGAAGGCACTAGCCGGCGCGAAGCGCGATCGGACGCCGAAGAGGTAGTACGCGACCAGCCCCGAGACCGCGACGGGGAAACCAGGCGCGAAAAGGGGCCGGACGCGGAAAAAAGAGAACGGCCGCAAGTCCGCGAAGGGGAAACCCAGCGCGAAAAGCGGCCAAACGTGGAAACACGCGACCAGCTGCAAGTCCGCGATGGGGTAACCCAGCGCGAAAAGCAGCCGGACGCGGAACCACGCGTGCAGGGGCAGGTCCGCGAAGGGGCAACCCAGCGCGAAAAGCCCTTGCACACGACAGAGTCTGCCGGGGACGCCAAGCGACCCCAACACTCAAACACAGACGCATCCCGCGACAAATCCCGACCGAGACACCACAGAGGAAGGCGAGGTGGATCCTTGCGCCCTGACGTCACCACCCAGCCTGGCATCTCAACGTCGCAGCCTGGACCGAGCGGTACAGGGCCGGCGAAGAGGGAGCGCCCTGATGACTCGGCTTCACCGAGCACGCTCCAGGGGGACGCCAAGCGTGTAAGGGTCCACTCCGCCCAGGGGGAGCCGAGGACCTACGCGAGGGCCACAAAGGACATTCCTGCGCGGCTCGCCGTAGCAATCTGCTTCCCTCCCCCCTCTAGAGACTTGACGCAAGACGAGGCCGAGCTGGTCAAAGCAGGCCTGGAGGACGCACTAATGGACACGGACTCGACAGCACCACTCCCTGCCTTCCGCGGATACCCACGGGTAGCGGAGGGCACAGTACAAATATGGTGCGAGGACGACCACGCCCTGACCTGGTTGACCAATAACGTACCCCTCCTCAAACTCCCCAACACTGACCTCACACTGACGGTACTGAGACAATCGGACGTGCCCACCCGTGTCAGAGCCTCGCTTTTCGTCCCTCGCTATAGAGGTGACATAAGGAGGCTCCACAGTGTTCTGATTCGTCAGAACACGTGGTATGACATGGCCAGGTGGTCCCTATACAGGGCAACTGCCGTCGGTGGCGACAACTACGGGACTCATTTGACCCTAGGTGTGCCACCGGAGGAAGTGAAAAGGGTCATGGAACGGGAGCGACGGATATCGTACCTACTAGGTTCGATATACGTGCGCTTCTGGCCCACGACCCAGCCCTCGGACAACACGACGGACCCGACGACGACACCGACAGCGACACAGACGGACGACACAGACATCGCCCAACTGGAGGAGGTCATGGCCCGCGCGGCGATGGCTGATGACGCAGCCAGCATTCCACCCGCATCTCCCGGCTGGTGCGAGCAACTTCTTGCTTCGTCGCCGGGGGATCAGCACGAAGGCCAGTACAGAGAGGAGGCGGCGGGGGTTTTGTCCGATGGATCCACCACCGACTAAACCCTCCCCCTCATCACCGTCACCACCACTCAACGTCATCCAAACAAACCTCCAACATAGCCAGACTGCCACGGCTAGCTTACGCAGGGCACTGGAGGTTTACCCCCGAACAATTGCACTGATCCAAGAGCCGTGGATCAGGAACAACAGAATATGCGGCCTCAGTAACATCGGAGGTAAGCTAATCCTCAACACACACAGCTCAGACAAACCCAGATCCTGTGTCTATATACCCAAAGATATCCCTACCACGCTGCTCACTCAATTCTGTTCCAGAGATCTGACAGCTGTCAGGCTCCACACCGTAGGTGAACTCCCAGATGTTGTACTCGCCTCGGTATACATGCCGGGCGAGGACATAGACTGTCCACCAAAAGAAATGGCCGACCTGGTGCAGCACTGCGAGAGCACCGATCTGGACCTGATCATCTGCACCGACTCAAACGCCCATCACCCGCTCTGGGGTAGCGAGGCATCGAACTCCAGAGGAGAGGTACTATCCACCTATTTATTCTCTACTAACCTAAACATCGTTAACCGAGGCTCTGAACCCACTTGGGTCACAGTCCGAGGACAAACGATCATTGACTTAACTCTTGCTACAGAAAACGCGACTAATCTTATAGCAAACTGGCATGTATCGGACGAACCTTCTTGCTCAGATCATAGAAGGATCCGCTTCACACTAACTACTAACACAAGGAGACCCGAACCGAGACGTAACCCACGGCGCACCGATGTGCCCGGGTACAAGCGCCTCCTAGCCTTTATGCTAGCTAGGCACCTATCACAAATAACCATAACAGAACCGGCACAACTGGAATACACTGTGACAAAGCTGTCAGAATACATAACCGAAGCATACCATGCATGCTGTAAACTAAGAGCACCAAAAACCAACAGTGAGAGAAATCCCTGGTGGAACGCCGAACTTGGTAAGCTCAGAAACACACTACGGAAGCAATTCAATAAAGCCAAAAACACCCGACTCCCGGAAGACTGGGAGCGATACAAAGAAACCCAATACACATACAAAAAGCGAATCAGAACTGCCAGAAGGACAGCATGGCGGAAATTCTGCGAATCCATCGAAACCAATAGTAAAGCCGCAAGAATAAGGAAGATCCTATCAACAGATCAGGACCGAACCCTTGGCGCGCTGAAAAAACCCGACAACTCATACACACTAACGGACCAGGAAACCAGCAAGGTCCTTCTCGAGACTCACTTCCCAGACTGCAAACTCCTAGAGGACAGGACCTGGGAAGCTGTGCCCAATTGGACCCCAACGGAACAGGACTGGTCCAGTGCCCACAGTCTAGTAACACAGGACCGAATAAAGTGGGCTATCAACACCTTCCAGCCTTACAAGTCTGCAGGACTAGATGGCATTTTCCCAGCCCTACTACAATGGGGGGTTGACCATATCACACCATGCCTGGTAGAAATTTATCGGGCCTGCATAGCACTAAGATACGTACCTCTAGCCTGGCGCGAAGTGAAAGTCATCTTCATACCAAAACCGGGAAAAGCGGACTACACACAACCCAAGGCGTACAGACCCATAAGCCTCACATCCTTTCTACTAAAGACCCTAGAGAGACTCTGTGATCGACACATCCGAGACGGACCTCTTCGGGCAAAGCCACTCCACAAAAAACAGCATGCGTACTCCACAGGCAAATCAACAGAATCCGCACTGCATAGTGTGATATCCAAAATTGAATGCGCAGTGGACCACAAATGCTCAGCACTGGCTGCCTTCATTGACATCGAGGGCGCCTTTGACAAAACCAACTTCAAAAGCATCAGCACGGCTCTAGAAAGACACAACATAGACCCGACCCTGAGCGGCTGGATCACCAACATGCTCAAACAGAGGGCAGTACAAGTGACCGTAAACGACATCACAAGGGCCATCGTGGCGAAGGGCTGCCCCCAAGGTGGCGTCCTTTCGCCGCTTCTATGGAACCTGGTCGTGGACAGTCTAATAAAAGATCTCAATGACAAAGGTTACTTTACTGTAGGATACGCCGACGACATAACCATAATAATAAATGGCACCCACGAAAACACACTGTGCAACCTAATGCGCCAGGCCCTGAAAATAATAGAAAATTGGTGTGGTAAACACCAACTATCAGTGAACCCCACAAAAACCGAATTGGTTCTCTTCACAAAAAAGAGGAAACTGACGACACTACAACTACCACGTTTCTTTGGTACAACCCTAAGCCTATCAACTGAAACCAAATACCTCGGCATATTTTTGGACAAACAGCTGAATTGGGCAAAACACACCAACTACATTACTACGAAAGCCAGCATATCACTGTGGCAATGCAAGCGAATGCTTGGAAAAAATTGGGGGATTAGCCCCAGGGTCACTCACTGGCTATACACCACAGTTATCCGACCAATCATCACATACGGCTCACTAGTCTGGTGGCCCAGAACAGACCTGAGCACAGCCCAAAAAGACCTTGAAAAGCTGCAGCGGCTCGCGTGTGTGGCAATCACCGGCTGCATGAGAACTACACCCACTGCTGCCCTACAGACCATGCTCGGACTACCGCCTCTACACCTTGTAGTGCGGGAAGAAGCGGCCTTGGCTGCCTTCAGGCTCTCTACATCAGGAACCCTGAGCAAAGACTCTAGGGTCAAACACATACGCTTAAAAGAAAATGCGATCAAATGGCAGCCAATGATGGCATCACCCTGCGACAAAGCCCCGAAACAATACTGCTTCCAAAAGCACTACAACATAATGCTTAAAGAGGAGCAGTGCGACTACTCAGGTTCGAAGGAACTGAGAATTTACACTGACGGTTCAAAGACCGACTGCGGAACTGGAGTCGGAGTCTTCTCACACGACCTCAACATAAGAATATCCAAACCGCTGGGAAAGCGCAACACGGTCTACCAAGCGGAGTGTGTGGGCATAACACAAGCGGCTTATGCCATAGCAGCCAGAGGAGTTGCGGACACCCATATTCGCATACTCTCTGACAGCGCCTCAGTCCTCCAATCCTTAGATAAAAAATGCATCACATCGAAACTAATACTAGAATGTCACAATGCGCTTGAACAGGCAACTGTATTGAACCGCAATATAGTGACACTACAATGGATAAAAGGACACAGTGGATCGCTAGGTAACGACGCAGCTGACGAGCTGGCCAGAAGGGCATCGAGCATGCCAGTCTGTGGACCGGAACCTATCGTGCCCATCCCCTTCAACCAACTACGCAGGTGGCTACAGGAGTACACCCACACACAAGCAGAAAGCTGGTGGACGTCGTCACCAGGCTGCAGGCAGTCCAAGGAAGCTATGCCATCACTGGATGGCAAGCTAAGCAGTCGCTTACTACGATTGGACAGGAAAGGCCTGCGCCTGGTGACGGGGACCATCACGGGACACTGCTCGCTAAACAAACACTTTCACACTATAGGCATAACGGACAGCCCCCTGTGCAGAGCTTGCATGGTGGCTGATGAAACCATTGCGCATGTGCTCTTTGAGTGCACAGGCGTCACCCAGATCAGGACACAAACCCTCGGGACACCCAGATCGTACACAGATGTTCTCAAAAGACCAGGAGACCTAATCAGCTTCTGGAGGGAGGTGGGCTGGTTGGAATAACCGCCAACGGCCGCCATGGCCCACGCACAATGGTCCACTGAAGGACTAAGTGCGGAAACCAAACCCATAACATAGAACATAGATACTTAACCTTCTGGAACTCAATACTCAACAATTAATCATTAAATTCTAAATAATATTTCCTTTAAATTTTCAAGCTCAGTTATCTATACTAATATTATAAAGTTGAAGAGTTTGAAAATTCAGGTTAATTTTATAACCTCCATTTTCATCGATGATTTTTTGATTACAATTTAATCATAAAATTTAAATTTTATTCATACAATAATCAACAAAATCAATTGTTATTGTGTTTGTGTGATATAAAATAGAAACCATCTATTTATAGAGATTAATATTTTACAAATTCCCTTTAGAAAGTACTTGCGTAAAAATATAACCTAAACAGGATTTGCTTACACTTTCATCACATACTTTTGGTACAGACCTTAGTCTATAACATTCAATATTACGATACTATCTTCAACTATTCAGCTCAATTATGGACCCATTAGGAGAGCGATGGACTATGTGGCCAGCACTAAATTAAGTACAGGGACCTATGTCAGGTTACAGACCGACTTAATTCAACGTCAATTTAGTGGTGGATAGGTACTTTCAGTCAACAGAAGAGATAAGTATGCAGGATCGTCGGATATACCTACATAGTTGAAGTTTAGTAAGAAACCGATGGATGTTCTCAAATAAAATTTATTTTTATTAATAGAAAAAGCAAACAGCTCATTTATCAAATTAAATTTCAGTCGACAACATCCATCGGTTTCTTACTAAACTTCAACTATCTCCGACGATCATACTTATCTCTTTTGTTGACTGTTCCTACTCTATACAAAACTACGTACGTACGAAACTTTGAACACCTACTAATCTGTGTGTGTGTTGTGTGTGTGTGTGTAATATGGCTGAGCTCGAAAGCGTACCTAGGTACTGTAGAGGCTATCTATGTAGCCTTGTCTTCAATAACCCAGGCTGGTCATAATTGACAGCATATTCCTATAGAACATTCAAGCAAACGTCAAATATTTTATTTGAATTTTTTTTTGATTGAGTAGAAGCAATGCTAGTTTTAACATGATTATGTAACAGTGCCTCCTATACTCGTAAAATATATATAGTAAAGCTTATCGCTGTTTGATTACAACGGGAGATCCCTCTGAGCCTCACCTTCTACAGTACCCATCTTTGCAAAACAAATGTCTATTCTATTTCTATATTCATCCTGCTTCAAGTCAAAGAACTTTTCTCACAGAGACAAGAAAAGAACACTCGTCGAACAATTTCGTGTCTATTATGATAAGTCTAGGTCTCTTTGTCAATAATGTTTTTATTCAACGTACAGTCTCCCCAATTTCTTAATTGCCGAACTTAGGTAATGATAAATGATTTTATTTCTGTAAGAAGGTTTGTACAAACATTTATTTTTAAAACTAGATGAGGTCGGCGTTTCCTATCTGACTACTCTGAGAAGAAAGGCCGAAACAAACTCAAAGGTCACAAAGGTCACAGTCTCTTTTAAAGTCCAGACATAATCTTGGTTAGGTCATGTGAAGACCATGTCAATTAGTGTCTGAAACGGTTTTTTTATGAAAATAACCACACAGATTGAGTGGACCTGTCCTGTCAGTGCACACATTTGTCAGTAGTCATGCAGCTCAACTCTACATTATCACTTGTAATACATTTACACAGTCTACTCCAGATGTTCCCGAGAGCCAGACAAACGTTATAACTCATTCTGTCAGTAACAAGTATAAATTTGCGATAAGCGATTTATCAATCATCCAAGCGTCACACACTTGGGGACCCCCAGGGGACGGGCATTACTGGAAGGGGGGGGACAGGGGAGGACTTTCCCTTCGAACCTCGGACGTAAATAATTCAGCAGGTGAATGTTTGGGGTATTTTTCTGAAGCTTTAGAGATAAGGGATAGTTTTTATCTATTTAAAGTTTTCGGTGAACCTTTTTTCTCGTGGAGTTCTTAATAGGAATGTTTCTTTGAAACTTTTTCTGGCAGTGACTAGGAGAAGACAATGATATTATTAGAATAGCTGTGGTCCGCAACGTCATCTACGATCGAAGACAAAAAGTAACCTGTCCTTATCCAGGTCAAAGTTAATCCGTTCAGCCGTTTTAGAGTTACAGGGTAGCAAACAAACTTAAAAAAATTCAAATTATTTTCTCTTTGTAATATTAGTTTAGATTATAAACACGGAGAAATAGTAGAAGTTCTTCACTCTTACTAAATATTTTAAATTACTCATTATTCCAGTAGTGTGACCACAATCCGCAAATGAGACTGTTAACACAAAACATTAATTAAGTAAAACATGCTATTAAACCTTTGTTACCTCCAACATTCAAAACATTTTACAGGCAGCTTTCGGTAAACTTTGTCAGCCATGTACGAACAACAATGTCAATAACAATGTGAATAACATTGTTGGGAGCTTTCTAACATTACATGTTGCGAAAATAAATTCGCAGTAACGTTGTAAACTAGTAATTACGTAGTGTAATGCCCGAGATACACGACGCTAGTTTTTAAAGCTAGCAAACTACTAACTATGACTTCGTGTATACACACCCAGCTTCATTTCTAAGCTAGAAGGCTAGTGAGAAAGCTAGTAAGCTAGCGTCTCAAGTCAGGATAGTTTAATAGGATGGCGTTCTATTTTTGAGCTAGTAGCGGCTTGTGTACTAGCGTCGTGTGGCCGGCGATGGCAGTAGGTACCCATTCGGATCATTTTCATCTACGGCCTAGGTCACCGCATCGCTATTGTCTTTAAATTTACTAGCATCGTGTAAACAGCACAAGCTTGTGCCGAGCCAGGCCAGCAACCCAGGATAGAATACAGAGGTTCTATCTTGCTACCCTAGCATTAAAAACTAGCCTCGTGTATCCCGGGCATAAATGTCAGTGACGTACAAGATAGATAAAGTACTCTTTACTATGTACTCCTTACAAATTACCGATATAAATGTAGAATTTTTGTAAACGGTTACACAGTGGGTCTTTTAGCTTAAAGCACTTAAAGACTAAAACGATAACCATGGATTAAGCGAAAAAGGAGAGTCAATACTGCAGGTAGCTTGTGTGTACCATCATCATCTGCCTAGCCTTTTCCCAACTATGTTGCAGCTGAATACCAGTATTTTACATGGAGCCACTGCCTATCTGTCTTCCACAACCCACTTACTGGGTAATACGATACCCCTTGGTAAGACTGGTTGTCAGACTTTCAGGCTTCTGACTACCCATAATGACTGTCAAAGATCCACCAATGACAGCCGGGACCAACGGCTTAACGTGCTTTCTGAGGCACGAGGGGTCTTGTATGTAAAGATGGTCACCCATCCACAGACCAACCGCGGCAAGCGTAGCTTAACCCAATCGATCGACCTATGAGGCCCCTCATGTGTGTACCATTTACATATAATAACAGCAGGTTTTTTTTTATAACTGACGAAAAATTTCTACGCTTGGGTGTTTATAATAATATGCTGAATTCATGGTTACAGTTTGCGTGTCACCGTCCCTGCCACCCTGTATAAAAAGTACAGATGCCAGCACATCAAGCTACAACAATCTGTTAAATTTCTTTTATAGATTTTCAACTTTATCGCTAAAGCATAAGATTCAAAGTTGATTGAGAAAATTTGACAGTTTTGGGTTGCTTGATGTGCTGGCGTCTGTACAACAAAAATCGGTATTTCCAGACGAGGGAACCAAACATAGTTACAATGTTACCTATCCGGCCGCCTTGTAAGACAAGAATAGTGGCGCCAGAAATACTTTTTATAGCACTGACGTGTCAATCGTATTAAACTAGGCTACGTGGCTGCGTCTACGTGACGAGACATAGAAAAGCCATTTGGAATTCTGAAAGTGAAAGGCCAAGGTATCTGTTTATAATGTTGAAGAAAGTCGTTTGTTAGTGTATTCGATTTGTTCCTCTAAACTGCATCATGGATTTTAGTGCGATTTTACCTGTACACACAAAGTTAAATATTGACGATATACAGTTACGAATCTATACTTACTCATCATCTGCCTAGCCTTTTCCCAACTATGTTGGGGTCGGCTTCCAGTCTAACCGGATGCAACTGAATACCAGTATTTTACATGGAGCGACTGCCTATCTGACCTCCACAACCCAGTTACTGGGTAATACGATACCCCTTGGTAAGACTGGTTGTCAAACTTTCGGGCTTCTGACTACCCGTAACGACTGTCAAAGATAAACGAATGACAGCCGGGACCAACGGCTTAACGTGCTTTCCGAGGCACGGAATCTATACTTACTAATATTATAAATTCGAAAGTGACTCTCGTCTGTATGTTACCTTTTAAAATTTCACGTCTAAACTACTGAACAAATTTTGATATTTGATTTGGCAATGAGATAGATAGCATCTGGGGAAGCACATAGGCTACTTTTTGTCCCGGTAGCACGTTCTCGTGGGATAACTCCGACATCCACGCAGGCGAAGCCGCGGACAGAAGCTAGTTAACTATACCTGCTGAAATTAAACGATTTCAACAAGTATAGATCTAGATTCCCTATACCTATTTTGTAGATCGTTTGGAATAAAAAAGAATAATAACTACTTGACCCAAATGTATGAGACGGCTGATTAGTTTTTTGCTATTTCGATGTTGGTCCCATGGAAAACATTTGTTCAGTTTGATGGTCTGTACTACACCCTTAAATATGACCTCACCTTTCTGATAACTACACGCTGAATAACATACGCTAAGCTTGTTTACAATACTCAACATTAAGTAGGCTTTATATCTATGTCGGATCTGTTATGATAAGTACCAATGCACTTGAAAACGAAACACAAACACCTCTGTTTAGCGTTGTGCGGAGTCTAGGAGTATGGTGTGGATATGGACGATGGAGCGACAGTGATCGTTGAGACGTGGTCGCGAGACATACTGGCCTAGGAACTGCTCAGTGTTTCTTTTTCAAGTTCAGAGGATTAGTTCTGTAGTGTTTAGTTATGTTTCTGTAATTGACTCCATAACAATTAACAGTGTAGACGTTTTATTAAGGAGTTATTTCTCTAGTTTACCCGTATCCCAATTCTGCGCCCACATTAAGTATATCTGACACTATGTGATGACTCACTGTGTGATCTGACTTCTAAATTAGTTTTTTATATAGGTAAGCTAAACTTGTTCTCAGATTGTTAATCAAAAGAGTTATAAATCTTAGTTAAACCTTAATCTCTTGAAATGGAATTTAAAACAAAGATTTGAACTATGATAAAGCTTGATTTGTAACTTGACTAGTAAAAACAAATTGGCTTTAAAGCCCAAAGGTAATTTGTGAGGCGACAATGACTAACAAAATGCTGTCTGAATTATATGTCGTTTTTTGTTGTTCAAGTGCCTCGGGGAGCACGTTAAGCCGTTGGACCCGGCTGTCATTCGTGGATCTTTGACAGTCGTTACGGGTCATCAGAAGCCCGAAAATCTGACAACCTGTCTTACCAAGAGGTATCCTATTACCCAGTAACTGGGTTGTGGAGGTCAGACAAGCAGTCGCTCCTTGTAAAATACTGGTATTCTGGAAGCCGATCCCAACATAGTTGGGGAAAGGCTAGGTAGATGGATTATCTTAAATCAAATGCTGTTCAGAACAAGAGTTTAACTAGGAAAGTAAAGCCGCGCAAAAATATTACAGCCTAAAGTCAATACAAGCTCTCATTCGCAAATACATAATTATGTTGACTACAAATTCATACAATTTGAATTGTGGTCTACACGCAAGTGTTCAGAAACCAATATGCAATAATTATACCAACAGGTTATAAATTACTAGCTTCCGCCCGCGGCTTCGCCCGCGAGGTATGTCGATAAAAACTATCCTATGTCCTTCCCCAGGATGCAATATATATCTCTGCCAAATTTTATCGAAATCCGTTCAGTGGGCAGACTGGGCAGCGTTTGGGAAGCTCCGTCGAGTCTTCTCGTCGCATATTCCACAGAGCCTAAAGACTAAGGTCTTCAATCAGTGCGTCCTGCCAGTTATGACTTATGGAGCCGAAACGTGGACACTCACAGTACGGCTGGTCCATTAATTCAAGGTCGCTCAGCGAGCTATGGAACGGGATATGGATCCAAACATAGGCTTGGAGTCTCTCTGAGGGATCGAATCCGCAACGAGGTGATCAGGCAGAGAACCAAAGTTGTCATCATAGCTCACTGAATAAGCACGCTGAAGTGGCAATGGGCCGGCCATATTAGCCGTAGAGCCGATGACCGTTGGAGTAGACGTGTTCTTGAGTGGAGACCGCGAATCGGTAAACGTAAGGTGGGACGCCCTCAGGCTAGGTGGAGCGACGATCTTCGCAGGATGGCTGGTAGCAGCTGGATGAGAGTTGCCGAAAATCGAGTTGAATGGCGTGCAATGGGAGAGGCCTATGTCCAGCAGTGGACTGCTATAGGCTGCTGATGATGATGATGATGAAAATTACTACATTTATATCGGTAATTTATATTGTGTACATTATAGAGAGTATTATATTTTGTTTTATTAAATAGACTTCTGACCCAGGTAGGCCAAAGCAAGGAAAACCTGTTAAGGTGGAGATTCGACTCCATCCTAGAGTGTAAATGTGGTGCTGTTCCTTAAACAATAGGGGCAATAGGGCGCTTAATATCGTGTCCAGCGAGTCCTGTTGTCTGCTAGTTACAGGAACTGAAGGACACTACTGAAGGTGCCAAATCCAACAAAAACTAATCAGACCAAGGTCCTGTTCGCATCGGTGGTGTTGGTCTTGTGCTGTGTAGGTCCTGGTTCACCTTGGTAAACCTTGGATAGATAACGAAATTTTTTTATATCAGAAATTCTGTCAAGACACCTTTAGATTCAATCCGATTTAAATAGCTTCTATCTTATTGAATTACTTCAGGTAGTGACTCGGTAATTTGATTTCGCTGCAAATTGAGAACCCTCCGGTGTTAAATCATATTTTCTGGAGGCTCTATCTTTAAGTCAGAGGATAAAGGTACTCAGAGCAAATTGGGTAACGGAGACGACTTATAATAGTAGACATGTTGGTAATTTAGTTAAGTAATTATTTTAGTGTAGTACAGAGGCCAGCACATCAACCTACCCCAATCTGTCAAATTTTCCCAATTGAATATGAACCTTATTCCTTTGCAGTAAAGTTGAAAATCTATCAAAGAAATTTGACAGATTGGGGTAGCTTGATGTGCTGGCCTCTGTACCTATGTTCTTATTTTGTTATTCACTAACTGCGCCCCGCGGTTTCACCCGCATAAGTATT
This sequence comes from Gortyna flavago, assembly GCA_963669345.1. NCBI lineage: Eukaryota > Metazoa > Arthropoda > Insecta > Lepidoptera > Noctuidae > Gortyna > Gortyna flavago. Next base: position 14,818,174 of record OY770131.1, on the reverse strand, counting down.
GATCCCGTAGCAATATCGGGATAAAAAGTAATCTATGTCCTAATTCAGGTCATTGTCTACCCCTAAGTGTCCACTCAAATCTGTTCAGCTTTTCGGTATTTTCGATCAGAGTTGTTTATTATAATGATGACAATACCGTATCGTATTATGTTGCCTACATTGTTACCTTAATTTGCTACAAAAATTTTTTTACCTACAACTTTTGCGAATACTTTGTTCGCGAAGCCTGTTATTTATTGGAGGCCGAAATACTTTACAAGTAGGGCTTACTTATGAGTCGTTATTCAAACATCTAGTCCTTAATGACGTTTATTCATCTAAAGGGAATCTAACATGACCTTGATATAAGCTATTACAATGTGTCGAAAAAACTCTGTACTTTAAAGGAAGTTGGTTAATAATATCGGCAGAGTAACTACCAGACTTGTACGCTTCTCGAAACAAATATTTAGGCATTCGCGCCAAATGAACTGAACTTTTTTAATGGAAGTCTTTTATACACAGTTTGTTTCTTTAAATATCTTGTTCATTCAAATGATAAGGGAGGGTCTTCCAACAGAAAATGCCTGATATCTTTTAATTTCGTACGAAATTCTAATTCCGACAACTCCAAAGTCATTTTCAAGTTCAAGCTTGATAAAATCCAGCCTAACTAAACACTTATTAGCTTGGTGCCATATAAAAGGCAGATTCAGTGGTTCCGTAAGTAGTATTTCGTGTCCTCGAATACAGACGTGCCCAATCTGCGGCGCCGATCGCTGGCTCAACAATAACACAAATTAGACCTACATTGTTATGTGTATGTGGCGTATAACATTAATGTCATCGGTGTAATGTCTACGAGTTTCGTAACATGTTATACTATAACTACAGTTGTAAACAGACCACAGCAGTATCGTAAAATGAGCAACATTTGAATAATAATAAACATTCATTTTTTCCTGTTTTCTCAATCTTCATATCAAAACGGTCTCCGTAATTTATAGCCTTTATTTCTTGGAAAATATTCCGCCTTGATTTATGTTTTTTTTTTTCGGTGACAATGTTTGATAATATTGCTGTGGAGGCTATGGGTATTCAAATGGAGCCAGTTATCGTGATTTACGTTCTGTAATATTATTCAAATATTCTTATACAGGTCTTTGTGGAAGCCCTACAAAAAACGTTAGATAGTAAAAGTGCCCAGTGAATAGATAGATATACAAAGATTTAGATATTTTATCCATTTGCGATAGAGATCTCAATTCCTTCACAAACAAACGTAACAAACAAAGTATTTCTTAAGTTATAACTGTTTTGCGAAACTCACCTCCGTAGCTGTTTTTTACTAAGGATCACAGCCATCAGCGCCAAATTGGCCGTCATTCCCAATCCTGAGAGTGCTAACAAAGCCGCAGCGCTAGCAGCGCCACCTGGCGGACAATGCCGCGTGTTATTGACCACCGAGGAGTTTGTGGCGCCTGCCGAACCGAAGCGGAGGTTTGCTCCGATCATGGCCACGGCAGACCCTGCTTGAGGAATAACTCCTGTTAAAACAATCAGGAATACAATCCAACATGAACATAGAAATAGGCCCATAGTTACCTATTGTTATTTTGCTATTAGTTTCGTGATCTGAAAGATGAAATTAATATTGTTCAAGTCAACATCAACAAATTGCAAATAAATAACAGTAAAAAGACAAGATACGGTCGATGTCTATCGATTATTTTACAATCTAAGACAAAGATCGTTTGAAAAAATAAAATTGAAAATTTAGAAATTTTGGACTTTAGAATACATAAGAAGCCAATTTGCTATTTCCAATCATTCTACAACATTAAACTATACACACATGTACGTATTATAACAACAATATAATTACCTGCTGACATGTTGGCGTTCAGACGTCCGCTCTTAATGGAAGTTAACTATCGTATGCAATGAATCACTGTGACAGCCAATCAGAACGCCCTCCACCCCCCCACCGGCCCATTGCATTTTTGCACCAATGACGTTGCTATTCACTGACATTACAATGGGGCGTAAGTCCTTTATTTTATCACACTGTTCCGTTTATCACTTAGATTTAACACTATTTGTCGATGTTGTGCGAAATTTTGCAGTCTTTCTGTGATTTTATTTTCGTGCACTTTTGTAACTTTTCTTCAGTTTCTTTCAAATCATTTGGAACTGGAATTGTCTGTACTGTACTTAAAGTCAAATTAGCACGTAACTCAATGTAGGGAAAGCACTTTCTGAAAACAAATTAAATTGTTAGCTTATGTATAATTATTATGCTAAGTGGATACAAAACTACAAAAATTACATATCTGTTCCACAGATCAGACAAATGCTTAGTAATTTAAAAGGCTATGATACAGGTGGAGTAACATTTTGACTCTGGCTAAGTGGCATACTCCTAAGTCTATTTTCTAATCAACACAAGCAAAAGAACCTACTTAATGTGATTACGATACTGGCAATGGAAAGTGGCACGACGCGTCGCAAATATACGCTGACGACATGCGCAATGTCAAACGTGGCACTAATTAATACATAGATCACAGAGGAATTGAGTATTATAGTGCTATTTTGCAAGTACACAGCTTGTGAATGAGCTTAGAGAAAGTGTGTGTGACTGGTTCTGTCACCATGTGTTTACTTTTTTTGCTGCCCCAGGTTCGCACGGGCGATTTTTTCTTACTCAGTGGATTTTCAACTCTCGGTGTTGAGCCGAGCATGGAGAATCCAACAAAGTACATCCCAGTGCGTGAAAAAGAAACACTGTTGGATTTTCAACTCTCGGCGTTAAGCAGTGCGCTGAAAATCGAGTTCGCGAAAAAAATCGGGTACAAAGGTTAAAGCCACATATATATCGGAAACAAACTTTCGCAATATTGTTCCAGTAACATTTTTATTTTTGGAAGCAGATTTATACAATTACTTCTACAAGTTACAACAATGCATTTATTAATTTTATTTTGAAGGTACTCAAACGACTTATCTATAATATAAAAATGAATCGCTAAAAGTGTTGCTAAGCGCAAATCTCGAGAGCAGCTGAACCGATTTCGCTAATTCTTTTTTTGTTGTATTCGGTATTGTCAGGACAAGGTTTGTATAAAAGAAATTGCACCCGTGCGAAGCAGGGGCGGGCCGCTAGTTCACAATAATAAAAAGAACATTCGTGAATTTGAATTTGTCTCTTATCCATAATATTTAAAAAACTATGTAAGTTCAGTCGGTATACGAGTCTATGAATGAGTTGCGGGCAACAAGGTTGCGCGATTGTGGCTTAACTTTGTTTCCGGTGTACATGGGGCTTAAATAAAGGAAAATGAAGTAAGGATGAAGTGTCGTAACTCGTAAGTACAGGTTTGGTTTACTGAATAGACTACAAAAGTACAAAAGGGATAGTTCATTCAAGAGACTCAATGAGAAAACACTATTGAATGCAATAATTGCAAATCTGTCTTCTAAATCTCTTAATAAGCGTACAGGGTGAGTATGGGGATGATACCTTTTAACATTGGTCTATGCTCTAGCTCTCACAGAACGTCTAACTCAGTCGCAGGCAATGCTCAATCCCGTTACGTTCTATGTGCAGTCAACCTCTGCTTCTCTAGTCCTTCAGTTAGTTAATATATTGACTTTTACTCGTCAAACCAAAAAAAAACAAAAATCAAACCAAATAATAACGATTACGTAATCATATACATATGTTACGTTAACCATCCGTTTTTGACAGCAACTTGATTTATACCTTTTACTCTCAGAGGAATCTTTAAGATTATACGCCTTTGTTAATAATGTTTGGATTGGTTTATTATTTGCGGAATGTATTTGATACCACTTCCTTATAATTCCCAATTAATTAAGATGATGATGTACATCATCCTTTGATATTCAATCTAAACGGTTCATATTCCGAATTCCTTTTCTCAAGGCAACACGTTTCCCACGAACCTACACACAAAGCAATGTGAAAATCCAATCAAAAAGAATATTCTATTGTTGACTCCTAATACTATCTTTCACACACACGTGAAAATAACAATACATATAACCCCCTTACTAATAAACGTTGTATAGCGTCTGTATAGTTACACAACGCTTTGTCTTCTTCTTTCGAAAGTCATGTTACTGACGACTGAAAGGGAGAAATCGGTGTGCAACTATTCATCTGATATAATACGTTTTAGTAAGGGGGTAAGTACATAGTTGCATAATTCTGTAGCCGTATAGGGAAGTGTTAAATTGATCATAGTTCCAGTGCAAAAAAGGGATGAGGCTATACGCTTTGTATATTTTCATCTCTTTCTATATTTCTATCGTCATCGTCAATAAAAATATGGCCGAACGCTATAAAAAGCTTTTTATTCATACCACCGCGTATTTACCATAAAGACTTCACTATTGATGTCGACTAGGATATCATATTTGATGAGGGTCAGGCAATCCCGTCCTAAAGGTTTATGTCTCGTTGCCGTTACAACGTAAAGAATTATGAAAATGGTTTACTGTGTATATTGTGTTCTATTTTGTGTGCATGATTGAATTTTGTTTGAAAGACATCCATTGTGCTTTCAAGTAGGTTTCCCACCATAAAATAAAAACATCCTTACTTTAGAAAATAGAATGGTACATACTCGTTATAAAAAAATCGTAGAAATATCTTGAGATTAAATCGGCAAACATTTCACCAAAAAATCTATTAGTGGTGTTGAAAACTTTGTGATGGCTACGCTTAATCTGAGTTCACTGCTGCGCTGGCTACGTCGTAGCTGATTACCGATATGCGACATCGATTGCACGCACAAAAGAATTTGTAAATTGTTCACATGTCACGCAAAACCAGCTGACTTTGTATTAAAATCATTTCTTACCTCGTAGTGGCTAAGATTGAGCTGACGTCACTTGCTACGTCGCGCACTCGACGCCTACGCTTGCTACGTGTTCGTAGCTGAACACCGATCTGCTACATGACGATTTCAGACGTAATCTTTAATTGAACATTACGTCTGAAATTGTTCTACTTACCAAGGGAAAAGTAAGCATAATCATAATCAGCCTATAATGTTCCCACTGCTGGGACGCAGGTTTCCTCTCGGTGAGAGGGAGTGGGCCGTTCTCTTCATCTACAAACCTGCATTGGGTCCACGTGGTGAATCACGTGGACCCAATGCAGGTTTGTAGATGTCACATGTCTTAAATTTTTTTATTGTAAGATATGCCATCCTTCACCGTTTCGAGAGTAGTGGTGATGAAATTATTTACATAATGTAAAGCGCTTGCTTGAATTTGAACCCACGACCTACAACTTGTAAGTCACAGCCGATACCACTGGGCCATCACTGCTTTCAAAATGATTAATTCTCTTTAAATTATTAATCTTGGAAAATTGCCTTGTTATGACGCTGCAAAACCAGCCACAATGATTTCTAGTGGATTGTGTGACAAATAAAAAGCTACGCGGCGCTTACGATTGAGCTGACGTCACCGCTACGCTTGCTGGGTACGTGTTCATTGCTGAACACCGATCTGCTACACGGTGATTTCAGGATTCATTCTTTCTTTCTTTTTTCTTAGTTGAGCATGTTATTTTGTGACTAATAGCTTTACAGTACCTTTTTTTTCTTAACTTTACTATTAGGTAGGTATAAATTCGGATTACGTTTGATCAAAAACCTTACGGTTTTAACTAAAGAAGAAAAACCATTTAAAGTAATAAAATAAAGAATAACATTTATTTGGGAACAGTTCGTGAAACACCAAATACTCGGTCGGCGGACCCCTCGGGGGCCGGGGGCAGAAACGAAGTTCCTTGCGCGATAATCACTCGCACACACACACCCGTATATAATAATAAAAGAGACAGATAGGGAGACAGAAAATCGCATGGTGGGCGCATAACGCTTTTACGTTACGTGACGATTTCTACCAATTTACTCCTACTGCAAGGCGCGTTAAAGGAATTCGTTCCAAAAATGATTGTCAAATAAAATATAAATGTATGTCAGTCTGACCTTACACGCCTCCAGAACTAATATTTTATCTAATAATTTGAATGCAAAAGCGCTTTGTTACGATTTTATTATACATACATATACATATTTATTTAGTACTGTATTGGCCAGCATAAATTATTCCAAATTAGCATAGAGAAGCTAACAGTAAAATGGTAGGTAACAATAGAAAGCCTTTGTTAATTTCAGGCTGAATTTCAGGCTAGACGATCTAATTCTGAATCCCCTATTTCAGCGAAGTGTTTAATGTGAGTACAATGTTACCTATTATTAGACAATGAAGGGCACTTTCAGGCTTACGTCGCTGCAAGACTTGTGAATGGAAATTTTCAGTAGCGCTGAATTTTAATAAAATGTTGGATTATTTTCAGTAGATAACAGAAATAACAATAATAAGACAAAAGTTTTGTTAAGTTACCAACAATTAACCAATAACCAAAAAAGTCCGCGATTTTATTTATTTACAACTTTGCCTACCTTGACTAAAGCCGTACCTAACCTGCAATTACGCTACAAAATAAATTATTTTTAATTATTGTATTTTTTACACTTTAGAACAATGCGTACCTTGATTATAACAGTAATCTAGGTATAACAAAGTTATGCTATAAAATTGCGTAACTTTCTAAAGATAAAAACAAATGCGGTAAAAAACCACAAAACCACAAGTATAAGTACCAACAACTTTATTTGTCTTTTAGGAATAACAACGACAATTTGGGCCAATATAGGCGGTTCTGACAAAAGTTTATAAAACCCACAAAGACATCATACTTATCTCGAAAATCGCGCTCATCTACTCGCCATTTTTACCCGACTTTATGACATTTTTAGTGCTATACATTATAGTTACGACTAGGCTTTAGATAACTACTATTTTATAATGCTGTATAACAACGTGGAGTCATAATGAGCTCCATCAGAGCAGAGTTCAGAATTGTAGTCCCGAGTGAAAAAGGACAGAAGTGTTGTTACTTATTTTTGAATCATATTTTCGTTTTAGTCTTACCGTTATTTATTAAAAGTAAGTACCATACTAGGCTTCCTTTAGAACCAACATAAACTAACCTAAACTTGCTTAAGGAGCTGAAGTTTGTATATTATTATTTTTGGATTTTGGTCCTATTTTCCGAAAAGTTAATCTCAAACTCAAACCCAAAGAATTTATTTTAATTAAACCATTTACAGGCACTTTTGAATTGTCAAGAAGTCGGTCAGTCAGAAAATATGAAGTTAGTTGCCCATTCCAAAGCGTAGTAGGTACCTATGGAGAAGAACAATCAAGTCTTTGTTCAACAAAATCTCACATGTAGACAAATATTTCGGTAAAATATTTTTCGTCATACAAACTATTATGTACCTATGTGTTATGGGCATACCTACAAGAAATTTGTGAATTGATTGATCGGGGGTTCCGGAACCCCTTTCTTTGTATGGTTGTCACGCTCATATGTTTGATCTTGCCGGCATTAAAACCTACCTACCTGTACCCTTCCAGTTTATGATATACTCCCATAATGAAAATATAAACTTATGTAAAAGCTTAATTCCTATAAATTACTTCAAACTGCGTCATTGATCTAGTGGTCGCAAGCGCTACTGCTAAGCAAGAGGTCCTGGATTCAATTTCCAGTTCGGGCAAAGTGTCATTGGATTTTTTCCATAAGGAATTTCTCAGTTGCAGGCCGGGGTCTGGATTTATGGCCGATTAGTGACAATAGGCTCGCCCCTATTACCTACACAGGACTTAAACATAACTGGCGAAACGTGGGTGTACTACAGGCCAGAGACAAATCTGCCTAACCTCCTCACAGGAGTACGAGAATCTTCTATGTTTTTCAATGATTTCGACAACTTCTTTTACACGGTAGCATGTTAACGGCCGAACACATTATCCTATCTATCACCAGTTTAGGCATACTGGAGGTAGAAACACCTATCTATCTCTGGTTTTAACGTCCCAATAATCTATATCAGTAGCGATCTGTATGATCAATTATTATACTGACAGTTATGATTGTACCTACTGGCTAACATCAGTAGCGATTATTTTATTGGGTTCGACCGTTAAAGCGTGATATCAAAGTTCGTGTAAAGTCAGAGATTATAGACTTATTACGAAATATGTTTTACAGATCAGCTACACGAATTGTGAAATGCACATTTTTATATAATATTTGTTACACTTTTCGAAGCAGATATTCAGATAAATTGCCAGGGTGAGATCAGATAGAGGTGGATTGAAATTGTACATTTTAAATTATCGTCATTACGTCAAAGCAAAATGTGCCGCACTTTCGCTCTTGAGCTTTTATAAAAATAAAAATCATTTGAATACCTCATTTTTATGAATTTTTCAGATTGTATTTAAACTTTTGGTTCAATGACCAGCATGTTGACCACACTATTGGACACTGAAACTTATTATAATAGGTACCTTTTTATTATTTTCATATCCCCTCGTATTGAAAACCATATTCAACTGCATACGAGCACCAAGATAAATCAACTTCACAAATCTTTACTTACGTCGCAATTCGTCTAAAATATCTCCTAACTTCAAAGTCCTCCATCATGTCCTAACGACGTTCATGGCAGCCAATTAGTGCCACTAACTGGCATGATACATATTCTGCGTAACACTAACTATCATTATGCCAATTAAGTTGACAATCACTTGGCACATTAGAGCGGTTACCACACACTGGGGACCATCGTCGCCACATTGTTATAGGAGATATCTCGAAGAAGCGACCATTTATCAGTAGAGCTTTGTCTGTACTGTAGTATTCCAAACAGTTTTGTTTCATCTTTGACACTTATCGGCACTTAGAACTTCACTACTTTTGCCGAGACTTCAGAAATGTACTACAGTGCATACTAGATTTAAAAATGTATTTCCCTTAGTCACAGCTATATTTCTGTTTTATCTAAAGAACTTCACAAGAAAAGTTCCAGCCGTGATAAAAATGGTAGCCAATCAGCACAGTTTGGACTTCTCAGACTGCTTAATATTTGGACTATACTAGGGTAGTTGGACTGCCCAAAGTGCATCGTGGATTTAAGTAAAGTGACTCGCAATGGAACTCGCTGATGCACTTCGTACAAGCGAAAAACTAAAATAAAATGTTGGTATATTATCGGTTTTTAAGGAGTAGGTATAGAGGTATGAGAAACAGGGTGTAAAGTTCACTCAACCTCCATAGAAAAAGGAGGATTCTCCGTTCAGACGGGTGTCGGTCTGGTGAGCAACTTCCCGACGATTGATGTCGGGACGTTGTATATTTGCTAGTGACGCGATAAACTATGCTTGCGCGATGCAGGATTTTGCGTGACGTCAGTAGGTACTCGTATGACACGTAGTTCGCATCTGAAGGCCAATTCTCGTAATTTAAAACGTTCAAAATCTAGTCGCAGTCTCATCTCAGCGACAAACAAATGTCAAAAACTTGTCAAAATGTAGGGAAATTAGAGGCATTTTTTGACAGATTGAGACTGAGATCAGACTGTGAATGTTCTTAAAATTACGAGAATTGCCCCTCTGATCTCTCTCAGATTGCCGTTCCCGAAAGTTACCTTGTTGTGCTACCGTGTTATTGATGTCAACGATTATTTGTGACTTGTCATAAATTTAGGGAAATTAGAGGTATCTTTGACAGATTTAGACTGAGATCAGACTGTGAATGTTCTTAAAATTACGAGAATCGCCCCTAAACCTTTGACCGAAATGAATATATAATATACCTGTTGACTATGACTATCGTCACAAACAATGATAAAGTAGGTAGTTGGTGTACAATATCAAATAAAATTAATGAATTCAAATAGTTAAAAATCCGACACTGCCCATTTTCTGATACAAAATTTATCGACATGTCAAAATTAAACGCAAGTCAAGTAATGCGATTAGCCGTTGATAATAATTCATTCAGCCAATCACAGCAACTCCCGGCTTTACATAATTCTATCGCGAGAGTTTTAAACTTACAATGAACGGATTAATGGCGCGCTCAAATAAATCTGTTTTGATATTCAAGTTTAATCTTAGCTTGGGTTCCAGAGGATATACTTAGTCAGTGATTTATACAAATCAAAAACAAAATAGTCATAGTATTACCCTATCGCCTTTATGCAAATTGTCAATCATAAATACTTATAATGAACCTTTTTTTTTTTTTTAAGGATGGGAAATCTTCCAATGACCCCTCCCGCTCTGGGTGGAGCGGAAGGGAGTGTCAGACTCTTACTGACTAAAACCCATCCGTGTTCCTTCCTTAGCCCTTTATATTCCGGGGCAGCGGTAACCCTTTCGGACAATCCCGCTGCCCCGGCAGGCTTCGGCCCTAACGGGCCCCTCCATGTCTGCTGACATCTCTTTGAGGCGCGCGTGGAACACATACGCGCCGTCCGGCACGGGCCTGGTCCTGATCGGACGGCGAGCTACCCATTACTCACCGGCCGCAGGCCCGCGCCTACGGTGGCCGGGAGTCGTCACGCGGCTACTTATAATGAACCTGAAGACTTTGTTTGTTTGTTTGTTTAAACTCGATAATCTTTGGAACAAGAGGTCGGATTTGAAAAATCATTTTGCATTTAATAGCACAATTTTTGAGGGAGGCTATAGACTATTTCACATCATAATAGGACTCTTCAGCGCCGAGCAAAAAGGAAACAAAGTCATAAAGAACACTAAGCGAAAACGAATAGCACGGGCAAGCGATGCGATGCATTGCGACGGGGTGGGTCGGGACAAGAAAAAAGAAATTTTACGCGGGCGAATTCGTGGGCTGAAGCTAGTTTGGAAATGAAGTTATAATTTATTTATTTATTCATGCATTAGCATAACATTATAAGCGTTGCTAAAACAGGAATCACGACCTTATTGTGAACCCCTTAGCTCGTAGAATCAAATCTATGCCGTTTATTTTCACTCTAATACGATGCGCATCCATTACAATGACCAATGGACCACAAGACCCTTCCGTATTCATAATATTGTATGAAGAATGCTTATCTTGAGCTCTGATGGAGTGCCCAAACCGAATAGAATACACATTCATCTTGTTTTTATTATCTCCCTTTTTTAGGGAAGCAGACACCATATTTTTGTAAGGGTTCAATGTAATGTTGATATTTTTTACCACTGCTCAATAAACATGGTCAAATTAAATTAGCTAGCGAAACTCCGCAGACGAGACGGGTATCGACATCTAAACATGATAAAATAAAAACGAAGTATTTGATGACTTATTCGTGGGGTTATCGACCGCAATATTCACTTCAAAATCAGTTTAAAAATCAGTTTTTTAGACACGATATAACAAAAGGAACGAGATTTTCTCAACTTATACTTTAAGTAGAAATACCTACTCCCAGCGGTCGTTGACCTCTCAAAAAAAGACATCGTCAAATCTGCAGAGTTTTACTAGTTAAGGGGAAAAGTATTGTTTGGCAAATTGACTATCAACTTAAACGACCTCATTACAAGATTAATCTTTTGAAAAAGGTTTATCATCGAACCATTTTTCAGTTTCGAATTTTATTACGAAAAAGTTAAAGTTCTAATTACAAAAACTGACGTTCAACACGAGCCAAGGTTGTCAACTTCTTATTACGATTTACATTCGTCGGAATAAAGTTCAAAATACAATAACTGGCTCGAAGGTTTGGGCAAGCACTCAAGTGAGAACTCGTTTTGTGGGACGGAAATTGTCCGTAAATTCAAATCATAATTGTAATTCTTTGACAGTTGTGAGAAATGGCTACAACCAAGAAGCTTATCTTTTTTTTTTTTTAGCTTAGCTTAGCTTTTTGGCTAACACAGCAAATAATTGTGGTTATCCGCTAAACAAACCCTGGCTGGCTGTGTGTGTGTGTGTGTGCCTGGCTGTGAGTATATTTTTTTACCTAGCAAAGGCGCATCGATGACAGGTGCAGTAAGGCTGTGATCGAATGGCGTGAAAGGACTAGGAGACAAAGTGTCGGTCGTACGTGAGACAGTCCTTTCCACACGCTAGTTCCCCTCGCTCCAGCTCTTCTTTGGTCATAAAACAGAGGCGGTGAGATTGGCGTACAACATTATTACCATCACGGGTAGAACCTGGATGAGGCTTTCACAGGAGCGTGAAGATTGGCACATAAAAAGATAGGAGTGCATGAAGTGGGCTATAGATGAATACGACTTCAAAAAAAAAAAGAAGAAGGTTATGCATTGGGCGAGTTCCATTTTTTTTTTGACGTTAGTTATGTATTTTCATAACCTAACTCATCTTCACGACCTTAAAGCCCTTCAAGCCCATTCAATTTATTTCCCTGTCAGAATGATTTATTGCTGAAATGCATCAATAAATACTAATCATAATAACAAGCCTGGTAACATACCTTGTTACAATTTTCATTGATTTATTTTCGAATTTTCAAACCTGTGGAAGTTCGGTATAGCCATATATCTTCGCCAATCGGCTATCCCACCAAACTAACGGCCTATAAAACATGTACAACGTGCGAACGTTCCCACAGTACCCTCAGTATCAGTATCCTATATCTGTACAATAATCCTACCCTATTCGTCCCTTTTCTCTGCCATAATAAACAATCCTAGGATAATAGGTCATCATCATCTGCCTAGCCTTTTCCCAACTATGTTGGGGTCGGCTTCCAGTCTAACCCGATGCATCTGAATACCAGTATTGTACATGGAGCGACTGCAGACTTTCGGGCTTTTATCTAAAATCCACGAATGACAGCTTGCGTGGTAATAATTGCGTAACACACTATCAATAGCTTTCATTTTTACAGTTCAACGACAGCCATTGCTTTATTTACGTTGTACGTGTGTAGTGCTTTCAGCGGCACGTAGCGTAGCTTATCCTGATCGATCGACCTGTGCGACTGTTAATATTTGCCACGGGCCACTCTAATGAGATGCAGGATTTTGCGTGACGTCAGTATAACGCGTTGTTCGCATGTAACGTTGTAGATACCGCTACAATAGGAAAGTGCAATACTAACGCAGTCAAAATGTATGGAACAGGTTTTTTTTTTTAAACGATCGAGTCTAGAATCATGTAAGTGTATCCATGTTTGCGCGTCGATGTCCACAAATGTTAATAATGATATTTAATTTACCACTTATGAAGAATTAAACCAATACCTGCAACTGAAATTAGTCCATATTTGCCTTCATCTATAGGTATGTCTGATATTATAAAGAGGTAAAATTTCTTTATTATTTTGTAAGTTTGTATGTAGGAGGTAATCTAACTACAGTCGGATTTGAACATTATTTTGGATTCGATAGCCTATATTTTTGAGGAAGGTCTCTAATATCCTGAATCGTCACCTAAAATGCTGTTTGCGTTTAATATGCATATTGATACTGAAATTATACTATACTTCAAACTCACAGGTGCTTTGCGCCTTTCAGTTTTATTATCTCAACTAGTTTCTGCCCGCGACATCATCCGCGTGAAATTTCTTGTTCTGACCCCGTCGCATCGCATCGCATCGCCTGCCCGCGCTATTACTTTGTTTTCGCTTAGCGTTCTTTCTGGCTCTTTTTCTTTTTGCTTGGCTCCTCAAGGTCCTAGCGTGATGTTAAATAGCCTATAGCCTTCCGTAATAATTGGGCTATCAAATGCGAAAAGAATTTATCAAAACCGACTGGTAGTCTCAGAGATTAACACGTTCAAACAAACATACAAACTCTTCGGCATTATTACGAGTAAATTGGGTAAATTAAAATAAATCACACAAGTAACAAAACCCGAGCCACACTGTCGGCTCCTTGCTGACTGGCCAATATTTATGCCATAGCGTGAGATATTCTTATCGATACGTGATAAGAAGGGAAGTGCTCTACAAGTTATGTATATTATGTGCATTAGGAGCCTCCGTAAGTCAACAATGGGCCCAGCTGCCATCATCCTAAACAAACGGATATAGGATTCACTTTGGCACTTTGACGTTATATCGAATTTCCTGTCTCATGTGCGAAAACACCCGAACTAATATTCTGGCCCATTCGGAACTTTTCGATAGCAAACCGAATCGATTATACGTCTGTGTCGAATTGACTTATTTAACCGCGACAAAGATTTGTAATTCGTATGGTCTGACATTATTTTCGATTGGACACCCATGTGACGATATCTTCTTACGTGACGATATTATCGTGGACGTTCATGTCCATAAAATGTATAAAAATACGTGCACGTTATAACGCTATCAATCAAAATCAAAAGTCATTTATTCAAATTAGGCTGTTAACCAGTACCTTTACAAAGTAATTTTTTTTTCGAAAACAAAAAAATAATCAACTACGCCCGATCTTCACCACTTCCTAGTGCTTTCGCTGAGATGAAGAAGTGGCGCAACAAACTCCACAGCAGCACAGTTGTCTGTTCAGTTAGAAAAACTTAATTGTATACAATAGTAGGTTGCAAAGAAGTATCAAAAAGCGTCCGCTTATATTTCCATACAAATTACTTCCCCGTGTTATCGTGATGCCGTGACATGGATCCGGAATACCACGATAAATCCTCACGTTAGAAATTATAAAAGCGCTTAATGACAAAAGACAAGAAATTTTCAAAATAACTGTCTCAGCAAATCAACACACAAATGACCCTAAATAAGTTATCGTGAGGTCCAGAACATCAAAAATAAAACAAGAAATTGTAAACAATTTAACCCATTTACTCCTGATTTAACTACCTGGAAAATGCAATAAAACCCTAAGTGCGAAAAGGTCTCGCGGTTTTATGGGAAACCCCTTTTTAAAATGGCTAAGTAAAAAAGAAGAACACTTAGCCGTTATCTCTTCAGAACTTGACTATGCTATTAGCCTCACATTACGCCATTAAACATTGATGGCACCATTTTGAACTGGTCTGGAACTGTGAAATAGTCTGGATCCATTTTAACCGAAGCTGGGAGCGTTATATCAAACTAATCGTTGGCCAATCTCGACGTATTATGGATCCATTATCTGAGCAAACCTTCTGATTTATGCGGTTTGAGTACGAGCGTTCGAGTTTACTTTGAAATGTATTTCAATCGTTAAATACAGTAACTAGTGTCTCCTTCTTTACTATTAGCCATAAACATTATCTTTTTCCAAAAAGCAGATTTTTCTAGAAACTTTTGGTTGTTTTTATAATCGACAACAACGTGAAAAGTTCTTAAATGGCATCTGAAATGATTGATTCATAACTCTTTCGCCTTCCTTTATTATAGTACCTTAGCCTTCAAAACGAAGCAGAGAAAAACACAAGTGTTAAATTTACTTAGTAATAAGCCATACTTATTATTATTATCTTTATTATTCAGACTACAATGGTCTATAGTGTTAGTAACAAAAATAGCTTAGCCTATGTTAGTACCTACTTAATAACTAAAACAGAACGGGTCCGGTTTGTAATCGCCCACTGGCTATCTGCCCGGGCGGCTATTGATTGCAGGATAGTGTTGGGACTGCCACGCAGCCTGTGGAGTAGCGAAACAGATTTCTTATATTACAAATGCGTAATTAACTCAAACCGTAAAGTAGCCTATGTCTTTGTCCAGATCCCAGGCTACCTGTCTGTCTAGTTCAATGGTTTAGGCGTGTAAAGGTCACAGACAGATGTCTGTCTGTCAGTAGGTAGCTTAAGACCTGGTGGCTACATTTTATTCTGCTTCTTTTATTTGTATAAAACAGAAACAGCTAGTATTGCATGTAGTAGATTTAAGCTATATAGAGGCTAAAATATGAATTTTTTCATGACGGAATGAATGTCATACAAATGGAACCTGTTGATTACATTTTAGCCAACAATATTCCAGCACCTTTAACACCTGGAAAACATTGAATTTCTAGTTTTGCTAAGTGCAGCTTTTTGTTGTCCGCCGCAAGCCGCAGACCGCAGTGTAAAAATGTAGAATGTTATCGGTAGAATTTCAGTCAAACCAGAATTTATATAGGTACCTACGTACATTTTTATTTTATTAAACTAGATAGTTAATAAAGTGCTTGTATAACTCTCATATTAACTTATTTGTAAAGTATCTTTTGCCCGCGTGGGGTTTTAATTATTTTTACCCTACCCTAATTCTTTTTCTTAAATAAAAGTATAACCAACGTAATTTCTTATAACATCAGCTATCTGCCAGTGAAAGTTCTGTCAAAATCGGTCTAGCCGTTACGGAGATTAATCGGAACAAACAGTCAGACAAAAATGTTAAAAAATGTTTTTTTGTTATAAGTAGATATTATTTACATTTAGTATAAAGCTTTTTTTTTTTTATTGCAAACAGACACTTCAATTTTATTTATTTGTATAGTTACAGAAAATGTAATATAACTAACTACTAATCGATATCTAGAATGACGATATGTATTAGTTTTTTTAATTATCGCCCAGGAGGATGCTTTTACTGATTCTCTTGATCTATAATCCTCGTTACGGTAGCTATTTAATGGGTGTCCAAATTCTTTTACTCGGGAAGCTACTTATTTATAATATTGCATTATAATATCAAAGCTACCTCGCCATTAATTGAATCAGAAAGCTTACTTTATTTGCATAATAACAAAATAAACTAGATTCTTTATTGCTCACGAAACGTTTACTCACATCGTTAAAGACCTACTCTCACATTTTTTTTT
Organism: Gortyna flavago; assembly: GCA_963669345.1. NCBI lineage: Eukaryota > Metazoa > Arthropoda > Insecta > Lepidoptera > Noctuidae > Gortyna > Gortyna flavago. The sequence goes on along the minus strand of OY770131.1, from coordinate 14,801,518 downwards.
TTTATTGAGCATTAAAATTGTGGCCAGCTTAAATTCGCAGTCGTGTAGAGCCTCTCTTTTCGACCTACTAACCTGGACTCACAGGTGAATAGTGAAAGAACTCTTCAAGCATGCATGCGAATAAACTGAATTTACACAACTTACTAAATTATAATAGTTACCAAATAAATTATTAAATTCACAACAAAAATTCCTGAAATTAAAAGGGGATCAGACTGGAATAACGCTTTCACGCTAAAATAGAGTCAAGATCAAACCAATTTTAAAAAAAACGGATTTGGATGAAATTTGCCACATATCTTATGTCTTAATCCGGAACTTTTTATCTTGATATTCCTACGGGATCGAGATTTATACGAGAGAAACCGTGGGGTGCAGTTAGTTAGGAATATAAAAGTATTAGAACTGGCTTTAAGCCTGATTTACAAATTACAATACAATACCATAACTTCAAGCAACAATAAAAGTTGCGCTGACTAAACAGGTTTTAGACGATGCAAGTCATTGGTTGCTTCAATTTCATCGTATGCGACTAGGAATAAACTTGCATCGTGTAAATGGAACTATAATGTTTAAGTTTTATGACCTGTACAAAAAAAAATGAGAATCGAATCTAATCATGTCATCATCAATTATGAAAAGCTCCCGCCGAGTCAACAAGCGCATTGCTTTAGCGCTGTCTTTCTGTGCCAAGGGGGTCACAGTTTCGATTTCATCTCGGGAGATGCATAATATGTGTGCCCTACATTCCACAGGTATTTTTGTCACGTCTGGAACTACGAGCATAGATCCGAGATTCAACTCTAACACCCACGATGCAGGTGTAATCCGAGTGCGGCATTTCTTAACCGATTTCAAAAATTGAGGAAGTTCTCAATTGCCCTTGTATGTATTTTATTTATGCCAATCCATTTCTACAATACTAATCTAACCCAACCTAATAATCTCTGTTCTGTAATGGCGTGCAAATAGTAGGTACATTCACTTGTACCTAATATTTGCACACCACACTTGGCATAATTTGATGATACCATTGACTAATCTTAAGACTAATAATGTACCATATTCTGACAAATACATGATTATGATTATGCCGAATCGGTTGCCAAGCTTCTTTGTAGTCATAAGAATGTTACAATAAGGATAATAGGGTAAAACTGAACAATTTCAGAGGGTATTTCGACAACTATTTCATTAAATGTAAACAATTTATTATAGGTGAAGGTAGTTTCAGCCGATTAAGTAGACTTACGTACGTAATATTTGGAAACTATACTTGCTGCTGTTCAGATATTTATTGCCTTTGAAGTAGGAAAGATAAACAGAATATGAGTATGAAATGCTTGGCGTATTTCGCACAATTTTAACACAAAGGTACACACTATTACTACTTATTTGTCGTCTACAAACACAGATCGACTTAAAAATCATTTATTTAGTGCACACAAAGGAAACAGCACAACTCACAAAAACACAATTAAATGATAACAAATAGCACGAAAATATCAAACGAAAATACAAGGCACCAATAAACATTTAAAAAAAAACTCATTCCACTTTTATGTTCATATGTGTACCTAACATCTGAAAATTCGTAATTGATTTCCCAAAGAAAATCTCTGTTAACCTGCTGATCAATCACAGATTATGTTACAGGTAGGTAACGTACCTCTCCTTTGTTACAAAATAGGTAATCCAATGACATACGGCTCAACGATTACAGCACAAGGCTCCTCGTTCAAAAATTCTTCGTAAAAACAGATTTAAAATGTTTGTTTTTGCGCTTCGCACCTGTTTGCATCCCACCAGGATTTCCCGTGTTGTGTGTGACAACCTGTATTGGTGTGAGTGTCGCATGTGTTACAACCTGTATTTGTGTATGTGAGGATCTGTACATGTGAACTATGGGGTGTGTTTGTGTGTGTGTAGCTATTGTGCGCGTCAGCTCGTGCAAAATATCCGGACTTGGAAAACATTTCTCGGAAAAACCGTAGGCCTTGCAAAATGGATTGTGTAGGAATAGCATGAATTTAACTATCACTAAAAGATCTTAGAAGCAGTATTACTTGTTAACATTTATAAGTAAAATTGCTTTCAGGATATTTTTAATGACCAGTTTTTGAACATTGGAAAACAGCAAAACACAATGAAAACGTAGTTATTGTTATGTTTTTCTTTTTTTTCCCCAAAAACATAATTTATTTGCTAAATATATGCTAACCCTTCATTTTCCAGATCATATGACTTTTCATAACGTTTTCAGATTCGATTTCCTATATCTGATAAATGGATCACCAAGTGAAGTGTAAAATTGTCTTACATAAAATGGCTTTCCAAATTCACCAGGCGACATAATTTCAGGGAATATTTTATACTCATTCCTCCAATTTTGCCTAAGGAAGTATTTGTATAACGATTTATCAAATTGTGAAACATCTAATAGTTGCCTAAACCTTGTCTAGTAAACACACACATCATCTGCCTAGCCTTTTCCCAACTATGTTGGAGTCCACTTCCAGAGTAACCAGATGCAGCTGAATACCAGTATTTTAGATGGAGCGACTGCCTATTTAACCTCCACAACCCAGTTACTGATTATTAAGATACCCCTTGGTAAGACTGGTTGTCAGACTTTCGGGCTTTTAACTACTCGTAACGACTGTCAAAGATCCACGAATGACAGCCTAAAAGGTAATTTCATAACACACTATCAGTAAGAATGGTTTTCATATTGACAGTTCAATGACAATCATTGCGTTATTTACGTTGTTGAGGTGCGTCTACGCTAGACGAGCCGAGCACGAGCCGAGCACAAATTCGTGTAGTGTGGACCGACTTACGAGCCTCGAACGAGCGCGCTTCGAGAATTTGGTTCGTGCTCGACTGTTGCCAATTGTCGGTTTTTTGACGAACACAAAGGGATTTGCATCGCGCAAACTACGTTCCAGGACAGTGATCGTTGTACGTCCACACTTGACGTCGCGAACACGATGCTCGGTTCGTGCTCCGCTCGTGCTCGGCTCGTCTAGCGTAGATGCACCTTTACGCAGACAATTTTTTCGAACATATGAAGCAATGGATTAGCAATGTCTTTCAAAATGATTCAGATTGAGATTGATAGTGTATTAAGCAATTAGGATGCTGAACCAACGGTTAGTAAACATATCCATGACATAAAAATACTTTCTTCCTCGAAATCGAGGATCGAAATCGGAAAAACTTCTAAATCTGTCTCCAAGGATAGAAATCGATTTAGTAAGTCAATAGTTTTTCTGACGCTGAATGTGAAAGGTTTGAATGTAATGTAAATACGGTACCTACCATCATGAATGTTTCATAAGTCTGCTCTATAAACGTAACATTTACTATTCGCGAAACAAGTTTATTTTAACAGGCTGTACCTGGCCTGTGCAAAATTACCGATGTTTGTTTTGTGAAGGTTGTGACGTCATTTAATTACGAGTGTTTGTTCATTTTGGTTGTTGCTATTTACTGTAACAATACGGGGAAAAATTTACAATAATTTCAGTTGAGAACAACATTACGATTGTGACAATATTATTTTGTTTGGTTTAAGTTTCGTAAGAGTCAATTCATATTTAACGTACTTTCTGAGTTTATCTTGGACATTACTAACATGTTGAAGGAAAAATTTCGTGAAATATCCTGAACTTATAGTTAATAGAAATCTGAAATCACCATCCCGTCTTTAGCAAGTGTGTTGATCAATGCAGAACATTTCCGAAATGTCTTATTTAAAAAAAAGATAACTGGAAATCTCTGTTTCTATGGAAAATTTAAAATCGGTCTAATTTGGCTGTAACACTATTTTTCTAAAATGTTCTTAAGTAACTTTTTAGACCTTTGTATCTTGCTTATGCGTACGAAGTTTCATTAAAATCGGTTCATTCATTTCGAAAAACAAGGGCTTGAAAGTTTGTATGAAATGCCGTACGTCGTAAACGCTCTTAAGAGAAAATTTTATAACGTCACCACATTTTCTGTTTGCTTATGAGACTTTTATAACTCTTAAAGCTAATTTAGGGGGGTGCGGCAGGCAAGCTCGTGAAATTACAATGTTGACTATGTCACATGGAAAAGTAATTCAATAGGGTTATTTGAACTTGAAGGGTTGTATTCATGATTATAATGATTATAATTCTGTAAATACATCTCCTCCGTGCCTCGGAAAGCACGTTAAGCCGTTGGTCCCGGCTGTCATTCGTAGATCTTTGACAGTCGTTACGGATTGTCAGAAGCCCGAAACTCTGACAACCAGTCTTACCAAGGGGTATCGTATTACCCAGTAACTGGGTTGTGGAGGTCAGATAGGCAGTCGCTCCATGTAAAATACTGGTATTCAGCTGCATCCGGTTAGACTGGAAGCCGACATAGTTGGGAAAAGGCTAGGCAGATGATGAATTCTGTAAATACATACTTTGCATACATACACTACACTATACTGTTTGCTTTGCTTTTGCTTTACAAATTTTTTTTTTGTACGGTCGCAAATCATATTTTGTTCAACATACAACCTGACACTGACCTGCAAATTGCAAAAAACGTAAGAAAATTTGAATTTCACCGGCTACCCTGGTGGGGAATCACCTTAGACCAAGTGTCCTACAGCTTTATAACTTAGGCACTAATTTAACACTCTATTACAAACGCAATTAGCTTCAAACTACATACAAGGGTCACAACAATTCTCTAATGCTTATTCTCAAGCAACATATATATTGTATATAATTAAATATAATGGTTGAACTAATACTGCCAGTTGGCGCAGTTATGTCAGTCGTTAAGGCTTCTATGATAATAAGGATGTGAAATTCAGGACATGATGTTATCATTGAAGTTTTAAGCAAACAATTACATACTTATCTTTATGCCTATAAGAGTAACAACAGTAAAAAGTTTAATTATTTATAGTTTAGGTAAAACTTTGATATGTTTAACATGGTCATCTGTTTCTACTTTCAACAAAGAACGCGGCTTATCTATACTACCTTATATAGTAAAGCTAAAGAGTCTGTCTGTTAGTTTGAACACGCTAATCTCTGAAATTACCTACCAGTCTTAACAACATAACGATACGAGCCTTAGAAGCAGCACAAAAATAAAAAAACGTCTAAAAGAACGCTAAGCTAAAACGAAGTAATAAAGTGCGGGCGGGCGATGCGACGCGATGTGTCGGGGAAACAAGAATTTTACGCAGACGAAGAAGCAGGAGAACCTAGTGTTTTTATATTTCGAAATTAAAAGATTTTCCTAATTTACCAGCTCCAGCCAGCATCAAAATCAGCTTAGTATCTATTTAATTTGAACACTTTTCAAATTCAGGAACAGAGTTACCGATAATAAATAGATACGTCTTACACACGGTTTAGTAATGAAACTACACCATAATAATGGGAATCAAATAAAATAAAATAAAAACTGTGTGCTAGGGAAAGTTACGCGCTGGATAGGTACGTGGTGTTGGTTACCTCAGTTTTATTCTGCTCCATACTGTTATGCAAATTCTACTAAGTATGAGAGCAGTCTTAGTTAAGTTCTAGAGCACGATTGTAAAATAATAAATGTAATAAATAGCAGGTGATCTCTTTGCTCAGTGTACCTTGTGCGTTTCTAAAGTGTACCTTTTAGCAGTTATTTAGATTAAATATGCTAAATTTTGTCCATATTTACAGGCTTATGTCAAGACACCACTAAATGCGACAAAATGTCAATATAAATCAAGTAAATTTTGTCTTTACAGAATATTCTATTCATAAGCTACGTTTACGGCAAACAAAACGGCGCGGTTGTTCGTGTTGTTCGAACAGATTCACGCTTTTCACGCCAATTGCTGTAAGTCTTCTAGAAACAATTGCAGAGTATACAGTATGAAGTACAGGATCGCTTCTTCGCACAATGAATTTTATCTGAAAAAACCCAAAAAAAATCGACGCCTCCATCAGTTGTGATGTATGTATTGAATATTGATTGAAATATTGTGTGGGGGTGTTAAAATTACACAACGTTATATTTACTGCGTTTATTTCAAGTTTTCCCCAAAACATCTCTTCGTCATCTTATCAGTTTCTTATAAAAAAAAAAATTTGCTGTTCCATATTTTTTTTCGCGTAGGTATTGCACTTTTCTATGAAACAGCAACTTTTTTTTTATAACCGACGAAAAATGTCTACGCTATGAAGTCTAGAATCATGTGCTGAATTCATGGTTACATCACATCTTAATCTGTCCGTGGCTCGACACAAAACGCCCCGCTTCTCACTCCACTGTCCTATAAACACGGCTTTAAATATAAAGCGGCTTATACAATGAATTTATTATCTCGTGAAACTTTATCTAAGTACACTAAACTACTTGTGTAAATAGCCTTCGTAGAGATAAGTTCCGTAAATAAGAGTAATTTATTTAGCTCCGCATCTTACGATCTTCTTTGAAAATTAATGGTGTTTAAGATTGTTCTAGGTAGTAAAGTCTTTGTGTTATTAATCTAGAACTAGGTTGTCAGATAAAAAAAAACAATTTTTTTGTGTTCAGTGTAATTACTTAACTTCTTGCACAAAACGACCGGGAACAAAAAACCTACCTGTATTAAACCTATACCAAAACATCATCATCATCTGCCTAGCCTTTTCCAAACTATGTCGAGGTCGGCTTCCAGTCTCACAGAATGCATCTGAATACCAGTATTTTACATGAAGCAACTGCCGATCTGACCTCCACAATCCAGTTACTGGGTAAAATACCGATACCCCTTGGTAAAATCTATACAAAATACCACTCTAAAACCTAATTAAAATACAAAAATGTGTAAACTCAAGAAAAATATCAGCGTTGTCACTTACTCGTATCGTCTTATATATTGAAATTAAAAAGATCCTGTAAATGTTTTCGTCTCATGAATACCAAGTCAAATCCAGAAACGTCTCAAAAATTTCTTAGTCAGTTTTCTGTTAATTCAATACAAAAGTTCTTAAGATACATTAGACCCGAGCTGAGAAAGCGCCACAAAGGACCTCGGACAATCTTGAAATCTGCAATTTAACGAGACGAAATAGAGGGACGGGGATGAAATTCAAATCGAGGGATCTCCTAACAAATCACTGGACGATAAAAAGGATTCCTCACAATTTGTGAAAGGGGAGTGCTGCCGTTTTCACCGTCTCCGCCATATTTTCTGCAGTCATTTGTTTTTTTCCTATCTGTCATTTCTAAGTAAGGATGTGGGGATTTTTTTTTAAATTAGTCATTTGTTTTTTCCGGGCCTGTCATGTCTAAGGTTTCCATAAATTATCAGTTTTACTTTCGGTTTCTAATCTTCTTTAATCTTCTTCTGTTCATATAATTTGAGAACGATAACAACAACTACCTCCTTGAAGCTAATCGTTCAATGAGGGTTTTTGAAAAATGACGTTTACTAGATGGCAGCACTGAGACGTCAGGTCCGGCCACCTGTCACAAGTGTCAAAGCGCCTATAATTTCTTTAGACGTGACTGAATGATGAACGAACGAATGAAACGAATGGTGATTGACATCATATATTTTATATTGGAAGACCTCTTGTCAAAGTGGCGCCAACTGGTGTCGTGAATTTTCATGAAAACCCTAATTATACTAATGAGGCTTTTTAACAAGTTTAAGCGTCTACACTGTTTAATGTAGGTACGTGTACGTGTCCGGTCAGCTGCAACGGAGCTGGCGAACCCCGCGTCAGTTTGGTCTCTCCGTGTACGGTCGGCTTTAGAAGGTTGGAGTGGCATATTTTTTGTAGTCGTTTTTGTCCCTATCCGTCATTTCTAAGGAGGTAGAGGTATGTGAGTTATACGGCCTTGTGTGAAACGGCAAAGTTCCGTGCCAAATGTCTTGTGAATGGACGCGACGTGCCGTTTCTTGTTTTACGACCGCATCAATTGCTCTGTTGTTCACACTGTGAGTAGGTATTCTTTGTAGTTTATTTTATGGCACACAAAAACACGCTAAGAAGAAGATTTTATGGTAGTTGTGCTGTTGGACTAGTAGGTTATTGCAAATACAAAACTTTAGGTATCCAAAATATGGACACAGCCTAACCATTAACGCTTTTTTTCTTTTCCCTGTAACTAAAATATGGAAAAATTACAGCTTTTACAAATAATTACACACACACATAACATACCATGACGCCTATATTCCCCGAAGCGTTAGGCAGAGGTGTCCATGTTGTATGGCACAACACTATTATATCAAACTGGCACAAATGCAGACTCCGTGCTGAGAAATTGCTGATGGAAATAATTCTCCGTCTATTTTGCTCTATTTCTTGTACATTTTATATAGGTAGTATTACCTAAGAAAATGAGGCAATTTTGTTAGCCTATTTTGTATCCCACTGCTGGGCAAAGGCCTCCCCTTTTTTCTTCCAAACCTCCCTGTCTTGTGCGATGTCAAGCCATGTTGACCCTGCAAAAAAAAAAGATTATTTTTTTTGCTTATTGAGTAGATTTATAATCATTTGACATAATAATATTTACTATAATTTATATAATAACTATTTACAATCTATTGACATAATATTGATCATAGGTAATAAATTAATTAATTTACTACATTCAAACACAATGCGAATTGTTAAAGAATAAAATAAAATAAAAATAAAATGATATTTGACGGATGCAAAAATCTTCTGAAACACAAAAGGGTCAATCTCCAAAACGGGCGTATTCGTGTGATCGCTCTGGTGCTTTTCAGATATTGATATTTAATGGTAGTTATGTATCTCATTAAAAAGAATGATATTCAAATAGTACATTTTTACTATTGGCCTTCAATTTACACAAACAGTTATGGAAATATTAAATTTCAAAAAATTTCGCGACCAGAGCAATCATAATTGGTGCCAGAGCGATCATAAATGGTGAAATCAGTGAAGGAAAAAAATTAACATTGATAAAATATTATTTATTTAGCCGCTTTCAGTCATATTCAGTGTAGGTACAGACGCCAGCACATCAATCTACTACAATCTGCCAAATTTCTTAAATAGAATTTCAACTTTATCGCTAAAGCATAAGGTTCAAAGTTGATTGAGAAAATGTGACAGTTTCGGGTAGCTTGATGTGCTGGCGTCTGTACCTACGTGTAACAAGATTATATGTAAGAGAAATGTATTATTTTAGAAAAAGGTCAAGGCATATTAACAGTCATTACATATCAAAAATACGGAAATTTTATATAAAATAATTGCTAAAATAACAAATTGACATAATTATAAAAATCAACTTTTGGCTTAGTTTCATTTATTTGGACTTAATTAAATCACTTCTAGGTAAATGAGACAAAATTAAAAACCTTTTGAAATCAACCGTTAATACCTAGAGTCTTTTATGGTTATAATATGACTTAGACTCATTAAATATTACTTTATAAAAAGTAATTAAAGACAACTAACGTTTATAAAGAACGAAAAATTCTTAAAAAAACAATTTATAAACTTAACTATTTGTAATCATAATGCTTAATAGGACTTAGAATGATGACTAAAATAACAGTATTTTCAAGATTATCTAAGAGATTTGTAATAATCACATTTTCCTTAACTATATCTTTAGTGGAAAGTAAAGAATAAAAAGAACAACACAAAGTAAAATGCAATTCAGATGATCAGATCAGATTAAAATATTGTTTGCAACTATTAATGATACAAATTTTAACACCAAGTAAATAAAATACAATTTCTATAAGGCTTAGTTGATCAACAAACTAAGAAAATAAGGTTTATTGGAAGCTCAGAAAATTGAATAGTCATCGGAGTCGGAGTCGGGTAAATCTTCTCCTTTGTTAAGCGACGCTCAGCCAATTTCTTCCTAAAACGTTTTTCTTCAATAGATAATTTATTTACAGGCATGATTTCAATCTGCAACAATAGTTGCCATTAAATTTTAGAGAAGAAAGGGTTACAGTTGTGGTTAGCTAAATGGCAATATAATAATGTCATCAAGGTAAAATACGTCAAAATCTGTTTATGGGTTTAGGTTACCCAAAGAAACCAGGAAAGGTTATAAATTAAAGGTTATCTGCATAGTTCATCGTTTGTCATTTTTACAGTCCGCTACTACTACCTAAAATAGATTTATAACGTACAATTAATGCAAAATATCATCGCTCTGGTCTTTTTGGACAGAGCAATCACAGCCATAGCGATCAGAAAAAGTCACAAAATCATAAATATAGGCGAATTTAAAAGCAGTAGAAGGTTGTGATTACGTCTCATAAAAAACATCATAACGATCACTTAATTCACATAACAAACACATTCACAAGCTAACTATTTAATTTAAATAACGTGCCATAGCAATCATAAAATTCGAGAACCAAATCCAGAGCAATCATAAACTTACCTTCGTAATGTTGGAGCGCAGGAACATGGCTCACAGATATCCTCCTCGGCTGTTAGACTACTACTGGCGTTGCACCGCGGTAGGGGAACAGAGTGTTTAGGACGCGTAACTAGGGATGAGTGCGATGTTTTACCTCAGCGCAGAGCGATGAGATAAAATGTCCGGTCACGATTTTAAATTCAAATTGTGGCAAAAGTATTGTTGATATAACTAAAAATATTTTATTACCATGAAGATTAACTATTTGTTATGTAATCTAAATAAGTTGTTTCATATGAACCTTCACATTAAAAAGTTAAAGAATATTTTTTCATTCAATCGGGAGTCGGGTCAACCCAGAGCGATCAGGATTTTAGGGTTTATGTTTTTTTTTTTATATTTAAAATAAACTTATTCATAATATTAGCCTTGTATCACGTAGATTAGACACCGAACTGTTTATAAAAAAATATTTTGAAAACGTTTTTCGATTTTAAAATGGGTTTATCCAGCCCGACACGAAAAAATATGCCTCTGGAGATCGACCCAAAAACACTCCCAAAAAAACACTAAACCCACAATTGAAAACAAAAACAGACCGCCATTTATATTCCGTAATAGTTAAAATACATCAAGGAAATATTTTACAAAGCAAATTGAAGATAGCGTCTGTAATAAAGAAGCTACGTGATAGGAAAGCTAAGTTCACTCATAAACGTGCGTGGTACTTTGGGACTCACGTCAGTGGTACAAAACCAATAAAAGCTGGCTTTGCATTCTATTGAAACTCCACAATACGCTAGACCAGAAGGCCAATTCTCGTAATTTAAAACGTTCAAAATCTAGTCGCAGTCTCATCTCAGCGACTGGACAAACAAATGTCAAAAACTTGTCAAAATGTAGGGAAATTAGAGGTATTTTTGACAGATTGACACTGAGATCAGACTGTGAACGTTATTAAAAGTACGAGAATTGCCCCTCTGGTCAAGGTCAAAGAGTTACCGTTGACTGCGGTCGACTGTAGCTTAGGGGGAATCTGGCATGATGTGGACACGTAGTAGAAATTTATACGTAGGTTACGAAGAAAAAACCACGAGCAATTTTGTGATGTATATATTAAATATCAGTTTTTTTTTTAGGGTGTGGATAAACGGATTTAAAATTAAAAAGTACGCATCATCATCATCATCATCAGCTGGACATAAGCCTCTCCTATTGCACGCCATTCAACTTGATTTTCGGCGGAAATAATCATACACTGATAGAAAGCTACACTATTGCCGAGTGATATGCAATAACGTTTTTTTTTTATAAAATGAGCAGTCGAATAATTATGCCGCGGACAGAAGCTAGTTACAATAACTAAGTTTGCAAGTAAATTTTTTTTAACGTATTGAGGGCACCAAACGCCCCAGCATAATCCAAAAAAAAAATACATTGTGTGTCGTTCAGTGTCTAAATTTCATAGGCAATGGCCTGTTGACGAATCAACTGAAAAAAAAAACATTATTGTGATTTAGAAATGACAAGAACCTGATTATATATCGGAATTACTGAAAGTGCTGCCGGTCGATTCTGTTAGAATCTCACCGTGAGAAGTTAGGTGAAGTGAGCAGTCATTCCATCTGATGCTATAGGGATTGACACTAATGACAGCTCACTTTAAGCTCACTTCACCTGAGTTATCACGGTGAGATTTTTACAGAATAGAATTTCAAAAAATATAAAAATAAAAATATTCGGTCGTGGTCCACCTGATGGGTGGACCACGAGCACTTTTTCTTGCCGGTGGTCCACCTTTATAATAATATTGCAATCTCTTTCCTTTTGAACTTTGTTTAGTTATTAATGGAGGAATAATTATCCTCCTTGGTAAGATGACATTACTTTGATTGAGCTGTGACTTTACCGTACATGTTTCATTCATGTAGGTAAAAGTTTTTAACAGAAAAAAATAATGTCTCAAAATTGTGATAAAGATTTTGGTGGAGAAAGGAGAAACCCATGTAGATCCTGAGATATGTTTTATTAATAATAGCAATTCGCACTCGTTTCGCTTATCCGTGATCAAGGGAGACACAACGCGTCCACCGTATTTTGTTTTATCTTGGAGTTTACAAAGAAACAAGTGACGGCATCGCGATACTCACCTGAGGAAGTGCTACTTATGTATTCAAAACGAACTTTTTCCCCTATCCGTCTTTTCTACCTGAAGGGGATAAAGTTTTCTATCGCAGTTTTTAGAAAGGAAAACCCTTACCATAATGTTTTAAGAAAAAGCTTTTTATGTGCACAGCTATTTTAGAATAGTTTAGCATGTAGAAAGCTTTTAACGGTTTCTTAGATTGGCATTATCTTTCTAACTAAAACACTACTTGTGAAGGATAATATTATGCATATAATATTAATTGATTATTGATTGATGATGATTAATTAGCAAAAACCGCAAACCTAAAAGCAGCGAACTAATAATGACCAACCTATTTGTAAACTCGTAGAGCTTATGGTCAGCTCACCTCTACTAGATGTACGACGAGCCTAATGTTATTAAAACCATTGGCATCTGCCCGTGACTTCGTCCGCGTTAAAATTCTTGCTCTTCGACCCACCCCGTCGCATCGCATCGCCTGCAAGCGCGATAACTTCGTTTTCGCTTACTTTTGCTCGCCGCATAAGAGACCTAGTGTGATGTTTTCGCTTAACGTGTTTGACTGACAATTCCAGAGATTAAAGCGTCCAAACAAAAAAAAAAAACAAATTCTTCAGCTTTATTATTAGTATAGTATTTATATTACAATCAGACTATAATGGGCAGGACATGTTTCAAGAATGGACGAGACCACAGCAACCAAGCTCAGATGGTTGGATGGCATAGACCAAGATTTAAAAGCTATTTTAGTGAAAAATTTAAGAGAAAAAGGCGGAAATAGGTCACGTTGGTGAATTGTAATGTCAACCACCCGCGGCTCTTAAGCTTTAGAATTTAGATGATGATGAATTTGTCGATTAAAGAAAGCCCTGAAATATACTCGAGTATACTTTTTTTTTTCATAATTATGGCAACTAGGTTTGTCAAGTAGATAGGTACTTTCAATTTAATATGGATGTGGCGCCAACTAGGTCCTATTCGGCCGTCTGTGCCCCAAAAATGTAGCCATAGCGACCTCTGAGCGCCACCGACAAGCCTTAGAATTGGCGAAGTTTTGGGTCAACAAAGGTTAATATACACTGTAGTGCCATTCACACGGCGAAGAATGAATATATGAAAAATTCAAAATCCAATAAGTTTTTCAATTAGTTAGTATTTACTATCCATATAAAAATATTACGTTACAGCTGTTCTTAAAGTAAGTTATTTAAGTTAATGGCGTAGCTTAACTTCGCGTGCACATTAAACTTAAGCTTTCTACTTTACTCGAGAACGAAGTACAGTGCTTAATCTAAAACTGGTATTCAAGATAAGAACGCCATGGGTTAAAATACCTTACATGCATGTGAGATGGAATCGCTATTAGATATAATAGGAAAGAAGTGAAACAGCTCGTGACTAAATAATAACATCCGCATGGGACGATATGGTTAAGCTACGCTTGCAGTGGTCAGTTCGTAGATGGGTGACCATCCATCACAGATGGCCATTTTTCCCAGCTGTCATTCGAAGATTTTTGACAGTTATTAGGGGTAGTCAGACCAAGGAGCCTTGCCAAGGAGTAGCCTGCATAGCCAGACACACACCTAGTAGGTACTGTTAACATTATTTTAATGCACCCGCATTTTCTTATTTAATAGTAGGCATCTTTTTAAGAATCATCGCTAAATAAGGTTAATAACTAATCAAGTGTTATACGAGAGTAATGACATTGCTATACGCACATCAGAAAAGCAGCTGTCACGTCAATGTTGAATTACGTAAATCCATTGCAATATAACTCTTCTCTCTGAGATGAGAGTTACTTTGCAATGACTTACTAATGGATTCACATCGATCGTGAATATCCTACCTGAATCTGAACTCTAAATACACTTCTTAATCATTTAATTACGCTATTTGAATTCAATTCAATCCCTTAGTTAAAGTCAAGCGTTTCTCTCATCACATGCATTAAATACACCATGAACAAAATTTTAATCCCGGCTCCCAATTCCGTTGCACCACATCGTGGCCTAAACGCACTGTTCCCGAGAATTTACCGCTATAGTAGCACCGCTAGGGAGTTATACCGATAGTACTCGTAAATTGTGCGTGTTGCCAGTCTGTTACCGCCCTTATTGCCGCATGACCTGTGAACTGTTGTCGGTAAATTTATGGCGTACTTTGTTGTGTTAGCACGTGTGGGCTGAGTTGTTAGAGCAGTAAATAGAGGTGTTCTTTGAGTAAGTTGTTGGGGAAAGATATTGGATTTTTGTCACCAACTCAGTACTTGTGTGATGACAACATTTGTTCCACAATGAGTCTGAAATAAATATTCTTATGGCCAATACTGCTATAAGTAGCTGCTTTATTTCTGAAACTAAACTAGGTTTCGGTCTATAAGCCGAAACATGACAGAAATAAAAAATTGACACTCAGTAGATAACGGTTTCAAAAAGTATCAACAAGTACTTAACATACCATATTCGCCATTTCACTCAAAAAATAACGCAAGTAAAACACAATAAGAAACCCCCCAAACAGATGACAAAAACAAAACACAACACAGACTCAAAGTAAACCCTCTTGCAAACGATATAAACAGTAATTGACTAACGCCCCCTGCTCTGTAGAATTGTAGACGTTTTGCGTTTATCAAACACAACAAACGCTTAGGTACTTCATAGGTCGCCTGAAAGCTAAACGGTTACCCCGTTTAGCTCAACAGGACTCGTTACAGACGTAACCAAGTCATTACGACTCAGGTAGGCACTAATGCTTCACGTTTGAGTACTTACGAGGTGGTTAAAGGAACTCTTTTTCAGATCATTTTGTTTTGGGACGACAAAAAGGGCGGCTTTGGGCTGCGGTAAATGTGGGGTTAGGAATGTTGAAAGTTTAGGTAGTTCTAGTAATTAACCCATTGAAGGACACTGAACCAGATAGAGAAATTTTCAAAGTGTTTTTGTCCTACTATTTGACGTTTAAAAACATAATATTATACAGATCAAAGTTACATTAGTACGTTCCGTTGATGTCACACAAACAAATGTTTAATGAAAATAACAGGATGTCGGTCAAAACGAAATAAATAAGATTATTAATCATCAGTACATATGTTTCCCCTCCCTTTTTATATACTTGTACATATTATTATTATTTGAAGACTTATTGTGTTAATATCATACAACAGGAGAACTGAAATAAAAGGAACTATTTAAAAATTTGGATTTCCTCAAAAGATTTGCTAAGAAACTCGTTCAAATTAATTAATTCATCCAATGGAGCAGCCTTTTTACCGTATTTCTCTGCACCAATTCGCGGAATGGTTAAAAAGATAAAGTATGAAAAGAGAGCGATTGCCTTTACTTTCATTCGTCGTATCGCTTCTAAGAAGCGCGGATGAGGCCCCTCAGAGAATTTGATGGAGAATCATAATCATGCCTTTATGAAATATTTTAATCTCATGTGGCTTCGTTTTCTTGAAGTTTACGAAAGTTATATAATCGAAAGTCTATAGTAATCCTACTAATATTACAAATATTTGGTACACAGATAGTTTATAATCAGGATTAATACATGGGATACTTTTTATCCCGATATTCTTACGGAATCGAAACCAACGCGGGTGAAACCGTGTCAAGTGTCATATACATATGATTAGGCACTAGTATAATAGTTAGGTAATGTCGGTAACTGTGCATGTTTTACCTGTCTGTTAACAGTTAATATAATAAAAAGTTTATATAATTTAACTATGAAATGAAATCTCCAAACGGCCGGTTGACACTTCTCGTGATCAAAGGCTGAATTTACCTTGGCCAGAGCCTAAGTATTGCCATAGGTACAACGTGGCAATGCTGCCAGTCCCTAGGGCGCCAAGCCTCGCGTTCAAACTCTTCATCGTTTAAATAAACCACCACGCTCAGCAAATACGCAAAAAGAAAATCAACATCTCCACACAAATAAAGAATTTAATAACATAAATCGAACCGTAGATATTACTAGCCGTAAGTGAGAAACGCCTTGTTAATGGCGGACGAGTCGTGAGAACGCCTGGTAGCTAGTGGCGTTTGATCTCGGAGGGCCGATAAAGCGAATGCGAGTAGCTTCTTTATTAGCCGACTCGCCACAGACAACGGCAATGGAGCGGAATATCTTACCAATGTAATATGTACGGTTTGAGGAACAATATTTGTATATTGTATACATATATAGCAGTGTTAATAATCTCAGATAATTTAGATTCCATCGCCAGAGGGGCAATTCAGGGGCATAATCAGAGGGGCAATTCTCGTAATTTTAAGAACGTTCACAGTCTCAATCTGTCAAATACTCTGATTTCTCTAAATTTTGACAAGTTTATGACATTGATTGTCACTGAGATGAGATTGCGACCTGATTTTGAACGTTTTTATTTACCTTCAATTATCTACTTTAGTGAAATGTATTCTTAGTTGATTTTTGAGTAACGATTTGTAACAAAAAGGTCCTAATAACGTTTTGGTTGCGATAGAATTTGAACGTTGTAAATTACGACATTCAGTTTATTGTTCCATAACTTGAAAATTATCTCAAATTTCTAATTTAAATATAATACCTAAGGGTTTCGATCTATATAATAGCCTATTTTATTTATTTATAACAATCTTACCTACACTATCATTACAGATCTGTAATCCAATGCTACAGCTTGGCCTTAATAACTAAATCCTAAATCTACACCTTATACGTAGTTAAAAAATATCTTAATCTAAATAACTTATTACATATAGTGTAACTTTTGCGATTGGAATGTAAGTAGTGGCAAAATCGGATGTGTCGTAACAAGGGAGATTATCATCCCTTTTCTTCGTGTCGTGAATGTAATACCAATCATCTATATACCTTCAAAGTTGCCCAAAATGTCCCAGTGAGTAACTACATAAGCAGCGTTGAATAGTATCTCCTGGACCTTTCTGAATTACGGAATACCAAATTTGTACCACTTGTTGTACACATGTGTACCAGCGATGTGTACCAGAGACGGGTTATTAATTTCATTAGGACGACCTAATGAAATTAATAACCCGTCTCTGAGAGATAGCCTGCCAAGTTTAGTGACAAGGATTCGTCATGTCATGCAAACTTGATGTAAAGGTATATATGACATGTTTAGGATTTATGATAAATGTGAGAACTAAGTAGGTAGAAAAGTACGTCACCCATTACTTCAAAAATTTTTTTGGTCTCGCAAAGTTTAACCGTAATTTACGAGGTCTCGTTTAAAGAAACAGATCCGTTGCCATAATACGAGTACCTACTAGTTTAGTAAGTTAATATTTGTCCCAAGAGCGTTTTAAACCATTATCTTTGGTAGTAATTGAACGTTGTTCAGAACAATAGACGTAGCTAAATTGAATTCCCGCAGTACTGTTGCTGATGCTGAATTTAGACGATTTATTGCTACAGTTTAATGCGATTTCATCTTATAATCCAGGAAATAAAGAAAACATATTATTATTAATTCCCGATTTATGTGGTCAACTGAAACTTGCTGATTAACCGGATAAATACGGTGAAAATAATAAGTTTCGTGCCTGCCATTCATGCCGCAGTAACGACAGTTCAAACCACCAAGTTTAATATGTGCTGCGGTATACAAGCCAGCTATCAAAATGATCACGTATTTCTCTTTTTATATGAAAAAACTTTCATGAACGAGTTATTATTTGTTTACAACAAAGGTTATGCAGTCATGCATAACAACTTCTTGACAATAATACAATAACTATCTCACAAACTCTTTCACTTCCATAGCATAAGCATAATCAGCCTATAATGTTCCACTGCCGGGACACAGGCCTCCTCTCTGTGAGAGGGAGTGGGCTGTAATACCACATGGGCCCAGTGCGGGTTGATGGATGTCACATGTCTTCGAACTTTTTACTCTAGGACATGCCGGTTTCCTCACAATGCTTTCCTTCACCGTTTTAAGAGCAATGCCGCTGAAATAATTTACACAAAGCGAAGTGCGTTCTTACGCTCGAATCTACGATCTACAACTCGTAAGTCGCGACCGTTGCTACAGGACGACCACTGCTCTCACTTCCATAATTCACTTTAGGGCTGACTTTAACAAAGCCAGATATCTTTTATCCGTGGAATGAAATTGACGTCTGACAGTTCTATTATGGAAAAACACGAAATTTAAAAAAATATTCTCAGCATAAGACTTATTCTAGGTATAAAAGTTTGATGAAATTCGCCCTTAACGTTACATCCGTACAAATCAGATTCGCAGAAATCTTGTTGCTCACTCACGTTCACACAAATTCCTAAGATACGTTAAAACTATTCAGACATTCCTCTTTGCTTTGAATTAAATCCACATGCTCCACATTCATGAAATAATATTTTGTACTAAATCTGCTTCAAATACTTCACAAACCGACAGAAGTCATTCAATACCTGAGATACTTAAGCAATTCAAAAATCTCAGATAATTTAACAAAAAGGTCCTAATAACTTTTTGTTTGCAATGGAATTTGAACTTTGTCAAGTATGACGTTCAATATGTCGTTCCATAACTTGAAAATGATCTCAAATTCTTAATACAAATATAGAGCTACTTGTTTAAAAGTATCCTCAGATCTTTTAGGATAAAAAGAATCCTTTTACTTGGCGTGATTAAATTCGGTTCTTTGCGACAGTTCTGTATCTGTGTTTTATTCGGTTTCCAATAATGCTAGATGTTCCTTTGGTTTGCTATCGTCTTTGTTCAAATGTGTTTTTCTAGTGTGTAGCTTGAGTACTAAAAGTATTGTATTTTCAATAATATATGTTTGTCGATACTTTTTCCGGTTATAATAAGTGCTAAAGGAAGAAGAGAAAAATTTTGTACCTATTCTGCACAAATAAGACGCACATTGCTAAGTTAACATAAAAAAAAAAACATTGCCTATCTATACATACATATTGTAGCGAAATAAAACGCGGTGACTTCACAATTTCACTACCATTACGTATAATTTTGTTGTAAAAAATAAAAAATTCCAAATACAATAATTTAGTATAAAAAAATTAAGAAAAAAGATTACTTTAAGATACCTTGTGACGTTGGTTATAAATACGAATATGAATGAAATAGAAATACTTAAGGTTTTGGGTTTTGTAAAGACAAAAATAAAGTGAGAATTTTGTTACATTGACGTGATTGCAATCAAGAAAATATTAGATAGATTCAAAGTTTGCGCGGTCCAAGGGAAAAAAAGTTAAAATAGCACACCCGCCGTATTTGAATGATAAAAATTCACGCAATTTTGATAGGAAAATATATCTAGACAATCTACTATGAGAATAGACTAAAAAAGGTATCTGTTCCCAAAAAAGGGGTCTTCGTGTCCGTTCTCGGGATCCTCGTAGATTAATAGAGCAGAACAATAATCAGGTAGCAGATCCTCAACAAACAAGTAGATCTGCAACAGCTAGCTGCGGGCGCTCTTCTGGCGAACAGCTTATACTTCGTCTCGAGAGTCAGGGTAGAGTGAAAAATCGATCAAATCGGCTTGCCCATAATTCGGGCCTTATCCTGAAGTAAAATTTAGGAATAAGTACCGGTGGAGCAAGCAGAATCACTTGTAACCAAGAAATAGAATAGAATGATACATACCAAAAATGAAGAAAAATATGTTCACTGATAGTTTTTTAAATTTATAGATAACGAGGTACGGAAGAGTAAAACCAATTGCGACAGCAATTAAATTAATTCAACCAACTCAAATTCACAATAAAATTTCGGCGTTAATATTCCACAAAAAAACATGTTCCTCGTCACAAGGTTATTTTCAAAGTCACCATGCCTACCGTGAAAAATGCCATCTGACGTAAATACGATTCGTAATTTGAAAGATTTCAGATGGAAATTTCTGGACAGACTATGGTTCAAAAAAAGGTTGAATATGAGTTTAGAAGGAGGATTAAAGCCAAAATTACCATGCAGGATTTGTTAATACTGCAATATGTATAACAAAATACATAGTAACGATGCCAAAACTGTACATTGAATATTAAATAAAGTGAGGAGGAGCGAGGTGTGGGAACGAATCTGATGCCGAAAATATAGTTTTTAGAATTTTTGCACGTTTGTCTGGGTGTATGTTCTGGAGTGGCGAAAAAACGGCTGACCTCGATTATGCCTGATGGAAAGCGATGTATGAACTTCAACGAAGCAAAAGGAGTATGTAAGGATCGTAGAAGGTGGCGTTCTGTAGTTTCTGCTTACCCCCATGAGGTTAAGGCGTGAGTATATGTATGTCAATGTGGAGAAGAGAAGCTACGATTCCCTTTGAAGCAATGTTATTTGTGTCGGATAATGTTCAAGCGTTTGTTCATTTCAAGATACAGAGAAACAGATTCTCATTGGTATTCAGACAATTAAAGTGCGCACCCGAGTCCAACTTCAACAATAGTTTCAGTATTCAAGGAGCATTTGAAGGTATTGGATCCTTTGATACAAATCAAATCTATTTATTCGCTTAACTCAGGTACGCGGTATTAAATTAAGTGTCTATAGTAGAATTATTTGTCTTATAACATCTACCTTGTGAATACGCAAACCGGTAAACTATAAAGATATTGTCCAACCACAAACAAAGTTTAGGCAACGTGTAAACTATAACCTCCTTACTAATAAACGTATTCAAATATCAGGTAAACAGTTACACACCGATTTTACTCTATAATACGATACTGTTCTGTTCAGCAGGTTCACTGAACTCCATGTATTGTGAGGCCGATGAGCATACTGTGCAGGGGTAGACGATGTGTCTAGTTTCATTGTTTTTTTACTTTTTAATTACTAACATTAGTTATAAGCAAAATTCTTGTTACTAACAACCTTGCCTTGCCTATGGACTTTTTGTCTGAAATAAATGTTTTTTTTTTTTATAACCATAGGTACTTTAGGCAACTCGCATTTGTTCACTGCCTTTCAATTCGAATGCAATAACTAATCCTGTAAACACACTATTTCAAAATCACTTAATCTCTATATGACTTTTATTTCGCCTATCTTAAGGATGTTGATTTTACGGAAAAACTAATCAAAGAGGTCTGAAGTAGATCTATACTATACTTACTAAGTCGAAAGCGACGACATTTCGCTCCGATTGCTACAATTCAACTGATTCTCACGATGTTCCGCTACTCAAATCGCGACATAATGTAGTAATGTTTCTTATGGCAATTCGTTACCAGGTTTTCCATATTTTTTTTTTTTTTGTAGATGTGCTAAAGCTCTCATGTTTCTTTCTTTGTAACTACCATCTTAAATTAACCAAAAACGGAATTGTTACCCATTGGCTTAATATTGTAAGTACCTAATTGCATAACATTTTGTAAACCACCGGCACCAAAGGACATTCTGAATTCAAAACGCACTTTTTTTCCCGCCATTTAATATGATAAACTTTATCCGCGGAAGGATCATGAGGTACAGACCTATGTTCGCCCTTCGCGTCAGGGAAATTTATCAGCCGTTTTCGACGATTCTGTGCCGGTCGATTTGGTTGCGACAAGAGGGGCAATTCTCGTAATTTTAAGAACGTTCACAGTCTGATCTCAGTCTCAATCTGTCAAAAATACCTCTAATTTCCATACATTTTGACAAGTGTTTGACATTTGTTTGTCGCTGAGATGAGACTGCGACTAGATTTTGAACGTTTTAAATTACGAGAATTGGCCTTCTGGTGTGTCATGTCACATCGTCTTAATGTGTTAAATGTATTGTATGTGTATGTATGTAATGGATATTTATTGGTGCGCGGTGAATTTAGGTGTGAAAGAGATAAGTTACGAGAAAATAAAATTATTGAATTTTTGCTAGCTATAATAGTGTTTTTTTTTTTACAGAATAAGAAATAAAATTGAGCTGAGAAACCAGCATTATATTATACATCAAATTACTCTGATATTTAATCAAGAAATTTCGTCAAAATTGTTTATTATGCTTCATAGAATAGAACGTCAAACGCCGTTCTCCAAGTAAACATTTCTAACTCAAACAGAAATTCTTAGTTCAATATAAATTTCCCCCACTTCACTTAAATTTCTTTATAATAATCAAATTATCATTCGCCAACAAGATAAATCTTAAAGCATTTCATAAAAGGTCGGAATTTAAATCAGTAATTCGATATAATAAGAATTTAACGAGACGTAAATTGTTCCGCGGTCATTAACAGTTGTAACAAATTGTGCTAATTATTAAAACGATACGATTATTTCCTGCTCCCGAATCTTGAACCGTTTCAACGTAATGGCTATTATTTTTTGATGATAAGGTAGCTTTTTAATTTTGGTCTAATTTTGCCAATTATTATTTCATTATACCTTTTCGTTTGTATAATAAAATATGGGAAGTCATTATAGTAATTCAGAATTTTAATGATAGCATTTTTAAATTGTGACTGAACTGGTCGACGATTGAGGGAGGCATGTCCAGCAATGGACGTCTTTCGGCTGAAATGATAATGATAATGATGATTGCTGTACAATGGGGTTTATTCACAAACGTTGATTTAAGTTAAACGACGATTAAACGTTAAAAATGTATGGTTAAACAGTCGCCCATCATTACTTAAGCAACTTTTTACGAATAAAGAGGCAATTGTTTTAGAATAGAAAAGAATTACTTTCCTAAAACACATTATTGTTTACAATTGTTTACCGTTGTTCTCACAACTATTTGTATTACCTGACTAGTTTTGAACACAGACGAAGTTCCCATAGTTTGAAGTACTCTTTCACAGCGGGTCCAGCTGCGGCCACCAGCAAGCCGTATGAGACTGAAATCTGATTTTACATCACTCTCAAAATCGCAGTGGTCTTTATGATCCTTGAAATAAGGTCGTTGTTGGGTTGCTTCCACTGACAAGTCTGTGAAAATCACAATGATCTTTATTCTCGTTATAATAAGGTTGCTATTGGGTTCCTGCTGTCATGGGTAAAATAGTTGTGAAATATCTGTAGTAGTTTAATTCCCAAACCATGTATGGAAGGCTACATTCATTTGTTTTCCTCTTTTCGCCATTTACCGTCATTGAATTATGTACAGACGCCAGCACATCAACCTACCCGAAACTGTCAAATTTTCCCAATCAACTTTGAACCTTATACTTTAGCGATAAAGTTGAAAATCTATCAAAGAAATTTGACAGATTGTAGTAGGTTGATGTGCTGGCGTCTGTACATACAGGTAAATATGTTAAGGATTATTTTTACTTGCACTTTACTATTTTCCGAATACATATTGGAAACTTTTTAAATGACTGGGCAGGTCCACTCAAATCTGTATGGTTCTTTCTTTAAAATACCATATCAGAGACTAATCTGTTTGGTCCTCATGTGACCAGAAGGCCAATTCTCGTAATTTAAAACGTTCAAAATCTAGTCGCAGTCTCATCTCGGCGACAAACAAATGTCAAAAACTTGTCAAAATGTAGGGAAATTAGAGGTATTTTTTAACAGATTGAGACTGAGATCAGACTGTGAACGTTCTTAAAATTACGAGAATTGCCCCTCTGATCAAGATTGTCTGGACTTTAAAAGGGACTGTGACCTACCTAATAAGAAATCTTTTCGTTCAACAGTGATACAACTTATCAAAAACTTCTCTAACATTACACCATAATCTTATAAAGTACGCCAGTTAACTCCGCCTTTCATTTCAGCGGCTGAACAAATACTCGGCGTATTCGGGGCAGATAGAGCACGCATGCGCCTTGTTAATGAACATGCTAATTTAGAACCAGCGTGTGTTGTGAAAATTAATCACTTGCTAATAACATGCAAGATAGGAAAACTTTGGGAGTTATATTTAGTTTAGAAGTATCGTGAAAGGCAATTCCGGAGAGGAAATTGTGGATACGTCAGTCAAACTTTTTGAAATCTGATCAAAGTCTTGTCCAAAATAATGCCTTACCTAATACTTTGATAAGAATATGGAGATAGTGCTGGTGGTCCCAAACTAAACACAGCCTGTGTCTTCATAATCAGCTTATATTGTTCCCACTGCTGGGACACAGGCCTCCTTTTCGAGAGGGAGTGGGCTATAATCTACCACGCGGGCTCAGTGCGGTTGGTAGATGTCACATGTCTTCGAATTTTTGGCTCTAGGACAGGCCGGTTCTTCACGATGTTTTCCTTCACCGTTTTGAGAGCAGTGGTGATGAAATAATTTACACAAAGTAAAGCGCCTGTCTGGGTTCGAACCTACGACCTACAACTCGTAAGTCGCGGCCGTTACCGCTGGGCCACCGCTGCTCTGCCTGTATCTTGGACACCATTAAATAAAATATTGACTGTTACTGTTAGCCTGCAACACCCCACAGCTGGGCATAGGCCCTTAGGCCTAGGCTCCAGAGCTAAAGTGGACCACTGGTCGTTTGTTTTGTACAGCTCATCCCTTTGAATAAAAGATTTAGGTATTTTTTTTAATGATAGCTTAATTTGGGGACATTTAAACTAATTAAATTAACATTTGTACAAGTGATGCATTTTTTAATCCTTTTAATACTTTAGCAAAATTACCTTTGTTGTCTAATAAACCCCACAAGTTAACCTCGCAGAATTACCACGGCTGTTACCAGTGCGATGAAAGTCTACGCCGCTACGCCGTAGTTGCGTAGCAAATGGCGTAGCGAGGTTTGCTACGCTTTCGTAGCGAAGAGTAAGTTTTGCGGACGGTGGAACTTTTTTTTTTTGTGGATCTTAGACAATCACACAAACGACAATAATTAACTTCATGTCACTATTTTAAAAAGTCATAATAATAATAATAATGATTATTATTTACGCACATAGCATACAAAACTGCTCACCCTTTTTTTTTTTTTTTTTTTAAGGATGGGAAATCATCCAATGACCCCTCCCGCTCTGGGTGGAGCGGAAGGGAGTGTCAGACTCTTACTGACTAAAACCCATCCGTGTTCCTTCCTTAGCCCTTTATGTTCCGGGGCAGCGGTAACCCTTTCGGACAATCCCGCTGCCCCGGCAGGCTTCGGCCCTAACGGGCCCCTCCATGTCTGCTGACATCTCTTTGAGGCGCGCGTGGAACACATACGCGCCGTCCGGCACGGGCCTGGTCCTGATCGGACGGCGAGCTACCCATTACTCGCCGTCCGCAGGCCCGCGCCTACGGTGGCCGGGAGTCGTCACGCGGCTCCCGACGCCCGGAGCGTCTACCGCGGCGGCTGGGACGGGCGGCCCTCTCGGCTCTCTCCCTCTCCCATCCCGCCACCTCCTTCGCTAGCATGACTGCTTCGCAGAAGGAGGTGACTGCCTCCCACTCCCTCTCGCCCCGGACCATGGCTTGGACCAGGGCCGGGCGCGAGAGGTCGCCGCCGCTGCCGATCGCCTCTACGAGGACACGGCGGTGCTCTGCCCAAGCGGGACAGACCTCCACCGTGTGCACCACCGTGTCCTCTGGGCGATCCTCGCAGTGGTGACACCCGGGCGTTTCCTCCCGCCTGATTATGTGCAGGAACCTCCCGAAACATCCGTGTCCGGTGAGGACCTGCGTCAGGCGGTAGGTGAGGGCGCCGTGACGCCTCTCTAGCCACTCCTCAAAGAGGGGCCTTACCGCCGCTATCGCGGCGTGCCCAAACTGCTCACCCTTAATTGAATTTTATACACGCCGCTCGATCCCTTCACTCCATCCATTTATTTACGTCCTAAAATGTATCAAGCCTTCGTCGTACACTCTCTAACGGTAGGACAAGCATTTGGTTTTTACTTTAGTCATAAATCTTCATACTATATATACGTCGATCGGTCGTTCCGCCCGTGTCTATACATTTGTCAAATTCACTTTATCCTTGAAGTAAATGCTTATTTGGTTTTTAAATAAATTACACTGCTATCCTTAAGGTACTTTTGATAATGTCGACACGATACATTGAGTACTTTCATTCCTCGGTCGACGAAGAAAAAAGTCACAAGTTTTACAAAGTCTAATATAATGATTAGTGTTATCGCAATCAGCGATTTCTGCCAGGCAACCCACAATAATGATATATGATTATATTTCTGTAAGTAGGATTCTACCAACACTTTTAAAAGTCAATCGTATTTTTATAACTAGATGAGGTCGGCGTTTGCTATCTGACTACTCTTAGAAGAAAGGCCGAAACCAACTCAGAGGTCACAGTCTCAGATATAATCTTGGTCAGATCATGTGAAGGCCATGTAGATTGGTTTCTGAAATGGTCTTTTGAGGAAAGAACAACACAGATTAAGTGGACCTGTCCAGTCAGTGCACACATTTATCAGTAATCGTGCAGCTGAACTCAGAACTTCGCTTCGAAGCTCAACGATTCGACGAACAATACCAATAATGGTATTTTACTAGATATTTGTGGTATTATCATTCTCTTCATTTTCCTGCCCTTACCCCGGTTTAATTGGGGGCTTCCATAAATCTCTATCAGCTGTCTTTTCCTATGTCACTTTGTGGTAACTGGTAATGACTTGTATTTTTTTTTCCTCAGAACCACAATTCAATAGCTAATGCCACCTCACCTAATTCGCTCCGCTCCCGCCACGCTAATCTAAAACCGCGCCATAAGAAAAGCTTAGTATCGCGCGAGCACGTTATGAAATTATAATAAGGCCGCGTTTTGTGCGATTATGCCGAATATGTCGCTTTGTGTTCAAACTTCACGCTGCTATATGGACGTGACATTTGCATCACTTAACGCTGCGGTCTGGTTGTTATTATTGTGAATCTTAGTCTTTAAAAAACGGCTAAAAAAGCTGTTGTTTTAAGTTGTCAGAGTCGTTCCTAATAATTTTATCCTTTCTTGCCTTTTCTATAGAAGCCTCTCCTAATACCCCGCGTTTCATCCGTCAATGTTGTGTGCGGATATGGATGCAACAAAATCATTTTAATAATTTAGTTAAATTAAAAACGTTAAACGTTTCCTAGTTAGGAAACGTCTTTGCGGGCTGCCATTTTCAACGTTCAGAAAGCGCATTATCATCATCATCGCAGTACTCATGGCTTGTTCAATAAAATCTCCAAACGGCTGGTTGACCCTTTCCAAGGTCCCAAGGGTCGGTTTTTATCTTGGCCAGAGGATAAGTAATGCCATATAACGTGGCAATGCCGCCAGTCTCTTGGGTACATTACCAGTCGACAGTGACGTGAAGGAATATTTCGACGCCATGTTTCAGTTTGTTAATAGTTTTAGTTACAACAGGATATTATATTTTTTTTTTTTTAATAGTTTATTTGGTATTAGAAGTTTGTTCACTTGTAAAATATGGGCCAGATAACTTTCCAATGAAGACTACAAAATGTAGCATAATTTTGGTTCTGTGGTTAAACATAAAATACAATATACCTTTTTGGAACAATATCATTGATCACATTACTAATTAAATGGTGCAATTATTAAAGCTATTCATAATTGAACAATAATCGTCCTGAATAAAATACAGTCAATTAATGTAATGGCTAATTAATTAATTTAAAGGTATCTATAAAATACTGGTATTCAGCTGCATGCGGTTAGATAGGAAGCCGACCCCAACGTAGTTGGGAAAAGGCAAGGCAGATTGAGATTTATATATGAATGCTCTTCTTAAAAGAAGAAGAACGCCACAATATTTTTCTGAAAAATAATAATTCCATAGGGATCCATCGGATACTTCGTGAAAACGCGAAAAAGAAACAACTCACAATCGGTAATCTTTTCCAAGAAAGTTTCATGAGACCAACGAAAACTTTCTTGTTCTACATTGTATAACCCAAAAAAAAACACAGCTTTACTAACATAGATACTGATGCCCAATGAGCTTTTCCCCTTTTTTTTCTTTATATACCTACTTTTTCATAATAATAATATAATATATTTATATACTTTAGTGTTAGATTGTATATTGTATTTAACATAGATACTTAATAAACAAGACAAATTACAGAAGCAATATTACGATTCATTTGACGATGTTTATTTCCTTTTTTCATTTAAATACTTGTAAATTACATTTTTAAATATTTTTTATATTTAAGCAAGAAGATATTTTTTTTTTTATTCTTAAAATCATAGTAGCCAACCGGTATCGGGAAGGGTCACGACCATTTTCATTATGTTGTGAAACCGAACACAGAGAAATTAACTCGGTGCAATAGAGACGACATGAGCAATTTGCATTGATGTGATTATTACTCAAGATAATACACATTAGTCCCTTTAAAACACTGAGTAGAAGCTGCTACCGCCGAACTTTCAGGCGTTATTTGGCGAATAAATTCTACAAGAATCAGACATTTATTATCATAGCCTAGAATAGGCAGATTTGAGTGGAAACCCCGGGAAAAGGACATATAGTGACCTTATTGGTGATTGTTTCAGAAAATTCGATAGATGTTTAAACGTAAATGAAGCAAAAGGAGTAGTTAAGGATCGTAGCGGATGGCGTTCTGTAGTTTATGACCAACATCATGTGAAGAAGATATAAGTTTGTGTACATACATAAAATCAAGCCACGAAAATGTCTATCATCCACAGCCACTTAAGATTGATTGAGCTAAACGAAGATACTGCCAGTCTGTCCCCAAAAGAAGGTACCTACACCCGGTATTACCTTATAATACCATATCTGTCTCGCAATCAGTACCCAAGACTGTACATAAAGGGACCGTCTATTACGCTCTCTGATAACAGAATAGGCACCTAAGTAGTAAATCTTACCTAAGTGCTCGTAAAGTTCCTCCTAGCTATACATTTCTGAGGAATATACAACGACATAATTTACTGTCATCCTTTGGTTTCCTTTAGACAAAGAGTTATGAAGATCGGATGGTATTCGAACCAGCGTGCAACGCTTTATGCATTCCCGACTGCGCTACTGACACAAGCGTTACTGCTGTGCTTGGAGAACTAGTGGGATTAAGTATTTTCATTAGGAATATTGTCTTTAGTTGGACTATCGCGAAAGACCAAATTATTTGGGATAACATATTTCATTTCATTTCATTTCTATAACGCTCTGAAAGTTAACCTCAATAACATACGCAAGCAAACAACATCGTTCCAGTTTAGGACAAAACATTATTAAGGAGTATTGCCGTTTGTGCACCTATTTTTAGAGCACCTATTTTTAGAGCACCAAAGGTATTCCCGAAAGGTTCATTTTATTACTCGATATTCGTTATACCTTCCAATCACGTATTACTTTTCGCAGTTCGTCCCAAAGTCCGTACATAAAGGAACCTCTCATATGTATACTCTGACTAGCTTCTGCCTACGACTTCGTCCGCGTGAAATTTCACCCTTCGAACTTCGAAAAACCCTTTCTTAATGGATACCTACTCTTCACAAAGAACATACCCTCTAAATTTCATGTCTCTAATACCAGCGGTTTAGGCTGTGCGTTGATATATCAGTCAGTCAGGACTTTGAATTTTATATACACAACATTATTTTTAGTATATACGAAACCCGAAACACGTGTCTAGTATTTTTATGTAAAGAATCTGCGTGCAAAATTTGAAAACTGTATCATGATAAATCACAAAGTTATAAGCTTGTTATGTTACCCTGGTTGTCCATTCAAAAACATGGTCACCACGCGGCGCGGCGCGGGATGACCATGTTTTATGCTCCTCCAGCATCGTACGCTCATTGATAATAGTTTGGCAGTAGGTAGCTAACTGTACGGCGATTTTATTGTAATTAACTAGTGATTAAATATTTTTGGGACAAAATAATAACATGGTGTAAAAATTATTGAAATCGATTCAGTCTTATTCTGAACAAACTGTATTCAGGTTTCGCATATACTATAAATTATGTTGTATATAGATAACTGTATACAACATAGTGAATATTGTCTAAGAGCTTCATAGATACGTTCCTTACTACGTAATTTATGTAAAGGAAATAGTCATGTGTTATAGTGATCACATAGAGGAATAATAATGAAATTTTAATAACGCTTGGAATGACAGCTCATATTCAGTCACCATGCGTGGAGTACGATGTTGTTTTGTATCGGTCCTTCATCTCAGAGAGTAGTTGATTAGCAAAACCTAACTCATCTTGTTTAAAACAGAACTTACTTGTTAAAGAGTATTTTAAACCAACTTACAGAATTAAATATCATTTTTCATCATCATTAATTGTGATGACCAGATGTATGAAAGTAAAAGAGTGAAAAGAGGTATGTAAGGACCATAGCAGGTGGCGTTCTGTACTTTCTGCCTGCCCTCATGGAAAGAAGTTGTGAGTTTATGTAAACTGCATTCGCGATTTATTTGCCAAAAATGTAAACAAATATGAGTTTATTGAATAATAACTTTAATTCCTACACAATAAAGTTCAGTTTACGCTACAACTTCAAACATTTTTATTAATTTTTCAATAGTCCTAATCACTCTGAAATCAACTTAAAAACCATTTAAATAAAGTTGATATTTATATGACTTAAAATAATATTAATTTGAAACATAAGTTTGAATAGACTTTATGTATGTGTCCGAATTTATGGACATTTTTGTTTCCAATTTCTATATCGATATGAGCGAAATAATTACGTCGCGAAATATCAGAATTTTATTGCTACGAGTAGGAATACCAGCCCCGCTGCCGAATATATTGTAAATGTCAGCTTTGATACAAACTTCAAAGATTCATACGCTAGAACGTAAATACGTTCTACAGTATGGATCTTTGAAGTTTATATCAAGATGAAAATTCATATGAAAACGAGTTCATGTCTCCTGTCGTTTTTAGATGAGGAAGCAAAAATATTTAGATTCCCTCAAATAAAAATGCTCTTTTCACGGTTAACAGTATATATAAGTTTTTTTTTTTGTTAACCAATGTTTAATGCCCGGTGCTGGGCAAAGGTCTCCCCCAAACTTTTCCAATTTTCATTATCTTGTGCCTTCTCCTGCCAATCGGTCAGGAACTAGTCCAAATTGTCACGCCAGCGTTTCTTAGGCCTGCCTCGGTGACAACGCCATTTATAAGATTACAAATGAAAAAATTACTTTTGACTTCGTTCTATGAAAGATAAAGACAATATTTTAATACATACTTTTATAGTCTGTGTGTCTATTTGAATTTCATAAGTGTGAAGGATCACTAGATCCTGGTTACGCCGACAATTGGGTCGCTCTGGTCATTTATCTTGCTAAGCATCTGTCAGGCTGGTTCCTAAGCCCAGTTAAGATATTTGACATATGCATTCAACTTCCCTCTCTATAAATAGAAAATTTCGGAAGGCTGGATCAGAAATGAGCTTACCCCTTTGACAAAATGTTTATGTAGAATTAACGTCCTGTTACCATGTCTCTATCATGCGCTGTATTATAGCCGTGCACGTGGCTTCGCTCACTTTACTGTGGCGTGACTATTGGCATTTTAAGTGAATGGGAACACGTGTAATCATTTCTTTTGTAATTAGCACCTGTTACACGAGGTACCTACCTGTTAATGAAATAAATAAAAATAATGGGAACGTGAAGTCATAGCTGTATACGTAATTTCCTCCATAATAATTTGTTGATTCTTGTAATGAATTTAAACTAAAACTTGTTAGTACATCTTTGGTTTAAAAAACTTGTTTTTGTATAAACAAACAAAAGCATTGTTTTTAAGATTTTTATATCATCGTGACTTTGTTCCCTACACTTTTTATTAACTGCACTTTTTCTTTAACAATTTGTTTGTTAAAGAAAAAGTGCAGTTAACAACATTTTAAATACGAATGACGGATACATTCCAAACTATGATTGCTTTACCACCACACTTCTCACTAATCTTTGCAAGACAGCCCTATACATAAGGCCGGCAACGACATGCCACAACTGACCTGCGATACCCAAACCTCCTCCTCACACGATAAGGCAGTAATGAACCTAATTAGTCCACTAGCTTAACCGTCCGACTCTTAATTGCGAAAGTCTGAGTCAGGCCTTACCAAAATCATCCCTGAAGTGACCGGGGTAGATCTGAGAGTGGCGGTATGTAGGCTGAAGGCCAAAAATACCGCCCCAGGGCCCGACGGCTTGCCGGGTAAAGCCTGGGCCCTGGCCTCGACGGCTCTCGGACCCCGACTGGAGGCGCTCTTAAGCGCATGTATGGAGAGGGGCCAGTTTCCACTCCGTTGGAAGACGGGGAAGCTGGTCCTCATTCGGAAGCCAGGGCGCCCTGCGGACTCTCCGTCCGCATTCCGGCCCATCGTGCTGCTCGACGAGGTCGGCAAGCTCTTTGAAAGAGTGATTGCGGGCCGCCTCGTCGGGCACCTGGTGAGGACGGGGCCGGATCTTGCGGATAGCCAGTTTGGCTTCCGCAAGGGGCGCTCTACGGTGGACGCCATCATGCGCGTGAGAGCCCTCACGACGGGGGACGCGGTGTCCCGGGGTGGGGTGGTCGTGGCGGTGTCACTCGACATCGCCAACGCGTTTAACACCCTGCCCTGGAGCTGCATTGGGGAGGCACTCCGGTATCACCGAGTGCCGACCTACCTCCGTCGAATAGTCGGGGCGTATTTGACGGACAGAGCCGTCATCTACCCCGGTCGCGATGGGGAATGGAACAGGCGAGAGATGTCGTGCGGTGTCCCACAGGGATCGGTCTTGGGACCGCTCCTGTGGGACATCGGTTACGACTGGGTGCTGCGGGCAGACCTCCCTGATGGCGTCAGCGTAGTTTGCTACGCTGACGACACGCTGGTCCTGGCGCAGGGGAGGTCGCATCAGGCGGCGGCCGACGCAATGACACGCGGGGTTGCGATAGTCGTGGAGAGGATCCGGCAGTTGGGTCTCGAGGTGGCTCTGCACAAATCCGAGGCCATGTCTTTTCATGGGCTTCGGAACGGGCCACCATCGGGATCCCAACTGACGGTAGGAGGGGTTCGCATCGGCATCGAGACGACGATGAAATACCTGGGTCTCGTCCTCGACAGCCGGTGGAACTTCGTCGAGCATTTCCG
Source organism: Gortyna flavago (assembly GCA_963669345.1). Classification (NCBI taxonomy): domain Eukaryota; kingdom Metazoa; phylum Arthropoda; class Insecta; order Lepidoptera; family Noctuidae; genus Gortyna; species Gortyna flavago. The sequence goes on along the minus strand of OY770131.1, from coordinate 14,768,031 downwards.
ACGTTTGGCCCCCAAACTGGAACGGGCTGGGGCCGCTTTCAAGCGGCTTCTGCCAAACCTGAGGGGGCCAAACGCCTCCTGCCGGAGGCTTTACGCGGGGGTCGTGCGGTCCATGGCCGTATATGGCGCCCCGGTGTGGGCGCGTTCACTGCGGCTTCGAGCCGCCCACTACCTGAACGCGCCCCAAAAGGTGGTCGCCATACGGCTGATACGGGGGTACCGCACGATCTCGCGCGAGGCGGCAAGCCTCCTTGCCGGACTGCCGCCATGGGATCTGGAGGCGATAGTCCTCGCGCGCCTGTATGAGTGGCGCGCGGAGGCACTACGCCGGGGGGAAAACCCGCTTCCGCGGCAAATTGCTGCGGAGCGGACGGACCTCCGGCGCGATCTCATGGCGGCATGGAAAGCGCGACTGTCGCAACCCAGCGCAGGGCACGCCGCGATAGCGGCGGTAAGGCCCCTCTTTGAGGAGTGGCTAGAGAGGCGTCACGGCGCCCTCACCTACCGCCTGACGCAGGTCCTCACCGGACACGGATGTTTCGGGAGGTTCCTGCACATCATCAGGCGGGAGGAAACGCCCGGGTGTCACCACTGCGAGGATCGCCCTGAGGACACGGTGGAGCATACGGTGGAGGTCTGCCCGGCTTGGGCAGAGCACCGCCGTGTCCTCGTAGAGGCGATCGGCAGCGGCGGCGACCTCTCGCGCCCGGCCCTGGTCCAAGCCATGGTCCGGGGTGAGAGGGAGTGGGAGGCAGTCACCTCCTTCTGCGAAGCAGTCATGCTAGCGAAGGAGGTGGCGGGATGGGCGAGGGAGAGAGCTGAGAGAGCCGCCCGTCCCAGCCGCCGCGGTAGACGCTCCGGGCGTCGGGAGCCGCGTGACGACTCCCGGCCACCGTAGGCGCGGGCATGCGGACGGCGAGTAATGGGTAGCTCGCCGTCCGATCAGGACCAGGCCCGTGCCGGACGGCGCGTATGTGTTCCACGCGCGCCTCAAAGAGATGTCAGCATCGAAGGAGGGGCCCGTCAGGGCCGAAGCCTGCCGGGGCAGCGGGATTGTCCGAAAGGGTTACCGCTACCCCGGAACATAAAGGGCTAAGGAAGGAACACGGATGGGTTTTAGTCAGTAAGAGTCTGACACTCCCTTCCGCTCCACCCAGAGCGGGAGGGGTCATTTGATGATTTCCCATCCTAAAAAAAAAAAAAAAAAAAAGGCCTTACCAAAATGGTTGGGTCGCGGTTGGTCGTCGGCAAGCTCTGTAATTTTTTAAGGGAAGTCATTAGTATGTAAGTATATATGTTGTAGGTTTAGGGACTTAACATAGCTGGCGACATGTGCGTGTACTATAGATAGTACACGTCTGCCTAACCTTTCGAGGACACAAGTATAATGTTATGTTATACATATAATATGTTTGGAGTTAACTGTAATTATAATAATGAGTGTAATTGTAATGACAAAGTAGACTGAGAGACATTGTAAGGGGATTGGTCAAACAAAATGACACTCATGAAAAAAAATTTTGGGCAATTCAATATTTTTGTATCCAATATTTTGTAATTCTTAATTTATTATAAGACTTCCTTAAATATGTGAAAGTCTGGAACAAATGTCTTCCATGTATTTTATGATAAGCGTTAATAGCCAGGCCGCAGAATTTTACTTTTGCAGCTATCTTCGTATCTTTTGTCAAGTTAAATCTAAATTGGTCTTAATAAACTTTTATTATTTACTAGCAGCGCCCCGCGGTTTCACCCGCGTTAGTTTCGATTCCGCGGGAATATCGGGATAAAAAGTAACCTATATGTTAATCGAGGATGTCAGCTACCTCCATACAAAGATTATCAAAATTGGTGCAGCCGTTTCAGCGTCAAGACGTAACAAACATATAAACACACACAACAATCACAAACTTTCGCCTTTAAAATATTAGTGTGATTATAATATTTTAAAAGTAGTATTTATGAGCTAGATTGTTATTGGATTTCGTCTTAGCTTGACTATATTACTCTGCTATGTTATTGCACCGTTTTATGTAAATGACTTTTATATAGTTTTTCCTTTCTTTCTTAGAACAGAAACATTTGTATTCATACATCACGCCTTTCCCACTTGAAGGAAAACAACATGACACCATACTTGCATAATTCTCCAACTTATTAAACATTCATGCATATTGTTGTATACGCGCTTCATGCGTAGTCGTCTTAGTAAATATTGTTCCCTAAGCCCCTAAGTAATAAAGTTTTCACCGCTGGGACACAGGCTTCCTCTCTGTGAGAGAGAGTGGGCCGTAATCCACCATGCGGGCCCAGTCCGGGTTGGAAAATGTTACACTTCTTCAAATTTTTGGTTCTAGGACAAGTTGGTTTCCTCACGATGTTTTCCTTCACCGTTTTGAGAGCAGTGGTGATGATATAATGTACACAAAGTAGAGAGTCTGTCAGGGTTTCAACCTATGACAATTCGTAAGTCGCCTTACAATTTGTAAGTCGCGGCCATTTCGACTTGGTCACCACTGCACTGCTTCTAAGTAAGGGAAGAAAAGTATTTTTCTCCCGTTTAATAAACTGTAAATATATCTCACTCCACACTATTTGAACGGATTTGCTCGATACCCACGGGAACTAATAGAAGCCTTCTATGTGGACTCGATACGACGATTTATGGAGGAAATCTTTTCCAGCCTTTTATTCAGACTTTCATTAACACTCCTAGGAAAGTTTCAATGTTTAACTAACACTGTCGTGTCTGGTAACTGTAACTGTTTTGACTTTTTAAAGATTTGTCAAGACCCACTCAGTGTTTTTTTAATTATTACTCCTTAATTATTACTCGAATCACGCATAAATATACTAGTCAACGAATTTCGATCTTTGATCTGAGTGAGTCAGAGCGGAACCAGTTAATTGATAATTAAACTCAAAGCATTTATTTTAATTAAGTTATTTAAAGGCGCTATTCAAAGAGTCCGTCAGTTAGTCAGAAAGTTGAAGTTTTTTGCCCATTCCAAATCGTAGATCTCTGTGGAGAAAAGCAGGCAAGAAACTGCAAGGATACTCTTTTAAATCAAGATATTACAAAACCCTGGGTACATCATTCCTGTCGCTTCTAGATGTGAGTACAATGTAAAAATAAAATATAAAGAAACAATTCAAAATTGAATATTAACATAAGCTCTGGCAGTTAAACGCGCCACAGAGAGACATTTAAGTGAGCATGACATACTCTCAACTGCCATGCTCTTTCAAGTCAGCATTAATAATAACATAAACGGATCATTGTACTCACTTAATTGTTAGGTACCTAAGCAAATTTACTACCAGTTTAAATGGTCCGTGTATTCAAATCACAACTGTCATTCTCTAAATGTTTTATGATAAGGGTATATCACGGCGAAGCTTAAAAGTTAATTCCCCTGACTGTACATTTCACAAATCTGAAATTCAAGATAAAAACTAAAACTATTGACTTATTTAAAAGCGTTTGTATGGTATGAACCCATTACCTTTAGCAAAATGCATTCAGCCACTGTGCCGAACGGGGCGCCAAATTACTATCAACCCAAATAATAGCGGTTTATTTTTCTTTACAATCTGTGAAGCACTCTTTACACTCACACAACCCTTTTTCAAAGCACAAGGGAATTCCCTTATGCATTGATTGAGTACGGTAGTCTTATAGACAAGACAAGACCGCGGAGGCTGTCCCTGCCTTTGTACATTTATTAGCACTTAAAGTACCTACTATCCTTGTAAACAGTTTCATTGCTTTTATGTTTTGCGTGTCGATGGCAAAAAAATATTGTTTTTAAATTTATTTGTCCTAAAATTCAGCAACACGAACACCGTTTGATGACGCAGCCATTAAGGCAGTGCAGGTGACAGGGCATGCGATGCAAGATGGGAGATGAGCCAATGTCTATGGAGAAACGCCGCATACACATCGGAGGTCTGAGCCATCCATGAACCATTTAATGAACGCTTTACTAAGGTGGTACTCCATTTTATTGTGTCGTGAACTTAACAGTATCAGAACTCCTCTTAGTTACTTTCCATCATTTAAAAAACTTCGTCTAAAGCTTTTTTTGTTTAGTTTCGTATATTTGTTTCAATTTTCTTGGGCAGTAATATGAATCATAATTAGAACAGGAAACACATAAACAAAAAATAAATTTCACTTTTTCTCGTTATGCGTTTTTTTCTTGTTGTAGTAGGTACAAGCTATACCTACCGACCCTCGACTTTCGTCATTATTATTTCAACAGCGAAACAAAAGCTATTTTCTTTTATTTTTAACTGTACGTATGTACTTGTATTGTGAGTGTAAAGTTTTCCTAATGCGTTGCGTCTTGACCTTCTGAATTACTTGCTGTTAATTTATTGTGAAACAAAACATTTCGAACACAATTCTTCACCCTTGATTTTATTTAATTCTTAGCCCGCCATGTCGAATGTATAATTTGACAATTTTCCGGCCATTTCAATAAAAAAACAGTCTTTAATCACAAAAGTTTAATGCCCATTATTATCACACGCTAGAGCAGCCATCAGCTTCATGTATAGCGTCATAAAATAGCCACATTATTGGCAAATGCCGATACGGCCAATCAGAGTAATTCAGAACATTAGACCTCGCACAAATTGTGGCCTGGCCAGTGCAGATATTATTAGCATTTTTGTGGGGAGCATTATGCCAAAACGTATGAGGCTAATTTCTTTGGTCTTACGGTATATTTTTGCCAAATAAAACAGCGAGTGTGGGTAGAAGCGGTGTTGTGTTTGTGCCAAAAATGTCACCGCGTTTGCTTGCTTAATTAGATTAGCTCCTGAATTAAACTTGTCATCCTAGATTTCTGTGGCTGTTCTAAAGCTTTTTAACTACTTTCAAAATATATTCTAAGTGAAAACGTTTTAGTCTTACTTTTGAAATGTGTCACTTCTCTAATTAATTTTGCTTACAATTTAGGCAACTATAAAGTTCAAGAAAAGATAACTACCGAGATTAAGACTAATAGAGAAGTATGGAAGAAAAAGACGTGTTGCGCCGACACCAAATAAATTGGGATAAGGGCACGAGAATGATGATAAAGAGTAAAACTGAATCATGGAATAGTTTTAAGTATTCCATAATGACAAAACAAATTTACTTAACCTAATAGCCGAAAATGCTGATTATCTCAATGGATCGGAAGTCATAAATTGTGGAGTTTGTTTTGTGTATTGTTGAGGATTGTGCTCCTACAAAACATGGCCTGCAAACTTGTAACAAACAAAAAACAAAGGCATGTTAATTCCAAAATCAAACGTAATAATACGTGTAACTCTGTGTAATGACACAGAGTTCACAGAGCATAGAGCTCCTATATTACCACAACATCACTGGCACACATACCTATAATAGAAACGAAATGTCAGAAAAAAAAACTTTTGTATTGGGAATGTCATCGATAACGATGTGTGTCGGACTGTCGGCTTCAGCGTAAAGTGATTGAGTGATGGAAGATTTAAGATGGCTGCGCTGTATGAAACGTAAAAAAAGGTACAACGTACTTTGGATACAATTTTTTATCGGCACTCGAACGAAAATATTGACTAAAAATACTATTTTTGTGAAGACCGACGTAATTTCATGACATTTGAAAGAAGTGTTCTTTGAAATGGAATCATTTTAAATACAATAAAAGTATTATACACTGGATAAACTTCTTATAAACTAAGGGCTGATTTTACCAAAGTCAGTTATCTTTTATCCGTGGTATTAAGTTGACGTCTGACAGTTTTAGTATGGAAAAACTGAAAAAAATACAAAATTTATTCACAGAATATGACTTACTATAATATGTATATTTTTTTCTTAAATTCGCGCTTAATTAACTAATAACATAAAAATATAACGTAATCTAACTAAAGCTATTAATAAAACTAGTTTCTTTGAAATTGCATTTATCATAAGCAAAATCATAAATCTATGGGCAAAATAAAACACAAAGAAAGTGTATTGATGTATCTATTTATGAATCAGTTACCGAAATTATTAAAAAGTTGAGAGAATTGGAGTATGCCTAAGTTTGTTCATCGAAATAGTTTCTAACAGGTGAAGGTCTAGCTATTGCCTAGAAGATTGGAAGCACAAGACGTAACACAGTTTATTTCCCACATGAACACTATTTTTGAGCTCCAAAATGGAACGTCTATTTCTATTCCAATATTGAACTGGGAATTAACTAAAAATATTGAATGTGCTTCTTTTCTCAAATCCACACTCAATTTTAAGATAAGGCAGACCAAAATGGATTTCTAAATCACCAACTTGCAGGCTCGGGCTTGGCTGTTAATATTATTATTGAACTTGGCTAAGGGAAATTGCACAATTCAAATTTATTAGTGTAGCAAGTACTTTTTAAGTGCAAAGTGCGCTTTCTTCTTCTTAACTGTAATACAAGGGGCCAGTTTTTTTTTAAAGAAAATTATATCGAAATTAATGGACTGTGGACCCAAATAGCACAGAACTGGTGCCCTGAGACAGTGAGGCAAAAATCACTAAACACTTTCAGCGCTAAACGAATTTAAAACATCATTCTATTTCTGTCAACCGTTTAGCGTTAAATACAATAAGTAAGTGATTTTTGGTGCAAGTGAACCCAGGAAGCGGATAGAAAAAGCGATTTAACACGTGTTATTAAAGTAAGTTGGTACTCAGATTTTCAATTTCCAATGTAAATGCGCTCAAAAAATGCTCTAAACTTAAGTTTCAATCAAACTGGCAATCGTTTTGGCAGAATTCCCTGCATCCTGGTGGATATTACACACATAAATCACGTTCTAGAACAAATGTCTAGTACCAATATGTTACAGCCAGGTTCAGGAATATGGCTGCATGAGCGCAGATTGCAAAAAACCTCTACCTATTTCGTATTTGACCATTCAACGTCATACAGGCCCGAAATCATTCAGTGATAATACGAATGGATAACAGACATCCATTAAACTGAACAATATATAAATATAAGTCGCAGTTAAGTTAGGGATATTATATTTTCATTTTAATAGTTTGTTAGTTTATTTACAATTACAAGTTTATCCAGTGTTTCTTTATTTTTATCCTCTTTCTGTAAAGTGGTACCAAAAATAAAATTAATAATGTTTTAGTACTATATTATTTCTATATGTATAATTCGCTGTTAATAAATATGAAACCGAGATTTTTAAAAACTTTGCTAAGTTCAAGTGAGGGAAATCAGTTTTTTCTAACATAATGTAAACTTTTATTAAGAGCGTTTACGCCGTACGGCATTTCATACAAACTTTCAAGCCCTTGTTTTTCGAAATGAATAAACCGATTTTATTGAAACATCATACGCGTAAGCAGGATACAAAGGTCTAAAAAGTTACTTAAGAACATTTGAGAAATGTCTTATTTAAAAAAAAAAAACTGGATATCTCAGTTTCTGTGGAAACTTTAAAATCGGTCTAATTTAGCTGTAGTACTATTTTTCGAAAATGTTCTTAAATAACTTTTTAGACCTTTGTATCCTGCTAATGCGTATGAAGTTTCATTAAAATCGGTTCATTCATTTCGAAAAACAAGGGCTTGAAAGTTTGTATGAAATGCTGTATGGCGTAAACGTTCTTAAAGCTTCTACCAATTCCTCACAAAACGGTCTTAATCACCAACCGCCCTTTCCCAGCCTACCTATTTTATTCTTTTATTGTACCCTAATTATTTTACAAGAGCAAAGCAATTTGTTTTTCATTTCCTCGTTCAGGACCATGAACTTCAGACCCTCAGTTTACAAATTAATCTCAATTTGAGACTGGAGAATGTTACGGTTGGCTTCGCCGCAAAAAGCAAGGATGTATCTTCTTTTTTTTTATTGCTAAATTGGCCCGCTCTTGACCCCGATCACGCCTGATGGAAAGCGATGGATGAGGTCTGTGATGGAACGAGCGTGGCCAGAAGATGCCTGTTCATTCTTGATTTGAAGGCAGACGGGTTAAATATAGGAGGGAACACAGATGCCGGCAGAGTGTTCCACACTGGCTGTGCGCACAATAAAAGTGGAGGAGAAGCGCTAGGTAAGGCCCGGACTCCACTGAAGCGGAGCTAGGCGGAGCGGAGCGAAGACGTACAGGAATCGACCAAACACAATAGTTGAAATCCTCATCGCGTCACTCGTCTCGTCTGTGATTGGACGACTCCTGCACGTCTCCGTTCCGCTTCAGTGGAGTGCGGGCCTTATACTAATACTCGTCGGGATATCAACCAAGTGCGGATGAATGGGATGATCTTGAGAAAGAAACAGTTTTAAGACAATATAAGGCCGTAATTATCAAAACAAACTTACAACTATTGTACTATTCGTAGACTATCTACATACCTACCTACTAGGCTACTTATAGATTCCACTAACCAAACAAAATAAATACATTAATACTTTACGTCTTTTTTTTTATAATATGCGTTTTGTTTGTTCAGAATAAACAATTTTTCTTTCTTTTCTTTCTTTCTATAAACTTCTTCCCATTTGAGTGGGTGTGGGTGTGCGGAGGTGGTGGTTTGGGATCCTTACTCTTTGCATCGTTTATGTTAATAAAATAAAAAATTGTGGTTGATACAAAATGATGGGTGCATTTCATTCATCTTACACCACCCATGAGAAGTAAAAAGCCACCCTTTTTAGCGTTACGGCGTATGAGAACTTAGTTTATAATTGAAAATTCAAATGTATAAGACTACGTTTATCTTCCTAGGTTAATTTCATCATGGTTACAGTTTATGTTTGGTTTAAGCAAACCGTTATCTTATAGATTAAACGTAAGCTCACAAGTCAACAGAGACACACCGGACTATGTAATCCGATGCTTAACGAAGACTGCGACAAGATTGAATGTATTTTGTAACTGATTAGAGTTGAAAATCGATTATATCGAATAGTGTTGGTCTGCCCAATATAATTGCAAAGATCTGTGAAACAATATGGAGATTTTATAGAGACGAATTCATCAACAAACCTAAACGATACACGGTTGAATGTAAGCTTAAATTAGGATTGCTCTTGCAGTGTGTAGGTACATATCTAACTAAGGTAGGTACAAAACATTCCAGCTCGGAAATGAAATCCAACGCCATGCAAATATTTCCTCCCCAAGGACTTCTAATGGATTCGCCTGCGTGTGCCAAAGGGCGGTCGCTTCAAAATACGCCTTTCCAATCGTTATTTTATTTTTACTAGATCCTGCTCGCGAATCTATTTGCTTCATTGGTGGCTGAGTTTCCATATTTTTTGTTGGTCTACTAGCGTGAGCTACATAACATGCGGCAAGTAATTTAATTTACTATTTTGTGTATCGTAATGTTAATTTATTTACATATTTATTCATTCATTTATTTAAAACATAAGTTTACAGTGCTTACGACCAAATTACTTATATTTTAGTAGCCAAAACTATAGGAAAAAAAAAACAGAAGCACAAAATATTACTTTGCACGCCATTGTATAGAATTAAGTTCTTCTAACTTAACAAACAGCGTCTGGGGGGAGTTCTTCTTCCCAACTTAAGCACTAAAAAGTGGTGAAGGATGGGTTTTTTGGTAATTTAGACTTTAAAAAAGTGCTGAATCTCAGACTAATTTTAATAAATAACTTTTCATTTTTGTCGAAAGTCTGACAACCAGTCTTACCAAGGGGTATCGTATTACCCAGTAACCGGGTTATGGAGGTCTGATAGGTAGTCGCTCCATGTAAAATACTGGTATTCAGTTGCTGACCCCAACATAGCTGGGAAAAGGCTAGGCAGAAGGTGAACGATTCAATTTGTTTTTATTGAAAACCTCGACACTAATAAACGCTTTGTAGATACTGCTCTTAGATGATTTAAATCAATCGTATCACATACTATGTCTCATTTTCAAATTCATGATGATAGATTAAGAAAAGATCATCCATTATCCATTTATCGTTTGTCTATTTTAGCTTAAAAAATGTTTATATGTGTATGACTTCGTTCATGAAATTCGTTGCAGGTTTTTTTGTGTCTGTGTGACCGCTTGGTTGTATAAAACTGCGCAATGAATTTTCAAGCGAAATCCACTACACACTTTCAAGAAACACAATAATAAACAGTCTTACTAAAACAGCTCAGTGTTTCATTAATAATATATTCACGTTTCGTCTGAAAAGTTCTATAAACGAGTGTCCGCCAGCAAAAATATTTCAATTCAAAACTATTTGTCAATTCATTCACGTACGATACTAACTAGTTCATTGTACATAACTTTCCAATAGTACAATTTCATCCTAATTTTATTACGGTCCAGGCTAAGGTACTTAAACTTTAAGTATTCATTTTATAACTATATTAGAACCATCTATTGCTCTAAAGCGGGTTATGACAAAGGGAACTACGATTTTAATCTTTGTGACCCTGTGGCCACTTCTTATGTGAGATAGATTGTGTTGAACATGGGTAAAAACTGATTGGGGGGGCTCGTGGCTAAATAATAACAGCCGCACGGGTCGATCAAAAATTAAGTTCAGTTTGAGATCGAGATCAGTTTGTTAATAGGGGACCACCAATTACATATCGCGAGCGATCTGTGCCTCGGAAAGCACGTTAAGCCGTTGGTCCCAGCTGTCATTCGTAGATCTTTGAGAGTCGTTACGGGTAGTCAGAAGCCCAAAAGTCTGACAACCAGTCTTACCAAGGGGTATCGTGATACCCAGTAACTTGGTGTTGGAGGTCAGATAGGCAGTCGATCCGTGTAAGATACTGGTATTCAGCTGCATCCGGTTAGAGGTTACATTTGAAGTATATAATTACTTTTTTTTTTGTTTGCCAGATCGTTATCTCAGCATATTGTGGTTTTAGTTTAGTTCCAAATTGTAGGTAACACAGTTTGCAGTGTGCAAAAACACGTAACATTCATGCATGTCAAATTTATAAAATGATTTGCTTGTATATAGCCGAGCAAATTTTGGTTGTACGGGCAATGATATTATAAGTGTAACTTAAAATATCATTGTGTACGGGTATAACATTTACATTCAATTGTTCGGTTTTAAAAAGTTTTAAGCTTCTACAAAAAACTCGTAGCCGTCGTAGCACTTTCGTAGACCCTCTACGCCGTAGACAACAAACGTTCTACAGACAAATGATGTGGAACGCATATTACATGCTAATGAAAACATGCTTTATGTGTTATTGTATGGCGCCGGCAAGACTGAGTTCTGTTGCAAAAATGATTGCATAATTTTTACAACAAATAGTTTCTTTAACCTTTTCTTCTATGAAAACTGTTCATGAATGTTTATGGCACCAAAATCATACTTTTATGTCAAAAAAACAATGAATTGAAAGAGCAGTATTTTTGTGTACAAAAATATTTCTATAATGAACAGTAACAATAATAAAGCGATAGTTCGAAAACATTCAAACTTTCAAAGCATTTATTTCAATTAAACCATTTACAGGCACTTTTAAATTGCCAAAAAGTCTGTCAGTTAGTCAGAAAGTGTCAGTTAGTCAGAAAGTTGAAATTAGTTTCGCATTCTGATGAATTGTTTTAACTACAGGTATACCTTGTTTTACGTCATAATTTCGATACATTTTTGACTGAGATCTACGTTATTTAAATATTGACATTTTAATTTATTCATAAGTAGACGAAACAAATGATGGTTCTCATGAAACAAGCGTTTAATTAAACATATGGCTCTTAACTGAAATCCACTTGCGTTCAAACCCCTTTTATAAAATTAATGACATTCCGTCGCCGCCACGAAATTAATTAGCAGATAATTTAAAATCGATTATCGATATCGAATCATAATTAAAATACGAACGCAGCTCTAATATGGCGTACTCTGACTTTGTGGAAAACTTGCCAAGTATTTACCGAGCGGCCAAGCGTCTCGTCTTAGCCAAGGACCTTTGCCAAGCTTCTTATAATTGTCGGGACTTCGGGAGCGAGCGATTGTAAACATCTGAGGGGCAATTCTCGTAATTTTAAGAACGTTCACAGTCTGATCTCAGTCTCAATCTGTCAAAAAATGCCTCTAATTTCCCTACATTTTGACAAGTTTTTGACATTTGTTTGTCGCTGAGATGAGACTGCGACTAGATTTTGAACGTTTTAAATTACGAGAATTGGCCTTCTGGTCCCGAGCCTCGCTCCCGTAATTTTCCGAGATTTTTTTTTTGTTTGAACGTTGGAGACAATTCCCGGGAGTCGAGTTACTAATGGGTTATTACTTTTTAGTACAGTCGTAAGAAAGCTGAAGTTAACTGCATACGAACGTCTAATTATTATGCTACGCTGTGTTCCTTCCTACATTTACGTAAGCTCTTGGAAGTTTCTTAAATTTTGAACTTTGCAAGCGGATTTAAATGAATATAATTACTTTTAATGTTACTAATTTAATTACTAACAGGCTCTTTAATTTTTAATGTAGCTACATATTTTCTAAGTTACAGTAAATATGTATAAAGTTTAAATAAAATTTGGTATGGAATACAAAACGTAATCCCAAAACAAACAGGACTCACAACTCCCCGTTTAATATTTTCCATTTCCCGATACGGGCACGAGCCATCGATGACTTTAATCAGGCTTACTGTTAAGCCTCCAGGCCTCCGCCACATGACGTGACCCGACTGAAAATAATCCCTAAAAACGCATTATGACACTTTCCTGCCACAAAACTATACACCAGTATGCTCGTTTAAAACGAACACTCGTTATTTGCATCTTAAACAGTAAAACCATGAAATATGTATAATACTTAGCCAAAATTCCTCAAACTTTCAGTTTATGTATGCTACTTGCATAAACAAATAGTTCTTCATGAATATTTATTACTTATAATTTATTACATACCAGCAATTAAAGTTTGAATCCGTTACATAATAGGAAATAAAAAGTTTTAAAACCATCAATTAAAAATCTTAGACAGTACTGTCACAAGAGAGAATCTCACGAAAAAATCTAAATTCTAATTTCATATTGAGATCGATTTTGGAATAAGGTGTTCGCGGTTCGAGGCTGGCGATGTAGCCGGGTCGCCTCGGGCGCGGGTGCGCGCTCCCACAGTCGGGTGGATACTGGATGCTGGCTTTGCCGCAGGAGCCTGCGTCACAACCACTGGACCTCGACACCTTTTTGTGGGACTCTAATTAATAACCAGGCGTGACGGGGACTCGCTCCACATCAAATCTCTTTCGACACTGAGCCGAGGGTGTTTTATAGCGAATTGTTAATGAAAGCGATTCTTGGCGCGGCATCTACAAATAGTCCGCTCGTAATTCACACCGACTCCTTTTGTAAAGTAATTTATGTAAAATTGCACGATGCTGACATTTTTACGCGACTTTCCGCAGAATTACAAGTTCGTTTTATGTATTATGTTCAATTTGTTTAACCGCTTCCGGTTTTTTCATTATTGCGACATTTTGTTAGTCGGCTTTTTTTATTTTAGATACGATTGCTCCTTGGTCATTGCGTATATTTCCTGACACATATTATACTTCTGTGTCAAAATAACGTCAAGAAAATGAAATAAACGTTTCATATTTTACGCTAGATTTTAATAAAATATGAACCGTATTCAAATACGAGTATTCATGTTTTAATACATATTAAAGTTATGGTTTTCGTCAGGCTTATAAAATAAAACAAACTGACCTTAAGACTCGAAGAACAAGGTTCTCTAATCAACACGATTGGTTGCTAATACCTAAAGTGACTTTTTGAATATCAATCAATCTGCCTAGCCTTTTCCCAACTATGTTAGGGTCGGCTTCCAGTTTAACCTAATGCAACTGAATACCAGTATTTTAGTATTTTTACATGGAGTGACTGCCTATCTGACTTCCATAACCCAGTTACTGTGTAATACAATACACCTTGGTATGACTGGTAGTCAAATTTGGTCTTCTGTCTACTCGTAACGACTGTCAATGATCTACGAATGACAGCCTGGAACGTGGCTTAACGTGGTTTCCGGGGCATGGAGGTATCTCGATACATAATATACACCCATCACCATTCGACCACTCACCATCGGCCCACCCACGAACCGACCGCAGCAAGCGTAGCTTAACCCTTAGATCGACCCGTGCGTCTGTTATTTTTTCATTATGATTTCTTATGATTTCCTAAAAAGAATAAACACAAAAGAAGCAAGAGTAAACTGATGAGGAAAGAAACATAATTCAAATCGAAATATAAATGAGTGCTAACTTTACTTTACCAAAAACATCGGGATGGCGCCCGTCGCTGGTACTTGATACTACATAAGTATCATAATTACTATGCCGTTTCACTGCCAAATCTCGGGATGAGTTACTAACTCTCCATCCTATAATGTGTTCAGTTTGTTTTTGGCCTTGTTTAGAAGGTTAATTGTTTTTGACTGTAGTTTTACTGTTAACCTTTTAGGAATGTCAAAATTATCAGACTTGTAGACCAAAATGGTCCAAAATGTACTTTGAGAACCGGAAAATTAATGATAAAGATTTCCACACATCTACATGAATCCTTATCTTAACATAACATCACGCCTATACTCCACAAAGGTTTAGGTAGAGGTGTACTGTACATCCACATTTCACTAGTTATCTTTATGTCCCATGTAAAGGGGGCGAGCCTATTACCATGAACCGGGCACAAATCTAAATTCGGCTTGATGCTGAGAAATTCCAGTTAAAGAAATCCATTAACGATTTTCTACAAAAAGTCTGAAGACCAATTCTCGTACTTGAAAAACGTTTGAATTCAAGTCGCAATCTCATCTCAGTGACAATCAATGCCAAAAACTTGTCAAAAATAAATGTTAATTTGTTTTATATTTGACAATTGCGACTGAGATTAGAATACGAACGTTCTTAAAAATATGAGAATTGCTTCATGTTTTGAAGCCAACTGACACAGTTGATCGCAGTTTCTACTCAAAGGATTTACAAAGTTAGTAACATAGTCTTACTCAATTGGACCTTACGTACGATCACCAAAGGAGATAAGTAACGAATAATTACTTAGAGTAGAGATAATTTACCAGGGTCGTCGGGTAGTTGAAGTTTAGTAAGAAACCGATGAATGATTTCGAATAAAATTTAATTTAATGAGTAGAAAACAAACAGTTCATATATGAAATAAAGGAGATGTTTCAAAATGGGCCAGGTCTATGTACAGTAACTCAAAAAAAAACAGAAAAATCCATAGAATTCAGGAAAAATACAGATAATTCAATTAA
Source organism: Gortyna flavago (assembly GCA_963669345.1). Classification (NCBI taxonomy): domain Eukaryota; kingdom Metazoa; phylum Arthropoda; class Insecta; order Lepidoptera; family Noctuidae; genus Gortyna; species Gortyna flavago. The sequence continues at coordinate 14,752,780 of OY770131.1, read as the reverse complement.
ATGTATACTGTTCTGGTAGTGAATTGATATTTATCAATTATTTTTATCGACTTTCAACATGGCGTCTCACCGATTTAGTTACTCTGTGCTTAAAAACAAAGACAATTAACCATTGATCATAGAAATAGAACTGTTAGCTGTCACAAAAGTGTCACTTCAGTCACTTTCGTCTTGTCGTCGGTCGTGATTGTGTTCGTTTTGTTTTGAGTTTCTGGAGTTCTTTTTAACAACCTCGCTTTCGTTTTTTGGATTTAATACCGTTTCTTTCCCATCTGTTTACCTGGCTTTCGTTTTTGGACTGTTACCCGGCTTGTGTTGTAAGGACTTCGACTTTCTTGTGTGGTTTCCTCCACAGAAATAAACATGTCAAACGTCATTAATCAATCAAAATGACAGTTTACCGCCATTACGGGTTTTTGTTGTGTGTTGCAATTTCAAGTGTAATTTCTTGTGTTTACCAGCAAAACAAGCCATTTTAAAGTAATTGGACAGTTGAGAACTGTTTTAAATGAAATTTCCTATTTTTTTGTATAGTGTACAAGGACCTGGCCCAGGCTCCATACATTTTGAAACATCTCCTATCATTCGTAAACATCCGTCGGTTTCTTACTAAACTTCAACTACCCGACGACCCTGGTAAATTATCTCCTTTGGTGACTGTACATAACTTAGTTATTCTTGACTACTGGATTCCGATATAAAATCGTATCACTAGAAAATATGTGCATTTTTGAGATAGAACTTTTTTGTGCAGCTTAAATGGTGATACGCTGTGTTAGTTTATTTTTAGGTTATTTTTTTTACAGACACGTGTCAAAGCCATGCGTATGACACGTGCTCATTAACCGCAAGTTAACATTCGTGTCATTTTCGTGATGTGCTTGTTATTAGTTAGTAAGCGTAGTCGTGCGTTGATCAATGCCGTCATCAGCAGGCTGCTCATTTTATTGACCCATGGATGCGGTCGTGACATACAGCATATAAATATGTGAGTTGCTTTACAAACGCAAAGAAACGAAGTAAACTTAACAATATAGCTTATGAATAATGGCAACGTTTATACCAGAAACTTATGGCTTTACGGCTACATGGACGTATGTATAAAATCACAAAATTTATAACGTCAATCGCTGTGATGAGGCAAGTCAAAGGGAAAGTCTTGAGATGTCATTTGTACAGTTTGGTAACTAAAAGAAGAAACATACTTTAATGAACAACTGTTACTAAAGAACCAACAGACAAATATTAACTAGCTGACTACAGCTGCCTGAAGAAAACTTTCTTATATCTCGTAGCATAATCATCCTATAACGTTCCCACTGCTGGGAAACAGGCGTCTTCACTTTGAGAGGGAATGGGCCGTAATACACCACGCGGGCCCAGTGCGAAATGGTAGATGTCACATATCTTCGAATTTTTGTTTCCCTGACTTTTGTGTTTTGTTGGTTGGTTGGTTTTCGTTGGTTTCCTCACGATGTTTTCCTGTTACATAAATTACACAAAAGTAAAGTGTCTTTCTGGGTTCGAACCTACAGCCTATAACTCGTACGTCGCGGCCGAAATTACCACTGGGCCATCACTGCTCTAATTGTTATTAACTTGCTTTCTGCCTAATCTTTTCACCACAACAGGAGACATTATATCTCGTGTAAAATATTAAATAGTCTCACTCCAGGAGTGGCATAGGGGTGGTCTTGAAAACAAAAATATAACTTTAGATTGAGGCATAAAATATACATCACCTGCCTATAAGTACTTTCATGTTTTCTTATTCCGGAGCCTCGTAGGATTTTCGTACAAAATCTATGTGGATGAAATATGGGTGTGTGTGTTTGGTTACCCACCGCCGGATATTAAATCTTAGTTATAACTTGTTTAAGCCACCCATGAGATACTTTCATCGCTCTCCTGATGTATAAGGGTTCTTCCAGGAATATATTACACCTTTTGGTGTAGATTAATATTTGGGTACATCTGTAATCCGCATTTACCTGAGCTTCGTTTTAAGTACAGGTTTTTAACGCTTCGTTTACTTGTACTTACCCTTTCTTTAACTCATTCTAACGCAACATGTAAAGTTTCTATTGTGTTGGAAAATATTGGCTATACAATACACACGACAGTAATTGACAACTTCCCAGGCTTGAATTATTGGTGCAACGTTATTTTCAAAAACAAATTATTTGGGACTGTTTGTGATGGCATTATTTTTTGCGTTCTGGATTGAAGGGTTTATAGGGGATACCTTCTTGTTGGTGAAAATATAAACACACTATGAGACCTTTCGTTTCAACTTGGTGTCCATGGTTTCCTTTCCTGAGGTTCTAGAGTAGCAATCGCTTTCAAAGCGTTTTGTATTTCTGTAACGACTTTCAGGATTGACTGGGCTTTTCAGTAGCTGATGTTAATCCCATATACATTGTTACCTTTTGACATCATTATAAGTTATCGCTGATAGAATGTCACTTTGTCTATGCCACAAATATAGATACACCTAGATAACGCAAGAGCTACTACATCGCGTGGCAAAAATCGCACCAGCTTCCATACAAAAATCCACGTCCTACAAATCGGAAGTCACGGCTGTTTCAACTGGGTCACAACTATTCTACAACAGATTCCAAATACAGTGGTGCACCGGTACCCGCTACTGTGCAGGCACCTTTGTTATTATGAAGTTAATCCTCACTACCTGCATTAGTATAGAAACTTAGTTACATTGTCTAATGTATTACTAATGTTCTAGCGAGCTCTAACTAAGTAACATAAATGTTAATACTGGAAGTGGATCAACCGCGAAACTTTACTAGCTCCGGATTCAATCTAAACTCCGATAGGAATTCACTAAGAACGGGCAGTGTACGTCCAGTGCTTTAAAATGGCGGCTTCGATTGATACAATGAACAATCTAGGCATCGCTGATCTTTTAAATCAACACTTGAAGTTAATCACGAAACAGGATTTTTTTAACCTGATTCATCTAAAATGACTATAGGGACGTTGTTGCCTGAGGTAGCTGCGCGGTGCGGGAGGTTTATTTTTGGTTTTTATCACAAAAAGCATAAACCATAGTGTACTGTGCATGTCTGAATATTTTTTTTTAACTTTTCTGACATTAATTTTATTATAATGTTTATTGATATTCTATTGATTAAAAGGAGTACCTAATGTGACTAAAATATTTGTACGCCAATATATAATATTTATTATAAGGCTATATTGTAATTTATTACCATTTTGCATGCTCTTGTATGTTTATACAAATAAATAAATCTTATCTTATCTTAAGCTCTAACCCCATTTCCCATAGACAAACAACTACCGTATCCTAAAAATATGAATAATAAACTCCGCAATATACGTAAAATCGGCTTAGTTTAAGCCAACGTTGTGAGTCCATTATATTAAATAAATAAATATAATATGGTCGCGTAAATACCTGGCATAGCAACGTATAAATATGAGAGGATACGTTTTGGAATGGGACTTCAGGGCAAACACCGAAACTATGAAAAATTTATACAGGGAGATTTTTTAATAGATAAAGCAGTTAAGTTCTTCATGCTCTATTGAAATCAATTAACATACCTGTAACTAGCTTCTACCCGCGAATTCGTCCGCGTGATATTTGTTGTTTTAACATAAAATAATCCCATGACACTCGACAATACTGTAGCTTCCCATTAGTGAACTTTCGGATTTGAATCAGTAGTTCCGAAGATAACCCCCTAAATACAAACTCACAAGTTTTTCCTCTTTAAAATATTAGTGTAAATACGAACACACATACATACAACACACATACAAACACACACTCATACATTTATTTGCGACCGTCAAATTACCTGAATGGCATGTCATTTATCGCAAAAAAAGGCATAGAAATAGTTGTTTTACTTTCCCAAAACTATCTAATACATCTTGGAACTCCCAATACAGCTATAACGGACTCAGGAGCCGAACAAACTTTATGCAAAGCGAACAGCCCCAAATGGCCAAGTTTAAAAGTTATCGAACCGTTACACACAGTGTAACAGTGTGTTTATTTTGCATGTCCAACTTAGTAAACAAGGAAGGTGCGAAAATGTTTTTATTTTTTTCTTTTTTTCTGATGTTTTGCATCAATTACACAGTATTAAGGTATGGATGTAAAGATATTTGTAAAAAAAACTTACGGTATGAATTACAAAATCAACCACTGAGTACAATAGTAATATCTTCAATCAATCAGTCTGCCTAGCCCTTTCCCGACTTGGTTGAGCACCGCTTCCAGTCTAACCAGATGCAACTGAATACCAGTATTTTACAAGGAGCGACTGCCTATCTGACTTCTACAACCCAGTTACAATACCTACTATAGGTACTAATTAACCATTTGAAATCACAATTTTCTTAAAAAATTGATTCTCTGTGCGCCATATTTGTTTACCAAATAAGACGTAGAAAGAAAACTCACTTTAAACACGATGGAAGAAATTCTCCGATCACGATTGTAACACTAGTGTGAATTATGGCCGGACCGTATGTACGCGGCCTATAAATCTGGTTGAGTAATCGTTTGTTATCAAATAAGGAATATTTCACGATGGTTCCTTGTTTTTAGACTAAGTTTATTGTTCCACTTTTTCGTGTTTTGGCGTACTGCCGAGTTCAGGTTGAGCTGGAACTCTCTGGCTTCTTAGTAAGTGTACTAGATACCTACCTATCTCACAAATCTAATCTTGTACCTAGGTATCATCCATTTATTTCATACAGGGTATAAAAAAGACCCATCATATAGCTGTCAACTCCGCTTTCTGTACATCAAACTAAGTAACATGGCTAAATAACAATGGCTTATCTGCAGTCGCAATGAGCCTCGTTCATAAAACTAATAACTTTTAATTAATATTCTGTCTTCACTTCGGTTAAGGTAATTTTTACTCGTATTTAAATAATAAATAATAATAAATCATTTATATTTCAGACAAAGTCCATTACTCGTTTTAAACGCTATTATTGTTGTTACGACACACAGAGCCACGAGCAACAAAATTTTGAACTAACTAAACGAACTAATCTACAAAATGTCTTTTCATTTCACTCTGTGTTACAAAACCGCTAATCGTTGACCCGCTGCATTGATAAATGAAAATGGATTATGCAATTCTGCGTGTTCAAGTTCAGTAAAGGAGCTGTTTTTTAAAACCACTAGCGGTTTTGTAAAACAGCGGATTCGACAATCCATCTGCGGCATAAACGTGAGTAAATTAATTACATTGAAGGGGTGCAGCACTATACTAAACGTTGAATTCCACGACCGTCACCGGCGTCTAACTCTAATTAATATGTTTTAATACACACAGACGAAAATTTTGGATAGTAACGGTGAAGTTAAATAAAAATCCATCTAATAAAATCATGCTGCTATACTTTACAACTTTTACAACTAACTAAATGTATGTACAAGGTACTCAATTAAACAAATAACTAACTATACATATAAAATTATACAAAACAAAAGACATCTAGGCGTCGAAGTACTCTTCCACATCGCTGCCATTCGGAAACGTGCCCAAAATACTGGCAACAATTGCCACGTTGAATGGCAATTTTGAAGATTTACGGAACGAAATGGGATACCGCGGGTGAGCCTGCGCGGGACGACCACATGTCACATTTATGGGATGATTAAGTATACCGGAGAGGTCTTCAGTTCGCTTTGCTATTTTTTAACCGACTTCCAAAAAGGAGGAGGTTATATGTTCGACTTAATGTATGATTTTTTTTTTTTGTATGTTCACCGATTTCTCCGTCATTTGTGGATCGATTTCGAAAATTATTTTTTTGTTTGAAAGGGTATACTCCCAAGGTGGTCCCATTGTCAGCAAGTTGGAATCTGATGAGAGGATCCCATGGAAATCGAGGGAAACCCTCAACTTTTTTTGGCAAACATATAGCGATTTGGATATTTTTTAGAGTAACTTGAAGGGTATACTCCCAAGGTGGTCCCATTGTCAGCAAGTTGGAATCTGATGAGAGGATCCCATGGAAATCGAGGGAAACCCTCAAATTTTATTGGCAAACCTATAGCGATTTGGATATTTTTTAGAGTAACTTGAGCATTTGCTCTCGGAAATCATCATTTGGTAAAGTGGAGCTGATGATGAAGACTACAGACGGCCATCGGAACTAATCAATGATAAATATTTCACGGGTTGCGATTCGATTACTTTAATATGGTTGCTAAGCAATTTATGCTCGTCACAATGCGTGTGGTGGTGGAGTGGAGTTCTTCAGGTTCTTACCAGGAGAACTCCTCAAAAATTAACGTCCCAGCATCGGGAAAAGCAATATTTTGTAAAAGGTGATGAGCAGTTGACGTTAGGCTATTGTAACTTAGATAAATTACAAACTCTCTCACTAAAAAGTGAAAAATAAAAACGTTTTTTAAAAAAAAAAACAACCGACTTCCAAAAAAAACTACAAAGTGATAAATAACTTTTATTTCGGAAGTCGGTGTCAATAAACGAAAATGCAGAACCAACGACACCGACTTCCGAAATAAAAGTTATTTATCACTTTGTAGTTTTTTTTGGAAGTCGGTTGTTTTTTTTTTTTTTTAAGTTTTTATACCAAACGGTGTTCACGAAAGAATGACTGTTACTGTTAGCCTATATCACCCCTCTGCTGGGCAAAGGCCTCTCCCATGACTATCAGTTCTTGCGATCCAGGGCTGATAGAATTTGAGCCGGTCGCCTGCGCAGGTTCAAAAAAACTGCACATGCAGTATTCCAATACACGCTCCGGTCCACCTTCGCAAATAAAATCTGCAAGACTTATGTTAGACCGTAGCGTGTATGAGCGCCATTATATTTTGATCACTGTATTGATTCCATGCTCTTCTAGTAAGTATAGTTTGTGCTAATTCGAGAGAAGACCAGGAAAAATATTCAGGTCCAGCGCTGGGGCTCTGTCTCGCAATATGCTGACCGATGGCCGTTTTGCGTGTATAAGACGCATGTTTTCTCCAAACACTTTTTTTGTGTTTTAATTCTTTCTCTGCGTCATGTTTACCGCAAATAAACGTTTTCTTTTTTGTCTTCCTAGGTGAGCACCGTTACAAAAAAAAAAACAAGTTCGATTACATTCCCGTCTGTATGTCACAAAGCAAGCAAGGTGAAGCAAGAAGTTATTAGAACGTGTTCATAAATTAAAGACTCCGGATTAAGCAAATTTGTGTCTCATAAATAATGGCAGGGCGACTATTTAGGCGTGAATTATTGCCTGCACACAATGAGTGCTTAGCAGGCAGTTTACCGTGCAACACTTCGTAATTAGTAGGTACATGACATGCCTCTATTGAACTATCAGGAACGTAGCTCGAATTTAGGACCTATCTATCAAGTAGTAGCTTGATCCAACTTTAGAACTATTTTTTACTCTTCTTACTTTAAGTTTCAGCTCTTTCGATCAAGGAAGGCACACATTGAGGAGAGGGAGGGGGTACATCGTAATTGAATATAAATATTTAGTAAGATCAATGGCAACACGTAGGTTTCCAATCTACGGCCTAATTAACACACTAGCAAACGTAATCACTTTCATTCTGAGGCAGAGAATATATATTCCGGTAATCGGCCGTCGAAAAGAAGCTTAGAACATGCGGTACAGTGAACATTGTTCAAATGCCAAAATATAACCCATTTGGAATGGGAAAATTTCATACAATTAGTCTTTTATTTCGAATGTGACACAAGGTTATGGCAAACCAACAGACAGATGGGTGAATAACCTACAAAGAACTTTGAGTAAGACCTTGATGAGACTTGCACAGACCAGGGAAGTATGGCACAAAAGAGAAGAAGCCTATATAAGTACAATGGGCTGTCAATGACAACAAGGTTATTAAAGTAAAGTAAAATCGTTTATTTTAATATCCAAAATTACAATCTGAGCAGTGCCGGATTAGCCACGTAGCAGGTGTAGCAAATGATACAGGCCGCGCGCTGTGGGGCCCCCGCGATTGGACGAACAAAAAAGAAGTCATGGTAACCTATACCATTAAGTTTATTGAAATATTAGGGAAGAATGGTCAATGCCTGTATATTGGGCACCATTAAAAAGGTACAATATTTTTGTAATTTTAATCAAAATAAAGTAAAATTAATCGAGACTACAAGTTTAAATTTAACCAGCCACATCATAGTATTTCTCCGAAAATTCGAAAGCATGTGACATCTACCAACCCGCACTGGACCCGCGCAGTGGATTACGGCCCGCTCCACGAAGAGGCCTGTTGGTAGATTATAGACTGATTATGCTTATGGTATAATTTCTCTCAGAGTCAATATTTGTTTGTGAGGCAAAGCATATGTACGAAACCCATTTTATCACTTCGCAGTTATTACTTTCATGTTACTCATACTGTGATCTTCCTTATCTCCAATCAAAGTTTAGTTACGATCCATTTTAATAGAATCAAATTTACGTCTGCGACGAATGAAATCTAAGTGGGACACGGATTTCGGACGAAGACAGACGTTCGGAGATTTATTTTAGTCACTCCTGCACTCAGTGAGAATCTTGTTACCTATTTTATCTACCTTTTATGGATGAATCGAATCAAGACATCGTCACTTTGAATCAGATAACTGGTTCTCCACTCTCATTAGGTACTGTATTTTACTAGGATGATTTTGCAAACCAACCTCCTCGAATGTTTAATAAGTTTATGGCATAATACGTGATAAACACTATTTTATATTTGGAATAGAATACATTTGGCAGTCAGCCCCGTTGTATGACCGGCCGTTCTCAGTAGTTCGGTTTAGGCTGTTTAAAAAAAAGGAATTCAATATAGGAATAATGTAACATAATCAGCCTGTAATGTTCGCACTGCTGGGACTCAGGCCTCCTCTCAGTGAAAGGGAGTGGGCCGTAATCCACCACGCGGGCCGAGTGCGGGTTGGTAGATGTCACATGTCTTCGAATTTTTGGTTCTAAGACATACCGCTTTCCTCTCGGTTTCTTCACTGTTTGGAGAGCAGTGGCGATGGAATAATTAAACAAAGTAAAGCGCCTGTCTGGGTTCGAACCTACGACCTACAACTTGTAAGTCGCGGCCGTTACCACTGGGCCACCACTGCTCTAATTAACCTTATTCATTTAAAATGTACCTTTTATTGGTAACTAACGACCCGCCCCTGCTTCACAAGGCCTATACAACTTGATAAAACATACGATTTATTCATAATGCGTCAATTTAATATTAATATATTATACACATAAACCTTCTGGAATAAATATTCAAAATGATGGTGAAAACCGTCTCAAAATTCGTTATACAACGGCCCCCCAAAAGATAGTTGATATTGTTCCACTTCAGCTGTGACACACCACACCACATTATGATTTAAAATTCTAGTCCCAAATGTTTTAACTGTTTACTTTTACTATAACGTTTTTATTGACTAATTCAACCTTCCATCAGGATAACCACTGAAGTGGAAAAATATCAACTAACTTTTGAAGGCAACTGTACGTAACGGATATTGAGGCGGTTTTCACCACAAAAAGAACAAATAAAAGTACTATATACTACTATATATTAAGTGTACTAGTACTATAAGGGTTTATAGTACACCATTTTTATATGTATAAGAGATCCCCGAAGACCTCCCACAGTACCTACCTCTACACAATCTACACAATAGTTTAATCATCGTCATCTGAAGATGTCCTGATTTTACTCGGCTGTCATTACATGCAGTAGACAACCATTAATCACTAGGTATGAGCATAAAAAAGGGATATTCCAGCCATCAGAACCAGTGGCAATTGCTGTGTACCACAAAAAGCTACCAAAACTTTAGACACGCTGCTAACAGTTAAAATGAGTAACGTTCCGAGAAATCATGAAAAAAGATTATGTGGTTTTTTCTGTTCTTTCTGTGTAAGTACCCATATAAAACAGTCTACCTGCATTTAAAATTTTGTTACATTGCATTTTTAAATCCAATTTCTAACCGTCTATCTGATGACGTCACGGCCTCGTAGCGGAACAATGACTAACTTCTGTCATACGCCGTCGTAAAAGGTTTGCCCTGAGGGCTTTTGTGTGTGAAGAGAATATTGTACAAACTTTCTATGTATACTGTACATTCAGTTTGGTCTTATTCCCCGGCGTCATTATTTTTTGTTTCAATTTGACGTTTTGAATAGGCAAAGAGTATTGAGCTCATTCAGCCAAGACTTTGTACGCAGCGGAGTGTAATTACAAAACTCAACACCCTCAGCGCTTGATCTATGAATAAGTTTTTTAGTTACAAACAGTATAAAGCGCTTGACAGCGCTGTGTAAAACGAGCAACATCGACACTGACAGTCGATGATTTGATAGATGACACTTTGACGTTCTTTGACATTTGATTGTAATGACAGTCTGTGAGACTGCAACCTGTGCTCGGTCTGCGTTGATTGTGTGTATTCGTTTGTGTTATTGCATTTTCTTGGTATTCTGTTCTGATTTTGTCTAACAACTTGGCGTGAACAAAGGACTCGATTTTTTCTTGAAATATCGACTTCTGGCTGTGATTGGCTGATACGGACCTACTAAGAATGACGACTTGGCATTGTAATAAACGTTAATTATAACCTCAAAATCTGAAACTGTTTTGGATTTTTTACAATTCTCAGAAGTGTCCGTGATTTTAATTTAGTTTCAATCGAATATATGCATTATTTAGAACACATAAAGTTTATTCACGTCCCTGCTGGTTCTTAGGAAAACGATGTATGGACGCCGAACAATGTCCTTTGACAGATTGGGGTAGCTTAATGTGCTGGCCTCTGTACGTTGAGGGGAGTGATATGAAGATTCGAATGACGATATTTCGACGCACGCTGTTTCGAAAAACTTTAGGAGTGGTACGCCAGTTCGAAAACACATTGAATCGAAAACCGCTATATCGAATGACGTTATCTCGAACACTTTTTGAATGTTAAGCTAGTACGAAACTTCATTTTATCGAAATCTACTGTAGCCTGAGAATCGAACTCGCGACCGCGATGAGATACAGCAAACCTTGTCTTTGGATTAGGTTTGGAAAACAAGAGCAGTGAGAAGTATTATTTTGAGTTAACTTTAATAGCAATCAACAAATCAGTATTGTGGTAAGTAGTTCTTGTGGGTGATATTATTATGTACGTGTTTGTGAAGGTTTTAGACCCCTTAGACCTTAAAATAGAGCTCAATAACGCAATAACATTTTTTTAAGAGTATCAATCAAATCAAATCATTTATTTCTTTGCAAACATGGGTAAATAATTGGTACATAGATGCTGTCATAGAAGTTATTTCTCCATGTTCTGCCATCACATGGGCATGCAAATCATAATCAATTAATATAATTTTAAATAACAATTAGAATATTATTATAATTCCATTTTACAAATTAATGTCAAATCATTCATCATATAAAAAAATGTCGTAATATTACATTAAATTACAATGAATACAATACATGCTTGTATTGTATTCATTGACATACTTAATCAATGAAATAAGTAAAAATAAGAAAATAAATAATTTATTTGATCAAAAAATAAATAATTTATTTGATCAAAAAGTCCAATTTTATTGCAAAGTTTGCAAGCAAGCATTGTACTTCAGTTTGTTAATAATATGTGTAAATCAAAACGGGTCTTTATTCCCGAAAAAACACTTGTAATACGTACAAACACTTCATTGTGTGGTTACACAAACACAAAAACTCCAATTACGTCTGTACTTATAATTGATTACGATATAATAAATCAAGTCAGGTTAACTTTTATAAATGGTTTGTATGTTTTAAGTCAACATTTTTGCGTCACCAAACACAGGTGATATAAATATGTTTTTAAGTTTACAGACATTTAATATAATAGGTATAATATTTTTTCAATATTTAGTTTAATCTTACAAGCGTCGCCATTATATTGTTATTTTTCGGATTACTTAAGTTATTACAATTTATACAACAAAATATGTTACTATAATAACATTATTATGATTGTGTACTTATATTACAGTTATTATTATTATACCTGTAATTTTTTATCTTACCTTTACCATCACTTTTGTACCTATGTATGTGCGTGCATAAAACGTTAAATAAAAAAATTGGTTTTTGTTTTTATTTACATAAAATTTATTCATTTAAGAACTCCTAACTATCTATAATAATTACAACCAACTTTGCAATTAGTTTTGAAAACAAAAATAAATCTCCCGAGAACTTTGTAACAAGATAAATCGTAACCCAAACAGAAAGTTTTCACTAAATTTTAATCAAAACATCACTACACTCCCTTCCGCTCCACCCAGAGCGGGAGGGGTCATTTGATGATTTCCCATCCTTAAAAAAAGGGCTCTAATTCATTATGACCAGTTAATGATTCCTTACTTCGAAACCACGTCAATTCCTTAGCTAATAACGACATCTGCAAATAATGTATTCTCTATGACACAATGAACGAAACCGCGCTATATGAACGCGAAGTTGGCGTGGTTTGAACTGTTAAAATACACCGCTTGATACGCGAGGAATAATAATTCCCATACAGAATTGGAGCCACGTTCATAAATCGTTGCAAAGGATCAAGTTTACTTCAAAAACGCTTCCATACCGCATGCATTCAATAAACTCGGTTCAAAAATGGTAACATGCCCGTCCATACAAACAGCTGTCCGCATTGAAAACTGTCCACTCAATAACAACTAAATCCGTAAAGCTGTGTTGAAACTGGAAAATTCCGTTTGACAAGCCAGTGATAAAGTTAAATGAAATTTTCGTACCTCAGCGGGAATGTTTCACAGGTCACTTACGTTTTCAATCGACACCAATGTTTCTGTACCCGAACTATTACAAAAGAGTATGTTGACATTTTTTCTGCATACATTGCAAGCGTTGTTTGGTAAAAGTTTCATAGTTTTATTTCCAGCCAGCAGTGTATTAGGGAGAGCGAATATATCCGCCGTATTTTTTAAAATCGTATCTCCTATGAAAGAGGCAACTTCACTTCAAACTGTTATTACTTATAACGTAACATCGTCCATGAAATTTTGTGAAAGACAATAACGTGGCTTGGCACCGACATGAATTTTTAAAAAGATTGTTGAGGTTGTTATAAAATGAAAATGAAATGAAAATAACTATGACGTTATTTGAATTTTTTTTATCATTACGTCTGTATATTCACAGATAACATAAGCATGCGCATAATCAGCCTATAATGACACAGGCCTCCTCTCATCGAGATGGAGTGGGCTGTAATCTACCACGCGAGCCCAGCGCAAGGTAGATGTCACATGTCTTAGAATATTTGGTTCTAGGACATGCCAGTTTTCTCACAAAGTTTCATGTTCGCAGATATGATACTGATAGGTATTTGTTCATTATTTAAAGAGAACAAACCATGATGAAATTAGCAAAGACACTATTGTTAAAATAAAGCGAATACCAGCAGCCTGTACAAATAATCATACTACCAATCTATCCCAAACTATGCAAAGGCTTTCAGAAGCGATCGAAATGGAATCGGTAAAGGCCTAGAAAAAGGACTTACTACGTGTTTATCCAAAAAATAAATAAACTTTACCGTGAGCTGCGAGCTGCGGGTAAATCCTAAGATTTGCCGGAAAATCTTCTAATAAACGGATGTTCGGAATTCCAGTAACGTATGCCTAGAGACATTGATATTGTCACCCTTTCCATTTATTGAACTTATACGCTTTTCTTCATTATTTCGGCCGCAAAATGACCGTTTGTGAAATTGCTTGTGCTTACTTATTTGAAAAACAAGCGTACGAGTACCTAATTGCGTAACACACAAAATAGCAACGGATCGCAATGCTTTTCACTTTGACAATTCATACACTTTCATTGTGTTATCTACGCTGTTGAGTAGACGAATTTTGAAAACCTATGAATCACAATGGATTAGCAATTTCCTTCAAACCTCGGATTGTGAATGAAAAATTATGTTACGCAATTAGAGTACTGGCCACGCCCGTAGGACACTTAATGATAGGCCCGCATTTAAAAATTGTAACCCAAAATCTACGCTCTTGCTTTGAGAGCAGATGTCTTTTGGGATTGCTTCACATGGAATGGCGGTCATAGCTTCCTGCAAGCTGCTGGCTGAAAACGCTGCTCAACCCTCCGTACGAAATGTCCATTATACTTACATAAATATAATATCACTGTTATTATTTCAGATTGCCAAGTTTCAATTTAATAAAATGGTTGAAGAGGGAATAAAATGCAAATAGCCCGAACAAAACGAGTGCAAACGAAATTTCTGGAATATTGATCTGACAGATTTAATGTCGCTTGCAAACGATTTAAAAAAATTGTATTCAGATTTGTCTGAGCGAGAAGATTTTGAGATTTACACGAATTAGGAAGAGTACAAAGTTTTCCCATAAATGAGTTGAGGAAAGAAATAGCAGAAGATTTAGGGCTCGACGAATTGAAGCCGTAATTGACGAATAATAAATTTAAGAAATTTTAATATTATACTTTTCTTAGCTTTTTATCTTTAAAAATAATTTTAATATCAGTTCCCAAGATTTTTTACATTAAACGATAATGCAGATAAATCTTTTTGATAAACTTTTATTGATAGATATTATCAAATCAAATCAAACGTTAATAATGCAAAGTAGCCAGATAGAAGTACCAGAGGATCGAGTTTAATGGAGTGTTATCGTAGAGGCCAATTAAGGCCAGCAGTCGAGTTCTTTATGCTGATTATGATGATGACAATACCGCTGAATAATGAGGATACCTACTACCAGTAGACGCCATTGCAATACCCTACTTACAACAAATTGTACAATCTCCGCACAGCAAGCGACACATCCCACATTCCCGTCTCACAGATAACCACGGAACAAGTTTCACACAAAGTTTGTTGTACTACAATTTAACTTAAAATTTCCCTCACAAAGTGTGCTCGCCACGAGAAACAAGAGCAGAAAAACATCGTAGTGCTGTGTGTATGTGGTCGTAAAATTAGATTAGCTTCCCGCCATGTAATGAACGTTAGTCGAGGAACAGATGCGACACATTATTAAATAAGCACCATATCTCATGGTGACTGCGTCGTTGGCGTTTTAAAAATGGTGGCACAGCTTACAATTACGTGAGTAGGCGTCTACAATAAATAACTGCAGTTAGATCAAGATGAGGTCTTTGTTTCGGCTGTTTCACTTCTGTTATGAAATTAGGGTAAATGTTGCGTTATTATTCATTGTCGTTTACAAGACCAGGCGTACTTTTTTGCCAAGTACCTATTATGCCTTTTAAGTTAAGGTATACTACGTTACTGTTGGTTATTATAAAATAGTTGTGTGTTGGTAAGCAACGATTAACTTTTTGTGCCAGATTTTTGGCCATGTCTGCAAAATTATGTAGCCAAAATAAATTCAGGAAGACCGACAAAAAAGTGCATTAACGCTCATTAGTTTGCAACACACGTGTTTTATATTTTTTACGGAAAATGAAAAGTAACAAGCTGTTACCTTGGAGCTGTTGCTTTTTGCACAGAACCTTTTAAAAACATTCTATTTGATTCCTATTTTTATAAAAATAATAATGCCGTACTAACTTTGTTTACGCTTCTCCTGAGGCAGTCGGGTAAGAATAACGAAGTAGGTATAAACAAAATACGGTTTTCATTAGAAAAGGGACAGATTTTTTTAAAAGTACCTAATAAACGCTCATAGACCTTTTACATAAAAGTTACTTACTCAAATGAATGTGAAAAGCTCTCAGAGGCCTTTCAATCTATTTTCTATCAGATTTAGAATTTAGTTCGCTTACGTTTGCGTAAGCTTTCGAAGACTTGCAAATATGGATAATTCTGGGAAAGGAGATTGAATTTTGTATGCATGGTTTGATATTTTACATGGCACACGCCTCTGGCCATTAAAAATTAAACTACGTGAAATTTTTTGATAAAAAAATTACCAAGCTTGCACCTAGTATTTAACCGAATTAGCTTAAATATAGACACGACCTTATACCACAATACTTTCCACAAAAATTATATAAATCTTCAACATTATTACATTGTAGAAAAAATTTGTGTAACACAGAAATGACAAATATGTATGAGTTACAATATTGTAGACTACCATTTACATTATTGTAACAACATTTGGTTTTCCATTACAAATAATTAATTAATTAAATGTGTGGCTAATTGTCATTAATTGTGTGGCTCAGAGTTTTGGTAAATACACGCACTTGTAAGATTTACAATTTGTAAATTTGAACTGTAAACATATCTGTTTGTGCCAATAAACTTTAGTTCAATTCATCAAAGTTTAGCTCGGAAAAAATTACATTAACTTTCGTTCCAGAATCTGAAAAATAGGATCGTGTGCCAATTTCATATTGCGTAAGGCGCACTTTGATTTTTTCGGTTTTTATAGCTGAACTGTCACAGTTACCTTAGTTTATTACTAGTTCAATCAGCATTACGTTCTCTTTTACTTTATTTGGACTGTTCCATTGTATAGATGTTCTATTTCTTTGGAGTCACGTGTGTTCTTGAGAGGCCATGCTGCGTCGACATTACCTCCTGTCATGTTCAAACCAGGATGAGGCTCTCCAAATATAACTTCTTTGAGTTCTTAGCCCTTTGATCCTAAAATTGAATCATCTCTATTGAATCTGTCAACAGCCCCTAAAAATTGAATTTATTTTACCTTTGTGAGTCGTATTTATATGAGGTGGTCGTCTGATCAAAAGTAAATACGACTAAAAGTAAAAGTTTACTTGGGGAAGACGTACCCAAATTAAAAAGGAATGAATGATATTGCTCTTTGTAATAACATTTATATTTCGTGTAGCGAAGAACTCAATTAAAAGTAGAATAAGTATTTGTTTAGGATTCCTTCGCGACCTTTCATTTCATAACGGAGGTTTATTCTGCAAAATGGGTTAACCGGTTACAAATTAAGGCTACGGGCTCTTATTGCGCTCTTATTTTATCTTTTCTATGTCTCCTTTTAAAATACCCGTGTTCAAGCTCACGATTCGGGCTTGGGTACTTAGATACCTATTACCTACTTAAATAATCATGTAACCAAAAATTTGTGAGATACCACTTAACTAAGAGGTTTCTACAAAGTTACAAACTTGGGGCAGTTTGTGACTATCTAGGCATTCGGGCATCTTCGGAGTTGGTCGGGATACACTTCGCGAGTTTGGCCTCGGCACGTACTTACACTGCCGGCTTCAGAACTCTGCCCACATCGTGTGAGCAGCTTACTATACTAACACATAATACAAAGTTGTGCCGCAAGTGTAAAGTACTCGAAACAATTTGTGGGGCATTTGCGTGATTGCAATTGACGTAATAATGCAAGAAATAGGTCGGGGAAAGAGGTACTTACATAATATACCTAGTCATAACATTTATAGTTTGCCCGCCAAAGCCTGTTTCTATGTGAGTCGGCTTCATAAAAGAAACATGGAATGGAAGCTCGATCTTGAAGACGTAGCGTTACTAAAAAGATATTTGTGCATAGCTTTGATCTTCGAAAAGCAAAGTTGATGGATTGATTTCGGGATTAAAATGTTTTTTTTTTTAATATTGTGCATTATTAAACACATTGTTGAAATGTTCAGAGATTTTATTTATATAACAAAAAAACTTTGTGTACAATACTTTTTTAAATCCGAACCGTGCTTTATAATATCGTCACGGGGAGCCATTGACAAAAGAATAAGAAGTCAACCTTATTTTATTTTAGAGTAAGTATACAATTTATTTATTTAATTATATATACCTACTTTATTGTACACCAGAAAATACATAACAAAAAAAGTAAGTATACAGTCTCACTTCGTTAAATAATAAATACCTAAATACATTACAAAAACCATTAATTTTTGCAACTTTAGAAAAATCTCTCCAAAAAATTCTTGGAATAATTTGTTCAGCTTTCAGAGTATCCACTTCATTTATTGCAGTTTTCGTAGGGAGTTGATTTTCGATATCTGACAGCAAGATGGCCGCTTCAGAATACGAAAGACTACGAAGCGCTGCCAGTGCCGCTATTGAATACAAATAGTCTACCATCTACTCAAAGATTTAACTGTTGGTGTTTCTTTGCGAACTTTTATTAAGAGATACTTGAGCTGGTTTGTCTTTGTGAGAATCTTGGGCTAAGCGGTTCATGTAATACATTTTGCGAGAAAGAGATCGATTAACGTCATTGAATAAATCCTTTCTTAGGCCGCTTTAACATTAGCAGCGCGATAGTAGCGCGGCAGAAGCAGATGCCTACACATTTCTAGAACAACCGCGCGATAGCAGCGCGCGAATAAAGATACTCTGACTGAGCGCGACGGTCGCGCGACTGTCGCGCTGCTAAAGTCGCTAAGTGTGAAAGCGGTCTTAATGTCCCATAATGTATATCAAACCTAATGACTAATCTGACATTAAGTCTTTTGTGTTTGCGTTTTTTTAGTATAGAAGTTTGACATTACATGTGTCAGATTAGTCTCTGAGATTAAAAAACTAACTCTAAAATCTCACACTTACCTACTCATTATTGTTTGATAATTTATTTATTTATTTTAACACTCAAGCCACGCCATGTTAAGCCGTTGGTCCCAGCTGTCATTCGTAGATCTTTGACAGTCGTTACGGATAGTCAGAAACCCGAAAATCTGAAGTCTGAAGAAGTATCGCATTACCCAGTAACTGGGTTAGATAGGCAGGTCCATGTAAATACCGGTATTCAGCTGCATCCGATTAGACTGGACGCTGACCCCAACTTAGTTGGGTAAAGGCTAAGCAGATGATGATTATAACACCTTAAATATATCATTAGAAGTTGTCCCAATGCAATAGATATAAAGAAAACATCGTGAGGAAACCGGCATGTCCTAGAACCAAAAATTCAAAGACATGACATTATCAACTCGGCCCGCGTGGCGGATCACGGCCCGCTTCCTCTCACAGAGAGGAGGCCTGTGGCCCAGCAGTGGGATGATGATGATGAATGGGCTCCATTTTCCGCACTTAGACTCTCATTCGGTCCGTTGTGCGTGAGGATTCTGGCTAACAGAGCCAGCCCAGCAGTGGGAACGTAATAGGCTGATTATGCTGTTAGGCTGAATGTTAATTAATTGCGTCACTCATCGTCAATAATATAGGTACAGTCGTTATGAGAGGAATTAGGTACCATCTCATAAAATTGACTTTATTTATTATAAAATGATTTTATAGTAGTAAGTACTTTCAAAAAGCTTTCTATCGTTAAACGAACTGAAACCAGAATCTTCTAAATGTAATCTCTCAGAGGATCTACTCTCTACCTAGAAGTGTCGTCTCGTCGGAGAATAACATTTGATTTATTTTGAGCAGTGATCCTACGTGACGTTTACATATTTCACTGCCAGACTGTGCACACTGAACTATAACTTGCGATTAGTTGGACGTTCTACGCGCCACTAACTATTACGTTCAAATTCCAATCAGAGATACAGCATTTTTTTTTTTTTTTTTTCCTATTGGCATCTCGTAGTTGACCTTTAGAGGTCGTGACTACTTAACCGGACTATCCTGTGGCTGCCTTAAGTGAAACTCAAAGCCTCCAGCCAGGGGCATTAATCTAACTACGTTATGCTAAGCGACTACGCACTAAGGGCACCCCCTGTGGGGTACGAACCTCGGCTTAGGGCGTCGCTGGAGAGGACAGCAAGAAGGGACAGGCTGGATCACTATTATATTATTTAAGCTTGATGGAGCCGGCATTTCCTATCTGACTACTCTGAGAAGAAATGCCGAAACAAACTCAGAGGTCACGGTCGGGGATTTAAAGCTACTGGCTCAGCTGCGGCGCGGGCTGGCTCTGCATCGGGCAAGGGTCGGGGGGGTGAGTTTACTTGGGGACGTCGCGAGGGGCCTCGTCGGCGAGGTCGGAATGTCGGTCTTTTGTTTTTGTGAACTGTACTAGTGGATTTGTTGCTCTCCTGGAGGAGAGTTATTGGGTCGTCGGGGTCGGATAAGGCATGCTTTGGACGGCGAGCCTTACTAATATTTGAGGGGGAGTAGCTGGCGGCCTGGACAACCAGAGGGTTGCGGTGGTTGGCGGCGGAATCGAAGAAACGCTTGGAGAGGCGTTTCATGAAATGCTTGATAGTGGGGATTCTGAGGTCTACATGGAGGATCTCATTTCGGACGAACCAAGGGGAACCCGTAGCCTTTCGAAGGAACCGGTTTTGAAGGGTTTGCATCCTATGGATGTTATGGGGTTTTGCGTGTGCAAAGACTGGACAGGCATAGGTCATAATTGGCCTGATGCACGCTGTATAGATACGCAACTTGCACTTAAGTGACAGTTTGCTGCGTGCATTGAGAACGGAGTGGAGTCTGCCGAGAGCGAAAGCGGCGCGCGAACGGACCTTCTTTATGTGCTCTGTGAAGGAGAGGTGTCTGTCGAGTATGACACCTAGGTATTTGGCTTGCTCTTCCCAAGGGATCGGCTTGCCAAACATGGTTATTGGTCGGGGGGGAATGGGGTTGTGACGCGGTCTAGAGTAAAGAACCGCTTGACTTTTGTCGGGATTTACTTCGATTCTCCACTTCCTGAACCAAGCAGCGAGTTTGTTAACTGCTGTTTGGAGAGTGAGGGATATCTGGACTAGGCTGCGGCCGGAGTAATAAATGGCTGTGTCGTCGGCGAATAGGGCCAACTGTGCCTTTTTATTCTTAGGGATATCGCTGGTGAACAGCGTGAAAATTAGTGGGGCCAGCACCGAGCCCTGGGGGACTCCCGCTCGGATGGGGTGTGGGGAGGAGATTGCTCCTTCGACTTTATAGCGAAAGGTGCGGTTTGACAAAAAGTCCCGTATGATGAGCACGAGACGGTCCGGCACCCCGATTTGGTAAAGCTTGTATATTAAGCCGTTGTGCCAGACTTTGTCGAAAGCTTTCGCTATGTCGAAGTATATTGCACCTGTCATATTACCGCGCAGGAACCCTGCGTGGATATGTTCTGTGATTCGGTGGACTTGTTGTACGCAAGAATGTTGGGTACGAAAACCAAACTGCTCGTCGGGGATGAGGCCCTTAGTTTCGGCATAATCTCTGAGTCGCTTATAAATAAGTCTCTCATAGATCTTACCGAGGACTTTGAGCAGGCTGATGGGGCGGTAACTCGAAGGTTCCGATTTGGGTTTACCGGGTTTTGGGATACCGATGACGGTTGCTTCTTTCCACGATTGTGGGAAAATGTTGTTGCTCAGGGCACCATTGAAGATGGTGGCTAGAAGCAATATTAATTGGGCGGGGAAAAGCTGGATCACTCTGTTAGTGATTCCGTCTGAGCCGGGAGCTTTTTTGGGTTTAAGACCTTTTATGATATCCTGCACTTCGTCTGGAGTGACGGGTGGCAGCGGATTATCGGGGTCTTCGACGGGTGGGAGGGAGGCTCTGCGTTCGACTTCGGCGTCTACCTCTGAGAGGTGAGCTTGGTCTACTGGCTGGGAGCTGGGTGAACATTGGGCTTCGAGGCTGTCAGCCAGAAGTTCAGCCTTGTCAATGTCGTCAAAGGCGATGCTTTTGTCCGGGCGGACCAGTGGGGGCATGGTGACTATGTCGCTTGACCTGAGTTTCCTCTGTAGCTCCCAGAAAGCTAGGTGGGTGGGTTCGAGATCGCTCAGCGTCTTGTCCCAGTTGACTTCACGCCACTCCGATATGCGGGTTCTCACAGATCGCTGTAAGTAGCGCATATGGGCTTTGTTCGCATCGCAGGGAAAGCTGCTGTATGCACGGACAGCCGCGTTCTTCTCGTTCAGCAGTTCGCGCAAGTCGTCGGGCAACTTCCAGCGACGGTCATCCGTCACTGAAACCTCCCTCGAGCAGTTGCTCAAGACGGACTGTACGTGATCCGCGAGAGAGTCGATCGCGGCCGTCGTGTCCGCGATAGAATTGAACTGGTCAGGGATGGAGTCTAAGTGGGGGGATGTGGTGGATTTCAGGCTTTCGCTTACTTTCCTCCAGTCCGTTACCACTTTCGTCTGGGGGGGTTGGCTTGGGTCGGGGAGACCTGTGCGGGGGGCCATTCTGATGATGACTGGTCGGTGGTCTGAGTTGAGCTCTTGTACCACTTCTATAGTGTCTAACCGTAGGTTGACGTTCTTTAGAAGTGCCACATCGAGGACGTCGGGGGTTTGACTGGGACTGTGTGGGAAGTGTGTGGGAGTCATCGGTCCGATGACATCGAAGTTCAGAATGGGGGAGAGGTCAAACAGGATTTTGCCTCTGGTAGTGATTCTGGTGCTGTTCCAGGCGGGATGTTTGGCATTGAAGTCACCCGCTATGATGACGGAGTCACTTAAGCCAAGAAGGGTTGTGAGGTCGCCTGACAGGACTTGGGAGTTCTCTGCGGTGTTTTGGGGAGGGAGATAGGCCGACACAAGGGTGATCGGTTGATGGCCTGACATGCCTAGTCGACAGATAGACACTTCCAGTCTTGAAAGGGTGGGAGGGTCCATAGGGATGCAATAAAGATCCTTTTTGTAGTAGATGAGGGTACCGCCCTTGTGGCAGCGAGACCTGTCGTTGCGAACTATGCGATAGTTCGCAATTTTGGGGTCCCGTTGACTGGGCTTGAGGAAGGTCTCTTGAGCGAGGAAGATGTCAATATGATGGTCGCGGAGGAAAGTGGCGATCTCATCTTTTTGGTCTTGGAAGCCATTAGCATTGAAGGTTGCTAGCTTAAGGGATCGGGGTTTGGTTCGCGCGATGGGTCTATTATCCATTACGGGGTTTGGTTACGAAGGAGGTTAACAGTTGGGTGATGTCAGGATAGGCATTGTAAATTGCCTGTATCCTGTATAGGTCGCCGCTTGTTCTGGCGGCAACAATTTCATCGGCCATTTTCCTGGCTCGAGGCGTGAGGAATGCCATGAAGGTGCCCGAGATCACGTTGAAGGGATCTAGGGCGGAGGGGCCGGCAATGGGGGTGGGTGGGGGTTGTGTTGTATGGGTGGGGGGGGCAGCTGGTGCAGGCGCAGTGCTGCGGATGCGAGGGTCCATCCTATTGGGGGGGGGCGGGGCGGGGGGCTGAGCCACCACGAGAGCTGGGAACGCTTTCTGGTGGTTCAGTAGATTCCAAGGACTAGGCCTTTGGGGGCTCAGTCGCTCGGGAAGCTGGGGGGTTGGTCCTTGGGGGGGCGCTTCCCTTCGCTGCCTAGCGTCTGCGCGCTTGGCTAGCTTAGGGGAGGTCGATTTTGGGGCCTTAGGGCAGCCACGGTAGTTGGCTGGGTGGCCCGATTCGCCGCACAGCACGCAGCTGGGCGGCTCGGTGCAAAGTGCCCGGTCCTTGGGGCGGGGACACTGGTCAGTGCCGTGCTCGCCCAGACACTTAACGCATCTGGGTTTCGCGTGACAGAACCTCTGCGAGTGTCCGTAGAGTTGGCAGCGGTGACACTGCCCGATAATGCCGCTCTTTCTCGGCTTTTCAATCTCTATGCCGGTGAGGTGGCAAAGAGCTTTAATCTTGAAAATGGGGTGGTGGCCCTCTGTAGGAGGGCAGACGATGAGGACCATGTCGTATGCGACCTGGCCCCTGGATCGGTGCATACGGTGCACCTCCGTGACTGGAACTCCTTGGAGTTCCAGGTCTGCCTTGATATCGGCGACTGGGATTTCTTTCGGGATCCTACGGATCACCACTCGAGTCTGGCGGTCTTCTGGGAGAGAGTAGGTGTGGAATGACACACCTCTTTGGCGAAGAAGACTGGTGATCTCCCTGTAGTCTTTCGACGTAGGGATGGTCACTTTAATACCCTGAAGGGTAGCTTTGGCGTTTGTGAACGCTATCCTGCGCTCGGTACACCATTTGGACACTTCTGTCCATTTCCCCTTGTCCTGGATGAATACAGGGGGAGGCGGAGGGGTTTTCCTCTGGGTGGAGGTGGAGGGTTCGGCACTTTGGCTGGGGGGAGCGGCCTTTTGGCAGGCCTGGCTCGTCGGGGGGGGGGTATTGGCGATGGGCGCCGGTGAGTCGGGGATGAGGTAGAGGGGCGACAGGGCCGCCTCTATTTTGGCTGAATGCGATGAGGAGGACAGCTTCTTCTTCCTCTTGTGGCTTCGCTTCTTTGGAGACGCCAGCGTAAAGCCGTCGTCATCCGAAGATGAAGCGTTGGTGGCTATGGAGTTTTGAGACTCCGCATCCGAATCGGACTGATGGGGGCGTTTTGCCGATGTGTCCTCGGCGTCCATAGGGGACGCCGGGGAACTGGCGGAGCTGTCGAGCTCCAGCTCGAAGTTCGGTTGGGGGGGGGAGGGTTGCTGCAGTGCAGCGAACTTTTCTCCATATTTGGAGAGAAATTCGGGGTCCTTTAAGAGGACCTCCTTTACGAACGCCACAATAATGGCGTCCGACATGGTCAGGGGGGGGGGGGGGGGACTTATCCTAACTAACTCCCCGGGTGGGTGGGCCCGGGGATGTGTAACCCTCCCTGCCGGGTCGAGGCAGGGAGGTGCGTACCTAGGGTGAGCCCTAAGCTAGTAAACCTACCGCCAATCTCAATGTGCGGTAGGGCCCTATGGGTCTTGCGACCGATCCGGGCCGCTGGGGTAGACACACCCAGACGTCCCGGGTGCAGCTGAGGACAAACGGGGGTTAGATGCAATCCAGACTGCGACTAGGAGCCACCCCCAAGGCCGCAGTCGGTGCCCTTCCGTCAAAATGCCTTCCCCTGAAGGGGGTCGGCGGGTGTGGCGGGTCACCACCCACTTGGGTTCGTTGACACCGTTAGGTTTCCCCCAAGTACCACCGAAACTGGTGGTTTTTGCTCGTAAGGAGCCAAGAAAACAACGCGAGGCGCGAGCGTGAAAGATCGACTACGAATGCGTAGCACACGTAGCCGATCTGCTACGGCGTAGCAGCACTTAGCTGTGCGGGAGCACAGCCGTAGCACCGCTACGAGAGGGGCGGGGCCAGACGGCCTACGGAGAGCGGCGTAGCGGCAGTGCTACGATCGTAGCACTGCGGCGTGATCGAGTCGCGGGGCGCGCGGGGCGCGGGAGAGAGACAACGATACGGAGCCAAGACACTTGCGTGCGCTACGGCAGCCGGGCGCGGAATGAGTAATTTGGGAGATACAGCAGCTTGGTATTGTCTTTTTATACCTACTGCGGTCTGATAAAAGAATTTGGCGCCATTCACTTTTTCCAGATTTACCAATACTGAACGAGAAATATTTAACTCATCCTCTAAAAGCTTATTGATATTCTAATGATGTGCACTTTTTATTAAATTAATGAACCTCTAATAACTTTTAGGGCCTTCTAATGATACACACTTTTTTTTAATAAACAAGCAACTTTTTACCTTTCTTGTTATACATATATTAAGCTGGGGTACCCATAATGAACGGATTAGGTTAGAACCGTGACCAACCACGTGCGACCGGAATTGGTAGCAGTAACTAAGCTAGAGCACCTCGACTTAATGAGTTAGGTTAGGCTAGAAGTGATCAAATGTGCGCGAAACGACCGAGTGTAGGGAGCGGTGCCGTGGCTGGTAGCGGCCAGTGAGCGCTACATCCAAGTTGGTGGCAGTTTCTTGTGACGTTGCAAAATAGACATTTGTCGCAACAGGTAGCGACGTCTATCGTGGGTCAGTACAGGCTCGTTTAGTGTAGCTTACGCGTCACTAGATGGCGCTAGGTTTATGAAATCGATATGATATTCTTTAGTCTGTGACAGAACATTCCCGAAACTGTCAGATCGGTTTGAAAAGACAACGAGTGTTTCCGGCCTTTATGATCGAGGACACGAGCCAAGAGGTTGACTTGAAGGGACGTATTCCTGGGAGGATCGGGATGTGCCCTAATAACCCTCTGGGGTATTTATAAGTACAGCAGAAGCTGAACCCTGTGAGTATTCAATCATTTTCCTTGTTATTGTTGGTCAACCGTTGGGTCTTACATTTTGTTCTGACACAAGGACGTTGTTACAGGTCTGGCTATATGCTAGCTTTTCTTTAATGTACAAAGCTACGCGCGAGCGATTCGTGATGTCTCGGTGCGGCCCTGTGATCGGATGATAGGAAATCGATCCGGGTGCAGGCGACTCTAGTCTACCCCCTGTGGTGTGGTCATCCGCAGTAAGGAAGGCCTTACCTAGCCGAATGCAGGTGAAGAGGGAAGTTCGCCACTCGAGGTAACGACAGCGTCACCTTCTATGCCCGTAGGCCACGTTTATTCGTGTGTTCACAGGTTTAACCTGTGAACGAAGCCAAGGGACTTAATCCCGCCAACTGAGGGTAACTCAATCGTCAACTGACGGTATTTCGATTGTTAACTGAGAGGTAATTTGTTATACTGAGAGAACGCTGAGTTAATCTATAGTGTCATAATTTATCATATGAGAGAGTTAGGCCTTTGTAGGAACTAGGTGTTAAGCCAGTTGTTATAGAGTATTGTGTCTCGGGTATTGCTTTGCATAATCGTTATTTTCCCTTTATGAGCACAATCCTAAAAGGTCAATACTTGAACGGTTGAGCTAGAAGTTATTAAGTGGTTCATCTCACGGACTCGATATAGTGACTCTGAGAAATTGAAATAAGTCTCATTGCAGGCTTTCACCAATACAAGTAGGAACGGAGACTATTTGTATGGGTGGATGCCCAAGTGTTTGGGAAAGGTATATAGTGTAGTGGCTCGCCACATTATTTGTTTGTGTACCTACCTATTTCTATGTATTAACAATAAACTTTAATTGTTTAAGAAGGTACTTGTTTAATTGAATCTTTCCCTAACAGATTATACCTTATAAATTTACTTTAGCACGGTGGTGAGTAGTGTAATACCAATAGAAACCATCAACATCTTGTTTCTTATTAATTCCTGTAAACTGCTCAAGGGCCGGGTTACAGTTGGCGCCCAACGTGGGGCCAACTGTAACCCGGCCCTTGAGCAGTTACCCGAGACACAATACTCTATAACAACTGGCTTAACACCTAGTTCCTACAAAGGCCTAACTCTCTCATATGATAAATTATGACACTATAGATTAACTCAGCGTTCTCTCAGTATAACAAATTACCTCTCAGTTAACAATCGAAATATCGTCAGTTGACGATTGAGTTACCCTCAGTTGGCGGGATTAAGTCCCTTGGCTTCGTTCACAGGTTAAACCTGTGAACACACGAATAAACGTGGCCTAAGGGCATAGAAGGTGACGCTGTCGTTACCTCGAGTGGCGAACTTCCCTCTTCACCTGCATTCGGCTAGGTAAGGCCTTCCTTACTGCGGATGACCACACCACAGGGGGTAGACTAGAGTCGCCTGCACCCGGATCGATTTCCTATCATCCGATCACAGGGCCGCACCGAGACATCACGAATCGCTCGCGCGTAGCTTTGTACATTAAAGAAAAGCTAGCATATAGCCAGACCTGTAACAACGTCCTTGTGTCAGAACAAAATGTAAGACCCAACGGTTGACCAACAATAACAAGGAAAATGATTGAATACTCACAGGGTTCAGCTTCTGCTGTACTTATAAATACCCCAGAGGGTTATTAGGGCACATCCCGATCCTCCCAGGAATACGTCCCTTCAAGTCAACCTCTTGGCTCGTGTCCTCGATCATAAAGGCCGGAAACACTCGTTGTCTTTTCAAACCGATCTGACAGTTTCGGGAATGTTCTGTCACAGACTAAAGAATATCATATCGATTTCATAAACCTAGCGCCATCTAGTGACGCGTAAGCTACACTAAACGAGCCTGTACTGACCCACGATAGACGTCGCTACCTGTTGCGACAAATGTCTATTTTGCAACGTCACAATGCCCCTCTTCCCACAAAAAGGTTTTTGGGTACGCAAAACCCACACCGCCCTCGGTGTTAAAACACTGAAGTGGGTAAACAAATTCCAAAGGAAACTTAAGTGGAAGAGCAAAATTTATTTGAAAACGCATGGTTTCAAATATTAATAAAAATATATATGAAATAACTTCAAAGAAATTTAATTATTTCATTAGTAAGTCCTACTGAAAGCAAATAACCAACCATAAATAATCCAACCTGCCAGGAAACCTATTCTACTAACAAAACTTCCTACTATCCGGGCATAACCCCCCCCCCAATCTTTCATGCATCCCTAAATTTCCTCTCTTTCAACCTGTAGCAACCTGCATTCGAACCGCAGGAGGCCACCTCTAGCATACTCCCGAATTCCGTCTGTATACCAGTGGAACTCTGCATTGTTCAAAATAAATCCAAACGATCCCCCTGGTGAATATGTACAGCGAGCTGATACATATTATATTGAGCAAACAAAGTGCATAACTCACCAGGCAGGACGTATACAACTTGTCCAGAATGTAAAATTAAACCAAAGGATACAAAAAACTAGTTACAACAGTCTGTCACCAACCACCGGAACCGGTCGATCCAGGTGAATGGAAATCATGGTTAGAATTTGTTTCTAATTTTTTCAAATTTAATAGATCGGTATCAGCACTGTTTAAGCCAGACAGGGATAAAGATATTCGGCCATATTTAAGTGTAAATTTATATGATGTAGTATTATACGGTTTGTTAGATTCAGGGGCAGACATTTCAATTATTGGCAATGGAGCCCATGAAAAGTTTATTAACTTAGGTTATTCTTTGGATACCTCGGTTGAGTTAAAGCAAAAGATTCTCGTTGCTAATGGATCCGAAAGCAGTCCTATAGGTATTTTAAGGTTACCTATTACATTTAATAGTGTAACTAGGATTATTAATTTTTATGTAATTCCATCCATAACATCAAATGTAATATTTGGGGTGGATTTTTGGATAGCTTTTAGTTTGATGCCTCAAATGTTCTATGTGTTCTATGTAATATTTTTAAAACCCCAAAATAGTAATTATTTGAGGTTCGCAAAAAGATGCGCAATCATTAAATTAGAGTGTTCAACAATATTTTAAGCAAAGCAATATTTAACGTTCGAGTCAAATATTTGAGACAAGCATAGTCGAGCAACGGAAAAGAACAAAAGACAGCAACATAATAAAGTCGTTTTCCATAAACAAAGAATCTACAAAGGCTAACCTACTTACCTCCGATAAAGCTCCGCAGTCACAACCACAACAGAAAGAATGGACCTTCACAAAACTGATTCTATTTTCAAAACGCGACTCGTTCAATTGTCGAACACACGCCATACATATGAAGCGGGAGGTTTGAATCTCGACGACTAGCCTGATTTATGAAATTATAATTGAATGACGCTTTACAGCGCTTTTTCAAACCCACGCATAAAAGACTGCGATGTCATTGAAATTAAAACTTTTCATAGTACTTTCTACTTCAACTTGGTGAATGAATATTCGCAAAATTTATTTTTGATATAGGAATGGAACTCTCTTATTGTCAAGCTCTGCCACATTGTGGTCTAAATGAGTTTTCACAAAGTTATACAAGACGTGTTCCATTTTTATTCAAGACAATTTCGTTTTCGAATTCAATTATATCCATTTCGAGGTGCCCCTAAATAAGTAAGGAAACTTCCATTGAGTGGAAATAGCCTACTCTTTTATTCTACTGGGTAGACGTACGATACAGAAATTGACTTTGTAAAATCGAGCAACAGTGCAATCTTTGTTTTTCTTGTAATGTTTTATCTTGGATTTGTTTTTAATACCTACTTTAGTACCACTCCGTAACCACTCATGCGCCTCGCTCCCCCCGTGACATCGTCTAGAACTCTAGACCGCCCGAATTTCCCAGAACACTCTTTTCCGGGACGCCGCGGGGGGTCTCGCCACATA
The DNA here is from genome assembly GCA_963669345.1 of Gortyna flavago. Classification (NCBI taxonomy): domain Eukaryota; kingdom Metazoa; phylum Arthropoda; class Insecta; order Lepidoptera; family Noctuidae; genus Gortyna; species Gortyna flavago. The sequence goes on along the minus strand of OY770131.1, from coordinate 14,722,952 downwards.
TACACGACTCGTACACAAAAAAATTCTATGGACCGCTGTTGAACTAATGGCGATATATTTGTAATTGGACAGACCAGGGAACATTACAGAGCTTATTTCGTAACTTTAAATGACTTTGATTTTTTTCAATAAATGATTTTGAGTCGGTAAGGACAAACACCATAATTTATAAAAGCACGTGTAGAATTACGTGGACTTATTTTGTTACCTTTAAATCATTGACTATATGGCATGTGTAGGACTGCCTCGTTGGTCCAGTGGTCGGATGTGCTACAGCTGAGCATGAGGTCCTGGGTTCGACTGCCAGGTCGGGCAAAGTGTTATTGAGTTTTTCCATCGCAAAATTTCTCAGTAGCAGCCCAGACTCTGGAGTGGTGCCCTGTTGATGGTACTGGGCTCGACCTATGGGGCTAGTATATATAGTATACTGCATTATGGTACTATATATAGTATACTGCATTATGTAGGCGACTGGCGATATGTGGCTGAACTCTAAGTACTCTTCGGCCTAACCTTTGGGGAATACAAGTGAGATGTTTTCTGATGTAATTCATAATATGGAAATTAGTAAATCAAAGTCTATTCTACCCAAAATCTTATCATTTACATCAGCATCAATAAAACCAGTAGAAAGTTCGTCACAAAATATTTTTGGTGTTTCGCGAGCAACTTAAACAATCAGTTGGCGCAAAGTTGAGCCAACTCATCTAAAAGTTACTGTGCCAATAAATAGTTGCAGACTTCGCTGGAGGCTGAAGTAAACCGACAATGTTACTGTATATACATAGGAACATCTGTTATTCTTGAATCTGTTATTTTTTACATTCATAAAGTACTAGCTGCGCCCGCGGTTTCACCCACATAAGTTTTGATCCCGTGGGAATATCGGGATAAAATGTGTTAATCCGGGTTATAAACTATCTGTGTGCCAAATTTCATCCAAATCCGTTCAGTAGTTTTTGCGTGAAAGAGTAACAAACATCCATCCATCCAACCTCACAAACTTTCGCATTTATAATATTATTAGTAGGATAGTAGGAAGTAGGATAGTAAGACAGTAGGATTTAGGAAAGAAGGAATTTAATGCTCATTTAATATTTATTCAAGCAAATTATTGACGTCGTATTTAAGCATTATATTCTGAACATATAAACGATATTATTAAATATTGCTGACGTAATCACAATCCAGACCAAAATTTAAAAAGAGGCTACATTGTTTTAAAATGTTTGCATCATAAGATGTGTAAAAAGTGTTCATCATTAAAATATCAATAAGTTTTTATAGGATGATTTAAATATTTCCTATTCCTTTTCTACTTTTGCAACCCATATAGATAAGCATGAACGAAAATTCTTTGTGATCTCATTTGTTTCCCTCTGCACATAATACACTAGCTATAAGTACAGAGTCCAGACCATCGGTCATGGCCTACTATGTAGACCACTCATCTGTCACGTTATTTTTTCTCGATACCGACAAAAACGTTTATCGATGATGACATATCGAATCCGATAGTTAAACATTTACACAATTAAGTAAGTAACAAAAACACAAGCATAGTGTTAAAGGTTCGCTTACAGGCGCAACGCGACAGCGCGACGCGACAGCGCGACGCGATAGCGCGACGTGACTAAAGTCCCAGTCACGAGAAGCTATAAATTTTGTAAATAAGGAACTTCTACTAAGTTACGTAGCGACAGTTCAATCAACAACAACTAATCCCAAATTCACTAAACTCAAAGTAACATACATGTAATACCAAACGAACGAGCAATTTCACTTAGTCGGGTTATATTTTAGCGATATATATTTTTAGCGATATATATTTCACAGATACAGCTATTTCGTATTTAAATGCGATACGCTGAGGCCCAATGCGACTGTAATGTGCGCTTAGCTTTAACAAGCAAGACTGCTAAGTTTGTTCTAGATTTCATTCGATCAATCTGTTCAGCCTTTTCCCAATTATAACTACATGAAGCGACTGCCTATCTGAGCCCCACAACCTACATAGTTACTAGGTAATACGATACTTCTTGGTAAGACTGGTTGTCAGACTGTCGAGCTACGGACGACCCGTAACAACTGCCAAAGATTCTAGAATGACAGCCGGGACCAACGGCTTAACGCGCTTACCGAGACACGGAGGGATCTTGAATAGTCTTGATATTTAAAGATGGTCATTCATCACGAACCAACCGTGGCAAGCGTAGCTTAACCCGATCGATCGACCCGAGCGGCTGTTCTTACTTAGCCACAAGCCCCTCAATTTCGATATTTTACTATCATAACGAAAAAGTCTAGCTACATAAGGAACAGAATAAAGCAATTCATTGTACGAAAGATACATGTGTGAGCACTGGAAAAAGTTCAGTCACCACACCACCGTTTTTAAGTCGCTCAAAAGTATCCTAAAAACACCCGAAAAACGTTTTAAAAAAGTAAATATTGAAGTAAGTACCTCGACATATGACCTTCCAAAAGACCCTAATACAGTTATACCAATAAAATAAAAACTTTACAGCGGGATCTTTACGATGTAGGACATTAAGTTTACACTTTATTAAGGTCACTTTATGAATTGCCAGCAGCTTGGATGGTTTCTTACGGCCCATTAATCCTGCACTCCAGTGTACAAGTACTTAAGTCACTTGATATACTGAATTATTTAGTCAGTTCCGGATTGTTTGGCAAACAGTCGAGTATATACATTCAAATAGGGACTCGCATATGCCCTTGGGAATTGTAAGTGTCGTACGCGATGGAGAATAGCTTCTTCCTGGTTTTGTCTCTTGGGCACCGTAAAAAGTAAGGACACTAATTAACACGTAATAGCGTAAAAAAGAAAGCTCTTGCCAGTAACAGCTCCACAGCGGAACTTTTATCATTAGCCACCACTATTTAAGTTTTTTTAATTAAATAAAAAGTTTTCAGAGTTTCAATTGCTTACTATCTAAAAAAACACGATTAATAAAACAACTTTGTATACTTTCCCAAGTTTTTATGCTCTCGGGCGGTAACGAAACCTTTTTAATTGGATCAAGGGCCATTTTTATAGCTACAAGACAACACGACGACTTTTTTAAGTATAGAAGGCCCCTCACTCTAGCCAACCATTAAAATAATAGCCTTAATAAAAGTCTGCGGTGATTAGCCGGATTAATAACCTCCATAAATAATGAATCCTACAGATGTTTGTGTGTTTGGATGTTTACATCAAATCTTTATCATTTATTCAGAATTAAAATGAAATGCACAGACGCCAGCACAAGCTACCCGAAACTGTCAAATTTTCGGAATCAACTTTGAACCTTATGCTTTTGCAATAAAGTTGAAAATCTATTAAAGAATTTTGACAGATTGTAGTAGCTTGATGTGCTGGCGTCTGTATATAAATAACAACTTGTACCTGATGATGTTTGTTACTCAATCACGCAAAAACGGCTGAACAGATTCGACACACAGATAGTTTATAACCTGTAATAACACATAGGATACTTAGCACAATCCGCCTATAATATTCCCACTGCTGGGACACAGGCCTAATCTCCGTGAGAGAGAGTGCCCAGAAACCCGCCTTGCGGGCCCAGTGCGGGTTGGTAGACATCACATGACTTCGAATTTCGGTTCTTGGACATGATTTCCTCACGATGTTTTCCTTCACCGTTTTGAAATAGGATAGATACTAGCTTTGTGTCCGGTAAATTTCCAGTGCTTTTCCGCAAACCACGCGGGCGAAGTCACAGGCATAAGCATGTTTATCAATAATTTTAAATGTAAAACATTGTCGCCATTGTAGCCATGATTTCCACAAATTCTTTGATTTATTCCATCGTCACGTCTGCCGCTATTTCAGTTCTCCCAAAGCTGTGTATTTTATCATTTTAACGATGTTTACCTACTCACGTTTTGATTTACGCCCCGTTAAATAAACAACACTTTTATGAATAAATTATTCACGAATAGTTAATAGGTTACTGTCTTCATTATGTAAATAGATACAGATGGCGTTACTTTATTTGTGTTTTTAAAATATGGCGTTTGTTTTTTTTTGACAAGCTTTTATCGGTACTAGAGAGGAAATAACGTGGCAGACATGTTGTTTTGCATTCATTTTATTTTAACACTGGAATTTCACATGTCGTTCCATGTCAGAGTAAATATGATAACATTAGGGTTCTCGCAATGGAAACCGGGCTTTACGTCATTGACTGAACATTGTTGAACATTGAAAGTAATGGGACGGCCAGGGCCTCACCGCAAAGCGTAGCTGTACGTAACTTAGGCTTTGCGGTGAGGCCCTGGCCGCTTTATTATTATCAAATCCAGCTCAATTTGTTTAAATAATCTATACAGTGGTGTGTTCACACTTGCACTACAATTTTTATACAACAGATTTTCTATGAAGATAATTAAAGGCACGCACCAGGTGTTATATAGATAATGGAAAAATAACTTTAATTTCTACACAAACAATAAAGTTCAGTTTACGATACAACTTCAAACATTTTTAAGCCTTTTTAAATAATGCTAGTCACTCTAAAATCAACTTAATTACCGCTGAAATAAATTTGATATTTTTTTAACTTATTGGAAATGGAAATAACATCAATTTATTGGAAACGTAAATTAAGTAACCGTATCTTAAGTAGCTGTTAAGACTGCAAACAGACGCAAACATACAACTTTCACATTTCATTTTCAGTTGAAATGAGATGCAGCATTCCTTCATATCATAAGCTTGGTTGTTTATAACATTCTCAGAATATTGTGTTTTAAATAACATTCTCGTGTTGATATCTTATTATGGAGCAGACGTTTTCTCATTTCGTGAACGATGTAGATTCGTTACATATGTGACTCCTGAGAGTTCTTTGAACTCGTTCATTTTTTAATTATTGTTCGGTCTGATAATGGAAAATAGGTTCAAATTAGAGCCTTTATTTATCTAATATAGCAAAATGATCTGGTTTGCATAGGGCTTTTCGTAGTCTCTGTAGCAGTCAGGAATTTGTGTCCGGTTGATTCATTTATTTATTTAAACAACAACGGCAACAGGATCGCCTCCTGTTACATGGGACTTAAATATTACTAGTGAAATGTGGGTGTACTATCGGTGCGCATCTTTCTAATCCTTTGGAGAATACAGACGTTATATAATGTTATGTTATTACTACATAACCAGCCAAAATATAATGACAAATACTACTGAGACTGAGATTTGTGGCCATAAATCGTGAGAGCATTTTAGGTACCTACTGATGTAAAAAATTTACGAGTTCTTCAATAAGTAAGAAGTACTTGCGTCGGAATAGTCAGCTATAAAAACTAAGGATGGGAATCTAAAGACACACGTTGGTAGCATTGCTTGTATGTACACACGTGTGGACTGTAACTGCACTCTAATTGCGAGTCACAATCTGAATCATTTTGAAGGATATTATTACTAATCCATTGACTCATATGTTCGAAAATTTTGTCTGCTCAACAACGTAAATACCGCAATGAATGTTATTGAACTGTCAAAAAACTTTTTTACAAAAATAACTTTAATTTCAGAAGTCGGTGTCAAAAAACGAAAATGCAGAACCAACGACACCGACTTCTGAAATTAAAGTTATTTTTCACTTTGTATTGTTTTGTTGGAAGTCGGTTTTTTTTTGTAAAAAAGTTTTTATTTTTTACTTTTTAGGGTTCCTTAGCTCAAAAGGAAAAATCGGAACTGTTATAGGATCACTCGAGTGTCTGTCTATCTGTCCGTCTGTCACATCCAATTTTCTCAGAATTTAATGGACCGATAGGTGTTGTCTGAGAGTCATCACTTCATGCTGCTGAGCTGATGATAAGTGAAAGTCAAATACGTTTATTCAATTATTATAGGCCTATTACAAGCTCTTTCGACAATTACAAGCCCTTACCATCGTCAGACCTGTTCGTCCCGTTACATCATTACGAGAAATGGAATGATGAAGACGATTGTTTTCAAGTCCACGTCTATCCAAGAACTGCTAAGTAGTTTCTGTCGACATATTGCAGTATCTCCTGACTCCTAACAGTTAAGGACTGCTGTGGCTACCATCGACGGCTCGGTAGCATTATAGTCGGACTTTTAATTAGCTGCAGTAAAACGACAGCTTATGTGTAAATTAAATGACTAAAATTGGCGTCTTTTTGTTTTTTCGCGGCCATCAACCAAACCATGTTTTTCTAGTACAGAATAGTGTAACAAACGAAACTTATTTGACATACATATCTCTAAATGCAGTCCGATATGAGCCGGACTCCTTCTTAAAGGATTGGCCCGCAATCGCAGTAGACCGAGAAAAGTGGAAGGAGGGAAGGGAGGCCTTTGCCCTGCAGTGGGACAACACAGGCTTATAATAATAATAATGAGTTATTAAGAAGTGTCATTTTACTGCAGCTAATTAAAAGTCGGAGTATAGGTAAGTGATGACTCTCAGACTCAAACACTTGAATCATCAATAGGTTTCATTTGATTTGAAAGAGTTTAACTAACACACTGTACATGCCTACCAAAACGGATTTTCCTGGACTTTCATGGGATCCCTTCATCAGACTCTGACTTGGTGACAATGGGACCACCTCGAGAGCATACCGTTTCAAACCCTAATGTCAACTGCTCATCACCTGTTACAAAATATTGCTTTTCCAGATGCTGGGATGTTAATTGTTGACGAGTTCTCCTGGTAAGAACCAGGAGAACTGGAGCTGATGGTGAAGTCACCATCAGCTCCACTTCACCATACGCATTGTGACGAACATAAATTCCTTAGCAACCATATTAAAGCAACCGAATCGCTACCCGTGAAATATTTGTCATTGAGTAGTTCCGATGGCCATCTGTGGTCTTCATCATCAGTTCCACTTCACCAAATTATACTTTCTGAATGCAAATACTTGAGTTGTTAATAAAAATACCAAAATTGCTATATGTATGCATATAATATTTGAGGAGTTCCCTCAATTCCTCATGGATCCCACCATCAAAACTGACCAATCTGGAAGTATATTCTTTCAAATAAAAAAATAATTTTCGAAATCGGCTCATAAATGACGGCGTACTGAAGTAACAAACATAAAAAAAAAAGTACAACCGAATTGAGAACCTCCTCCTTTTTTTGAAGTCGGTTAAAAATAGCCATTCCTACTGATAGTGTGATACGCAATTTCCCCGCTCGATACGTCTCATCCATTAGAATAATCCCATAGCCACCTACTTAGAACGACATCCACGGTAGGGGATCCCCCGTTTCTAAGTCCGGCAAACGATTTATATTGGCTAAGCTTATTTCAAATTTGAGTTACTCACAAAGTCTTTAGTTAATGTTCCTTCAGCCAGTAATCCTCTCGTCGGAAATGACCTACAAGGTCGCAAGAAAAACCTCTTTCTTGTTTATGCCTTCAGGTTTATTCCCTAACGAACCTAAAGTTCGTTCACAAAGCGTAGTTAGCAGAATTAAATACTAATTTATTTTAAACTACTAATTTTCAACAAATGTAATTTTAATAGGCTTGTTACATAAACATAATTGGTGTACTATAGGTACTCCTCTATTAGGTAGAGGAGTACCTTGGATGCAGGCGTGATTTTATGTTAAATTCGCGCGAACCTACGATGATCGCGCATTCGCGTTCCATTAGGACGATACTTTAGAAGCAAAAATATCGTTGCCTATTATTATATAACGTCAACATTACGCAAAAAAAAAATCAGCTGTTCCCTACATTTCATGTTCGCATAACTCGTTAAAATGTAGGGAACAGCTGATTTTTTTTTTCGCGATTTCATGTTTGATCCCATAGTAAAAGTTGTTCATAATGAAGAGTACAATGACCCCTTAAAACAGTGATTAAAATTTCACCCTGTATTGTCTATAATGGGCTTTCAAACTGCCTTTCGCGGCAATTTCGTGACAGCCTTCAGTAAAAGAAATAACAAACTCCATTAGTCGCAGCAATTACTTGAACAAAAATAAATTCGCTATTTCTGTTTCACCACCTCCTTACGTTCGTAGGTAAATTGGACCTCGGCGTGCCATTAGCTGGCTCGCTTCTCCCGCGAAATTTTCCCGACCGCTCACCCGTAAGGGTGTAATCCTCTGGATAAAAAGGGAATAAACCGCCGCTCGTTAGCCGATGACGCGGAATTATGAGGAGATTGGATCCTCCCACGGCCTGTTACTTAAAATATCCACTGAAGTAATCGAGTCCACAGCTTAAATATATCTACTACTAGCTTCTGCCCGCGATTTCGTTTGCGTGGAAGTAATATAATATACAATATACTAAAATAACAGCCACATTTTTATAAAACTCCTTCGGCCCCCTTCCCACCGAGTACCAACTCATCGCCCGCCTGCGCTTTTACTTCATTTTTCGCTTAGCGTTCTTTCTGTATATTTTTATTGCTCGGCTCCTACGGGTCGCAGCGTGATGTTAAATATAACCTTCGTCAAGAATTCGGCTAACAAATGCAAAAGAAAATGTTCAAATCCGACGGGTAGTTTCACAGTTCAAACAAACAAACTCTTGAGCTATAATATATACCTAAGTATAAATTTATTTTTAACAAAAACTACACCTTTACAGTCTTGAGACCTACACGTATTCTGAAAGCCCTACCTCTGCAATCGATCACAATCTACAAAAAGAAAGACCTCTATCTATCTGAATTACTTAGAAAACAATCAATCAATGACAAGATTTATTGAGCCGTATAAAAATTTAAGGACGATTCATCAAAATCGATTCTGCTTTTATAATACATTTATATCTAGATACTTATTGCAAACATAATATTCTTTACTAACGTAGCCTTTACGGTTGAATATATTCATTTATCAGTGTTTCATATTGTTACAACATTTTTCTTATATTGCTTGTAGACCCAATAAATACATAAAGGTCCTGAAGAATAAAACTGGTAAAAACAATGGCAACATACCTAAAGCAAAAGCTTTTTCCACATAAAGAGTATTGGATAAGAGACACATAACTCAAGTTTGGGACAAATGGACGAATTGTTACATGCTTCGCTACTGGCATATATTTACGTTTCCCCAGTTCATTTCACAGATAAATCTCCGAACGCAAAAACGCACACAGGGACAAGAAGGTTGCCTGAGGTAGCAGCGCGGTGCGAGAGGGGTGTGGTGACGTGATGCGAGAGCTCAATGATTCGTCAACTTGTGACAACTATTACCCCTCCCGCACCGCGCAGCTACGAGCACCTCAGGCAACGTCTCAGTTAAGCGGTCGTCGGCCTAAAAATAGATCTACCCATAATTTTTTATCAAATTCCGTTCTATAAGTCATTGAAACTCCTCCTGATCCTTTTGACAGGACGAATAATTCTTAATTTACAGCTGTTTGAATGATTCCAAGTGTCGTAGGCCCTCAATGAATAACAAAAAGGTTCTGTGTAGCAACTGCGCCAAGACAAAGCCAATCACATTATTTATTTAGTTACGAATGACAAACAGCTGAGAGGCTCTTGTAGTTATTTAGTATTTATGTTATTCTGTTGGCTTTTTGGTTGGAAGACTATGCTAAGGGATCCATTGAGCCGTCAGGATCACGAAAGCGAGACGCTCGATTTACCAAACATAAGTAAGTTTATAAAAAAAAACAGTTTTAACCGGTCAAGCCCCGCGCGTACTACAAGAAAAAAAAACGCGCGTAAATAATGCACCTGTCTGGGTTCGAACCCACGACCTACAACTCCTATAGGTCAGGGCCGTTACGACTGGGCCACCTCTATATATGACGTCCCATCCGTAACATTTCATCGTCGTTTGTCGTGTACGCAGGAAACGGTATATCCAAAACATTTCAGGGGGCCTAAAAAGGCCACTTTGGCAGAATCGTAAAACAATTCATATCACGCAATTCATCTGTTTGACAGTTTCACACCTATATAACTATCCCTGAAGGGTTAGGCAGAGGTGTACCTATAGCATTTTACGAATCTCCATAAAAAACTGTCATACAGATGAAATTGCGTGATATGAATTGTTTTATGATTCTGCCAAAGTGAGTAGCCTTTTTAGGCCCCCAGGACTGTTTCTTTTTCTGCTATAATCTGACGAATAAATATAATTTTGATCTTTTTTTGCAAACTAAAGCTCAAGATTGACAAAGATCCCGAAGATTCTTCATGTTGGTACCGGATGACAAGACATCAATCAAAATGTTAATCTTTCAATATCCGGTTATCATGACATGAAGTAATCTGAGACTGCTTCGTTGGTCTAGTGGTCACAAGCGCTACTACTGAGCATGAGGTCCTGGGTTTGATTCCCGGGTTGGGCAAAATGATAATAGGTTTTTCCATCTGGAATTTCTGAGAACCAGCCTGGAGTCTGGGTTTGTGCCCGTTTGGTGACAATATGGTTGCCCCCTATTACATGGGACCTAAACCTTACTAGACTAGAATCAATTCTATTTTATTGTAATTTTTGACGTTCAGAAGTGCCTTTAATGTGCCTATCTATAATATACTTATAATAAATCTGTAGAAGTGAAAATACTGTACATTGAAAATATCAAAAAAATAAATGGCAGGGGGTGTTACTAGACCGACACCGAACCCAAAAATGTGAATAAAAATTTTTTTTGTCTGTCTGTCTGTCTGTTTGTTCAGGCATCACGCAAAAAGTACCGGCCCGATTACGATGAAACTTGGTATAATTATTCTTTAATATCCTAGGCACCGCACTGGGTACTTTTAATCCCGGAAAAGTATATAGAATAAAAAACAAACTTAATTTTGCGATTCAATCCCTAGACCCGATTACTGAACCAACCGCAAATAATAAGTTTGTCGTAGGTTACGTGCTGAAGGTTGAAGCGCATCATAAATTTTTTGAACTTTGATTTGAACGGACGTGTCGAGTGGCGAGCGTTCGTTCTTATTAGCATTCTATAAATTGTATGTTTTAACTGCTAATTGCAATTCTAAACCGTGCTTTTCAGTGCGACCTTTTTATTCCTTTTAGTTTTTACTAAGTACAGTTTAAGGTAGAGTTATTTAGGTTTATTTTTATAAGTCGTAGGTATAGATTTTCATTTTAAAGTATGGGTAGTTTATATCTGATAGTGTACGTAGTGACCGTAGGTTATTTTATTTATAAAACTGTTAGGTAGGATTAGTCATTCGTATAGATATTAGTTTTTAGGGATTTTGCTTATTTATTGAGTTTAGATTAGTTATCATCAGAAATAGGTTTATTTAGGTAGGTAGGTATTTTATTTTCTGTTATTGAGTTTTTTATTTTAATTAGGTAGGTACTTAGGTTTACTTTTATAATGTAATATAAAATTCAAAGTCCTGTGATCCTGTCTGACTGATTATATCAATGCACAGCCTAAACCGCTGGTCATAGAGACATTCAATTTGGAGAGTGTGTTCTTTGTGAAGTGTATATAGGTATCCACTAAGAAAGGGTTTTTTGAAATTCCACTCCTAAGAGGGTGAATGGGGGGAGGGTGAAATTTCACGCGGACGAAGTCGCGGGCAGAAGCTAGTTTCAAATAAATTATTTGACTTTGACTTTGAAACATAACTGGCGAAATGTGGGTGTACTTTAAATACACCTCTTTTTGTATATTTTTGTTCTTTTAGATTAAGATATAATATCTGACTGAAGACTGACCTACCGTGATACAGTTTTTACTAGTACGGAGGTCAATGTGAATTACTCTCTAACAACCATCCGTTCGTCATGAGATCATAAGTTTTTTTTTTGTTTTTATTATATATTTTATGTAAGTACCTAAGGTTGTTATTGTGCTGCTAGAAATAAATGTTTTTATATTTTTATGTTTGTTGTTATATTGAGAAAGAATAATGTAAAGAACCCAAAAAACCGACAGCGCTATACGTACATAAATACGCAGAAACTGCTGAATAGATTGTTTTCCGCACTTGTGGTGCAAAATACTGCAGCTGTGCACAAACAGGATCCAATCTAAATAACCCAGTTCCTTAGAACACACTGTTTGTCTCAAACAGCAACATATACTCATTACTACAGAGTAATGATTATAATTTACTAAAGATAAAACACATTTATTTACATTTCCGGGTGATGTATGACACATAATCTACAACGTTGAAGAGAGTTCAACGAAAATAATTTGTTAACCAACTACACAATAGACACAATTCTAAACAAAACGTAAGCTTTTAGTATGAATGTTGCGCGTCCGCTGTAGTAATCCTTAGGCCGGAGAAAGTATTATTGGAATATTTGGAATTACTCAGTAGCAGGCCGGAGTTTGTATTCGTGCACATCAACATCATTTCAGCCGAAAGACGTCCACAGCTGGACTTAGGCCTCCCCCAAGCACCTCCACTTTGACCGGTTCTGTGCTTCCCGCATCCAGCTGATTCCTGCGGCCTTCACTAGATCATCGGTGGAACCTTACAACGCTTCGTCTTCCGGTACGCGGTTGCCACTCCAGAACCTTTCGGTCCCATCAGCCATCTGTTCTGCGAGCTAAGTGCCTCTGCCCACCTTGGCAATTCTTCGGGCTATGTCGGTTACCCTATTTCAACTTTCTGCTTCCATCATGTAAGGAAACTCCAAGCAAGTATTTGTGTCCGGTAAATGAAAATGACATGGTAACATAACTGGCGACAGGTAGGCGTACCATAATTCTCTGTCTGCTCCTTCGGGCAATATAGGCGCGATGTTATTCAACAGAGTACAGTAGCTCGTGTGGTTGCCAAAATTTATGAATACAACATGTTGTTGTTCAAGTTTGTCGACAACAGAACCTTACAATGGCGCAGATTTATAGTTCTATTTGCAAGAATCACGACAAAGAACTTGTGGACCACCTTGTTGGTATCACTTAATTATTTATACTCGTAAGTCTGGCTGTGACTTTACACAAAGGAAAAACACATTTATATTTATAACACACATTCACAACACATTGAAGCGAGGGCCACAAGTACGATAAGCTAACAGTTTAGATAATCGTTTAGTGCATCTTTTCATACTTCAGTTCAACCTTTGAAATAACCCGACGATTCCGGCTGAGCTAAGTGAACCCATTCGCCTTCCTTCCTTCTTCAACCTCGACCGTGTCAAGTAACGTACTAAATCTTCAGTTGTTGGTGTAGACCCAGATATTTCAGTCTGCATTGCAACGCCTTAATTACGTAACAATATGCTATCAATCTCAATCTGAATCATTTTGAAGGACGTTGCTAATCCATTGCTTCGTATGTTCGAAAAATGTGTCTGCTCAACAATGTAAATAACGCAATGAATTTTGTTAAACTGTCAAAATGAAACCCATTGCCACTATTTGCAGACTAAGTTACGTGAGTCAGGCCTAGCTAATTTAAGTTCTCTCGCGTTGTGTCTCGAGCTATATTATTACATGTGTTGGGTACCTAGCCGCCTGTTAAAGTAACATGTTATTTATTCAATTGACTAACGGTTTATGTTATAATGAGTTTATAATAATGTACATAATGCCGCTGTGTATACAAGGTTAATGTTTGAATTATTTTATTACTGTATGGTAAATATAGTATAGTAACTGGGTTGTGGAGGTCAGACAGGCAGTCGTTCCATATAAAATACTTATATCCAGCTGCATCCGGTTAGACTAAAAGTCGACCCCAACATAATTGGGAAAAGGCTCGGCAGATTTTTTTATAGGTACATCTATCTATATACAACGCACAGCCTAAACTGTTGGTCCTAGAGACATGAAATTTGGAGGGCGTGTTCTTTGTGAAGAGTAGATATCCACTAAGAAAGGGTTTTCCGAAATTCCACCCCTAAGAGGGTGAATGGAGGAGTGTGAAATTTCACGCGGACGAAGCCGCGGACAGAAGCTAGTTGGCGTATAAAATACTTTCTAATAACATAAGGTTTTCCTGATTATTAGAGGAAAAAACAGCAATTGACTTTTGTAATCTTTATTATCAAACAATGGACTAGCTCCTTGATTTTGATTTAAGAGTAATTACGACGAACGTTTTAAATCATTAGGGCAAGGGCTGAGAATGACAGGGTCTCTAGTTTCTCCTTCAATGGAGCGAATATTCCATAATACATCTTAAATCAATTGCTTGTGTAAGATTGGATTCCAGTAATTGCAAAATGGTCGACCATTTTTGTGTTTGTCTGTGGGCGTCATTTCGAATTTAGAAAGAATCCCTGTGGCTGTGATTAATTAAATCAAAAACAAAGCTAATTAAAAAATGTAGATTAATTATAATAGCAATTTATGTAGGTAATATTACCTTTACTTACTTGAAATATTTTTAATGTATCTTTGCTTATCTAGGGACAATACACATTTTTACAAACCAACGCAATGATGAAATCATTAAAAAAATGAGTAAGGTATTTCAGCTGATTTTTTAAGTAATGTTACCAAACTTATTATATCAGTTCTATGTAATTGAATAGGTATATACTTAGAAAGAAAGAAAGAAAATACGTTTTTTTGCGGCAAACATGACGCATAGAAAAACAAACACACAAAAAAGAACAAGTTGGAGGAAAATATGCGTCACATCTACGCAAAACGGCCATCTCTCAGCATAATGCTACGACCCTATGGGAGACAGAGCCTCAGAGCCAACATAAACGCGCACGCACATTAGCGCCATATCCAACATTTGCAATAATAAAACAAATATCATAACTTTTTCACACAGGTACCTACGCGAGATAGCAGAAAATCCAAAAAATATATCTTTATTCGGATTAACATGCGAACAAAGCCAACATGGTGAGGAATGGGGAATATTAATAACAGTCATTTGTTTTTATAGGGTCGCAGCCGGACTGGACAGGTACCGTTTATAATGGCGCGAATATTTATATATCTACAACTATTATATTAAATGTTTGTTTTTTCTAACAAATGTTGTAGATATCTCTTGATAGATATCATATTTACGGCTGTGTGAACTTGGCACCCGACTTTGGAAAAAATAGTTTGTTGAAGGGTTTTTCGGAAGATTTCGGTTAGTAGTGGATAGTAGTGAACCTATTTTCGTTAGTAGTAAAACCAAAAAAAAAAAAAAAATATAAAAAAATGCCATCCCCCGAAATTCGAAAAATCAGTTTTTTTCGATTGATTCTCATAGGCAAACGTTAGTAGTGGATTGTAGTGCAATTTTTTTCGTTTGTAGTAAAACAGAAAAAATAAAAAAAAATAAAAATATTTTCGAGTATTTTTTCAAAACGATCTTATGACTTATATTCTGTTCTGAAAGCTTCTACGATTACTACAAACGCTAGAATTGACTGAGGAAGGTCCGTAGAGGTTTGTAGTAAAAAAAATTTTGATAGTAGTTGAAAAAAAAGTTGATTAAAAGTGATAAATTGAAGAAAAACTCGTTTTGACGTCTTTATTAGTGAATATTTCGTGTTCAAAAAGATATACGATTACTACAAACGCTACAATTGACTGAGGAAGGTTCGTAGAGGTTTGTAGTGAAAAAAATTTGGTTAGTAGTTGAATTTTTTTTTTATTAAATGTGATAAACTGAAGAAAAACTCGTTTAAAAGGCTTTCTTATTGAATATTTCTCGTTCAAAAAGATAAACGATTACTACAAATGCTACAATTGACTGAGGAAGGTTCGTAGAGGTTTGTAGTGAAAAAAAATTTGATAGCAGTTGAAAAAAAGTTGATTAAAAGTGATAAATTGAAGAAAAACTCGTTTTAACGTCTTTATTAGTGAATATTTCTCGTTCAAAAAGATATACGATTACTACAAACGCTACAATTGACTGAGGAAGGTTCGTAGAGGTTCGTAGTAAAAAAATTTTTGATAGTAGTTGAAAAAAAAGTTGATTAAAAGTGATAAATTGAAGAAAAACTCGTTTAAACGTCATTATTATTGAATAATTCTCATTCAAAAAGATAAACGATTACTACAAATGCTACAATTGACTGACAAAGGTCCGTAGAGGTTTGTAGTGAAAAAAGTTTTGATAGTAGTTGAAAAAAAAGTTGATTAAAAGTGATAAATTGAAGAAAAACTCGTTTTAACGTCTTTATAACTGAATATTTCTCGTTCAAAAAGGTATACGATTACTACAAACGCTACAATTGACTGAGGAAGGTCCGTAGAGGTTTGTAGTGAAAAAAGTTTTGATAGTAGTTGAAAAAAAAGTTGATTAAAAGTGATAAATTGAAGAAAAACTCGTTTTAATGTCTTTATTACTGAATATTTCTCGTTCAAAAAGATATACGATTACTACAAACGCTACAATTGACTGAGGAAGGTCCGTAGAGGTTTGTAGTGAAAAAAGTTTTGATAGTAGTTGAAAAAAAAGTTGATTAAAAGTGATAAATCGAAGAAAAACTCGTTTAAACGTCATTATTATTGAATAATTCTCATTCAAAAAGATAAACGATTACTACAAACGCTACAATTGACTGAGGAAGGTCCGTAGAGGTTTGTAGTGAAAAAATTTTTGATAGTAGTTGAAAAAAAAGTTGATTAAAAGTGATAAATTGAAGAAAAACTCGTTTAAACGTCATTATTATTGAATAATTCTCATTCAAAAAGATAAACGATTACTACAAATGCTACAATTGACTGACAAAGGTCCGTAGAGGTTTGTAGTGAAAAAAGTTTTGATAGTAGTTGAAAAAAAAGTTGATTAAAAGTGATAAATTGAAGAAAAACTCGTTTTAACGTCTTTATAACTGAATATTTCTCGTTCAAAAAGGTATACGATTACTACAAACGCTACAATTGACTGAGGAAGGTCCGTAGAGGTTTGTAGTGAAAAAAGTTTTGATAGTAGTTGTAAAAAAAGTTGATTAAAAGTGATAAATTGAAGAAAAACTCGTTTTAATGTCTTTATTACTGAATATTTCTCGTTCAAAAAGATATACGATTACGACAAACGCTACAATTGACTGAGGAAGGTCCGTAGAGGTTTGTAGTGAAAAAAGTTTTGATAGTAGTTGAAAAAAAAGTTGATTAAAAGTGATAAATTGAAGAAAAACTCGTTTTAATGTCTTTATTACTGAATATTTCTCGTTCAAAAAGATATACGATTACTACAAACGCTACAATTGACTGAGGAAGGTCCGTAGAGGTTTGTAGTGAAAAAAGTTTTGATAGTAGTTGAAAAAAAAGTTGATCAAAAGGGATAAACTGAAGAAAAACTCGTTTTAATGTTTTTATTTGTGAATATTTCTCGTTAAAAAAGATATACGATTACTACAAACGCTACAATTGACTGAGGAAGGTCTGTAGAGGTGTGTAGTGAAAAAAGTTTTGATAGTAGTTGAAAAAAAAGTTGATTAAAAGTGATAAATTGAAGAAATACTCGTTTAAACGTCATTATTATTGAATAATTCTCATTCAAAAAGATAAACGATTACTACAAACGCTACATTTGACTGAGGAAGGTCCGTACAGGTTTGTAGTGAAAAAAGTTTTGATAGTAGTTGAAAAAAAAATTGATTAAAAAGGATAAACTGAAGAAAAACTCGTTTTAACGTTTTTATTTGTGAATATATCAACTTTTTTTTCAACTACTATCAAAACTTTTTTCACTACAAACCTCTACGGACCTTCCTCAGTCAATTGTAGCGTTTGTAATAATCGTATATCTTTTTTAACGAGAAATATTCACAAATAAAAACGTTAAAACGAGTTTTTCTTCAATTTATCACTTTTATTCAACTTTTTTTTCAACTACTATCAAAACTTTTTTCACTACAAACCTCTACGGACCTTCCTCAGTCAATTGTAGCGTTTGTAGTAATCGTATATCTTTTTGAACGAGAAATATTCAGTAATAAAGACATTAAAACGAGTTTTTCTTCAATTTATCACTTTTAATCAACTTTTTTTTCAACTACTATCAAAACTTTTTTCACTACAAACCTCTACGGACCTTCCTCGGTCAATTGTAGCGTTTGTAGTAATCGTATATCTTTTTGAACGAGAAATATTCACTAATAAAGACGTTAAAACGAGTTTTTCTTCAGTTTATCCTTTTTAATCAAATTTTTTTTCAACTACTCTCAAAACTTTTTTCACTACAAACCTCTACGGACCTTTGTCAGTCAATTGTAGCGTTTGTAGTAATCGTTTATCTTTTTGAATGAAAATTATTCAATAATAATGACGTTTAAACGAGTTTTTCTTCAATTTATCACTTTTAATCAACTTTTTTTTCAACTACTATCAAAAATTTTTTTACTACAAACCTCTACGAACCTTCCTCAGTCAATTATAGCGTCGTATATCTTTTTGAACGAGAAATATTCACTAATAAAGACGTTAAAACGAGTTTTTCTTCAATTTATCACTTTTAATCATTTTTTTTTTCAACTACTATCAAAAATTTTTTCACTACAAACCTCTACGAACCTTCCTCAGTCAATTGTAGCATTTGTAGTAATCGTTTATCTTTTTGAACGAGAAATATTCAATAAGAAAGCCTTTTAAACGAGTTTTTCTTCAGTTTATCACATTTAATAAAAAATTTTTTCAACTACTAACCAAATTTTTTTCACTACAAACCTCTACGAACCTTCCTCAGTCAATTGTAGCATTTGTAGTAATCGTATATCTTTTTGAACGAGAAATATTCACTAATAAAGACGTCAAAACGAGTTTTTCTTCAATTTATCACTTTTAATCAACTTTTTTTTCAACTACTATCAAATTTTTTTTTACTACAAACCTCTACGGACCTTCCTCAGTCAATTCTAGCGTTTGTAGTAATCGTAGAAGCTTTCAGAACAGAATATAAGTCATAAGATCGTTTTGAAAAAATACTCGAAAATATTTTTATTTTTTTTTATTTTTTCTGTTTTACTACAAACGAAAAAAATTGCACTACAATCCACTACTAACGTTTGCCTATGAGAATCAATCGAAAAAAACTGATTTTTCGAATTTCGGGGGATGACATTTTTTTATATATTTTTTTTTTTTTTGGTTTTACTACTAACGAAAATAGGTTCACTACTATCCACTACTAACCGAAATCTTCCGAAAAACCCTTCAAAAAACTATTTTTTCCAAAGTCGGGTGCCAAGTTCACACAGCCCATATTTACTGCAGGTGTTTTTGGTACCTACTTATTCTATCTAACCACTTTTGAGCCCTTATTTTTGGAAAGAGTCAAAGAGAAAAATCTCTATTAGCTCTATGATTAATGAGGAGAAGGAGGATCGAAGATTTTTATATGGAGCCTGGCATACCTACCTGTCCGCCATTTTTTTTAAATGAGGGCCTCGCTTGAAACCGTGTTTGGTCCTGTTATGTTTTCTGTTTGCATTAATGTCGGCTATCGATTTATATAGGAAACAGGAGTGCCCGCCATTTAAAAAAAAACATGGCGGACAGGTAGGTATGCCACGGACCTTCAATGCCCTTTACTTTCAGTAGTAGTTACGTAGCTAGAAATATAGAATCAAATGGAAAACAATTTGTAATAAAATTCGAAGTTTGGTTGGTAGTTATTGTTTTATTTATATATATATTACTTTAGGGCTGATTTTTCCATCGCCAGATAACTTTTGTTCGAGGAATAAAATTGACGTTTGACAGATTTGGAAACAACTGTCAAAATTTCAAAATTATTCCTCGAATAAAGTTATCAGATGATTGAAAAATCAGCCCTTGAATCTTAATAAATATTCTCGGGAATAGAAAAAATTTACTGAATAAAACACTGTAGATATGTTATTAAAAATCAAGTACCTATGATCTAATTGTTAGTCGCTAAATTATACTTCATCTGCTTTATAATCCTCGAGGTCCATGATTTTCGTTGTTTTTACTATTGTTGGTGTTAGATCTGTAATAGAAAAACATATTAAACATCAAGATCTACGTAGTGATACATTACATCATGTCTATTGAGGGCCTGTTTCAGAGTATGCGGATTTCAGTACCCTTATTGCGTAACACACTACCAATCTCAATCTGAATCATTTTGAAAGATATTGCTAATTCATTGCTTCATATGTTCGAAAAAATTGTCCGCTCAACAGCGTAAATAACGCAATGAATGTTGTTGAACTGTCAAAATGAAAACCATTTCTACTGATTCCAGCCAGCCAGTGTTACGCAATTAAATAAAAAACAGGTAAATTAAAAAATCTAACATAATTCAGTATGAAATTATCTATCACAAAAGTTATCCGGATTTTAACCTGAGGTCGTAAAACAGAACCCGAACTGAATTAATTTCAGTTTTAATTTTATGTTTATCTAAAAGTGTGTTCAAAATTACCATCTTTGTTTGCATATGTAATTTCAATAATTTCTGTAACAACAGTGCCGTTACAGTGTATTGTGGTCGTCTTCTCTCTCTCTATAGCAGGTTGATTGTCTATATGGAAGAAGTATATTAAATCGAACTCCGTGTCATTCTTAGCCGTCAACTTGTCGACTAAGTCTTGGTTTGTTGTTCTTATCCACATTGTAGGCTCCCCTTTCAGGTTTGACATATCTAAAACACACATAAGTCGTATTACAATAAGTAAATTAATCCCGTTTCTATGAATTTTAAAATTAAAAGTAATGTAGAGTGTACCGATTTCGCCATTCTTTCCTCTGCCATCGTTATTATGATCCTTTTTGCAATCCTCTGGTTTTAGTGTTTTAGAATCATCATCGCTGCCATCATTTGCATCGATGCTAACCACTTGGCTTTCGTCGGTACTGGATGAATCTGCATCATCTGCATCAGTAGAATTCGTATAAATATTTTCCAACCCAAAGAGTAATATAGATTCCGATGAATCGTTATAAAATGGAGGGGCATCACCTGTACTTTCCGAAACTTCAATATTTATGGTGATCATTTCATCTTCAGAATCATTAGCTGTGCTACTGCTGACTGTTATTGTAACATCATTCTCGGATTGTTCAAGTTCTAATGAATTGTCACCAGAAGCATCACCTGTATTTACATCGTTTTGGAGTGAAGGTGACGCTGTGACACTCGAATAATCATCACTTTCGGCCGGAACATCAGTATTTATATCAAACAATTCACTTGAATTGTACACAGCTGATTGAACAAAAAAATATTGAAGCTATATCAGCTTGCAAATTAAATTGAACAGCAACGTTATGCAGTAAACACAATGTAGTGCGAAATATGTTTTCTTACATTTGAGCAATCTTTCACTCCTATTTATAATGAATATAACATAGTTTTACTTACCTGTTTGGGTATCTTTTTCCCGGTTGTTATCTTGATCCACGTCAATTTTATCTTTAATTTCAGTGTTCTCATTTTCTTTAGTTCCTTTTGTTTTATCATCGCTTATGTTGTCGGTCGGTGAAGCTGAAGTGCTCGGAAATACTGTAGTGGTGGAATATGTTTGGGCTATATCATCCTGTGCATCATCTTGTTTATTATTAGCGTCGTTATCTGATTTGCCAGGGGTTTTAACAGGCCTTGTTGTCGTCGTTGTAGTTGCCACTGGCCGAACATCGCTGACATATTCAGTTGTTTGTTCTATCGGTGATAAGGTAATAATTTGATCCTCTGAATCCGGACAGGGTGTAGTGCTTACAACTGTAAAAATGCAATTAGTTTCATTGTTTTAGTCATTTTTGCTAGTTACATGTAATGTTCCTTGGAAAAAGTATGTTGTACTTACCCGGTGAACTGGTAGATGTACGATGAATGTGTTTGCGTTTATGTGTTTTTATTACTTGTGGTTTGGAGGACGTGGTATAATTAGGTTCAGTTGGAGATACTGTCGTGGAATTAGATTGGTCATCATTTTTGCTCGCATCAGCAGAAGTTGGTTTTGTATTTAAATAAGGTTTTGATTTTTTATCTTCTTCGGGCTGATTTTGATCGGGAGACAATGGGTTTGAATTATTGTCATTCCCTGGTTGAGCACCATGTGAAGGTTTTGATTTAGTATTATTTGCTGACTGTGTTGCATGTGCAGGCAATGGTGCAGAATCGTTATTATCTCCTGGTTGATCTTCGTCAACATTTGCTGGTTGTCTTTTGTTTTTATGCAATGATTCAGAATCATTACCATCTTCTGACTGATTTTCATTAGAAGGTAAAGGCTCAGAAGTGTTATCATCACCTGTTTTATTTTCACTTGGAGACGATGGGTTGGAATTGTCATAATCACCTGGTTGATTTTCTGGATAATTCAATAGAGGAGTGGATGATGGGTTTGAATTATTATTATCTGCTGGTTGATCATGCGAGTGTCTTGATTTTGGTTTATAATCGTGTGATGGCTGTTTTTTGTGTGAAGGTAATGAGGTGGAATCGGTTTCATCGCCTGACTGATGTTCATTCGAAGGCAATGGCTTAGAATTGTCATTATTTTCTGGCGCATTTTTATTTGAAGACGATGGGTTTGAATTTTTATCACCTCCTGGTTGGGTTTTAGGGTAAGTCAATAGCTCTGGAGTGGTCGATGGGTTGTCATCTGCTGGTTGATCATGAGAATGTCTTGATTTTGGATTATAATAGTGTGATGGCTGTTTTTTGTGTGAAGGTAATGAGGTGGAATCGGTTTCATCACCTGACTGATGTTCAGTCGAAGGCAATGGTTTAGAATTGTCATTATTTTCTGGCGCATTTTCATTTGGAAATGATGAGTTTGAATTTTTATCACCTCCTGGTTGGTTTTTAGGGTAAGTCAATAGCTTTGGAGTGGTCGATGGGTTATCAATTGCTGGTTGATCATGCGAGTGTCTTGATTTTGGTTCATAACGGTGTGATGGCTGTTTTTTGTGTGAAGGTAATGACGTGGGATCGGTTTCATCGCCTGACTGATGTTCATTCGAAGGCAATGGCTTAGATTTGTCTATATTTTCTGGCACATTTTTATTTAGAGATGATGGGTTTGAATTTTTATCACCTCCTGGTTGGTTTTTAGGGTAAGTCAATAGCTTTGGAGTGGTCGATGGGTTATCATCTGCTTGTTGATCATGCGAATGTCTTGATTTTGGATTATAATAGTATGACGGTTGTTTTTTGTGTAAAGGTAATAAGATAGAATCGGTTTCATCGCCTGACTGATGTTCAATCGAAGGCAATGGCTTAGAATTGTCATTATTTTCTGGCGCATTTTCATTTGGAGACGATGAGTTTGAATTTTTATCACCTCCTGGTTGGTTTTTAGGGTAAGTCAATAGCTTTGGAGTGGTCGATGGGTTATCAATTGCTGGTTGATCATGCGAGTGTCTTGATTTTGGTTCATAACGCTGTGATGGCTGTTTTTTGTGTGAAGGTAATGACGTGGGATCGGTTTCATCGCCTGACTGATGTTCATTCGAAGGCAATAGCTTAGATTTGTCTATATTTTCTGGCACATTTTTATTTGGAGATGATGGGTTTGAATTTTTATCACCTCCTGGTTGGTTTTTAGGGTAAGTCAATAGCTTTGGAGTGGTAGATGAGTTATCATCTGCTTGTTGATCATGCGAATGTCTTGATTTTGGATTATAATAGTATGACGGTTGTTTTTTGTGTAAAGGTAATAAGATAGAATCGGTTTCATCGCCTGACTGATGTTCAATCGAAGGCAATGGCTTAGAATTGTCATTATTTTCTGGCGCATTTTCATTTGGAGACGATGAGTTTGAATTTTTATCACCTCCTGGTTGGTTTTTAGGGTAAGTCAATAGCTTTGGAGTGGTCGATGGGTTATCAATTGCTGGTTGATCATGCGAGTGTCTTGATTTTGGTTCATAACGCTGTGATGGCTGTTTTTTGTGTGAAGGTAATGACGTGGGATCGGTTTCATCGCCTGACTGATGTTCATTCGAAGGCAATGGCTTAGATTTGTCTTTATTTTCTGGCGCATTTTTATTTGGAGATGATGGGTTTGAATTTTTATCACCTCCTGATTGCTTTTTAGGGTAAGTCAATAACTTTGGAGTGGTCGATGGGTTATCATCTGCTGGTTGATCATGCGAATGTCTTGATTTTGGATTATAATAGTGTGATGGTTGTTTTTTGTGTGAAGGTAATAAGGTGGAATCGGTTTCATCGCCTGACTGATGTTCTTTCGAAGGCAATGGCTTAGAATTGTCATTATTTTCTGGCGCATTTTCATTTGGAGATGATGAGTTTGAATTTTTATCACCTCCTGGTTGGTTTTTAGGGTAAGTCAATAGCTTTGGAGTGGTCGATGGGTTATCAATTGCTGGTTGATCATGCGAGTGTTTTGATTTTGTTTCATAACGGTGTGGTGGCTGTTTTTTGTGTGAAGGTAATGACGTGGGATCGGTTTCATCGCCTGACTGATGTTCATTCGAAGGCAATGGCTTAGATTTGTCTATATTTTCTGGCACATTTTTATTTGGAGATGATGGGTTTGAATTTTTATCACCTCCTGGTTGGTTTTTAGGGTAAGTCAATAGCTTTGGAGTGGTCGATGGGTTATCAATTGCTGGTTGATCATGCGAGTGTCTTGATTTTGGTTCATAACGCTGTGATGGCTGTTTTTTGTGTGAAGGTAATGACGTGGGATCGGTTTCATCGCCTGACTGATGTTCATTCGAAGGCAATGGCTTAGATTTGTCTTTATTTTCTGGCGCATTTTCATTTGGAGATGATGGCTTTGAATTTTTATCACCCCCTGGTTGGTTTTTAGGGTAAGTCAATAGCTTTGGAGTGGTCGATGGGTTATCATCTGCTGGTTGATCATGCGAATGTCTTGATTTTGGATTATAATAGTGTGACGGTTGTTTTTTATGTGAAGGTAAAAAGGTGGAATCGGTTTCATCGCCTGACTGATGTTCAATCGAAGGCAATGGTTTAGAATTGTTATTATTTTCTGGCGCATTTTCATTTGGAGACGATGGGTTTGAATTTTTACCACCTCCTAGTTGGTTTTTAGGGTAAGTCAAAAGCTTTGGAGTGGTCGATGGGTTATCATCTGCAGGTTGATTAAATGAGTGTCTTGATTTTGGTTTATAGTGGTTTGATGGTTGTTTTTTATGTGAAAGCAATGATGTGGAATCGGTTTCATCTCCTGACTGATCTTTATTCGAAGGCCATGAATTGCTATCATTTGCTGGCTGACTTTCACCTGGAGACGATGGGTTTGATTTTTTATCACCTCCCGGTTGGTTTTCAGGGTAAGTCAAAAGCTTTGGAGTGGTCGATGGGTTATCATCTGCCGATTGATCATGTGAGTCTCTTGATTTTGGTTTATAACGGTGAACTGGATGTTTTTTGTGTGGAAGCAATGATGTGGAATCGGTTTCACCTCTTGACTGATCTTCATTCGAAGGCCATGAATTGCTATCATTTGCTGGCTGACTTTCACTTGGAGACGATGGGTTTGAATTATTATTATCTGCTGGTTGATTTACAAGTGAATGTTTTGATTTAAGATGAAGTGCTGGGTGCCTTCTGTAAGGATGGAATGGTTTATCATCTTGTGGCTGATTTTCATTCGCCGGCAAAGGCTCGAAATTGTTATCATTTGCTGGGTGGTTTACGTATGAATTTTTAGGTTTTTTACCAACGTTTGCTGGTTGTCTTGCATTTGGAAACAATAGAGTAAATTTATTTTCATCTTTGGTCTGATCTAGTTTAGAATTATGATCATCTGCTGGCTGATCTTCCTTTGAAGTCAATGGCTTTAAATTGTCATCATTTGCTGACTGATTTTTCTGATCTGCAGGTTTATTCCCATCCTGAGGCAAGGGCTTAGAATTTCCATCTCCAGCTGATTGATTTACATGCGGAGTCAATGTTTTTGAGTCGTCATCATCTCGTGGTTGATTAACACCCTGAGCCAAGGGTTTTAAATAGTCATTTTGAGTTGAGTGATCTTCATTTGAAGCCGAAGAAGAAGGTAATAGTTTGTAGTTGTTATTATCTGCTGGTTGTTTCTCGGACTGAGGTGATGGTTTCAAGTTACTATGATTTGCTGGCAGAACTTTCAATGGAGGGGACAGGTTTGAATCATATTCGCTTGCTGGTTTGGCTCGATCCGCATTCAACGGTGATGGTTTTTTATCATCTGCTGGTTGATTATACGTAGGCAACGGATATTTGCCCACTGATAAAGGAGTGTTGGCGATATTATTTGATAAATTCTCTGGCGATTGTTGTGTGAGAACTCCGTTACTATCTGAACCCTCAATATTTTTACGTTTGTGGTGTACCAGGCGGAGTTTTGAATTTTGGGGCGAACCGAAATCAATCGTGTCCAGAAATTCAACAGTTCCATTTGAATGGACTACTACGTAACGTTTATTAGTTTTTGCTAAAATATCTTGTATTTCAGGTTTCGCTACAAAGCTGCTCAAATTATATTCTGAAAGAAAAAATCCAATCAAGCTTGTAATGTGACAAACTCACGGTAAATAAAATTAACGAACGAAAGTTGTAAAAAAGTTGACTACGACGTTTAGGTATCATTTAAATTTACGAGACACTAGATAGTGTTCAGCATTTACCTAAGCAAATACCTAAGAGTTATTATTATTTTAATTATTCATCTGTTATAATAATAATCGTTGCTGACTGTACAAGATAGATAGAGTTAGCAAGATACTAAGGAAACAATGAAATAACTCACCTGTTATTCCTTCTGAACTTATCGTAGGATACACAATATTCTGTTTTGGATTACTATTTGTAGGAGTAGCAGTACTAGATCCATGGTATGCCACGTTACTTTCTTCACGTTTATTATTTCCAGAATTTACTAATATTGTATCGGAAGGTGCGGAAGGAGCTCCTGAATATGTATTAATCGGGATAGGCTCCCTTGGTCCATAATTAGGGTCATATTTTCCTGATTTGACCTCTACAGGTTCATTTACTACAGGTGCACCATTGGAAGAATCATCACCTACAGTGTTACTCCATCTAGAATCTGATCTATAATTCTTTGCGTATCTGCGAGCTAGAGGTTTCTCCGATAAAATTTTACTAACAGGAGCATCTTTCTTGGTATTTATATGTGAAAGGCTTGGTATAGAATCCGAATTGTTATCTGGTTCAGATATCAATGGGGACCTAATATCTTGATTTATTATTGGTGCAGAATTACCTAAAACTGAACGTGATCTGTGATTTTCTGTGAATTCAATATTTTCAGGCTGATCGGTCAAAGTGTCTGCAGCTATTACAGCAGGGACTTCATTATAGATTATTCCAGATTGGGGTACAATGCTCTGCAGGTATCTGCGGCCCCCAGTTGGTCGTGCTTTAATTTCAGATGCTGCCACTTGATCTTCACCATAATTTTCGTAAGAAACAGGGCCACTTGATTCAAAGCGAGGTGCGGAGTTTGTAACATATTTTCTATCACCTGTCAAAGGATATTGAACTTGTTCTCTAGTTAGGTATGTCCTACCCGGCTGATAGAATCGTCGATTTGTAGGTGGTACATATTTTGGGTGTAGATATTGAACTGGACCCCGGTAAGGTTCTTGGACAGTAGTCACCAAAGGCCTTTCATCGTCAGGGATGAGGACTGCGATTGGAGCGGGTTCGATGTATTGATTTTGTGGTCTCCAGTTTTGGTTTCGATATTGTTGGTTGTCAAATTCAACTTGAGATGTACGAGATGGATACGATTCCACTCTGGATGGGTAGGAGTCCAACCTGAGTTCATCTGCAGGGGAATCATAACTGATCAAGAGGTCTTCTGCCGACGGCGATGGAACAGGTCTTCTATTATATACATTACTATTGTAGTTATGTCTTATTTTTCCTTGATTTGGATAAAAATCCTGGGTCTTCTCCGGCTGAATATTTACATTTCGAGTTTGTGTAAAATCAGTATCGAGATATTGTGCATTTGGTGCATTTTGATTAACCTGCCAGTTGGATAGCGGGTTTATTCTTTGTCTGACATGATCCTCGGAATGAGGAATCGAATCTGAAAAAATATAAAACAGTAAACTTAAATTACAAACTTGAGTAGTTTCGTAGACCACTTGGCACAAGAAAATGACTAAGATATAAACACCGTTCTTTGGGATAGTTAAAACTTAACATTAATTATGAATGGCAACTCTGAAGGTACATAGTATTATAGCAATGGAAATTATGAAGTGTCCCATTACAGAGTCAACTTACCGACAATTTTAGAGCAAAAAAGCAAAATACAAAATAATATCACTTTGGACTTCATCGTCAACTACATCGACGGTGTTTCACACAACACTGTTAATTCCAGAGCCTTCTTTATTATTAAAAGGTGTGCTCAAACAAACAAAGCACTCGAGAAAGCTGTATACACACAGCACTATTGTCGCCATCCTATGTATTGTTAACCTGCGTAGGTACACGAAAATTGCTCATTACGTCAGGAATGATATATAGGGCCTCGAATAATAATATTGAAACTCAACAGTGTCAGTAGTGGAAATTCATACACACGTGTGTGCAATTTTCAATTCTACTACATTTAAATACAACACAATGTTCCTTTTCTTAACTACATTTTATTCTTTGTACCACTGTTTCATTTTCAAGCGATTCTTTTGTTTTTAACCACTGGCACCTTTTTCTTGTAGAAATACTTACTTGTCAGGAATGATGATAAATGCTCTAGCAACTAGGTAAATAAGAACATAAAGAAACATTATGAAATGTGTTTTTGTGGTAACATAATACGTCTTATTTTCAAATTTATGGTAGCTTTAACATTTGGGCTGTTTGAAATTAACGACAGTTTTATTGTGTTTGCTCGTTACGTTATATGAAAACCAACATTGTCAGCAATATATTTTAAAACGTGGTTATTTATGGTTTATTGTCTACCAAGACTAGCCATGCGTACTAACGAGAAAAACAATCTTTTTTTGTATAATAGGTCAATAAAACCACGCAATTTACTAAAATCTTCTTTTAGTTATTATTAACTCAAAAGTAAATCACAAACTTGTCATGTTGGCAGCTGTCAATCAATACAATTTTGGCGGGACTGGTGTTGCCATCAATAATTATACTACAAACATTGAGTTTTTTTGCATGTTGCTTTACTAGTGAACTGATTTCAACGACTGGCCGATAGCTTAAATACGACCTAAAACCTACTTATTTTCGAAAAACAACTGCTAAAGCCATCCATTTCAGATTTTCAGTGTTTTTACATGGACAAAAAAGGTAAAGGCACTACGCAATATGAAAACCATGACTATTTCGTCGGTTTCACGTATCACTACGTATGTAAAACGCCTAGGCAGTTTGCACTAACAATTCTGCCACATGTAAACGCGTCCTCGCGTACCGTGCAAAACAGCGAACCGTTTAAACGCATAATGCAAATGGAGGATTACTTCTACTCTTTTTTGTCCTACGTGAAAATAAATTTTGTTTTTGTCTTTTCGGGGAATGTTACCTATGTGACGTTCCTACTTAAATAGAAATGCTAAGTTATTCTAAATAAGTTTACGAAACTTTTTTGGGTATAACGACAAAGCCAATAGTGTTTTACTTTTTGTATAAAAGATATCAGTGGAATTAATGAGAAATAAATGAATAATAGAGCACTCATTTCCAATTTGCATACTGAAATGGTTCTAAAAAAAACGATCACAGTACTTTATACCGTCAAAGGCAGTACTGAAAATAGTCATAGGCACATGTAGATATTGCATGTATCTTGTTGTAGTATGTATGTACCTATGACTTTCGAATATCTCTTAATCTACTCATTATATTAGGTCCTTATCTTTAAAATTGCCGCTTTACATAAAAAAAAAAAATCCTTTTTTAAAGAAAATTTTGTATTTCGTTAATCCAATTAAGTATTGGTCATTAGTGAAGATGTACTTTTGCCATTATAGTGGAAGTTCGTCAAAATCCTGGCGATGGCAATCGATGAACTCTTTAGTGGCGTTTTTCATCGCATTGTTTTATTTGAATTTTTTTGAAAGGTTATCCAAATTCCGAATAAAAATGGAAATTAGTTAGAGCAAGGTCTGATGAGTATGGTGGATGAAGGAGAGTTACCAGTCGTAAATCCTATAGTATTGAGACGGCCGGTTGTGCGGTGCTTCGACGCGATTTTGTTGTTTTTGTTCAGCGAGTTCATACGGTACATACCTACCCACTTTCCGAGCTTTTTTATCTTTCTAATTTAAAGGAAATGAATCAGTATCGATTTATCACTTACGTTGAAGGCTGCTGCAATTTCCAATATGGTTTGAGATGAATCTGCTTTCACTATGGCTTTCAATCATCGTTGTTCCGGTCGGCCACGAGGCTCATTGTTGAGATCAAAATTTCCAGAATGGAAGCGATCAAACCAAAAACGGACCGTGCGTGCCATGTGCATGCATGTGCTACCATGTCCATACATGTCGTTAATAATGCGTGCTGTCTGTGCTGCGTTGGTGCCCCGACGGAACTCGTATTCGAAAATAGCGCGCAATTTAGATTTTTCCGTGGGGTCACAGAAACAGCGATATTTTAAAAAATCTATTGGCGGGAAAACAAATGAAAATCTGATTTTGAAAAACAAAATGTCATACTATATTATAAAATTAATGTGAATTTGTAATTCTAAATAGAATGAAAGATCTGTACAATAGCCAGCCATTCGCTGAAACCTCCCTGGACCTTGGGTAACCTGGAAGTCTTTGAACAGACTCCGGGTCCAGGTTGGCCGAAGCAAGGAAAACCTGTTCAGGTGGAAATTCATAGACAACTCCTCCTTGGAGTGTAAATGTGGTGCTGTTCCACAAACGATGGGACACTTAATATCGTCCTGCGTGTCCTGTCAGCTGCACGTTACAGGAACTGATGGCGCCAAACCAGTAGCCGAATTCTGGGCCGAGTCGATTTAGATTGCTATCAACACGCTAAGAAGAAGATAGCCAGTATCAAAAGAGTCCATGGAGTTTCTTGTCCCCGTTCGTCTCCAGACCCTACCACGCTTAATACGTGGTACCTAGTGTACCTGTGCCTAACTCCCGGCCTATCTTCATAATCATATGTATTTCCGTGAAGAAAAACAAAACAAAAACAGAGTAGATTGACGGGAAAGATACCTACATATAATATACATTTTCTTAGCCAGTATACAAGATCAATATTTCCCTAAGCCTTCGTTTAAACCGTTATTCTACCCAAAGATACAGTGGGGTTCCTACATGTTAAGCCCCATTCCTTGTTTAGAAAGTACTTATACTCAAAATAACCCGCATAAGCCCGGGACTGTTATTACTCTATAATAAAGTTCCGAATAGCTCCTCACAGCCACTTACGGGCTGAAAATGGTGTTTCATAACTTCATAAAGTTCGGGAAAATGTCAAGAGTGGATATAATATTTTTTTAAATGGTTCAGTAGCGTTACATAATCTCTTATGTTGTTCATCAAGGTTATTAAATTGAAAAAGAAGTGGGGTATTAATATGACCCATCTAACACCTAGTGCGAGTGTGGTGCTTCTGATCAGATCATGCTGGAGTGTCTTAAGTGTCCACCTGAACAGATGGCCTGTAGAATGCCACCGATGCCTTAATGAACGTAGTTTGGCCACCGACTCAGCTCAAGCAATATAATAAAGACAACGAATAGGACTACAGTCACCGGTACGTCCTCCCCTTTTCCTCTCCTTTCTTTTATTTCCTTCTAAACACATGTTTAAAAACACCGTACCCCACACCCGTACCTGCCCTTAGCGTGTAACCTGACTGGAGGCCTTAATTTATTGAGGCATCGACAGGGAAGCCCGGTTAAGCAGACGACAACCTCATTGGTTGAACTGCAAGATGCCATTCCCAAAAAAAATATGTTTTCCTAAGAAAGCAGTGAACGGTCACACAATAACGTCTGTCCAATACCTACATAGCGTTTTTTGACACCTTTATGATAAATAGTGGTGAAAATGACAGATTATGATGACGGCCGTTATATATTACGACCACCGCTCTTATAGGCGTTAATTTATGTAGTTTTCGGCGTCAATTTATGTTGTAACAAGTTTCTTCCTCACTTATGGCGAACATAAATCTTGTCAAGATTCTCATAAGACCAATAGTTCTCGACATACTCGTATACAGCACAGACAATGGTAAGTCAATTAAAGCGCAACTTGGGGTTTTGACAGCATTATTTATTTCGCACCTGATATCGGAATGGTTTTTTCAGTAATTGAAAGTTTATTTTTTCACAAAGACAACATTTACAAGCTAACAGTAAAATATGTATTATATTATATACATGTATATAATAAAAAGTTAAAGAAACAGGCAGGAGCTCATTGGGCATCAAAAATTCGTCCGCATCGCTGTCAATGGGACAAGTTTGGGCACTTGTACTATTGGTGACTACCCATAAGGTATATCCCGACCAAAATGTTCACTTCAAATACATTTATTCGTTTAATAAATTAAATACAGAACCCTGTTACAAAGTATTGTGCATAACATAAACTTTTCTTGCTTGGAGCGTGTGTTGCTCTTGTTATGACATTTTTAACGTTACAACAACGTTATTCCGAATACGCTGTAAAACAGGAATTAAATATTTCAAGCAGCAAAAGTTTCGCTAACAAACCTCGCTGCACTGGTTCTTTCACGTTATTCTACGAAAAAAGATTTGGGAAAATAACATAGCTTCACGGAAGAGTTATATGCAGAAGTATACCGAGGCATTACACCCTCATTTCACCATTTATGTTAAAGTCCCATGTAATACGGGGCGAGCCTACTACCATCCACCGGGCACAAATCCAGGCTAATGGTAAATGATTTTATTTCTTTTTAAAGGTTTGTACAAACACTTTTACACGTCTTAATTTTTTTTTTTATTAGATGAGATTGACGTTTCCTATCTGACTTATACTCTGAGAAGAAAGGCCGAAGGAAACTCAGAGGTAACAGTCTCTTTTAAAGTCCAGATATAATCTTGGTCAGATCAGACCGTCAGAGGCTCCGGGCTGCTACTAAGAAATATAATAACGCTTTGTCCGACCTTGAAATCGAACCCAGGGCCTTGACATAAAGTACTAGAAAATTATTTAAATTTTTCCAAATAACCAACACACTTAGCATATTTTATTTTCTAGGCATGTTTAATTTTTTTACAAGTATGTATTTATGTATCTATTATACAGCATATATACCAATATAACTATAATCTATCTATTATAGTATTAGTATTATTATTTTGCACCAATGACAACCCCATTTTATGTCCACGCAATCAGTGGGCATGGAAGAAATCTCAGAAAGCGATAAGGCCGCCCTTGTATGTTTTGTAGTGATAAACGAATTTTTTTGTTATGTGTTTTCTGGTGTACAATAAAGTATACTTATATAAATGTGAGTGGTTGACCAAAAAGGGACCTGGAGGGATTGGAAACCGTTATTTATTTATTTTGAATTTTTTAATCTGTGGTTTTTTAGCTTTGTTTTGGTCTAACCAGAATATTTTTAGGTGCAGTTTTTTTTTGTGAGCCGAGGCAGTAGAAACTTGTTTCTACACGAAATTTCAATCGCGATTTACTCGAAATCAATTATTTTCCCTTGAGGTCCCTTTTTGGTCAACCACTCACAAATAAATAAGTTTCGTGTTGGTAATCGTACGCGTAAGAAATAATATGGAATAGTAGGTATAGTTTGTCCAAATTGATCAAGTGCGTGTCTAGCTCTCATTAGGATTATAAATTGCTTTAGATCTGCTGCTACTAAGTGTAACAGATTAAATTTTTCTGAGAAAGTAGGTATAACCTACTTAAGTTCTTTTGTGGAATCTACAATCTATGAAATCAGCCATATTTGAAAAAAAAATTGTACTAATTGTGATAAAAGATTAAATTAGCACCTAACTTAAAACCTTGTTTCAATTCAACTACGTGATATTCAGGGACCCTTTCCCTAGATCCGGATGGTGTACCTAAAAAGAGAAAGGGAGCAAGTGTCCCTATTAAAACATCTTCTAAATACTGGGCCCTAAATATCGTGTAGCGTAATAGGGGTTTAATGTCTTCCTACCCTTAAAAACCATTCTATACCTACTTACCTCAACACAAAAGACCACGTAAAACAACTAGTTAATTTATATTTCAAAGTTCCGCTAAGCATCCAACAAATCAAACATGGAAATAGGCAAACGAGCTCTCATTCTGTCTCCTCGATCGTCCCGGGCCAGACCGGAATCCCGTAGATAATAAAACGCAGTAAAATACAGTCCGCCGCAGTGTTAAATCTTTTCTAAACCGGGAACAATTCGCTTTTACCGCGTCGGCAAATGCCGCCGCCGTATCTCACCAACGGACATTTTTACCGCGAACCCATTCGTAAATTTTTCAAACTTGGAATAGCTGATACGACGAGTACGAAAATGGGTTTATTTCGATACTGGCAACTGACACTGAATAATCTGTTACACTGTGAAACCTAGGCGGTATTGAACGGAATAGAAAGGTTCTTTGGACGTTTTTTTGCAATCAATCTCCATCTCTACCTAGGTTAAAGGCGGTGGTACTTCAAGGCCACCAGAGGCAAACCAAGTTTTTCCTTAGACTAGGTATCTCGATTTTGTAACAGTAACCAGAGAATTTAGATTTAGTCCTTTAGATCCTTTTAGATTAGTCCTGTTGTTGGCCCTGCTAAGCTAAAGTAGGTACCTAATCCCTTTACCAACTACGGCATGAGCAATTACGTTTAGAATCTAAACGTAGGAACTATCTAAACTTCAGATAGTTCGGCATGAGAGAAGAAGCATCTCGTGTGTCAGTATTAGTCAAATTTTTCAATAATGTTCTCACTATTTTTTTGTAAAAATGTTTAGGGCTTCACACCCTAAGTCAAAATACCTAGACCCAAAAAAAAAATTTTAACTAACAATAAGTTTCAATTTCCTAAAACTAACCAATTCACATTACCTACTAACAGAATTTAAGCCACAAAGATACCTTCCACAAAGGAATTTCCAGCCACGTAGACAGCCCACATCTTCCTAGTTACAGATACAATACCTTATGAAGTTACGAGATACCGTACCTACTCGCTTTTTCATCGTTGTTTCAATAAGAATTACTCTTTCGGTATCCTTTCGCGAGTAGGCAGTTTATCGCGCCCCCGGGCAATGTTTCAGCACTCTAAACACGTAGCCATGTCTGTTACATTCGTTACGATATCGCCGCCTCAGAAGTTTTATGTGATAACGTTGAACGTAGAATCACTTCGGCTTAGGCGAGAAAGGTAATTCAGATATAAGTTTAAGCTACCCTCGTGTTACCTCAAAGTTTGTTATTGAACTTTCTCTTGGTAAACCGTATATTTGAGCCACTATGACCACAAAAGAGCGTTTACGACGTACGGCATTTCATACAAACTTTCAAGCCCTTGTTTTTCGAAATGAATGAACCGATTTCAATGAAACTTCATACGCATAAGCAGGATACAAAGGTCTAAAAAGTTAGTTAAGAACATTTTCGAAAAATAGTGTTACAGCCAAATTAGACAGATTTTAAATTTTCCATAGAAACAGAGATTTCCGAATGAACCGATTTTATTGAAACTTCACAGTTTCATTAAAATCGACGCCACTACACGACACACTGACACAGTTGTCTAAATAACTTGGTCGACTACCGACCAAATTTAAAAAAATATATTTTCATACTTAACAACTTTTTATAGACAGTTTTTCGAAACAACTATGAAACTCATAAAGAGAAAAAATTGATCGAGTTTTCCTTGCACTGTCCTAGTGAGGCAACTTCTCAAAAGAATTCCCTTCAAAAGATATCAAAGGTCCATTCAATCAAAGGATCCGAGGTAAAGCCGATAATCCCGCCTTCCGTTCCATTTGTTTTCAATAGCAGCTGGCCTTTGTTAAATTTTACACTTTTGTCTAGCCGTAGGTACCTTTAATCTCATAAAACAATTTTACACAAACTTGCTGTGAAAGGACGTATATCTAAATTATTTTTATACAAAATGTCCAGCTTTATCAAAGGATATAATAGCACAGCATAGCTATTCACAACCACTCGATACGTTTGCGCATCGTATCGAAAATTAATCAATGTTATCTTAGGACTCTTACTGTCCTTGAAATGCTGTTCACAAGTCCAAAACCCCAAAATATCAGTATAAATCAAATAGACAACCGATATTTTCCCGACACCGTTTGCTGTCGTGGGCAGGACAAATCAGGTTACCGAAATGTGTCATTTTCGATACGATAGCCTGCCGGATGATTGTGATGATAGCTATGCTGATCAGGTAACCAAGGCACCAAAAGGAAGAGGCCTACTTATATTAGGTATCATAAATCTATAGTCTATACAGGGTGAAAATATAATCACCGTTATCCTCTTAAGGAGTCATTGTACTCATCATTATGAACAACTTTTATTATGGGACCAAACTTGAAATCGAAAAAAAATCAGCTGTTCCCTACATTTTGACGAGTTAAGCGAACATAAATGTAGGGAACAGCTGATTTTTAGGGTTCCGTACCTCAAAAGGAAAAAACGGAACCCTTATAGGATCACTCGTGTGTCTGTCTGTCTGTCTGTCTGTCTGTCTGTCCGTCTGTCACAGCCAATTTGCTCCGAATCTTATGAACCGATTAAGTTGAAATTTGGTACACATATGAATCTCTGTGACCCAAGCACAGACGTGTATCGTAAATAAATGAGTTTTGAAAATGGGAGTCATTTTTGAGGGGTAAATAGACAATTTTAAAAAAAAGTTTCGCAATCTGTACCATGTGACATATCAAATGAAAGGGCTTACCGTGAGGATCTCAAATATATTTTTTTCATAATTTTAAAGTAAATTGTATTAAAGTTATATAAGACAATAAACGGAAATTTACCATTCCCCCCCCCTTATCTCCGAAACTACTGAGCCTAAAATTTTGAAAAAAATACAGAAATTAGTTCTATACTTATAGATTACAGGAAAATTAATAAGAAGTCCATGATCTTGAAAAAACATGGTAAATCTCTCAATATTGTGCGTACAAACTTACATTTTCAGTTGGAATGTATGGGAGAACATGTTTTTCAACTACAATGTTAAGTTTGTTCTTGGGATAAATTCATTCCAACTACGGAACCCTTCATTGTGCGTGGTCCGACACGTACTTGGCCGGTTTTTTTTTTCTTCTTTAGCTTCATTTACACATAGAAGTCACAAATATATACATAGATATAGGACGTAGATCTCAAAAGACTCCACGAACTCATAGGACTCAAAGACTCAAAAAGGACTCAAAAGACTCAATAAACTTGTAACTCGGAAGACTATTAGTCTTGAAAATCTAATGAAGACCAAAAGACTGTCTTTTACAACATTAGTTTACTTTTCACTTCTCATGCTCCAAAAGTTCGTTTTTATGTTGTGGCGACATAAAGTCGCTTTTTAGTGCATACCTAAAGTATATTCTTTTTCTAAGACTTAGATGATCAGGCCCAACAGCCACACGCACAATAAAATTATATTATTTCATTTGCTTTAATTTGTATCACTTCCGTGTTTTCTATCGTTAATTTAATAAAACCAGATAAAATAGTTGTTGTTTATTATTTAAAAACGCAAATAAACATTTTAATGACTTTGGCAGTATGAAGTAGGTACCCAAGTCGAATGACACATGTTGAAAATTAAAAAAAAAACTTTTAAAAAGTTTCGTGGCGGGAATTAGCTATTCTCTTCTTCAATTTTGCAACATTTTTTAACAGTGAAAATACAGTTATATACTTTACGAATGTTTCATTTTCTCGCAATCGAAGTGAAAAGCAGAGTGTATAACTCGACCTCGCCTGCGGCTCGGGCTTAATATCGCTTCTTCTATGCACTAGTTGTATGTACAATTTACTAATGTACCTACATAGTAATAGAAACGACACTGTCATACAAAAAGGCCCAAAATTTTATTCGACAACTGACAAGAATCTCACATCATTTTCACTTTAATTTTTGTTTGTTTTAAGACGTGAAAAGAACCTAACAATGGGTGCGTTCCGAGAAGGGAATGTAATCGATTTGAGCGTGCTTAAACCCATACCGAATTAGCGTGAGCGCGATAACGATGTCCCGTGAATCGTCACAGATGACGTCATGACATGCGAAATCTTGTGATAACGCCGACCATGCTTTATAATAATATCACCGTGAGCGCTGTCAAATTACAGTGTGTGTGAGGATGTGTCAGTGAGTGTTTTGTTTTGAGTTGCATCATATCTTTAAATTAAACTAACGTAGCATTTTCGAAATTATGCTTCTGGCAGACAGTCGCCACCTAACCAAACAAGAAGAACTGAAGAAGAAATGTGGTGTTTTTCAAAGAAATACTGTAATAATATAGTTTTGACATTGAGTAAGCACTGTGAGCGCGTTCACGAGCGTTCCGAATTGTTGACAGCTCTCAGCTGTCATAATCGTAATATCTAATACGGAACGCATGTCAGACGATTTGAGTGCTGTGAGCAAGTATAGCCAATTCGGAATGCGGCCAATATTTTGCTATGATTTTTTTTGCATGTTGACGTGACACCAGAAATACTTAAAACTTTCGTCGTAAATGCTTCTATTTTTTTCTCATATACGTAGACGGAGAAACTAAGTAACTAATTAGTTTCTTTGTCTACGCTCATATATTATAATGTACTCTGTGTTATAATCTGTACATTGCTTCGCTCCGTTTCAGAAAATATTAACATTTTAAACATTGTCTACTCATTAGATGAAACTTAATCGTATTTTATAGGCTAATCCACATTAGAGTGATAGAGATGGCAAATATGTCAAAGTTGCAAAAATTAAAATATTGATATTTATTTTTTAGTGGAAAATAGACTAGACTGCGTTCACAGAGTACTTTGACTGCGTTTTTGATTGATTGATTGATTGTCTTGATAGCGATTTGTGATGATATCACAAATGCATATTTAGATTTTCTGTGTAATTTTAGTGCATTATTTCTTTGTTCATATTATAATTTAAGAGTGATTTCAGTTTTTGTGCAACTCCTGCGACAATGTCATCACAGTCAATCTTCTGTACCTAAAAATATGTCAGAAACCAGTGGGCCCGAAAACAAAAGTATTGAGTTTGACCCTATTTTGCCCGATCAGGGAATATTATTTTATGAAGAATGCCCAGCGGAGTACGAAATCGAGCGGCCTAGATTACTGCCTTTGAAATCTACGACTCAGATTCGGTTTGAGCAGCTGCAGCACGAAGCAGCAAGGGTTTGGAGAGAGAGGCAGAAAACTGCAAAGAAAAACTGACTTTATTTATTTGTGAATCAGTGTAGTGTTGTGACAAAATGGCTTACACGTTATTTGTGATAGAACTGATATCTGCGTTCATATTAGCAGCAACTTTACTGTACAGATATGGTGACTGCTATAGGAACCATATTATAGTGACAGTGTCAGTGCTAACAGCATGGTACTTCTCTTTTGTGATTATGTTCCTCTTGCCCCTGGATATATCATCGGTGAGTACTAGATTATCTTGCTGAAGTGGGTTTTTCTAATAAGAATCATATTATTACACTTCAATTAAATTTTAATGATACCTTTACTTTGAAATATCATCAAACATGATTTGACGCTGAATCATAAACTTGCCCTGCAGAATTCATAAACTTTTGAAGATCTTTATAATACTTACTTGAGTACCTACCACAATCATTGTTTATTTCCCTCAGACTGTGTATCGACAATGTATGGAAAATGTAACAAAAGTATTGGAGACTACTCAAGCTGCGCTACAGAATGGCTCAACTACGGTAGCTCCACCGATCATTGAGTGTCATAAGCCTTGGAGTTTGATGAGCTCCAACGTGTTCCCTAACCTTTGGAGGGTTGTATATTGGACATCACAATGTCTCACTTGGTAAGTATTAAAATTACCTGTACATAATCCATACTAATATTATAAATGCAAAAATGTGTCTGTCTGTTACCTCTTCACGCTTAAACCGCTGAACCTATTTAGATGAAATTTGGTAAATACATAGATAGTTTGAGTCCCGGGATAGGACATAGGATAGTTTTTATCCCAATGTTCCTATGGGGTCGACACTTATGCGGGAGAACCCGTGGGGCGCAGCTATTACAATACTAAAATGTATATATTATATTATGTTACAATAAGTCTATTCCCACTTTGCAAAAAACACCATAAGTTCTAGAGTAGCAGTTAACTTATAGTCCGATACACCATGCCATGTACGTGTGGGGCACTGTCAGTTAGCCTTGCTGCCACCTTGCTATTTTATTAAGGCATAAGCTATTATTTCATAGTTTGTGTGGATATGAGAAAAAAATAACTTTTCTGATAGCAGTTCAATTTAGTAAAGTCAAAAATGGAGTTAGATAATATGGCTTTTATTTGAAATGTTACCATTATCAGTTCATCTTTCCTGTTATGTACCATATCATTAAATCGAGTAACAGTCTATGTTATGATAACAGAAAATAATAAAATCTTTTCATGAAAATATATTCCTCTTTAGTTGAATTTCCTTATTTGTGGTAACTATTGTTTAGTGATAAGCTTATGAGGATTTTTTGGGATAAAGTATTTTTAAATCCAAAGAAATTAATTATTCAAAAACTAACTGATAATGTCATAGGGTGCTTACATAAGGACACAGGTTTCCCGTGCAGGCGAGTCTGTGCGGGTCGGTACCG
The DNA here is from genome assembly GCA_963669345.1 of Gortyna flavago. Lineage (NCBI taxonomy): Eukaryota > Metazoa > Arthropoda > Insecta > Lepidoptera > Noctuidae > Gortyna > Gortyna flavago. The sequence continues at coordinate 14,682,320 of OY770131.1, read as the reverse complement.
ATCGGTGCGGGTGAAATTGTGGGGACAATGTGTGAGCGCATAAGTTAATGTGGGGACATTAACTTATGCGCTCACACATAAAGAAACAGGTAAAACATGTAACAGTTTCCTTCCGAAGATCAACCTGCAGAGATCTGTACCGGGATTCGGAATCGAAAACCCGCTTCTTTATGTAAAATGTGCCTATGTGTAATAAACCAAATAAAATATTTGAATTAGCTCAATTTGTACAAAACTTTATTCCAGGTTAATAATGCCAATGATGCAGTCATACAGCAAAGCTGGTGACTTCACAGTCAAAGGAAAACTAAAATCAGCTCTAGTCGACAATGCCATCTACTATGGTTCATACCTATTTATATGTGGCATACTTCTCATATACATTGCCTTGAAACCTGGCGTATACTTGGACCCACCTAAAATAAAGGCTATTGCATCATCAGCCAGTAATACATGGGGTCTGTTCCTACTAATCCTGTTACTTGGATATGCCTTGGTTGAAGTGCCTAGAAATCTGTGGAATAATTCAAAGAAGAATTATACTTTAACTTACTGTTACTTCAAGATAGCTAAGCTAAGCACAGATAAGTGTGAAGCTGAAGAAACCGTTGATGATATCTTGGATGTAAGTATTTATATATTGATCTAATCAATTTATTTTTTGGCAGAACGGATATTGACAATAAATGATAATATTTATCAAGCAGTTGTATCGTGGATGTAGAATGATGATAATGTTTTTATCACCATCTCTAATCAGTCATTCTGACATAATTATGTACTTACTTTGAATTAGTTCACCAATTTTTTTTTTTTTTGAAATGCTTCTCTGACAAATAATTGAACCATGAACACCAAATTAGTAATAGAAAAAAAATAACTAAGTCAAATGAAAAATGTAGTATGATTCCACCCTAACATGCTTTCCTTATCTATTCAGAGTCTGAAAGCAGTGTCTACAGCAGTAGGGTCAGGTCACCCTTTGTATCGTCATGTCGATACCATAGTGCAGAAGTTACCAATACAACTGCGAGACAGACTCAATGGACGCGCGCCGCCTGATAGACCCACACCACCTTCCTTGAAGTCACTCGTCAATTTACACAAAAAGGTAATTTCCAACAATCAGATAAGTCTGTAAACATTACATATTTCTCGTCCTAAAATTTTTCTGTGATTATTCAAAGGCGTCCGACTGTGTTCTCCTGAGTTCTCCATGATACATTAATCAGGAAATTGCATCAATATGGGATTTAAAAACTAGTTCTACATTTTACTATTTGGAACATGAGTAATAGGGTTCAGAATGACGATAGTAACTTCTAACGACGTCCAGAGCCTAAGGATATAATGGGAGTTCCCCAGGGTTCTATTTTTGGCCTACTGTTTTTTTACATATTCCATATTATATCTATGTACACAGACTATCAAAGCACTACACGTGCTACAGCGTACGGAAACACAATGGTGTCTGATGCTGGAACGCATCTTCCATCTCGAAGACATAGCGGCTAACCAGCGGTCTCCTGACCACCGGTTCCAACACACTTTCCACACGCCACGGCCTAGAGTGCAACGGATTTTCTACCCGCCTATCATCGGTAAGTTAACATCGCAGATAATATATGCTTCGCAATAATGCCCCGTATTCACTGGGCACAAACACAATTTTGCATCAGCAACATATTTTTGTATTGCTGTGACCATATTCATTGGGAAACCTAGTTGCACAACATTGTTTCTTTCAACAAATCAAGCCATATTGTGATCCGTAGTAAAGAACTATGGTTTTTACATGGCGAAATAATTCCCACTACGAAATTTATTCTAATCTAATTAGCAACATATTTTATCCTTGTGTAATAGAGAGCATTCCAAATATAATTCGTTAGTTAATTAACCTAGCGTCCACTGAAGTTCCGTTCCAATAATGACGATAATGTAATTTGATATTTTGTGTATAGATAAATCAGATTATAACGCACTTATTTTAAACCTTCTAAACTGTAATGCAATATCCACCCTTTATGACAGTGCTATAAGGTTATAATTAAAATTCAACAACACATTATTCAGAATATCATTCCCATCAAATATGTATGTTAATCATTATTAAATTTAGGGCTGATTTTTCAATCGACAGATAACTTTTATTTGTGGAATAAAATTGACGTTTGACAGATTTTGTATGGAAGAACTGTCAAAAATTCAAAATTATTACTCTGATAAAATTATCTGGCGTTATCAGCCTAATATTGAAAACCTGATCTAACTGATACCATAATATTTCACAGCAATTTAAATTGAAAATATTTGTAATACAACCGGAAAGAGGATTCCAAATTGATAGATCGTTAATGTACAGGGTGCCACAATACCCTTAGTTAGACTGGTTGTCAGACTTTCGGGCTTCTGTCTGACTACCCGTAACGACCTGTGATCCTGACGAACCTGTGATCGATCGATCCTAGCGGCTTTAACTTAGCCACTCTACGAGCCCCTCGATAGATCTAGTAATGAAAAGAATAATTTTTCAGAATGGTACTGGGAATGTTTCCTGCGGCAGTACTTCCTGAAGACGATGGCGGTGATAACTGGCATCATGTCTATAGCCGTGGTCTGGTCCGAGATGACGTTCTTCTGCAAGAAGCCTGTCCTCTCTATATTCGCGAATATTGTGATAGCAGCTACCGATACTTATAACTATTCGGCAATTGAGGTGAGTTTAAACACTTTTTATGAAACCTTTTGTTGCTATGGATCACATATTTATGGAAAAAAGGAACGACCGAGGACCAGTTTCTGTTTAATGACCTCGAAACTGTTAACAAATACGCATGAGACCTCTATAAAGCTAATCTTCGTTTCTCCCACGACTTTTAAACACGAGCCCGCAATTGATCTTCCAAAATGCTTCGCATTGCGACTGGTATGCTTGAGCTTCAGCTCCAACATCAGTTACAGGTCTTGTAAGCACCGCGCTTAGCAAATCATTGGCCGCGCAAAGCGACGATCTTGCCGTCGCAAACCTCCTTTGATTATAAAGTGTAAACAGTAAGAGCTTTATCCTTTTTATCAACTAACTAAATATCAGTTAAATGGGCAATTGATCCTCCCTTTACTCCACTTTGACCTTGCGAAGCAGTGGTCTGTCAAATTTTACATATGGAAACCCAATGTTACTGCAACAGTATGTTCAAACATTGCCCTAGGATGATATGAAGTAGTCTATTCCGTTTTCCAATAATCTTTTTCACACAAATTATTTTTCGTGAAATTACAATCGATTCCAAGGTCGCCATTGAACAGCTGTTAAATTCGTTACAAACATAACCTTATTCTATTTCTCCTCCAGATAATCTCAACAGTAATAATAGCGTACATGTTCTACTGCGCGTACTCGACCGTTCTCAAGATCCGTCTTCTGAACCTGTACTACCTAGCGCCTCATCACCAGACCAATGAATATAGTCTCATATTCTCAGGCATGATGGTCTGTCGACTGACACCCGCCATGTGCCTCAACTTCCTCAGCTTGATACATATGGACTCTCACGTTATTAAAGAGAGGATTATGGAGACTTATTATACGCAGGTATGTTGTAATAGTGAAATGATTGAAACTATCGATAATACAGGATGGCATGGACATCAAACAAAAAAAAACTGCTGTTTCATAGAAAAGTACAATACCTACGCGGTCAAATGTATGGAAAAGCAATTTTTTTTTAATAACCGAAGAAAAATTTCATGTGTGTTCAGAATCATGTACTGAAAATCCAGGATTGCGCGTCGAAGGCCCTGCCACCCTGTATAGTCGGCTCAAATCGAATTGCCTTACTGCTCAACTATGGTAACTTATTTCTTATCTAACGTATTGTAAATTCAACATCAATTTGTTCAATATTTTATTGCAATTTGTTTTTACATATATTATTAAGTACTTGTTTTCCCGCCATTTATGAACTCGTAAACGACACCAAGAAGTATGAAGCCTTGATACGATTGGTGATCGTCAAAACCCTGTGTCCCGGCATTGAGAACTTTATAGGCTGATAATGCTATGTTGTGCTAATACTATTGCCTACAGAATGTTTCTTTACTCAAAATGTAGACACCTCGCCAAAACACATTATTATAATCCAAAAGAAAATCTCGCTCTCATATCATAATTTATCTGTAGATAATGGGTCATATGGACGTGCTCGGCATCATCGCCGAAGGGTTCAACATCTACTTCCCGATGCTGGTCGTGTTACTCTGTGTGGCGACTTACTTGTCGCTCGGCAGTCGACTATTGTCGCTCTGCGGCTTCCAGCAGTTTGTGGGCGACGATGAACTTACCACCGACCTGGTTGATGAGGGACGGGAGATTGTCAAGAGAGGTTAGTTCACCTTCTACTTAAAATAACTTCTTAAGTCAAAGCCGCGCTATTACCGAACAGCTTCGGGGCGCCCAAAACACACTCACAAACTTTCGCCTTTATAATATTAGTAGGACTAGCAGCGCCCCGCGGTTTCACCCGCGTAAATGTCGATCTCGTGGGAATATCCTGATAAAAAGTAGTAGATATGTTAATCCAGGGTGTCAGCTACCACCATACAAAATTTTATCAAAATTGGTGCAGCCGTTTGAGCGTGAAGAAGTAACGAACATATAAACATACACACACACACACACAAAATTTCGTCTTTATAATATTAATGTGATAGTGTGATGTGATTGAGCTAGTGGAACGCCCATGTTGGGTTCCTAAAAGTTTTAATAGTACTCGTTTTTTAATCTTCTCTATATGATTTTAACAGAGAAACGCAAGCGTCAACGTGCGGAGGAGTCTTTAACTCGTCGCCGTGACTACAGCGAGAGATTCTCAAACTACAGGTCGGCGCGCGACGCCCAGGACGGAGGTAATACGAACTGCCATTGTTTTATAATTTTTTCTGTAACTAAATACCTAAGTCAATTTTACTAAAACTAAAGTATTTTGAAGTAACTCTTTTAAAAGTAAACATTGAATAAACATATCTCAAGCCTTTAGAAAATAATATTTTCAACACATTTTTATTTATTTTAATCCTTTTTAATTTTCTCTTCTTAATTTTGTGTCCAGAATTCTAATAGTATTTTTTTGTTTTGTCTTGTTCATTGTGTTTGTAACTAAAACTATCATTTGCACTTAACTCATTCTTGCACTGCCCTTTAAAACGACTATTATTCTGTCCTGTTTATTGTATGCTCTTGGTATTGCCCTTCTAGATTGAAAACATAATTCCTTGGCCTTTTTATACGTTACTGATAGCTTGCTTTTGTTTTAGAGAGTGAATTAATGAAGCAGATGGCTCTAATCTTTAATATCAACATGTCTCTTGCAAAATGGCTTTTGAATGTGACTGCAAGCATGAAAAAAAACGTTTTAGGCCCACTTGCAATACAAATCGCTAATTACATTTAAAACATCATCAATGTGGTTTGTGGCTAAGTAATAACAGCCGCACGGGACGATTGATCAGGTTAAGCTATGCTTACCGCGGTTGGTGCGTGGATGGGTGACCATTTTTACATACCAAGACGGCAAGACCCCTCGGAAAGCTTGTAAGCTGTTGTTCCCGGATTCATTCGTGGGTCTTTGACTGTCGTTGCGGGTCATCTGAAGCCCAAAAGCCTAACAGTCTTACCAAGGGGTATCTTATTACCCAGTAACTGGGTTGTAAAGGTCAGATAGTAAATTGCTCCATGTAAAGTACTGGTACTCAGCTTCATCAAATTAGACTGGAAGCCGACCCCGACATAGCTGGGATAATGCTTGGCAGATGATAATTTCAAGCGATTGACAGAAATAGAGTTTAAATGTCGTTTATCGCTAAATGCATTTAGTGATTTGTGGTGTAAGCGAGCTTTACAAACAAATAAAAAACATTGACTTTGACTTTAAGTCATAAATTAAACGGCAACTGGCGTTAGTTGACTTCGCGTAGACGCTGCTCTGTGCTCAAACGTCGGGTAGCCTATATTGTAATGAAATTACCGTCGCTTTGACGCCGCTGCGTCAAAGCGACCGCGACGGTAATTTGCGCCGGGTCGCGTTGAGCCATAAACCTCTTCGCCCGAATATCTATCTGATCTAAACACCAGATGGGCAATTCTCGTAATTTTAAGACCGTTCACAGTCTGATCTCAGTCTCAATCTGTCAAAAATACCTCTAATTTAGATCTAGATGTATGAGGTCTTGCGTTAATTATGTTACACATTGATTAATTAATAGTGCATCCTCATCTTTTGAAATTGTCTAAAGGGCCTCTGCGAGTTTGCTTCGGCTCCTGGTACGCCTTCCAAAGGTCCGGGATCCCAGGGTCCCATGATATGTCAAAGACAGATGATAATAATAATGAATTTTATTGAACCAATGTTACAATACCGTAAATAAAGGCTATAAAGAATTAATAATACTGCATAGAATTAAAACTATAAAGATTTTTTAAATACCAAAAGCCAACAACAAACAGACCCTTCTTTCCTGCCATTATTAATTTCATCGGTTATTGTGCATGTCGTCACATTTCAGCCCACACCGGGCTCCTCAACGACGTGGATTCAGACTACTACGTGCAACCGAGCCCTGAACGCCACCAGCCACAGGTCACAGGCTACCAACGAGCTGAAGTACCGTATAACAGGTCCGCTCTGACGCTTGAAGATGAATTAGACCACCGGTTCGGGGAAAGTACGCTGCCGTCCATAAGAACTGAGTTCGATGACCGAAGGAGGGACAAGATGACCATCCCGCCTCGCGGATTGTTTGATGACGTATAGAGTGCAATATTACGTTAGTAGGTAATTTTGTAGGAGTTTTTGTGGAGATATTATTATTTAAATTGCAAAGGCGCCTTTTTGTAAGAAACGGTCGATGTGTAAGCGCACGTTATCAGTAGTGTCGTATCGTCTGATCGAAATTTTATCGCTTGTATATTTAAATGGAGCTGTTCACATACACCACGGCACGGTTCTGTCGTCCGTGACCATTTTACAGTGTAATTGCGAAATGTTTCGAAGACAACAATTTACAGCAATTCAATGTAATTTGTTCTTAATCCACGTTACAACAATAAACAAAACCGTGTGACTTTGATAGCTTATAGTTATATGATAATAAATGGTAATACCTTCACAAAAACAGATCAATTAAGTTATTGTAATTAGGTTTAAAGTATTAGTGATAATGGTAAAATAAATGATCTTGAATGTTTTGCGAGTGCGATGGATGTGTGAATAGTTTTCAATTGTTTTATTATAGGTACAAATATAATATATTATGGCTTACATTTTTAAATAGAATCGAATTCGGTGATAACCAAACATAATATTCAGCATAGAAGTGCTAATTAAGCTTGCTAATGATACAATCACAATTTGAATAGAAAAACCTAAATTTGACGCTAACAACTTTACTGTAAAAAGATTTCTGTTTTTACAACACAATTTGTTCGATCTACAAATTCTAATCTTTCTATACAATTGCACCAAGTGACCTATCACTGTATTTATCGTAATTATTATCATTTCGGTCCTAAAACTACATTTTAGTAGTGCCATATTTGATGGTCGTATGTTCTGTTAGGCAGCTGTCATAATTCAACCTTACTAATGCCCGATTCCTTGTCGTACCAACAGTTGTTGGTACTGATAAAGCTACAGTTTCCTGGAAGTGCAGTGGCAGCCCCATAGCGTCCACAATTTACCGGCGAATGACGTCACTGAAACGTTGTTTATGAAAGTAAGGGTGCGTTCCGAGTTGGAATTAATCGATTTGAGCGTGCTTAAACCCATACCGAATTAGCGTGAGCGCGATAACGATGTCCCTTGAATCGTCATAGATGACGTCATGACATGCGCCATCTTGCGATAACGCCGAACATACCTTATAATAATATCACCGTGAGCGCTGTCTTCAAAATTGGCAATGTGTGTGTGCGTGTGTGTCAGTGTGTGTTTTGAGCTGCATCATATTTAAACTAAAGTGGCATAACGAAATTGTGCTTCTGGCTGACAGTCGCCACCTAAATAAAGAAAAAGAAGAAATGTGGTGTTTATACAAAGAAATACTGCTGTAATATCGTTTTGAAATTGAGTAAGCACTGTGAGCGCGTTCACGAGCGTTCCGAATTGTTGACAGCCCTCAGCTGTCATAATCGTAATATCTAAATCGGAACGCATGTGAGATGATGTGAGTGCTGTGAGCGATTACAGCTAATTCGGAATGCGGCCTAAGTTAGTTTGTTTTCTTACAGAGCGTTTTTGACACCGGAAAGCCATGTTTCACGACAGCCTTCACTAAGGCCGCTATACCTCTCTTGGAAACTACTTTACAGAATTAAAAATACATGTATTTCTCATTACATTAATTTATTAATCACGCCTATATTCTCCTAAGGGTTAGGTAGCGTGATATGAGCCTGTCGTGTGTCGCCAGAATGTAGCTCAACGCTCACACCATTAGTGCTATTGGCGCAATCGTGCGCGTACTACCGTAAGTACTCCGCGGCAAATAGCGCTTTATGTAGTATGGCATACGAAATGTTAAGCACACCCACATTCGACAGTTATGTAACCCTATCTTGCTTTCATGTTTTATAGAAAAATTAAAGTTTTACGAAACTTTTAAAAGTACCACTTCAAAGTTGAAAATGATTAGCGATCCGTTTTTTAGATATTAGGAACCGGGCATTTAGGGTAGTATAGTCCTTAAGTCGCATAATATGTAAGTAAAACACCAGTTTACATTAAACACGTAGTATTTATATAAATAGCGTGCTTAAACGCACATTATTACTTATTACTTTATTTGTAGAAGGCCTATTGCACATTTAAATATTTATTCAAGGGTATATTAATTTATTATAATCTTGCATATTGATGTTTATCCATTATTTTAATGTAAGTACTAACCCTAAACGTTTTCCGATCAATTTGAGTGTGTATATGTCGCAGCCAACTGGTTAAATTTGCCGTTTAGTTAACCGCCTAACCTTTTAACTAAACGGCGGCCGTTCAACTAACGCCCTGAACGATATTCAATTATAGTTTAGGTTGTGGAACTGTAACCAATCACGCGCGAGCCAAATTGGTCACAGTAACTAAGCCAGGGAACCCCGACCAAATGGGTTAGGTTAGGTTAGAACTGTGATCAACCGCGTGCGAGCCGAGAGAGCAAAGCGAGGCGAGCACTATTTCTAAAGACTAGGCAGTTAACTGAACGGCTAATTTAACCAGTTAGCTGCGACATATACAAGGTGAGTTTTTGAGATCAGCACCCCAATTGCGTAAACACAATTTCAATCACAACCCGAGAGTTTTGAAAGATAGTTCTAATCCATTGCTTCATAGGTATGATAAAATTGTCTGCTCAACAACGTAAATAACACAATGAACGTGGCCGAACTGCCAAAACCAAAGAAAATGCAATCAATTGTAATTTTATGTGTGTTAGTACCCCTGCGGGTCGAAATCCAAAACTGTAGTAAGAGCAGAATTGTCAAAGAAGTAATGTGTCGAATTTCGGCGAAGAATAAAAAAATTTTTCCCCATTTCTCATAATTTCTCTCCGAGGTCTTATCTCGATAACTCGCCTTGTAAATAAACTTCGTGGAGGTATTGGTTTCATAAAAAAAATCGAGATTATCACTATGCTGTAAACTGAAAGTATTTAAAATTATATAAATAAACTGTGTATTATTTCGTGTGTACATAATTATTACTTATTTAGCTTAGGCGATGTTGTTATGCTAATTAATTATTTTTGTTATTGTATACTTACTTTATTTCATTCCATAGGTTTATTTAATGCAGTAAGCATTAAACACTGATGTGATATTGTTATCCGGTGTATTATTTTATAACTTTTCCCTATAAGAACTGAAAAATATGAATATAATTGTAAACTGAATACCGGTACAGTGTCAACCGCGACTGCAACATTTGGCCCTTTAGTCCCCTGGGCTGTTCATTTATTACGTAAGACGATTTGAAAGGGTCAGAAAGTATTATTTTAACATTTAAATGAACAGCCCTTTAGGTCCTATTCCTAGTGCTGTCGAAATATTGTTTCCTTTTATCAGTTTACAGTGCGTTGTCACTTGCTAAAAAAATCGGCTAAGTGCGAGTCGGACTCGCACACGGAAGGGTTCCGTGCCACCGTACAATATTCAACACTACATATTTAAAAAAAAACTGTAAAAATACATGTTTCTTGTTTATGCCCTTGTATACCCCTTTAATTTTTAACTTTATTTTATTTTTATTATTTGTTATAGCGGCATAGTAGTACACACTCAGTGAAAACGTCAAGTGTCTACATATTACGGTTCAAAAGATAGAGTCTGTGACAGACGGTCGGGCGGGCGGACAACGGAGCCTAAGGGCCTTATCACACTGGCGATTTGCAAGCGAGTCGAATAACGCCGTCGACGCCAGAGTTACAAAATGGCGTTGACGGCGCTATTCGCGGTGAGCTCGCTGCGCACTCGCACTCGCACTCGCGGCGGTGAGCTAGGATGATGATAACTATCTAAATTGACATATTTCCATTTATTCATAGGAAGTAAACTTGATCAGCTAACAAGATGGTGATATTACAATAAAACCACAGAATGTTATCGTATAGAATATTTTAATTACTGGTTTTGTTACGACAATAAATAACAAATGCATGTACTATTTAAAGTGCACTTTGATACTGTCCACTTTGGTTCGTATTTCGTGAGAAGAGTCCTTGGACAAGTCTTGTACGTACGACTGGTAGATAGTTCGCAGTTTATCTAACTCTTCTGGTTTGTTGAGATCTGAAAAAAAACAACAAATTATAAATTAGGCTTGCGTAGGTAGCAGCGCATGGAACTGTGATGTCTAGTAGTCGTTTTGAGTAATTTTCTTGGGTGCGCTGATAACAAAGTTGCCAACTAATAGCAGCGTCGTTGCGCGTGCAAATGTGGCTATGTGTCTTTAGTAAACTTAGCGTGTTTTTTAAGGAACTTTCGATGTATGAATTTTACATAGTTACATTTCGTAACTCTTTAAATATTGCATTTATCACATACAACATAGCTGTTTTTACAGTATGTGTGTATTGAAATAACGATTAAAACTGCCTATAGAACTCAAAATAACTAAATAACACAGCGTTTTTTGCACGCGCAACAACGACTGTTTCCAGAACGGTTTTTATTTTTTTGTTAACCTATGTTGTCCCGCTGCTGGGCAAAGCGCTGCCCATACTTTTCCAATTTTCCTCATCTTATGCCTTTTCCAGCCAATCGGTCAGGAACGAGTCCAAATCTTCACGCCAGCGTTCTAAGTCCTGCCTCGGTGACAACGCCCGTCTCCAGGTACCCACTGTGTGACGATCTGTTTTGATGCATTTTATACCTATGACCCGCCCAGTCCCATTTCAGCCTCGCAGACTGCCAGATTGATGAGTAGACAATGTTATTCCACGTACCTTTTAATTGTTTGATAAGTATTTCCATAATGTTGAGCGCGTCCCTTCTGTGCCTCACTTGATTGCTGTTTTCTGTGGAAAACGACCAAGTTTTTTGTTAGATCACAGAAACTGTCCTAGTAATCGTCTATTCGCTATGTTTATAAAGCACGATTTCAAGCAGATTCTAAAATATAAAGTTCTTAATACTCACGGAGCGTATAATCAACGATCAAAGCGACGTGTCCAGTGACGCTACTGATCGCCTTATCCCTGTTTGACACAGGCACGTTGTCAGTTTCCATCGGTTCTCCAGTATTGGTCAGTACCGTCAGCCTCTCTAGTACGCGCGCAACAGATGCTAGTATAGCCAGCTGCGTCGATCGAGAACTCGTTGGGTACGACTTCGAGCAATGCTCGAAGAATACGTCTTGGTATTTTTCTGTAAAAACATAAAAAGAATAGTGCTGGGTCACAGGTCTCCTCTCTGTGAGCGCCAACCCGCACTGGGCCCGCGTGGTGGATTACGACCCACTCCCTGGGTCGTAATCCACCACGCGGGCCCAGTGCGGGTTGGTATATATCACATGTCTTACTTTTTTGTTCTAGGAGATTCCAGTTTCCTCTATTATGTTATTTTTATTAATGGAATTCTGTTTGGTAAAGAAATAGTGCTAATCAAATTCTGGTAACAGACAGTTATTTGGTCAAATCTGAACTTTATATACTTAAGGACATAAAGAATGTCACGTCATGAATAGAAGAAAAAAAAATGTTGCGCCGCCCCCAAATAAATTGGGCTATGGGTACGAGAATGATGACGATAAAGGCTCTCACCTTGCGTGTCAGGTTCCTTAGGCCACGCTTTGCCGAGTAGTTCGTAGGCGGCTTCTTTTAGCGCCGTCAGTTGTTCCCGGCGCTGTCTCGCACCTTCGTTGTCTTCCTCGTCAGATTCTTTACCCATTGATAGTTCATCCTGTCGAGAAAGTAATAGTTTTCAGAACAATTTCAATCAAATATACCCAAAGTTTGTCGCACGCGCGTTGAGAATGCTTTCCTTGCGGGTGGTTCGACAGACGTGAAAAGGAAGTGTGCCGATTTGAAAAAGAAGTTGTCGAAAGCAGCACAGACCTAAGGAGCTTCTAAACCACTTAATAATGCACATAAGTACAACATACCTACGTCAACTTCAAACTTGTACCAATATGAAACAGTTCCTCGTTTGCACTTTTAATAAGTACAAACTTCTAATATTAAATAAACTACAAATTATTAAAATAAAAATATAATAACCTTATCTAACTAAAACTATTAAAAAACTAAAATATTGCGTCGAAATATTCCTCCACATCGCTGTCAACGGGTAATGTACCCAAAAGACTGGCGGCATTGCCACGTTGTATGGCAATGCTTAGCCTCTGGTCAAGGTAAAAGCCAGCCCTTGGGTCACGGGAAGTGTCAATCAGAAACTGCGTAGATCTTTTTAGTAAATTTATCGATAGCGCAACATTAGCGTTATGGTCTTCATCATCTGCCTAGTCTTTACCCATGTTGAACTGTGTTGGGGTCGGCCTGCAGTCTATTTGGATGCAGCTAAATACTGTTCTTTACATGGACGCAGCTACTGGGTAACACACGATACCCCTTGGTAAACCTAGTTGTCAGACGTTCGGGCTTCGACTATCAAAGATCTACTAATGACAGCTCGACTGTGCAATTTTTTGAGAAATGTCAGTTGTTAGGTTTTGAAATTGCACATCCAAGCTGGGACCAATGATTTACCGTGCTTTAGGTGATAGCTCATATTAATTCTAACTTTACCTTAGACAGTATAATCTTGACGATCTCATAAAGCTGCTGGAAGCGGTCGCAGTGCGTGGCGGCGATGGCCTGCCCGAGCGCGGTGATCGCGTGTCGTTTGTACACCATCTCTTGTTTGCGACTCTCTACCAGTAATGCGTTGATAACCTCGGACGCCAGGGCTTGTGATACTGGAGGCTCGTTTTCTTTTACACTGTGGGATTAGAACCAAAATTATTAATATACTTAACATTTATTAAAGTAATGTAAGGCCCGGTTGATTCAAACGGCTGGTTAACGTAACATACGTAGGTACGTCAAATAACGAATAACGATTTCGTACGAGAGATTTTTTGCTTGATGCAGTCGGTAAGTGTTAAAATAAATCACCACACTGATGAATCATATAAAAAATACGGGCTTTTCTCGTCTAAACAAAGCCTGTATTTTTAAACGGTTCTCATACAACTACGACAAGCACAGCACCGGGTAAAATGGCGGTGCTTGGGGGAGGCCTATGTCCAGCAGAGGATGTCTTTCAGCTGAAATGATAATGATGATTCAACTACATTACAATGTCCAAAAAGGCATCTGCAAGACAATGGTAGACCCCTTGTCTCAAGTTACTTCAGTTACTTTGGAGTCGACGTAAGGTTTTATCGTATAAACTCCGATATTTACATTCAAAAGAAAGAAAATGGTTTATTCTGCAAAAAAAAGAAGCCAAACTATCAAAAACCCTCTTATTCAACAGTAAAATACCAAAAAGAGAAATTAACAAAAATTTTAAAATACTCAGAATGTTCTTCAAGTTTAGGCGTGTCAGTCAGGCAGTAGTTTTAGATTGGTTTATCAATACGGGCCGAAAATAAATTCTATACTAGTGAAGTAACAAATCCACTCACGCGCACAGCTCAGCGAGTGCCCCAATGACATGTTCCTTGCCGTCGAACGTCTTGCCGTGCACCGCCGCTAGCAAGGCGCGTATCAACTGCTCCCGATGCTCGCCCAGACCTGACGACACATCCTTGCATATCGCCTTGATTGCGTTTGCCGCCTGAAATTGACAAAGTAAAGCATTGAAAACATTCATTGTGTCGCACAGATAGAAAATATATCTAATTACTACTAACAATAAAGTTGAACTGTTTGCTTGAATGCGCTAATCTTTGGAACTGCCCCAGTCAGATTTGAAAATTTTTTTTCGCATTTTATAGCCCAATTCATGAGGAAGGCTATTTAACATCACGCTGCGACCCTCAGGAGCCGAGGAAAAATATAAAAAAAACAAAGAACGCTAATAGAAAACAAAGTAATAGAGCGGGCGGACGATGGATGCGACGCGGTGGGTTTGAGGCCGAAATTTCACGCGGATGAAGTCGCGGGCAGAAGCTAGTACTATAATAATACTACAGTGACATAACTAAGTTACCTGAATCTTTTTCGTCCAGCTACTAGAGTTGAGACACCTTTCAATCTCCTCTCGTATGACTGACAGATGTTGTTTGATGCCACTCTCTCGCGCCGGGCTTATGTCTGTCCATATGTCTTCGAACATCTCCACTGTTGTCGAATCTAAAAATTCAAGTTGATAAAAATTTTAATACGACGGTGTAAGCGACGCAACTCGCATTACTTATGTGAGTTGCGTCGATATTTGACTTTTTTATTTAGACTTTATGTAAAACGTCAAATACTTTTTGTTTTCTTTTAGGCGACAAATTCATGTGCATTTTTTTATGTTATCTGTCATTATCGATAAAAACGAATTGTACTATTTTTTCTGTTGTATTTGCTAATTAAAGTGATTTATTCGTTTACTTTATAAATTCGCTATATTTTTAAGAGCATTAATTACATCATGCGTTGTGAATGTCTGAAGTTTGACTAAGGTTTTTTAAGAGTTTAGAGTAGCATGATTTGTGACGAGAATGTGCATAGGCGACACGAGGATATTAGCCTCATGCAGTCATTGACGCGGAAAGAGTTTCTCCTGTCATACTTTCTAACGTAAAAGTCTCCGTGTTAATAAGCATTAAAACGGTAATGTGTTTGGAAAAGGAGTTTCGATGAGCAGTTGACAAAAAAACAAAACACTCAGGAGTTTCGGATCTCGCCAATTTCCACAACTAACATAAGATTTGACAGCAGGTTAACTGATCAAAGACAAGATCAGCATAGCTATCCATTCGACAGGCTATTTTAAAATGACACATTTCGATTACAGATATTCTATTTCACGAAGTCCGTTCGGCTTTGATTATAGCAGTGACGTATCCCGACAAGCGCGCTTGTATGTATAAAAAAAAAAAAGTATATATATATATATAGGTATATATATATTGGGTACACTCACACTCGTATAGACCCACTCACTCACACACCCTCATACTCACACACCCTCACACTCACATACATACACAAACATATTCACAGAGCTGCTAAAATAATGTTTTATTTTATTTTTCTTTTTAAATTTACGCCTCATCATTGTATTTGGTTACCACATATGGGAAGTGCGCGGCAGCCTCGACACAAGTACTTTTGTAACTTACTGGGGCTGCCTCAATTTATGTTTGTTACAATGCTTAAGATATAAATAAATATTTTTATTATTATTATTTATTATTATGTGTTACACGACACTGAGCGCTCTCGAGGTTACGCACACAAAAACAATGTGCATGTGCACGCTTGACAACATTCATAGCCAAACGGACTTCGTGACATCGAACATCTGTACCTGATTTGCTTTGCCCCAAATAGCAAACAGCTGTCGGAAGAATAGCGGTCGTCTATTTTATTTAGGGCTGATTTTACCAAGGTAGTTTATCAGTGGAATAAAATTTAAGTCTGACATGTTCTAGTACGGGGAAACTGCCAAAAATTAAAAAAAAATTCGCGGGATAAGACTTATTCTAGTTATAAAAGTTTGGTGAAATTCGGCCTTATACTGAGATAATGTTCGTGTTTTGGATTTGTAAACAGCGTTCAGAGGACTCCTTCGATAACATTGATTGATGTTCGATTCGGTACGGAAGCGTACCAAATGGTTGTGGAGGCTTTCAAAAACTTCCCAAATGATCACTATTTTCACTCACCTTCTTCCTTAGGCCCATGCATAGCCAAGAACACCATCGGCGCTAATAAGGTCTCATTATCCTTGACATGCTCTATCTTAGCCTTGGATATAGACTTGAGACAGAGAGCAATGGCCGACCGGGACATGTCGTCTTCTTTTGTTTCGTATAATGTTACTAGCTTCTTCATTAGCTTTTCTGCTGATTGGACCTGAAATGTGAAAAAAATATTTTTATTATATCAGCTCACATAACCGCTGAACATTTGCAATGAAAAGTCATGAAGAACGTTTTCCATAATCACGGTTGATAAAGCTGATAGATTTGAAAAATCCAAAGAAATATAATATAGCAACCATAAAAACTCTTTGCAGAGAAACTCACTGCTATATCACTATTGAAACAATCTATTATCTCATTTGGAACTCACGTCTTTATCTACGGAAGATTAATAGATTTTTTCAGTAACTTCACTCGAAAATAGTACATATTTCACACAGAAAATTAGATAAAATTCATTTTAACTCACCTTAGCATAAGCCGAAACTTGACCCAAAGCCTCAGCATAATTTTTCCTCACAGTAGAATTCCTATCGAAAGTACCAGTCAGTAGATTCGACATGATCTTCCCGGCGACCGGCTCTAGATCAGTTCTCAAGTAATGAGCGGCTAGCACGATGAAGTGACAGACCGCTACTTTAGTACCGAGTTGTGGGGACTTCATCAACTCCAAAATTTTTGGAAGCATTTCTTTCATTACTTCGATGTCAACGTATGGCATACACTGTGGAAGAACAGCTAGTTAGATATCTTCTTCGAGAATTTTCGGGATATATCCTATCAGCGTTTAACCAAGTTTAAACTGTGTCTTGCGTTAATATACCCTTTTATGGTATACAAAGAGTGGTAAAATCGTTGTAAATCACGAGCGAGCGTCATTTGATCTTAATGGACATTAACTTAAGGTTTAAATTACAATAATTGATTGCTGCTAGTCAAATGCAACAACTAAACTCCATGCCATGGGCTAATATTTTCACAAATAAAAACGGATTAATTTATAGTCATAAAATATTTTGCCAGAATTTTATTAATCTTGTTTGTTCGAAGCTAAATGTCGTCAATTAGGACAAAATATTAATTCCAGCTAAAAGGTGTTGCTCTTACTTTAACAACGGTGTCAGTAGTATAGTGATGTCGTGCTGCGCTCGCTCTCATATCATCCAACACATCTCGTGTCGCGGTATCAGCTAGAGCGGTCGAGAGGTACGACAGTCGCGCCGACTCGAGTTCTCCTGCCGCGCCCGCTAGAGCCGGGATCAGTCGCGCTAGGAACGGTTTTAATGTTTCCCCTGCTGCGGTTACTAGCTTGGAGACTGTCTGTAAACTGAGGATAATATTTTTAATACAGTTTGAATGTGGACTACTGCGGTCATGCAAAGATTATTCAAAAATAAAAAACTGCAGTACTGCTGCATACGGTTTTTCATAAATTTTTGTTGAAAATACATACAGTGTGTCAGGTTAAACGAGGGACATACTTTAAGGGAGTGTAGTAGGGCCCGTTAGGGCCGAAGCCTGCCGGGGCAGCGGGATTGTCCGAAAGGGTTACCGCTGCCCCGGAACATAAAGGGCTAAGGAAGGAACACGGATGGGTTTTAGTCAGTAAGAGTCTGACACTCCCTTCCGCTCCACCCAGAGCGGGAGGGGTCATTGGATGATTTCCCATCCTTAAAAAAAAAAAAAAAAAAAAAAAAAAAAAAAGGGAGTGTAGTACCCATGAAAATGAACAACTTTTAAAATGGGGCGGACTCAAGAATATGAAAAAAAAATCTGCTGTTCCCTAAATTTTGTACAGTTATACGAACATAAATGTATAGAGCGGCTGATTTTATTTTCTCGATTTCAGTGTTGGTCTCTTAGTAAAAGTTGTTCATTTTCATGGGTACTACACTCCCTTACAGTATGTCCCTCGTTTAACCTGACACAGTGTATATTACAGGAGTAAATTTGCTGCTAGGAAAGTGCTCTTAAAAGCTAGATAATATAAAAACAAAGGAATGTCCCATACCTGACACTCCTAACTTCTTTGACTACATTGGTGATGCCTGTATCCAGTAGAACAGGTAGTATGACAGACACCACCTCCTTGCCGTCTTTGCCAGTACTCACGTCTGCTGCGCGAATACAGAGCTAGAAATACAGTAAAATGGTTTCAAAAACGTATTTTTTTATTATTTTCATGTAGAATTGATTTTGCAATAGCAACATACAGATTTTTTTCTCGTTTCTCTAATAATGTTATATTGGTTTAGGATTTAGGAATACTTATTGATAAAAAAATGGTCACTATTATCAGAGGGGTCATACTACAATCCGCCATAGGTTTCAGAGTACAACAAAAATAACCCAGCCGTGTCGTAAATTCAAATACTTAATTCATCTTAGAACGAGAAGTAAAGAAGTGTGCACTATCTTACCTTCGACAAAACGGTAGCAGTAGAGGTGGCGGCTTGTCTTGTGCCTTCGTGCACGTCATCCATTACTCTAAACAACTGCAGCCATATCGTGGGCAGCTGTTCTAGGGACTCGTGTAGACTTGTTGCGCCTCTGTGTAAAAAAAAGTTGTAATATGAAATTCGCTCCTTGTTTTTAAATATTCAAACAAAAGTTAGGAGTTCTTGAAACATTGATACAATAACAGTTTATAAAATCATACTATTTTGGTTTATTATTATTTGATATCGATAGCCGTCATGTATGTGAAGCTTCGCCAATTAATTTAATTTCACATTGTAAAAACTGAATGTACAAAAGTGTCACCTAAATTTTACCTCAATAAATCTGCAAGCGCATTACAGCAAGACATCCGCACTCTCCATTGGTTCGATGTAAGATTCGCTACTAAGTCGTCCAGGATCTGTTTGTGATATTTGTGTACCTAAAATAGAAAGAAAGACACTATCATAGTATGTGTTCGTTCAAAGTGAAACATTGTTAAAAAGAGCTGGAATAGTGTCGGAACACCGAAAAAGGTTCTTCAAATATAATTAGGACAGGATTCTACAATTATGCAGGATGCTGACAACATTGTCGATAAACTGACAGTTTTAGAGGCGAGCCTCATTGTGCCTGAAACATCAAACTTACGTCACAACCATAATGTCTGTCGATAAAAATTTGAACTTAAAAAGTGCAACCGTACAATTGTACTTTTTGGTAACTGTATAACTTACAGTAGCCATAGTGTTGGGCACGATGGCGTGCCAGATGCTCTGCATGGAGTTCTGTATGCGCGGCGTGGGGTCGAACCGGTAGCGGTACAGGCGCGGCACTATCTTAGGTAAGTGGTCCGCTAGTTGGGCACCCGCTTGAAGGGCTATTGAGTGGAAACCGAACGCCGCACCTAACAAAAAAAGAACATTGATATGAAAAGGCATGAAAACATGACACACTGAAACTTCTTTTTCTAAGGGCAAATTTTACCAAAGTCAGATCTTTTATTCGTGGAATAAATAGACAAATTATGTATGGAACATTCTCAAAAATTTTAAACTTTCTCGCAGGATATGAGTTTGAACGAGACAATGAATATTTTTAGCTTTTGTCCAAGTTTTTAATAAAATTGCCACAAAATTGTTGTATTGATTATTAAATACCCACAAATGATTACACAAAAAGTTTAAAGTTTAAGATTTGCATTTTAACTGACCTTTTTTAGAGTTCCACATAGAGTTGTGATGAGCTAGATGCATGAACTTGTATAGAAGATCCGGTTGGTTCAGATCTGACGCGAGAGAACAAAGCTCTTTGTAAGTAGATAGGTTGCCGCTGAAACAATAAAGAGAACAAGTCATTAATGCGACAAAAGCAATGTATTTTATTTGAAACAGTTCATTTTGTGACTCTTATCACACTGAGATAAGGTTCAAAATAAATTGATATAATGGTAGTATTGTGCTTTCCACAAAAACTCCTTGGAGCTTTGTCAAATCAATCAAACTATACACATTCTTACAGCCGCGTCGCATTACAATACAAAAAAATCCGGTGTGCGGCCTGACTGTAGACTGCGATGGTTTAAATGTATGAAAGTAATGTTTTTGCGATGCGGCGCCCACTGTGCGTCAACCTTAACATTTCTACTTACCCAGTAGGAGCCTTCCCAGGCCTTAACCAGTTACCATGATGGAGAGTATTATGACGACCATACCAGATCGTAAATATACCCATATCACAATATCGTCATTATCAATCATACTTCTGCCCTTTTCCCAAGTTATTTGGAGTCGGCGCAGCACGATATTAGTACAATTGCACGGAAATATTCCCACTTACCCAGTAGGAGCCTTCCCCAGCTGTCCCTCCTCAAATATCTTGGTATCCTCAGTGACCTGCGCGACGGATCGCTTGCCACTCGTCAGCTGCTCTATGATCTGACCCACCAGCGCTTGTTTCTGAGTCTCATCAGAGTTCTGGTATACGAGGGATAGACCTTTGCTGGCTACGTCTTGGACTATGTCTGTGAACATTTTAGTTGAGATAGAATTTAAGGTAAACATTCATCAAAATTAAAAAAAATGGAATAAGTTTTCATTTAAAAGTGAAAGAATATATCTGTTTACTAATAAAAGACATATCAAGTGACTGTTTATTAAATTTATTGAACTGAATTGCGCCTGCGCATGCTTGCAAGCATGTCTCGCCTCTGAATGCGAGATGTGGATGATGTATGATTAAACAATTTTTTGAGAAAGGTGTTTTGTTTCAGTAAAAACGTCAGCTTATCTGCACTGACAAACCAGGTTTACACGCTTTATTTTACTTCTCGCGTATGGGCACAAACTTTATGAGAATAGCACATGCCGTGACGACATTTAAGATTAATTACTCGTGGTGGCTATTTAAAAACGATATATTATGTAATATACACTGTATTATACAACTTACCGCTGTTCTCTGATAAGAAGTCCATGAACACATCTTGTAATATTTGCAGTTTGTTCTTGATAGGCTCTCGTTCGGGACAGTTCTTTAGTAGCGCCAATAACCAGATACTTGTAGCCTAGGGAAGTCACAATTTAGGATACGAAGCTTTTTCTCAGAATAAATACTTCACAGACAAAAAATTACAAGTAAGTACTTACTTTATGTCGACTAGTAAATCAACTTAAAAAACTAGCTACTTATTAAGAAATGAAACACATCAAATGATATTGCAATCAGTGTCTCAAAGTTGAAAATGATCTACATACTTTTAGGAAGGTTATATAGTTTGATAACCTTATTCATTACTTTCCCTAATTTATGAATTCTTTTGTTAAATATCGTATTGTTTTACCTGTCTGGAGTGTGGATGTGGATGTCTCCCGATCTTGAACAGTTCTTTGAGTAACCACTCTAACAACTGGTCGTTCTCCTTCAAAGCGTCCGTATTCTTTATTTTTGCCGCATCCTGTATTATGACATAAAAGGAACATTATAACAAAATTTTTCGAGTATCGCATAAGATTATTTTTTTTTGTATACAAAAGAAGCCTCCCCTAGTGGCGGTAGCATAAATCGTACTGCGATACAAACCGCCCGGCGCAGCCTGGACAGTTAGCACTCGGTAACGCAGAGTCTAGCTGATTAATCCTTTCACCACGATGGTACCTACACTTAATTTTATAGATAGGAATAGAGTATACTTTATTAAACAAGTGGAACTAATATTTTGAAAACTACAAAAGGCTGTCTTATAGATAAGATAAAAACTTACCTCTTTAGGTAATTCAGTCCACAGGTCTCTGTTCTCATTTGAGTTTACTCCTTCAACACATAAAACTAGCGACTCACCGATTTCTAAATGGATTTCGAACTCTTTGCTCTAAAAAAGAAAAGTTTATAAAACAGCATTAGTTGGAATATCAAAGTTGTATTGGAAGCGAAAGTTTCCAAGGCCACAGGTATTTGTTTAAAAACACAAAATAAGCATTGTTCTAAATACTTTAACTTAAAATAATGAATGCTCATAATAACTTACATCTTTAGCCATCTGCAGGAATCCCATAATGATTTGTTTGGAAAAAGACAGCCTTTCACCACAACACAGTAGGCCAAGCGTATACAGCGCCCTCTCTTTTAACTTTGACGGCAGTTTCGCATTCCCAACTATCTTGAACAACCTGATAAAAAGGAAACAAATATATTACTGAAACGACTTGCTGGATACAATTTGATACATGGGAGCCCCCATGTATGTATGAATGAACCAATCACAACAAAGTCCTACAAAGGATCTCAAGCTATTTCGAAAGGTAAACGCGTCGTAACAACTCTACGGATTTGGATAAAGTTATATAAGAGGTTGTAGCGGTATCTACAACGCCACATGCGAAAAAGCGTCATACGCATGTCGTCGTGACGTCACGTAAAATCCTGCATCTCACAAGCAGAGTTTACAGCGCAACTAGCATAGATACAACGGCCACATGAATCATCAGGCATGTTATAGCGGTAATAGAAATACACTTTCTGTAAAACTTTCAACTGTCCACATATATTACGGTTCGTGAGACCCAGCTCGTAGACAGACGGACGGACAGCGGAGTCTTAGTAATAGGGTCCCGTTGGCACCTTTTGGGTACGGAACCCTAGAAAGCAACTTTGTACATACCTATCAGCAACAGTAAACTTAGTGACATCAACATCATTAATATTCGTGTCACTCTTATTAATGTTGAAAGGGTTTTCGCTCTGTAGCATCGCGTCCTGTTTCGTCGACGTGTTGGGGAGGGGCAGGGCGCCACAGCGCGCGAGTAGCGATATGGACGAGCATGACGTACTGACGAGTAGAGATTGTGTGCTGGCTAGGAAGTTTGCTGCAAGATTACACACAAAATTAATTATAATATAGTCAATACCTTTACTAATTATTGACTCCAGTCGTGGCCTCGATGTCGCCTGAAGGAAAGTCTACGATGGAATTAATGCGAAGAAGACCCTTTTTACTCTTTTACTATAAACCATTCTGCCAATTCTTTTGCAACTCGTTTGGGATTGGCTTGGCCTTCAGAATTCAAACTAAATGCCAAAAAATTTATGTAGCAAAATGTGGCCTTGACTCCCAAAATCAAATTACTGGGCAACATGATACACTAAAGATAGACCAGCTGCTTTCGATTATCCGCGTAGCCATAACGACAGAAATCATTGATTTTTTAAATGAAAAGTTATGAAACACTTACCCAAAACAACAGCCCCATCTTGATACGGCTCCCAATTGGCAGGACTAAATCCTTTCCCTCCAAACTTCCCCCTCTTCGCCAAAACGACACACCTCTCACACATATTCGATAACGCCGACAAGTACCCGCACTGAGCCTCCAAGCTCTTATTATTCTGCCCCTGTACCACGAACTCCTTTATCTCCTTATCTATCGCTGATTTCTCGCTAGTGTTCACTGTGATTATAGCGTAGATGACCGCGGCGATGTCGCGAATTTCTTCCTTGGTACTGGTCGTGAACAGATTGCGCAGAAATGGTTGTAGGCTTGTGTATTTGGAGGCCATTTTCTCGGGTACGCAGCCGACGATGTCAAGGAAACATGATAGAGGCATTATTTCTGGGGATAGAAAAAAAATATTACAAATATTGCCACTTATAATATGTGATACTCATTACAAGTCAGAGTCCCAGTAACTGGGTTGTGGAGGTCAGATAGGCAGTCGCTCTATATAAAATACTGGTATTCAGCTGCATCCTGTTAGTCTGGAAGCCGAACCCAAGATAATTGGGAAAAGGCAAGGCAGGTGATGATGGACTCACTACAAGTCAGACGATAGCCCAATAACTGACACACCTCTCTTAAGAGCGTTTACGCCGTACGGCATTTCATACAAACTTTCAAGCTGTTATTTTTCGAAATGAATGAACCAATTTTAATGAAACTTCGCACGCATAAGCAGGATAGAAAGGTCTAAAAAGTTAGTTAAGAACATTTTAGAAAAATAGTGTTACAGCCAAATTAGTCCGATTTTAAATTTTCCATAGAAACAGAGATTTCCAGTTATCTTTTTTTAAATAAGACTTTTCGTAAATGTTCTTAACTTACTTTTTAGACCTTTGTATCCTTCTTATGCGTACAAAGTTTCATTAAAATCGGTTCATTAATTCCGAAAAACAAGGGCTTGAAAATTTGTATGAAATGCCGTACGTCGTAAACACTCATAACTGCTGAGCCCCGCTTTGCAAGCAGGTTTTTAAGCTTAATTATGGACTAACCACAGCCACACCAGAGTCGGCATCAAGCAAGAGTCCCTCAAAAAAAACCAGCGCTCAAAATAGCAACCCCTACCCTTCACCTCAATTACCCCCTCAGTACCCTTAACCTCAATTTATTTTGGGTACGTCCTAATTCAAATTACATCTCTATCAGCCGTCATCTCAGTATTAACCTCTTTTCTAGCTAAGTAATCTTTCAGACACACCATTCATCACTCGTACACACGGCTACACATCAAGCTATACATAACCAGTATAAGCTGACTTCTGTGGCCTTAGTGCGAGTTTTTTCACTCACGTTCGATTGCGAGCGCGTTAGAATTTTATAGGGGAAAAAGTTATAGCGCCACCTGGTGGTCACCAGGAGAAACCTAATTTCCCATACAAAACTCTTAACGCGCTCGCAATCGAACGTGAGTCGAAAAACTTACACTAAGGCCTCTGATTGTACGAAAAACCTATACAATGCGAGATGTGTACACTTTCAAAAACCTTAACAGGAATGTAGTAATAAATACCTGGACTAGCATTCAGGAGCGACGTTATCATGGTAAGATACCGCTCCAACACCTCCGTGTCTAGCAAGTTATCGTAGAAGTACTTGGAAAGGAGCGGCGACGTCGCGTTCGGGTGGTTCGAGCAGTCCTTCAGGTTAGCGTCGCGGTTCAGACACATTCGCATGTAGCGGAGGATCTAAAATGAAAATAAATTATCTATTCTGTAAATAGGATATTAGAATCACATTTAAGGGACCGTTCAAGAATTACGTAAGCAGATTTTTTGCAATTTAGTTAATAAAACCCCCCCATCCCCCTCGTCAGCAAAAGTAAGCATAGCTTTTACCCCCCCCCCCCCCCCCTCCCATGCTTACGTAAACATTGGTACATGCATTTTTCAACGTGTTCCGGTTTCTTTATTGATTCATGAGCAGCAATTATATGCGTTTCATTTTCAAGCATAGATAAGTAGGGTTGCCATATGTGTTCAAACCAAAATCGACTAAATTTTGTAGAAAATCCGAAAAAGTAAAAAAAAAAATACTGATGACGTAATCACCATCCAGACCCCTCCATCCCCTATGTCATCAAAAATAAGGAAAGCAAAGACCCCCCCGTCCCCTTTAGTGCTTACGTAATAAGTACTTGAATGGCCCAAGTACACGTAATTTTTTAAAAGATAAATAAAATAATCTATCTAAATAAGAGCACGCACACACATGCCTCACTGCGATACGTCGCAGCCTGCGACGGTTTACTTCGACCCTGCCACGTGCGTGCGTGTCTATTAGCATGCATTTGTTTAACATAGAGGTGACATCGAGGTAGCGAGCTAAATCACGACCGCGAGGTATCGCAGTGAGGCATCTTCGGCCTGTAATTACCCTAAGAAAAGAAGGCAACGTTTGAGGAATGCCAGTGCGCTTAAACCCCGCAAAATACAAAAAAAAAAAAAATACAATATAACAAATCACTCACTTCCTGATAAGTTATAGGATGGAACTGCAACACTTGATTCCCGATCACGAACCTATGTTTAGCATTCGACCCCTTTTTCCTCTTCTGCATTTGATCCCACACGTAATTCACTACTTCGTTAAACTTTGGCACTTTCAACTCTTGATTCCCGGGTGCTCTGTCCTTGTCTTTCTTAGAGGAACCCTCGTCTATATTAACGGTTGCCGAGTCTTTCTTCGATACGTTGAATACTGCGTCTTCTATTTCACTTGGGCGCGATGTGCCGTACAGGCATTTTAGCGCTTCGTTTGAAATGTCGTCTTGACTAAAGAACATTAAAAATATCTTTAAAAAGGAGTTTTGAGAGATCAACCTGAGAAGTACATTATAATTTATACATCATTCTCTCAAGTTCAATTTTTGGAGATAATTTTCCGAGCCTCCACCAGGTTTTGGGGAGACATTGAAAAGTGTACTTTATTCTCAGTTACATAAAGTTCAAAGTTGTATGAACATCGTCGCATACCTTCAACGACTTCAAAAGCGTCTTCGAACGCGGTACTGTGTGCTCATTTAGACTTAAAAAAAATGCTAAGGTTTATTATTCATTATCACTAAAGTTTTTCACCTGTCTCCACTGGCTAGTAACAACAGATATCTGGCCGGGACGTAATCTTGCGGGAACACAGCGGCTGAGTATCTCATGGCGATATAGCGGATCATTGGCTCTTCGCTGTGCATGTAACTGTGGAATGAAAAATACATTGAGAATAACCTACGCCAAAATGTCTTAGAATAAAGATTCCGATTTTTTTGCGGCTTATGGAAAACAATAACACATGATATAAAGGAAACTTATTAAAATACGTGGTTAGAGATTATTTTTTGTTAGCACCTGTACAGCTAACAAAAAAATCAACCGTAAATAATTCTGCCATTATTGTGACAAAAAAGTGTTTAAAAAAATATGAAACTGCAGGGAAGTGCGTCAATTTTGTCGATGGAAAATCCCATCAGGGAACACTCGTATCAGAAATCAACTCACTGGTCCAACAAAGCGAAGAGCGCCAGCGCCTGCGGTTCATCGAAGGGGCTGGTCTTAGCATTCTCATCGACATCCATCTTGTCTCCTTGAGAGGTACCGGCCGCTGGGGCACTTGGAGTTTCCGCTTTAACTGTACAAATAAATTATAAAGAGATGGAAATCGTATATAAATCAAGTATCAGAGACTTTGTTTGGGCTACTTCTATTATATCCTCTTGAACCTATCCTAGCGTCTGTTATCGAGAACGCTGACGGTTAAACGAATGGTCAGATTGAATCAAAGAAACAAATGACGTACGAAATAAGCCTCTCCAATCGCACGCCATTTAAATCGATCCTCGGCTTCTCACAGCCAGGTGTTACCAGCCTCCACCGTCAGTCCATCTAGTCTGAGGGCGTCCGACCTTAGTTTGCCGATTCGCGGTATTCACTCAAGAACACATCTAATCGTGTATCGATAAATGCATAATAAGGGTATTCTCGTAATTTTAGGAACGTTCACAGTCTAATTACCGTCTGTCATCTGTCAAAAATACCTCTGACTTCCCTACATTTTTTTACAACTACAAGTTTTTGACATTTGTTTGTCGCCGAGATGAGATTGCGACTAGATTTTTAACGTTTTAAATTACGAGAATTGGCCTTCTGATCACTTATCGATATAAAAATATTTGTCCTACCTTCAGCATTAATCTTGAAACCGGCCGCCATCTCGAGCAGTGCATCTCTTAGCGCAGTCTTCATCTCGGGCAGCGCGTCCGGTATCTTCTTGACTAGCTCTTCTAGTAATGCGAACTGATTGTTGATTGTATCGGGGCACTTCATTGCCAAGCGACCTAAATGTTGAAAAGATATTTTAAAAATGATCTTTTGCTACAAGAATACAACAACAAAGATTGACGTGTGTAAAAAGACGCTTAACGATGTTAAGAGTCACTTATACCTCCCGTCATTGTAATGTTTTTTTTACTGGAAACCTTCTGGTTAAGAAGATATTGAAGATTAAAGTTAAATTTTTTTTTTACTTTTTTTTCTAGAAATAAAATTTTTAATGAATGTTTCAACTTAACTTTACATACCCTCTTCAACTCCTGTACCATTGCATGCACCCATAAGCGTAATGTATTGCGTGCATTACTTTGCGTGGCCGTACAACAGCGATTTTTCACACCAAAAATAAAAGTCTTTTCCCAGCAATAACTTCTGCTCAATATTACTTAGTTCGATGTACAGAATACACAGATAACGGATATGTGATAGATTTTTTTACATCCTGTGTATATCGGGGTTATCTTTTCAAATAGTTTTTATTTGTTACTTATCTAATGACTTTCTAATCCAATCTAATCTAATCTTTTTAAGCGTAATGCAGACGCTTAAAACTTTTGATTTCGGCATTGTAGTTTTGTGTATGTACTTACAACTACTAGCTGTAATACTGGAGACAATAAACGGTTTAGTTAGATTTACGGTAAAGTTATTCTATTCCATTCCATTCTCTCTATGACCTCACATTCTCATATAGTTGCAAGACTTCAAAAGTTTTATCATTTAATGATGAGGACTTACCTAAACACATATATGCCTTAGGATGCTGTTCAGTATGCTCGTCAGACCTGATGAGTTTTAGCAAACCCTGAAGGAATACCGTTGCTACCTTCCTCAGTTGATTCTCGTCACCACTGTAATATAATGATTACCATTTAATACCAGCTACATAAAACCTACTGAAAGGGCCGTTTAGGAAGTGAACACACTTATCGACACCGAATTGGCTTGAGCCGGTCAAAAAGAGCTTCGTGTCCATGCATGCAATAAAAACGAAAAAGACGTCATCAGTTGCCTCCATTCAGTTCGGAAGACGTGAGTCGTCACCGCGTCAAACTAAATGCAACAAACAAGTGTGGTGATACGAGATCGACTCAACCCGATTCCGCGTCGATAAGTATGGTCACTCCTTTACGAAGGCCTGTTTTAAGTTGTCCAAATAACCGCTACCTACTCACTGAATAAATTAAAAATGGAACTGAATTTCTATGAAATCATCTGCCAAGTTAGTAATAAGAGCTTAATCATGTTGGTGGTGAAACAGGTCTTGAGTCTTTATTTTTCTTTAACGATAAAGGGATAGCGCTATTCGTCCTGTAATAACATTTTAATGAATGTCGGGAACAAGGACTCACCTATTTATGACGTTTAGAAGAAACACTAACGCCTGGTTACGTAGTCTTGAATTTGTGTTCGGATCAAAAAGCGACGAAAATACAACCTGCGAAAAGTAAATCGATTGTTAAGAGCACTTTTTTTCAATATTGTGATTGCAACTGAAAAATCCATACTAATATTATAAATTCGAAAGTAACTCTATCTATCTGTCTGTCTGTTACCTTTCCCGCCTAAACCGCTGAACGGATTTCGATAAAATTTGGCAGAGAGATAGATTGCATCCCGGGGAAGGACATAGGCTACTTTTTGTATCAAAAATATCCCTAAAGGTAGCCCAGGGGATGAAAGTTTGTATGGGCAACCTGTTATTTCTTAAATTATTGATATGAAAATTGAAATTTATGCTTTTGGTAACAAATAATGAATTACGTATTTCATCGTATTTCTAAAATGATCCCTCAAGATGGTAAAATAGGGTATTTTTAAAAATGTCATTTTTGTAACTATTTTCAAGAAATTTAAGGGATTGGAAATATAGTTCTGATAGTACGTTCCCGTGGGATAATTTCCGACTTCCACGCGGGCGAAGCCGCGGGCAAAAGCTAAAATATAAAATTCAAAGTCCTGACTGACTGATATATCAACGCACAGCTCTGGCTCTGGCTCTGGTCCTAGAGACATGAAATTTGGAGGGTGTGTTCTTTGTGAAGAGTATAGCTATCCACTTGGGTTTTTCTAAATTCCACCCCTAAGAGGGTGAATGGGGGGAAGGTGAAATTTCACGCGGACGAAGTCGCGGGCAAAAGCTAGTTGTTTAATTCGATTAAGCTATAGAAAGGCAAATAAAAATATGTACCTGTACACAATGAGGGAACATTATTGCTGGTCCAGTGGCCTTGTTCAAATACTGTATCAGTTTCAAACGCAGTCTTGTGCAAGCGGGTACCTAAAAATTTAATATTTTAACATAACATTCTACAAGTAACTGGTATTTTACACAACATCACGCCTGTAACTTCCGAAGGGTTAGGCAGTTATGTACCTAAAGTTACTCCGATTTTTTTGTAGGAATTTTTCATACCTTGCGATCATCTGGAGCCACCTTCATGCCTCCCCATGTGCCCAAATATAAGGAGTATAATGGAGCTACGACTGAGGGCTGAGACCAGTCCACTGAACTGAAACAAAGTTGAAATATAATACAATCCTAGTATAATATGTAGCAAGTTTCTAGTTACATGTAAGTAGGTTAGTTCAAATTTTTTATAAATACAAGTTTATTAATTATAGGGAACTGCATGCTTTTGAAGAGAGGTCCTAGAATAGAACCTTGTGGGACCCAACAACAACAGAACTAAATACGTGTTGTAAAACAAAAAGGGCCTGAGTAAAATTATAACGGACACTCCAATAGTTTTTAACCCCGTCAAACATACATTTTCAAAAGATAATGTATTAACATCGAACATTATTTACCTGTTAACCCTTATGAGCGGACTATTTGCATGGTTAGCAACACTGAACCTTGAGTCAGCTGCGGCAACTATCAACGTCAGTAGGGTGTCGTTCATATTGAATATATCCTTGCCTATGAAGTTCACTATAGACAGCTTCATCTGAAAATTACTTATGTTTAATGACAGACCACCTTTTTAACCGACTTCAAAAAAAGGAGGAGATTCTCAATTCGTCGGAATCTTTTTTTTTTTATGTACTTCCTCGAAGACGCCTGTTTTTGTTTTTTTTTTTGTTTGTATGGGTATACTCCCAAGTTGGTCCCATTGTCAGCAAGTTGGAATCTGACGAGAGGATCCCATGGAAATCGAGGGAAGCCCTCAAATTTTATTGGCAAACCTATAGCGATTTGGATATTTTTTAGAGTAACTTGAGCATTTGCTCTCGGAAATCATCATTTGGTAAATTGGAGCTGATGATGAAGACCACAGACGGCCATCGGAACTACTCAATGATAAACATTTCACGGGTTGCGATTCGATTACTTTAATATGGATGCTAAGCAATTTATGCTCGTCACAATGCTTACGGTGAGTGGTTGTTGAGGAGTTAACGTCCCAGCATTGGGAAAAGCAATATTTTGTAAAAGGTGGTGAGCAGTTGACGTTAGGCTATTGTAACTTAGATAAATTACAAACGCTCTCACTAAAAAGTGAAAAATAAAAACTTTTTTACAAAAAAAACTACAAAGCGATAAATAACTTTAATTTCGGAAGTCGGTGTCAATAAACGAAAATGCAGAACCAACGACACCGACTTCCGAAATTAAAGTTATTTATCACTTTGTAGTTTTTTTGGAAGTCGGTTGTTTTTTTTGTAAAAACGTTTTTATTGGCTATACATTTTTGATAAAGTAAAGCTTAAAGCTAAAGTATAGCTGGCAAACTTTATTCAAATAGATTGCTTGAACCTAGAGTAACATACTGCACTGGTCGGCAATTAACAGAATAAACAGACGCAGACGGAACATAGATTTTAACTTTTACGCCGATAATATAACAATAGGGGGTCATGCTGAATCAACTGCGTTAGTTCTGGACGTCTGAGGGAGGACATCGCCGTCGAGGTAGACCGCGGCGAATGTCGTGCGACAATCTGACTAACACTTTTGAAATTGAATGGACATTGAACCTT
The DNA here is from genome assembly GCA_963669345.1 of Gortyna flavago. Classification (NCBI taxonomy): domain Eukaryota; kingdom Metazoa; phylum Arthropoda; class Insecta; order Lepidoptera; family Noctuidae; genus Gortyna; species Gortyna flavago. The sequence goes on along the minus strand of OY770131.1, from coordinate 14,650,388 downwards.
TTATTAGTAAGTAACAAAAAATAATTTGTTCATACCTCTTCAAGCTGGTTCGGATTCAACTGATTCTTGGCAACAATACGTTTGTAAGTCTTCATACTCATACCAGGCGGTACTTGAAACTCACTCTCACCAGGGTTTGGTAAAGCCCTAAAATAAAATAGATTTATGAAAATCAATGCAACACATATCTTTTGTAAAAAAAAAATACCAAATAGAATGACACAGTTTGTTAAGGCAAAATGTTACCTGTATGGTAGGAGTAGAACATCAGTGGCAAACTTCAGTATCAAGTTGGCAACTTTTGGTTTCTCTTTCAAGTTCAGATCAGTTTCCTTGATATTGCCCAGCAGTGGCATGACTAGCATCAATATACTGTAACATACAAACAAATAAATTTGCCTGTGTAGTCAGACTGCAGGCAATCAAAATATATTTAGTTTAAAAGGTCACAGGCAACTTAAAAAATAATAAAGGTGGTAAACAGTGGTTTTCATAAAATAATACAATTTGAGGAAATTTGGATGGCTGAGCTAATTGTAATGATAAATGATAAATGATTTTTATTTTGTAAGTAGGTTTGCACAAACACTTTTACACGTCAATCATATTTTTTATAAAACTAGATGAGGTCGGCGTTTCCTATCTGACTACTCTGAGAAGAAAGGCTCAAACTCAGAGGTCACAGTCTCTTTTAAAGTCCAGACATAACCTTGGTCAGGTTATATGAAGACCATGTAGATCGATGTCTGAGATGGTCTTTTGAGGAAAGAACCACACAGATTGAGAGGACCTGTCCAGTCAGTGCACGCATTTGTCAGAAATCGTGCAGCTCAACTCAAAACTAAAGGAGCTCAACGATTCGACGAACAATACCAAAGAAAGGACATTTGGGTAGGCCACATAAATTACTCAAACTGCCAGACCTAGAAAAAAACTAACAGAACAAAGAGAATAATAAAAATTAAACAAAAAAATAATAATAAAATGACCCACATTGTCTTCACATGCACAATAATTAAAATAATATAATACTTTACAAAGTAAGCAAATGTCAATGTTTATATAAAATTCATTAATTAATGTCAATGTGTATATAGAAAAAATAATAAAAACAATCAAAATGTAAAAATTGGAAGCAACTCAATCCCAAGCCTTTTTGTTCTCAATATAATCCTTAATAGTATAAAAGGCTTTCTGGCACAACTTACGTTTAATGAATGATTTGAATGAAATGCTAATTTCTTCTATAATTATATAAAACGGACTTTGCTCTTCGGGGGGCAATTACGGACTGGTACATAATTTATAAGTTACCTCCTGCTAAGTTTAGAACATAGGCTAGTAAAAGATATCAAATAAATTGAGCTTGAACCCCAGCACCTTTAGCTGAATTTGCTTTAAGTCTATCTTTATATTCTTTGGCTTGGCATAATGTTAAGTATGCAAAATATACATTCCCCTGTCCCTCGCCATAGTTCACCCAGATCTGAATGCATCCTACATGTATTCACTCCATGGCCAACAAGAACTAACCTGGAACATTCGGCACCAATAAACAGGTTGATGAGGACATACAATGAGCTCCATACACATTCCAATAGCATTGACATCTTCGCCAACAAGCTATCGCAATTTTGCAAACGATTGTTACTGACCCACAGTGGTCACAGTTAATATCTATATTATTACTTACTTTTTTTATTATTTTCATTGAATGTGTTATTCTTTAGAGCAACAAAATATTTATTTTTTATTTTAATTTTTGTTTTCATGTAGTTTTGTTTTTTTTAGCCTATTGTACTCTTTGTAAAATTATAAAACTTGAAATATGTAAGTGCTGTGCACACCTGGAAGTGGCAAATTCAATCTAGATTTTAAGTATAGTTGTTACAGTATTACCCCAAAAATGTATATAGTGAATAAGTCGTTAGAGTGCCATAATTAAATAAATAAATTAAATTCTCACCCATCCTGATGTCCCTGAGGTTTGTTCTCTATAGCTTGTAGCAGAGAGGGAGCCAAACTGAGCTGTTGTTCACGAGGCAGCCTTGGGAAGCCCATAGTGATGTATATGATTGAGAAGTTCTGAAACAAACAGGTTGATAAAGGAATATTAACTTAGTCTTTTGGAGATAAAATTGATTTTTGATAACATTCTAGTCTGAAGCTGTATTTCTTTCGATATTCATTGGTTACTTTGCATCATGTCCAAATTGACAAAACATAAAAAACTGACCTTTTGAAGGATACCTCTACAAATAATTGTAATGGAGCCAATATTTCGCCAAATAGAGTTCTCCTATGCTTCTACATAAGCATTATGGTGAATAAACCTTTCAATATTATAAAAATATACTTACAATAATAAAGCTGTTGGAATTTGGCTCCTTGTACAGCTGTAGCAGTGTCTGCACGGGCAGCTGCACATCTGCACGGCACTTCACTCTCTTGTTCACATGCACAAGCAGCTCCATCACTTTGGTACGTACCTACCCAATGACAATCAGGAGTTATCAATCAGGAGATGACACCAAAATATTGGAGAATTCATAAAATCAATTCAGTTGGCATGGTACCTATCTTCTGTAGTTATCTATAATTGATTTAAGGTAAATAAGACCTTCGAAAGCTAACTAAAATTTTTGGCTGATAGGAGCATCCTATAAAACTATAAATCACAGGCTTTTGAGGCTATAACAACATTAGCCTGGGTAACATTGAAGTTAGGGAAATGAAAATGCTGTAATTTGTACAAAAAGCACCTAAAACTAAACAGAGAATGATTCTCTGTTCAGTTTTAGTTGTTCTTTGCCTCTCACTATAATTTTATGTAAATAAAGCCACTAAGACCTGTTCATGAGGAGATGACAACTTCAATATCACAGGCGGAAGAAACCGGCCCAGACAACTCTCGAGCTGGTCATCACTATCCGCGTTACCTAGACGCAGAAAGACTCGATCCAGAAGCACTGGAAATAATAAAACAAAGGCTTTATAATGCTAACAAACAGCCGGTGGATGCAAGCTAGGTTATCGCGCATTTTAACACGTTTTTTTAAAACCTACGGTAATCTGTTACTTACACAAATCGTTGGAACAATCGTTCCCACTCTCCGTTACTTCCATTTCAGACATTTTTGTGGTTTTAATTCACAATAACTTCAGAAAGTTTGTATTGAAGATGACAAACAAAAATATTTGACAGCTGCTCAATATTTGACGTTTGCGGAACGTTTCATTTCACGCAGCCAATTTTTTATTCAAGTGCGGTACACGTATGCAGTACAGCCTGTGTAGACCCGTTGGCAAAGTCAGCAGGGGCGCGGGCGTAGCTACCACTGTATTATTGATTAGCATGCTCTGTGGTGGTAGCTAGACACAGATCCCCAAATTATTAAAGCAATTTTTTTTATATTATCTATAACCTCAACTTCTCTTCAGGAACTTGAAAACGAAATGAATTTCGTTCCGTTACCACTAATTTTATCGTTCCAAACTTTGTAACGATACTATAACCTAAAAACATCAATAGCGTTACGAATCAAAAACTTTATAGAATATATTATGTAATTTTCGTAGAACAAGTAAGTAACGTTATAGGTATCAGTAACAGTAAGCTTATACGCTTGTAATAACGTTACAGGAAAAACTTATCGGTATCTACCAGAACTAGGCGTAACGTTATTTTGAGTAACGTTTCAAGTCCCTGCTCCTCTTGATACGAGGCATAACGAAAATTTAAATTAGAACTACAGGCATGGTCCAATTCTCGTTAATATTTATTTTGTAAAAAAAAAAGGAATACCCTCCTTTTGAACTTCGCCGCAGTCAAGTAGAAAGGGCCACCAACATTATTATACAGGGCCTCTTTAATACTACCTACGCCAATGAAGGTCAGAGAAAATAGTACAATGCCTGCCTGCCCGTTTTATTATTTAATATTATATAATTATGTATAATAATAATTAATATATTAGTATATAGCTTAAAGGTCATGAAACATAGATATGAGACGTGGATACATTCCTACTTCGATATCTGATCTATACTTACTAACAATAAAGCTGAAGAGTTTGTTTGTAACGCGCTAATCTCTGGAACTACCAGTCGGATTTTAAAAATTCATTTTGCTTTTGAAGATTTTTGAGAAAGGCTTTAGGATATTTAACATCACGCAATGACCCTTGGAAGCCGAGCAAAAACAAAAAGTCAGAAAGAACGCTACACGAAAGCGAATTGATAGCGCGGGCTGCGGTGATGCGATGCAACGGGGTTGTTCGGGGGAACAAGAAACTTCACGCGGACGATGTCGCGGGCAGAAGCTATAACATTATAATTCATTACTCAATCAAGCAAAAACGACTGGGCGGATTTGGATGAAATTTGGCACACAGATAGTTCATGAACTGGATTGACACAATATTTTTTTTTTCGACATCAACGAGGTCGTAGAAGCGGGCAAAAGCTAGTAGTACCTAACCATAAATATCATATTTAGTTCAGTAATGTTTATAAGAAATGAAAGCTCGATTTAATTCATTAGTGATCATTAGGTATATTTATTTAAAGATTGAGCTAAATATATAACATAGGTTACCAAATACAAAAAAAAAAAAGTGGAAATAGAATTATGAAGTTAAAGTAGGAATAAAACAATAAAATTAAGCTGCTAATAATGCTGGGTACACACTGGGCAAACGAAGGCCAGATGAACAGAGTATTTTTGAATTGAAAGTCCTAATATTTAGCTAAACCAACTACATAGACTTTAAAAACTTAATTTGGCTTATGGCTCAGTATGTACGCAGCAGTATAATTTGAAGGTATTATAAAAAAACAATGACACACTATTTTTATAATAACACAGCATTCAATCACTAACTAAATATTAAAAAAAAAGTATAAAAACTATATTTAATTAATACTTAAATTTTGAATTCCTTATCATTGAATCAACTAAACTTTTAGTAAATATGTTTTTTTTTTTTCATTTCTATTCGGAATGTCTTCAATGCAATGGTATTTATACTAGAAACTCACATACTTCATACCTAAAAATATTTCAACACTCATTATCAAATATGATTTGTATAATTTATTGTACAATAATCATTGGTCTTACAGTTGCCAACCAAATACTTTTTTATAAACATGCCAACACAATATTTATGGCTGGCCACACAATTTCGCTATGGTGGTTCTTTTTTAAATCGTATTCTAGAACTATGGTTCATATTGGCAGAGATTGTCGTGGTCGCTCAGAGATCCAGGTCGGCTCCTCATTGCCGCGCGTGTTTTTCTTCGAGTGTGGCGACCCTGACAATACGTGAGGTCTGCGGAGGCAGTGAGTGGACGGACGAATAAAATTGTACATACATTGACTTACATCAAACCAGACAATTCTTGTGACCGAACCTTAGTTTACCCTGTTCGTCTCTCTACTAAAGCACGGTGAATTAACCTATCAAATCCTTCAGCGGTTCCATTCTTTACTGATAAATTCTAATAGTACTACGCTCAATGCCTCCGCATCCAAGTCACACGATGTCCACACGTCTGAGAGCATGTAGCTTGTCACTTGAACACCGACAGCGTCAGATCCTGTGCTACTCGATGCCGTGCGCGAAGATCATGACGAGCCCAGGTTCTATCATCATATGCTCGTCCACGTGGGTGTTGTCACAATGTAGGACGAGGACCGCTTGCTTGCCTGGCACTCTTTTACACACGTATTTTTCATATAACCTGTAAAAGATTTTAGTTTTAGTTTATTCAGAAGTGGTGGCAAGAAATTGTGTCTTATCTAACATTGCCCTAGTTTAATTTCTTTCAACCAATAATAAAAATAATTAACTATTTACATGATTGCTTATTGCATAACGCTGTTTCCAAATACACGATTCTAGATCAATGCAATAGCGAAAACGATGTCATAGTGCAACTTTATAGTTCTCTAATTCTCACATTCCATAATGGCGATTTTTTTTTTCTCATAGATAGTGGTATATCAATGTTTACGGAATTATAATCATTACAATCAGTAATACAACTCCAAGTTAGAATTGGCCTGATTTCATGAAGTACTCATTCCATATATGTATATGGGTAATGAGTAATTTGAACTTGGAGCGTTGTATTGATGATTCTAATTCTGTAAATACATATTTATTACGGCCGTGAATCATGTTTGATCAACATACAACCTGACACTGACCTCTAAATTCCAAAAATCGTAAGAAAATTTGAATTTCGCGCGAAATTCCGTTAAGATAAACTGTAACTTGCCTCCTATTATTTTGTCTGGTTTCGAGTGAGGAGAGGCCGGGCGGCCACCGTCGTTCGTGACAATTTTCCATAAGGTCATCTATTATATGAGGTGGGCAGCCAGATTCTGATAAACTTCGCTTGATCATCATCTGAAACAAAAATAGCACGAAATATTATTACTTTTTTAAATATAATAAAGGTGCCTTGGTTTCATTAAAATAAATGCTTCGAATTTATAAACAGGCCTTGTAGCAAAAGAGTAAATTTAACAGAAACCCAAAATTCAGGCAATCGTCTTTTATTTACATGGTAACAACAATATTTCGCAACATCCCCAACGTCGTTGGTCTAGTGGTCGCAAGAGCAACTGCTGAGCATGACATGAGTTCGATTTCCAGGTTGAGCAGTGTTATTGGTTTTTTCTATCAGGACATTCTCAGTAGCAGCCCAGAGTCTGGATTTGTGTCCAGTTGATGGCAACAGGCTCGCCTCCTATTACATGGGGCTTAAACATAACTCGCGAAATGTGAGTGTACTATAGGTAGGTACCCTTTCCCTCCCAGAAAAAAAAAAGGTTTTTCCATTTAGGTACCCTTGAGGGAGTACAGGCATGACGTTATGTTATCTCACACAATCTATCTATCAATCAATGAAATCATCAATCTATCTGTTTTTTGTAAGATTGTTTACTTACTACTGAGACAGGTTGTACTACACTCAGCGCATCGCACGCGCACAAACCCGCGTCATACTCAACGCGGCGCGAGGTCCAGTTGTAAACTAGCGTCAGGCACTAGTTGTCTGGCATTTTTGCTGAACAGCTCTTTGGCGCAGCCGTGTGGCACAATTACCAGATGCTAATTTCGTACGAGGTCGTAGTCTGTGCTAAATGTTTTTTCTTTTTACCCAGATAGCCCTCTATTCAGGAGTCAGTTCATAGCTAACCTGTAGAACATCATCGGGTGTGGAGATCATGCCGCCCCAGCGAGTGACTCTCGCCCGCGCCAGAGAGTTGGCCCAGCGGACCACTTCTTCTCGCTCCATTTGGTCAGCAAGCGCACGCATTGAGGGGTTCGACAAACGCATCGCTCGCATGAATTCCTGGCACAAATCATATCCAAAATTATTTGTTACTTAGTGGAATGGTCACAGTTTTTTGCGAATTTCGTTTCTAATAGTACTTTAATTTTTTTTTTCTCTTTATCATTGCCATTGTAATGTAAACCTTGTGTCAACGTAGATAGAAGTCGCATAACGCGTGCAATTCATGATTTGCAATTGCAACAGCTATATTCATAACAATTTTATATTTATTCAATTGTGAAACTAATAAAGCAAGCATTGGCTTTTGTAATATAGTATTCAATTCATTATGCATATTCAACAATATTAATAAGATCATTACACAGCTGACAAATGCTACAACTGCTATTGTCATTAAGCAATAATTATTATTAATGTCTTATTGGCATAACGGTAACGGTCTTATTGGCATAACACAAGAATAGTAGGTTTGGATGCCAAGGTTATGTATCCAGAAAAAAACTCTTTGTGGTTCTCTTAAGGCTAATAAGTTAGCTTTACTTAACTATCAAAACATACACATACACAACATACTTTCAACAATGCCAGTTCTCGTTTATGTTCGTTTATCACAAGTCTCTGTTCGGCTAATTCCTGTTCGTAGTCGTTCAACTTTCCTTGATGGGTTGCGATAAGTGCCCGTAGTTCACGGACACAGTTGTGTTCGGCCAGTTCATCTTTTGGTATCACAAGTCCGCAGCCTGCTTCACATGGCATTGGCCTTTTGGGATTATATTCGCCTGTAAACAAGATAATAGAATTTGTAATTAATGAATACGTTATTTTTATCTTATCAGCAACAATCTTATAATTTAATAGGTAGATGATAAGATCAGCCTTCAATTATATGTTTTTGCAGATACATATTGTTCTACTTTAGTTTTATTTTTTTACAAGTTCTATAACTGTTTTATAAATAAATATTGTTGCCTACAACTTAAGGCATTGACTGCCAACGCGGTCACCGGTGACTACGAACAATAGATTTTCTATTGTATCTGTTGTCTGGCAGTCAATGTGTTATTTAACAATTTTCAGTTTTGTACAAAAAATATTCTTTTTGTGATAGTGCATGGTTTTCCATAGTATGCAGCAAACACTATGGCTCAAACATCCAGTCAAACTGACTTCTGTGTTACCACCGATAATGCTGCAGAAGTGGTGAAGTTTTGGGTCAATAAAATCTAAATTACTGTTGTGCTAGCAACGCGACGAAGAATGGCTCTTTCATGATAAAATATATTTACGAAACTTAAACATACATTCAACTAAATGGGATGCCAGTGAATCCAGTTTCAGTACAGCGTTGCACCCATGAGGTGCGTTGTCACAACTCGTACACAGTCTATAAAGTAAACATTTCATTAAATTCATATTATAGCATATTTCTCTTATAAAATAGTAACTGTTTCTATGACTCAAATGTTTATGATAATTGATGTATACTATATGAAGTAATATCTTTATTAAGACTCTAACAATAATGTTTTGATTCACAAACACTACTGTTACTCAAATATGATCCAATCAATTTCACAGACTCCATTATCTGATTATTACAACACAATTGCTATTTAACTCATGATATTTATTATAAAAGCCCTTGCAAAACAATCACAATGTGTGACCTACAAACCAATAAGAAACCATGACATTCTTGTGAAATAATCACCTTGATAGTAAGTTGCGTAGTATTCTGGGAACGGGTCTTAGCTGGCTGGCGGTGACGGCCTGTCGGTCCACAGGGCAGGTGGGCTGGCGACTGATCCACTCCGTTATACAAGCGCGACAGAAGGCGTGCTCGCAAGCAGGGGCCTACGTACACAAATACACCTATTCATAACAACACACATTAAACAGACTTCCTTCCTAAAAACCATACAGAAAATGAGCACAAACCTGAAGAGGGTCCTCTAGAACCCCTGAACAAATAGGACAAATGAGTTCTTCATCAACGTCACCTTGAAATCTTTTGATTTCAAATCCCATGTTTGTTATTTTCGCACGGGATTGACAAACATCAGTCCGGTGTGTTCTTGCGTGGAATTTGGACTATTTATAAATCTGCAATTGAAGGAAATGCCAATAACAAATAATAAAATCAGCACAGTTTGCTTTGCTTTCCTTCCAAATTTTTTTTAACAACTTTACCACAGACTGCTTACAAATAAAATGGATTAGCAAATAGGAAATGTCAAAACACAAAGCTGTCAACTGTCAATCAGTTTAGTCGAATCAAGAAACATTTATCGACATCACTTCGTTACATCTCTAAGGAAAACATTAAAAAAAACAATGGTTTGTCCCTGCTAAGCAACAGTTGCCATGTTTTTTTGTTTGAATGCCCCAGCATTTTCTTTTTATATTAAATTGGTTGCCATGCCCTTTGGGTTTTGCAGTGTTTTTTTACAATTTTTACATTTCTCTTACACATTGTAGTTACAAACGCAATTGAATTGATTATTGGATCGAATCAAATAATAAACAAAGTGATCTAAAGGTCCATACAAAGGCCTTATATTTTTATAACTAACCCGTTAAATGGCTATTAAGTCCGTTTTGGCAACATTGCTCTCTTCCTGCCATTTGCCAACAAATCTGCCTATTCTTTTTTTTCTGCCATTATGTGCCATTGTAAAATGGATCTGGGCGAAGGGTGCTGATAAAACACAGTTTTCTTCTTATTTTCTATAGAAAAATCACAAAATTAGATTCCAAAATGAGCGTCTTTAAATCAGCCATGGGCTATTTCAGCTCAGGAGGCGCTAACGGTGGCAGTGATAATGATTTTGTTGGTCAGTTTGTTGAAATAGGAAATATGAAATTGAGAGTTAAAAAGGTGATCGCAGAAGGTAAGTCAATAACAAATTGTAATAACTGTTTCATGCTCCACCTAGAGTAACTCATGAACTTAAGATTGGTGATGTCGTATTTCGTGTAGGTTGGCGCAGTACACGTACTAACGTCATAGAAATTGGGGGCGTAAGGGTACATTGTCCGACAAAATGTTTGGGGTCGTTATGATGAGCATATCCGTTATGACACTCGAGCTAATTTCGCTTCAATAAAGTGAACGAACCTTTAAATTACATTGACTTTAACATTGTTATGATGAGATCATTTTTGATAAAAAAAAGTTTGAAAACTACAAGGCTTGCTCATTAGTTTTAGAGAATAAAATGAAGCTAAGCAAACATCAAGATATTATGTTTCACTCATAACAGTCTTGCATGTTCTAAGGTCATATAAATTAGTAAGAATTACACGGATTCAGGCAGACGTGGAAAGAATGAAAAAATGGATTGGTTTATCAACAGATATGATTCTAGTTACTGTAACATTATCTTTTACATAGTGAGTGTATACTGTCATCAGTTGAGGGCACCTACCCATATGTCAGTATTGAAGAAAGTTTGTTGAACAATCAGTATTCATGATTGTACCATTTTTTTTAGAGAAGAGGGTTTTGTCCTGCAGTAGGACAATTTTTAAGTAGATCATTGCTAATGGACTTTAAAAAAGTTCCAATAAGATTGCTGTAATTAACAGCATGGGAAGATTGTCTTCATCCATTCCACATGTTGTGCAGAGTGATTGGTGATTGTACTATGATGATCAGAGGGGCAATTCTGGTAATTTTAAGAACGTTCACAGTCTGATCTCAGTCTCAATCTGTCAAAAATACCTCAAATTTCAGTACAGTTTGACAAGTTTTTGACATTTGTTTGTCGCTGAGATGAGACTGCGACTAGATTTTGAACGTTTTAAATTACGAGAATTGGCCTACAGATATACAATGATTACTGTCAATGTGCTTGCTGCAGCCCATTCTCATGTCATAATCTCTTAGTGGTATGCTTACTAGAAATCATATGTTGTGGTATGTTTATGAAGGCTTCATAAAATTGTCTGATTTCTTCAAATATGTTTCGTTAGTGAACTTGGACTCAATTTATTTACAGTTTTCTTGACATTATAAACCTTTCCTGGTACCACTGGTTGGCCTATTGTTAACTTTCCTACTATACTAGGAAATGTCAACCTGTTTAATTAATCTAGTTATAATATTTTATCAGCATCTGCAGGAAACTGTTAACAGGAAATTGATTTTAAAAACCAAAAGAATAATTGGTCTATTGACAATATTCCTACTAGTCCTTTCTATTTCAGGTGGTTTTGCTTTTGTGTTTGTTGCTCAAGACGTATCTACTGGCACCGAATATGCCTTGAAAAGGCTAATGGCAGCTGATGAACAGGCAAACAAAAACATTATTCAAGAAATTAGCATATTAAAAAAATTATCAGGTCACCCTAATATAATCAAATATATAGCAGCATCTTTTATTGATAAGGCGAAGACATCACATGGAATGGGAGAGTATTTGTTGTTGACGGACTTATGCAGCGGGGGAAGCTTGATGGAAGCTCTGCAGAACAGAGGGACGGCTTTTCCTCTTCCAACAATACTTAGGGTGTTCTACCAGACGTGCCGGGCTGTGCAGCACATGCACGCACAGGTGCCCCCTATCGCACATCGTGATCTCAAACTAGAAAATTTCTTAATATCTAATGAAGGTAACATTTTTGGTCTTATGTAATAACAGCATGACTCTTGTGGAAGATTTGTGAGCACTGAAATATTAAATAGTGTGTTGTGTTCTAATGGACTTCATTGATTTTTGTAGGTACAATAAAATTATGTGATTTTGGTTCAGCTACCACAGATATTTATTCACCAAATCCTTCCTGGAGTGCAAATCAAAGAAATATGTTAGAGGAAACTGTAAGTTATCCTTTATATTACTTAGTAAATTAATGTTACATTAAATAGAAGTTATGTGATTCTTATTGGACTATTTCTTCATATTACTTACACAATACAAATGACATCAATTACAAATTAGTAATACCTAACTTGTTTATTAATTTTTACTTTGATGGTCCTGGTCTATCATTTGTGCCTTCAGGTGACAGCTATGTGAACAGAACCCAGCATTGCATAAATATGTAAGTTGTCACGCCCTTTATACCTGGAGGCTTTTATTTAGGTAGTTTTTATTTTTATTTTATTACTTTTGATTTAGTATTTTTATTTTAGCTTGAGTACGTATAGATTTTTATGGTATTTGTTGGTATATTGGCGTGGCTAGCTAACATATGGCAAATAATTTTATTGAATGTTCTGTGTCCTGTAATGTTAATTAGATACTTTGCAGGTCTAGTTTTGTATACAGTCGAGTATTTTATAACTGAACAGACAGCTGTGCTGCTGGGGAGTTTGTTGCGCCACTTCTTCTCCCCAGCGAAAGCACTAGGAAGTGGTGAAGGGCGGGCGTTTTTGGGGGACTGTCTTATGTAATTTTGACGTTCGAAAAGTGCTGATTCTCAGCCTAGTTTGAATAAATGACTTTTGATTTTGATTTTGATCACATCTTGTTTCTTAATTTCCAGCTGGCCCAATTCACTACTCCTATGTATAGAGCACCAGAAATGTTAGACACTTGGGACAATCGCAAGATTGACCACAGTGTAGATGTTTGGGCACTAGGATGCATCCTCTACACACTGTGCTATATGCAACATCCATTTGAAGATTCTGCTAAACTTGCAATTCTAAATGGAAACTATAATCTTAACCCCAATGATCAACGCTATAAATGTTTTCATGAAGTTATAAGTGAGTAAAATTACTTCTTTCTTTATTATGTTTTGTATGTAAATTAAAATATGTGATTGTGATGTGTCTTGTCCCCAGGTGGTTGCCTATCAGTGAACCCCGAAGAGCGCTTGACAATAAGTAGTGTGCTGGAGCGATTGGCGGCGATAGCGGAGTCCAATAATGTCAATCTCAAGCAACCACTCAAATTTGAGCGTAAAAAAGTTGAACAATCTGTGGCCACTAGCTCGCCAGGTAATAAGAAGTCAAGTAAATATTACACTACCATATCCTAAGAGAAATGTCGCGGCCACGTTCAACATTTTGTGATAAATTCGAGACAGAGTCGCCTAAACGTTTACACTGAGTTGCGAGCGCGCGTTTCACTTATCCATCCCCTACGGACCATCGTTCTGTTCTGTTGCATTAAATACTCGAGCTAAAAATGGTCAAGTATTTTTTGACTTTTTACACTCAAATTTTTGATTTTTTTCCATATATTTATTTTGAGTTCCTTAGAAAGGTTATTAAACGAAATGTGAGATTAATTTACATTCCAATGTTGATTATCACCAAAAATCGAACATCACCAAAGGTAAGGCAATGTTGAATAAATTGTTCTCTGAATGAAATAAGGTAGTATAGCATTTATTTGACTTGAATCAAAATTGATTATTTATGTTGCTTCAATGCTGAGATGCGTTAACATGACGTTGGTAAAGTTAGACATCTAATATTAATATTTTCGAGCATTTCTTTGTGTATGGAAGAGGCTCAGACTGTGCATTTACATAGTGCAATATTAGCCATGATGTTTCATGAACAGTGAAAGTTAATAAGCTTTAATTTGATATTTAAGTCTGATTATGAAAGAAGACTTGAAAGATTCACAGTGATAGAATAATAGAATGGTCACTAAAATTATAAAACAAGATACCAGACAAAATTGACACTTGTCGCAAATTCTTCAAACATTCTTCTTGAATAATCTTATTACCAAAAAGTCAGTGTGCATTTATGAAATGCATACCTTTTATAGCTAGATAGGATACTTGTCGCTAGTTAGAATGTTTACTATACTTTAGGTGTAATTATTAAACTGTCTATACATTCCTGTAACTTTGTTGGGCTATATATACAATTTCACACCAATGTCTAAACCCCTTACTATATTAGGTATATTATTTTTCTATAATAGTCTAATAGTTAATATTAAATAAATATCCAGTTATAGTATATAGACAAATGTACAGTGGTACTAAATCTGGATAACGACTAGTATATTATATGATATATATTGGCTTATAATAACACGTTTGAGAGGATATGAACTAACATTGGTTGCGGTAGCGCCGCGGCTCATCGTTGGCATTTAATGGTACTGGTGGCTTGGCGGTCTCGGCACCCTCGCGCACTTGTCACGTAGATTATATTTTGGCTCTTATATTTTAAGTTCTTTGTGTGTATATAACTAGTCTTTTAATTACATCGGTGTATTCTATTACACTGCTTGTTATCGCATTATATTTGTGTTGATGCAATCAAACACTATGATTAAAATCATGGATCAGTCCAGACTGTCCAGACAATATAAGGAAATGATATGTTAAACTGAGGTACAAGTATTGAATTAGAGTAGATTTATATGATATTATAGAATACATGATGTTTAACGTTCATACGTATGTCATTAGTTGATATCACAAAAGTTAGTGTTTCTATGAACACTGTCTTACACTTATGTCTTTGAATCATTATTTCTGTTGTGCATATTATTATTTAGTCATGTGGGAGCTTAATATAGATAAATAAATGAGTATATTCTTCACAGCCGTCGTTTGATTTTATTTCTAACGCATTTTGAGTGGCACAGATATTGAAAGTGAGTTTTGTGGTTGGGCGCTCCGTGTGTGGACAAATGTGGGTATAATGTATTTGTGACTTAATGCTCTGTGTTACTATCAGATTCACATTCGCTTTCAACTAACATGATGGTACGCACTGTAGATCTACTGGTTGCACTTGTCTTCGTATCAACTAACAATTCATTCAGCGTAAATTAAGGATAATTTATTTCATTAATTAATTTTTACTTCTATTGAGTGTCTAACACAAGTTACAGGGTATGGCTATTCCGTACAGCAGAGGCTGCTAGAATAAAGCTCGAGGAACAGTTATAAATCAGCAGAAACATAATTATTGCGTTAAAATATATTGATCTAAGATGCGCACGTGCTAAGTGGTGTGACGATCGTTTCATAATAATATGCGCCTACGTTGCATCTCGACATAACTGTTCAATTATGACAAAGCATTCAAATCTGTAGCTAACTGTTGACTCCTCCATTCTAAACCTTATTTCCTAAAAGCTAACACCTGTCACAAACACTTAAAAATAGTCTGCAGTTTAAAATCTTGCGTTATAAAGGACTTTATGTCCTTGCACAAAACTCCTGCTAAATTACATCAAAATCCATTCAACAGTTTAGCAGTCATATGAAATACTCAGACAGACAAGCTCTCGCAGTTATATCAAAACTGATGACTGTGAGAACAAAACAATTGAACTCTTATAAATTATCCCCAAATCTTCACCACAAACTGCTTAGGCAGGCTCTCATTTGTTTTACTAAGTATTATAATTATAAGCAACATTTTTCCTTGCGATACTTAACTAGAAAAATATACACCGGTATCTACCCGTTAAACAACTGTAATGTTTTCCACATAACTACATACCTCGATGATTGCCCGTTTATACCGAGTCCTAGCAATGTGTGATGCGTAGGAGTGTCATAATTGAATACGGAGCGTAGTTGAGCTTGATTTACTCGCCTGGCTGGGTCATACGGAGTTGGTTCGAGTCGTACTGAGAAAATAAACTAATAACTATATCTTGTTATATGGCTTCCTACTTCATATTGGTGCTTAGATTTCTTGGGTGGTTTCTCTATTAATATTTCTCTAGTAATCGGATGGTTACTAGATATTACTTTTTTATTAATTAGCTTTGATCCATTTTAATTTTGATTGCTATATGTCATGTTTTTGCTCGTTCTTGGGATGAAATGTGTTAATAAACATGCTTGATTTTATCATAATTTCATGTTCATTATGTATAGTCAAAAATTGAAACGGCAAAATGTACAAAAAATTACAGGGACAAAACCACATAAAATGTTAAATATTTTTATAGTATCAAAGTAGTATTTCAATCACTTTGTCATGGTCATTATTAATTAATCTTTTCTACTAATTTTTGTAAGTAATTTATATTTTTTATTAATACGTTTATTTTCACTTCTTTTTACTGACACTACTGTTATAAAATTATTTCTAACTCACCATTATGATCTATTACTTTTATCTAATCTTGAAGGATTGATAACTATTTAGATAAGGTACCTATAGCAACTATTAAGTAGGCCCGGCGGTATGCGATATATATAACTAATTACGAAGAAGCATGAATAAGAAATACTTCAATTGTTGTTATTTTAAAACAATGATTATGGATGGAATCTGCCATGCATGTTAGCCTGTTATAGGTACAAGGAATCAGTGCTTATGTTTTATTTCTTTTGAATGGTCATAAGTTCATAACACATTGCATGTACCTGTTTGTATAGTATCAGAAGTCCCTCGCCTCTTTTTTATTCAAAAGCAATTAAATAAATATTTGTTGTTCTAATAATATTTTCTGTAGCGACCGCGCCGAGACGCGGTGGCCGAGTGGCGAGTGCGTCCAATAAATCATTTGATGTTATAAGTACAAAGATAGCGTGTTGAAATCAACACCACGACTGCACTGAAGTGTTTACTATCAATATATTGACACATTTAATATCAGATTATGTACTTACTACGGCGCGGTGTAAGATCTATCTCGCTCCATCACTCACGAAACAACTTTAGTGGACTCGATCGATACTGATCGTTAGTTGATCGAGGCGTGGGAATTCTGTCTTGTAGAATAATGTGTATGCAATACATATCACGTTTTCTTTTTCATTTTAGGTGTTTTCAACTTTTTCGGATGCCCAATAGTTTTCTCGTTTAAATGACCCGCTGCGATCGCATGAACTCTTGCATCGGACACCCATCACACATTGACGCTTGCTAGAACCCTTGGATATGCTCGCAATGATGAGTATTCATTGTTTTTATTTATTAATGTTTAACTATATTTAATAATGTTGTTATTGCCTTTAGAATATTTTATCTATAAGTAAACCACTCGATGGTTGTTTATGTTTGGCAGCGATGTACCAATAATTTGTTTACTAAATTCGATATTTTTTTAAGGCGAAATTAATGTTACCAAGCTTTTGACAAATAGAGCAGTTATTTTATTTGTGAGCAGTGTTCTCTGTCCGCCAAACGAATTTGTATAGAACCGTTTAAAGTAGTCTATACAGTTTTAACGATGACAATAATATTACAATTCTCTTTGTATTTATATAAACCCAAGGCTATAGATATTGTAGGTCCGTCCTATACTTAGATATTAGTATAGTTCTACTTTTTCTAATACAAATATCCTTTTATGATCTAGCCTAATTAAAAGACAGCATACGGGGTCAAATTAAATTACCTTGCGAAACTCCGCAGGCGAGATGGATACTTATCGATATCTACATAATAAAGCAAAAATCAAATTAATTTGATGACTTCTTTGTGGGTCATCGTCTCATTGACCGCAGTTAGTGTTAGAAACGTTTTTAAAAATTAGTTTTTTTTCGTTTACTTCACAGAAGTATCGATAAATATCTAAACACCATAAAACAAAAGAAAAACTATTTTCTAAACTCGTACTTCAAGTAACAACACTCCCAGAGGGCCCACGAGCCCTACCAAAAATTCATCAAATATTTTTATTTTATCGTGTTTAGATAATATCGATACCCATCACGTCTGCGGAGTTTCGCTAGCTAATTTAATTTGACCCTGTATAGTCTAATTCCTAAATGTAACGGTTGCTTCACTACTATTGAATAAGTAAATATTCCAGCTCTATTTCCACATTCCATGAAAAGGTACAAAAGTGAAGTTCGGTCGATAGTATTAATTAGTTACCATAATTGTTATGTAATTACGAGTTTAAGAATTCTGTTATATTACATGCAGTACCTATGTATAGTATTCAACTTGGTACTTATTAGAATCTAATTCAAGTTAAGTGCATTTTTATTTGCACTAAACATTTTATTGCATTCCAAAATATAAAATCAGAGCAGTAAAGAAAATATTTTATGGTTTAATCTATTTCTCTGCTCAAATTCGCCTAAATAAAGATCTGCGTGAAGCTTCAAAATCATACGATATTAAGTGCTTCGGTGAATTAGATAACAAAAAATAAGTACTAGTTTCAAATTATTCAAGAAATATGTAAAGTTAGAAAACCAAATCAAACTGCGCTGTGAAAATATGATTGTATGAGTGGGGGAATCTAAAAAGCATAGGAAGTAAAAGATTGAGTGCTTCAGAAATAATGATTTCATTTCTGAAACACTGGCAAAATGACTATTACTTTTGCCATTCGCTTTATACAGTTAAAAAAACAAAATGTTTTATCAGGTGCTTTTAATTTATATTCATACGTATTCCACTTAATTTAGGAAAATAAGCATTTGCCCCAATTTATGTCAAAATATATTCTCAAGTTGAATTTATTAGATCAAGTTAACACTAAGATATAAAAATGTTTGTATTTTGCTCATTAAAGCATTGAATTTATTGGTTGGAAGAAAATATTTCTAAATTGTTTTCTATTATAAATATCCAAGTTTTCTGTAGTTCCAAGTATTCCGTAGAATATTAAAAAAAAAGTATTATTGTTACGGTTCCTTTGTACTGGGCCATTTTGACGCATTTTCTATTTCTCTTTGACAAATTATAATATTAAAACCGAGGCGTTACCAACCTAAATATATTCTATGAAAGACGTTATGAGATTTAAGTTCCTACTTTATCGATAAAAAAATCTACGTATGCGCACGTTGGTCGTTCTTTTGTTTGTAGAGTGTGTCTCTCGGAAATGATCTGATCGGAAATGTAGGCTTTTGCTTCGCTTTTTGGCTGTTTCAAAGGTATCAACCCATTTTTTGCTCAATCATAAATTAAAATATAAGAGGGATATCCGAAAAAATATTGGAATGTCCTTGAAAGTCGGTAACGACCCAACTCTTCAATGCGTGTTTGGTCGAGAACATCGAAAATGCGCCAAAATGGAGCATTCCAAACAGGGACCTCTAGGCACTATTACCAATAGGTAAGTAAAATTGATTATTTTTTTAATACTTTTATAAATGTGTTCAACAATATTATGTTGTTCAAAGAGTATATTGTTGTG
This sequence comes from Gortyna flavago, assembly GCA_963669345.1. NCBI lineage: Eukaryota > Metazoa > Arthropoda > Insecta > Lepidoptera > Noctuidae > Gortyna > Gortyna flavago. The sequence continues at coordinate 14,631,030 of OY770131.1, read as the reverse complement.
ATGTTAAACATTTTTCATTATATTGGCTGACTTTAAATATTTTTTCTTTAAACTTTTTGATATGATTTAATGCACATGTGATTATTTCAAACAATACTGATTTATTTTATATTATATTCGAATAGTTAATTTAAAAGAGATAGTGTTTAGACAAGCAATATTTTTGTTACTATTTAGACGTTTAAGTGTAAACATGTAAGATATTTAATGTTAGAAATAAATATCTAGTACTGTATAATGTTGTTTTTGTAATGTCTTAACTACCTTGTGGTGTTTTAACACTTTTGATGATGTAAACTCAAGTACCTAATACTTTAATCAACATTACAACGACATATCAATTATTTTGTGATGGCACTCAGAATCAAAGGGTTAGCAATTTTAGAGTGAGAACACGCTAGATAGCTACGTGTAAAAGGGAGAGAGAGAGAGAGAGAGAGGCAATCGGAGTGCCTCGAGTGCCATCGCTAAATAATCTATCTGTACAAAGATTGGAATCTAATCAATGACATTGCCATTGAATCAAAGTTACTGATATACATTGGGATAAAATTTTAATATATTAGGTATACAAAATCAAACACACTATAATAACTACCAACAAATGAGGACTAATCATAATCCTCTGTAAAATTTGTAAGATTTACTTGACCATTGTTAAAGGCTCAATACCAATTGACACAAAAAACGCGCCAAAATATCTGTCACTTCTCATCTGCCATGTGATAAGATTTTTTATGTTATTTTAGCGAGCAAAGAGCCGACGGCTGTCGTCCAGGAGGTACCGAACTCACGGCCTCCAGAGCCGAGTCGCCCCCCACCACCCGCGCGCCCTCCGGCCGCCCCGCACTACCAGCCACCATTGCCAGCGACACCGGCCAATTCTGGAGGACTATTCTCGTCTATCAAAGGAGGCGCTGGAAGCTTCTTAAAGAATTTGAAGGATACCTCTTCGAAGGTTATGCAAACTGTGCAACAGTGAGTATCTAAGCACATAGTTGTTATACGTGTAGTAGGTACTCTTATATCCCTTAAATGGCCCTTTCTCTGGAGATCGTCTCTTAAATTGATCCATCTCTAGAGCTCGCCAATTAAATAATTAAAGTGTTTTTCCTGAATAATAAAGTTTTTTTGTGTTTTTCTTAATTTATTTTTTCACGTCGTTATTTTGGAAAGTATTTGAATCAATTCAAATAAATCGATAAAAATAATTTAAAAAACACTTTGGAAATGGGCTTTCTAGATAATTATATTTAGTTGACGAATTAAAAATTATTTTGTTTTTGTTTACGACTGATTTTTCTTTGTTTTTCAGGTCAATAGCTAGAACAGATTTGGATATTAGCTACATAACTAGTCGTTTAATAGTGATGCCTTACCCATCAGAGGGCTTAGAAAGCGCTTATAAAACCAACCATATTGATGACGTCCGGGTAAGATTTTTTCTGTATTTATTTGAAATCTTTTTAACAAGGATTTTGTAATAATTATTATGTATGAGTTGTATGACTGCTTTAAAATGGTCACGTCTACAAACATCTGTAACTGTGTTTTAATTTAAATCTTTTATTAAATTCATTAAGAGCCATTTCACAAAAGTTTGGCGCTCGAGTTTAGGTAAAAGACGGCAGCATTGTGTATGTGTGCGTAGCTATCCACACATACACAATGCAAACAGTGTAGCGCGAGTGTCGAGACGGACTAAACAATCTTGAGCCGTCATGATTGTAATGCACCTTTGTTAGAGACTTATGAAAAAAAGTGATTTTATTTATTCAGTCTACTAACTTGCTAGACCAATAAAAAAACACAAATATATGTTATGTATAAGTGTATAATAAAATTGAACAGGTAAACAATCAGACATTATATATTAATATATTTATAACATAATAATTATTTTTGTAAGAGCGTTTGCCCCAACAATCATCCGCTTCGACCGCTATCATTGGTCCGAATTGCTAACATCGCCACGAGATACTGCCGCTTTAATTTCCTGTTTGGCATCATTTAACATTGTCATTTCAGCAGTTTTCCACATGTCGAAAATAGCATCATGTGTTTGACTGTATAATCGAAATGGCATTGTTGGCAAATCCATCGATGCACTGATCTCATTTAAGTTTGAGAGACCAATTCCCGTAATGACTGCACCTGATACCGCTCCTGCATTAATGTCGAGTCTTGATCGTTCAGTTGTTTCAGTCTCCGTAGTTTATAGAACAAAGCTAGATCCACACATCATACACTTCAAGTCAAATTTAGACATGGGACCCAACTGTTTCTCTTTTTCTATTTTCAAATAGTTCAATTGCAGCCGAACTTCTCTCTGTGTTCACTTATATTTATTAATTGATTCCAAAAGTATTGAAAATCAATTATACGCCAGCCATCAACAATGAGATCGTTCTAAAAACAAAAGGAACATTAAAACATCTAATTGAAATTTAAAGAAATATAAAAGTAAGTACTAAAAATATTTACGATCGAGTCTGAATAAAAATAAATAAATACAATTTCTATTGTCGAATCTGATTTTTCACTTGTACCCGGCACGTCGTCTCTTCTAAAGGTACTATCCTCCTCTACTCGATTCACACGACTTCTCATTCTAAAATGAAAACAAAATAGCTGTCAAGTTTCGATATCTACAATTACTTAAATATTTTTTTTATTCAATAATAATTAAATGATTATTAAAATAATCAATATTGTTTTTAGAATTATTAAAATTGTAATTACGGTTCTATAGTCCATTTCGATAATGTGATCGATTACTGTGTATATGAGTTGCAAATAAAAATAAAATATCTACCTCGCTTCTGTTGCTTTCTCTAAGGCTGCAGAATTTTTATTTTTCCTTTTTTTGACACAATGGTATACACATTCTTTACGCCCCATTGCTAAAACTAATAACACAAAAATATATTATAATTATTCTACAAAGTAACTACTAAAGTAAGTACTAAAGTAACACTTTAATTGATAATAAACAAAACACTTACCTACCTTATGAAAAAAAAAAATGCGAAGAGGATCAAAATGTTGTACTCGTAGTATAATAATGCGTTTATGATAAGTGCGCTCGAAAATCGGGACGCGGGAAAAATTGGCATAGATCCTTCGTCGATGGGCGCTCGCGCCGTACTAATCGGTGCCCGCCGATGCATTGTAATTTATTCTAAATAGAGTGATGTCAATAATGATATTATGTCTAATTAAATGAAGGGATTTTAATAAAATTTCAGAATTAGTTTTTTTAAAGAACATACTTTATTTTGACATGATTTTTTAAATGTAATTACGCCTTATTCAAATCAAAAAACCTAGCCAAAATAGCGATATGAAACGTAAAAATTGCCCTTAGACTTTATTTTTTTACTAATTAGTGTTATTAGTAATCGATATTCTATTACATTATGTGTCAACAAAATTATATGTCTGATGCTTTCTGTATTTTTTTTTGTCAAATATGTAAATATTAATGATAGATATAGGAATCTGAAATTGACTCTGCGATGATTTTTCAGTAAACTAGTTGTGGGAGATTAATCACCACAAAGTAAACAAATAAGTTTTTGTAAATGTGTTACATGAAGTATCAATACGAAAGATTGGTCTTTTTTTTACATGTGTTCAACAATGTTAGAGTATTACCTAAGACGGTAAATTAGGCGACTAAAATCTTGGAAATTCGCGCGAAAACGTGAAATGGCTCTTAAGTCACAAAATTATCATTGCTTGCAGCCTTCTGGCCTATTTCTGGTACCTATTTCCAGTAAATACCAGAAATAGGTCTGTTAAATCTGTTGAAGTTGAAATCATAAATAAATCCTCTGTCTCAACGAGATTTAAGCTTTCCGGTTTTTTTAATATCTTCCCAATTCCCAGGCATACTTAGAAAGTCGTCACCCTGGCGGCAAATACAGCATCTACAACGCATGTCGCGGTTGCCGTCTATCCTTCCCTCGTCACGTGCCCGTCACGGACGCGTGCCGTACGCTATGGCCCACGCCGGCCCATCGCGCGCCACTGCTGGCACCAACGTATGCGTTACTGCAGCATATGTACCAGTACTTGGGCAAAGATGATCGGCAAGCTGCTGTTATTACGTGCCAGGTATGCTTCAGTATATAACCTAGTCTATATGTTTAAAATTGATGTTATTTCAAGTTAAACAAATATCAACTTTATTTTAGTGGTAATTAAGTTGATTTCAGAGTGACTAGCTTTATTGAAAAAATTATAAAAATGTTTGAAATTGTAGCGTAAACTGCACTTTATTGTGTAGGTATTAAAGTTATTTTTCCATAAACTCATATTTGTTTACATTTTTGGCAAATAAGTCGCGAATGCAGATTACATCAGTAGGTAACCTATTGTTTCTATAACCTTTGAAAATTAACTTTATTTACTTGCGGAATAATAGTGTTGCTCACTGTATCTTTGTGCAGGCTCTTCAATTCGTCTTGTCGATGCTCGTTTGTCTTTTCTCGCCACTTTTTGCCACCGCTCGCCGATAAACTGTGCTGTCACTAACACTACCTTTAGCTAAAGTATCGATAAAGAATAATGATGGAAAACAGCGTATTCAACAGCAAAGCACAATGGTTACATAAAAATTTACGTTGCTAAAGTTTTAGTACTACTGAGACTAGTATGGTGTAACATGATGCGTAAGGTCCTAGCCTCGCTACAGGTCAGATATTCTCCAACATCAACATACAACATGGTTGCAACAGATCCGTATACCTACGTATGCGCATAATGAAGGTTAAAACAGCTCATTTGACCAAACAGCCTTCTCCATAGCACCATAAAAATCATGTCACGATCACTATAGTTTTTCAACTAGCTTCCTTTACTTGCAGGACGGCAAACAAATGTCGTGCATGTTGGTCTGCGGCCTGCTGCTGTACGCTAAGCTAGTAACGGTGCCGGAAGACGCGCTGCAGATGTTCGCGGTGAAGCGCGCGCCCATCAACATACCGCCCAGTCAGCTGCGGTACCTCTACTATCTCTCTAATATTATTAGGTGAGTTTTTTATAGAAAAATAAATACATATTGCAAAAAAAAAGTGTCTTTACACAGTCAAACGAAAAATACAAAAAAAATTACCAAAAAACCTACATTGTAGTGTGGGTTGCTCGGAGGGTGTGAGAAGAAAGATATTTTAAATTAAATTAAGTTGAATTTACTTATGATAGGTAATCAAATAAAGTATACAATTAAATGAACTTGTGTTCGCTCGGAAAAATTATGAAAAATTATCAAAGATTTCTGACAGGTTCTCAAATAGAAAAGTCATGCCACGCCGCTTTGAGATGCATAGACAATCATGGCTCTGATCATGTGGCCAGTGCGACAGTAGTTTATTGTTAAACATATGGACTCTTATTATGCTTAGTCTGTGATGTATGTATTGCTTGGCCTCTTGCACCGGCAAAGCTGTCGTGAACAACAATTTAATTTTTTGAAATGTTATCTTGAATTTTCTCGGTCGTCAGTGATTTATTAACTAGAACCAAATGCCTAGTTAAAAATTCCAAAAATACATTCCACCCAAAACTGCACTATATTATTTCGTGTAATCAAATATAGCCTACTTTGTTCAATGTTTATGAACCACTCTATGACCGATGCTGAACATTGTAGTTAATTAATGTGTTTGTTTCAGACCAGAACCAATCCTCCCTCACTTCCGGCCAGTGAGCTTAGTATCTCTGACCATCCAACCAGTCCCCCTCTTCACTAAGGCCCGGGACGGCTGCCGGCCCTACATAGAAATATACAATGAGGACAGAATGCTATTGTCAACGATGCAAGACTATGATAGGTTGCATCTCTATAGCATGTCTGAGGGGAAAGTGAGTATTGTTGATTACTTATGAAGGTGAAACATTTTTAACAGGTTATACACACTAGTCGGAATCGTGACGTAATCGTCTCGCCCCGGGACAAGCTCACGAACCGAGGTGCAGTGCGTTAGAGCTCGTCCTCCCCGCGCTTACGTCTCCTCGTCCACCCTCGCCCCTCTCACCCCTCCGGCCTGCCTGCTGCACCATCAACCAGTGGTCGGCGAGCCGTAAGCGCGTCGTCGGCTAGCCGTAGCCGAGTCGTCGTATCAGAGCTGCTGATCCGCTTTGGTTACGTGCTTACGTTAGGTTGACACCTGTTTGACGGCGAGGCGAGAGGCGATACGGTGCTGATCCCTTTCCGATTTGATACGTGTGCCACCTTTAAGCTGACCTCAACTGACTAAAGCTAATTGGTAATTCGTTGATATGTTATATTTTATGTCTTAGTTACTTTTAGTTACATGACTAAAGAACCAACTCTTCAGCACAGGTCAAGCTGCTACCCAGAGTTTTAAGTCATAATGCCATATACCGATGATGCAATGGACATATAAAAGTTTGAATGTCATTATGAAACTATGTTTTCTCATCAACTCCTAAATGCTAAATTATACGACGCACGACGGGCTTAATCCAGCCATCTTTGGGTTCAAATCAAATGAAATGCGAATTGATAAACTCTATTTAAATTAGATTTGATGCATGACTATAGCATATTAGGATTAAGCCTACTGCAGGCTAATATAATGTTAAAATCATTTTCCTCAGGTAACTCTCCCACTAGACACTACAGTGGTCGGTGACGTGGCAGTCTGCGTGTACCACGCGCGGCAACAGTTGGGTCGCGTGCATTCTGTTCCCGTACTCTCTGTGCACTTCCACACCGGATATCTATCATTTGATCAACACCATATCAAGTTTAATAGGTAACTCTCATTTTATTTGTCAAGTTTACGATAGCTGTTGGATAGCCAGGGATCGAGTTCAATGACATACAATTGGAAATGCCTATATCCAGCAGAGAACTCCTTTAACATGAGGATGGTGAAGAAAAAGGGGAGGAGACGGTTTGGTTTGTTGATCTCAGTATTTTTATAGGCCCTTTCGTTTGAAGACGAGAATAGTTGCACAGCTCTTGTGTAACCCCCTTACTAATAAACGTTGTATAGCGTCTGTATAGTTACACAACGCTTTGTCTTGTTCTTTCGAAAGTAAAATTACTGACGACTGAAAGAGATAAATCGGTATGTAACTATTCAACTGGTATAATAACATTTATTAATAAGGGGGTAAGTGTATATATAACGAACGGTTTAACTACGCGGAATTCAGCCTGTATGTTTTGTATTAATGCCTTAATATTTTAAGGCTGTCCATTTCAGAATCATGCTCTTCTTATTTTTTTCCAATTTGCACTATATTCACGACTTTATAATGATTAGAAAAGAATAGCTTTTTGCAGTTCGATATCCGGACTTAAAAGTTAAAGGCCTCATTTACCTAACACAAGAGTATTATTTGGATACAAAAAATCGTTTTTAATTTTCTTTATTAATACTGCGCTGTATGGATTCTCCGTGGTCTGAAATAAAGGTTTATTATTTACCTTGTTGTCTTTGTTCCTAACAGATCCGAAATCGACGGCATAGACGAGTCGCTTCCCGTGAACGACCACTTCTCTAACAACACGAACGCGGTGATAAGCCTCGTGGTTCAGAACGGTGAGCGTCGCAAGCCGCGCTCCGATCTCTGGGAAGAAGACCATTCTTTCCCCATTCGGACGCCCGATGTACTGTTCTCTACTAACCTGGAGAGAGACGAGACTATTGATAATTTTGGTAAGTTTTTTGACGATCTACTTCTCGTTTAGTGCATTGTATTTTGAACTCTTTAATTAAGAAAATATAGATTAAAATTCCATATGTAAGTCTCATAGTCCAAAAGGTGAGATACGCAAGTACGGTAGAAGATCATTTCTTCGCCATACGGACCAACGTGTTTTGGGTCGAAACTTAAAGGTATAGATTTGTCTTGTTCAAAGATAATTCTTCGATTGTTGTTTAACTTCAAGGTAAATTTAACCCTATTCCTTTGTTATGTACCCATGTGTGTTATAAATGGTTCAAGTTTATGTATTTTTGTACATCTATTTTATCTATTCACGCAGCGAATCTTCGCAACAACCCCGCAGCAGTACCAAAGACAAGTATGTTGTAGTGTTGTGTTTAGCAAATCATTCATTTAGCTGTATGATTTAGCTGAACATACGAAATAAGCAGCAAATGCATTGAAAGCTGCGCGCATGCAGGTCTTGTAATGTGAACCCTATTTGAGCGCTCATACGATATGAAAACCGCGTACGACGCATATTATGCTCATTGCCATTTAGATACAAAACCAACACAGTGAATACATTTAACGTGTTTTATTGGTTAAACCTTATTCCCGGGTGTATAACTTCCAATCACATTTTATTTACCTGTTCACTGTTCATACCATTTCTCTCATATTTTTGCGTGCACAAAGTCGTTACTTGTTTTTACGTAAGGCACAGGTTTTTCATGTGTACAGACGCCAGCACATCAAGCTACTATAATCTGTCAAATTTCTTTGATAGATTTTCAACTTTATCGCTATAGTATAAGGTTCAAAGTTGATTGGGAAAATTTTACAGTTTCGGGTAGGTTGATGTGCTGGCGTCTGTACATTGCCATGATTTTAATTATATGAATAAAAAATGCATGCCCTTTTATTACTTATCTATGTGGTATTACGAATTTAAAAGTCTTTTAATATTTAAGAGGGATGCGCTTCTAAATTTACTTTTTACGTTTTTTGCAAGTTGCAGGTTCGTGTCAGGTTGTATGTTGATTAAAATTTGATTCGCGGCCGTAACAAATATGACTTTACAGAATTAAAATCAGTAATACAACTCTTTAAGTTAGAATAAGCCTCAAATGTCACGATTTCATGATATAGTCATTCAATAGGGTAATATGAACTTAGAGAGATGTATTGATAATTTTTACGATTATAATTCTATCAATAAATATTTTGACAGCCGCGAATCATATTTAGATCAACATACAACCTGACACCAAACTGCAACTTGCAGAAAACGTAAAAAGTAAATTTGAATTTCGCGGGCTACCGAAGCGCATCCGCCATAAACATTAAAATAATGTTTTAGTGTGTATAGCAACGAAAATTTCGCGCAAAAGCGCATCTTCAAAAATAAAACGCCTAGTTCGCAGTCTTATACAAAACAACTGTTGTTGCAATACATGTAGGTACCTGGGTACACTTCTGCAAAAGCATTTGTATTTGTATAGGCTGGTCGATTTTGTTATTTATACGATACTGGTATTCAGCTGCATCCGGTTAGACTGGAAGCCGACCCCAACATAGTTGGGAAAAGGCTAGGCAGATGATGACGTACTTATTGAACACCACAAAATACAATACCTAAACTAATTGATAATTTAACAAATGTGTAACACCCGCAGTAACAGCCGACTACCCAGTGAGAGAGCCGGAGCCGCCTCGTCCGTCTCGCCCGTCCCGGCCCGCGCCCCCCTCGCCCCTCCCGCCGTCTCGCCCTCCCCCTCCCGCGACCCTTGCTCACCCCGAACCTGTCCCCCCCTCAGAGAATACCGCAGACTTCTTAAACCTGAACCTGAACTCTGGGGCCGCACAGGAACCGAAACCAGAGAAGAAACTGAAGAATGAGGATTCGTTTGATTTCTTTGGAATGATGGAGAAGCAGACTGATGATGGATTCGGAGATTTCCTTACTGGAAATAAGGGGGAGAAAGCTCAGGTGAGTTGTATAAGCCTCTAAATCTTAATCGCGACAATGTAGCCGTAGCCTAAGAAACACGTTTTAAAACTGTAACTGTGTTGAACAACTTTGCTTTCATTGGTTGTAGAAATTCGAACCGGAATCGATATTCGGCGACCTCCCCGCCCCGCCGACGGAGCAAGCCGATGCGAAGACCAACGTGAACTCCAGCGATCCTCTCAACTTCGACCCCTTCGGCCTCAACGACCCGCTGCCGAAGATAGAACCGGTGCTCACACCACAACAGCTGATTCAGGAGGAAGGTGAATATCATGGGAGAGGTGTATTAAAATAGTGCTTTTTTCACCAGATAAGTCCTATGTTATAGGAAAGAGCAGTGGTGGACCAGTGGCAACGGCCGACACTTACGAGTTGTAGGTCGTAAGTTCGAACCCAGACACGGCTTTACTTTGTTTAAATTATTGAACGCCACTGTTCTTCAAACGGTGAAGGAAAACATTGTGAGGAAATCGGCATGTCCTAGAACCAAAAAATCGAAGACATGTGTCATCTCCCACAGCGCACTGGGCTCGCGTGGTGAATTACGGCCCACTCCCTCTCACAGAAAGAGGTGTCCAGTGTCCCAGCTGTGGGAACATTATAGGCTTATTATAAAAAATAATAATAAACAGGAAAAGGAAATAATCTTGTTAGTAGTAAATTGACGCCGAAATACTAACAAGATAAAGATGTAAGTATAAGGTTATTTTAGAAGGCAAATCGTTTAGTTTAATCGGTAACTCAAAGCGATAGACTGTATTGTATGTCTGACTGACTTTAGACTTGAGAAACTACATAAATATCGCTCAACAGAATATCATAACAAACTGCTGAAATTTTGTTCTTGGTCGTACTAGTGAGTTATCGGACTGAAAAATAAGAGAAAAGTCGAGTTAATTCATCATTTCAGCCTAAAGACGTCCATAGCTGAACATAGGCCTCCTCCAAGCAGCACTTTTCGCATCCAGCTGATTTCCGCGACCTTCACTATTTCATCGGTCTACCTTGTGGCACTCAATTCACCAACTTATTATAGTCGCGCTGCGAACTTTCCACCGTTTCCTCCACTTCACTGTCTTCCCTTCTTCTCTCTTTGTTAATAGTTTATCAACTAATAATAATAATTATCCTCTATTAAACCAGGTCGTCCCCAAAGCGTTCCCTTAGAACGTGCACAACCAACCAACCAAGGAGGTACGCGCAAGGACCCGTTCGCCGAACTAGGCGTGTTAGGCAGCGCAGTGCCGGCTGCGCCCGCGCAGTCGCTGAGCGCGGGCGGCAGTGCGGGCTCCACGCCGCGCGCGTCGCCCGCGCACACGCCCGCGCACCTGCCGCACACGCCCGCGCATCAGCCGGATTATAAGTAAGTTTTGCGTTGCATTCATTGCTAGCTATTGCAAAGTACGTACGTTCAGGGAACTTTGTTGTTGAGCAGATAAGGACACAGCGGCAATTCGCCGTATTATAATTCATAGGACTAAAAAAGAAGGATAGAGTTGGGATTGGAATTTATATAGAACTAGCTTCCGCTCGCGGCTTAGCCCGCGAGGTATGTCGATAAAAACTATCCTATGTCCTTCCCCGGGATGCAATCTATCTCTCTGCCAAATTTTATCGAAATCCGTTCAGTGGTTTAGGCGTGAAAAGGTAACATACAGACAGACAGAGTTACTTTCGAATTTATAATATTAGTATGGATTTATGTAGGTAGTCAATTCAAAACTACATTTCTTTTCTTTCTTTAAAATATTTTTGACTTAATAACGTCTTATAAATCGATGAACGCCGGCTGCACGCACGAAAAAGCATGACTCATTGTCACGTTACGCCTGAGCCGAGCGTGCAAGCGAGAGCGCAGAACAAGCGATAGAGAGGCACGATCGGCGTGCGTTCGGCTTGTGACGTTATCACGTAAAATTATCGTCCGTAAACGAACTTTACAGACAACCAATTTTTTTTTTAAGTATGTATTTAAATATGTTATAATGTATTATAATATTTTCATTTAGAAATAGCGAAGAAATCTCGTATGTTTTGACAGGTCGCCACATCAGTATACCTGTGTAAAGACGGGTCGCTAGTTTATTTTACGTGAATAATACTTTGAAAATCATGGTATCATGGTGGTGAATGGTATGGTCGTCCATCTTCATCCTGAAGATGGACGGCGCCGCCGAGGTCGGCCCAGAAAGCGGTGGCGAGATGACCTGGACACGTACCGCGAGGGCTGGTTTGACTTGGCGCGGGAAAGGAGTTCCTGGAAGGACTTGGGGGAGGCCTTTGCCCAGCAGTGGGACAGTATAGGCTAATAAAAAAAAAATACTTTGAAAATCATGGTTTTAGTCTCTATTTTACGTAATTATTTCTAATCGTAATCAAATTTACAGTAGGTCCCACTTTGAGCCAGCAAAGACTCCTGCAGATGACAAACCTAAGAAACCAATGGACGTGTTTGGCGACCTACTCGGTAGTCAAGGTTACGAATTTGCAGCCAAGAAAGATTCCGGCCCGAAGACTATGAACGCTATGAGAAAAGAGGAATTGGTCAGAGATGGCGTCGACCCGGAAAAATTGAAAGTTAATGAATGGGTAAGTTGAGAATTACTTACATACAATTGCACGAAAATATGTATATTTATAAGATGTGGTTTATATCTATCCTGTATGGCATGTCTGTTTTATTCCTAACTCTTTAAAATTTAATTATTATTTTATTTTATTTGAAATGTACCTAATTACCTATGATCAAAAAATGGATTGAAATAAATGACTTTGAATTTGAATTTAAAAGTGGTGTTTGGAAATTTATTGAAATATGTTGCAATAGTTTTTTACAAAAAAAAAAAACAAGTCTCCATCGGTGATGATTGGTTGATGATGATTGTTCGCTAGTTGTTTGATGATGGGTGGTATACATAATATGGAGTATTCTGCTCTATCCCTAGTAGCCCACATTCTCATAACAGACAGATCTATATTTATCAGAACAATGAGAAAACTACATCTACGTCAAATATTTGCAGATGACGTCACGGTTGATGTTGACTCGGTTTTGGTTCCGCTTAAAAGAACTAGTTTTCTTCCATAGGTTACATTAAACTGAAGTACGCATTACACACATTACAGACGGAGGGCAAGAAGGCGAACATCCGCGCACTTCTGTGTTCACTTCACACTGTCGTGTGGGACGACTGTCGCTGGACGCGCTGCGACATGTCCCAGCTAGTCACGCCAGCCGATGTCAAGCGCAACTATAGGAAAGCGTGTCTCGCTGTACATCCTGATAAGGTCATTTTTTTTTTCTATACACGAGTTCGAGCAATTAGCAATGGTCTCGTAACTGCCACTGAGCTCAGTAAGCATAGTGGCATATAAACCTCGTAATTGCTTTATCGCTTTTGACAATAATTCCCATCAAATAAAAAAAATAGTAAAGTTGAAACATCTTAACTGTCACGAGTGACATTCAACCTTAGGGTGATAAAGAATTTACGAGGTCGACTATACGCCGCTAATCTCGTTCAGCGAACGTGTAAAGATAGTCGATCCACACGTATTAGTCGGTCCATCGAGACATTAGATATTTATTTATTGATTTCTTAGTATATATTTTATATTTGACTTGACTTTTGTTTTTTTTATTGAGTATGGAAGGTGTACAAAAATGAGAATTGCTTCTTCTGCGTTTGATTTACGCTACTATTTATTTATCTCTTCTCCTTTTACAGCAAATGGGCACATCCAACGAGAATATGGCGAAAATGATCTTCATGGAACTGAACAACGCGTGGAGCGACTTCGAAAACGATGCCAAGCAACAGAACTTGTTCTCTTAAACGTAACAGTGCAGCTAAAACATTACCATAACATTAACATGGAGTAGTCAACAAAATGGAGATCTAACACGCATGTTCCTCTGTATAATCAAACATGTGTGAGATATTTTCTATGCGTTCGCAGTCTTGTCGACGCGAGCACGCCCATAAGCACTCCATCTGTTCATTACTCCGCTACAATGGCGAATCCAGTATATTAATAGCGAAAATATGTTTACTTAGACAGGCCCTGCTAACGTCGTGTATTCAGAAAGCAAGTTGGAAATATAAGAATCTAAATGCTTAACGCGGAGTCGCAGATTTGTCTTACGGCTAGGATTTTACGGGAAATCGCTAAGTAAGTATAATTTAGAATTGTGATAAATTCTTAAATAGTTTATTAAATCAAATGATAACTTTGTGGATATGCAATATGCATCTTATATTCATGTTTGGATGTAGCCCCAATTAATAAAGGCTTTTTAGTAGACCTTTAAATGTCTCGTATTGAAGAAATTTTATTGCGTAATTGAATAAATCAGGTCAATTTTATTGCAGTATGTTCAATGAAATATTCTTACACAAACGGTGTTTTGAACACTAGAAGTAGCATAGTTTTGAGACCCCTTTAATCCTTTTTCATAAACAAACTGTAAGGCTACGTAAGCTCTAACGGGTGTTTTTCTTAGCGCCTAGAGCTTAGTGATCCTTCGATACTAGACGACTAGCGAAGTCGCCAAGCGCGCAGTGCGGTCGGTTGCGAGAATTCTAGACCGTTCGTTTCACTTCGCTACTCGCAAGGTGACTCGCTAGGATCTAGGCGCTAAGCAAGCCAGTGTCTGTCAGTGCGTACGTAGCTTAATTTAGTATCACCATTAAAAAAAAACATCAAAACGTGATGATTAGATAACCACTTTCCATACAATGTCATTTTTAAGTCGTTAGTTCGTTTAGTCAATGTCTTGTCTTCCGATAGCATTTTCTTTTAGGTACAGTGGCAATAGTCCGATGCAATAAATATAGTAGTAATTTACTAGGGCATTATTTAGTGATGGCACCCCTTGCAGACAGTAGTGTGACAATGTCTCTTTCTCTTTTTGGCACTTAGCTGTCATATAGCGTTGTCTCACTCTGTTAGACATTGCTTCGATGTGCCGTCGCTATGTAACCGAACTGTATTGACTGCAAAAACAACGACTCGGTCAGAGCTTCTTACGTTACAACATTGTACATTACTCAATAAATAATAGTAAATTTAGTTGGTTTAGTTCAGTTTAAATTATAAATATTTATGAATCGGGTCCGTGGGATGTAAAGGATTATTTTATAGGAAAATAATAATTTGTGGGCGTTACTTAATAGTCTTTAGTGTTGTATTTTAGTACATTCACGTACATAATATAGAACAAAATGTATTTTAGATATTAAATATCACGAGAGCTAAAATGTATGAAATTAATTAAAAATCAAAGTTATAGTTTATTAAGCAAGGTTTAGACGAAGCCAGTGTTGCCGCCGCATTTGTCCCGATTTTTTTTTATACACAAAACGTGCACACCTCAAGAATAATCCAGGAATCCATTGGCCTCATCTAAACAACAGGCCAGGCCAGCGCAGGCTTGTCTGAAGACTGGCGCCAGCGTTACTGGCTTCGTATAAACTCTGCTTTATGGTTAAGAATGTTATTCTTTGACTCGAAGTTGGCCATTAAATAAATATGCTATCTATCTATTTGTGGGAAGAGTACCTAGACATTCAGCTTCTTTGCGATTTCGCTCTATTATGTTACTGCTTTATAATGTAGGTATATGGAGAACTGTTCAGGAGGGCAGAGCCGTTTAAAACGCTACGCATTTCTAATCCTGAACTGATATGCGATGATGTATTTTTTTATTTTTTCAATTTATGAACGCTTCTGTTACGACGCTGAATTCGGATACTTCCAGTGAATACCGTTAGAGCCATACCTCACCGGCACGCCATGGCGACGTCGCCAGGTCGCGCTGCCAACTAAATGTATACCCACAGCTATAATTATAGTGGGTTGGCTCACCTGGCGTCCGCTTGGTTACGCAGCCGACCATACATTTTGTTTGGCAACCTGGCTGCGCTGCCATGGCATCCGGGTGAGGTATGGCTCTTAGTCGCATAAATTTAACTCTTATGATACCAATTTAAAAGGTAAAACAAAGGAAAGTCGCGCAATTATATCATTGCAAAACGGGTCGCTGGTACACGGAATCTAATCAACGCTGAAGTGAGATATTTTATTTCATTCCCTTGGGTTTCAGGACTTGGTGTTGTTAGATGTTAATTAAATTAGTTCTCTGAGAGCTTACGATAATGTTAAGTTTTTACATTCCTATTGAAATAAGTGTAGTCGGGTGTCCATTATCGTTAAAATAGATGTGGTTAATGAAATGTGAACTTGAATGCAATCTTTAGAATCTTATGAGTTATTTGATCTTAGAATGAGGCTTCCGTTCATCCGACTTTATATCAGATCGTGCAATAGTTAATTTTGGAATCTTATTTTTTTATAATCATATGTTAATGTAGTTAGGCCTATTACAGAGTAAAATTTATTGTCGATTCCAAAATGGTATAGAGCCAGTGAAGTCACCAATATTGTGTATATTTTGCTTAGATAACGTACCTATGTCTAAATAACAAATCTGTTCGAAAATAAAGTAATTTGAAAAGTAAACCTTGCGTATTTTTCTTCCTTACATCATTCTGTCCTGAAATTCCATATATCGATGCCTAGGCTTTATTTATACAAGGGCATGTATTTAGTTAGGGCATTGACTGCCAACGCGGTCACCGGTGACCGCGAACAATAGATTTTCTATTGTGTCTGTTGCCTGGCAGCCAACGTGTTAAACGAACCTCAAATAATTCACATTTTGCTTTCCTTGTAATATTATTGACCAACTTGGATGTAGCGCTCCGGGAACTAACCGCGGCAACAAAAAAAAAGTTAAAAGGAGGCTCATTTATTAAAATAAAGTAATAAACTGCATCATGAGAAGCTCAAAATGTTTTAGAGGTTCATCAATTTTAAAAAGCGTACGTCATTACAAGGTCAATAAGTTTTTATAGGATCAGTCAAATATTTCCCATACTTATACCAAGTCTATGATTCGGTCTCAGTTTATAAAAAACCTCCCCTTTCTTGTTGCCTATGTTGAAAGAAATTAAATAAAACCCATTTTCTGTTAAAAAAAAACCTTATTTATTAACACAAGATCATCATTTGTCAACTCGGTTCCATCTTGACATCCATACACCCGTACTTCTCAAGGAGCTCTTGTTTCTTGCGCCGGAGCAAGGCTTCTTCGATGTCCTTCTGTGACGGTACTGCTACGTGGGACGTTACGATTGGCCGGATTGGTTCGCCGTCTTCATCTTCTTCTATTCGCTTGTCATCGGGCTAGAAAAAATTAATTCGTGAGTAAGAAAGTTTCATAAAAAAGTGCAAAATGTATGGAACAACTATTTTCCAGAATCATCGTGTAGAAGCTTATCTAATTTGCAAAATTTATTGGTTTTCCATATTATTTGACCAGTTGGTTATAGAAAAAAAGAAAGAAAGAAAAGATGTAATAACTCACATCTTCTGGATAAATGTCCTCTTCTTCAGGCACTTCTTGATCGTTATCTTGTTCTTTATTCCTCTTCCATTCGTCTACCGCTTGCGCTATGGCTGCAAAATATAAATTAATCATTTATTTTAAACTTCTAGTAACGGGCCTTATCAGAGAAAGCATTTTTATAGGATTATTTTTGTTCCATCTCATGGCTTAGGAAGCAGGAGCTTCCAAGTACGTTCCTATGCTTGGAAATGAGGTTATTTTATTCTGTCAATATTATAAAAAAAACTAGATAGCTCAAGGTCACTACAACTGACTCTCTAATATCAATCCTGAATGTCTTGAAAAATAAAAACCTATACAAACGAACCTTCTTTCTCAGCTTCTTGTTCGAGTGGCATCAACAGACCGTCGTCGTCATCTCTGTACCCATAGTAGTCGGCATCCACGTCTCTCATGAGATCGGCGCGCGTTCTACGGGGCGGCGGTGGAGGTTCCTGCTCAAATAACTCGCGGACACCTGGCCATAGGAAACGTTAATTAGATCTAGACAAAAGACAAATGCAGAGCAGAAGATTCTCTGGTGACATTGAATAATACACTTTATGAACAGTGTGATAAAGTGCACAGTTGCAAGAATATCGAAGAGCTGCGCGCGTTGATTTGCATTTTAAAGTGCTTATAAGGTTTAAGTGCATTAATAAGGTTTAATGTTGTTAAAAATCTTCTGGTGTCCGTTTCTCTTTGGTTTGTGCTGAGCCTAATCACAGCTCAAGTTAGAGCTCACCCATAAGAGGAAATGCGGTCGGAATTCGAGGTTTAGTTCTCGCCTATTTCCTCCTCCAATATTAGACCCATTTAAAAGATATTTCATAAACTGATTAAGAAGGATATATCATGTGTCCCTATGTTAAAACAGGGACATAAAAGTAGTTAATATTTATTATTCTGTAAAAAATCATTGCTTTAGGGTCATAAACCAGAAAGAAAACAGGCGCCAGCGTTTCAATGGAGAAACGAGCACCCACATTTCCTATTAAGTTAGGGTGAGGTTTAACTATTGAAGTGGTGTTAAAGGAACTTTGTTAACAAAAAGACAACTATAAAGACATTTGCATAAGTCTGAAATTGGTTTAACAAAATGGCACCACGCATTCCGGAACTATAACATAAGGTAACCCCCCCGACTCTTTTGGGTTGCATAAACTACGCAATAAGGAAAGGGTAATTCAAAAGATAAATACGGACATAAGATAAAAATGCATACAAACCTGGTAGATCCTTAGCGGCTCCGAAGTATTTGTATCCTCTGTTACCGGGGACCTCTTTACCGTCTTGGTCGAGCATCTTAGGCCCAACTCGCGCATGATCTGGTCCTCCCAGTGACTTTATCTGGACTTCCCAATGGCGCTTCTCACGCATCAGTTTGTTTATCTCGTCGTTCAAGTCTCGTATCCGAAACTCGCCGAGACCGGCTGGTAGACAAAGAAAAATGTTCTGAAGTTATCTTCATAAATCGAGTCATTTATTTAAATTCGAGTTCTAAGGTGTGTGCTCACGGGCGTAGCCAGGGTGGGGGTTTTGGGGGTTCAAACCCCCCCCGAAAAGTTTAGATATTAACTTTCATAAAATTAAAATAAAGACAGGCGTGCGGCATATCTCATTCATTACTTTTCCTGAACTAAAATAAAATATGTGGTTTGCATTTCCTATCATCCCACGCGCCGCGCGCTTCGCCACCGTCGATTAACCGATCGCATTCGGTACCTAACCTTCGTATGTTTTCTTGCCGTTTCGTATCCCACGCGCACAAACTTGTCGCGTTCATAGACAAATTTTGATTGTTGCAAATATTGGCTACCATACCTGTTTCCACTGCTACCCCAGAAAGGACTTTTTCAAGCCTAAGAAGACTTAAAAACTACTTGCGGAACACAACGAGTGAAAACAGACTGAACGGCTTGGCTCTCATGAACATTCACTATGGGATAGAAATTGATGCGAATGAAGTAGTGGATATATTTAAAAAGAAAAACAGAAGATTAATTCTGTAATGCTTAGATATATAACAGAACATATGTTTTTATATTTAGTATATACTGTCCCACTGCTCAAAAAAGGACTCCCCCAATTCTCAATTTTCTTACGAATATAAGGTTTATTTTATGTACTTTTAGTCGTTTTATTTTCTTGAACCCCCCCCGATACTAAAACCTGGCTACGCCCGTGTGTGTGCTACATACACACTTGTTCGAGTCGACATTAATCGGCACAGCATAAACAGCCTATGGATGTTCCCATTACTGGGAGACAGGCCTCCTCTCAATGAGAAGGAGTAGGCCGTAAATCCACAACGAGAGCCCAGTGCGGGTTGATGTCACTTAGTGGGCCTTCGAATTTTTTGTTCTAGGACATGCCGATTTCCTCACGATGTTTTCCTTCACCGTTTTGAGACCAATCGGCACAGCCGGCGGCAAAATCAAATATAAATTGTAGTATTAGATTTCGGTCGGCTTTGTTGTACAATTTATACTCCCGACCCGAACAAGTGAGTAACACGCCTATGATTGGTTTAATGAATGTATGCGCCATGTGGCAAGTATTTCTGGATATCGTAATTTTTAAAAAACTATAACTTTCTTACCTATAACTTTACTCTTTCTGACTTTACAGACACTCGAAGGAAGAGAGGGGTTGTTATTTCTGTAAATCTAATGATTGGTTGGATTTTGTTGGTGTTATGTTATGTGTACCTAGTTGAAATGTGAATCCGGCTGGATAACTATTGCGAACAATAACGAAGGTGTTGTGGTGTAGGCAGCTAAGCCAAACTGATGCACTTCTAGTTTAATCGCGAAAAAAAGATAAGTACCAAAACGCAATAGTTACTATTGACTACAGTACCTATCACCAAAGCTCACTGAATGAATGTCATATTATAAAGAAAAGTTTCAAATTATGTCGGAATTTCTGACTAGATCTTTAATACTTGTATAATAATAGAAAAAATATTATCAACATTATTGTTTTTGGATTACAAAATGTAGGTATTAAAGGTCTATTATTTATTTTTTCCTTTTTTGTCTTTCTTCCCCTTGGCCTTGCCACCTTTTGCGGCTTTTGCTTTCTTGTCTTTGCCACCCTTTTGTTTAACATTCTTTTTTGAAATGTCGCCACCGCTACACTGCTGTCCCGTGCTGTTACTTTCTAATGGTTTATCACAAGGAGGAGCTTTTGGAGTTACTAATTCTATTTCGAGGTCAGTCTTTTTATCTTTTGTTTCGAGTTTCTTTCCAATTTTAAGAATGAACACATCTTTTTGTGGATGCAAGACTTTTTCCATATTTACAGGGACTGGGCATTTGGAAGGTGTAACGTTGATAATCTTCCTGTCTTTCCTGTCAGCTGGTTTTTCCAGCCCTTGCAAAGTATAAGTCAAGTTTGATGTATAAGTGTTGTCATGATACGTAGATGTAGGATCTCTTGGCAGTTCAAATTGTATTTGTTCGCCGGTATTGTATGCTGTACTCTCACATGAACATAACTCTTGAATCTTATCATACCTCCCCATTCTTTCTACTCTACTGCTCTTCGGTACTCTGATCTTCAATTCGTTAACATTCATTTTGGTATATATTTCGTCATATTTTTGGGCTCGATCTGTAAAATATTATAAATATTTAATTATAAGTAGTTGATATCTATCTCAGTACACTTTTGGATACAACTTACCATGTTCGTAACAAGGCACAGGCGCACAATCGTAAGATCGTCTAGATATTGCGTTAGACATCTGCG
Organism: Gortyna flavago; assembly: GCA_963669345.1. Taxonomy (NCBI): domain Eukaryota; kingdom Metazoa; phylum Arthropoda; class Insecta; order Lepidoptera; family Noctuidae; genus Gortyna; species Gortyna flavago. Next base: position 14,610,124 of record OY770131.1, on the reverse strand, counting down.
ATTGTGGGCTCTCCGATCTTTTGTGTTGATCAATTGTGCAGATCGGAGATTTTCTCGTCATAACTCCTTCATCAAGAAGTATTTTTCCCTGATCGTCCATTTCAACCTTATGGCAAGAGTACATCGTCATGCCGTGATCTTCTTTCAGGAGAAATGAAGTACCCTGTGGTTTAGGTGAAGCGCAAAATGCAGTGGTTATCTCTTTTCCTAAAAACGACATTCGAACTGTCACCTCGATTACTCCTATTGAGTCTCTGTTCTCGCCGTCACAGCACGACAAGTAGTACATGTTCTTGGAAAGCGGTGTTGATGTGGTGCACAGTATATTGTCTGTTGGCTGTTCCTCCATCCATTTTTTGCAAAGTTCGTCTCTCAACTTGATAAATTCACATGTGAAGTCCATGTGAGTTTCAGCTATTCGGGTCACACACGTAGTACACGGAGGTTGTTTCGTCAACAGCAAAACAATTACGAATTCTTTAATACTGCATATTTTATCATAGGTCATGGCAAACAAAGTGGATTTTCCGATATTTAGTTTACTGAAATTTTCAATTTTACCGAAAGACGAATCATATAACACAATGGGTGGTTTTCCCAAAAATGCAGCTGAAATTACCAAGTTATTGAAATCTATGTCGAAACATTCACATTTCATATGGATTTTATTTATTATCATTTCAATGAGGAATAAGTGATACGGAAAATTAACATCCTCTTCCTTACACACACAGCACAGTTCTTGTTTAGTACGCGCGATGTCCTCTGTCAAACACTTTATAGACTGTCTCAAAGCGTTAGCTTCGTATGTTAGCGATTTGCTCATTGTAGCTATTTTATCTATATTGGTAGTTAAGTTATTGGATTTGGAACCCATTATTTCACATGCGAGATCTTTGACAGTATCCTTTAAGCCTTCGACATTTTCAGTAATAGTCTTATCATTAGGCTGGAGTTCCGAAACTGTGTTTACTATTTTACTCCCGAGATTACCAGATGTCCTTCCCTGTGCTTTTGGACTTCTGCTTTCTTTGTCGGGCATTTCAGTGGGTGACAGTATTGCGTACTTTGGAGACTGTGACTTTGGACTTCTGTGTTCTTCGTCAGGCATCTTAGTCGGTGATGGTATTTTATACTTAGGAGACTGTGATATTGGACTTCTGTTATCTTTATCAGGAATTTCTGTCGGTGATGGTATAGCGTACTTCGGTGGCGACTGTGGGGTGGACGGGGGGATGGGGGCGGCCTGCGTCATGCTGCGCCGCGGACTAGCCCTCGCTGGGGATGGCGCCGACGGTGGCAGCGGTATTACTTGCATCGGCTCTTCGACAGGAGCCGGAGGCTCTGATTTTATACTTGGTTCCAGAGCTGAATCTTGAACCGAAGCTGCCTCGACATCATCCATTTCAGAACACTTTAAATACTATATTTTTAAAGAAATGTATTGTAACAAAAATTTTAACATTTTAGACTATTGATACCATGTTGTTAGCCATAGCCATGTCGATTTATGACAAAGATTTAAAATCAATCAATTAATATAGCTTCCAATTCATTGTGTCTATGCCAGTCACAGGTCCAAGGTTGGTATTGTGCCAAGTGAATGCAGATTGGCCGTTTCCTATCATGTGGTCTGATCATTAGTGTGTGATAGTAACAATGCTTACCTACGACCTAACGACGTCCTAGTTTTGCGAATTAATTAATTTGTTTAATCGTAAATTCTCCAGTGTAGATATATTATACAGGAAGATTTTTTAATCACCATCCAAATTTTTACAGGGTGTTCTACCCATGAATATGAACAACTTTCTATGGGACCAACTCTGAAATCACGAAAAAAAATCTGCTGTTTCGTACAAAAGTTCAATACCTACTTGACCAAAATGTATGAAACAGCCTTTAATACTTACCATTCTGTATCTGTGCGACTTTCTTAGCAATTTCTCTGACAATCTGCAGCCTCCATTTCTCAGCTTGTGGCAGGTCGGTACACTCTGACGCGAGGTACGGCCTTCGCTCGCGCTGCCCACCTGCCTCCTGCACTTGTGCTGCGCGCCATCGCGCCAGCGTGGTCCTGCAAACACGTAAATTTTCATCAAAATGCGTCTTCACAAAGTGTTGGTGGTTGTGAAAACGCACCTTTACAATCACTTACTTAGGGCGAATTTCACCAATGAAACCAAAATGTGATCAGAACATCTAAACTCCGTTCAAGAGCTGTCAAAATGTGCTGATCGCATTCTGGTTTCGGTGGTGAAATTCGCCCTTAGAGTGTGATCACCAATGTCTTGAAAACACAAAAGTTGTCAATTAACCCATTGTCAGGTATGTGTGTATATCCACTCTTCTGATTTCCATTTTATCAAAAATAATAATCTTATTCAGTTTTAAGATGTGCCTTTGTGGAAGAGTAATGGTTATTATAATTTTCATTATGTTTAATTAAAATTTTTAATGTCCAAAGCTGAATATGGGCCTCAAAATAGACTGCTACCAGGATTAGTTGTCAAAGTCAAATCATTTATTTCAAATAGGCACATTAAAGGCAATATAGAACATCAAAATTCCCAAAAGAAAAAAAAAAAATTGTCCCTTTTAAAAGGTAGCTTCGTTAGTTGTTATGACATATCTAGTAATAATAGTTCTATGTGACATATCTTCACATTTTAGTAGCGTGATTGACAAAATAGATGAAGATAAAAATTATTTGATTGATACATTTTGTATAAACTAGTCTAGGACCTCAGTGTTCTGGAGCATGCTCTGATGTAAGTACACAAGTGTTGTAACTATGTCACACTTCACATGACTATGCAAAAAAACGTTACCTAGCCAGCCTGCATTACTGTAAAGGTACAAGATAGGGGGTAGGTACAAGATTGTATTAACATATTTGCATGGTGCACTGTCGATACAATGATCCACGCACAATGCCCCATTGAAGGACTAAGTGCGGAAACAAAACTTATAACATAGAACATGATGAATACAGCTTATAATGTGGTTTGGAAACTGAACATTATACTTCAACTCAGCCTATCGCAGTCCACTGCTGGACATAGGCCTCTCCCAGACTGCGCCACAACACCCTGTCCTCCGCCTCCCGCATCCAGTCTTCCTACCAGCCAACATTATACTTACATTGCCTTTTCTGCATTGCGAGCCTGAAATAGAAAACTTCATTTAACTTCTGATTTCTATACTAAACAGAACTTTGCAAGTAAAAAGAGGGATCCGTGATTAAAAATATTCAGACGAGAATATCAATGATAAAAAGTTGGAAGTATCTAATTTTCTGTCTTTTAGTAAATCAGGCATCTCAGAAAAGTTGCTGTGCTCGAAAAGCTTTAGAATCAACTTGAAAACTTTTCTTTTTATTTGCTAGAAGTAGGTGAAAATCTAAAACAACAAGTAGGTAAATCACTTTTTCAAACAGTTTGTGGTTACACTTACCATTTTTGTCTATCTAACAACCACACTTGATTTGTTCGCTTTGTTAGAATTGCACTGTAACCGAAATAATAATAAATAAATAACTGCGGCAAACTCATTTAAGAATACAATACATAAGCACAGAACACATATACTCCAAGCCATGGACTTAGTATAGTGTTTACATTCTCTTTGGAGAGTACAGGACACTATTTGAAGAGATACAGTCACTGACCTCTATTAAACAAGACTTGTATAATACAGGTCAGTGGATACAGCTCACAATGCATAGAGGAAAAATAAACAGTGATACGATGCAGTGGTACACCGATAAACATAACCAATGTACTCTGTGAACATAACATAACCTCAAATTGGAAGTGACAATCACAAATAATCACAATATGACATACTAGGGCCGCATTCCGAATTGGCTATAGTAAAACGCTCACAGCACTCAAATCGTCTCACATGTGTTCCTTATTGGATATTACGATTATGACAGCTGAGAGCTGTCAACAATTCGGAACACTCATGAACGCGCTCACAGTGCTTACTCGATGTCAAAACGATATTACAGCAGTATCTCCTTGTATAAACTAAACACCACACATTTCTTCCTTTTCTTTGTTTAGGCGGTGACTGTCCTCAGACACACACACACACACACACTGTCATTTTCTCACGGTGATAATATTACAAGGCATGGTCGGTGTTATCGCAAGATGGCGCATGTCATGACATCATCTATGACGATTCACGGGACATCGTTATCGCGCTCACGATAAATTGGTGATTATATTCCCAATACGGAACGCGCCGTATACCACAGAACATAATATTCTCTAACGAGTTACGTAGAACGAGTTACGAGCGCTAGAAAGAGAGTACTAGACTAGGCTGCATTCCGAATTATGCCATAATCGCTCACAGTGCTCACACCAATAATTTACATTCCGATTTAGCTATCACGACCGCCGAACGATTGGTCCATTGAGATAGCTAAAGCATGGAGACGGCATATTCTACCATAGAAATAATAATTACACAAATCGACACACGCATGTCAAAAAGCGTTCTGTTTCTTTTAAACTAATCAAGAGCTGCTTATGAAAAGAGAGACATTTAAATTCAAATGCTGATTTGTAACGTGTCTTCGGTTCCATGAGCTTCATAAAGCAAAAAAATCTAAATAAATAGCAAATAAAACCAATGACGTTGATTTTACATATTATATGGTGATTAAAACGTTTAAAATAAACCTATGTTACCTCATGAGATGTCAACAAATTTTTCAAAAATTTGGGATGCTTGTTCTGTGCACTACGGTTTTATTTATTAAATAAGTTATGAATATTCACACCATCCATTTTAAACCTTAAAATATAAAGGTTATCAGTAGTTTTTTAATAAATATTTACTTACTTGATGAAAATATATAAAATATATGATAAAAATTCTCTATGTTCATATTTAATTAAAACAATGATTTATTCAAACGAAATGAACACATTTCAAAAGGCTTGTTCATCAGCATTATAAAACATCAAGTGCATCCCAAATACCCAGAAACACACTCATAAAATTGCAACATGTGCAGACCGCCCGTCGCGCTCGTATTCCCCTGGCCGCACCCAGCCGCTTAGCGCTAGCGGTAAAAACTCCGCGCGCAGCTGGTCGCGACTGATGTAACCTGATAATAAAAGCTGCTTCAGACTTCAGAGTACTTATCTAAAAAAATTATTCAATTTAAGGTGAAAACGCCAGGGTAGCCCGCGAAATTCATTTTTTTTTACGTTTTTTGCTATTTGCTGGCCAGTACTAAGTTTTACGTTGATTATAATATGATTCGCGGCCGTAACAGATATGTTTTTTTTATTTTTTTATTAGCCTATACTGTCCCACTGCTGGGCAAAGGCCTCCCCCAAGTCCTTTAGATATGTATTTACAGAATTATAATCATTAAAGTCATCAACACAACTCTCTAAGACCAAGTAATCCTACTGAATCCTACCGAATGACTATTTCATAAAATCTTGACATTTTAGGAATAAACTAACATATCAAGTTGTATTACGAATTGTAATTATTATAATTCTGTAAATACATATTTGTTACGGCCGCGAATCATATTTTAATCAACGTAAAACATAATACTAACCAGCAAATTGCAAAAAACGTTATAAAATTTGAATTTCCCGGGCTAACTTAGCGCTTCCCCTTAAGCTTTTGGATTTTGATCATTTTGATATATATTATAGTTTTTATAAATCAATGATCTGTAGCCCATCTTAAAAAGTAAGGTGGCCTGCAAAGAGTAAAGTAATATGTGACATGTGACCTGTGAAGGTGGCAAGTATGGCAGCACTGTTTTATTGATTATTTATTTATCTATTTATTCGACTTGAGATTTTGAGAATAAAAATTATTTAAAAAAAAATGTTATTTATTTATTTACTTCACTGATTTGTTTATTAAAGGTCAGTGACTGGCAAAGAGTAAAGCATCAAAAAGTACTCTGTGGAGTAAAGTAACTCTAACTAAGGGTTGCCAACTTTTTTTTAGAAAAATAACGTATCAAATTCTTTGAATAGGAAAAAATAAAGTATTTGGAAGAAAAAAAAGTATTTTTCAAATTGAAGTATGTTACTATCCCTTAAAACACATATTTTTGGGAGGTTTTAGTAAGTGCTATCATTTTTTTGTTGTCTTTGAAAATTTCAAAGCTCGTTTTACAATCGAAATTATTTCAGATGTATTTTTATGTATAATTGCTATTTGTCCTCCCTCACAACTGGTTTATCTTAAGCATTACTATATTTTTCTCTGAAAATTATTTATCTTTATTAATAGATTTTCTTTTCTATCGATAAAAAGTTCAGTAATTACCTCACTGACCTCTACTTGTATAATACACGTCAGTGAATTATCCATATGAGTCTTTCGTTTTACGCATCACTAAAGATTTGAAATAAAGTATTTTCGCATACTTTATTTTTATGCAAAAGTATAAAGTATATTTATCGAAAATAAAGTAGGATACGTTATTATAAAGTATGGTTGGTAACCCTACTCTAACTATTATAGATGTTGTGTTTGGGTTTGGTTGGTTGGTGTGGCGCAGAGCAGTGTTCTCGAACCTACCGATTTATCGGTATTTATACCGATATGGGCTCTGTGCTACCGAAATACCGAAATATAACGAATTTTCTACGATTTCTGGATATACATGGAAATTCTCCCGATTTCTCTACCGATTTTACACTTTTCAGTTGGCAACCCTTTTCATTTATGTTTAATTTAATGTTACGGACGGGGAAGCCCTCAATAGTAAGTATGGGCCTAGTGCAGAATGTTCCATATATTTTGGGGAATACCCTTGTTCCTACAACTTGTTGTCTTACAACTCGATTTTTATATCGAAGCTTGTAAGCAAATAACCACGCGGTTTCCATTGAAAAATAATCCAATAAAGGGTTTAGACATAATTGACCCAAAAAATGTTAAAATTGGCAATACCTCTTCGATAGTTCCTATGAGTAGGCTTTTTCCCAATATTGTTCAGAGCAATGATTTCCAGGAAATTGATACAGAGTGGCGCATTTTAAGAAATTGTGAACAAATCAAAACACTTCCTGATGATGTAGAACTATTTTGGGATGAAGTAAGTTTACTAAAGCGTGGCGATGAAACTCAAATGTTTCCTTTGTTATCTAATTTCATCTTTAATATTTTATCACTTCCCCATTCATCCGCTAACGTTGAACGCATATTTTCACATATTAATCTTTTGAAAACAAAACAGCGAAATAGGCTGTCTACTGAATCAATCACTGGTCTATTACACGCAAAACGACTCTTTAATACAGCTAACTGTTATGACTTTGAAATCAACTCGAAGATGACCGCGGCTATGGCCAAAGAATATTGGTATAAAAAATGATTATATAAATTAGTCTGTAAGTGATTGTATATAAATTAGTCTGTAAGTTTTTGTTTTCAAGTGGTTTTCAATAAATAAACGAATTTGATTGAATACTGTTTGTTTTTTGTCAAATACCGATTTTGGGTACAAATATACCGATTTTAGCTGGCAACTCTACCGATCTTGCTCTATGACGTTCGAGACCACTGGCGCAGAGTAAATCACAGTCACCACAGAGTACTTTTGTATATGGAGTATACTAATAATACGGGCAAATACGGGAGGTGCGTGTCAGGGTATATATGTTCTGTGGTGCGTGTGGCGGTTTGTAGGTACCTCTATCAAAAAGTACTCTGTGGTAGGTACTATTTCACAGACTCTGTGAATAGTACCTACCACAGAGTATAGTACCACTCTATCAAAAAGTACTCTGTGACACAGAGTACTTTTTGATAGAGTGGTACTTTCCGTATATACAAAGTACTCTTTGAGTGGTACTATTGTTGAACGAAGGAAGGATGAAATAATAGAATTTCCAATGGCATCTAGTACAACTTTAAGCTGGGAAACTTTACCAGAGGAATTACTATGGATGATATTTAGACATTCAACCTTAAAATGTTTGGTATCTTGTATGACAGTAAACAGGAGGTGGAAGGATATTGCCCTTGATTATATCGAGGTAAATATTATTATTTAAAAGCTTTCGATCCTTAAATCAAAATTTTTATGTAAAACGCTGACAACTTTTCTTACATAAAATGACGTTTATTAAATTAAATAATCTGAAGTTGAAGAAATTAATTTCTGGCGAAATGTTGGTGCACTTTATTTGCCTTGTCGGGTCTGCCTTGATGTAGCCGATAACATGGCAAGGGAAAAATATCAAACAGGGTTAGAGGTTGGACTTTCTATTGAGGTATATACAAACCTGCATACAGGCTGTAATTTTTGCAGTTTTCATAGCACCAACCGTTACAGTGTAACACACATTAGATTCAGTGTGAATAATGCTTTATAACTTTATTGAAGCAAAAGCAAATAAGTTGTAAAAACGTTTCCAGATAGAGCCCGCTTCAAACTTCATGGCAGCTCTGAAGTATGCTACTTGCTGTGCAGTACCACACCCTGCTGACAGGTGAATTTGTTACTGCGCAGCGACTTACCTCATGTTCCGAGCCGCCATTAAGTTTGAATGGGGCTGTAACTAAGCTATTTCTTTACAGTCTCATTCCCTATGGCCAAAGCTCGCTACAGAAACAATGTTAAACAAGGGTCGCACTTTCAAAAGAAAATCTGTACTTGGCTTCAAAGATATGTTGATGAATTCATTGCTCTGGCCCTTTGTACCGCAAGCGGAGATAAAACTTCACCACACATACCCGCAGCAGGACATAACGAGTATACAGGTGTTGAAAGGTAACAAGATAACTCCTTCAAACTACTAACTATCAGAAATATTTATTTATTTAATACTTTAAGCACACAAATGTACAGAGGCGGACTTAATATTGTATGCTTATGCATATGAAGCTTCATTAAAATCGGTTCATTCGTTTCGAAAAACAAGGGCTTGAAAATTTGTATGAAATGCAATAAGAAGCAGTTTATTAAAATCTAACAGCTTCCATAACTTTGCCGTATGTTATTACTTCCCAGAATTCAATCCTTCTTAGCAACACTATCAATTGGTGTAAAAATTGTGTTTTTTTTTTTTTCAAAATCAACGGTTTCAATTTCTGGCTAGCAATATTGATTTTTCAAAAATCCAATGATGCAGTTTTAGTTTGCATCAAAATTAAGCCCGAGACTCTTTTGAGTAGGTACTTTTCGCTATTCCTCATAGTTTCGGATTTGGCCATCCACGCTCACTTGAAAATTTCAACCTGAATATCGATGCCTTTTTTTTTTTTTTTTTAAGGATGGGAAATCATCAAATGACCCCTCCCGCTCTGGGTGGAGCGGAAGGGAGTGTCAGACTCTTACTGACTAAAACCCATCCGTGTTCCGTCCTTAGCCCTTTATGTTCCGGGGTAGCGGTAACCCTTTCGGACAATCCCGCTGCCCCGGCAGGCTTCGGCCCTAACGGGCCCCTCCTTTGATGCTGACATCTCTTTGAGGCGCGCGTGGAACACATACGCACCGTCCAGCACGGGCCTGGTCCTGATCGGACGGCAAGCTACCCATTACTCGCCGTCCGCAGGCCCGCGCCTACGGTGGCCGGGAGTCGTCACGCGGCTGTATATCGATGCCTTAGTTCACAATTGCACTAACTACAATATTTTTTTGTTATTTTACTTGCATTTTCTACTGTTCTCGTCTAAACTTTAAAAAAACTTTAAACTACTAACACAACTTTTAACACACTCAGCAGTCAGCCCAGGTTCGCACAAGCGATTTTCTCTCGTGGCGATTTTATTTCGCGCACTGGATTTTCAACGCTCTGCTTGGCGCCGAGAGTTGAAAATCTAACAGTATATTTTTTGATGCGCTTGGTTGCGCTCTTTTGGATAATCAATGCTCGGCTGAACACCGAGAGTTTATAATCTAGTGCGCGATAAAATCCCACCGCGATATTTTTACGTTGTACTTGGGCTTAGACTCAAAAAACTGAAAGTTGTTTAAATTTTTTCAGAAAGCATGATTTTGACGGTGGACATGAAGACGACCGACGTGCCCATAAGATACTTTGATATTCCGAATACAAAACTACAGAGAGGGTTACAGAGCACAGGTATTTATTTATTTACTTATTTAAACTTTTCGCACACAAAAAGTTACAAAGGCGGACTTAATGCCTTATGTCATAAGCCTTAGGTATAATGGTCATATTATTATTTTAGCCTATATTTGCAACGAGCTTAAACTACTTAGTCAGGGTGAAATCTTGTTTTCGTAAAAAATTGGTTGGATATTTTGTCCTTCAATACCTCAATTCCTCAATACTTCAATTTTTTTGACTAGGATAGCAAGAAAGTACTATCCTGGCGATTTGGCACATGCTGGAGCTGGTTACACAATGCTATTATGTTTTAAGCTAATAGCATTGCGGTGACTGACTGCTTGGTGTAAAATGATCCTACGAGGGGTACTAGGTAGCCAACTGGTGAGCACAAAATCGGTAGTCCTCATTATGCGTTCTTTACACTGGTGTCTAATAGCCGCTCCGTCTAATCTAAGTGGAAATTCGGCTAGGCCGCAGGTGACTGGAATCGCAAGTTCCAAAGTTGAGTAGGTTCCGACTTCTGTCCTTCGGCAACAGGTCGCATGCGGCGGGTGACTAAAATCGACCGTGAAAATGCTCGGTCACAGGCGGTCGACATTTTCATGCAAAATTAATTAGGCACCTGCGATTTTTATCGACCTGTGTAAATGAGGTGGCGATTGCGCTTCAGTATAATATGTCGTATACACTGACACTAAATCCTGACCCGGAACTGTGTATATAGAGCTTAATTTTGTTTTTTTTTGTCGTTTTAGCAAAGAAACTTGATGTGAGTGAGAATGAATACATGCGTGTTAGTGTTGAGCACGTGTTATATGCATATGGCAAAGAAAACCCAAATGATCCACTCAATTGTAGTGAAAGGTTAATATTTTTCAAGATCGACATTCTCGTGTATAGGTAGGTAAGTTTTTTGGGGTCGGATACTTTATTTTCGTTGACTTGACTTGAACGACACAAATGTTGATCGAACATGGTGTCGTTCAAGTGAAATCTTGGAACCAGTTTTCTGTAATTTGTCTGCAAATGCTCGTTATCCTTGTCTTTTAAAAGGGCTTTGAAGGTCCGTGGCATACCTACTGCCCGCCATTTTATTTTATTTTTTTCAAAATGACGGCCACGCCTGGAACCTTAATAAATCGATAGCTGACATCAATGCAAACAGAAAACATAGTAAGTCCAAACCCCGTAAAGTGTCACGTTTCCGAGATATTCAAACATTATGCAACAAGATGTATCTACTCATGTTAAAAAAAATATGGATGTCACGTGATCAACTTAGAACGTAATCATGCGTGGTCGCCATTTTGAAAAAACAATCAAAATAGCGCGACAGTAGATATGCCATACTTATAAAAATCTTCAATCCCTTTATAAGCATGATCGTGTTTGGCGTTTTTTTTTTGGTTCCCGTTTTAATCTGTTGAACAGCCATATCATTTATAATTTATTACTATTTTTGCAGACTGGAAGGCAATGTTTGCTACATAGTCACCAAACGTCACATAATATGGGCTCTTACATGGGATTTGAAAAGATGGGATCTAATACCTAGAGGTCGTTGCTACGGCAGTTTAGTCGACGTACCATGCGGTATTAATCTGTATAATGACAAAGTTTGCATGGTAACTAGGCTTGGATTTATATTGTATGAAGATCGGGAAAAAATGTTGTATCAGAAACAAAACAATTACAACCTTGTGCCTCGTATTGAGGATTCATCCGTTTTAGTATTGTTTAGTCAAAAAGGAGTTGCCATCTCAGGTAAGACCAATTTATCGTAGTAAGCTTTTCGAGAGAATGGACAAAAAAAGAGAAATCATAATCTACCTACTTCATAAGGCGCTGCCCAAACGTAAGACACACTTTTTTTTTTTCTGAGTTGTAATATGTATATTACAACCCAGAAAAAAGAAGTGTATTGTCAAATGTTCAAAGAAAAGAGCTGAATACAAAAGTATTTCATAAAAATTGTGTCATGATAAAACAGTCGTAAACCAAAGCCCAAAAAATATTTTTCGTCGCCTAATTCTCAAAAATTTTAAATAGCATTTGGCTGGTTGTGTGGGTGGTAGTTATTTGTTTTTCTATGGTATCCATGGTAGGGGTAATCATTTAATCAAGTCACCTTTTTATTTGTACATCAATTTCATCGTATTGTTTTCAGTAAGAAATAGCAATCAGCGGGTTAAAGTTTGCCAAGAAGAGGGAACGAATGTGGTCTGGTTAGAATGTGGGGACATGACATGCGCCACCGAACATGGGGAAGTTCTGCTAATGGGCTATAAGGATGGATCTGTCAGTACCTAATGTTTAATTATTTTATTTATTACTTTTACAACACTGGTAGCAAGCAAGCCAAAAATACATAAAGGGTAATTTATAGGGTTCCGTTGGCACCCTTTACTAAGCCTCCGCTGTCCGCCCGTCCGTCCGTCTGTCTATTAGCGGGCTGTATCTCATGAACCTTAATAGGTAGACAGTTGTAATTTTCACAGAGTGTGTATTTCTAGTCATATTATAAAGAAATAAAATGGTTTTTTAGTTTTCCGAGAGCCATACTACGTTTTATGGTGTAGTTGACTTCCACGCGGACGAAAATCGTGGGCAGAAGCTAGCTATAAGATATTTGGCATCTTGCCATACACAAAACTGGATTAAAAAAATTTTTTTTAGGTTGCAATATGCACTCCACATAGTATGACGCCTACAAACGCTCACCTGGACCGATTGTTTAACGTACGAGAATTTGACAACGATATCGAAGACCCCAACATATTGGCGGTGGAAGTATTCGAGGACAAGCTGTCGCACCACCTGCTTGTAGCCACCCAGCACAAGGTGCTACAATTCTTGATCACTTATCCTGATCATATTATGTGTTATTTTGATTAATTTTAAGTACCTATATGTTTATTTATTATGAGAATATGTGTATTTGTTTATTTATTTATTTATTATAAGTATTATTTATTTATTAATAACCAACTTATATTCTCAGTTCGCACCACACATACTGCTGTGCTTTTGTCGGCAGCCTGTTCTTAATTTCTTGATTTTAATAATTGCGATTTATCTTATGAATTAATTTTACAATTAATTGATTTTATGTACAGACGCCAGCACATCAAGCTACTACAATATTTCAAATTGTCAATCAATTTGTCAGTCAAGTTGAAAATCTATTGAATAAAATTCAATAGATTTTCAACTTTATCGCTAAAGCATAAGGTTCAAAGTTAATTGTTTTACTTCAGTTACTAAAATAATTTTGAAGTATACTAACATAAATATTGATCACTGTGTCTGACTTAAATAAATAAATAAAATTAATTTTGTGAGGATTGCTCTGCCTTATGTTGGCCGTTGACTGTTTGCAAGTTTAATCCGTCTCATTACAAAATACGTCTTAACTTTAGCAATCCCAGCCCAAACCTTTAAGCCAGTTATTGTATTTTCAATTTTATTCCAACAGGGGTAAAGATCTTAATACAAAAACTGACTACTAGCGAGTCTTAAGAGTAAACTAGTCACGAGCTCGAACTCACTGGTGGTCATGGCTAAAAAGCACGCTGTCTCACCTAGCTTCGTGTCTGACAGAGCTAGTATCAGTGATGAGCAGTTAGACGCTAGTCTACATGCACAACGTCTAGTTCTCACGCACAGAAAAACCGTTCTGAACTGATAGGCGTGAAAAAAAAAATCGAAAACTGCTTTGGAAAATCGAGTTTTATGAAAAAACCACTGCATAAATCAATTATAAATAAAGTTTATTGAACTCTTCGATAACTGAGCTTTGTCGGTACGGTTATGGTTTTGAAGATTTTACAGTTCTTTTATTACTTATTTACACCCAAAGTTACGTTAAAAATAGCAAGAAAAACGAATCTTTGTTGGCTCATCACTTTTTAATTGCTTTTTATTTTACTATTCTGTTTCCGTACAGACACAATTAATAATAAGTCAAAACGATATCATGTTTAACTTTGGATGCGTAATGTCAAACAGTGCATGGAGTAATACTCTCCCGAAATTTGTATGGAAAAAATATCGACTAGTGGCGCCTTAAGTTGACAGTTTTTTATTAAGAACTTTTTACATTAGAAAGAATAAACATACTTAATTTTTTTAAATATATAACGTAGTTTTTTATATTTTTTTGTTGTGGTAAGCACGTAGGTATCACACAAATTCGTATACCACTAATTGCTATGTAAACAACAGTGAGAGGAACTTATAATAACATCATACAAATATACAAAGTGGATTAAATACGTATTATTGAAGCTAACTTAAAAACCACTAATCAGAACTTGACCAAATTTATATAGGACTAACACAGAAGTACTTATACCCTTTCAAACAAAAAATAATTTTCAAAATCGGTCCAATATCGATGTACATACCTGCATAAAAAATACATACAGACGAACATAGAACCTCCGTCTTTTTTGAAGTCTGTTAAAAATACAATAACTGACTCAAAGATTTAAGCTTGAACAAAAGTTAGAAATAAAAACAAAAATTTGTTTGTGTGTGTTTTGAATATGTTTTACGAAGCTTGATCGTGTCAATCGTTCAAAGATAATCAAGACATCTACAGTAAAATTTGTCAATGGCCAAGATACGACGCGACATGGCGCGTCTATAAATAATTCTATGTAGTACTAGTCTGCGTGCCGTTAGGGCCTTAGGTAACTTTATATGTAAGTATAGGTGTTTAATTAGAGGTTTCCGGCGACTGGGATCGCAATTAACTGGGACCGCGGTCCCAGTCGCCGGATCCATTTAATTTTAATATTTTTCTTCCGGCGACAGGGACCGCCCATAAATTAATAAAAAAATATCTATTGTTCAAGCCAAAAACAGTACAGTCAAAGGAAAAAAATTAAAGAAAACTGATTCAAAAATAGAATTTATTTATATAATATAATATAAAAAGTTAATAAGGGGGGGACCTCCTTATTGTTTTGTTTATAAATCCTCAAACGACGTGGCTTCAAAATTCATGCCATCCCTTACATTTTGTATTAAAAAGAAAGTGACAACATAATTTTTGGTTTCGTGCAACTCACCGTGTGACGGTAATTTTTAACTAATTGTGATTGTTGACTGTGATTATTATATAGTATTTACGTTGATTATTTTTAATTTATTTATTTAATTATTTATGTACACACAGTAAAATACATAAGGATACAACATAATTATAATTTGAGTACAAAGGTACTGCTTATTTCTTAAGAAATTTCTTCCAGCAGACCTGCGAAAGGAGATGTAAAAAAGAAATGTAGACAATAGTGTGTGAGAACAAGAAGAGAACAATTATGAATGTGTGAAGTCCAAAACTAAAATATTAAATAACACTACACATATAATGCAAAAATAAACATAATTATACTTAAATAAATACATAATGCAAAAATATATAAACTTATATAATATATATATATATATATTAATTATACTCACAGTATAGAGGAAAGGTGATGCTCTTTTAATATGATTTATGTGTATATTTTTATTATATTTTAACATCGTTAAGGCTGATTTTGTGATAGACTTACTTGTTGACAACAAGCAAATTGTTGTTAATTGTTGATTATTGTTAGCATGTGTATGTTTTTATTACGTAAATTTTAAATAAAAATAATGGTAATCAAAGGGTGTTTCTATATATTATATAATATAAATTATTGAAATTTTTGAATCAGAGTTTTTATTATTTCTTCGTTTGACTGTACTGTTTTGGCTTGAACAATAGATATTTTTTATTCATTTATGGGTCCCAGTCGCCGGAAGAAAAATATTAAAATTAAATGGATCCGGCGACTAGGACCGCTGTCCCAGTTAATTGCGGTCCCAGTCGCCGGAAACCTCTATGCTTCCGGACTCGTAAATCGAGCCACCGTACAATTCTATGTGAGGTATAAACTATAAAAGCCTAAAAAATTAATATATTGATGGGTCAAAAAAGTTTTTACGCAGTTTTAAAGGCGACATATTGGCCATCATCTTGGTGTCATAATTGTTCCGAATTTGAATTTACGGTCATTTAAAAAGACTATAAACCTTTATACAAAAAGAATGCAGGGCGCTTGATTTAGGGGTCCGGGAGTGTATAAGTCTGTAAGGGCTGTACGTTTTAATTAATATTAATTAATGAAACGCCATTGTAATTTGTAAATTTATTATCCAACAAACAATGTACAATCCGAACAAACTATCTTTGGTATAATTTATTCCTTTTAACAGGACGATATCAAAATAATTTGATTATAATAATTATCACAAATAAATAATCATTACACTAGTTCACAGATTTTTTTGTAGGTCTGTGTATTACCATAGATAACCGTATATAACCATAATGTTGCACAAATAACATTTTCTTAGTCATCATCTGCCTAGCTCTTTCCCAACTATGTTGGGGTCGGCTTCCAGTCTAACCGAATGCAGCTGAATACCTTTTATAGTATAAGTTATTAATTTCGAATAATCTGAGTGTAATTACTTATTACAACACTCCGAAGCTATGGACTTTGGTACTTCGGATAACATTTTTAGATGCTCAAATTAGGTCATTCAAGATCTCTTTTGCATTTTGTATCAATGTTTAGAATTATAAAATCATTTTGTAGTTTGACTGTACAATTTAAATGATTAATATGAATAAAGTTTAATAAACATATAAAATATTTTTAATTATTTAAATAGCCATGTAACACACAGGCTGAAATATAAACGCTAATTAAAAGCTGAATGTTGTATTCATTTAAATTGTGGGTAGGTACTTAAAATAATAATATGAAAGTGCAGCGTGTGTGTTACAGTCCTTATCTAACACCTATTCCATATAACAATACAATTCGTGTTCCAGACACAATAACATGTTTTAATTGATATGCATTTCAACTGATTTAATTTAAGATACCCTCGACATGTAGGTATCGATTCGTTTTAGAATACAACACTTATAAGGCAGTTTTCAACTCGACCCATTCTTGTTAAAAAGTAGATCTACATCTACGATTCCGAATGTTCTATTTTCTACTCATGGGTACTAAAGTACTTACTCGTTACGTCTACAAAAACTTGACTGCCAGAGACTACCGTCCAGCGGGACTTACAATCACCAATAATAACATCGACGATCACGCACCGAACATTCTCGAAAACGCTGCTGCGCCCGCGCCTGCTAAATATAACAAGGGAATTTCAACCATCGCTCTATGTGCTAGAGTTGTGTTTAGCGGTCCGTCGTGTTGGGGTTGGTGTAGGAGAAGCCTCTGAAAGGCTCTTGGTCCATGGAGCGCAGGACGTGGGGCTCCACTGCGGTGAGACGGGGCCGCTCGCCAGTGAACGCTTTGTCGAAGTATTGGGTGTCCATCGGATGTCTCTGTCAAAAAGTAATAATGTATTAATAGATACCTAATTACAAGTACATAATAGTAATTGATTTCCAAAACTTTAGAGCACGTTACATCAGTGAGGTGTCGACCCCTGAACTAGGACATACGGAACTGATTTGTTTACTGATAGCAAAAACCATGGATGGATATTTATTAAAAAAAAAAACCTAATATTTCAGAGGTGTTTTCATGTTAGCTGATAGTAACATCGCACTTACCACCCGCGGTCTGAATGGTGTCTCCAGATCGCGCCTCTCGAGTCGGTCCCAGTGGATGGCGTGGAAGAAGTCCTGTTCTCTGATGTCTCCGTGCATGCACTCGGTGCCGCCCAGTCTGGTTCGCGCGTCCTTGTCCAATAGCTACAACATCAAACATATTAACATTGACATGAATGGCGTCAAATCCATTTGGGCTGCATGTGCGAGACAGTTTCGTTTGTTGTCTATCTTCGCATCTACCCACCGAGTCTAGGACAGGAAAATTCTAAAGGAAAGCCTTCTCCTCCCAAGCGTATTTGGTACTAGATATTTTTCCAAAAGACAGTTCCCCAACCTATTTCAAAAGCCTCACTAAAATCAATCCAGCTACGCCTTCTAGTTTTTTTTCTTTATTCCCCTTTTTCAGTTCACTTGAACATATCCAAGCTATAAATTAACATACCCTGGTCAATATGGTGAGCGCCTCCTGTGAGAGGAAACGCGGGTAGGAAGGCATCTCGTTGCAAATGGACCAGAACAGTTCATCCTCGTCGCAGCCGCTGAATGGACTCTGACCAATCAGCATCTCGTATAACAGCACACCGAAAGACCACCAATCCACTGTCTGGTTGTATTTCAAGCCTTTTATTATCTGTGAAAACAAAATAATTTGAACCCTTTCCGTCTACTTACAAAACAAGTTCTAACTTTAGTCCAAGGTTAAACCATTGAACCAGCTAAGTACCTATTGTATTTTAAACTTTATTCCGAGAACTTTTAAAGTTCTTATAACAAAATTGACAACTTAGGCTCGGGCAAAGAGTACTTTGTATATGGGCTCGGGTTTGTCGTATTTTTTTTATAATTAGAACTTTAATTTTGTCGGAATTAAGTTCGAATTTCAAAAATGACTCGGTGGTTTAAACCTGGTTCTAAATATAAAGCTTGTGTTCTATGGCAGTTTGTGTAGTCAACAAATGAAGGCTAGGCGCGATTGTTCATACCTATATCTCGTAGGTAAATTACCATACCAAGTATCGGTGGTCGACTACCGACTATAACCGATTACATATGGAATTACATGGAAAGGGGATATCTGCATGGTGCATTGGGAAACTTAAAAACCCGTGGTTAATGGACGACCCTAAATCAAAATTACCCAATAAGATGTCGCTGAATAAGGTATGTCGCGTGACCTCCGCAACGAGTTGCGTTGTAGAGGACAGAACGAGACGCTAACCTGTTGTTGTTGTACATATTGTTGCCAGACATTTGTCAAGATGTGTCATATCATAAGTATGCAGCACGGTGAGACTGATACCGTTTTTCCTACATGTCTTATTTAGTAAACAAACACGATGTGAAAATCACGCGTTTTTGGATACCTACATGAACGTCTAAAACAGCTTCGAATCAGCAAAATTGAATCTCATGTTCGTTCAGTTCATCCAAAGGTTGTCTTGTGATACCGCTGTCAGCGATAAGACCGCCACTAACCCACTCAATACCTTATACCCCAGCAGTTGCTGATTCTGGGCCCACCCACAACCCACAGAATCAGCAATATTGTGTAAGCTGTGGTCATTGACATATATATTACCTACTTTGAAATCATTGGTTGTTTGTGGTATATTTTTTGTGTAGCTATAATAAAGTAGGTACAGTCGAGTTCACTAATATATTGGCAGTGACGAATGTTTCAAAATATTGTAAGCGTTAAAATGATGATATAGTTCTATACAAACTTAGGCATCAATAAAATGTTGTCATATAAGCTGTTCATAAGTATGTTACGGTAGAACCGTCAAAAATATCTGACTACTCTTCGGAATATTAATATCTACCTACTTACCTAAATACTCTAGATTTCAATATATTTGGTGCAACATAGGATTCGTAAATGTAAATATCTATACATCTTTGAATATTCAACTAAATGGCCTTTACCATTAAATTTATTTTTGCTTGCCGGAGCAGAAGTACGAGTAATAAACCTACCTACAGCCCTTTCACAGTTATTTAAGACGTTGCTGTTGGGCTTCTGCCACTGACAGTCATTGTGATATTTTTTTCGTTACAATAAGGTTTCTGTTAGGTTGCTTCTGTCAGAGGTAAAATAATTGGGAACGGACTGGTCTGGATGAGCCAGAGACAACAAAGATGTGGTAACATGTCGAGGAGCGAAGAGACCGTCAACCGTTGACCGTTCGGCAACACGATTATAAGACCATTAACGCATTAGCTAATGAATTATTAGCGACTGCCAAGTTGCCAACTACGGGATTGGCATATGTATGGATGATTCAATAAACATTAATTATTGTTCTATGGAGACAGATCTGTTATATTAAAGAGAGATTTACTACTGAAATGATGATGTACATAGATGGGTACGTATTTAATATTACCTACTGATGAGTTTGTTTGAATGCGCTAATCTCTAGAAGTACCATGGATGTGAAAAAATATTTTTGCATTTAGTAGCCCAATCTTTTGAGGAAGGCAAATAGCCGGAAAGAACGCTAAGCAAAAACGAAAAAATAGCGCGGACAGGCGATGCATTGCGACGCCGACGGGGTAGGCCGCTGGAACAAGAAATTTCACGCGGACGAAGTCGCGGGCAGAAGCTAGTATTTTTGTATTATAAGTAGATTTAAATTATCGCTACAGCCATATGCATGTCTTAAAACCAAATAGGTACTCGAAGATAATTTTGTGACATCCACCAACTCGCGCTGGCCCCGCATGGTAGATTATGGCCCACTCCCTCTCACAGAGAGGAGGTCTGTGTCCCAGCAATAGGAAATTTATAGGCTGATTATGTACCTACTCCCTTATGTATACATTATTCCATACAAATCAGTGAAAGAACTTCCAAATACCTACTTATCCTAATATGAGTCTATCCAATGTTGTTACAGGAAAAAAAAAAAACAAATGCTAAGTATTTGTACTGACCTCTGGTGCCATATAGTCTGGTGTCCCGCAGAAAGTGTCTGCCGTTTTGTCCAAGTATATCTGTAGCTTGCACATGCCGAAGTCGGCGATGCGGACGTGACCTTCAAAGTCCAGAAGGATGTTGTCCAGTTTTAAGTCCCTGGAAAGGAGATACAGGTAATTATTAGGTTTTGGTTTAGCAAGACATCTGTTGCACCCGTAGGTAGTCTGCATAAATGATAACCCGCTCAGGAACGTGGAGAATTAGGGATCAATAATTATTGTTTAATTTTGGAATGATAGACCGTGAGAAATATTTTCTCACGGTACAACAATAGCACCAATTATAAGTTTGCCAAACGATTACCATTGTTTGGCAAACTTATAATTGGTGCTTTGGTATTATTAGCTCAAATCTTAAATAGTTATCTCTTTCAACTTCGTAAAATTTTCATAAGAATGTGTCAAAAAGCTCAAGTAGCTAGCTAGGTGCATCAGTTAATAAGGGATAGAGTGCAGAGGTTGCCGGCATCCTTACTTCAACTATACAATCAAAATATAGACTGAAATGAAATTAAAAAATTACCTATAAACAATGCCTCTCTTGTGCAAGAATTTGAGTCCTGATACAATTTCCGCAGCGTAGAACCGCGCGCGTGCCTCTGGGAACCGCCCGCTTTGCTGAATGTGGAACATCAGGTCACCGCCATTCAGATACTCCATCACGAAGAACAGGTGAGACTAAAAAGGATATAGAAGCATACTTATAATACGAACGAAACACATACCAACTTAAGATCTTCGGAAACCGTCCGCCACATAAACCACCTCATAAATGGTCTTTCGCAGCTTCAATTGAATATCCTTTCTTTCATTTTAGGGTTCCGTACCTCAAAAGAATAAAACGGAACCCTTGTAGGATCACTCGTGTGTCTGTCTGTCCGTCTGTCACAGCCAATTTGCTCCGAATCTTACGGACCGATTAAGTTGAAATTTGGTACACATATGAATCTCTGTGACCCAAACACAGACGTGTAACGTAAATAAATGAGTTTTGAAAATGGGAGTCAATTTTGAGGGGTAAATAGATAATTAAAAAGTTTCACAATCTGTACCGTGTGACATATCAAATGAAAGGGCTTACCGTGAGGATCTCAAATATATTTTTTTCATAATTTTAAAGTAAATTGTATTAAAGTTATTTAAGACAATAGACGGAAATTTACCATTCCCCCCCCCCCCTTATCTCCGAAACTACTGAGCCTAAAATTTTGATAAAAATACTGAAAATAGTTCTATACCTATAGATTACAGGAAAATTAATAAGAAGTCTATGTACTTGAAACAACATGGTAAATCTCTCAATATTGTGCGTACTAACTTACATTTTGTTATGTCACACGGTACAGATTGTGAAACTTTTTTTTAAATTGTCTATTTACCCCTCAAAAATAACTCCCATTTTCAATATCATTTATTTACGTTACACGTCTGTGTTTGGGTCACCGAGATTCATATGTGTACCAAATTTCAACTTAATCGGTCCATAAGATTCGGAGCAAATTGGCTGTGACAGACGGACAGACAGACACACGAGTGATCCTATAAGGGTTCCGTTTTTTCCTTTTGAGGTACGGAACCCTAAAAACATGGTAGATAAAATATTCATCGCACGGAACCCTCTCCACGCGAGTTCAACTCGCACTTGACCGGTTTTTTTTTTCTTCATTTCTCATCTCATTAGGAACCACCCAAAGCTTCGCTTTACTAGACTGACTGTCGTCCAGCCCCGAATCTTTGTATGCCAAAGGTCGATGTATTACATGGCCCACTCATAATCACTTTGCGTTATCATAGATTCTACCGGAAATCATAACTGCTCTCCTAAAGCTATTAGAGAACCCACAGAGTGCGTCAATTTTCACAATAAATAGGTACTATGTATTTGCTTCTATTTAGTTTAATGAAGATTTGTAGAAATATTTTTCACAATTTATTTGATGTAAAAAATATGAAATGTATAGATATTTCAAATGTCATCATGATCCGTAAAATATTATAAATGTTGAGTTTACTTACATCCGTCTGGAAAGTAGCGAATAAATGGCAGAGGTAGGGATGGTTTGTGCCAAGTGCGAGAACTTTCCTCTCGATCAAAGTGCACTCCACGTCATCGTCTTCCAAAACCACGTCTTTTTTCAAACATTTCACGGCGTAGTAGTATTCTGTGTCACGAAGTTCAGCCAATAATACCTGGAAAAGTAAAGAATCCGTTGTAGTGTTATGTAACTTTTCTCGGAAAATCTAGGCGTCAGACGGCTAATAAAACAATTTTGGACCGTCCAAAAACCCTAGGACTTAGTTTCTCAATTTTTACGTGTACGTATCATTATTACATGACACCGGCTAGATCGGCCCAACTGATTACGTATCTAGTGAATGGTCACTAAACCTAATATATTATATACTAGCAGCGCCCCGCGGTTTCACTGGCATAAGTGTCGATCCCGTGGGAAAATCGGAAGAAAAAGTACCATATGTGTTATTCTGATGTATAAGCTATATTACTGTAAAGTTTCATCAAAATCCATTCTGTAGTTTTTTCCTGAAAGAGTAACAAACATCCATCCATCCTCACAAACTTTCACGTTTATAATATCATATTATATATTAAATTATATATATTAAGTAGGATTTAAACTTTGAATTTAATAGTGTTCATCGACCTATACTTCTCCAGTTTAGTGCGTAGGCATGCATAAATAGACGTTAGTTCAGAGACAAACAGATATTGATACCGGTTCTATTTATAGAGACGCAAATCGTTAGCGGATGCCACAAAAACGAACTGTGTGAAAGATTTGTCTTTGAAAGTCATACAGATGGCGAGGCAGACGCCTATACAAACGATCGAGTCACTCGAAGATCTTCCATCTTATTTGTTATTATGTAATAACAAGGCGTAACGTATCACATCAAGAAGTGTCCCTTATTTTATTAGTGTTTTTGCAAATCCCGAACTGACAAAAACAAAGTAAAATTATGTGCTGATATATGGTCGCAGGAAGCGAACGTGACACCAGCACGACAGAAGTTTTCATTTTATAATTCATATATATCATGCTTTCTCCGTATTCTTGGCCCATTCTCAAAGGCAATTAGGCCAAGCTCTGTGAAACCAGGAAGACGTTGCGTTCTGGCTCACGTAACGCGCGGATCAGTCTTGCTAATAAACGTGTATTTGGTATAGCCGTAAATCAATTTTAACGTTACATATTTGCTCATTTATTTTGAGGATAATCTTATCCAAAATTAAGTGCTCCGGGTTCAACAGGTGTGTGAGCCAAATGGTAGCTATCTTTAAGAAGAGCTGTATGAAGAATAGGTACCGGCACCAGAGCTAAAGAAATCGATGAAAACACATTCACGTGACGCATCTGTTAAGAAAATAAAAATACGCTGTAGAAAAACAGCGCGCCTCTACAAGCGTTGAAAGATTCGTGTTGTTTTGGCTAAAACACATATCATTCTATAGCTAGATAATAATTGTAGATGTTAAACTATTAAGCCACGAAATGGTTAATAGGCGACAGTACGTCGAGCGGAGGGAGGACGATGACACGTGCTCTCTGACGTTGGAAAGGTGGCCAGTGATGTAGACACTCGAAATAGAGCGAATAAATCTAATGTTACAGTACGATAGTACGGCAGGTAAACTGCGGCGAACCGCTAAGCTGCAGGTGGCAAGCTGCCATTACGCATCATCACTGAGGTTACGGTCACCACTGCATTTACACCAGAATTATAAATGGATCATCATCAGAATCAATATTGTTTTTAAATTAGCTTTTGTATCTACTTCTGTCTACAATATTTTGTTTCTGAGGTAGTAATTCCCTAGAACTTGTGAAACAATTATGTTGTTACTAGCAGCGCCCCGCGGTTTCACCCGCGTTAGTTCCGATCCCTTGGGAATATCGGGATATAAAGTATCCTATATGTTAATCCTGGTTATAAACTATCTGTGTACCAAATTTCATCAAATTCCGTTCAGTAGTTTTTGCGTGATTGAGTAACAAACATCCAAACATCTTCACAGACTTTCACATTTATAATATTATTAGTAGGATAGGATAGGATTGCTATCTCAAAATGATTCCACCCAAACGGGCTAATACCAAATCATTCATAATGTTATGCCGTATAAACTAAAAGTCAACCTAATTCCGACGAGCATTCTTGTCTTGTTGTGCTAATATTCCTGTCACAATATTTCGATATTTTCTTTCAAAGAAATTCTGAGAAACAGGGCGATTATTAAAATAATTTATTGCACAAGTCACTGGGGGACCTGCTCAGCTGCTCAGCTGTCCTGATTTCTATTTTCACGCTAGTCTGGCTAACAGCCTGAAAAGTCAAAGCACTATGATATCTGAGGCAGGTAATAGTTACAATTGGGTTCTTTCACGCATTTTTCCTCTGGGCCACCTCGAACCAGCTTAACTTTTTGTCACCTAACTTTTCGAAATCTTATGTCTCTTAAAATCCAAGTCGGGTTTGTTAAAAGTCCTAAAAACCTTGTCTAGGCAGTGAAGAAAATCTTTTTTGATTCGCATTGTAGAGTTATCTTTTGATACAGGCATCTCTATATTGACATATATATATATATTACTAGCGTAGGTATCTCACAATCATAATATTTCACAGGGTTCACAAATATTTTGAGCTCAAAGCTTAAACAGCTCGTTGCACAATATCGGTAGATAATTTTATCCTCAGTTGAAAGGAAAGGGCGACTGACGACGTACGAGTAAACTTTATAGCTGGCGACTGACAGCTATATGGGAGCTTTGATTTTATGTCCCCTTTATTTATTGTGCGAACACTGAAGTTTAAAATAAGGTGTGAATCCTGCATTTAAATCTCAGGTATCCTCTTTCACTAGAGCTTTGGTCCATAAAAAGCTCTTGCTTGCATCTCAAAACGAAGCCTCCTGATTCAGAACTTGTAAGTTTAATTCATAATTATACATTTGCACAGCCATAAAACTTATTCCTGAGTAATTAACTGCGACTCATTTAAAATTTAGGTCATTCAAAGTTGCATACGGACGCATTATGGTCCAGAGCGTTACGAGTTCATCGCCCTTTACGTACAAAATAAAAATATTATAAATGACATTTCCTAACACTTTGATGTTCTGTGCGTCACTATTAACTGGCTCGCCGCTGCGTCTCGAATGCGAGAAATTAATAGCATTATATCGTCACTTGTCAAAATCAACTAGACACCTAATACTTATTTTAGATGGCTCCACTTGGTATGTAGTCTACCCTGCCTACCTGTTGGAAAACGGACGCGTCTAGGTCTACTGACGTCACCAACCATGATCGTTCGTGTAATAGCTCGTTGAGACATGATCAAGACGTTACCCACACATAGTTTCCTTTCCATTTTACATCACTATGTAATTACAGAGTTGCGTACATCCAACTCTCTTCCATTGTCAGTTATTCAAAATTTTATGATGTTCTCTGTTCAAATTGTCATGAGTTTACTTGAACATGAAGTAGGTACTCTTTGGTGACCTAGTTCCATCTATTCTTGAATTCACAGGTAGTTAATTCTATTTTCACATGATTTCCTCACACTGACACAGTTTTAAAGTGCAATAACTAAGGCGTTATGACACTAGAATATCATTTGTTGAGTTGCTGCGTTCGTAGCATTAAATACGCCTACCTGCTGTGAAGACTAAAATAACAATCAAACAAATTCTTACAGTATTTCAGCAATACTTAGCATAATTTGATGTTACTGGCCGAGGCACTGTGCTTACGAGACCTATAGGTGACACAACAACCTGACACAGGAAGGAATACAGGTCTTAGGAGCAAAGCCATATTATCTGTTCCCACAAATGATGGAAGAGGTGACAATGGAAATATGTCAATTCTATGAAAACCAGAGGAATATGTACCTCAAATGTGATTAACAGACATTTTCAATTCAAAAATCATGGCATGTGAAAAATAACTTTAATTTCGGAAGTCGGTGTCGTTGGTTCTGCATTTTAATTTTTTGACACCGACTTAAAATAAAGTCATTTTTCACTTTGTAGTGTTTTTATTCTAGAAGATAGTATTTTTTTTTTAAGTTTTTATTTTTTCTCTTTTTAGTTGTACCTACCTACCCCACACAAATTCATATAACACTGCTTGCTCTATATGAATATCAGTGACAGGAAGCTATTCAACACATCTGCCTATCCCTTTAAAGGGTACAGGCATGATATTATGTTGTGTGATTGCGTAAACAATGCATAGGTACATATGCGATAGCAGCAATCGCGGTAGATTTGCTGACATTTATTGAATAGTTCCGTTGTCTGTCTCCGAAACTAATCATGATCTTTACGAAATGGGACCATTTCGGATAAACCTCTATCGAACAAAAAAAGATTTTTGCAAATCCGTTTGTATATGACGGAGTTATGCCCGAACATACATAAAAAATATAGGTATAATATTTATATAAAATATCCGAATTGAGAACTTCCTCCTTTTTAGAAGTCGGTTAAAAAAGAGATTAGATAACAAAGTATAAAGTCAAAAGTAATTGGAAATGTGCGCAAAAAATTCTGCCATTGATAAATCGTGCCAAAGTTATATAAGAATGATAACTGGATTAAAACAAAACTTTCCGCATTACGCAAATCCCAACGAAAATATCATTAGTTTTTTTTTTTTTATCCAGAAGATTTGATTGAGTAAGAAAACCAATTAAAAACACGTCCCAGGGACTAAACGTTAAATTGAACAAATCTCTTTAAATTTTAATCACTTTATAACTCTTTTGCAAATTAAATGGGCGTATTGTTTCTGTAGTGTTGGAATGTGTCGAGTTTGTCATATCTTTGTATTATTAGACGCGTCTTTCAGCAACTAAATACACTGTGTTCAGTGTTGTCCGTTGCAAATCATTATGTGTACACAACGGCTTAGCTATGTATGCGAGAGCTGTTTTTTCTCTTGGCAAAATCCCTTGTTTCAGTTTTCGTTTATTTTGGGACGGAGAATACGTACACACCTTGGATTTTTACAAAATAAATACACTTTTTCTTGATAGCAATTAGGAAGAATAATGTTTTATATCTTCGAGGTGCAGACATGAGTATTAGCTATAAGTTTTTTTGGATTTGCAATTTAGGTACATGAAATCTAATACACAAAATATCTCACTGAATCAAAGGCACGTTTGAAGAATACATGTCTTTTAACCATCTGAAAGCAGAATAAGATCATCTCTTTGATTGTTGTGATATTATGATACATTTTTAAACCTCGTAGCGGAACTTCACGTCAGAAATCTGGCACTTGCCTCCTCCGAGCCAGATTCAGGTCAACGAGAGAAAACAATGAGCATTGTGAACAGACGCCACTGACTAATATTAATATCCTGGTGACGCGGAAGCTCATGAAAGATAGATTGCTGAAAGATTTACGAAGGCAAAGAGTTAATGAACTTACTTTTCCAAAGCTTCCTTTGCCCAGCACCTTGATAAACTGGAAGTCTTCGACGGTGTACTTCCTGAAGCGAGGGATAGACCGCGCAGGAGGAGTGAATCGACCAGTCTTCCTGAAGATGTCATAGGCAGTCGATTGCTCTGAGGAAAATAAAAGTTTCGTCCAGAATTTGTTTAAAAGCACATATTTGTTACGATAAAGTTACTTTAAATATGGATTTGTTGTTCATAAAATTGAACAAAAGCATTAGAAATCCTCAAGCACTGGCTATTTTGGCACAGTTACGAAATCAAGCGTTCCTGATTTTAAATGTAGACTGTGCCATGTGCTTGAGTTAAAATCGCTTGAAATGTTTGGAAAGTTTAATAAGTACCTAAAGTAATTTGTCCGAAAAATCTGAGAAATGATGACGTCATAAAAGATTGTTATAACAGACACAAAAACAAGTTGTTCGTGATCTTATAAATTATTTTTAAATTTGGTGTGGGTCGGTCGCATGATTTGTGTTGTAGGTCCTAAGGGGCGATACGCAATAATGGCCCGAAGTGACAGGTCTGATGGGGATTCCCTTATTTCTACTTACTTTATCATAAAGATTGTTTGTAAAGGAGGGGGGGGGGGGTAACACTTATACCGACCCGCAATTTGGTCTGGTAGGTACCTGGGACACTGAAACTAAGAGAAGCTACAAGAATTTGTTGTGAAAGTTAAATTTTACCCAGCATATTTACTTTTTCATTCATGATCCCAAACACCCAAAGCTAAATTCCATTCTAAATTCTTTCCGTTTCTCCAATTATTAATTCCGACTTTCGTCCGGGTTCACAATATCTTTTAACTTTTTCATCTACATGTACTCGTTGTGCGCGTTTATGGTTTGTAGTGTTTTAAATTATTGTGCGTTGGCATTTACCACATTTGTAGCGACTGGCGATACACATCTGTAAACATCTTTTGCTGAAACCATTAGGTATTCACTGATCCTTATCGGGTGACACTTTCAAGTACGACCACCGACACGGTCACTTTACTAATTTGTTAGTTCGCCATATTAATAAAAATATGAAATAAGCCTAATTTATTTTCTCATTAATTAAATAAATAACCCGGTTGGCTAAAACTAAAAAATGCTCTCGATAGTTTTGCTCGTTAAAACTTCATTTATGCTTTTATGCTTTTCAGCTTCTTTAGAGATTGTCGAAAGTTGTTATTGCCAAATACATTATCGGAATATATTGTTATTATTTAAAAACCCTTCGTTCCTAAATCTTTTACTACTGGAGAAGAACTTAAATGTGTCCTGTTGTCTGCACGTTGCAGGGGCTGAAGGTGCCAATCTCGTAGCCAAATTCTAGGCTGACTCTATCTAGATTGCCATAGACACGCTAGGAAGAAGAAGGGTTAGCTGAAAGCTCTAGTCATCCTTTTCTGTTCCCTACTCCTTTATGAATCCCTTCAATATAAATATATCCTCATGCCTTTCATTGTTTAAATACGTTTTTCGTAAAAGTGGGGTTGTCGGTTTACAACATGATTCAAGTTCATGGATGTTTACGTTGCGTTATAGTAGTATGACATAATTGGTACAGCATGTGCGATATATTAATTCTCTTTCACCTCGGATGAGATCGTGAGCGTCGCTAAAAATATTTGCTCAGACGACAATATCAAGGTCGCCGCGTTTAATTCGGGGGTGATCACGGGATCTCGGTGAGGAAAAGTCGTGCTTTCCATATTGAGTTTTGTATTTTCTATGGAAACGGAAAAAAAGTATACTGAAATTAAAGATTTCTTCGTTGTTCTTCCGCGTAGTTGGTTTTTTGACAGTCGTAACAATGATGAATTCTATCAGTTAATCGGGGTCTTGAAGAAGGAACATCAAATTATGTACTATACTGTACTATAAGGTACTTCTCATGAATGGGTACTCAATGTACGCAGACGTAATCACAGTTACGGTGAGAAGATTTAGGTAACAAGAATTAGTAAAAGATTATCATTTTGGTTATCAACAATTAGGGATTTAATTTAGCTAACAACATGTTAGGGGAGCGATAAAGGCCCATTGTATATTCACCACAAAGTGTGCCAATTTCTTGCGGCTATTTTCAAATTAATTTTATGGTAAAAAAGTGACGAACCAGGAATCCGCGTGATCTGAAGGCCAATTCTCGTAATTTAAAACATTCAAAATCTAGTCGCAGTCTCATCTCAGCGACAAAAAAATGTCAAAAATTTGTCAAAATGTAGGGAAATTAGAAGTATTTTTGACAGATTGAGACTGAGATCAGACTGTGAACGTTCTTAAAATTACGAGAATTGCCCCTCTGATCTTGTGACACCTTTTGTTTCGAGTTCACAGTCATTATTCCCCCTATTAATACCTAATATTTTATGTAGAAATTATGTGTTGAATGCTCGCAATCGATAAAATTAAACATAACGATCAGAGTCTAGAGATATAATTATGATGATGCTTATTATAACATAACTCATAAATTACGTGTTAGCCGCGTTATTCAAGAGGCACACAATCTCTGTTTACGTTCTATTTCTATGTTAATCTCCTTTAATTTGTAATTCAAAGCACTCGTATATAAATAATCGTTACAATTATTTTATTTGGCACGGATGATGTCTTTGGGATCATATCTTTATATAATGTTTATTTTGAATAGCTGGATATTATTATTAAATACTAGCCTCTGTTCGCGTGTAATTTTGGCCCACGACCCATCGCGTCGTATCGCATCGCTCGCCCTTGCTACTACTTCGTTTTCGCTTAGAGTTCTTTCTAACTTTTTGTCCTTTTGCTCGGCTCCTTACATTCGTAGCGTGATTTTAAATAGCCTTTAACCGTCCTCAAAAATTGGACTAACAAATGCAAAAGAATTTTTCAAATCCAGTTAGTAGGTCTGAAAGCCCCACGACCCCGGAGATAGGTTACCCCCTACATACAACCTTAGAAACAAACAAATACCACTTCTTATAATATTGTATTAGTATAGATTTCTATCTTGAAAATTATTGTTTCATCAAGCAGTCTTACTGAAAGTTCGATTGATCTATTATAAGGACTTACTGGAAGTGCCTACCTATTGTACAGCAAGACCAAATTGTTTAGAATTGATGGCGTATTGATAAATTAGATTCTAATAATACCTCGTCTTGGTTTATTTTCGGAATTCGAGTCATTAATTTGTAAAATTAATGTTCCTATTGTGGTGCCAAATCTTTACTTGGTTTGGCTTTGCTTGTCTCGCTTGATTGGAAATAAATCATTCGTCCATCTGTAAGTTCTCAGAGTTCCTAATTTTCCTCTTTAGTCACGCAGCTTCTCAGAATTTTTTGTGTATTTTACGTTGTTCTTCTCCGAGGAAAACCTGTTATACTGAAACCATTGTTTATGCTTATCAGTTCCAACAAATAAAGTCGGTTGAAAATGTTTGAAAGTTCAGTTTTAAATAGGAATAGACATTACTCTTTGTGGACAGCTGACGTTTTAATAAAGCTGCTGCACGGACCCTGCAGCGGCTCATTAAATAATTCAATCTGGAAGTGACATAATACAGTGTGTATTGCATAATCTAGACCACAGTATCTGATCTGTGATTTGTACAGTGATAAGTCGACACTCGCGCGGATGGAATGCGGAACCCATCTCGAAGTGGGGCGTGGGCCTGCACTCTGTTTTCAGCGAAAGTCCTGCCGCTTCAGTGCAGATATTTATAGATGTGATCAGAATATAATAAGTTTTTTTTTACCAATCGTGCCAGCGTCCGAGTTTGTAATCCAACAAAATATTTTTTATTAACTGGAGCGTTCATTAGATGAGCGGAAAAGGTTCTGACCCACACCTTTGAACATTCTTTGATTTAACAAAACATAAACATTTACATACAGTCACATATAATTTATTTCTGTAATGGTGATCCGAGCCAAGAAATCCTTTATTTTTTTAAAGTTTTTGAAGACGATTGTGGTAAAACATTTTTGACAAAGTTGAAATGAAAAGCATGACATTTATGGAAACTGTGTTAATAGCTGCAAGCAATATTTGTTTAGTTGAGACTAAAAACACTATAACTAAAACAGCGAATACTCGTAATATCATATACTCTTATCTAAAAGAAACATATTTACAAAGAACACTCGTTATTATAGTACAACATGTCTCACCAAGCTGCTGTTCTAAGAGATCGGTGTTATTGGCCTGCGCCGGCACAGCCCCCGACGATGTCCCGGGAGCCTCACCACCTGTGAGGAGGAATAACAATCAAATTGCTCTGGAGTATACACAGTAGAACCTAATACTGAACTACTAATAAAATTAATAAATGACTCAAAGAATTACATTAAAAAATATATATTTTAGTTGATCCTTTAGAGTTAGAGGAAAAATTAAAGTAGACCAAGTAATAAGTATGACCTATTTGTATATCTTAAATTTTTGTTTAGTTATTTGGATCAGAATGCAAATACTTACAAACACAAAATTTTTGACACACAAAAATGTAAACATAATAAAGTTGTAGACTAGTGTCTCACAATATGAAACAAATATGATTTTGAAAACTGTGCATATTACTTTGTGTGGTGAAAAGAAGAAGATAGAGACGGCACAAGATACAAACACTTTGTACGTGAAACATATTACCTAATGTAAATTATTGATGTTCCTTTTATTACCATGCAGAAGTAAAACAAAACCGCTGCTGAATTACTGATACAACTAATCCTAAAATATATCTGACGTATGAGAAAAAGATTTTATAATATTCTTTGCTTTTACGACACCCTGTTTATCATAAAAATCTTGAAAAAAGTCCACAGGATGTCAGCTTATAAATAAAAATACATGCAGTGACGTTTGAGGAGTGGTTGGCCAATTAATCGATGATCGAAGAAACCATCGATCCGTTAATCACTAGAGCAGAGACACGCGCTGGCATCCATCATCACACGCCACTACGTCGATGAATGATCAAATTATTATGTCCTTCAGTGGTTCTTCATTAAGAGTGAGGCCACACGATGCGTTAACGGCACGGTGCGGCGCCCGGTGCCTTGGGCGATGCGTTGGGCCGCCGCCGCGCCGTGCGGCATCGCACCGTAGGCACGCCGCGCCGTGCGGCATCGCACCGTAGGCACGCCGCGCTTGTGACCTGCGAGACGAGGCGGGAGGGGTGATGCACTGCGGCGCCGGAGTGCACCGTGCCGCCACCGCAGTATTGTATCGAAGTTGTTTATTCACCGCACCGCGGTAAACAGCGTTCTACTGCGGTGCCGCACCGCTCGTGTGGCACCCTATAGCTCAAATTAATTGCGGTGCCGTGCCGCACCGCACCATTAACGCATCGTGTAGCCTCGCTCTAACACTTCCACTAAATTCGCGTCAAATGCCTTTGAGGTAAAAATACTCCAAAAAATCCATCCATCAAATGATTGGCAGCCGATCGTATCAACCATCGATGTTCATAATGTTCTGATTCCGAACCAAGGGAATGCTAACCTTTTAGAAAATTGAGATGTATACAAAGGTGAGGCTAAAGAAATTTCGTATTTACTGATGTCAACTCCCTCTTTATGATAATTGTGGCTGCAATTGATCCTATTAATTTTGTACAGGTGAGCAAATGATTGGCTAGAGTCCAGACAGCCACATCTCACACCTACGCCACAATATACTTCTGAATATAAACAAATACGCACAATACGTTAACAATTTTATAAATACATTCACTAGAAATTGACTTTATTGAAAGGATAATATAGATTGTCAAGTTTTTACTTGTGAATCGAAAATCTTGGATAGGAATAACATTTCGATTGGTTTATTTGCCAATGATGACAATTTAGGTTATTTGAAGGATCAAATAACCTAAATTGTCATCATTGGCAAATCTTAAAAAAACTAGGCTAACTAGGAAGTTAGCCTGGTTTTTTTAAGATTTAATAGTAGTCATGTCAGTAAATGTCTACCTAATAATAACAGAAACATACGTTAGATAGCTAGCCAATAAAATTGCTTTATTTTGGGCTGAACCACTGACGTCGCATTGACGCTCGCATCGGTACTCGTATGTTTCGTTTCGCTGATAACATAAAAATCGTTGATATCACCACAGACGAACTAGGTTCCTATTTTGAGTGTCTACCCACCTTTTCTAGATGCAGTTCTTGATGCCAAGGCTTCCACCAATAGACGCTGGTTCACGCCGCATAAATTCGCGGTCAATTTTTCACACTTTCGGTGGCAGTTTACATCGCAGTCTAAAACAGATCACGAATTGTCGCGTGGCTCTATGCTTGTAAAGGTACAACTGTACAGACATGCTACATCTAATTTGCTGAAAGCCGTGCAAAAGCAGACGTGCAAAGTTTCCTATCGGTTTAGTGGAAAAATTAGTTATGTGGATACAATATACATACAAATGAGTTTCGTTAACATAAATATCTGCGTCCCTAGATTGGTTTATTGTGTATTTAATTACCTTTCTTAATTTGCGAAAACGTTGCAGGTGACGCAGGTGCTGAAGAATCGAAGCCAGAATCATTAGAACCGGTAGAAGTCCTTCCATCTGGGTTATTTTCACACTCGTAAAATTCCGCAGAAGCTTCACTTTCGTCAGATTCATCTTCGTCTTCCTCGTCTGAGGATTCTTCTTCTGAAGACGATTCCGATGTGTCTGAATGAATTACTTGAGGAGGTTTCTTTTGCAAAGGGCGTGGAGTCGCTATTAAAGGTTTGAGCGCTCTTTCTTCCTTCACTGGTTTCTTTTGTACAATTGGTGCAGTGACCACAGCTTGGGTAGATGTTTCTGGTTGTTCGTCTTTTTTAATAATATTTTCAGCCTTATTTTCCTCTCCTGTCTTTTGTACAATTTGTACTCTTGCTTCAATTTCTTCTTTTGGAATGTCTTGTGACTGTAACACTACTGGCGTAGCAGGAACGTTAGCCGTTTTAGAAGTTATATCATTGCTTGATAAAGTCGATGTTTCATTTGTTGACGGTTTGACAATTGTTTTCAATACTTTATCATCAGTCTTATCACTCTTAGTTACAACATTTTTTGCTAGCGGGCTAGCTTTTGACTTGGCTTCTGGAGAACTCTTTGCGGGTGCTCTAAAGTTTTTATTGGAATTAGGAACTTTTGCGATGACAGATTTTTGCACAGCATTATTCGAACTTGTGCATGTGCATGGTGGCTTATCTGTTGATGCTCCCTTATTTTCAGTTAAGTCGCTAGGGCTATTCAATACTTTGTCTACCTTGTCAACTTCTGGAAATTGACTTGTATTTTGAGCAAGTGCTATATTTTCAACTGATTTAGATTTAGGTGAGCTTTTCACAATTGTGTTAGTGTTTTTACTTGTATCTGAAACTTTTATTTCGCTAAGCTCAGCCGTAACTGTAAGTTCAGCAATTTTAGATGTTGTGTTACTTGAAGTTACTGGTACTGGTGATTGTATCTCCATGTTTGTGTTTGTTTTAAATTCCTTATTATTTGTCCCTTGCTCTTTAGATTTGATTACTTCATTTTGTTCCAGTCCTACTTTAGACAGATCCTTTGAAAGCTCTGAGGTAGTATTCTTTGTTTCCAAATTATTTAATTCTATTGCTCTTTTTTCGGCAAATTGGTTTTCAGTCAACTGGGAAGGTTTTTCATCCTGTTTTTTAAGTTCATCGACTGGCATTGGTGTAGCAGCTTTATGTACACTTTCTTCTAAAGTTCTGGTTTCGTCCAACTTCTTACTGTTTGCACTTGCATCTTCTAAGGTTTTCAAAGTTTTCAATACTTCTGTCTTTGCACCGGTTTTTGGCAATGCGGCCTGAAGGGGTTTCAATTGGGTTTTAACATCCTTTTTTACTAACTTCTTTGATTTTTCTGATTTGGTTTTCTTCTGGCTAGGGTTTTTAACCTTATTTTCATCTATAGCATCCAGAGATGCACTTTTCCCTATGTTTTTACACTCGTTAGAAACAGATGACAATTTGACCGTTGTTGTATCACTGTCCTGCACTTTACATTCTTCAATTAATTTTGAATTATCTTTTTCTGTTTCTTTTGTTACAACTGTTGTTGGCTCAGGTAATACTTTGATAACAGTTTCATCCATAAAATCAGATTGATGACTAATTTCAGATTGTTTTCTAATATCTGAATGGTTTACTTCTTTTTGCCGATCTTTTGGTTGATTTAAAACATCTTCCTTAAGTCCTGAATCTAACTTATCTTTAATGCCTTCTTGACTTATGTTTAGTGAATGTATTGGTATTTCCGGTGCGTTTTCGACAGTTTCTTTTTGTGGAATAGAATCAGTTAAAGACGTGGCATTATTTAGATTTTGATTTAAGTCGCTAATATTATTGGCTATGATTTCTTCTCTGTTATCGACTTCTTCCTCTGGAAACCAAGCTAAAGAACGCATGTGTTTTTCTTTGGCTTCCTCTAAGATTTTCTTTCTCTTTACTAAGTAAACAGTTTCTCTTTTTCCTATTTTGTTCCAAAAATTACCATCGTCAGGCTCAGGTGACTCAAGATCATTTCCAGCATTCTTTTTATTCGTTGTTTTCTTAATGTTATTTGTTTCGTTACTTACATCAGGTACATTTCCTGATAGTTGAGGCATTTTTTCTACTTCACTGCTGTAAGTAATTTCTTTTTTTGGTACGTTTAGCTTTTCTTCTACTGTAACATTTTCAATCCTGAATTTCAGCGGACTCATTGGGGACTTTGTTACTTCAACCGATGATGTAATTTTAGTTTTTAACTTAGTCTTGGGTTTTTCTTTTGTATTATCTTGTTTCACGGATAATCTGCTTTCTTCTATTACAGGCAAGTCCATGTTTGCCTGTTCTTTAGGAAATTCGGTTATAGAATCTAATCTGCGGAGACTACTTCCTGAGGAGGATTTCTTAATACTTCGCCTTTTTGAAAAGTTTCTTGGGTCTCTAACATCCTTATAAGACTTTAGACTATCGTGTAATGAATAGTCAGATTTTGTAGTCTTGAGCGGGTTTTGTGAATCCTGTTTTCGTCTTTTATTCGACTCAAACGCCTCTAAATTATTTTTTGTTTCAGCAGCTATACCAACTTTGCTCAAATCCAAAGTTGCAGTACTGAGATTTTCGCTTCTAATTAATGAATCTAATAAATTAGCCTGTTCTGCCAAAAGTTCCATTGAACATCTTCGGTCTAAACATATATTTTCAGCCAGAACAGTTTTTGGCGCTGGAGTCGCTGGTAAACTTTGAGATTCTACTGGTTCTTTCTTCTGTTCCTTACTTGGCGTTTCCCAGTCTTTTTCATTTTTGACGTGGAACTTTTCCACAAGCTTGGCACCCATGGTTTTCTTTTCTTTCTTGTCCTTGTAAGTCAAATCATCAGAAAGCTTTTCCCTCCATTTCATGAACTCTTTCTCATCTGTTTTGTTTTCTTCGTTTACTCCTTGTTCAGTTTGGTCTTGACTTGTTTCTTCCGAACCTTCTGCCTCTTCATTTGGCTTACGAGGAGAATTTCTTTTAATAGTATAAAGTCTAACAACTGTTCTTCCGCGTTTTATTGTACTTCTTTGCATACCTGGTGAAGAATCAATACCGGTTTCCGGTTTGCCATCGATCCTGGGCATGAAAGGACCACTTTCACTGACATTGTTTGTATCCTCTTTTGGTGGCGATGGTTCAGGTTTGGCGGGTGTGGGAGGCGTGGGACGTCTAGTTGGTGTCGAAGGTTCTACCTTATGCCTGTATCTATCTCTGGAGACATCGATATCAGCGGTGTTTATATTTACAGGACGTGGTGTATAGTTGGGAGTACCGTAAGTTCTAGACGAAAGTGGTATTCTTCTCGGGCTATGTATTCTAGCAGGACTCGCAGATCCTCTTTCAGTGATGGTAGTGAGATGAGGAGAGTAGTTTCTTCCGGCATTGCTAACCCATCTTGACGACAATGGTGCACGAGAGTAGCTACTGAGAGACGAGTGGTTGCTGTAACTACCTCCAGGATTCAGATACGAAGCACTGTAAGACGATCCCAGAGGCGAAGCTGAACTGCTATAGCTGTAAGGTGATCCAGTGTACGGGGATGATGAACCGTAATACATGTTCGCGATGTGTTCGTAAAACAGTGGCATAATAGCGCGTTAAATCTCGGTCGTGCGACAACCGGGGTCGCACATCGGAGCGCGCGCGCAGACTGGCGCAGGCGGCGCGCGGGGTAAGCAGCGCGTGCAGGTACGCGCCGCCCACCGCCCCTGCCACTGCGCCCCGCTTCGGCCGCCCGTGCCGCCCGCCCAAGTGATTGATTGATGATAGCAAGTAGATAATAATAGACACATAATTTTGACTTTTGTCATAATCTCGGAAGGAAGTTTTTACATGATTGAACGAAAGTTCTCCCTATGATTCATATTTTGAATTGCAACTTAGTATCTATTCAACAAACTACTAAACTTAAATGCCAAACTTAGTGTAAAACATGTTCCGTTACCGATATATGAGTTTGAAAGCGGTTTGCATGTCATTTATTACCGTTCTATTATTAGAGGATCCAAAAATAAAGCATCTTGCGACATGCCTAGTAGTATTAATAGATAAGCAAACATTGTCTATCTACTTACGAGAACTATTCCTAGCTGTATTTGTTTATTAACGAGGGACAAGATTTTTTGTGACCACGGATTACTTTTGTCAGATCAAAAAAAAAATTACCTATCAGCTGTTTGCCATGTCACGGATGTCGTGAGTCAGTTCAGGAAAATGGGTTTTTGTTATTCCGGGACGATGTACTGGCTACCAATAATGTCATCGTACTCGTTTCATATGAAAATATTTGTTTAATTTTCAGGATATAAGTCTCTCGTTTCGTAAAAAAAACCATGGTATCAAATTCATATTTTACAGCTCTCAGAATAATCATATCAAGCATCAACAACATTACTGATTTTTCACAAATTATTAAACCAATAGCGTGATAACGTCTACAGGATAAATAATAAGTTTTTTTTCTATGGTATAAAAATGAATAACATGCATGGCTGCTGTATATAGGTACAACTAAACATAACTTGCAACATGTGGGTATAATCTATATTATACCCACATTTTGCAAGTTATGTTTAAGTCCCATCCATAGATAATTTACATTTCGTATCTGCCCTGTGTGACCGCGTTGTTGATTTTGATGCAGTTTTCACCGTCATTTAAAGAAAATAATATTCCGTAATGTGTTTGTGCATAATACATTAATATTAAACTTATATATAATAAAGAACTTTCGATGTTTTATCAAGTATTAAAAAACTGTGCGAAGCAGGCTCAGGTCGCTAGTTACACATATATGAAACCCGATTGCTAACGGGCTTCAGCAAGTTTTGACAAAAACATTACCTGTATAGTAGCTAGGTACTCTCAAAATCTCAGAACTCAATCTCATAATCGAAACTACTGAAGCTGAAAAACAAAAAAATAGGAGCAACGAAAATAAAAATGAGTTCATGTATGTAGAGTAAGCCGCTGTCACCTAAACAGTTTGTCTTCATGTTAAAGTGGAATATTTTGATAAAATATTGTGACAGTAAATATTATGTGGTTTCAGGTTAAAACTTACATTACTGGAGGGCTTACTTATGTGGGGCGTGTTTATCAAATGAAATGGCAAAATTAAAATCCTACTGATATTATAATTTGTTACTTAATCATCCAAGAACGGCTGAACTGATGTGAATGAATTTTGGCACACAAATAGTTTAGGATCTGGATTAACACATAATATATTTTTTATCTCGATATTCCCAAGGGTTGGAGACTTAAGCGAATGAAACCGCGGGGCACTGCTAGTAGATCATAATTTTCTGTTTCTATCATAATTATTCAATGAATGGGAAGTATTAATAATTCATAGTAAATAAATAATGTTACATGAATTGACGTTTACGATCATACATCTAAAATCTATATATTGTATAGCAAAGCTTTGTATTTTTGGCTTCAGAACAGTACTCCCCTATAAAAACTCACAATCTGTATCAGCAGTAAAAACTCAGTTTAGCACGGACATTGTGTTATGAACGAAAACATATTATTCTTTAGATACTTTATTGGATGAAAATGCGTTGTTTTAATCGTTTTCTAGTTTTGCTTAGCTATTAATAACTATTCGACAAGCTATCAAGTCGCAAATTTCGATTACCTGATCTGATTTGCCTAGTCCCCTAGCGCATATAGCCTTCGGAAGATTATTGGTCGTATAATTGGTTGGTAAGGTAAGTGGACCGATGAACTTGTGACGGCCGTAGGAATCCGCTGTATGCGGGAAGCACAGAACGGGTCGATGTTGCGGTGCTTGGGGAGGCCAGAGGCCTACCATGATCTATTTAAAAACGATTCAAAAGCAATACATTTCAGTTTAGGTTCTTAAACTGCATCGCTCACAGTTGTATCATGACGTCCAATACGCTCAGCGGCATTTGGATCGTTGATAGTGAATGAGCGTTAAGAGCTCGTGGTAGGTATCCAGATGGCACGGCCTAAATTGAATCGTTAAACTGACGTCATGGTACGAATTAGAAGAACAGTTCAGTTTAGGTCCTAAAGTGGATCGCGTTAAGAGCGTTTACGCCGTACGGCTTTTCATACAAACTTACAAGCCGTTGTTTTTCGAAATTAATGAACCGATTTTAATGAAACTTCATACGCATAAGCAGGATACATAGGTCTAAAAAGTTATTAAAAACCATTTTCGAAATGTCTTATTTAAAAAAAGATAACTGGAAATCTGTTTCTATGGAAACTTTAAAATCGGTCTAATTCGGCTGTAATAAACTTTTTCGAAAATGTTTTCTGCTAACTTTTTAGAACTTTGTATCCTGCTTATGCGTATAAAGTTTCATTAAAATCCGTTCATTCATTTCGAAAAACAAGGGCTTGAAAGTTTGTATGAAATGCCGTACGGCGTAAACGCTCTTAAGAGCTCGTGGTAGGTATCCTGTGTCCAAAAGTGGACGTCTTTCAGCTGAAATGATAATGATGTCTTAATTTGCGGATTTTGAGTTTATGGACAGCGCGGCAGCGTTTAGAGAACTCCTCCGAAACATTGATTGATGTCCGATTTGTATCGAATGGTTGCGAATAGCTATGCTGATCTTTGTCATGATTCAAGTTGGCCTTAAATTGTATTTTTTTATTGTTTGCTC
Source organism: Gortyna flavago (assembly GCA_963669345.1). Classification (NCBI taxonomy): domain Eukaryota; kingdom Metazoa; phylum Arthropoda; class Insecta; order Lepidoptera; family Noctuidae; genus Gortyna; species Gortyna flavago. The sequence continues at coordinate 14,568,770 of OY770131.1, read as the reverse complement.
TAGCTGACTGGTTATTCAAGCTGGTGGTCACTTTTCGACTTTTAGAGGAGCTTCTGCAAGCTCAGCTCGCTAACCAGATAAGCAAAGATTCATATTACAAAACTAGCTGTGCCCGCGACTTCGTTCGCGTGGATGTCGGAAAACAACAGGTAATGTGTCGCTTAGGAAAGGTGTAATTGCCACTCCTTCATTGAAAAGGAAGAATCATCAGATCTTGCCTGGTAACGCTTTCCTTACCTAGGGTTCGCTACCACGGCCCTTTCGACTGCAATCACTGCGTCTTCATGGTTCATAATGACAATGCGACGAAGTGTCACTTTGATTTTTGAGAATAAATTAAAATAAAAGCGCCTGCTCGAGGCTGATTATCTAACCAAACAGCCATAATTATGTCCATTTTATTTTGCGTCTGTCTTAGAATACCAACTTGTAAAATCATATCACCATTTTATCTAAAGTATATCTGAGATTAGTAGGTGAAGTTTGAAGTTAGTTTTTCTAAGTCTTGGTTTCTTCTCTGTGGTAAATTTATAATTTATTAACTTGGTATTGAAGATATCATAATACCTACCAATATTATGCCTTATAAAGCATCGAGATATCTAGATGATAAAAGGAAGAATACATGAATGGTAAGAGCTTCTACATAAAGTTGTCCGTGTAAAAAGCAACCCATTAAACTTTGGTTATATTTGACACCGGCCGCCATTTAAACTACGAAGATGAAACCCATGAAAACTTTAGACATGATTTTGATTTAGACCTTATACTGCCGAAAACCAGAAAAAAAATTGTAAAGGTAATTACAAAAAAATATAACCGACTTCCATAAAAAACCCTACAAAGTGCAAAAGAACTTTAGTTTGGGAAGACGTTGGCAAGAAATTACAGACTTCTGAAACCAAAGGTCTATTGCACTTTGAAGTGTGTTTTTAAGTCGGTTGTATTTTATTTTATTTCACACAAAGTCGTGTAAGTTTATATTGAAAACCATGAAAACGACACACATGATAAAAAAAGAAAAAGAAAATTGCAGCCGCCATCTTCGATTTTCATTTTGACGCCACAATCGGCTTCAGCACTCTCGAAAACCATGAAAACGACACACACTACGAATTTTTCGATTTGCAACCGCCATCTTGGACTTTAATTTTAACCAGTACTGAAACGGTTTACCAACAGTCGATTGGTCCATGAACCGTTGGTCAACACCATTAACTTTTCATCCAAAGGACTTGTGACCCACGAACGTTTCCCCAACAGAACTCTACGTCAGTGAATGCTTAACCAACAAAATGTTTTGACCAATAACTTTTCACCCAAAGAACATTTGACCCATTTCAAATAGAACTAAGGATGCAAGGGCGAGCGAAGCGAGCTCGGGACTTGGGGCACCCCGACTCGGACAGGTAGGGTTCGAAGGGATGATGGCGACTCAAGTGAGCGAGCAAAGCGAGCGAAGGGCACCCCGAGGTTAGGCTTGGTTAGGTTACTTTATACCCTTTTCACAGAAATAAAGGACTACGTCTTATTATTATTTTACTTTCACCTTTCCTGGCGTCTGTTGGCCTTGTTCTTTGGGTGAAAAGTTATTGGTCAAAACATTCTGTGGGTAAAGCATTCACTGACGTAGAGTTATGTTGGCAAAACGTTCGTGGGTGAAAAGTCCTTTGGAAAAAAGTTAATGGTTTAAAGATAATGTTCACCAACGGTTCATGGGCCAATCGACGGTAGGTAAGCCGTTACAGTTTCATTTTAACCTCACTATTGGCTTCAGCACTCTCAAAAACCAATAAAACGAAACCCATAAAAAAAAAATTGCAACCTCCGTCTTGGATTTTCGTTTTGACCTGCCTATCGGCTTCAGCACCTTTGAAATCCATGAAAACGACATCCATGACAAAAAATCAAAACGAAATTGCAGCCGCCATCTTGGATTTTCATTTTGACCTGACTATCGGCTTCAGCACCCTCGAAAACTATCAAAACGACAGCCATGACAAAACATTTAAAAAAAATGGAGCCGCCATCTTGGGTTTTCATTTTGACCTGACTATCGACTTCAGCACCCTCAAAAACCATGAAAACGACAAACATGATAAAAAAAAATTGCAGCCACCATCTTGGATTTTCATTTTGACCTGACTATCGACTTCAGCACCCTCGAAAACCATGAAAACGACACCCATGACGAAAAAGTTAAAAATTTAGGCAACCGCCATCTTTGATTTTCTTTTTGACCTCACTTACCGGGGTCAGGATCCTCGGAAACCATGAAAAATAGCTCTCTCTCTCTCTCTCTCTCTCTGTGTGTGTGTGTCTCTATCTACCTATTACTTTGAAAAATAAGGCATAACGCTTTTTCGTTATTTGACGATTTCTCCCTTAGAACTCCTACCGCAAGCTCCATATAAGAACTTCGTTAAAAAACGCTCTGCGTTACTCAACTTTCTAAATCAATAATTATCTAACTTCTTTATCGCTCAGAACACCACATTAATTATTATTATCTTACATTATCCTCACTTTTTGTTTAAAATTATTTTAGCGCCACAGGCGCCACTAAATAAACCATTAATGGAAAGCGATTTTGTTTAATATTATAATCATTATCATTACTTTTTAAAATAACATAGACATAAGTAGGTATCTGTGTTATTTCGTCATTTAAGTAAGCATAAACTAATAGGACGTGATTATTCACATCACAACAACAATGTGTTTTCGTTAGTAGGTACTATATCGCGCCAATAGATGTCGTTACGTGTTACTAAAAAACGTAAAAAGTTGTTCTAGAATACTTTAAATTGATTATATCTTTTGATAGAGTGAACCGATTGCGATGAAATAAAAACTAATCACTGCTCCGAGTTCTACACCATATTTGAGTATAAAAAGTAACCGTATTAGTTTGGTACTTTTTACGTTGACCCTGTTCAAATCAATAATCTGTCACATCCAAACAGACAAACAGACAAACAGACAAACCGACAAACAGACAAACAGACAAAAATTCCAAAAATTGATGAAATGGCATCTGTTGGTTATCCTTTAACACCCCAACTATTTTTTTTGGAAATATTTTCAATGTACAGAAACGTCTCGTCTACAGATTTATTATATGTATATATATATATATATATATATAGATTATGTTGTTGCATAGCTTTATAGAGAAACTCGCATTTCTTAATCACCTGTGTTTTAAGCGGCAATGGTCCTGCCATGGCTTGGGCGTCGGACATCGTACTGGTGATGGTGACTGTCGTGAGAGATTGCAAGGAGTAATAGCCAGAGAGCTCTGGTAATTATTATTATCGTTTATTTTCAGTTATTTAACCCATAGCAATTATTACATTATAATACATTAAATTAAAATTACATTACATTATTAAAATTAAATTACTTCACGTTGACTGCCAGACAACAGACACAATAGAAAATCGATTTATCGCGGTCACCCGTGCCCGTGACCTACACGGCAGAGAACGTGTTAAGGCCGCATTTCATCAAACATTTAAAACCTTTAATCTTCAGCACTTTATTCGTTGGACGTCTTGTTAAGTTTTCGTACAAAAATAACTGAAAACATCTAATAAAAATACTGCGAAGAGTGCTTTAAAACAAATGTGACGAGATTTATGGACCAGAGATATAGTTTATGATTTCCTTCTTGTTCACGATAAATAATAACTTTATAACGACCTCTACAAAAAATGCAATGAATAGATTTCATAGAAGTAGGATGACGTTATTTCGCATGAAGGTAATAAGAATGACTGTTGTTTTATTGCTATTAATTTTTGGTTATTACATATTATCGTATTGTAATAATTATACATGTGTGTATTGCTGTGTAGAATGAACATAAAAATAGTTGTATTTTTGGAAAAGGCGCTTATGAAGTCTCTAATGCTTCGTGTTTTTCGTTCTGATATTCTGCTGCTTCCCGGTGCGTTGGGCGTTGAATCCAACAGATGATAGCTGGGTTTGAGAAGCAAAGTATAAAGAACATAGAGCGGCATCTGTCCCTAACGTAGCATTAAGGACACTAGAGCATTTTCTCGAGCATTTCCATGTATTGTAACGTTTCTGTGAATGCTTGACGTTCTGTTCGACGTAATGCTCACGGTGAGTGAGCATTTACCTGGAACGTTTCTTTCTACCTTCTGTCATTGTTGAAATGTCGGATCTTCAGGTACCTACCGCTTGTGCTTTTACTCAATAATACATCAATACTCTCGTTGGTTTTTAAAATAAGGTTGTTAATAAAACATCGAGAGTCGTGTTCGAAGTGCGGTTCGATAAAATTTAAAAATGGCGAATGCTGGATGTTCTGTTACAAGTAAATACTCTAGTCTATACTTACCTATATAAGAGTAATTGTGGAGTTTCTTGCTGGCTCTTCTCCATAGGAAACGACCTATTGGAAAGTGCACCTAGCTTCTGACGTTTCATAATTGGCCATGTAGGTTTATGTGAAATAAGATATTTTCATTTTGATTTTTGAGTCAATTCAATTATCTACTACGAAAACTATTATATCTTCTTAACTAGTTTTAATCATATATACCTAGCGACCCGGCCCTGTTTAGCACAGTTTTTACGACTAAACAAAACATTGTAATTTCTTTAATTATGTAAGTTTAATCTGCACATACACCTCATCTAACCCTTCTGTGATAAATTCTCTAAATGATGGTGAGAACCGCATCAAAATCCGTTGTGTGGTTTAAAAGAACAACGTGGTCACATAGACATACCCAAAAGCGACTTTAATTTATAATACACTTCAATAGTAATGCCTATGCCTCAACAATTCATCGTTCGATACTACAATTAGGGCAAAGAGTGGCAATACGATTTATTGAAACAACTTTATTTTACAAGCTTTTATTTGTTTTTTAACAAGAAAACCATTTTCATTGTTGAAAATGGGCGATTAAAATTTTGTGCTTGCCAAACCGTTTTTTTTTTGTTTTAAGCCTGCTAAGTACTTAGTCATTTCAATTTGTAATAAATTTATTAAATCCTAACCTTTTCACCTATTAAATGATATTAAAAGTAACTTTTATTAATGGTACTTTTTGAGATATCTTGTTTCAAATCGACGCGCAAAGGGTCGGCCGATTATTTTGCACGCAAGTGTATGTGTACGAGTGAATTGTGTACGCATGAATTGTGGCCCTAAATATCTCTCATTTCTAAGAACCGTTTACCGTTTAGGGATGAACTGCTTCATATAACATACTCGTCATCTACGCCTCGTAGGTGACGCGGCTCGCGCCCGGCATGGTATAGCATAAATCATTGAATATAGGTTACCAAATAAAGTTTTGTTAAATTATCAACTTTGTTGATTCGTAGCTACAGCGTGGATCCTTGGTAGCAAGACTTATTTTCCTTAGTAGCAGGTCGTAGGCCCTTTGTAGCAGGACATAGTCCTTTTGAAGCTCTTCGTAGAACTTTCGTAGCAGCACGTAGACCCTTCGTAGCCCTTCGTAGAATTTTCGTAGCAGGACGTAGACCCTTCGTAGTACTTCAAAGAACTTTTGTAGCAGCACGTAGACCATTCGTAGCACTTTGTAGTATTTTCACAGCAGGACGTAGACCCTTCGTAGCACTTCGTAGAACATTCGTAGCACTCCGTAGACCCTTCGTCGCAAACCTAGATACTTCGTAGCAGTTCGTAGGTCATTCGTAGCAGTACGTAGACCCTACGTAGCAGGATGTAGGCCCTTCGTAGCAGAATCTAGCACCAGTGTTCACTTCAAGAACGGTTGTTTAACACTGAAATTTTTACCTCCAATGAAATACATGTCACTCATTTTTCTCGGTCTATACTTAGTCTTACCAAAGCTTTATTTGACCTCAAGTACGCCGATTCGAAGACCCTTCGTAGCAGGATGTAGCACAACACAACACGTGCATTGAAAGAATCGGTACTTCCAATGAAATTGTGTCTCTCATTATTCTCAATAGTATTTTTTAACAAAAAAGTGCATTTGATCTCAAGTTTACCAATTCGTAGCTCGTTAGACGCTTCGTAGCAAGCGTAGGCCATGTAGGGTAATATACAAAAAACTAACGTATTTTACGCTGATATTGGCATCTTCATAATTATTGTGAAATTTTTGTTTGTCAACAATCTTTGTAAATACAGTCAACCTCTTGTGTACGTAGCTACAGCGCACTTATAGACTTCGAGGACGGAAGTATTGTACACCAAGTTCGGTACTTTTATAATGTGATTTACATATTTGAATCGAAGGACAATTACTTCTAGTATTACAAAATTATCCTCCATTACACCTAAATTAGATGCATTCGAAGGAAGGTGTTTCTGGGGCATAGAAATTCATGAAGTAGATATTTGTGAAAATCTATCGAATCGCATGTAGTTGTGTATTGTAGAGGTTTTGTTCGGTTGGCTTTAGCAACCGACCTTTTGATTTTATCATGGCAAGTATAATGAGAAAAACACCATTTCATATTTAGAATAATAGAAAAGAATTGAGACACAGTTTTTGAGCTTTAAGAGCTGACAAACACAACACGGTGTAAAATACATTGCTCAAAAAAGTCTAGGGAACAAGCTGACTAAATCAACTTATTTAAGAAAACTTTGTAGAAGAAGTACTGGCCACAAAAATTTGTAAATGTCGTTTGAACCTGCATTAAATAATAGTTCGAAATTTAAAAGATTAAAATTCAAAAAACATAAGCATTTTGCATTAAGAAGGGAAAACCTCACTAGATCGCAGCGTACGGCGGCGTTTTGAAAAGTAATAACTTTAGATATTACTAAGTATCCATAATTGTTTTTTTTTTTTTTTGTTAAAGTCATGTTCGCTAGTTACTTTCTTGTAATTTTTTCAACTCTGGAGCGTTATGTCATGTCGTGTTAAATTTGTTTTATAAATTAATAAACCAAATTGGATGTTAAAATGTTCTTGTTTTAGATTCTAAACCCGAAAGTACCGCACCAGCTGTGAAATATAGGCATAGTAACTTCGTGAATAAATGTTTCAAGGTTTTCCGTAAATATTTGGACCTTCCGAAACAGTTTAACGTTTTTTAGTCAATCAATGAATGTCTAGATGACCCTTTTATATGCTCTCCATGGTACTAATAGTACAAAAAGTTGGCAAATGATGACATACACAACACACGCAAGCATAAAACAGGAATATTTGGCTGATTTTAAGCTTTATCCATGCACAGCTCGAATATTTATTGAGTAAACACACTAATGCCATTTTTCATTAGCAATAAGAGACACCTAAATAAAAGGGCGTTGCTGCATTTTCAACTTTTGGCACTAACCCGAGCGTGGAAAATCCTACATCGCAGGCATGATAAGCATAATTTATCAAAGGAAAAGCTGCCTTAGATGAACGCCCATTTTTCAACACCATACGCACCTCGATATAATAGTATTTTTATTTCCCAGCTTAAAAGCCTACTATGGGCTTTTAAGCTGGGACATAAAAATGCTATTGTGCTAAAGCAAAAAAGAGACGTTGAATTATAGCTCGTAACTACGAAAATGATAACATAGGGCGCTGATATAAAACTCTACGTTCACCTTTGTAAAATTACAACATCATAGGCTATTCCCGCACCATGCATCCACCCAAAGCATGCACAAGTAAAAATAAAAAACAGGTGTACATCAATAAAACACAGGTACACATAAATATTACACATACTTTCGATACATTAGAATTCGATTTCCTGCCAATCTGAGACAGAATACCAATTCGAGTATCAGATTCTTGCCCACGCAAGTAAAACCAATCCATCGCGTGTACCGATTGGTTCTCGTGTACGAGTGTACGACAGTGATTACAATAATTTATTATGAATTGAGCTAATATTAGCACAGCTTTGATCCTCGATCATGAGTGCTGGATTCTTCTTTTTCCAATAATAAATACTTGATGTAACTACTTATACTTCACTCAACGCGATGTTATTGCTATTTTATTGTTCATGAGAAAAGTGGAATTCATTGGAAATAGATACTTATAAAGATGCTTTTGCAGTATACGATTGTATCATTATTTCAAGATTTCATTGCATGTGTAAAAGCCAACAATCTCATCATTTAGAATAACGCTGTGCTTAGTAAGAACACTCAAACGTCTTCAGGGAGTGCACGCACACAAAGCATTCTCTTATCGCGTAATATTTCATCAAAATAAGTAATCAGTATCATAATAATATAGGCCCCAACTGGTATTTCTTTCTTTACAAAACTACGGATAGCTATAGCTCATTTTTCGCGAACGATGTGCTTGCCGCATAGCCCTAAGCCTGTAGCTGTAGACCATAGAACTTGCACAAATAGGCATTGTGGTATAAACCAGAAAAAAATCTCTAAGAGCTCATATACACACGAGCGGCACGCGTCAACGGCCGAGGCAACTGCAGAGGCAACTACAGCCGTCGGCAACGTATATATGAGCACTGTAGTGGCGTTATCTATTTTTCTCCTACAGTCTTATTCAGGCCCGCTTGCACCACAAATCACTAAATATATTCAACGTTAAACGAATATAAAACATCGTTCTCTCTCTGTCATATTTAAACGATTGAGGTGGTGCAAGCGAGCCACAAAACGCATATATAGCAGCGTTGGGCGGCACCGAACTAATGTCACGAAACAAATTCGCTCAAGTGCGTGCACTTCCATCTGAAGCTGACCCTTATATTCAGCAGTATAAAGTCGAGAATACCTTCACACTTGAGCTCCTGCTTGAAGAAGCCGTATAGCATGGCCCCGCAGTGGTCGCAGAAGGTGGGGGACATGAACTGGTGCGGCCGGAACCGGTGCGGGACGTCCACCTTGAACCTCTCGCGAAGGTACTGAAAAAAATTTAAATTTCAATTATTAATTTATTACACATTCTTTTATTTATATACTTAAGATTTTTTTAACTCTAGCGCTGGATTAGAATAGAATAGCCTCTAGGCTCTAGTGGATAATAGCTTGACTTTCTACTTTAAGGAATGCGTGTTTTTATTTATTTATTTATTTTATTATTTATGTACACACAGTAAAATACATAGGGATATGACATAATTATAATTTGAGTACAAAGGTACACATGTAAGATATTTTTTTTTTATCCGGTTTGATGTCAACAAGATACCATTTTTCCTCCATCTAGCCATGCCTTCGCCACTGTCCCCGCGGTGGCCAATGATAGAAGCTGATATTCTTTGATTTTCTAATTAAGTACATAGTTGATTTGATCACGTTGACTTTGTACATTGTGATGACAGTTTGTGTTTAAGGGTTCATTCACCTCCCAGGATGACAATCACAAGAGTATTTTCTGGTCACCATCATCTTCCTGCACTTGTTTCATGTTACTTGGGGTTGGCGCAACACTTTTTTTTCCATCTAATCCCCTATCAACCGTCACTCTATCATATGCATAGCATCCCTCACAAAGTTCATCCATCTTTTCTTTGATATTTCTCTCCCTCTCCATCCATCAACATTTCTAAACATCACTCTTTTAGTTACATGCGTTTCTTAAAGAGTGATGAAGCATATCTTTTGTTCCCACGGCAAAATTATGAAAGTTTTTCTTACCACAGTGGCTTCCGAATATGCGGAGGACCCGGTACATTTTCCGAGCAGCTTGTTGTGGCATCTCTTGTGGACAGCCGTCTGGCACACGGCGCACCGGTAGCCTTGCTTGCCGAAGCCCCACAGGAAGTCCTTGCAGAAGGCGCAGAACGTCGGCTGCCGGAAGAACTTCGCCACGAAACGGTGACCGTTTACCTCGTGGACCCTGGAAACAAGGACAATTTTCATGCTTTTAGGAGGTTATGCCTAATGAATTAATTATTTTTAAGGATGTTCTTCAGTAGTTTTCACTGACGCATCGGCGCCATTGTCCTACAAATACTTTGCAGCTTTGCCAAACTTACGTCTAGAAGCGAGGAATTTAGTCAACTATGAGAATGAAACATCTCTTGAATTTACTTTACATAACTTAAAGCACTATACACATTTATCGCTAACTAAAAGGGCAATGTAGCTATGCATGCTATGAGTAAACAACCAATAATTTAGTTCACATCCTGGATATATGAATGATCCAAGCAGTACCGTCATGTCACTCACGTTCTTTCAACCCCGGTAATGCACACATAAATAAGGGTATACGAGCAATTAACTACCGGAACAGGCGTTCCAGTCCATTTGAATAAATTATATAACTTGTGCTAAATATCGTGCCAAAAGTGTAATGCAACATGGAACGGGGGCAGCACCAAGTGATGGGCTCATGCTGACACTCTTGTACTAACAATCTTAAACGCAAAGATGCGCGAAGTTAGCAAGGTGAGGCGTGATATATTGCTGAGGATATATGCTTTAGACCTAAGTTTCCCCTGACGATAAATGTATTTTAAATGTCTAGGGCTATTGCCTGAATTAAATAGGAAAATATTTGAAATAAATAAATATTTGCAGTAATAACTGTGACGGTTGAACTACTAGCGACAGCACAAATGTTTGCGGATGGACGATAACGTGTAGCAAACAGAAGGAATTTTAACAACTACTTAAGTGTTAGCAAAGATTTTATAATGCTGTGTCATTGTCACTAATGCTGTTAAAAGACAATATTATTTTCGTTAAGTATAATTGTTCGTGATTTTATACGAGTACTTAATGACTGTTCTCATCAGACTTTGTTTTTACGACACTTTTATCAGATACTTTTGGAACAGACCATAAAAATGTTACTTTGTGGTGCTTACAGAATGAAGGCTGGTTAAACTCGAAATCATCGATATCAATTAGTAGAGCGTTGTCTCCGTCTCTCATATATATATTAAAATAGTCCTCCAAGCCGTATTTCGGCCATGGCGGCCTCAATATCAGCCGCGACTAGACTTCGAAGCGGGAGATATTATAGAGCACAAGTGTATGCGCAAACACAGGTACACTCTCTCTTCCCTCACTCTCATAATTCGATGGGACGGCAATCAGGGGCCAACCGAGGCACGGGGTACACCGCCAACTTCCAAACTCCGGGCTACTATGAAATTCCTGGTGGAAAAACTTAATATCACTTTGCCCGACCCGGCAGGACTTCACGCTCAGCAGTCAATAGTCTCATAAACTTGTCTTGTTTGTCAATGAAACTCGATGTGCGATTATATCGCCCGGGTACGTAGCCCGACTGCTGAGACTGTACCTACCGTACAGTCACAGCCAAAAAATGTTCGTCGCTTTAGACACGTAGCCCACCGTCGGGTGCGCGACGCCACGCCGACGAGCGATTACTCGCTGGTATGCGTAATGTATCCACCAAGCGTGAGTCTCTCAGCGAGTGTTTTGCCCGCCAAGCGAGTGTCGCTGAGCGAGTAGATACTCTTTGATAGCTTTTGTCGCTGCGAGAAACGAGTACTCGCCGGCGGCGGCGGTGTGAACAGCTAAGAATATATGTATGTACTGTATGTCTTTTATTTACACGAGACCTACAATCTTTTGTACGTTTCTTGAGCGAGAAAATCGTGTATAGCTAGTTGCTTCCTCGTTGGCGGTGGGACAGGTGCCTAAGGGCTATTTTTGTCTGCCAATTGCACGATAGAATCTGTTTCACCGACTCATCATTTTAATAAGTATTGCGTTGATCTTCTTTATCTGTCAGACCGAATTGTAGAAGAGTATTCTCATATATTGTATGTACCGAAAACTTTTTTAATGACCTGGTTATTTTATGAAATATCAATGTTCTGTGTCAAGCCTAAAGGAATAAGAAAAAATACGAAGATATACTTAAAAGACTTGACTATACATACTATACTTACTTATGGTGTTTGATGGCCCCGCGTCTCTGGGTGATGCGCTTGCCGCGGGATCGGCGAATGGCACCCTCGCCGCCCTCGCCGCACACCCCGCCCGGCAACCACTGGAATGTTACAAATGTTGTTTTAAATACATACATAACAATCATATTCATTAAACAAATAAAAAATAGAATAGAATATTGTTGCTGTAAGTGGTTAACAAAATAAAGTTGGTCAAAATTATAACAAAAATAATAAAACAATTAAAAAAATAATGTAACACGGATAGGATAAACAGAAAACTAAACTACTTATTTACAAGATTTATTCTAAGTAATACAGGGTCTTCTACTTAATAAAAATCTTAAATTCATTCATTTATTCAGTGATAGACAACGCACAACGTAGTGTTATATTATCTGTGGCACAGCCTATATAATCCGTTGGGGCTAGATGCAGGAAATCCCCTAAAAGTGTGAAATAGAGGAAGAAAGTTTGTATGGAATTTTGGCACTTTTGCCGATGGGAACTCTGAACTTGTAGAAATATAATGGTAGAAAAGGTAATTACATAAAGACGAAGTAAAAAAGAAAGTAGTTGGAAGTCTAAATAGTCTTCAAAATATTAGGTAGTGTCAACTTAAGAAGTTAAATAATTTGAATCGGTTTTGAGACTTCAGACCAGTGTTCTACATTACTACTTATTCCCATAGTTTCTTCGACTCTAACGGCTCTAGGTAATGCTATTACTATTCAAATATCTAATCTAACTAGTCTGTATTGTCCCACTGCAGAGCAAAGGCCTCCCACTCCCTTTTAAACACAATTCTGTCTTTTGCAAGTGCAAAGGCCAATCCTTTCGGTAGGAGGATTCTATTACTATTACTCATCGAAATTACAAAGAGCGAACGCTACGGTCACTGCATGATCTTTGAACCCCGAGCTCCTGATCTACCAAGATCGTCCAATGACCTTAGTCCAATGAGTTAACCGCAGACATAGGGTACCTATTCCGGAAGATCGACTTTGGTCATGTCATATTCGATTCATTATGATTCAGCAGTTAAACGAAAAAAAAATAGCTTGAGCTTTTCTACTCTCCTCTTTACTGTTTCTTTTACTACTTTCTATTGTTTTGGTAAAGAATTTATTTATAACTAACTTCCGCCCGCGGCTTCGCCCTCAAGTTACGTCGATAAAAACTATCCTATGTCATTCCCCAGGATGCAATCTATCTCTGTACCAAATTTTAACGCAATCCGTTCAGTGGTTTAGGCGTGAAAAGGTAACATACAGACAGACAGACATACAGGATTTTATAAGTTTTAAGATTCAGCTAGAATTTCATTTCATTTCATAGAGTGAAAGGCATTCGTTCCTCCACAGACCTCATTCATCGCTTTCCATCAGGCGTGATCGAGGTCTAGAGCAGGCTCATTCGGCAATAAAATAAAACCCCGATAATCAGCTAGTATAAAATTACTTGCGGTAAGGTGTGTGGAACATTATCCTATTACAATTCGCAAGTAATTGTGCCACACTTTGTATCGATATGCATGTACCGGGAATCAAGATGCAGATGTAGCGTTGTTTACACCGCATCGGTATGTAATCACAGTCTGCTGTGCATCGCGCTATGCATAGGTGTAGCGCAGTTCATTGGCGTACCTAGCGCTTCCGCATGTTTAGCTTTTGCAAACTGCGCATTTTTTCCCTCATTTTAACAAGCTATTAAATCAATTAAACTCACATAGGAATTTGGTATGTCATTTCCCAACAAAATATCCAAGATATTATTATTCCGGCAATCCAAAATGATACTAACGGAAAAGCAGATAGTTTTTTACTAAAGTGCTTTTCCATATTGTAGGTTACTCCATTCTCTTAAAAACTATTTAGATTTTTTTAATTTATTATTTTTCGTAAAAACAATGTAAATAGACCGTAGGTATTTGTTCAAGATTTGCAAACCAAACAGAGAATACCTATTTTTAATGTCGCCATTCATTAAACGCATAGGATAGGTAACGTACTTATTTTGAAATTGTAGCATGTTCAGTACACAGTTGTAGACTCCTTCAAACCTAGCGACGATCCTCATTGTTTTCTAAACGGCGACATTACAACAGATTGTAAACATTAGTAGTAGCGATTAAATGTTTGTTGTTTAGGCGCGTGAGCATTATGTCACTCAGCGCTAATTACGGTGACTTGATCGACTGCCAACAATCTGCTCCCACATTGAACACGAAACAGCGACACCCATACCTACGTGATGCAGCTCGTGCAGCCTCAACACTTATTATGGAAAATGAACACATCATTATGCATACAACGCTGATTTATATAACTTCTACGGCCATAAAATCACGTGAGGCCTTTGTTGCCACAGAAACAGCTATAAATCAGTTTGTTTTCAGCGTTACAAAAGATTTTAAATCTGTAAATACTGAAGTCCAAAATAACTTCTCTACGTTTTGTTTGGAGCCTCTAATCATTTATCTAAATCTGCTCATAGCGCATCAAGATTAAAGAAGATACTGTAGCCGCAAATATAAACACCTTTAGCGCTGGAAAATGGAATTTGCATTGAATAAATTTAGTTCTAACGACCCACGCCTATATAACAGTTTAACGAAATACAAACTTCTAAATATCGCAAAAATTAATGCTAGAATAGGTACGAATCCAAGACCCCTTGATATGATATTAATTGGCATGTGTTAATGTATAATAATTAGTGAGCCCGCGCACCGCTACGCGCGTCGCGCCGCTCGCTACAAAGCCCGCGGTTATTCATATTACGAGTTTCTTATTCAGCGATATCAACGTAAAGCTCTTTGAAAGCCAAGAATTTGGATGCCGTGCGAAACGAGAAATTGGACATACCCGAAACCAAGATGACATCGCACGCAACTGATCTAGGTGTGTGGACACATCGCCAACTCAGACGTCACAGCCACTGGCCGGGATGCACAAAAATGCCATCACCAATAAACATCAGATTCTGTGATGCCGATGTAGTGCCCTTACAGCCGAAGGGACACAACTAGAAGCACGGTATTTGTATAGAAAGCGTCGCTGCTCAAGGCCTGTGAATTCCCTGGCATGGATCCGGGTGGCTACATTTGAATACACGGCTAGTGTCAAATGGCCAAAATTGAGAATTCGTTTGTCATATGTTGAGATGCAGCGAGATCACGTGACCGATGGCACTCGCGATACGTTCGATTTGTAGTCGTATGCATAAGCGGTGCAAACAGCGTGGCATTGAATTTGGACGGCTGCTCGAAGCAGATGTTCCAATTGATTTTCCATTCAAACGTTACTAAATCAAAGGAAATTAGATTGGCAGATTATAATCTCATCGCTCTGATTCAGCTTTAATTAACACTCGTCGAAAATAAGTGGAATTTGCGTCGCAAACCGTTTAATACTGTTTATCTTGCACTCAATAACCGCAATTCTTAGTGGAAAAAGCACTAACAGCTGCCTGACGCACCACGTCAAATCCTTAGATTTTATGGCTTTGTCATCCCACAAGAACTGTTCGACATGTCATCATTTTATCCCACGTTGAAGGATACAGTTTCCACCCTCAAAACTTACTGAATAAGTGCTTAGAAACATTCTTGAAATATCAAGACGTATCAAATCTTGTGCATCGCAGTCCGCAGTGCAAAAGAGTGTTACCAACACTCTTTTGTCTTCTAATAGCGTTCGAGGCTCTGACGACCTAAATAAGGTAGATATAACTTGTCCACAGTATTACCTACACACAGTATACAGAATTTTCGAAATTCCGCTAAAACCAACTCCAATTTATTCTGTATATATACTATTCGGGCCTGCGGACGGAGAGTAATGGGTAGCTCACCGTCCGATCAGGACCAGGCCCGTGCCGGACGGCGTGTACGTTTTGCACGCGCGCCTCAAAGAGATGTCAGCACAAGTGAAGGGACCCGTTAGGGCCAAAGCCTGCCGGGTCAGCGGGATTGTCCGAAAGGGTTACCGCTGCCCCGGAACATAAAGGGCTAAGGAAAGAACATGGATGGGTTTTAGTCGGTAAGAGTCTGACACTCCCTTCCGCTCCATCCAGAGCGGGAGGAGTCATTTGATGATTTTCCAACCTTAAAAATAAAAAGAGGCGCTATTGCATAAATTGACACGGGGAGACTAGTAAGAAAGACATAAAAAAAAAAAAAAATAACCATCTTCCAAAAAAAACACTGCAAAGTGAAAAATAACTTTAATTTCGGAAGTCGGTGTCGTTGGTTCTGAATTTTCGTTTATTGACACCGACTTCCGAAATTAATGTTATTTTTCACTTTGTAGTGTTTTTTTTTTGGAAGTCGGTTGTTTTTTATTGTGAAAGTTTTTAATTTTTCACTTTTTTGTAGGAGAGATTGTAATTTATCTAAGTTACAATATCCTAATGTCAACTGCTCATCACCTTTTACAAAATATTGCTTTTTCCGATGCTGGGACATTAATTGTCAGAACAACCACTCACCATACGCATTATGACGAGCACAAAGTGCTTAGTAACCATATTAAAGTAATCGAATCGCAACCCGTGAAATATTTATCATTGAGTAGCTCCGATGGCCATCTGTGGTCTTCATCGTCATTTCCACTTTACCAAATGATGATATTTCCGAGAGCAAATGCTCAAGTTACTTTAAAAAATACCCAAATCACTATAGGTTTGCCTATAAAATTTGAGGGTTTTCCTCGATTTTCATGGGATCCTCTCATCAGATTCCAACTTGATGACAATGGGACCATCTCGAGAATACACACTTTAAAAAAAAACAGGTCTACAATTGACGGAGAAATCGGTGAACATACATAAAAAAATCCTCCTTTTAGGAAGTCGATAAAAAAAAACCAATGCCACTTTGCCCGACAAGGTCATGAAGCCCAATCAATCTGCCTAGCCTTTTCCCAACTATGTCGGGGTCGGCTGCCAGTCCAACCGGATGCAGCTGAATACCAGTATTTTACGTAGAGCGACTGCCTATCTGACCTCCACAACCCAGTTACACACGATACCGTTTGGTAAGACTGCTTGTCAGACTTTTGACTTCTGACTACTCGCAACGACAGACAAAGATCTACGAAAGACAGCCAGGACCAACGGCTTAACGTGCTTTCAAGCCCAATGCTCAGAAAAAACATTTATTTATAACTAAGGACGAAATCCATTAGTGGCCCTAAGATAGAGCCTTGCGGCAATCTTGATCAAATGAACTGGTGAAACTATAAACGACATAGTATGGGTGAAAGACCTGTATTTAATTAAGTAGAAGTTCATTATACAAACATGTAACAGCAAAAAAAAGTTTTCAAAAACAGTACGAATACCTGATGACGGTGAAGGAAGTCGAAAGCCTTTCTAAAACCATGAATCAACATCAATATATTTATATATAATTTTATTTTTATATTTTAATAGGTTAATTATGAATATAAATTGTAAATTATATCTACAATAGTCCTATGATTCTCCATGCTTAAAGAATTGTAGGTGTATGTATATATACCGACTGGTTTATAATAAAATATAATTATACAGATCATAGATAGTACCTAGATAATGCAAAAACGTGACGCAGTTGGGTAGTTACCTATCAATATTTTTTTAATGGAAGAATTAATCAACACCTACATGTACTTGTTTTGTTTTTTAGACAGGTACTTGTTTTTACGAAATGCTAAGTCATCATGATAGTCACTTTAGATGATAATGATAATAAATAATACAAAGGAGCGCTTGATGATTTTTTGCCGTATGATGCCAACCCAGGCTGATAAATTAACCTTCAAGAGGTTCGTTGTTCTCAAAATGAATGCATGACTTTAATGGTGTATTTATTTTGACACACATTTATTTAAACCAACGAGTTAATTATGCGCACTTAAAAAATAAACTTTGTCTTTCTGAATGCTTCATTGTCTGCTTTAAAGTAAATGGTGAAACGCTCTGTTATCTACACGATTTCCACAAATAAGTTAAAAATTAGTTAATGTTTTTTTTTTCAATAAAGAACAGTTACATAGATGTGTGTTTCACAAATCTTCTGCCAAACTGCAGGAAGTGTTCTCGTGGACACAGCTCTTTTTCTTAACATTATTGCATAATTGTAAAGGTAAGGGAACACACATATACGCATCACACCACGCCTAATTGCACACATACTCAAGCTGCCCAGTGTTTATTTCAAAAGACACGTAGGTACATAAGTAAACTGATCTACAGCTTGATTATCCGTGCATGTACACTGGCGTCTACACATTGGTTCATATTGACTTGCCCGCCGTCCCATCACGCGCGGCGAAAGCACGTGCTCCTAGCATGTAGGTTATGTAGTTAGCAGTTAGCATCATTAGGTAGGTACCTACTGCGACTGCTGCTGTTTGCTGTATTTGTTGTGTTTCTAAAGGCGTTTTTTCCTCTATTTTGATGCGACTCACCCGAAAGTCTACCAATATCGTTGCGATCCCTTGTATATGATAATAATATGCGCTTCTCCATTACTCAGACGATGCGTATACTCGGAATACTGGAGAAACGCCCTCACAATAGTATAACTAACTTGTGTCGGTCACACACGAACGTTGCTGCTGCAACAAATCATCGCAATTCTCATTAACAATAAGAGGAAGGAGAATAAACACAGGATTCTTGGATCCAGGTATAATTTGATACCAAAGCATCATGTTTCTTTCAAAGTGTTGACAGCAGTAACGGATGAATGCTAGCACTTAAATATTTGTATCAAGATAAACGAACATTTTTCGGGTGAAGTAAACTTGAACGTGGCTTGGAGAGAATCGTGCTAGGAGCATCAAGGCTGAGTGCTTGCGCGGTAAATGCACGAGTAAAAATAGACGGAACCCAACGGTTCGATCGATGGTGCTGCTCCACCGTTGTATGAGTTGTGCGTCAGCGTCCATTCAGGTATCACTCGCTCACTATCATAACAGAATAACGACATCTTAACTCTTAAGTACGTGCAAAAACGGCCAGTGATGTAGAGCGTCGTGATTAGTCTCGTCCCATTAACTTTTGCTGGTAAACACCTAGTAAAGTAACGTTTTAACGTGGTGAGAAAATATGTAACAAGTCTGATGCGGTGGTTCCGTGAAAGTCCGATTTCATGAAAATACTTAAGACAGAGATATTACTTCAGTAGTGCGAGATAGTGCTTCCTTACCCAAACCGTTCGTTCTACCTGCTGAAGACCTCCACCTGGACATGAGTTACCTTAAGTAACCTGGAAGTCTTTAAACAGACTCCGGACCCAGGTTGGCCAAAGCAAGGAAACCCTGTTCAGGTGGAGATTCATAAACAACTCCGCCTTGGAAGGTAAATGTGGTACCTACTGTTCCACAAATCGTGTCCTGCGTGTCCTGTCAGCTGCACGTTAAGTATAGGAACTGATGGACGCTGGTGATGGCGCCAAACAAGTAGCCGAATTCTGGGCCGAGTCCATTTAGATTGCTATCGACACGCTAAGAAGAAGAAGTAGTGCAATATTATGAAACGTTCATGACACCCGAATGGTTACCAAAGATGTCAATTTTGATCACTATTGACAGAAGGTGTTCGTTGCCGGGCAAATTGGTATTTTGATTAGGCAAACGGAAATACCTATGCTCTCTATCAACCTACTCGTATGAATTCCTACGAAAAGCTTTTTTACCAAAACCCAAATATATATGTTTCCCGTTCGATTTTAGTTTTTAATGAAGATAATATGTGAGTTTTAAATTGAATGTCTAACAATAGATATCATAATACAGATCTATACTCGTAGATACATAAACATCGTGAATTGGGTACCTATCGAACGAGTAGTAGCAACAGCTTGTACCAACGACACTTAAATATTTACATGGAGATTGGTCGTAGAGTATTTTTTGTAAAAGAAAGAAAACAAACCGTCTTCCATCTAAGCTGCTAATCCACTTGGCCCTCTTTGAAATTTCTTTGTGCGTGACTAACTAATCTGCTGGGTATATATTTCGTTGCGCGACTTCTTCGGTGACGGGCGGAGTTTAGGGGGACTGCCTTATGTAATTTTGATGATCAAAAAATGCTGATTCTCAGCCCAGTTTGAATAAATGACTGTAATGAAATCCTTGAGTACCTTATTCCTATAAAGTAAATAAAGAAAATGCTATAAACAATCAGTTCACTGGTTTCTGAGTAGTTTTTTGATTAACGATACATCACACAGCAGGACAATGGCCTCAACCTTAGGTAGGTATATAAAGAAACGCGTACCTAAGTAGGTGACAGTCTTGTCAAATGTAGGTTTTCAGATTTCGCAGTTTAAGTTCTGTTTTCCTCACGATGTTTCATTCTCACCGTAAGTCAGTGAACAAGAAACGAATTCTGTCATTTTTCGTAGTAGATGCTGATTAGCATCCCATATTCAGTTATTGGCTGCAAGGCTATATAAACTTGAATGGTCACCAAGCTTACTTTATTTCCATATGTCTATAGTACCATTTATCTTTTGGTCGTTATGTTTGTCAAGATAGATACAACTTAACCGCTTTTAAAAAGAGCTGATTTACCACAGCTATGAGGCAATTCCACCCAAACTAGGTATTATAGTAATATACAAGCTCAAGAAGACAGATCGAGATCGCAGTTTATTGTGAAAACTTTGATTTTTGGCGGAAACTTAAGCCATTACTTACCTGTAGTACAGGGATAAGCTATTTGTCTACTGAAACATCTAAGTTCTAAATGGATCAATCACCCAGTTTAACTAAGTATGCATGAATTACATCAATAAAAGGACAGCAGATAGTTCCATAAAAATAATTGATGGTAAATAAAATTAATTATAAAATGATGTTTTCATGAAGCTGACATCCGTCGTCGTATCTCCATTTATTACTCTGGGCACGCACGTTAAGACACAATATAAATTAAGCACTTAGATACAAATTTTAAGATTGTCGGAATGTTTACGAGTACGTCGAGTACCTACAGATTTATCTGAATGTGCAGACAGTTAGTGAGAAATATTGAGCTGCTGATGTTAACAGTGCCTGTTAAGAAGTGGGTACAAAAGGAATATTTGTCAGATTGTGATGATGGACAGGTAAACAAAGTTTCTGTTTATATGTTAATGGGCGCAGGCATGATGAGGCGGGCTGTACCCGCTGTCATGCCTGCGGCCCACCAATTGATGGTTAGCGGTGCGTTGCGCGCTGCTATCCCAGAGACAAAACTGAAATTTCTCATGTGCCTGTTATAACATCCTTCAAAACTGACCACAGCAACACTGCTTGGCGGTAAGAACAGGTTTGTTGGTGGTGTACCTACTTACTCGGACGAGCTCCTTCAAAAAGAGCTTTAGGTACCAATTGTACCTACACCACTTCAGGAAAAAATGCAATTAGACTCGGAATCCATGACGTATTTAGATTGATAGTTATCATTATCTGTTTATTACCTACATTACTTACCTACATCCGTTATGTCTGTATAGAATGTAAATCTCCATCGAATAGCTGCTTTAGTGCTGACATTAAAATATTGGTACGCCGTAAGTACCAAATTATATGACAGTTGTTCACAAAAGCTTTTGTGCAACTTCAGAATCATAGACTGTGATGGTCAGGCAGGAGTTCTGCAGACCGGTAAACCAATACCTGAGAATATGTTGTCGTAGACACAGAATAACTTCATGGTGCAAGAAGTCTAATTCCCATTCATAGTCAGTCGAAGACGACTAAGGAACAATCGACCACGTTATTGATAAGTGTATTAGTTAGCGTTATCAGTAAATAGCAAATGGAGAGACTCACATAGTCGGCATGGAGTCGCTGGTACTGGTGCGGGCGGGCGGGGCCACGCGCACGCGGCGCGGGCGAGGTGCGGCGGCGCGCCCCCCCGCCCGTGAATATCATCGACGCGCGCGCATGCCTGCGTGTGCCTGCGGGACGCGAGCGCGAGCCGCCGGACGCCTGTGGGCCGCAGCCCTGCGCAGCACACTTCCTCGGCCGCCGTGAACAGAGATCTCCCGCCGCGCCCGCACTGGCGTATTTATAAACGGAATTCCACACGTGCTATTCGCGGCCGGATACAACTTTTTACACGACTTTCAGCACTTACGTCGTACGGAGCACTGAAGAGGCGGGTTTCGCCGATTCGGACTCCTGGATTATCTGGCGGAGCCCGCGTGAGTCACACCGCACGCACCTTACGACAGAAGTTAAGCGATTCACTCAAGAAACAGAGCTTAAAATAATATAATACAAGCTTGTGAAAACGCTACGACGAATAAATAAAACACCACTATTTATTTATAGTTGCCTCTAATGTTTATTTTTCAGTGACACAGACATAATACAAAAACAATGCGGCTTTCTTTTGCGTCGCGTCGCCCAAATAACTTCGTGTACGTAAACCCGAGGCCGAGCTTATTATGCTAAGGCACAATAAAATAATAACAAGTTTGCTAACGCTGCCGCGCTGGTAGCTAGGGACTGGGTACACAACCGATCTAACAAACAACTGGAGAACAATGCAGGATTCGGGATCAACTACGGTTTACTTCTGGCGGCGCTGAGCCATAAAACGGCAGTAAATAGGAGCAATGAATCAAACGGTGGTCAATTTTACGAGCGACCTCTGATACCTACTGTTGTGCGCGGAGATCACTAGAACGAAAATCAAGATCTCAGTCTATTCCAGTCTTTCCCAAAGTGGGCGATAACGCCCCCTTGTGGGCGCTGCAGGTCTCAAGGGGGGCGGTAAGAAACCCAGAAAGAAAATGGGGGCGTTGTGTAGAGGGGGGGGGGGGGGGGTGATTTGTAATTTTATTTAGCTAGGAGGCCTCTTAAACAACGACTGCAAGAGCTCTCGACTCTCAACAACAACTAATATGAATTAAAAGATTGCTCAAACTCGGTTCTATATTTCTCTCTGCGTAGTTCATATATCTGTCCTATTTTATTGAATATAGAAAAAATTAAAATCATGTCAATTGGTCGCTCCGTTTCGTAATGAAAGTAGACACAAACAAACAAATAAAAAGGCAACAGACACACTTTCGCATTTTAATAGTTATTAGTACTCGTAGATATCTATCATGTTTTAACAAGTTTTTGTTAAATAACCCGAATTGTGCATTCCTGTATCAGTCGGCTGGTTCATTGAATACTTGTTCGGACTTGTTGAGTACGATTGAGCGTCGAATAAGATAAACGAGTTTATGCATGTTTGTTTTATTCCTGTCGGTGCGTGCTGCTTAAGCATTCCTATATAAACAATGTAATATTTATTTTATTTTCATTTGCGGTTTCGCGCGCAATAGATGAGCAGTACTTACGCCTCCTCTACACTACTGCTGGGGAGTTTGTTGCGCCACTTCTTCTCCCCAGCGAAAGCACTAGGAAGTGGTGAAGGGCGGGCGTTTTTGGGGGACTGTCTTATGTAATTTTGACGTTCGAAAAGTGCTGATTCTCAGCCTAGTTTGAATAAATGACTTTTGATTTGATTTTGATTTGACTCGCGAAGTTGAACGTATTTCTCAAAGCAAAACAATGTCGGAAGTAAAAAAGAAGAGACGGCAATACTGTGCGGAATATATTAAATTCGGATTTATTGAAAATCCCACAAACCCATCGTCGCCTTTGTGTCTTCTATGTCTAAAAACATTTTCGAATGAAGCAATGAAGCCTTCAAGGCTGCAAGATCATTTGAATAAAATGCATCCAGATAAGAAAGACAACAATGTAGCATATTTTCAAGACCTAGAGAAGAAGCATAATACTCAGCCAAGTGTAGCAAAACTATTTTCTTGATATGACGACGGACTTCGAGCTTCGTACAATATCTCTTTGTTAATTGCTCAAAAAGGCAAACCACATAACATCGGAGAAGAGTTAATATTGCCAGCAATAAATGAAGTAATAACTACTGTGCTTCATAAATCGGCCGCAGATATTATCCGAAAAATTCCTTTGAGTAATAATTCTGTGCAAAGACGAATTGATGAAATGGCTGAAAACATTGAAGAATCATTGTGCGATCACCTGAGGACAAGTCAATTCTCAATTCAGCTCGATGAGTCCACTTTACCAACTAATGAAGCATTGTTGTTGTCTTACGTGAGTTTATTAGGAGTCCTATTACAAATCGTAAATGTTCGCTTAGCGCGAACGCGCGCTTGTGTTCGTTTGCAATACACGAAGTTACGTTAGTGTGCGTTGGGAGTACAACTATAGTCCGCGAAACAATTTTGATACCAGTCTCGAGTAGGATGATAGTTTTTTTTATTAATCCAGAGTCTGAACTGAACACTACTAGACAGGTAATCAGGGGTGAGTATAAATCAAAACACTCAAAAAGAGTCCACAAATTAAAAATGTACCTAATTATAAAGTTTGAGAAAAAAATACAAAAAGATCTCTCGTAATGCATTTAACGTGTTTTTTTTTCCTTTGAACGGAACAGAACTGGAAAGCATACATTTTTCTGATGCTGTAGAAGCCTCTTGATAAAAAAAAATACGTAAGTAGTTACTGGTCATAAATCGAATGCATTAATCAACTAGTAATTATTAACATCTTCATGAATTACGTCACATAATCCCGACATAGAATACAGAAGACACACTCCTTTATAGTCATGTTTAGAAAAGACAAGAATATACCTACACAAAATGTTCACAATCAGAACGTAGAACAGGAGGCCTACCATGATCTATTTAAAAACGATTCAAATGCAAGACATTTCAGTTTAGGTTCTTAAACAGCATCGCTCACAGTCGTACCATGACAACCAATACGCTCAGCGGCATTTGGATCGTTGAAAGTGAATGAGCGTTAATAGCTCGTGGTAGGTATCCAGATGGCACGGCCTAAATTGAATCGTTAAACTGACATCATGGTACGAATTAGAAGAACAGTTCAGTTTAGGTCCTAAAGTGGATCGCGTTAAGAGCTCGTGGTAGGTATCCAGTAGGCATTTCTTATAACTACTTCTTTTGTAATTTTTTATAGCGTTACAAATATCATTAAAACAAAACCTTTTTTTACGAAAATCTTTTCTATTACGAAAATAAATTACGATATTTTTGACCTTGAGCATAGAGTGGGCCCGGCTAGGTAATATACGGGTAGCTAGGTACCTACTTTAGCTGATCTAGAGTAGACGATTCTTTCACTGTTGGCTCTACTATCATATTTTTACTTTCTGTAGATGTTTCAGAATTATTATGGTTATGTGTCCTGGAAAAGAAAATACTGATTTATGTTTGTTTTAGTATAAAATGTATATTTTAGGTAGGAACTTAAGGTTTGTTTGTGGTTTGGTTTGTTCTGTAATACGGTTTAAATTAATAACATCGTGTTTGCATCTACCTTTTTAGTGACATTTTAACTTGTAATGCTGTCTGTAAGCGGGCATAATTGTGTCTCTTCCTTTTTTTATGCAGGCGTATAGTGGTGTTTTCCGATCCTTACCTACCATAAATAAAAGATAAAAATTAAAGTCTAATATGTACGTATGTACTAATATTGATTACCTTTAAGACGCACTCGTACTAAAACTTTTTTACAAAAATAAAAAAACAACAGATTCAAAAAAAAAAAATTTTATGTTTCACTTTTTAGTTGTACCTATCTACCCCACAAAAATTCATATAACACTACTTGCTATATAAATATCAGTGACAGGAAGCTATTGAACACATCTGCCTACCCCTTTAAAGGGTACAGGCGTGATGTTATGTTGTGTGATTGCGTAAACAATGAATACATAATTATGCGATAGCAGGAATCGCGGTTGATTTGCTGGAATTTATTGAAGAGTTACCTTGTCTGTCTACGAAACTCATGATCAGATCTGTACAAAATTTAAATGGGACTATTTCGGAATACACTTTTTCGAACAAAAAAAAAATATCATGCAAATCCGTCTAAATATAACATACATTTAAAAAAATAATAATATATAAACATCCGAATTAAGAACCTCCTCCTTTTTAGAAGTCTGTTAAAAAATAATACATTTAATATTATGATGTAAAAAAAATCTTATTGGATCAAATTATTTCGATCGGCGTACACGAGTCGATAATAATAGCGATCTCCGGACGATTGCGCGCGAAAATTTCATGTACAGGTCCTACCTCGATAAGCGCTCGCGCGAGACTGAGGAGCGCGCTGAATCGACGTAGAATATATAGTACTTTAATTTTATTTATTGTATTTTTTTCTTATAATATTGACAAACGAAAACTAATAAAACGTATTCATTATAGATCGAAGTTTTATATCATATTAGTTTATTTGATAAAATTGTGTTTATTTGGAATATAATGGACGCTGAATTGACATTTATGGCTTAAATTAGGCTTTCTTTTCGATTTTTTTAGTGAAAACTCATGGAATTTAAAGAAATTCTAGAACTCCAATAAACAAGTAAAACATTCAACTTATTTTTTAGTAATTTTAGCTTTTATAAGAATTGAATGTAACAATGTGAATTTGAGCGTCAAAGTTCCATCGCCGACGGTTTTTCTTGCAAACGGAGTTCGTAAAATATTTATAGTAAATTACACGAAAAGAAAAATTAAAATGTGTAACTCCAACTTACAAGAAAGAGAATGTTACTATCGTTATTCATAATCAAAAATTTTTAATATGTTACTGCTGCTGAAAATTACAGCGTCAAAAATCATGAATTTGCGTAAAAAATGTAATAGGACTCTTAAGATGAGAAAATATGTGAAGAACTATTATTTGCTAGAAATTTAGAGACCGATACAAAAGGTGAAACCATATTCAATACATTGGAAAAGTTTTGCGATGAGAAAGAGATTCCTTTGAAAAATATTATTTCAGTTGCTACGGATGGCGCTCCGGCTATGACAGGGTGCCATAAAGGCTCCATAGCGTACTTAAAAAATAAAATTCCAGATGTCCTTGGTGTACATTGCGTTATTCATAGACAACATTTAGTTGCTAGAAACTTAAGTGAAAAACTATTTCAATCACTGCAATATGTCATCAAAGCAGTCAATAAAATTCGCAACAGCTCTTTGAATGATAGATTATTTCATCAGCTTTGTGTTACTAATGACGAGGATTTCAACCGTTTGTTGTTTCATACTGAAGTTCGTTGGCTATCAAGAGGCAATTGTCTGACTCGATTTTACAACCTGTTTGACTCTGTTATAGAGTTCTTGGAAACTAAAGATACAGAATTGCACGACAAGCTCATAACATCAAAGGATGATATAGCCTACATGACAGACCTGTATAAATTGTTCAACGACATGAATCTCCAACTGCAAGGCGATAAACTAAATTTAATTAAAACAAAAAACGTCGTTGCTGCTTTCGCAGCCAAACTGCTTCTACACAAAAAGAATCTGGGCAGACGTGAGTTTCACAATTTTCCAAATTTATCAGTATCATGCAGTAACGACGAATTGTTTGCCTACTGCCAACATTTGGAAAACCTCCACATTGACTTCACCGAACGATACCAGGACATTTTGAACTTGGAAATACCAGACTGGGTGTTGGATCCGTTTTCAAATGTCAACACAGCAATGTCACCTCAACTGGAAGAAGAACTTATAGAATTGACAACAAACGAGGAAATAAAAATCAAGTTCAAAAATGGTTACCAAGAATTTTGGCTACAAAAACCGATCCCGCAATTGTACCCTGGATTGTGGTCAATCGTTCAACGATTCTTGATAGCATTCCCATCGTCATATTTGTGTGAACGTGGATTTAGTGCTGTGACAACACTGCTTACTAAAAAGAGAAATCGTTTGCTTGTTACCGAACGTGGCGACTTGCGACTGTTCTTGAGTAAATTGGAACCTGATATCAACAAACTTGTTAAACAGCATCAGATTCATCCTTCACATTAGTTTTTATATAAGGATTGATTATTTTAGTTATATTTTTAATGAAAGATACTCTGTTTTAATACTATAAAGTTGCGTTTCAATAATCATTCTTATTGGCAGGTGGAGCCCGTAAGAGTTATCTAACTTGAGACCTAAGCGCCGTTGTATGTTACCTACTGCGCTCAGGTTTCAAGTTGCGGGTTATAGTAAGTTTCGTTTAGAATTCTCCGTTAATATACATAATATACATATCTAGGTCACAATAATTAATTAATTTAATTTGAAGTTATAGTGGTTTTTAAATAGGTGAAAAAAGGGGGGCGCAAAAAATATTTATTCTCAAAGTAGACAAAATAAGTTTGGGAACCACTGGTCTAGTCTGACGTTTTCTGAATAAAACATCAAGTGTTAACTACAGCAAAAGCTTTCTAATGTAGATCCATCCTCTTTGTGGTGCAACAATTTTTGATTCCTCGTATTTTTCGCGTGTTACATTACTCTTCTCTCTGTTTGTTACTTGAACTTGCAATTCCTGGCATTCCATCGTAACGTCGTGACACCAGCGTTGAATATTAGGGTATAAATAAATAAGTTCCGTTCCCATAATTTATATTTTTGATCCTGTACTTTTAATAAAGTTTCTGTTCTGGCAGGTGCTGCATCTGGCGAAAGCAATTAATTCATTCTAATAAGTTTATTGGTTTAATCCATGATATTGTTCTACATTATGCCACTATTATGCCACTTCTAACGATTTAAAAACGTAAATAGGGTGTATGAAGACTTCAGCACCTGCAAAAAATGTGTCACTCTCATTAGAAATTTAGAACATAAGCATTCTACTAAGGCCCTTGGTAAAGATTCGTCATTACGTGTATGTAGGTGTCCAAAGACATTGGGATGACGTATGCAGTGCGAGGCGCCAGTGGCCGGCCACAACACTGCATCATCACGAGAAGTTGTCTTCGGAACCGCGGCGACAGGCACAACCAGTCGCAGCAGTATATCGATTGATTCACCAACTCGCTCTGAGAACACACGCACCCACATAATACAAAAGGCCCTGCCAAATGTAGATGAATTAATTTTTTAGTAGTTTCGCTTTGTTTAGTATTCATACGAAGCTGCTACAGTTATTTAGCAGCAAATTTATAAGTAGGTGCATAATGAAGTGGCGTCTACTGGTACACGTGCGCTTAATGTCTCAATCAGTTACCTCAAATTTGAGTTGTGTCCCGAAATAGCAGTAAATAAACAGCTGGGCTAGCATGCAACCCAAATACATGGCCATGGACACAAACTCCGCTGAAGCTATGCTTAACTGGAAGAATAAAATAACATGGAATAAGTTCAGTAGATCCTATGTATTCCATAACCAATAATATATAAAGGTCCATAGTCAGAGTAAAATAACGTACCCCAACAATCTTATACATCGTCATGCATATGACCCAGGCCATCACAAAGAACTGGATGACCATTGCTTCGCCAAATATCGACTCTACTTCTTTAGCGAACCTGTTATTTAAAACAGAATTAGAATTAACTTAATGAGATACCTACTCGTCTACAAATATCCCTAATTCCGGCTTGACGTCGACTTCTGGGACATCCTGTATAATATAGTCAATATATATATATATATATATATATATCGCTCACCTAGTAATATATCGGCACATCTACAAAAAATGTGAAATTGAGTTTTTACCGTATAAGTGTTCAAAAGTGCATAATTTAAAAAAGTGGTAAAACGGCACAACGCTATACTAGTAATCAAACCTATAAAATAGTAAAAAAACGTAATATAAACTACCGTATATAAACCCATAAATCAATTTTTAACATTTTATATAAAATCTTTGATCCTCGTTTCTGTAAAATGTGAAAAACGTAGATGTGCCAATATATTACTAGGTGAGCGATATATATAAAGTAATATAAGGTAACTAATGACATGGTGAGATTAATAGCACCATAGCACTGACTACCTCCCTACCAGAAATATACCAGATAGGTAAATACCACCACCATACAACCACCAAAACCACCAATATAACCAAAAATTTTCTGAAATAAACGATTTTTTCACCGTCTGTTCCACTGTGTGTAACACACGTTATCAGTAAACACACGGTGTGTTTACTGATTACGTCAAACACTATCCTACTGGACCTATGTGAAACAAATACAATTTACCGTAGGATTTGATCATAATGCAACACACATTTCTTGAATCTCTCCTTTAACTCAGTTTTCTTCTGTTCTTCGTCTTTGTAAAAAGTGTATTGAATGGGTCTCTTAATTAACGTACTAATTTTTTCAGTGTCGCCATATACCACCAGTTGTTCTAAATCGTACCGAAGCATCTGTATTTGTATCTTAGCTTGTGCGTAGAACGCAACGATCGTGCAGTCCATTGTTACATTGCCATAGGCTTGCAAAGTTATCAGAATAATCATGAAGGTCAATGCCAGCGAGAACCTAAAAATCAAAATTAGATTTTTATAACGTTGTTAGGTACATTTATTTTTGAAGGGCGTAGGTACTTAAAATTTTGGAAGCGAATCAAAGATGTTTCTTCCTACTTCGTTTCGAATAGTTGATTTGCACATCCTGATGTCTGCTGATGCCAGGCAAAATAAATATTTATTAGACACCTACCTAAGTTATTTTTTGTAAAATACAGATAACAAAACCTTCAGGGACTTTAGCTACTAGGTACCTACACCAGCTTAGGTAATATAAATAGGAAAATCAACTTACGCTAGCGTGCTCGTAGTTTCAAAAGGAAAGTATCCAGTGAACTGAACTTCAGTGCCGATAAGTCTATTAACGATTGGGAACACTGTCCACATCGTAGCGCAGGTGAAAATGGCCACGTGGTACAAAGTGAGCAGTCGAGACATCACCAATGCGTTCGCTTTCAACACTTGCACATGGTAAGCCTTGCTTGCTGCGAAGATAGGTCCTGCAGGAAATGTAAATAACCTAACGAGCGAAAGCCCAAATTTTTCTTCGCTTTCGTACTCTTGACCTCCGTGCTCGGGACCCGCTCCTTAGCTAGGTAGGTTTGCGAGTGAGGCCATCAAAAATATATGATGCCTAGACATACTACTTATAGTTACCTACTTATAAAAATCATACCATTAATAACAGCAATGAGATTATCAATGCGGCGGGTCCTCAGATTGAAGGCAGCTTGCTTCCCCAACGAGTTCAGAGTGGTGAGTAATATGAACAATGTGTCCACTATTAGATTGGTGCTGTGTCGGACCTGATACATGGGGGAAAACCGTACATAATCATATTAATTTTATTGTAGGCTTACTATGTACCTACCACTCTCTGGTTTCAAGTGTAGTAGGTAGGTATCTATAGGAATTGTGGAGAGCGATGGACATTACCTACTAGCCTAACACCCTCTCATCTACTAGGCAAGGTCTTCATGAAGATGAAGGGTCTTAACAATGTTGGCATTACAAGTTATTGCCTTAATTCTTCAATAATTAAGTCCCACAACTCCCACAATTAACCTTCACTATTGATTACATGATCACCGCACTTCGTGAAGTTATTTGCCGAGCAGTGGGATATTACTCGTAACCTTATGACCGCCACGGTCATGTATATGTCGCAGCCAACTGGTTAAATTAGCCGTTCAGTTAACCGCCTAGCTTTTTAACTAAACGGCGGTCGTTCAACTAACGGCCTGAATGATATTCAATTACAGTTTAGGTTGGAAGTCTGTAACCAATCACGCGCGAGCCGAATTGGTCGCAGTAACTAAGCCAGGGCACCCCGACCAAATGGGTTAGGTTACGTTAATACTGTGATCAACCGCGTGCGAGCTGAGAGAGCAAAGCGAGGCAAGCACTAGATACTTGTAAAGGCCAGGCGGTTATCTAAACGGCTAATTTAACCAGTTGGCTGCGACATATATATGACAAACTAAAATGTGCCCAACACGCCTCGGTTCGACTGCATGAGTCCATGACAGACTTTGACGCCGAGGGCACGTTTTTGATTTTTTGACGTGTAGCGGTCAAAAGGTTAATCTTCATTTAAGTACTTACCTACGTAAACTAAGTAGATATATTAAAGCCGTTTAACCCACGGGAATAGCGTCAGTGGTTCTTAGCTAAAACCGTCAGTAAAATTCACACGATTACCATACGGTTAGTAGGTACAGTCAGCAAAAGAGATAAGTATACAGGATCGTCGGATATAGTTGAAATTTTGTAAGAAATCGATGGATGTTGTCAACTGAAATTTAATTTGTTAAATGAGCTGTTTTTTTTTCTAATAATACAATTTAATTTCATTCGAGAACATCCATCGGTTTCTTACTAAACTTCAACTATATCCGACGATCCTGCATACTTATCTCTTTTGTTGACTGTACATACGTAGGTACTCCGAATTCAATGTTCTTACCTGAATAACCCGTATGACGTGTTGCAAATTGTACGTTAAAATAAAAGTCCAACACATGAAACGATACGTATTATGTAAGAACCGTTTCGTAGAAGAAATGGGCTTTAAAACTATTTTGAAATAGCCGACCCTGGCTAATGCATTAAAATGAGGTCTAAATCCTTCGAACGTGGAGTATGTTACATTATTCGCCATTTTGCAAAAAATTGGAAATATTAGACTTTGTAATTAACTTAGGTGTTGGCTTCTTGCGGCTGCTTTTTGAAGTGGATAAGTAAGGTACCTACTTACTTTGTTAATTATCTCTATTGGGGTGTCAATTTCGAAAATATAAGTGTTCATAATTAACAAGGAAACTACAGGATGTTTCAGCTTTGGAATGTCACGTTTTACTGAAATCTTTCTTGGTCCCTCATATGGTCTCCACAATCTAGTGGTTTATCATTAATCTTGTATAAAGAGATAGGTAGGCGTCCCGACATCAAACAGAATTAAAAATCTGTTTGAGACTGAGTGCTCGAAGCAATTCCAATAACTCTAAGCATAATTCAGGATTCAAAACCAAAATCCCGGTCAAGTGCGAACCGGACTCGCGCACCGAGGGTTCCGTACGTAGGTACCTATATAACTACCAGATTTTTAAGGTTCCGTACCAAAATGGTAAAAAGGAACCCTTATGGTGTGACTCAGTCTGTCTGTCTCCACAGCTGGATATCTCAACAACTATATACTAATGCTATCAACTTGAAATTTGGAATAGCTTTAGATGACGTTTGCCCAACTGTTTAGCAAATAAGAAAGAAATTTAGATATTCTTTTTGCAACAGGGTCTTGCAGGGTCTTGTCTTCGAAGTGGGGCTACTAGATCATGTGGGGTATCTTAAGAAAGAGCGCAGTTTACACATTCTCAAACATTTTTTCTTTTTTTTTAGGCCGCATAGTATTCGACTTTTGATGAAAAAAGTGATAGAAGTTTATGTAAAGATTACAGGAAAAATAAAACGATGTCTCTAAATAGCACACTTTTTTCAGAAATCATTAACAAAAGTTACATTAGTTCCACTATCGGTCAAGAGATGGCGCTGACCTAAAGTTGCAATATTTTACACCGCAGTGTTAAAATTCTCTGACGAATAAAGGCCTGGCCGATGAAAATTTAAAACATATGATGGTATGGAACCCTCGGTGCGAGAGTCCGACTCGCTCTTGACCGGTTTTTTCTATTACTTGTGCTATACGACATATATGCTTCTTGCTAAATTTCATGATTCTAGGTCAACGGGAAGTACCCTATAGCTTTTGATTCCCTTGCGAGTGTCAAAATATGCAGCATAAACGGAACATAAACGCCCGTATCTCTTTTGATTGCGTTGACTTAGAAGTTTAATTTTTCCACTGGTTCGAGGGATTGCAGCCCTGAGTATTTGTTATTCATTTCAAGTTGATAACTCGACACGCGTTCCTGAGAAAAAGAATCTCTTGTTAGAAGGACAACGAAGTGATCTTATAAGGATTCCAGTTTTCCATTCGAGGTACGGAACCCTAAAAATAAGAGCGTGATGCGTGACCTGTGAATCGGGCTCGGGACGTCACGTTCGATAACTCAAATTATTCAAGTTTGAGTTGAATAACATCAATCAATCAATATGCCTACCCAGTTCCAGGGGGTCGGTTATCATCTAGCCGGGTGCAGCTGAATACCAGTAATTTACATGGAGCGACTGCCTATCTGACCTCCACAATCCAGTTACGTGTAACACAATACCCATTGGCACAGAATACATCTAATAGTACAAGTCTCTTGGTAATACTGGTTGTCAGATTTTTTGGCTTTTGACTAGGTACCATTAACGACTGTCAAAGTTCTACGAATGACAGCCGAGACCAACGGATTAACATGCTTTCAGGGGCACGGAAGGGCTCTCTTTATGTAGAGTATGGTCACCGATCCACGAACCGACCACGACAGCCGTACCGTTCTTTGATCGACCCGTGCGGCTGTTATCATTTAGCCACAAGCCCCTCAAAAACATAGTCCTTATAAAGCACCCTGTATCACTCTGTTGGCCCCGCAAAATGTGAGGGTGTTAATTTCGCGACACTTCCCATTAAGGTAATGATGTGGAAAATACCAAGTGATCAATTAAGTAGTTTGACTAATAAGCAGTGTAAACAAACTGATTTGACGAAAATTGGACCTTAATAAAATATTGACAAGGTAATTTATTTAAATGCTACTTATAGCTACTCATTTCTAGTAAAAGAGCCGTTTAGTAGAATTGAGTACCTCTATCATGGCATTAATTAAATGTTAATAGGCAGAGATGTATGATTTTGGGCGAGGGGAATATCATACAAAAATTAAAAGATACCTACTTACTATATAAAGGTGTTAAAAAATTACCCTTACAAACTTAAAAAGCTTTAGACCATCGAACTGAACAACTTTCACTATAGGACCAACTCAGAAATCACAAAAAACTGCTGTTTCATCATTTGTTAATTTTTTAACACTTCGTTTATCAGGTTTGATTTTATACTGTTAGCGCGTCGTCGTAGGTCCTCCTTTTGCGTTCTCATTCTCTTTGTTTTATTTATTTTTTAACTAGCTTCCGCCCGCGAGGTATGTCAATAGAACTATCCTAGAAAGGTTACATGCTCTGTGCTAGGTATGTCCTTCCCCGGGATGCAATCTATCTCTCTGCCAAATTTTATATCGAAACGAGTTCAGTGGCTTATACGTGAAAAGGTAACATAAAGACAGACAGACCGCCAGATAGAGTTACTTTCAAATTTATAATATTAGTATGGATGGATTTGAGCAATGTTTTTGCCCAACTCTTCACAAGCCCAATCGTTTAGTGTGACTCGCACAAGTAGGTAAATTACTGTTCTCTGTGCACACATACACGGTGCAACTCACAGCGCAAACAAAATTTTAAGATCAGTACATACTTAGTCTGAGATCAGTACAGTCCTGTCTCAATCTGCCAAAATTGTCTCATAATTTCTCTTCATTTTTGACATTGATTGTCGCCGAGAAGAGATGGCGTCGATTTTGAATGTTCTTAATCTATTGTTAGTACAAGTTGATGGAGTAGTTTTTTGACTATTGGTTCAACAGTAACTATTTCTTTGTCAGCCATAATCGTAACCGGTTGGTTTGTTATATTTGATGAAGTCTGTGGGCGCACTCTATTAAAAAGTACTCTGTGGTGGGCGCCCTTGCTTTCCATGCAGTTTAATGATGATTTTTTCAACACAAAATGTTTATGTCCTTAAGAGGTCAAATATTTAGAACGAAGTATAGGACACAAGGATTTGGAAACAGGTGTTTTAATAACAATGTGTGTTCTATTGTGAAATAGTTTATTTAAAAATCTATCAGAAAATAAACCACATCAGTTATTGTATTTGGTATTCAGCTCTGGCCGAACATGCTAAACCATTCGCGTTCGTATGCAACGATTGGAATGTGAGAACAGAAATTTTGAGCTGTAACATAGTACATAATTGTTTTAATACTGCGGCCATTTTACTTTGTACTCAAATTATTACTCAAATGCGTGTGCGGTCGCTATAATTATTAGAAATGGAACCTCCATTATTAATAATCAACAATGTTGTAAAATGCTATATTAATTTAATCATAAATATTTCTACACATTATCTATTAGTTACATTTACATAAAGATTTCTTATTTGAACCCAGAGCTTTCAGCGGATGTTGAACAAATGAACCATGTCCACATTTACATCACAAAGTTTATACAACGCATCGTCATGAACATAATTGTTATCACTCTATTATAATCTCGGGGCACTGTCTCTTAGGTGACGTCTCGTCGTCCGCCGGTTCTTTCCGCTTCAGTGACTTGCTGTCCTTGTCCACCTTCATGCCATCCACATTGGACTCGTGTTCCTCAGTCTTTTGTTCATAGTCGGATTCTAGCCTTTCGTTGTTGGCTAATTCGTTATCTGGGACGTCGTCATCGAGTGCGATGTCGTCAGCAGCGTCGTCTTGTTCATCGTCATCAACTTTCTCGAGGTAGTCTTCGTCGTCTGCGGCCGCCTCAAGCCTTTCAGCGGCCTTTTGAGACGTGGCATTCTGTGAGCCAATGTTTGAAGACGCTGAACGTTTGCTCA
The DNA here is from genome assembly GCA_963669345.1 of Gortyna flavago. Taxonomy (NCBI): domain Eukaryota; kingdom Metazoa; phylum Arthropoda; class Insecta; order Lepidoptera; family Noctuidae; genus Gortyna; species Gortyna flavago. Next base: position 14,532,466 of record OY770131.1, on the reverse strand, counting down.
CAGAAATGCGAGCTGTCAGAGCCCGGTGCAGTTGAACTATATCTACTGGGGCACCCTGTGAAACAAACCAAGGCTTAACAAACATATACTTTTTTTTTATACTGAACACTGTTGTGTACTGTTGAAAGTAATCAACACACGTGTGCAGGAAGTATTCTGACAAATACTTTGCATGTCCAAAGCAAATACAACCTTAAAGATAATGTATGTCAACCTTCATGCCTGTTGACTAACAAGTTGAAGTTGCTTTAATTTATTTATAGATAAATGTTTGTTTGTCAGTAAACGTAAGCTCAGCTTTGCTATTCTATTCAAAACTATACTAACCATTATGAGGAACAATTTAATCTGCTGCTGGGAATCGACAGCAGTGATTCTGAGTGACTTGGTGCCGGCTCGCTCGACAACCATGTCGGGCCACAGTTTGGTGTTGAGCACGACTCTCAGGGAGCCCGACACTCTCGCGACGAGTCTCGCGGCGCCGCCACTGCCCGCCGGCGCGTCGTTGAGTCGCAACATGCCGCGCCCCCGCTCGCGCCAACTGCCCGCTTCCCATGCGAACAGGCGACACGATACCTGCGAAGGAGAATATAAAAAGTTTATTAAAATTGTAGTGGTATTCATTTTTAGGGTGCCGTCGTACCCAAAGGGTAGAAACGAAACCCTATTACTAAGATTCCACTGTCCGTCTGTCACCAGGCTATATATCATGAACCGTGATAGCTAGACAGTTGAAATTTTCACAGAATGTGTATTTCTGTTGCCGCTATCACAACAAATACTAAAAACAGAAAAAAAATATTTAAGTGGAGCTCCCAAACAACAAATGTGATTTTTTGCCCTTATTTTATACTAGCTGCGCCCCGCGGTTTCACCCGCATAAGTTTCGATCCCGTGGAATATCGGGATAGAAAGTATCCTATGTGTCAATCCGGGTTATAAACTATCTGTGTGCCAAATTTCATCCAAATCCGTTCATTGGTTTTTGCGTGGAAGAGTAACAAACATCCATCCATCCTCACAAACTTTCGCATTTATAATATATACTAGCTTCTGCCCGCGGCTTCGCTCGCGTGGATATCGGAAATTATCCCAGGGGACAGTACCGGTGAAGTAGCCCATGTCCTTCCCTAGGATGCTATCTATCTCCTTGCCAAATTTTGTCGAAATCCGTCCAGTGGTTTAGGTGTGAAAAGGTAAAATACAGGAAGAGCTACTTTCGATATGGCTCACTATTTTGGGCTTCCACATAAAAGGTAGATAATTATGCTGTCGCGGACATTTTAGAACTGTTTAAGACAAACAGTCCCACTATACATTATATTAGTGTAACAACAGCGCGTCTGCGGGATTCAGCCCTAGTAAAGGTTTCTGTGGCTCTATGGGACGCCATGTAAGTCGCCTGCTGCTGACGTCGAGCTTGTGACTGTTATGGTGTCTCCGCAGCCCGTTGAGACACCACTATACTCAGCATGCTGTTGACGCCGATCTTGGGGCTGTTCCGGTGTTTCTGCAGCCCGTTGAGACACCAGATACTAAGCATGCTGTTGACGCTGATCTTGGGACTATTCCGGTGTCTCCGCAGCCCTTTGAGACACCAGATACTCAGCATGCTATTGATGCCGATCTTGGGACTGTTCCGGTGTTTATGCAGCCTGTTGAGACACCAGATACTCAGCATGCTATTGATGTCGATCTTGGGACTGTTCTGGTGTTTCTGCAGCTCGTTGAGACACCAGATACTAAGCATGCTGTTGACGCTGATCTTGGGACTATTCCGGTGTCTCCGCAGCCCTTTGAGACACCAGATACTCAGCATGCTATTGATGCCGATCTTGGGACTGTTCCGGTGTTTATGCAGCCTGTTGAGACACCAGATACTCAACATGCTATTGATGTCGATCTTGGGACTGTTCTGGTGTTTCTGCAGCCCGTTGAGACACCAGATACTCAGCATGCCGTTGACGTCTAGGTTGACACTGTTCTGAAGTTTCAGCAGCTCGTTGAAATGCCAGATACTCAGTGTGTTGTTGAGGACGATCTTGGAACTGTTCTGGTGTCTGCCTCAGTAGCTCTGCGTGCGCCTCACGCACCGCCTGCTCAAACCTTCGCAGCTCAGTTTGTTGAGACGTCTCGTTAAGTCTAGCTATTTTTATAGCTCGACCTTTATTAGAGCTTTATGAAATATTAGACTTACGCTTTCGAGTCATTATTGTAAGTACTATTTAAAAAATCACAAAATCCGTAGTAATTTTCAAACTAACTAAAACAATTCCAATAGCTAATTATGAGGAAAACGAATCTATGTTCTTCCTACTTACAACACAACCTAAACCTAAAACTGTACGTTAATCTTATCCCAACTATGTTGGGGTCGGCTTACACTTAACGTGCTTTCCGAGGCACGGAGGGGTCTCGGTATGTAAAGATGGTCATCCATCCACAGACCAACCGCGGCAAGCGTAGCTTAATCTGACCGATCGACCTGTGCGGCTGTTATTATTTAGCTACGGGCCCTTCTTAAAATATACTACCTAAAAATTATAATTATGCCAACTCATTCATTTCATTTTGGCAGTTCAACAACATTCATTGCAATATTTATTTACGTTGTTGAGCAGACACATTTTTCGTACTTAAAGGTAAAGCGATGATATCCTTCAAAATGATTCAGATTGAGATTGATACTGTGATAGGTACGCAATACGTATTATAAAAGTTCTCTGTGCCTCACGCGTCTGCCTGCCCGCGTTCGGGACTTCGCCCCCCCCCCCCCCCTTCCCCGCTCTGTGCACCGCCAATTCCTATGGCGCTCTACCTCAGGTCAATGTTATCGTGATAACTTTTAAAGAATTTGTCCAAATTGCTTGGTGTAAAAGACAAAGTTTATCTACATTAAATACCGAAACCGATAAATGTATTAATTTTCATAAGAATTAACTAAGTACTCTAAAATGTGCATTGTAAAAAAAGTATCCGATTTAAATGTATTTATGGATCACTATTTTGGATATAATGGCTTCCACATAAAAGGTAGATATATGCTGTCGCGGACTTTTATTTAGAACTATATAAGACAAACAGTCCCACGATACATTATCTTCGTGTAGCTGTAACGGTTTAGGCAGCGCACGCCAAGATAGCTCTCAGAGGGCAGGAATTTTTCCGACTTACTTGATACTTATCGTTATATTATGGCCAAAAAAAAATTACACAAAATCTTTATAAATTGTAGCCTATGTGTTATTCTGATGTATAAGCTATATTACTGTGAAGTTTCATCGAAATCCGTTCAGTAGTTTTTGCGTGAAAGAGTAACAAACATCCATCCTTACAAACTTTCGCATTTATAATATTGTTATTATTATATTATTATTATTTAATATATTAAGTAGGAAGTAGGATAGTAGGAAGTAGGATTATATTATATTATAATATTATTATAGTAGGATAGGATTAGTAGGATAGTAGGAAGTAGGATGTGGTGTTAAATATTGTATGGTGGTACGGAACCCTTCGTGTGCGAGTCCAACTCGCACATGGCCGGTTTTTTGTATTATTGCGAACCATAACTGCAGCTATTGTTGAAGTACAAGAGTCAATCAGATGGAAAAATATTATTAAAGCTATGATAAAGCCTGTCAATCAGATGAACATTTATTTTAATGCATCAAAACCTTTAGCAGCAGCAGAATTCACTCTTCTGACTGTTGACTTTCAAGCAACATCAGATATATTTACACTTGATACCCCAATTTTTATAGTGGTGGGTAAGCATTTAGCGACATGCAGTTGCAGGGACCTAAACCAGAAATCTTAAGACCTAAAGTTTGTAAGTTTATTATTACCTGCAGAACATTGATCTCGCCCTCCTCGCCAGTGATAGTGTTGACGTGCGCGGCAGGCGGCGGCGGTCGCGCGTGGCAGCGCTCGTACTCGGCCGCCGCGGCCGCCAAGCCCTCTCCTCCGTTTGAAGACTCGCCTGGATTACTGTCCTCCTACAAACACAATGCCATATAGAATTACATTACAATTCATTTACAAAAGCTCAAATGAAATAATATCTAAAACTTGGCCTTGAGACATGTTGATACTTAATTTGCTCTAAGACATGTTGATACTTAATTTGTTCTATCTTAAGGCCCATTATTCAAGAATTTATCAAATCTAATAGAACATGCTTAGTGGTTATTAACACTTGCACAACATAAGTTTAATGTCCGCTCAAGTGTAAAATTAGCATCCATAATAACATGCCTGCCTGGGTTCAAACTGACATCCTACAATTCGTAACTCAGGGCACATATAACTAACACTAGAATAAATGTAAATAAACATGACAACAATACACAGTATTATCTTATCAAGCCATAACCTCTTGAAACAACATCAGAGGTCAGTTATGTTTACATTGATTGGAAAAAAAATTATAAACAGAGTATACATGTACTACAAAGAAAATAATGGTGATATAGAAAGTATACTAGCTATGAAGGAACAGGGGTTCCTTTCTATTATTAATTGTCAAATTTACACAATATTTTATTAGCAATACATGCTCCTGCTTACTAATAAAATATTGTGTAAATTATCACCTAAGTATATAATAATTGCCAGACTAATTAGTTAAAAGCTTTAAACCACTCAAACTGATCAACTGACCTGATTATCCTTGACAGTTGTTACAGCACTGGTGAACAATAACTCTGTGTTTCCATTAGATGAGCTGTGGTCTGCAGATGATGCTTCGCCATTATTAACAGATTCCTTTATAACAACTCTCTCACTTAAATTTTGACCAAATACAAATCCTGAGGAGCCCGGAGCAGGCTGTCCCGCGGGGGGTACTGTGCTGTTGGGTCGTGGAGTGACATTAGCAGCTCCTAGCGGTACAAACTTAGGAGGTTCAGGTTTAGTTTCCTTCAGTCTGTCTTCAGTTGGAGTTTCTTGTTCTTTCTCCTTTGTTGCTTCAGAAGCTTGTTCAGATGTTCCTTCAGCAACTTTCAGAAATGGATTGTTACCAGGTTTCAGCTGTGAAGGTCGCAGAATGGAACCTAAATATAATAAAAGGCACTATTAGTAGAGGATCTTGACATCAGAAAGGATAGAAGACTTTTGAACAAAGGATCAAAAACTTTAAATTGCCTCTTACCAAATGGATTACACCCTTTATTTGAACTTGATGCAAAACTAGAGGTGCCAAAGCCACCAAGTCTAGGTTTTGCCAGAACCACTCTTGATTGGGATGACCCATTATAGAAATCTTCAATTGGTGATTTGCCTGTAAAAAAATTTTTACTGGTTGGTTTTGACATGAAGTGACATAATTCTGTCAAATAATGCACAAATCCTTGTAAACAGTTCTTACTTTACATCAACCATGACATCAACCCAATTATCAATAAAAGCATGACAGTATAAAATGGAGAAAATAAAACATGGTTGAAAAGTCAATAGATAACAATAATGATGACTGTAACATCTACATGAATATGTTTGTAAAATAATAATCCCATTTTTTTAAGCTTGGACTAACACACCAATACTAAAGTAAACTGAATAGTTGCATGTTAGCTCTGCAAAAAAAAAAATTGTAGGAACTTCTTAAAAAAGGAGCAGTATGGTGAATGTAACAACATCAAAGTAGTTTTATAAATTTGTAATTCCTAAAAGTCCAGGTAAAACTGCAATTTACTAGCGGAAGCACTTATGAATAACACTCAGTATCATGATTTATCGTAGAAGAACAGCAAATTAGGTGTAAAATAGTAAAATGAGTCTCGATGATGCAGCATGGACAAAGTAAAACGAACCCGTTTATCCGTTTTAAAAACTTGATCAAATAAGTGTGCTGAAGGACTTCGAGTGAAATTTACAGAAAATACTTGAAATAAACAGTACAAAGCATAGAAAATTACAAAAAAATGCTAAATCTTACCTTGCTTTGCGTCTGCCATTGTCGAATTTGTAGATCATAGAGGAAATGTTGTAGATTTTGTAGTTTTTTTTCTTTAACTGGACTCATAGTGACAAGGACATGTTTTTGCTAGTGGTAGCTTTAGTAACTTTTTTTATTATTGAATTTATTTTCTGTTTTTTAAGTATTCAAAAATAATTATTGACTTTTAATTAATACCCAAAATTATATTAACAGCAGGTGGTGATAAATTTAAATAATTCGACTGATGGATCAATAGTGAACTACCCAAAATTAATACAGATACGGGGTCACCTCTCTAAGAAACAGAAGAATCGACTAAAAATCCAAATAGTGGCCACTACTATCCGTTTTAAGCACTGACCTGTATTTTACAATTTACCTAAAAGGGATAACTGACTGGATGATACGGATAGTGTTTTATGCAATTATTCCTAGAATCATAGACGTTTCTAAAAAGATGGACTCCGGTACTTGTTCAATAGAGGTCAGTGGTTTTAAGGATTTTAATAAAAATAAACAATGTAAAACTACCGCCTTTAATAATACTAGCACTTTGCCCGCGACTTTGTCCACGTGGTTCAATTTAACACCCTCTCCACCTCCCCGTGAATGGTAGTTTTCGAAAATTAATGTTAACGATCTTTAAAATTTATAGCTTCTGCCCGCCAACAGACTGTAGACAGTCAAAATTGGCTTTAACAATGGTACCCGCGATTGACCAATAAACTTCTCAGCCTGATTAGAAATAACCTAAGAATAATAATAGGAACAATAACGGGCCATAACTCCTTTAACAAAAATCTTTTTAACATAGGCGCCACAGACAGCCCGCTTTGCAGGGGCTGCCTTGACGCCGTGGAATCATCAGCCCACGTCAACCTGGAATGCGAGGCTGTGGCTTCTCAACGTGCAGAAATCCTCGAAACATTGAGGTCGCTCCGCGAAGCCTGTGAAGCTCCTAGGAATCTTTTGTGCTTTTTGGCGGAGCTAAGCTGGCTCTGTTAGTCAGCATCCCCAGGCACAACGGACCGAATAAGTGCGGAAAAGGGAGTCCCATCATCATCATCATCAGCCTCTGCCCGCGACTTCGTACGCCTGAAATTTGTTGTTCCCCGACCCACTCCGTCGCGTCGCATCGCCGGCCTGCGGTATTACTTCGTTTTCGCTTAGCGAAAACTTCAGATTTTTTTTCTTTTTGCTCAACTCCTAAGGGCTCTAGCGTGATGTTTAATGTTCTAGGGTCCTAGCTTGATGTTAAATAGCCTATAGCCTTCCTCAAGAATTGGGCTACCAAATGCAAAAAGATTTAGAGATTTACTTCCAGAGATTAGAGCATTCAAACAAACAAACTCTTCCGCTTGATTATTAGTACTATTTTAAAACTATGATATCTCTTAAGATATTCATTGAAATTGAATGATATCAATTATATCAAAGATAGGGCAATTTTTTTCAAAATTAAATACTTGTGATGAATAACGTGTTTATTTGGATAAGGATTAATATCATGTTAACCTTCGCAAATAATGCATTATTTTAGAACAAATTTGATTACCATAAAAAAGGTTATAGTGAGTCAACCTAAAAAGATCTCAAACTAAGGAAAAATAGTCTGAGAAAAAGATAGACATGCTGTTGCGGACTTTTTTGTAGATATTAATATCCTCCATAAAACTGTAGTAACATTGCTCTAATGTTACTACAGTAGTTAGTTTCCGCAGCGTACGCGATATAAGGTTTTTTTTTTTGTTTTTTTTTTCACACCTTGGGTTACATTATCGCAGTTTTCATGGACTTTTTCAAAATATTCTATAGCCTATGTTCATCAGGGATAATGTAGGATTCTAATGGTGAAAGAATTTTTCAAATCGGTCCAGTAGTTTCGGAGCCTATTCAATTCAAACAAACAAATCTTTCCTCTCTATAATATTTATATATTATTACTAGCTGCGCCCCGCGGTTTCACCCGCGTAAGTTTCGATTTAGGGGGATGAAAAATAGATGTTGGCCGATTCTCATAGATACCGGATAAGCACAAAAAATTTCATCAAAATCGGTCAAGCCGTTTCGGAGGAGTATGGCAAAGAAAACTGTGACACGAGAATTTTATATATTAGATATAATATAATATTATAAATAAAGTATAATATTAAATAATAATATTAGTGTAGATTAACGTATAATATTGTGGGGCATTTCATACAAACTTTCAAGCCGTTGTTTTTCGAAATGAATGAACCGATTTTAATGAAACTTCATACACATAAGCAGGATACAAAGGTATAAAAAGTTAGCAGAGAAAATTTTCGAAAAATTGTGTTACAGCCAAATTAGACCGATTTTAAAGTTTCCATAGAAACAGAGATTTCCAGTTAACTTTTTTTAAATAAGACATTTCGAAAATGTTCTCTGCTAACTTTTTAGACCTTTGTATCCTGCTTATGCGTATGAAGTTTCAATAAAATCGGTTTATTCATTTCGAAAAACAACGGCTTAAAAGTTTGTATGAAATGCCGTACGGCGTAAAGTCGTAAACGCTCTTTTCTGCATTTTCATTCTAAAATAAAATAAATAACCAAACAAACGATGAGGGCGCCACTGGGCGGTCGCCATATACTTTGCATGGGAAAATTAATAACTGATTAATTGGGTAGTGTAGTGCAGGAAAAAAATTAATGGTGTACTGGCAACTCCTCGAAAGTTGTCATTGTTGTCAATGTCATTTGTCAATCAGGAGAAGGAAATAGCCACAGAGTACTTTTTAGAAATAGCAAAATGATTGAAGGGCTAAACCTGTTCTGAGGGCTAAACCCTTACACCTTTTTTCTACACCACCAATCGACACGACCCCGTTTGTGGTCAATTCTCAAGTTGTGCAAAATCCAATGTGAACTTTTTTTACAGAAAATTTTAGTGAACAAAAAGTATTTTTTTTTTTTACAATATGATACTAGGCAGAAATAATTAAGATATTGATATTCCAGAAACGTACAATTCAGTGAATTTGTGACTTGTGTTAAGTGTTAAATAAGTATTGTGACAAAAGTATTTTCGTAGTGAATTTACGTAGTGAATATATTTTTATTATGAATTGAATTTCTTGGAATATATTTTTATAGACTGCTTGCATTGAAGTGCATTTACTACAGACATCTCAGAAATATAAACATAGCAGGTAAGCATTGTAAAATGTGTTGAAACCAGTTTTCAAACTTCTCTAATAATACTGCAAAATTATACCAATTTGGAATTGAAGGAAAGTCCGATCAGAATGAAATTTTTCTAATTACAAAACTCTGAACTAACTTGGCATTATGTAGAAGAAAATTAATATTAACCTGTAGTTATTTATTTTTTGCATAATATTCTTCAACTGACAGCATTGCATTATTCAACTGTCCACAATCATAATTACTTTTCTGATTCCCATTGTTTATAAAATAAAGTTTGAATTATTTATAAAAACATCAATCTTATATCAGGTAGGTACATACTTATATTAATTTGTAATGTGTGCAACAAATTATTATTTTCAGTAAAATTTTCATGCCAGTTTTAAAATGCAAGTCATTTAATTGTCCTTAAATGTTTATTATTATACCTACTACAATCTACTTTTATGAAGTATTATTTTCACTTGCATCTGATAATTTTCTCCTTAATTCATGATAAGAATGTGGTGACTAAACTGATTTTAAAGCCAGGGTATCTCAAGATAAACACTTTAGGGCTTTAATAAAAAGATAGGTACTTATAATCTTAACATAACATGACTTCATCTTCTCGAACTAAACATCACAACAGATGCAAATGCACTACTTATAAAGTGATAAATTAACTTTAATTTCAGAAGTTGGTGTCAAAAAAATCTTTTTGTGATTGTGACTTTTTTTGAAAAAAAACAACCGTATTCCAATAAACGAAAATGCAGAACCAACGACACCGACTTCCGAAATTAAAGTTATTTTATCACATTGTAGTTTTTTTTGGAATACGGTTGTTTTTTTTTCAAAAAAAGTTTTTATTTTTCACTTTTTAGTGAGAGAGTTTGTGATTTATCTAAGTAACAATAGCCTAACTTCAACTGCTCATCACCTTTTACAAAATATTGCTTTTCCCAATGCTGGGACGTTAATTGTTGAGGAGTTCTCCTGGTAAGAACCAGGAGAACTCGTCAACAACCATTCACCATAAGCATTGTGACCAGCATAAATTGCTTAGCAACCATATTAAAGTAATCGAATCGCAATCCGTAAAATAATTATCATTGAGTAGTTTTGATGGCCGTCTGTGGTCTTCATGATCAGCTCCACTTTACCAAATGATGATTTCCGAGAGCAAATGCTCAAGTTACTCTAAAAAATATCCAAATCGCTATAGGTTTGCCAATAAAATTTGAGGGTTTCCCTCGATTTCCCTGGGATCCTATCATCAGATCCTGACCTGATGATCATGGGACCACTTGGGAAGTATAGCCTTTCAAACAAAAGAAAAAGTTTCCAAATCGGTCCAGGCGTCTTCGAGAAATCGGGGAACAAACATAAAAAAAAAAAACCGAAGAATTGAGAACCTCCTCCTTTTTTTGAAGTCGGTTAAAAAAAACTTTTTTACAAAAAAAAAACAACCGACTTCTAAAAAAAACTACAAAGTGATAAATAACTTTTATTTCGGAAGTCGGTGTCGTTGGTTCTGCATTTTCGTTTATTGACACCGACTTCCGAAATAAAAGTTATTTATCACTTTGTAGTTTTTTTTTAGAAGTCGGTTGTTTTTTTTTTGTAAAAAAGTTTTTATTTTTCACTTTTTAGTGAGAGAGTTTGTAATTTATCTAAGTTACAATAGCCTAACGTCAACTGCTCATCACCTTTTACAAAATATTGCTTTTCCCGATGCTGGGACGTTAATTTTTGAGGAGTTCTCCTGGTAAGAACCTGAAGAACTCCACTCCACCACCACACGCATTGTGACGAGCATAAATTGCTTAGCAACCATATTAAAGTAATCGAATCGCAACCCGTGAAATATTTATCATTGATTAGTTCCGATGGCCGTCTGTAGTCTTCATCATCAGCTCCACTTTACCAAATGATGATTTCCGAGAGCAAATGCTCAAGTTACTCTAAAAAATATCCAAATCGCTATAGGTTTGCCAATAAAATTTGAGGGTTTCCCTCGATTTCCATGGGATCCTCTCATCAGATTCCAACTTGCTGACAATGGGACCACCTTGGGAGTATACCCTTCAAGTTACTCTAAAAAATATCCAAATCGCTATAGGTTTGCCAAAAAAAGTTGAGGGTTTCCCTCGATTTCCATGGGATCCTCTCATCAGATTCCAACTTGCTGACAATGGGACCACCTTGGGAGTATACCCTTTCAAACAAAAAAATAATTTTCGAAATCGATCCACAAATGACGGAGAAATCGGTGAAGATACAAAAAAAAAAAAAAAAACATACATAAAGTCGAACATATAACCTCCTCCTTTTTGGAAGTCGGTTAAAAATGCGAAACCAACGACACAGACTTCCGTTGTAGTTTTTTTTTTTGAAGTTGTTTGTTTTTTTTCTGTAAAAAAGTTTTTATATTCATTTTTTCTGCGTTAGAAGTGGACTGGTAGCAGTGGGGTAATTGCGTAACACACTATCAGTAGCAATGGCTTTCATTTTCACAGTTCAACAACAATCATTGCTTTACGTAGTTGTTGGACAGACAAATTTTTCGAACTGTGGGAAAATCTAAATTTGATTTATAACAATAGAAAAAGTAGAGCTAAGAAAAGAAAAGAAAAAGTAGAGCTCATGAAGCAATGGATCAGCAATATCCTTCAAAATGATACAGATTGAGATTGATAGTGTGTCTACTACTCACACTTATTCAGCTCTATTCAGCTTATGCCCATAGAAAACAATGAATTTGTATGGAGTCTGTTCAGCTTTCCGCGGCTGAATGGATGCGCAGTGCAAGGATATATAATCGTTGTTTTCTATGGACAAAAGCTGAACAGAGCTGAATAAGTGTAAGTAGTCCCTAAGTTGGAATATTTGAATGTCAACGTCTACTCCATAGATGTATAAAAAAGTAATTACAGGACACAGTTTTGTCATAGCGGGAGATCTGTCCGACTTTTTTTATATGTCTATGATCAACTCATTTGTTAAAAGATTGTCATTATTATTGTTCACATTATGCAAGTCATTGTAGAATTGTACAATAGTATCCAATAAATGTCCTCAATTTATCTTTATTAATTAACATTGTGTATTTCATGTTATATTGTTTACCTACATGTTTGTCGGTGTTCTCTTCTCTTGCCCCACCTACTCATCTATCAACTTTTCGCCTTGCATAATATGCTTTGCTCAAAAACCCTCTAGGCTCCCATACCAAAAGGTAATTAAGTCAAAGTACAGGGTGGGCCATGAATTTGTTAACATTTGAAAAAATCATATAAAAAAAACGAATTGACATATAATAATGAAAAATATTAATTTATTAAGTAAATAGCTTATTCATATTAATTACTTTTTAAAAATAACATCATCTAAATGACCACCGTCTCGATTTTTGCATTCTTCTAAGCGAGTACTGAAATTTTCGAATACTCGTCGGCAAAGAGACCGTGAGATCGCAGACATTTCTTCGCTGATTTTTTCTTTCAGTTGTGTCAGTGTCTTTGGTTTATTGTTGTAGACACTGCTTTTTAAATAACCCCACAAAAAGAAGTCTGCGGGAGACAAATCTGGACTTCTGGGTGGCCACGGGATGTCACCTCTCCTTGAAATCAGCTTTTCCGGAAACATTTCTTTGACCACTGGCAGGGACTCGTTAGATGTGTGACAGATGGCTCCATCTTGCTGAAATCACGTGTTACGATTGTAGCCAGCAAATTTTAGTAGTTGTGGTGCCAAGAATTCCCGTAACATTTTCACATACTCAGCAGAGTTAACAGTGACTGTACGGCCGCGAGAATCTTCGAAAAAGTAGGGGCCAATGACCTTTTGCTGAAATTGCAGCCCATACAGTTACTTTCGGTGAATGAAGTGGCCTTTCATGTTTAGCTTGGGATTTTCGCTGCTCCAATACTTTCAATTCTGTTTGTTAACGTGTCCGTTGAGGTGGAAATGGGCTTCGTCAGAAAACAAGACGATGTCATAATTACTGAATCGATTCAACATTGTTTGGGCATACGATTTGCGTAAATTGAAGTCATTAGGTTTTAGTTCCTGCACTATTTGGATCTTAAGTATATGGATGTTGAAGTATGTTGTCATAATTCAATGTTGCACTGCTACATTTACTAATTCGCAGTAACATAATGACGTATGAAATTGGGTCATTAGCTAATAGTATAAATACATTGTAATGCATTAGACATTAGGCTTTTGCTATGGAGACTACCGAAATATAAACTTATTCAACACTTCACGCTGAGTTTCTCTTGTCTTCGAGAGCTCCTCTGTCAACCTATTACAATGTAATTTTAAATCAGCTTTCAAAATACGGCGTAAAGATGTGCGGGATAATCCTAATTCAGCCGAACGCTTGCGCGTCGATAAATCTGGATCACGTCGACCTGAAGCAGAAACATTCTGCACGTTCTCTTCGCTTCGAGAAGTCCGTGGGCCGCCGGTCCGGATCCCGTCTCTTCGAACTTCTTCACCCATTTCTTTATCAAAGGACCACTTGGACATTGATTCAAGTCGTGTAAATCGTATTCAACGCGAAATAAGCGTCTCACAGTAATGAGCGAACTATTAAGCACGCTGCGGTCCCATGAAGCGATCCATTGCGACTAAATTTCCGAGAAACGAGCTAGCGGTAAGACCCCTCAAGGAGACTCTGTCGCATTTATAATTTAATTTAATATTAATATACTTACCGAATAAAATATGGAATCGAGTAATCTGCTACAAGAACAAGCAAAACGCTATTGAAAAGTCTTTTTGAAACCTCTTAGGTACACTGTTTGTCCACCGCCCGCCAATTGTCACCGAAAAGAAAGTCTTTATTAAAAAGTGTGATATAATAACACTAGTATAACCGTGTTATTAATTTAAATATTTAATCAAAATTCGAACGAGAGTTTGTTAGAAACTCTATGGCCAAGTAATTTTACGAGAACTTACTCGATGGGTGATATAAGGCCCTTGGCATAGGCCTTTGCATCTGGCATTGGTCCAGTGTAAGGATACGACTTATGTGGAACGAATACGCCGCGTAGACGCTGTGTTTACGCAACTTAGTTTTGGATCAATCAATTTTTATTGATACGTCTTCCCCACAATAAAAAAAAAACCGGTCAAGTGAGAGTTGAACTCGCGTGGAGAGGGTTCCTTACGATGAAAATTTTATCTACCATGGTTTTTGTAAAGAACGTGACACCGACATTCCAACCGAAAATGTAAGTTTGTACGCACAATATTGAGAGATTTACCATGTTGTTTCAAGATCATAGACTTCTTATTAATTTTCCTGTAATCTATAGGTATAGAACTACTTTCTGTATTTTTTTCAAAATTTTTGGCTCAGTAGTTTCGGAGATAAGGGGGGGGGGGGGGGGGGGAATGGTAAATTTCCGTCTATTGTCTTAAATAACTTTAATACAATTTACTTTAAGATTATGAATAAATATATTTGAGATCCTCACGGTAAGACCTTTCATTTGATATTCACACGGTACAGATTGCGATTTTTTTTTTAATTGCCTATTTACCCCTCAAATATGACTCCCATTTTCAAAACTCATTTATTTACGTTACACGTCTGTGTTTGGGTCACAGAGATTCATATGTGTACCAAATTTCAACTTAATCGGTCCATAAGATTCGGAGCAAATTGGCTGTGACAGACGGACAGACAGACAGACACGAGTGATCCTATAAGGGTTCCGTTTTTCCCTTTTGAGGTACGGAACCCTAAAAACGATGGAACTACTGAGATACAGGCTTTTATAGATTCATGGAAGAAAAAGACTTGCTGCACTGATCCTGAATACATTGGGTCAGTGTGAGTGCAGCAGGTTTGGGTCAGGAAAATGAAATTAACACCACGAATTAATAGTGTTATGAGATAATTTCATTATAATTAACTAGATACTCTTTGGGTGTAGCGACACCACCAAGAAATACATGATGGAAGGTCTCAGCGTGCTCCCGCCATAAAGGTTTCGTGACGTAATTATGATATTACTAACTTGCAAGCAACTTATACGCGCGCTTATACTTAGCGGGTCTGGGTGTCTTATCAATAATATGTATGTATTTACAAAAAAAAAAAGTATATAAGTAATTTATCAGCCATCTCGTTACCATAACACGAGCATTAGGTTGCTTAGCTTGGGACTATATGGCGTTGTGTGAAATGTCCAAGGATATTATTATTATTATTTTTATTTTTTATGCTTTAACATATCTCGGGACCATGGGGTCCCGGTCCTTTGAAAGGCTGACGAGGGGCCGAAGCCAACTCGCAGAGGCCCGTTGAACGTTTTCAATGAAATGAGGCACCAACCGACGATTATCCCTGTTGGCACTATGCAAGTGCACCCAAGGACAACCCCCGGTTGGTGTAGGACTATTGCAGGATGGGTGCGATGTCGGAATAATTTCCAATCACCGCATCCTCCAGGCGAACACCAACCACTGCAGGGCGGCCCAGGACCTACTGGTGCAGGCCATGGCTGAGTGGTTGGTGAACGTAGCGGTGGTCGCCGAGCCCTACTCGATCCCCGGCAGCTGGCTGGGTGACGAGGACGGCTTGGTGGCACTAGCGGCGCGGTCTTCCACAGACTCCCCTCCCCTCTCGCTATTAGAGAGGGGACCGGGATACGTGGCCGCCGCGTGGGGAGAGGTAGCCCTCGTGGGCGTCTACTTCTCCCCAAACCGCCCTCTCCAGGACTTCGAGAACTATCTCGGAGTCCTGGCCGCCGTGGTCGGCAGGGTGGCGCCGCGTCAGGTCTCCGTATTGGGAGACCTGAATGCCAAGTCCGTGACCTGGGGCAACCCGGCCACCGACCATCGCGGGCGGGCAGTGGAGCTGTGGGCAGCCTCCTCTGGGCTCTCCCTCCTCAACAGAGGGAACGTCCAGACATGCGTGCGGCGGCAGGGTGGCTCGATAGTGGACGTCACTTTTGCCACCCCTGCGTTGGCCGCGCGCGTGCTGAACTGGCGGGTGGATCTGGTGGAGACCATGTCGGACCACCGCTACGTGCGGTTCGACATCTCCACCGGTGTCCCCGGAGGGACGCGGCCCCCCTCGGGGCGGCCAGCGTTCCCACGGTGGGCTGTCACCCGCCTGGACAGGGAGGCGGCGGCAGAGGCGGCGTTTGTCCAGGACTGGCTTTCGCCGCCTTCCGCTGACTCGGACGTAGACACGGTGGCGGGACACCTGAGGGAGTCTCTGACCGAGGTGTGCAATGCTAGCATGCCTCGGTCTGGCCGACCACTGCCCAATCGGGCGGTGTACTGGTGGTCGGTGGAGCTGGAGGGGCTCCGAGCGGCGTGCGTGGGGGCCAGGAGGGCCTACGCGCGCAGCCGGCGGCGGCGTCGTCGAGACCACGCCCACGACGACCACCTCTATGCGGTGTACATGGAGGCTAAACTGGTACTCGGGCGGGCTATCGCTGACGCCAGGGACTCGGCGAGAGCGGAGATGCTGGAGGGTCTCGACAGGGATCCCTACGGGAGGCCATACAAGGCGGCGCGCAACAAGCTGCGCCCCTTTGGCCCCCCGGTGGTCGAGACCCTGGAGCCCTCATTTCTGGATGGGGTGGTTCAGTCCCTGTTTCCGTGCAGGGACAACTTCACCCCACCAGTGATGGACCCTCCAGGGGGGACAGCTCCGCCAGCCGAGGAGGACGAGGAAGCCCCTCCGGTCACGGAGTCGGAACTCAGCGCGGCGATTGTGCATATCCGCGCCAAGAAGACGGCTCCGGGCCCCGACGGTGTCCCGGCAAGGGTGGTGGCAATTACCGCCACCCAGATGGAGGAGCGGTTTCGGGACCTCTTTAGCGCATGTCTTGCGTCTGGGAGGTTCCCGAAACCGTGGAAGGAGGGGCAGTTGTGCCTCCTTCGCAAGGAGGGCCGTCCGGCAGACTCCCCCTCGGCATACCGACCCATCGTCCTGCTCGATGAGGTCGGCAAGATGTTCGAGGGGATAATCGCTGCCCGCCTAAAGAGCCACCTGCGGAATGTGGGGCCGGACTTGTCGGACGCTCAGTTCGGTTTTCGGGCTGAGCGTTCGACGGTAGACGCGCTGGCCCGCCTTAAGGGCCAGGTCAAGGAGGCGATGGAGGTGGGGGACGGATTGTTGGCGGTGTCATTCGACATTGCCAACGCCTTCAATTCTGTTCCCCACAGCACCATCCTGGAGGCGCTCCGTTTCCACGGGGTGCCTCTATACTTGCGGCGTCTACTGGCCAGCTACCTGGAGGATCGTTCGATCGTCCTCGTAAACAAGGCTGGCCAAGTCCGGCAGTACGCAGTCGGGGCCGGCGTTCCACAGGGGTCAGTCTTAGGACCTCCCCTCTGGAACGTCGGCTACGACTGGCTCTTGCGGGGAACTCTCCTCCGGGGCACGAGGGTCGTCTGCTACGCGGACGACACTCTCCTCACCGCCCGGGGGGAGAGTTTCAGGGAGGCGGCCAACTTGGCATCGGCGGGCGGATCCTTGGTCGCAGGGAGGATCCGCCGACTGGGATTGACGGTGGCGCTGCACAAGACCGAGGCCGTGTTCTTCCACGGGCCTCGGCAGCGCCAGCCACAGGATGCCCACATCTTTGTGGAGGGCGTCCGCATTGAGGTAAAGGCCCAGATGAAATATCTGGGCCTGGTACTCGACAGCAGGTGGCGTTTCGGCCCGCATTTTAGCGGGCTGTCGACGCGCCTGCTGAAGACTGCGGGCGCCCTCTCGTGGCTGCTCCCCAACTTGGGGGGGCCCAGTGCGAGATGCCGGCAACTCTATGCCGGCATCTTGAGGAGTATGGCCCTTTACGGGGCCCCTATTTGGGAGGACTCCCTCCGCAGGAGGGAGAACGCCGCCGCATTGCGGGCCCCCCAAAGGGCCATAGCCCAGCGGGTGGCGAGGTCCTACCGCACGGTCGGCTTCTCCGCGGCGTGTGCTCTGGCCGGCACCCCGCCTTGGGAACTCGAGGCGTGGGTGCTCGCCAGAGTGCACGAATGGACAGCGGGGCGGAGGGCGAGAGGAGAACGCCCCGCCCCGGAAGAGCGGGAGGCCGTCCGGCGGGAGGCGAAGGACGCCATAGTCGTCCACTGGACGCGGGACCTCGCCGCCGCAGCCTTCGGCCGCCGAACCCTCGACGCGATTGGGCCGGTCCTGCGAGACTGGCTCGAGCGGTCGCACGGGTTCCTCTCCTTCCGTCTGGTGCAGGTGCTGTCCGGGCACGGTTGCTTCGGATCGTACCTGCACCGTATCGGGCGGGAGGAGACGCCGTCGTGCCACGACTGTGGTGCGGCGGAGGACACGGCGCAGCACACTCTCGCGGTGTGCCCGTCGTGGTCCGGGCCGCGCCGCAGTCTCACGGCGGCGATCGGAACGGACCTCTCGCTCCCCGGCGTGGTCAACGCCATGCTGAGGGACGAGGGGTCCTGGGCGGCAGTCGCCTCCTTCTGCGAACATGTCATGTCCCAGAAGGAGGCGGCGGAGCGCGCGCGGGAGGAAGACCCTCTCGCGGCGCCGCTCCGAAGGCGGAGGAGGGGTCGGAGAAGACGTCAGTATGACGGTCATCTCCGACTCCTCCCAGGTGGAGGCCAGCAGGCGACGGGTGCGGGGGCACCCTCGCCTGTATTGCACAGGCTTCCACCAGTGCAGGACGGGAATGGCCAGGTGTTCCCGGCCATTCCCGTAGCCCTCCAGACGGGGGGACACGCGGGGCCCGCCAGCTAGGCGGGCATGCGCCGGGAGGGTCGTGGAAGTAAAGGCTGAGCCGGTTTCCCATGACCCTCCCATCACGGCGACGAGGGAACACCGCTGAGTTTTAGTGGGTATACTGCCACTCTGGCAGGGAGTCCCACATACTCCGTCTCGTCCCCCGACGAGCGGAGATGCGTAATGTCATTTCTCAGCGACAAAAAAAAAAAAAAAAAAAAAAAAAAAAAAGGACTATTGCAGGATATGGAAAATATAAAGTTGGACTATGGGTTTGGGTGGCTAAAGTGGACTGGTTACGAAGAACTATGGAAGAACCCCTGCCTGATCAATGTTTTATATATACACGAATAAAATGGCTGGGGGTGGCTTGCACACTCAATAGTGGGCCCCCGGAAACGGTCGCTAGCACATAGTGATGTAGTGCCAAGGGGGCAACATCTCCTGAGGTGCTTATGAGGAGTGGAGAGGTATTCCACGGCTATCAGGACAATCCCGGAAGTACGGTCAAGATCCCTACCAGCATCTTACTGGAATACTTCCTTCCTCCGAGCACGTTTGCTCTTGCGAATATCCACTGAAGCCAGCCAATAAAGGCAAGAATGAGGTGGGAGCTCTGTTCCTCGTGATTGTTCACTCCAGCCGGCCAATAAAGGCAAGCCAGAGGTGAGGTACAAGACTTCTCCCGGGAGATAGGGTCCGTGGGGTCGCTACTGCCCAACAGCTCGCCACAGGCTGCCCTGCGGATTTCTGTATCTCTCTTGGTCTGGCTCCTCACCTTAGACCCGTTCCGGCAAACTTTTCCGGCACGGGCCCAGAGTTCGGAGCGCGCAAGCCCCACCACGACGTCAACGTAGAGATACGGCGATGGAGTTATTATTATTAACTTGCAAGAGTTGAAAGTACTTTGAGATCCGAGTGGTCCCTCCCGACCAACCCGCTCTCGCCATCGACTCTAGCGACGTCAGTACCGCGCTCTTACGTCATCCGAGTGAAGTCTCAAGTTAACTTGTAATTTAAAAAGCATTGCAGGTATAAACATAAACACGCAACTTTCAATTGCGGTTTTTTTTCCTTACATGTGTCCTTAATCCCTAGACTAAGGCACCCGTGCAAAGCCGCGGCTGCCCAGCTAGTATTAAAGTAAATAATATAAATAAATTTTTACAGGTGATATGGTAACCCATCCAAAAATAATCGTAATGACTTTGAATTTTTATCATTCGGGGTTATTGAAAATGCGACATAGTTTTATGCCGAGTCACCATGACTCGAACGTTTACCTCATTTATTTCACACAACCAAAGTTTCAGTGTGCAAGGTATATATTTTGTCCTGCCCATTCAGTAAGCGCGCGACTCTTGCGGCTAATACTACACTCTAGGATTTAACACAAGACATGAAGAATGGTGTGGGCCCAAAAGTGTAAATAATAAAAATAAACAAAGTGCATTTGTGGAATAGTGAAGTGTGTGCTGTGCATCCTCTTGTGAATTTGATCTCAAATTGAAATAGTGATAGTTAATACATACAGTATTTTAGTAAATTATTTCTTAATTTTTTTCTATAAGTGATAGATATGAAACTGGACACAAATGTCTTCGGATCACAATGCAACCCGTCTTACATAGGTTTTTTTTTTTTTCATTTCAATTTTCAACTGGGATATATTTACCATTGGAAATATTTGTTAGTGTCGATATTTTATGAATCCATAAATGAGAATCTTAGTTCAGTATTATGTGTAAGACACGGCTAACACGGCTAAGGGGATATATTTTGGAGTTAATCAGCTCTCTTGCTCCTATAAATACTCATAAAGCATGATTAAATAAACACCTACATAACAGAAACTGCACTGTTTAAATAAACAAAAAGTAACCAACTAAAAAGGAATATAATTACTAGCACACGTTCAAAGTAGATAAAAAAATAAAAAGAAAATACTAAATTTTGGCTTCGCCGTGACCTAGAAAATACAAAGCCTTTGTTGCTATCGCAGACAATTTGCTTTTGTGTCTATTGTTATTGTCTGTGTATTGTAGAGTTCCACTCCATATCCCCAAATGAAGAACACGCCAGATTATGACATTATGAATCGGATGATAAATGTCTGTAATTTTAGTGCATCCACAAAAAGAGAGTCGTGCTGCGGCGAACGTCCATTTTAAAGTCGATATAAAATCACACGAGGCTTTCAATAATGACTGTTACCTCTGTTAGTAATTGATATAGATTCAAAAAAGACTAAAAAAATTACTTACTGTGCAGGTTATTCATAAACTTGGGCATTAAACTCCTTTAGTTCTTTTCAACGTGGCAACGGGCGTGTAGTCAGTAAACGTGCTGAAACTGTTTTGTTTTAAAAAAACAAGTCACCTGCTGTGTCTAGCAGTGAACGTCTTGTGACTAAAATGGTTGTGGTAGAACACGACAACGTCAACCAATACGATAACCGATCTTCCACTTATCAGCCTCTCTGAAACGCAACATTGTCGGTGATGAAGTATTTATATAAAGCACAACCCTTTATAACCGCCATTAGCAAGCGGTTGGAGTAAACAGCCAGTGTTCTCACACATACAAACTTCCGTATCTTCTACAGCTCACAGAACCCTAGTACATAGATTGATTTGTCCATCAGGTATGGAGACAGATGAAGATGTGGGCCGAGGCAACATGTTGGATAACATGCCACCCATCAGCTGCGACGTGCTAAAAGGTGAAGTGGGCACCGGTTCAAATGAAATCGGTGACCTGACGTTCTGCATGGGAAACTATATTAGTGACTTTATGAAGGTGAGCACAAATTTTTACTAAAGTTGTTTCGGTATCAGCTACTTCGGCATGGCCCAATTTCGCATCCAAGTTACCTTCCAATGGCAAACCAATTTGTATGGGATTGTAGACGTCACGACACTTTATAGTCGTGTACAGTAGTATAGATGAACGATGTACTACTCTGTAAAAAAAGTACCGGGAAAAGATCAATATGACGGAGACGGTATGTGTGTCTCGTTAGCTATGTGGGCGTGTAAGTGGGTAGTGTTAGTTTATGTGCAATAGAAAAACCGTTTGCAGTTCAAATCAAATTATAATTTCACGAACAAATTAATCACACCAGCGAATCACACATTGTAGGTACACGACACAACCAGATACGGAACGCGGGACAGTTTCTGAGCGCATGTTGTTCGTACGATGTCCAAAGTCCAAGAGAGGGTCGATGTGCGAGAGATCGCGACGCCCCCGTCAGGGGGCGTGGCGAGCGGTTCCGGGGCTTCGCCCCCCGGCCGCGAAGGCCATGCGGTGGCCTGCCAATACAGGCCCCTCACTGGCTCGGCTACAGTGGCCTTCCAGAATGTTGACCGCACGTAACTTAACGTGCGGTCAAGAGGGCCGATCCAGCTCGCTGCTCGCTTTTCTAGGCACCCCACCAACTCAGGCTAGACTCTGTCATCGCCACCAGATGGCGCTCGCGTTCCGAATCAGTCAAACGAGTGACCTGATGCGACAAATATAATACACAAAATGTTAGTTATTCATCCAAATTTATCCTTCAGAATCGATGCACTTACGCCAACGAATAATCCAATCATCAAAACATTTTTAAACACTTTTTCCGGAATTGAGTTTAGTTCTCGCCGCGAATTCTCCTTTGTCTTCTACCGAATGAAAACGGGTGCCACGAAGTGGTTATTTGAGTTAAGCAAAAAGAAAGAAGTCGGCTGGAGTCATATCTGGTGAATAAGGTGGTTTCTCGATGGTATTTGTTGAGTTTTTGGTCAAGAATATTTTCGAAAAAAAATAGAGTTACAACTAAATTAGACCGATTATAATGTTTCCATAGAAACGAAGATTTCCAGTTACTTATCTTTTTTTAAATAAGACATTTCTAAAATGTTCTTAAGTAACTTTTTAGACCTTTGTATCCTGCTTATGCGTATGAAGTTTCATTAAAATCGGTTCATTCATTTCGAAAAACAAGGTCTTGAAAGGAGATGTTTGATTTTGGGTTACCACCATGTACACTACATACCTAAATAGGAAAAAAATTGAGGATTTTCATAAAAATACAAAGAAATTAATTTGAAGAAAAGTACAGGCGTACACAAATGATTATTTGGTAAGTTTTTTTAATATGATAACCCTATTTTTACACAATTGACATGGGTTGATCATGACATGGAGAAGGACATGGGCTGCTTTTTATCCTGGATCACAGACGAAGTCGCGGGCTGATAAATGCGAAAGTATGTTTGTTTGTTACCTTTTCAAGCCTAAGCCACTGAACCGATCATCCTGAAATTTTGCATACGTTGTCAGATATACAGAAACGAACATATGGTTTACCTTTCATCCAAAAAAAAGTGCGGTTCCCGAGGAAAACAACAATAAACGTGACGCCATCTATAGCACTTTTTTTCGAGATTAAAGATACCCATGTCCGTTTCTGTACACCTGACAACGTATATGCAAAATTTCAGGATGATCGGTTCAGTGGTTTATTCGTAAAAAGGCAACAAACAAACTAACTTACTCTCTCATTTACAATATTAGTTAGGAAGTTAGGATATACAATGTGTTAATGAAATAACCCAAAACCTGAAACTAGTTTGTTTAGAATCGGCAGCAAAATCGAATACAATATTTTTTTAATATACTTAGGTTATTTTTTTTCCAAAAAATAATTATTTGTCATGCAGTATCTAGTACTTTTTAACTACGCTGTACAATACGACTGTAACACTACTAATCAACGCGATGAAAAAAAAAGCGCAGGCGTGGGTAAAGAAGGGGGGAGAGGGGGTGCTAGAGCTGGCGCCACCCCGGCCACCCTCCGTAGTCTCCCTAGCGCACCGGCGCGTGCGGCTGTGGCCGTTCATTCCAGCCTCGTGTTGAGTTTTTATTTACGAAAACGTAAATTACGACGATAATTACTAGTGACACTACAGTGATAAGTTCTTTGAAAAGTAATTTACGAAAACATGCTTTAACGTGTATTCAACAAGGTGGTAGACATTTCGAGGCATTGCTGTGACAAACAATGAACGATTGTTAATAGGTAGGTTGATTTATTTGAAATAACTATTGTAAATATGGTGATTCAAATGTTTTAAACACGCCAAGTTTTGTTTACCACCACCGGCTTTTTGATTTTTCTTTCAACTAGCCTTCGCTTATTTTTAAGCGTGTTAGGTTTACATGCAGCAAGTCCAAAGCCTGGAAAAAGCGTGATGGAAAAAATTGAGTCACTTTTCTATTCCAAAGCAAAACATACGCATTATTTAATAACAGAAGGAGGGGATTAACCTCAAACTCCCGTGTCAACGAACGTTTGACAGCGCGGCGCGGCAATAGCGCTACGAATCTGTAAGAAGTAGCGCCACAACAACATTTACAAATATCTTTTACAATAATTTATGAAAATAAATAATTATGTGTCATATCAATTTATTAATATAAAAATCAATTGGGGTGTCCGAGGTTTTGGGTTATTTCATTAACACATTGTAAACGGAGCTCAACAAATCAAAATGGCGAGCATGCAACTGCTCGCGTATGTACAGGTTGTAGCATAATTAATGGACAATCCTGTATCTGCGGGTGTGGGACCTTGGGCCCTATAATATAAAAAAAATTGTCAAACCTCGGAGTTCATGGGTATGCGCAATTTTTTTTTTATAATTTTTTAAAAAATTGGCATCTTTGGTCACTTCTTCGGCCACCGTGTTTACAAATAAAGGAACTTTCACTATCTGATTTCTACCTAATATTCTTAAATAAACGAGCTATAAGATGTACACACGGCTACACATCAAGCTATACATTTCCAGTTTTGGCTGACCTCGCATTGTGTAGGTTTTTCGTACAATCAGAAGTCAGCTTATACTGGTTATGTATAGCTTGATGTGTAGTCGTGTCACGTATATTACAGTTTTATAATACCTCAGGTGTTTTTTTTTTGTTTAGTCTTAACCTCAGCTCGACAAGATTTTGACATGTGACATATCAGCTGATTCGACGGGATGTTGCGAATAACGTCATGATTTTCCGGAATTTACATCAACTTTCAGCATTCGAATTTATTAAGAAAAATGTGTTACCGCGCCTATTTTGTACAATAAGTTTGTGGCAAATATCTATAACTATATGCTGAGATTGGTTTAGCCGCGTCATTCTACTGCAAAAGTGGTATAAAATAATACTTTCGCACATTAAATTTGGCACATGGGTAGACCATGACCTGGAGAAGGACATAGACATAGGCGACTTTTCATCCTGGATCGCAGACGAAGTCGCGGGCAACAGCTAATTATATTATATACTCGATATATCCTCCGTATATACTTCGTATGTACTCCGTACGTATATTACAACCTTCGTAGAAGATTAGGTCATATCAAACATAGTATTCTTTAACATTTCTTAGTATTTTTTGCGTTAATATAAACGAGATATTATTAATTACACATCAAATAAATAATCACCTATCAATTTATTTCCATCACTTATATACTTTTTTACATAAAAAATATGACAATCATATCATAAATACTGACTGCACAGCAAATTAACCACCCAGGATATCAAATCAAGAACCTAGCTGACACAAAGGGGCGAGCGCAGGATAGCGCGAGCACTGCGAGCAGCGACATGACTGACAGAAAACGAGAGACAACACAATTGCGAGCGAAGCGAGCGCGACCTCGACGAACGGAGCGTGGAGCCAGAACAAAATATTCTTTTATTAAACTATATCTCAACTCTTGACAGGCGTAAGTGATGTAGTACAGTTTGGAACCAGGATGCGCGCGTACACGTTACAAACTATACACAAACAGTACCCAAAATTCGTGTATACATTGTAATCGCAGATTTAAAAAAAAACTTTTTAACAAAAAAAAAACCGACACCCAAAAAAAGCATTACAAAGTGAAAAATGGAAGTGGGTGTCGTTGGTTTCGCATTTTTTAACAGACTTCAAAAAAAGTAGGAGGTTCTCAAGTCGGTTCTATGTTTTTTTTATGTTTGTTACCTCAGTACGCCGTCATTTATGAACCGATTTTTTTTTTATTTGAAAGTATATTCTTCCAGATTGGTCCCATTTTTGTCAAAATCCAGTTCTGATGATGGGATCCATGAGGAATTGAGGGACCTCCTCAAATATTATAGGCATACATATAGCAATTTTGGTATTTTTATTAACAACTCAAGCATTTGCATTCAGAAAGTATAATTTGGTGAAGTGGAACTGATGATGAAGACCACAGATGGCCATCGGAACTACTAACTACATCGAAGTTTACGAGTTACTATAGAAAAATACCCAAATCGCTATAGGTTTGCCTATAAAATTTGAGGGTTCCCTCGATTTCCATGTGATCCTCTCATCAGATTCCAACTTGATGACAATGGGACCACCTCGAGAGTATACCCTTACACACACAAACTCAAAACACACTCTTCCTTTTTGGAAGTCGATTAAAAATAGCAATACAAAGTATACGCGAGCAGTTTCCTATACCTACGTTCTGGCCTTGTATAGAATGGAAGGACGCCGCGACGTCTGGTATAGGTAACACAAGACAAGTTCTCTGTCTTACTAACTACAAGTTCTTTGGAAAGAAATCGGAGACAAAACTAAAAAGTAACTCAAACTCTACGCTTCTACTGAATCAAAGGGTCTTCTACGCAAAGCTATGAAAAATACGATTCGATACGTAAGTTTAACTTAATGAAAATAAGTAATTCATTATTAATCAGGCGCCAGGCGTTTAGGTTTGCCCAATACTTAGAAAACACTTTTCAACCCAATGAGACCTCTAAAGAGATACTTGAGAGTGAAAGTTATCACAAAGTCAAAGAATTCGTCTTGTAACTCCAGTTCTGAGAGAAAATCAACACAACTTAAGCTCGAAGAAATCTCCGGGTAACACCTCATAACAATAGAAATACCTCCCGCGCAAAGCCATAGTAAAGCTGACCAGACTTATTACTGCTGTAATTATGCTAAAACATGTGCCTGAGCCATGGAAGGTTGCTGTAGTCCTTATGATTGCGAAGCCTGGGAAACGACCCCATGAAGCTGATCATCATATAGACTCATTTCCCTGTTGCCAGTATTATCAAAACTTTTCGAGAAACAACGGTTAAAACCAATAATAGAAGAAAAAGAACTAATACCAAACCATCAATTTGGCTTCAGAGGAAAAACACTACGATAGACCAGGTACACACGGCTACACATCAAGTTATACATTTCCAGTTTGAGTTGACCTCGCATTGTATAGGTTTTTCGTACAATCGGAAGTCAGCTTATACTGGTTATTTATAGCTTGATGTGTAGCCGTGTGTACACAGAATAACTGACATTATTGAAAGAACACTCGAAAACAAGGAAGTCTGCGCCACCGTATTCCTAGATGTCGCGCAAGCTTTTGATAAAGTCTGGCATGAGGGTCTGGTATTTAAACTCAGACGCATGCTACCTCCAGAATTTGCAGACATTCTAGAATCATATACATATAAGTAACATAATCTTTAGAATAAGGCAAGAGGATGCATATTCTGAGCTAAAAACTATAAAATCTGGGGTGCCACAAGGAAGTGTGTTAGGCCCATTCCTCTACTTGCTATTAGATAGACATGTGACATCCCAGAACTGGAAAACAACACCATAGCGAAAATGGCCAAATTTATCCCTGTTATGTATTTATTCAACTTACTAGCTGCGCCCCGCGATTTAACCCTCGTAAATGTCGATCCCGTGGGAATATCGGGATAAAAGTAGCCTATATGTTAATCCAGGGTCTCAGCTACCTCCAAATTTTATCAAAATTGGCCCAGCCATTTGAGCGTGTAGAAATAACAAACATATAAACTCACACATACTCACAAACTTTCGCCTTTATAATAATAGTGTGATGTTCCTTGAGGCTTACAAGTCACCACTGAACATTGGCTTATTTATAGGGTTCCGTACCAAAATGGTAAAAAGGAACCCTTATGGTGCGACTCAGTCTGTCTGTCACAGCTGGATATTTCAAGAACTACTCATGCTATTAACTTGAAATTTGGAATAGTTTTTAATGACGTTTGCCCAACTACTTATTTTGCAAATAAGAAAGAAATAAAAATGTATTTAATTTTTTTGCAACAGGGACTGAAAGGGGGTCTGTAAAATTCGAAGTGGGGCTACTAGGGCATGTGGGGTATCATATGAAAGAGCGCAGTTTGCACATTTTCAATCATTTTTTTTTTTTTTCTAGGCCGCATAGTTTTCGATATAATTTTGATATACCGTTCCCCCCCTTATCTCCGAAGTTTGCACAGAGAAAAATCTGAAATTGTTCTATGTGATAGAAGTTCATGTAAAGATTACAGGAAAAATAAAACGATGTTTCTAAATAGCACACTTTTTCAGAAATCATCAACAAAAGTTACATTAGTTCCACTAAAGGTCAAGAGAAGGCGCTGACCTAAAACTGCAATTATAACACATGCACCGCAGTGTTAAAATTCTCTGACGAATATAGGCCTCGCCGATGAAAATTTAAAAACATATGATGGTACGAAATCCTCGGTGCGCGTGAGTCCGACTCGCTCTTGACAGGTTTTTTTTTTCGCAATTACATCCGGTTGCGTAGTAGTTACTTATATTGAGATATTAGGTACCTAATTCAAGATTTCGCTCACCTAGTAATATATTGGCACATCTACGTTTTTCACATTTTACAGAAACGAGGATCAAAAATTTTATAAAATGTTAAAAATTGATTTATGGGTTTATGTTACGTTTTTTTACTGATTTTATGGGTTTGATTACTAGTATAGCGTTGTGCCGTTTTACCACATTATAAATTATGCACTTTTGAACACTTATACCTACGGTAAAAACTCAATTTCACATTTTTTGTAGATGTGCCGATATATTACTAGGTGAGCGATTTATCTTTTTATTTACTTATATGATTGTAGGTGTCCTTCACCAATCCTCACCTTTGAAAACTTAATGAAAATCAATTTTGAGAACGCCAAAAATATCATGGTTGGAAACGAATATTTCTTAACTATTTTTTGACACCAAATTCAAAACCGAAAGTGTTCTGCGGTAATCAGGTGAGGATTATGGCGAGGAAGGCTCACCAAGTAATTCTCACCAAGGCACCTTTATTTTATATCTCTGGAATCACTTTCGAGATTTGGCTTAGCGCGATAGCATTACGACTATCTCTTAACTATTTTTTGAAAATTAAAACCATGGCGGTACTCCTCCCAGCCGTTTGGTTGCACTAGAGGTGAGGATTGTGAGACGTTCACCACACAATTCTCACTAACTTATAGCTATAATTTCGGAATCATTCATAATGCCACAATTTTTTGACCTTGGTGAATATTTATGGCTTTTTCTTGAAAATTTTTTGGCGTTCTCAAAATTGATTTTCATGAAGTTTTCAAAGGTGAGGATTGTGTGGTGAAGGACACGATTGTAGGCCTTTTGTTGTCTTGAAAACAGACTAAAAAAATATCGTGTTTGTCATGCATCATTGTCAGCATAATACTTATTATTGTCACTGTTTTTTTTTGTAATCACGTTAACAAATATTTTAATATGTATTGGCCGCCAAACATTTAAATATATTCAAAATATTATCCTGCAGATTTAGATCAACAATCTGCAATACACGAGACAAGACAAAAGCATAGGTACTTATACATACCTTCGCAATAATTTACAAGCGTCTCAAATTATACGCTGCTTGAACTTGGCCGACCTTCATAAACTTATCTTGAAAACAATCTCACTAGAAGTTGTTGAGTTATCGGAAAACCACTACAAAACTTTTGGCAGGACATATTATAAACATGCCAGCAGCGCCCCGCGGTTTCACCCGCGTTAGTTTCGATCCCGTGGGAATATCGGGATAGCATCCTATGTGTTATCCTGGTTATAAACTATCTGTGTACCAAATTTCTTCCAAATCCGTTCAGTAGTTTTTGCTCGATTGAGTAACAAAACATCTTCACAAACTTGCACATTTAAATATAGTGGATTGGACTCACTGCAGAATCGACGTTTTTCCATAAAAGCCAAAACAAGAAAGTGATGGAATCAGTTACTAAAATGTCGTCGTCTAAATAAACGAATTTGAAAATTAAGAGACACCACGCTACTTGGATATCTCTTGTTTTTCTTTCTTTTTACTGGTCACTATTTTATGATAAAGAAAGTTAGAATGTATTGTCCGTTGCGGTGCATATATCCCTGACGAGTGTAATCACTTAAAATAAATGGACAACAATCCTGGAAAGGGCTCAGATCAACCGGATGCAGCGGGTCATTGCTATTTTAGCGAGTCCTTAAAAAAATTAAGTGGTTAGGCGTATTTGAGAAATTGTTACTTAAAAAATGTTCGTGTCGAATTTTCGTTGGTAGTAGCACTGTTAATTATTGATCTCAGTCTTGTTTATACGTCTTCGTTTTTATGTACGTGACTATATATAAATGCTTTGTCATGGTGACGTCTTATTTCTCACACCATGTGGCCAACCCTAGTTCTCGATACTGCTCCCCGTTGGTTATATTTTAGGTTATCTATCATGTTTTGCAAACATGGTATAATATTGTGCTCCTGAAATATTATAATTATGATGTTTGATCCATCTATGGTTTATTTCGATCGATCTATAAATAGTAGATATGTATAGCGTAAGCGCGGTTAGCACAACATCGCGACACTCGTCTATACTAAATAATATGACTGGATAGTACGGTTGCGGTACGGTGCCGCAAAATCAGCCGTAGCAAAACAAAACGTCAAAGGAGTGCCGAAGATGTCACAGTATTACATGTAATACTGTGGTAATGTGCTATCAAGTTTCAATATACTCAGATCAGCTCATTTGGTTTTTTTCACTCGAACTTTTAAATTCTACTGATCTAATGACGCGAGAGTCGTGTCGTGCACTCGTGTATCGCGAAACGAGCACCCATGACTAACTACGCGTCAAAGACCATCATTTTGTGAGGAAAAATCCGTGGCACGTTGTTGTGACGTTTTACTGCTGTTCAATGGGGAGTCACCCACCTTACTTAGCAACGCCCTGTTAAAGTTAGTCCCTCAACCTCGTTGTAATTGGTTATTAACCGGAGAATTCCAATTACTTACGCGGTTTGCACTACATTTATTATTATAATAACCAATATTATTTATAGAATCTGCCTAGCGAACCGTAGCTGTTCTACAATCCGCGAAAAACTCGCGTCAGAGTAACCCTAAAGAACCTTTTTTATTAGGAAAATGCTTAAGAATGTAATACCTATTGCCAATGAATATGGTAAGTAAATTCTTACAAGTACCTAATTGCTCGTGTCTTCAACCACGTGGTTTGAGGCTTTGTACCTCGAATTTGTAAATTAATCATCGTACTATGTTTATTAAAGGTCGTAGCATATCTAAATTGTTAGGTTGAGGTCATTGATGTATATAATTTACACATCAATGGTTGAGGAATACCTTTTTTATAGGTGAGGTATACTTACTGTATTTAGAAAATATTTTTATAGTTTTTCTTCAGACGCTGAAAACATCTGTGTTTAGCCTGCCCGTAGTCTTGCACTAATAAATACCGAATCGTATTTGCTTTATCCAAGTGCAATGCATGTGAAAGGTACTAAATTTCACCCGTTTCGTCGTTACGCATTTGTAAAAGTGTTACCGCTAATGTGCGTAAATCAGTTAGAGTGCAGATTAACTTGTTAATCTGCAGATTATCTGGTTGAGTCCGTTAAAGTGGAAAAAAAAAATGTTTGTTACCGGCCAAACTCGGTTGTAGGATGAACTAGTTTCGCCTAGGCCAAACCAGTTCTCCCTACACGGGTTGCATGGTTGCGGTTGGTCGATAGGCGACGTAGGATGCCAGAGCGAGCGAAGGGCACCCAGAGGTTAGGGTTGGTTAGGTTACTTTAAACCCTTTACACAGAAATAGGAGCCCCGCTTCAAGCGGGGCTCCGTCGACATAGGATGCAAGGGCGAGTGAATTAGAACTGGTTTGGCCTAGGCGAAACTAGTTCATCCTGAAATCGGGTTTGGCCGGTAACAATTATTTCACACTTTAACGAATTGTACCCGGTAATTTGCAGATTACCTAGTTCAAATTAAAATTATTTATTAATCTCAATTTGTACAAGAATAGAATAGACGGTGACCCCCAAACTAGGCATTTGCCTGTATCTTGGGAGTCAGAGTTGCGAAATTATCAAATTTAATGCGCATATTAACGTATTCCGTATTCTAACGCTAACACATTATGCCAACAACACATCCATTGCTTTACCTGATGGTAAAAAACCAATGCGTTGCAGTATCTAACATCGAACTAATTAAAATTATTAAGACACATGGATTTTGTCCTAAACTTAATCGCGAATATCAATGTCATTGACGTTGACGCTAAAGTGAATGGTGGTGACAACACTTAGAAGTCTCGCAAAAAACTAGTTTGAGATTGGGCCAATATCAGCAAAAAGAACATAACAACGCGTTGAAATGCCTACATAATATAGCCAATAAATACACATTGCTACTTGCTTACTTATCGCTAGGTCGCACCAAACTCCGCCATGACAAAGCACATTTTTATCAGCCACCTTCATAGCTAGCCAGTACTTTATTTTTGTCGAGCGGTGTTTACATTTGTGTCTAATATGCATGTATGGAAATTATTGTATTTTTTGGAAACTGGTTTATTTCGGAATGCTCGCATAAATTGATGTACTTACTTTTTGAGCTGAGTCATGCTCGTAAATTCTGTCTGCAGTCGACTCTGCCAGTCCAACTTGTTTTGCTTAGAGATAGAAATCAGAGGACAATTCTCGTAATTTTAAGAACGTTTACAGTTAGGGGGCCGATTCTACTAACAAAATTGTTCAATAATCGCAATAGAACCACAACTGAACCACGGCTGTTAAGCGTTTTCCCATTCTACTAGTGTAACAACGACTCAGCTGCGGTTACGTTCACGTTAAGTTTAGTTTAACAAACGTTTTCCAACGATCGATCGAAACAATTTCAAAACCTATTCTGCCAACAAAATCGAACATGAGCGTGACGTTTAGTCGTATTCTACTGTAATTTTAACACTAGTTACAAACGAATCGAAACTGAACTGCAGCGGTTCAACTGTCAAAATTACCACCCACCCACCCAGATCTCAGTCTCAGTCTGTCAAAAATACCTCTAATTTCCCTACATTTTTAACAAGTTTTTGACATTGTTTGTCGCTGAGATGAGATTGCGACTTTATAGGTATGAACGTTTTGTTTAGGGTTCCGTACCCAAAGGGTAAAAACGGGACTATTACTAAGACTCCACTGTTCGTCTGTCTGTCCGTCACCAGGCTGTATCTCCTGAACCGTGATAACTAGTCAGTTGAAATTTTCACAGAATGTGTATTTCTGTTGCCGCTATAACAACAAATACTAAAACAGTAAGTAAAATAAATATTTAAGGGGGCCATACAAGAAACGTGATTTTTTTGTCGTTATTTTATATGTAGTGTTAAATATTGTATGGTGGTACGGAACCCTTTTCTTTTTTTTTGGCCGTTTAGTTTTCGTCTTTTATAGAAAAAAAAATACTTCAGAGAAGGGGGGGGGGGCCTTTCTATGAAGTTTGAATAGAGAAAAATCTGAAATTATCCTAAGTTTACTTATGTAAAGATTACAGGAAAAATAAAACGATGTCTCTAAATAGCACACTAACAGAAATCATCAACAAAAGTTACATTAGTTCCACTATCGGTCAAGAGATGGCGCTGACCTAAAACTGCAATATTCTACACCGCAGTGTGCAGTG
The DNA here is from genome assembly GCA_963669345.1 of Gortyna flavago. Lineage (NCBI taxonomy): Eukaryota > Metazoa > Arthropoda > Insecta > Lepidoptera > Noctuidae > Gortyna > Gortyna flavago. The sequence goes on along the minus strand of OY770131.1, from coordinate 14,498,776 downwards.
TTAAATTTCTCTGACGATTATAGGCCTCGCCGATGAATATTTAAAAACATATGATGGTACAGAACCTTCGGTGCGCGAGCCCGACTCGCTCTTGCCCGGTTTTTAATTACGGGAATTGGTCTATCAATTAAATTTTTTAAAAATTTTTATAATGCTCATGATAATAAATAATTGCCAAAACTGTTTTGAAAGAGGCACGTTGTCTACTGTCTATGATAAGTTGATAATAGTGAGGCCTTGGACCGAGCAGTGATGGTGGCCATAAATTAGATTAGGTATCTAAGCGGACTATTTTTTATTATAACGATGACTGGGCGATATTTATACAACGTGTTTCTGAAGTTAACAGAAACCTTGGCCATGGGAACGTTTGTGTTCGTCTGCTGATGTAATAAAATAAAGAAGCGTTATCAAATAAGAGCATGATTATAAATACTTAATTTTATTATAAATATTGTAATAAATATCAGTGATAAGTAAAGCAGGTCATTTTTCCTTATAACTTTATTAAAACAGTGAGTTTGGTCTGTCTGCCGACGTTGATTTCCAAGCGCAATGTCAGTTGTCGCTAAAAAATGGATTTTCAACACTCTGCTAATTAATTTATGTGTTGCCTACGCCTAGTGTTTGTGAAAATGGGCATTAAAGTTGATTTAGTTTTTATTTTAAGAGCGTTTACGACGTACGGCATTTCATACAAACTTTCAAGCCCTTGTTTTTCGAAATGAATTAATCGATTTTAATGAAACTTCATTCGCATAAGCAGGATACAAAGGTCTAAAAAGTTACTTAAGACGGCGTCGACCAAACGCCGACCGCACAGTTTTATTATAATCCACAGTAATAATAGATAATAGTGGGGCACTATTATCCGTTTTAAGGATTATAATAAAACTAAAAATGTAAAACTACCGTTTGTAATAATAATTTTAACGTATAATCTTGTGGAGTACAACTTAACGTGCTTATTTTCGGCATTTTCATTCTAAAATAAAAGAAATAACCAAACAAACGATGAAGGCGCCACTAGATGGTCGACGCTCCCTTATGAACATTTTCGAAAAATTGTGTTAGAGCCAAATTAGACCGATTTTAAAGTTTCTATAGAAAGAAAGATTTCCAGATATCTTTTTATTAAATAACACTTTTTTTATTTTTTTCATTTATTATGTATAGTAATCTGTGGAAACTGTTTCTGGATTGTGTTGAACTAATTGTATATGTATATGTTTGATTTTGCATCTGTTTGTTTCCCAAATAAACTAAATAAATAAATAAAAAACCTGAAACCATCGACCTCGCTTGTTCAGTTGTGTTGTTTCACATAGTTCGAACATTCTGTGATATTTCGGTTACCTACAGCAATGACAATGGGTTGTGTTTTCAGATGATGTTCACGATGCGGTCACACCACATGTTGACTGACGTCGTGTTAGAAGTCGGCAATGAGCTGTTCCATGTTCACAAAGTCGTTCTAGCTGCGGGGAGCCCATACTTCAAAGTGAGTACCTATTTTTCTACAATTTTGATGAGTCTCAAAAAAAGGCGAACCTATAGGCACAAAACCAAACCTCGAAAATTTTGTCAACTAGACGACTACCTTTCTTCCAACAGCTGTCGAGGGCATGGCAAATTAGTAATTGAAAATGTGTCATTGTCGAGTTGACAACCTGTCGAATAGTTGTGAATTATACTGTAAACCTATCGTACGTACACGGAAGGGCCAATCTAAACAGGCAATTCATAGGCATTGTGCCAAAAGTGGCCACAACATGATCAGAAGTAGGCTCAAACCACCTACTTGTAAGAAGTGGAATTTTTATCGGATTATAGACACACATGATAGATTATTCGGATAGTAAGCACACGTTGGCACTAAAACAGAAAAATCATAACCGGAGTAGGTTATGATTTTTCGCACAAATATCATCATGACCAATGACCACCCTATACAGGTTTTGTCGACGCAAGAATAGACAAACTGACAGATTGTAGAAAGATTTCTGCCGTCATGAAGAGAAGAAATGTTTCTATTATTCAGTGGACAAAAGTCTACAATGTTAAGCATGACGACCATTTTTAGGGTCCCGTACCCCAAGGGTAAAATCGGGACCCTATTACTAAAACTTTACTGTCCGTCTGCCTGTCTGTCCTTCACCAGGCTGTATCTCATGAACCGTGATAGCTAGACAGTTGAAATTTTCACAGATGATGTATTTCTGTTGCCGCTACAACAAGAAATAATAATAAAAATAAAATACAGTTATAAAGACCCCTTTATAACTGTATTTTATTTTTATTATTAAACGCCGAAAAAAAACGTTTCTTTATGCCCATAAAGAAACGTTTTTTTTCGGCGTTTTATGCCTTGTGACACGGAACCCTTCGTGTGCGAGTCCGACTCGCACTTGGCCGGTTTTTTCTCTACTTTTGATACTTGGGAGTTTCTACTCCCAAGTATCAAAAGTAAAGTTTTCTGCTAAACAAGTGTCAAAATAGTCTACCTACATCACATTTTAAAATTTGCTCCCCGTTGCTATGGAAATAATGTGTTTGTCTTCATAGAAACGCGAGTTATGTAGATAGATAACGTAGGATAAAATAGGTCCAAAATTGACGGAGAAATCTCGGACATAAGTACATAAAAAAAAACATACTTACATAAATTCGAACATATAACCTCCTCCTTTTTGGAAGTCGGTTTAAAAACTAGCCTTATTGGATAACTGGACCGTCAAAAGAATCATCAACACTTGCTCATCGAGCGATAAAGTCGGGATGTCACGTAACTCGTGATCTATAATGTAATGTTTATCACTCGCGGATAACTAAATACTTGCCAGTCATCCTGTACAAATTAAATACAGTATTACAATTATACACAGACTATATTTATTATTATCATAACTAAAATGGTTTTATTATTCGTAGCTAACCTACACAAATACCTACCTAATACGTGTACAAGTATGTCTCATACATCTTCATTTATGGCAGTCCACCCATTTTCTAAAAGGCTAATCGACTCTCACAGACTGTCATGAATCTCATGTTAAATGCTCACATAATCAGTCTCTAATGTTCCCACTGCTGGTACACATGCCTCCTCTCTTTTTATTTTGAGAGGAAGCGGGTCGTAATTAATACACCACGCGGGCCCAGTGCGGGTTGGTAGATGTCACGTGTCTTCGAATTTTTGGTTCTAGGATATGCCGCATGCCGGCTTCCTCGCTGTTTTTCTTCACCGTTTTGAGAACAGTATTGATGAAATAAATTAAGAACACAAAGTAACGCGCCTGACTGGGTTTGAACCCACGACGTACCTACAGTACAACTCGTTAGTCGGAGTTGTTACTACTGGGCCACCATTGCTGGAGCCTCTAAGCTCAACAAATATTGTTAGGAACACAACAATTTTCCGAAGTATTATATAATGTTTATTTAAAACGTGCACAATGACTTGCATAATATATATTAATGTCAGCGTGACTTTGTAAACACGGTTAATCCCAATGATCGATAGATATTTCAAATGTTTTGTCCATCACTTTTTTACCCACGACGACGGTACGGAGACGGTATATATGCGTTTGTTTTGCTATGTAATAGTTACATAATATAGGTACTTAGGTAGTTATTGTTACTGCCTCGGTGGTCAAGCGGTCGCAAGCGCTACTGCTGTGCTCGAGGTCCTGGTTTTCGATTCCCAAGTCGGGTAAAGTGATATATGGGCTTTTTCCATCTGAAATTCTCAGTAGCAGCCCGGAATCTGGATTTGTGTCTGGTTGATGGTAATTGGCCCCTATTTTAAGGGACATAACTGGCGAAATGTGGGTGACGGGTGTATTATAGGTACACCTCTGCCTAACCTTTCGGGAAATACAGTCGCACATGTTATTTTATATTGTCAAATATAATTTTAACAGGATCTTAAATACAGCGTACTAGCATTATATAGTTTACTCCGCTATAGCTTTGGCTTGCTTGCTTGCTTGCGCTTCTCGCTCTGTATTATTTCACACTGCTTGCAATTAATTATTATTGTTTTTGTACAGTAATTAAATTAGCAAATAAATAAGATTAATTAGTGCCTCCTGCTTTGATTTAAATTATCAACACCTGTGAAGTAGTCTACATAAGAAGCGGCCTAGGTTGACAACCTACGGGCCCCTTCAACTTCATGATTTGAAACTGTCCGTATAGATCCGTATAGAGGAACTGTGGAGGCAGATATAACGGTCTGATTCTAAATTCCAACCTAAATGAAACCAGTATTCTGCTATGACGCGTCAAAATTTACAATTGTTATTCATGACTCAATAATTGAAGTGATTCACTTCTGGGAAAGATTTTGATTATAAGTAGAAATAGAGTTTGATGATAAACCCATGATTCTTAATCATAATGTTGAATTGGAAATTTAACAGTATTGCTAGGGCAGGCAATGCATAACTTCAGGGAGAAGATGTAGAGGGTCTTTGAATGTTGTGTAAACTGGCCATACATACATCGACGCGCAAACAGTAACCATGAACTTAGCTTGTTGGTTTACCTTTCAACCTCTAGAGTAGAATTTTTCGTAATCGTAAGCAGGTCTCGACTGTAAGTCAGAAAGTCACCGGAACGTTGCGGTCGCTCTATCGGTTGAAAAACCTTCTCCCTTCACACATAAAGGCAATGCTTGTACAGTCCCTAATATTTCCCATAATTGACTATGGTGATGTGTGTTACTATGACCTGAATGCAGATCTCCTCAATAAACTTGACCGTCTTCTCAATAACTGCATTCGATTCGTTTTCAATCTTCGTAAGTATGACCATGTATCCGAGCATCGGCTGCTTTTAAAATGGTTACCCATTCGCCAGCGCAGAGAGTTGAGGGCTCTGTCTACGTTGTTCTCTCTTCTCGACAAAGCCACAGCTCCTTCTTACTTGACTTCCCAAATTCAATATTTATGCTCTGCCCATGCTAAAAGCCTTCGTTCCACCAACAATCGTCTTCTACGATGTCCTTCTCACCGTTCTGGCTTCATTCATTCTTCTTTCTTTGTCCAGGCGGTCTTTCTTTGGAATGCGCTCCCTCTGAACATCAGGACAGCAACCAGTCGGTTATCTTTTAAAGTAAAGGCACGTGAACATATCCGTCAAAAGTTGGCCGTAGCATCTCAGCGCTGATTTGCTGGATTCGTTTTCTCCTCTACCGATATTTCTTTTTTTTTTTTCTCCTCGCAGTTCGTTTTTTTTTATATGTATGTATGTATGTATGTATGTATTAATATTTATTTTTGTATTTTATAGTAATTTCCTAACTATTTATCACGTATGTTGCACCTGCCATGTTTTGTCTCTGCATCACCCTAAGGTTGACTGGTAGAAAATGCCTCAGGCATTAAGTCCGCCTTTGTACAGTATTTCTTTTACTTGTGCATAAAGTTTTAATAAATAAATAAATAAATTTTTCGAGGGTTATAAAGAAACTGATATTTCGTAGAAAATTGCAATACCTACGCGGTGAGTCGGTGAAAATGTATAATGGAACATCTCTTTTTGTTTTAAATAACCGACGAAAATTACAACACCGTGCGTTGAAATTTTTTGGAATTTCAGAATCATGTATTGAATCCATGGTTGCGCGTCTCGAGTTATTCCGGTCTGCGATGTACCTGCCAACCTGTATAGAAGTAATTTTGGGCTGCTTTGATTCCTGTTTTTCCCGAAACTCTGATCATGCTAAACCAACAGATAAAAAAAAAGATTTACGCGATTCTAACCTGCGTTTTCTTCCACAGGCAATGTTCACAAGTGGACTGAAAGAGTGCGAGATGTCTCGAGTACGTCTGCAAGGCGTGTGTCCCTCAGCCATCGCGTGGCTGGTGTACTTCCTGTACACCGGCAAGATTAGGATAACTGAGATCACCGTCTGCCAGCTGTTGCCTGCCGCCACCATGTTCCAAGTATGTTACGATATAAAACATTAAAATACACTTTACGAGCCTGTTATTGCCGCACTGCAAGACAAAGGCCTCATCTCATGCAAAGAATGCACGAGCATTAATCACCATGCTTGATCAAGGGCGATTTCAGACTTATATTAATTACTAGCTGTGCCCGCGACTTCGTTCGCGTGGATGTCGGAAAACAACAGGTAATGTGTCGCTTAGGAAAGGTGTAATTGCCACTCCTTCATTGAAAAGGAAGAATCATCAGATCTTGCCTGGTAACGCTTTCCTTACCTAGGGTTCGCTACCACGGCCCTTTCGACTGCAATCACTGCGTCTTCATGGTTCATAATGACAATGCGACAAAGTGTCACTTTGATTTTTGAGAATAAATTAAAATAAAAGCGCCTGCTCGAGGCTGATTATCTAACCAAACAGCCATAATTATGTCCATTAACCCAACCAATCATTAATGTACCAACTTGTAAAATCATATCACCATTTTATCTAAAGTATATCTGAGATTAGTAGGTGAAGTTTGAAGTTAGTTTTTCTAAGTCTTGGTTTCTTCTCTGTTGTGAATTCAGAATTTCTTAACTTGGTATTGAAGATATCATATATACCTACCAATATTATGCCTTATAAAGCATCGAGATATCTAGATGATAAAAGGAAGAATACATTAATGGTAAGAGTAAGAAGCAACCCATTAAACTTTGGTTATATTTGACACCGGCCGCCATTTAAACTACGAAGATGAAACCCATGAAAACTTTAGACATGATTTTGATTTAGACCTTATACTGCCGAAAACCAGAAAAAAAATTGTAAAGATAATTACAAAAAAATATACTTAACCGACTTCCATAAAAAACCCTAGAAAGTGCAAAATAACCTTAGTTTTCGAAGACGTTGCGCGTTGGCAAGAAATTACAGACTTCTGAAACAAAAGGTCTATTGCACTTTGAAGTGTGTTTTTAAGTCGGTTGTATTTTATTTTATTTCACACAAAGTCGTGTAAGTTTATATTGAAAACCATGAAAACGACACACATGATGAAAAAAGAAAAAGAAAATTGCAGCCGCCATCTTCGATTTTCATTTTGACGTCACAATCGGCTTCAGCACTCTCGAAAACCATGAAAACGACACACACTACCAATTTTTCGATTTGCAGCCGCCATCTTGGACTTTCATTTTAACCAGTACTGAAACGGTTTACCAACAGTCGATTGGTCCATGAACCGTTGGTCAACACCATTAACTTTTCATCCAAAGGACTTGGGACCCACGAAAGTTTCCCCAACAGAACTCTACGTCAGTGAATGCTTAACCAACAGAATGTTTTGACCAATAACTTTTCACCCAAAGAACATTTGACCCATGTCAAATAGAACTAAGGATGCAAGGGCGAGCGAAGCGAGCTCGGGACTTGGGGCACCCCGACTCGGACAGGTAGGGTTCGAGGGGATGATGGCGGCTCAAGTGAGCGAGCAAAGCGAGCGAAGGGCACCCCGAGGTTAGGCTTGGTTAGGTTACTTTATACCCTTTTCATAGAAATAAAGGACTACGTCTTATTATTATTTTACTTTCACCTTTCCCGGCGTCTGTTGGCCTTGTTCTTTGGGTGAAAAGTTATTGGTCAAAACATTCTGTTGGTAAAGCATTCACTGACCTAGAGTTATGTTGGCAAAACGATCGTGGGTGAAAAGTCCTTTGGAAAAAAGTTAATGGTTTAAAGATAATGTTCACCAACGGTTCATGGGCCAATCGACGGTGGGTAAGCCGTTACAGTTTCATTTTAACCTCACTATTGGCTTCAGCACTCTCAAAAACCAATAAAACGTAACCCATAAAAAAAATTGCAACCTCCATCTTGGATTTTCGTTTTGACCTGCCTATCGGCTTCAGCACTTTTGAAATCTATGAAAACGACATCCATGACAAAAAATCAAAACAAAATTGCAGCCGACATCTTGGATTTTCATTTTGACCTGACTATCTGCTTCAGCACCCTCGAAAACTGACAAAACGACACCAATGACAAAACATTTAAAAGAAATGGAGCCGCCATCTTGGGTTTTCATTTTGACCTGACTATCGACTTCAGCACCCTCAAAAACCATGAAAACGACAAACATGACAAAAAAAAATTGCAGCCACCATCTTGGATTTTCATTTTGACCTGACTATCGACTTTAGCACCCTCGAAAACCATGAAAACGACATCCATGACGAAAAAGTTGAAAATTTAGGCAACCGCCATCTTTGATTTTCTTTTTGACCTCAATTACCGGGGTCAAGATCCACGAAAAATAGCTCTCTCTCTGTGTCTCTATCTATCTATTACTATGAAAAATGAGGCATAACGCTTTTTCGTAATTTGGCGATTTCTCCCTTAGAACTCCTACTGCAAGCTCCATATAAGAACTTCGTTAAAAAACGCTCTGCGTTACTCAACTTTCTATATCAATAATTATCTAACTTCTTTATCGCTCAGAACACCACATTAATTATTATTATCTTACATTATCCTCACTTTTTGTTTAAAATTCTTTTAGCGCCACAGGCGCCACTAAATAAACCATCAATGGAAAGCGATTTTCATTATCATTACTTTTTAAAATAACATAGACATAAGTAGGTATCTCTGTTATTTCGTCATTTAAGTAAGCTTAAACTAATAGGACGTGATTATTCACATCACAACAACAATATGTTTTCGTTAGTAGGTACTATATCGCGCCAATAGATGTCGTTACGTGTTACTAAAAAACGTAAAAAGTTGTTCCTAGAATACTTTAAATTGATTATATCTTTTGATAGAGTGAACCGATTGCGATGAAACAAAAACTAATCACTGCTCCGAGTTCTACACCATATTTGAGTATAAAAAGTAACCGTATTGGTTTGGTACTTTTTACGTTGACCCTGTTCAAATCAATAATCTGTCACATCCAAACAGACAAACAGACAAACCGACAAACCGACAAACAGACAAACAGACAAAAATTCAAAAAATTGATGAAATGGCATCTGTTGGTTATCCTTTAACACCCCAACTATTTTTTTTGGAAATATTTTCAATGTACAGAAACGTCTCGTCTACAGATTTATTATATGTATAGATAGATAGATAGAAGAATAGATACGCAGGGTTCGTAAAAATCCAAAAGAGAAGTATACTTAGAAGAAAAATACATGTTGCGCCGACCCCAAATAAATGGGGATAAGGGCAGGAGATTGATGTTGTGTATAAAAGGGGGAAAGATATAAAACTACATTTGCAAACCCCACATTAGTCAGCAACCAGTGACGCGTATTTTTATTTACTCTCTGTTTCCTCTGTTAAACAAACAATATTGTCATGATAAGACGTAGCAGAATAGTTTGACAACTGCGTAAAAAAATCTGACAGGCAAAAAAACAACTTTTAATATACATATATGACAAACCGAGACAAACTCGGGGTTTTTCCCCTGTAAACAGCAAAAGTCTAAGTACTTGTGAATATTTTTTTTATTATTTTTATTATTATGTAGTAACACAAATATTTAAATAACCTTTTCTCTGTTCTTTTTAACTAACTCGAAATTATTTGTAAGATTTCATTCTTCACATTAAAAACTTCATTCAATAATTAATATAGTCATTGCCGTTTCTAACCTTTCCTCAGTTGATATAATAATATTGCACAGCTCATCTTGTACATCACCTTAGAATGAACTTATCATCGTATTGATTAACATTCACATACATGCCACTACGGTTCTCGGTATCTCATGCATAAATAAGCCTGTTTACATCGCCTTTCCTTTCTTTGTTTCAAAAAAATTCTTATGATACGCGTAATGTGCACTGCTTATATTGTAAACTTCGTGTAACTCTCTTTTTGACTACGTAGAAACTGACAGTTAAGTAAAACCTTTTGTAGAAAAAACATCGTGAGTAAACCTGGACTTACGGTTAATATTTAAGTCTGAAATCGCCAACCCGTTTTGAGCAAGCGTGGTGCTCGTGCCTTTTCTGCGTGAGAAGAGGCCTTTGCCTTGCAGTGGAAAAATATAATAGGCTGGTTATTATTAGTAGTTAAGTATTATAGGAGTTTAGTTGTATCTGCCTCATCATCAGAGCAGCATGAGCAGTGGTGTCCCATTGAAAACGATCGCGACTTACGAGTTGGAGGTCGTAGGTACTTTTTGTAAATTATTTTATCACCACTGCTCTCAAAACGGTGAACGAAAACATCGTGATGAAACCGGCATGTCCTAGATCCAAAAATTCTAAGACATATTCTACAAACCCGCTCTGGGCCCGCGTGGCAAATTACGGCCCACTCCCTATCACAGAGAGGAGGTCTGTGTCCCAGCACTGGGAATATTATAGGCCGATCATCATCATCTGCCTATATAGCAGTCCACTGCTGGATAAGGGGCCTTCCCAATAGCAAACCATTAGAACTCGATCCTCGGCCAATTGTATCCAACCTCAGTGTATTGACCTCAGTGACCAACAATCATTGCAATAAAAGCCAGTAGGGACTGGTGCTGATATCTTGATATTGTGGAATGTTTTTTTTATTTAGTTTGTCATTTGTGATTGATAGAAAGATGATAGATATATCATTGGCTTGTTCAGCATCGGTATTTATAACCGATAACTCCATTTAGGGAGGGGTTAATATTCTGAAAGCAAGAAGTCCTTTTGAAAGACACAGTTACGTATAAATGTGTAAATTTTAGCAATCTACACTTATTTTAGCTGTGTGCCGACAGATTTCGAACGTGATCGACGCATGCTGCGCTTTCCTGGAGAGGCAGCTAGACCCGTCCAACGCAATCGGCATCGCCAACTTCGGTGAGCAACACGGCTGCGTCGACCTGAAAAAGAAAGCCCATCATTTCATTGAGAGGCATTTTACTCAGGTACGGAAACATTAAGAAAATTAAGTACAAAACATGCAACAAACAAAATTATTTCAACGTTCAAATCTATTTTAAATTTTCCGATTCCCGATTCACCCCTTCTTCCCTATTCACCCCGTACGTACTTATTATTGCAGCATTTGCACGCTTTTCACTTATCTGTATGTAGATATAATCCTCTAGATCTTCTTCGTCGTGTCGATGGCACGGCAGTGAAATAGATTATATTAGTGATTTTGTGTGTATGATTTTCTATGGCCAAAAGTTCGCCACTTCCAGGACATTTTTAGGGTTCCGTACCTCAAAAGGAAAAAACGGAACCCTTATAGGATCACTCGTGTGTCTGTCTGTCTGTCTGTCTGTCCGTCTGTCACAGCCAATTTGCTCCGAATCTTATGGACCGATTAAGTTGAAATTTGGTACACATATGAATCTCTGTGACCCAAACACAGACGTGTAACGTAAATAAATGAGTTTTGAAAATGGGAGTCATTTTTGAGGGGTAAATAGACAATTTAAAAAAAAAGTTTCACAATCTGTACCGTGTGACATATCAAATATATTTTTTTCATAATTTTAAAGTGAATTGTTTTAAAGTTATTTAAGACAATAGACGGAAATTTACCATTCCCCCCCCCCTTATCTCCGAAACAACTGAGCCTAAAATTTTGAAAAAAATACAAAAAATAGTTCTATACCTATAGATTACAGGAAAATTAATAAGAAGTCTATGATCTTGAAACAACATGGTAAATTTCTCAATATTGTGCGTACAAACTTACATTTTCAGTTGGAATGTATGGGAGAACATGTTTTTCAACTACAATGTTAAGTTTGTTCTTGGGATAAATTCATTCCAACTACGGAACCCTTCATTGTGCGTGGTCCGACACGTACTTGGCCGGTTTTTTTTTTCTTCTAGATAAACTAATAACGCAGAATTGGTGATGCAAACATGCTGTCTGTCACTATAATAGACTGTCTATTAGATAATTATGATAAAACATTTTAAAAAATCCCTTTTCTAGATAAAAAGGAAATCAGCTTAAAAGCAAATTATTTAAATCTCATATTCTTTTTACAGGTGTGTCAAGAAGAAGAGTTCCTACAGCTAACGCCTCAAGAATTAATATGTATGATTCGCAAAGATGAACTAAACGTAAGGGAAGAAAGAGAGGTCTACAATGCAGTGTTGAGCTGGGTAAGATAATTATATTAATTAATAGCTTCGTCCGCGTGAAATTTCTTGCTCCCCCAACCCACCCAGTCGCATCGCCTATCCGCGCTATTACTTCGTTTTCGCGTAGCGTCCTTTCAGACTTTTTTCTTTTTGTTAGGCTCCTAAGGCCTGAGTTCACCAACATTCTAACCATCGGTTAGGTATTTAAACAGTTGATTTCCTTAGGAAATTTGACATAAATCAACTGTTTAAATACCTAACCGATGGTTAGAATGTTGGTGAACTCAGGCCTAAGGGTCCTAGCGTGGTGTTAAATAGGCAAAGAAAGAAAAGAAGGCTATATAAGGAAGAGAAAGAAAGGCTATAGTTAACCTATAGCCTTCCTCAAGAATTGGGTTATCAAATGAATAAATAAAAATTCAAATCCGACTGGTAGTTTGAGAGATTAGCGCGTTCAAACAACCGATTACGTTAACAATCATGAGATCATTCACATCATTTGATAGCTGTTCTGTGGTTCGAAAACTGATCTCAATACAGAACGTTTTTAGTTACTCTTAGAAGCAGCTGTTTTGTGCCAATAACGCGAGGTCATTGCCATTGCGTCACCATAGAAGTAGCAAATTATTTCTACCAATAGGCCACGAGAAGAGCAAATAATCAGCACCCTAATTACGTAACCGGTAACACACTATCAATCCGAATTTGAATCTTCTGAAGGATATTGCTAATCCATTGCTTCATATGTTGGAAAAATTTGTTTGCTCAAGAACGTAAATAATCCGATATTTATAATAAATATCAAAATATAAATAAATATATTTGGTATATCAGATATTTATGGGATAAAATATCATGTATAAAAAAAGATACGACTTTAAGCAACAATAAATTAGAAACTGATGAATAATAATCAGTTTTAACAAAAAAAAGAATTATTTAACTAATGTGTTTTCCTAACAAAGTCAAAAGCGACAATGAATGAACAGTTCTAAAAGCATTCGACTGAAACGGGTCAGGGAATTCCCTAAAAAAAAAAAAAACGAAATCGATAAAATGGATTTTTAACCGACGAAAAAACTGAGGAGATTCTCAAGTCGACGTGTATATATATATATATATATATATATTTTATTTATTTATTTATTATTATTATTTTTATTATTATTTATTTATATACATATATATATATATATACGTCGACTTGAGAATCTTGAATCTTCTTGTGGACTTGAGAATTGCATATATTATGTATTAAGGGGGCTCCCATACAACAAACGTGATTTTTTTGCCGTTATTTTATATGTAGTGTTGTATGGGTAGTACGGAACCCTTCGTGTGCGAGTCCAACTCGCGCTTGGCTGGTTTTTTTTGTCAAGTGTTGCTAGGAAGGATAAACTTTGAACCTAGCCGGTTCAAAGTTTATCCTAGCAACACTTACTAGTTTTGACAATAAATATCAATTGATATAATATATCCACATAAATCTAAATTGATATAATTATATCCACATAAATCTCAATTGATATACTTATTACATTCACTGATATAGTATATCAGCGCATCTTGCAAATAATAATAATTATCCAGTTTTGTAAATCCTTATAACATTGGCTGGATGGTAAGATTGTAGAGCAACGACCGACCGAATGCTAAATGCACAGTGCACTCGCGAATGTTGCCATCTTTCGCCGCTATCTTATCGCTCCAGATATCGTTGAACTTTTATAATGAGCGATATTTTAAGTAAAGCCATGACTGACATGAGTCAGTTTCGTTATCACTTATCATTATCACAATTTTAACATTAAAACAATATGCTTTGCCAATAAATAACTTTACTTACATGTTTTAACGCAGAATTTAAAGTTTTCACATAATTATAGCCATTCGATTAAGAGTTTTTAACTAATAGAACTGGATTTCTCTAATAAAAGAGAGGGACTGGGGGAACTATCATTAACCTTTTAACCGCCCGACTTCATATCATTTGTCGTGCCCCCAGCGCCAGAAAAAAAAAACCTTATACATATAATACAGCGTAATTACCTAAATAAAAAAGCAGATTAAACGAGCTGTGGTATTCGGTCGTAAATATACGACCCTGGCGAAAAGGACACGAAAATAGGTTAAAAGCTTAAATCGAAAATGAGACGTGAAAGCACAGAAGTTTTTAAACTAATCGATCACGATTCATTGATATGCGCCCGCGTGGTGGGTTACGGCCGGCCCACTCCCTCTCACAGAGAGGAGGCCTGTGTCCCAGCAGTGGGAACCTTATAGGCTGTTATAGCTACTAACTGACGTTAATAAATAATTCCTCAGCCTTACTATTGAAAATACAGTCATATGCCATAAAAAAGGCCCATGATAAATCTTGCTCTGAGGTAAACAGCACAAATCGCTTATCGTCTCTTCCGATATTTTGTTTATCATTGAATGACGGGCATGAATTTTGTAGTGTAATCAAATAATCACTTTATCGGCGTCATGTTGTGAATTCCCGATTGTGTTGGTCTCCAAGCAATTAGTAATTAATTGTTATTTATTACTAACTTTATCGTTCCCAAACCTCGGAGCAATTAATTAATACAGTTTTGACTTCGTTACTATACCGGATTTTTTTTTACCGTCTCGAAATATTTACAGGGTGTTCTACCCATGAATATGAAAAATTTTCACTATGGGACCAACTCTGAAATCACGAAAAAAAATCTGCTGTTTAATAAAGTAAAAAAAATCATCCGGTACTTATATAGTTTTTTTTCTTATCATCTGCCTAGCCTTTTCCCAACTATGTTGGGGTCGGCTTCCAGTTTTTTTTCTTATATTATATATATTTTTTTAAATATATATATATATAGAATTTTTCTACATTAATCTTGAACATAGATTATGATTGGGACTTGGACCTCTTATCAGTGCTATAAAATTATAGGAACATCACCGTAATTTCGTAACACATTAATATCAATCGTAATCTGAATCATTTTGAAGGATATGCTAATGAAAGCCATTGCTACTGTTAGTGTTTTACGCAACTTCCTCGCAGATCATGCTTTGGTAATAATGTTATAAGGGCTGATTGCCCAGGGTGCGCCCACGCCGATGCCTATAATGGTTTTAAACGTTGTATGTAATAAAGGATGTAACATAATCATCATAAAAGTAACTAGTTTTATGATATGATTATGTATTTGCTGCACAAATAAGTCTATTTTCACAGAGCACATAATGACTAAACCGCATTGTAACTGTGTAATAGAAATAAGTAGGTGCGTAAATAAATAATATGAGACTCATGCTTTCATTATACTGTTATTCGTTAAAATTCACATGACTGTATGTATAATATGTCAATAAAATAAGCCTTGATGATGTGAAAGTAAAATACAAATAAATAAATTATTGTAAAGGGAAAGTAGTTATTGGTACTCATATAGGTACAATCGACCGTAGACCGCATTTCGATGGTAACACCCTTTTTTTTTTTTTTTTTTTTTTTTTTTTTTTTTTTTTTTTTTTTTTTTTTTTTTTTTTTTTTTTTTTTTTTTAAGGATGGGAAATCATCCAATGACCCCTCCCGCTCTGGGTGGAGCGGAAGGGAGTGTCAGACTCTTACTGACTAAAACCCATCCGTGTTCCTTCCTTAGCCCTTTATGTTCCGGGGCAGCGGTAACCCTTTCGGACAATCCCGCTGCCCCGGCAGGCTTCGGCCCTAACGGGCCCCTCCGTGTCTGCTGACAGCTCTTTGAGGCGCGCGTGGAACACATACGCGCCGTCCGGCACGGGCATGGTAACACCCTTGAGCTGACTTAACGTAGTACATACTTTTAATAGAATATGAGGCCAGCTTGTACTGGTTATGTAACTACCGAGACGTGACGACGTGACGTGACGTGAGCCCTGCGAAAAAAAATGAAAAGTGTTGTTTTGGAAAGGTGCTGACTTAAACAAACACATTTTTGTTATCTTCTTGACGGAAACATTTCTGCTCAATACCTATCTACCTAATGCGGATATGTAGCACGTTGCTCACAGTCATCTATGCATATAATAAATCTGTAGACGAGGCGTTTACATTGAAAATATTTACTGGGGCTCTATCTCGTATAGGGTCTTAACATTATGCTGAGCGATGGCCGTTTTGCGTAAATGTGACGCATGTCTTCTCCCAAATAGTATTTTTTTTGTTTGGGTTATTTTTTGAAGCGTCATGTTTGCCGCAAAAAAACGTATTTTCTTTAAAATAATAATAATAATAAGTAGGGGTGTTAAAGAATAACCAACAGATGCCATTTTATCAATTCATTAGGTGAATAAGTTGATAAGTATCAGGATTCAGGATCTCACATTTTCTATTTCTATTACTTACTTTTCTGTCGATAAACGCAAGTTCAATGTAATGGTAGGCTGATTAATAGTTTTTATTGCTTTCCTCACTTTCACCGTAGGTATAAGGAACTCTTGTGCAAAATTTCGTGCTTCTAGACACAGCGGCTTAGACTGTGCGTTGTCCGTCAGGGAATTTTTGATTTGTACTAAGTAGATTTATGTTGCCTACAGGTGAAATACGACGAGGACAGACGGCACCCGCGCATGGAGCACATCCTGCAAGCGGTGCGGTGTCAGTACCTCACGCCCAGCTTCCTCAAGGAGCAGATGAGCACGTGTACCGTGCTCAAGAAAGTGCCCGCCTGTCGGGAGTACCTTGCTAAAATATTTAAGGTAAGCTTTTAAATGATAAACTTTTTTTTTAAATAGGCTTCAGGCATGGTCCAACGTTTTCTTTTGCTTTATTTGTTTTCTTTCTCTCGAAACGGCGAAGGAAAACATCGCAAGGAAACCGGTATGTCCTAGCACCAAAACGTTCGAAGACATGTGACCACCACGCGGGACAATGCGGATTGGTAGACCAATCCGCATTGAGCCCGCGTGGTGGATTATGGCCCACTCCCTCTCAAAAAGAGAGGAGGCCTGTGTCCCAACAGTGGGAATATAGAAGTATGAGGAACAGGGTGTAAAGTTCACTCATCCTCTATAGAAAAGGGAGGATCCTTCGACCAGACGGGTGTTGTGTCTGGCGGGCAACTGCCCGATGAATAATTTCGGGCCGTTGTACAGACGCCAGCACATCAACCTACCCGAAACTGTCAAATTTTCCCAATCAACTTTGAACCATATACTTTAGCGATAAAGTTGAAAATCTATCAAAAAAATTTGACAGATTGTAGTAGGTTGATGTGCTGGCGTCTGTACCTATGCTAGTTGCGCGGTAAACTCTGCTTGCGTGATGCAGGATTTTGCGTGACGTCAGTATGACGCGTTATTCGCATGTGGCGTTGTAGATACCGCTATAGGAACATTATAGGCTGATTATGCTAACTAGATAGGTACAAGGATAGGTAGATTATTTATTCTTGTTTTCTTTTTAAATATCCTGCCAGACTAATATGCATTTTTTTAAGTTAACACATACTCATGTCTAGCTTAGGCATGAGCGAATGCGAGGAGAAAGAGAAAACGCAAACCCACGCATGACAAGCCCGGCTGAAGACGTCACTCCGTTTTTTTCAATATGACATGTTATTCAGAATTCCTTATTACAGGCACGTTTTTCGTGCTCTCAGATCTATTTTCCTTCTGAAAGTTAAAGCTGCAAAATGAGATTACTTATATGCTTATGACCACACTATAGAAAAAATATGAGCCAAGTTATACACGATTCAGCATCACCGACCGATTGGAGCCGAGTGTACGTACCCAATTCGACGTCACCGACCCGAGTGTGACGGTTCAGTTTCGTTCATTGTTCAGAAAGAGCGCAAAGTGCGCATAAAGAGGTTTTCACTTCAAAAACCTTTAGCATCTTTCGATATCTATAAGAAATAATATATATAACCTATTCGTATACTCTTACAGATACGTCTTAATACTTCATCTTGTTACAGGATCTCACTCTACATAAGAAGCCCGTGGTGAAAGAGAGGCGACCGAACACGCCACGCATCATTTACGTCGCGGGCGGCTATTTCCGACATTCTATAGACTTGTTTGAAGCATTCAACTTGGACGATAACTGTTGGACGACGCTGCCTAGGCTAACAGTGCCACGTTCAGGTTTAGGAGCCGCGTTTCTTAAGGTGAGCATAATAGGAATAAGTAGAAAAAAATATCGATTTAGTTCGAGAGACACCTATGAAAACGTATAAATAAATAAATAAAATAAAACGTCGCAAGCGGCTACCTCAGATATTCTAACGACTTGTTTGAGGCCTTTAACTTGGACGATAACTGTTGGGCGACGCTGTCCAGGCTGATAGTGCCACGGTCAGGGTTATGAGATGCATTTCTTAAGGCGAGACACGTATGATAACGTATCACATATGTCAGGCACTCGATAGACTTATTTGAAACCTTCAACTTGGATGATAGTCGTTGGACGACGCTACCAAGTGTTTCTGCCTGAATTTATGACCCGTTAATGGTTTATCAACCGGTTACCCTATTAAGGGTCGTCCTCTATTTCTTAAAAAACCTCTGCTTACCTCTTCGGGGCATACAAGCGTGGTGTTTTGTTGAAACTCAACAATATTTCCTATTAAAATGTTGGGTTATGTTGCATAGACATTTCGTCAAGCTGTATATATTATAAGAAAAAAAAAAGGCCTGAGCTATTAAGCAAAGAAAAATAACTATAATAACAAATTAGTTTTCGTTCTACGAAAAACCTATTCAACATAAGTCAGAAATAATATTTAACAATAAAAGTCAACGTAAGGTCGAGCCAGGATGACGGCGACGAATCGTAGCATTTTAAACGTCATCGTTTAATAATATTTATTGTCCTTATTATAATTCGCACGGTATATCATTTTTGTTATAAAATAGTGTTTCTTATAATAATAATGCTGGCAGATTTTGAGAAATTACTTACTTGAGTCTGTTTATGTCTTTCTTCAAAAGTATTTCACTGAAAAGAAATTAAGGGGGATTTATTGATATAGCTGTATCTTTAGGCGCGTGGCCAGAATTGGAACTAACGCTGCCATATTGTTTTTCAATACAATTTCTCAAATGTTAACCCACAACACCTCCCTGTCAATGTTATTTTAGAACCAAAAAAATCTTTGTAGCACTATACATTTTTTAAATTCTTCCTCTAAAAAGGTTAAATAGATGAAAGTTTGCAAGGAAGTTCGGCATTTTTATAGATAGGAATCCCATCGGGCTCACGGCTGGTTTCTGTTTAATTTATAAATAAATGTTTATATTTGGACAGGGTCTATTCTATGCAGTGGGAGGACGCAACACATCGCCGGGGTCTTCGTACGACAGCGACTGGGTGGACGTTTACAACCCCGCGACGGAACATTGGAGACCTTGCAGTCCTATGTCAACACCGAGGCACAGGGTATGTAATCAACTATAGTAAAGTCGTTGCAAATAATAGTGACTTTTATAATCATCGACATAGGTTTAAATTACAACAGAAAAAAATAAGATATTTATTTCATCTCAAACATTGTGTTATACAAGAAGTGAAGCAGCCCCAGTAAGTCAAATAGTACTTGTTTGGGAGCTGTCTGATGAGGCTCATAAATAGAGGATTTAACCTTTTAACCGCTTACGCCGGATTAATCCGACAAATATTTTTGTGTCCATTTCGCCTGATTCGTTTCGTACCTATATTTACGACCAAATACCAGAGTTAAACTTTGGTATGCCGGAACGTAGATCTACGCGAGACACAATGGCTTTTTAATTGTGTCTATAATTACGACATTCAACCGGTTAATCTGCTTTTTTATTTAGGTAATTACCACAAAACAGAAAGGTACAGAAGTCAATCACATGTATGTACTTCACTTTACATACCTTCGCTCGGCGGTTCGCGCTAGGGTGGTCCACTTTAGCTTATGCACAAAAAACTATCGTGGTAGTGGCACTCGTATCTAGTTGTTTGATTTATTGTTGTAAAGTTTACAGAACAAAAACATATAAAATATTACATTTGTAAATTTTCACTATAGAAAATCCCTAATAACTCCTAAAAGGATTACCCTATTTACACAATTTATTTTGCCCTATCCGTTTTAGACCTAAACCTATCAAATGACACTAAAAACAACACAATATCTACACAAACAAAAATCATGTTTTCAACTTTGGGTCTCAAGCGGATGGCACTCGCGCTCGCATCGCACTGATCCCAACTGATCCGAGATATCGTGTCCGTGAGCGGTGTCTATGTGTGCGTGCTCGATCGCACTTTGTATGTAGATTGCCTTCTGTACTCTCTGTATTTTGTGTAATTACGCTGTATTCTATCGGGTATAAAAGTATTATCCTAATCAAACTGTATCCTGTTTGTAAAAAAAAAAACTATTTTTATTATTACTTTCTGCTATAACTGTAACTTATTCCGCGTGGATTTCGTAGGTAATTTCTCCTTCGAACTTAACACCCCTTTAATTTAAACTATCCGTTAGTTCAAAACTACCCAGTGAAAACTGCTGGTAACTAGTCGTCGGCAGTGAACGAAAATCGTTCACTGGTCGGCGGACGATAAAAAAATAATCGGGACACCATGGGAACCGCCTCTGTTATAGTATATTTTGGTATATTTGGCGTTTCTCTAATCAAAGTCCTTTCCGTCTTTGGCGTGGCGTGGAAAGCCGATAATTCTCTATGTACCGCCGTTAAGTATACATAAAAATAATAAATCAAAATCAAATCAAAAATCAAAATCAAAAGTCATTTATTCAAACTAGGCTGAGAATCAGCACTTTTCGAACGTCAAAATTACATAAGACAGTCCCCCAAAACGCCCGCCCTTCACCACTTCCTAGTGCTTTCGCTGGGGAGAAGTGGCGCAACAAACTCCCCAGCAGCACAGCTGTCTGTTCAGTTATAAAATACTCGACTGTATACAAAACTAGATCTGCAAAGTATCTAATTAACATTACAGGACACAGAACATTCGATAAAATTATTTGCCATATGTTAGCTAGCCACGCCAATATACCAACAAATACCATATTATGGTATTTGTTGGTATATTGTATATATATAATCTATACGTACTCAAGCTAAAATAAAAATACTAAATCAAAAGTAATAACTACCTAAATAAAAGCCTCCAGGTATAAAGGGCGTGACAACTTACATATTTATGCAATGCTGGGTTCTGTTCACGAAGCTGTCACAATAATTATATGTAAGGCCTGAACCTGCGTAAAGCGGACGCCCGCGCAGTTCCATACAAAAGTGCTCCGTTGCGGGGACTCGCGCGGGCATCCGTCGCGGAAAGGCGGGCAGCGTTGCGGGCGCGGGGCCCACCTTCCCGCGACGGACGCCCGCGCGGATCCCGCCACCGGACCGGTAACACGCACGGGCTTGTTCAGTCAATCGCTATGTGAAACGGGCCGAACGCACGCAAGGAAAATGTCTTTTCGATTAAAAAAAGTTATAAAACACGACTGCACTCGAGCAGTCTTGTAATAAATAATACCTATACAGAATGTCTCATTGATGTTGGGTAATGTTAGCCGAAACTGAAAACTTTTTAAGACAAACACATTTTTTATCTATAATTAATGATAATAGTCTTTTGTAAATATGTTTGCCTCATTAAATATCTCATTAAAAATCTATACCTACTAATATTCTAAAGCTGAAGAATTTGTTTGTTTGGTTGAACGCGCTAATCTCAGAAACTACTGGTTCGAATTGAAAAATTATTTTTGTGTTGGATAGTCCATTTATCGAGGAAGGATATATATACAGGGTGTCCAGTAAATAGCACGACATACTGCAGGAGGTGATAGCTTGGGTTACTACCTATCAATACAACACAATATATGTTCAGCAAAATCTTACGGATTTTTTTTCACCACTGTAGGTTAAAGTTATGCGAAAAGAAAATCGTTCTGTGAAAATTTTAACAAAAAAACTATTTCTTCAAAACTTTCTTGTTTTTGATCAAAAAAAAAAATATAATGAGTAGAGTAACCTATTCACGAATAACTTGATGTAAAAAAAGTTCTAGAAAAGGATTTTTTCATTACGAGATTCTTAAAAATCTGTTTCAAGGTAGAGATTTTTCGATATTTCGGAAAATTTTGTAAAACTGTAAAGCCGTAAGATTTTGCTGAACATATATTGTGTTGTATTGATTGGTAGTGACCCAAGCTATCACCCCCTGCAGTATGTCGTGCTATTTACTGGACACCCTGTATATCTACACTAATATTATAAAGAGGAAAACTTTGTTTGTTTGTAATGAATAGGCTCAAAAACTACAAGACCGATTTTAAAAATTCTTGCACCATTCGAAAGCTACATTATCCACGAGTAACATAGGCTATATTTTATTTTGGAAAAAAATAGGGTTCCGTAAGATATTTGGGTTTTTCGGACACAAGGTGTAAAAAATCAACCAGAAAAGTTACTTATTTTGCGTACGCTGCCTAAACTATAAAAGATAGAACCATAAAATGTTCTAATTAATTGTAGATCTTATAAATATCTACAAAAAAGTCCGCGACACACTATACCTATTTATGTCGAGTGAAGCACAACAACCATTTTGTAATTTAAAAGTCTTGAATTTTTTTGGACTACATTTTTAAACGCGTTTGTTTTACTCATGCTATTAATCCTTATCAAAATAATTTCATCACTAAGTACAGTTTATGTAGATAATATTTGGTCTTTGAATGATTAAAATTGGACGTTTGGTTTTGAAGTTATGGCGAAATTAAAATATTACGATCAAATTAGTAGGAATTGATTTACGAAAAGAATGTTTTACGCATGGGCAACTTTACGTTGCCCTATGACGGGTCGGGGCTCCCGACCATCAGTATATTTTGTTACCTGAAAATAATTTAACGTCAAATGTTGTTTATAGAGAAGCTCTATAATAATCGCTTTAGTTATCTATCCTAAAACAACGGGTTGCGCTCCGGGACTGCCGGCAAAAGTGAAAACTTAGTATTAATTACATTTAAATATTTTCATCATTAACAACTTTAACATACACAGAAAGACAATCTGTGCAGCCTCCGGATAATGACTGCGTCGTCGATGTTACTGTCGGTGTCTGTGAATTGACCTGGGAATCATTTTGCTGACCGTGTCTTTCCTGGGTAGGCTTTTTGCAGCGGTAACCGACATCCACGCGGGCGGAGCCGCGGGCGGCCGCTAGTATATATATATATAGATAGATATACATACACAGAGGGGCCCGTGGCTAAATAATAACAGCCGCACAGGTCGATCGATCAGGTTAAGCTACGCTTGCCGCGGTTGGTCTGTGGATGGGTGACCATCTTTACATATCGAGACCCCTCCGTGCCTCGGAAAGCACGTTAAGCCGTTGGTCCCGGCTGTCATTTGTGGATCTTTGACAGTCGTTACGGGTAGTCAGAAGCCCGAAAGCCTGACAACCAGTTTTACCAAGGGGTATCGTATTACCCAGTAACTGGGTTGTGGAGGTCAGATAGGCAGTCGCTCCATGTAAAATACTGGTATTCAGCTGCATCCGGTTAGACTGGAAGCCGACCCCAAAAAAGGCATGGGAAAAGGCTAGGCAGATGATGATAGATATACATCACGCTACGACCAATAATGCATCAATCGAAAATGTAGCAAAAACGAAAAAAAAAAAACCTTTTGAGAGCTTCCGTTGCGTACGCTGCGTAGACGGTTAAAGTTTCGCAAAAATCATGTATGACGGAATTGTTCCCCTTTAAAAGTTGTAAAAAAATGTATATCCGCAACAGCATACATATATTATTCTGTCTATCTTTAAGGTTGACTCACTATAACCCTATTTATGGTACCATAAATAAGGTAACTAATTTGATTCGGTACCTAATTTGTTCTAAAATAATGCATTATTTGCGAAGGTGTTTACATAAACATGATATTAATCCTTATCCAAATAAATACGTTATTTATCACAAGTATTTAATTTTGAACAAAATTGCCTTTGACATCATTTGATTTCAATGAATATCTGGAGTTATCATAGTTTTAAAATAACTGCGTCGCGTTCCCACGGAGTCCACTCGCGTGTCGACGCGCATTAAGAGCCATTTCACAAAAGTTTGACGCTCGAGTTTAGGTAAAAGACGGCAGCACTGTGTATGTGTGCGTAGCTATCCACACATACACAATGCAAACAGTGTAGCGCGAGTGTCGAGACGGACAAAACAATCTTGAGCCCGTCATGATTGTAATGCACCTTTGTTAGAGACTTATGAAAAAAAGTGATTTTATTTATTCAGTCTACTAACTTGCTAGACTAATAAAAAAGCACAAATATATGTTATGTATAAGTATATAATAAAATTGAACAGGTACACAATCAGACATTATATATTAATATATTTATAACATAATAATTATTTTTGTAAGAGCGTTTGCCCCAACAAGCATCCGCTTCGACCGCTATCATTGGTCCGAATTGCTAACATCGCCACGAGATACTGCCGCTTTAATTCCCTGTTTGGCATCATTTAACATTGTCATTTCAGCAGCAGTTTTCCACATGTCGAAAATAGCATCATGTGTTTGACTGTATAATCGAAATGGCATTGTTGGCAAATCCATCGATGCACTGATCTCATTTAAGTTTGAGAGACCAATTCCTGTAATGACTGCACCTGATACCGCTCCTTCATTAAGGTCGAGTCTTGATCGTTCAATTGTTTCAGTCTCCGTAGTTTATAGAACAAAGCTAGATCCACACATCATACACTTCAAGTCAAATTTAGACATGGGACCCAACTGTTACTCTTTTTCTATTTTCAAATAGTTCAATTGCAGCCGAACTTCTCTCTGTGTTCACTTATATTTATTAATTGATTCCAAAAGTATTGAAAATCAATTATACACCAGCCATCAACAATGTGATCGTTCTAAAAACAAAAGGAACATTAAAACATCTAATTGAAATTTAAAGAAATATAAAAGTAAGTACTAAAAATATTTACGATCGAGTCTGAATAAAAATAAATAAATACAATTTCTATTGTCGAATCTGATTTTTCACTTGTACCCGGCACGTCGTCTCTTCTAAAGGTACTATCCTCCTCTACACGATTCACACGACTTCTCATTCTAAAATGAAAACAAAATAGCTAACAAGTTTCGATATCTACAATTACTTAAATATTTTTTTATTCAATAATAATTAAATTATTATTAAAATAATCAATATTGTTTTTAGAATTATTAAAATTGTAATTACGGTTCTATAGTCCATTTCGATAATGTGATCGATTACTGTGTATATGAGTTGCAAATAAAAATAAAATATCTACCTCGCTTCTGTTGCTTTCTCTAAGGCTGCAGAATTTTTATTTTTCCTTTTTTTTACACAATGGTATACACATTCTTTACGCCCCATTGCTAAAACTAATAACACAAAAATATATTATAATTATTCTACAAAGTACCTACTAAAGTAACACTTTAATTGATAATAAACAAAACACTTACCTTATGAAAACAAAATGCGAAGAGGATCAAAATGTTGTACTCGTAGTATAATAATGAGTTCACGATAAGTGCGCTCGAAAATCGGGACGCGGGAAAAATTGCATAGATCCTTCGTCGATGGGCGCTCGCGCCGTACTAATCGGTGCCCGCCGATGCATTGTAATTTATTCTAAATAGAGTGATGTCAATAACAATATTATGTCTAATTAAATAAAGGGATTTTAATAAAATTTCAGAATTAGTTTTTTTAAAGAACATACTTTATTTTGACATGATTTTTTAAATGTAATTACGCCTTATTCAAATCAAAAAACCTAGCCAAAATAGCGATATAAAACGTAAAAATTGCCCTTAGACTTTATTTTTTTACTAATTAGTGTTATTAGTAATCGATATTCTATTACATTATGTGTCAACAAATTTATATGTCTGATGCTTTCTGTATTTTTTTTTGTCAAATATATAAATATTAATGATAGATATAGGAATCTGAAATTGACTCTGCGATGATTTTTCAGTAAACTAGTTGTGGGA
The DNA here is from genome assembly GCA_963669345.1 of Gortyna flavago. NCBI lineage: Eukaryota > Metazoa > Arthropoda > Insecta > Lepidoptera > Noctuidae > Gortyna > Gortyna flavago. The sequence goes on along the minus strand of OY770131.1, from coordinate 14,472,687 downwards.
GATTAATCACCACAAAGTAAACAAATAAGTTTTTGTAAATGTGTTACATGAAGTATCAATACGAAAGATTGGTCTTTTTTTTACATGTGTTCAACAATGTTAGAGTATTACCTAAGACGGTAAATTAGGCGACTAAAATCTTGGAAATTCGCGCGAAAACGTGAAATGGCTCTTAACGCAGTTTCAAGCCGTGTTTGCGTGCATTAGTTGACATATTTTATCATATAATTAAATATGTCACTCAGGCTGGCTGGACAAATCTTCAAAATAACTCGCATTTAACTAGGTCAATAGGGCATTTTATGTGACGGCTAAACACCCTTATTTCAGAATTTGTGACGCAACAGAATCTTAGATAATCGATCGAAAACGTGTCCAGCCATCTTGAAAAACCACTTTTCGCTGGTCTCTCAATCTCGGTAACGGAAGTGATTTTGACGACATTTTGCTTATCAACGGGCGTCACATAAATTTGTGACAGGCATCGAGCTAAAAGTTTTGTGATACGTACAGCGGTTTAGTAGAAAAATGCAAAAATCTGTGTCCAGCCATCTTGATTTTACGTATAAAACTTTTGGCTGGCACTTCCGAATCTCAATAACGGGAGCGTTTTCGAATATGGTTCCTTTACTAACATTTAGTGACGCAATTTGTGACAGTAATAACGTTTGATTTATGGCGTCACATGTAAGGGTTTACGAGAAATCAATAAAAACTTAATGTCCAGCCAGCCTGAGCTCAAGCTGGCTGGACACATGTATCTCCGCTGCGTGATGATCTACGGCCTTCGAGATATGTTCAAATTTTTGTGACGGGGACGATAATGATTTACTGAATTTGTGACGGAGAAACTTTGAGTAGCTTCAAAGATATTGATCATTTAAATCTTCCCATACAAACACTGCAGTAGGGTTACCAATAATGTAGGTTTTATGTAGGACTAAGTATATTTTAAGGTGTTTTCTTTAATGGATGAAAATCCGTGTTTTGGTGATATAATACGAACAACTCTAGGTATTTAAGGAGGAAGCGCTAAAGTAGCCCGCGAAATTCATATTTTCTTACTTTTTTTGCAATTTGCTGGTCAGTATTAAGTGGTACACTTACATTGATTAAAATATGATTCGCGGTCGTAACAAATATGTATTTACAGAATTATAATCATTACAATCAGTAATACAATTTGTTAACTTAGTATAATCCCCAAATGTGAAGATTTCATGAAATAGTCATTCTTGGGGATTACTTGGTCTTAGAGAGTTGTGTGGATGAATTATAGATTATAAATCTGTAAATACATGTTTGTTACGGCCGCGAATCATATTTTAATCATCGTACAACTTAATACTGACCAGCAAATTGCAGAAAACGTAAAAAAAATTGAATTTCGCGGGCAACCCTGGCGCTTTCGCCTTAAATCGATAGAAGACAAAAGTGTAGAAGTGAGGAAGGGGGGGGAGGGGTCATTTTTTGATGTTATTGATTATTTACGTGCAGATACCTACTCTTTTTAGTAGGTAAGTGTTGGTGTTTTTCATGGTAAGTACATAGGTAGATATTGTGTCAGGATAACTAATGCTCGAAGGTATTTAAATGAAAAAATAATGTTTGCTGTAAATAAAATCACATTTATTTATTTGTACTTTTTATTGAGCGTTTCAAATGACGACAATCAACTCCATTTGCGCTTCAGTAACCCCGCCTTGTACAGAGGCCAGCACATCAAGTTACCCCAATCTGTCAAATTTCTTTGATAGATTTTCAACTTTACCACAAACGAATAAGGTTCATATTTAATTGGGAAAATTTTGTTTGAAGCGCAAATGAAGTCGGTGGCAGTGAACGAAAATAAACTTCGTTCACTGATCGGTGGTCGTCATTTTAATCAAATATATAAACGGTGACAGCGAGCGCGGTACGGTCCGCACAATTTTATTTTTAGTAATTTTGTCTATGGGAGTATCGCTGTCATTCTATTTTCTTTAGTAGAGTAATTGGCTGTGGTATTTTTATGCCAAAAAACCAATAAGAATCCACGATTCTAATAAGTTATCTGTAGTTGAAAATAAATAAATGGCCGCATCGATGTATCGTTCATAAACATCGATGTTGAAACTGGTAACATCGATGAAACATTGTTCTTAAGAACGATGTTTTCTCAGCGCCATCTATGAAAATCAAATACAAAGCAGGCGTGGCTGCAACCGGCCGATTAGTCGATTAAAAAAATCCTTTATTTATGTAAAAATTATGGTCACCTCACAATATTAATGGATGTTTGTATGGGAAAACTTAAATGATCAATATCTTTGAAACTACTCAAAGCTTCTCCGTCACAAATTCAGTAAATCATTATCGTCCCCGTCACAAAAATTTGAACATATCTCGAAGGCCGTAGATCATCACGCAGCGGAGATACATGTGTCCAGCCAGCTTGAGCTCAGGCTGGCTGGACATTAAGTTTTTATTGATTTCTCGTAAACCCTTACATGTGACGCCATAAATCAAACGTTATTACTGTCACAAATTGCGTCACTAAATGTTAGTAAAGGAACCATATTCGAAAACGCTCCCGTTATTGAGATTCGGAAGTGCCAGTCAAAAGTTTTATACGTAAAATCAAGATGGCTGGACACAGATTTTTGCATTTTTCTACTAAACCGCTGTACGTATCACAAAACTTTTAGCTCGATGCCTGTCACCAATTTATGTGACGCCCGTTGATAAGCAAAATGTCGTCAAAATCACTTCCGTTACCGAGATTGAGAGACCAGCGAAAAGTGGTTTTTCAAGATGGCTGGACACGTTTTCGATCGATTATCTAAGATTCTGTTGCGTCACAAATTCTGAAATAAGGGTGTTTAGCCGTCACATAAAATGCCCTATTGACCTAGGTAAATGCGAGTTATTTTGAAGATTTGTCCAGCCAGCCTGGGTGACATTAATTAAATGCATGCTCATTTTTCTATCTATTTTACGTATGAATGAAAATTATAATCTAACTTGAAATAATACCGAAGAATGTGAAGTGTGTTGTGCTGACTCACCTCGAATAAATGTTGTTGTGCTAAATTCCTTATCTTGAATCAGAAATATCAGAAGGTTCATAGAATAACAGTAGAGATTAAAATACGTAACCCTTGAAAAAATACGAGGAAATAAAATATCGTAAATAATGGATTTGTCAGAAGTTCGACATTATAATAATTAATTGTCTTTATTAACAGGTAGGAGTAGCAGTAATGGACGGACTATTATATGCAGTCGGCGGTTCCGCGGGCTCTGAATATCACAAATCAGTAGAATGGTAAGCATAACACATCTATCTATTGTGGAAACAGCAAACGTAGTGCGGACGTCCTCAAGTTAGATGGACCGACGACCGAAGCCAAAATGTTTCGCAACACGTGGCTTCATAGACATCGCGCGACGTCACGTGACATCACCCGACTTCTTGCTCACGACCTCTTTCGTGGTCTTCGATGCCATCCATCGTGTCATGCAAAGTCGGACGACGTCGCCTGTCTTCCTGACTTAATAAGATGGCTATCGATACACTTGTCGCGGGATAATATTGTCCGCCGTTAAATACACGACTTTAAAAAACGGCGACTGGAAGCGGAAGGCGAAAAACTGGGTGACTGGGAGAGGCATTACGTCCAGTAGTGGACTGCGATAGGCTAAGTTCATTGATTGATAGCTTTATGTGTAACTTAATACCAACGCCTGCTTTGGCGGTTAAGTAATTTTGTCTTTCCAGTGACGAATGATGATTTCAATAAAGAATCCACAATTTATGTGTGTGTGTTTATCTTAACAATTAATCAACAATATTATAAAAATTATGAAAATTGTAACTTCAAGTTGATATTTTTGTCTTTCTTAGTTGTTGTGGTATACTAAAATATTGATAAGGAAAGGAATGACTTTGCCTAACATCCTTCTAATAAATAATAATCGAAAAAGATATTGTTCGGGATTTCCCACTTTGATAAAATACCAAACAATAAAATTAACTATGCTATCTGCTATATACGAACAAAAGATTTAAGATAAGAAAAACTAGTAAGCATGATATGGATATTTGGTTCCAAGCGACAACTCACAAAAAATAGTTTTAATTTTTTTGAAACGTGTCCGTTACTTGCGATAATATAAAAACAATCCTAGTTTCTACTGTATAGGTAGGTATAGATAGATAGAACACAATAAAAGTCACGTAGATCAGTTTTAGTATACGTATACAGGGTGGCAGGGACATCAACCAAACAACCAACCATGTTACCATGGATTCAGTACATGATTCTGAATCGATTACAGTTTGCACGTCGAAGTCCATGCATGCCACCATAAGTAGTATCAGTTATCACTAAAAGACAGGTAGTCCAAATAATGTTTAGTTCTAGAGGGAATTACCGATTTTCACTCATTGAAGTGACGCACATGATTCAACTTCACTACTAGACTTATAAGACTGACTTGTATGTTAACCCTATACTCTCTTTACAGCTACGACCCCGAACGTGACACATGGACGTCAGTAGCCTCAATGGGCTGCGCGCGTCTTGGCGTGGGTGTAGCCGTAGTCAACCGACTGTTGTACGCAGTTGGAGGGTTTGACGGCGCGCGACGTATTGCCTCCGTCGAGTGCTACCATCCAGAGAACAACTGCTGGAATGAAGTGGCGCCGATGCATATAGCAAGGAGTGGGGCTGGTACGTAAATATGTGTTTTCTTTAATACCATTTTACGACGGTGCTTTCTAATAACTCTTGTCCTTTTCTGCTGTTGGAGCAGCTGGCACTCTTATTTGGTCCTTCGAGTCGGATTTCGATGATTCGGAGCATCGAAAACCTAACCATGGATCAGCGTAGGTACTCACAACCACTCGATACGCTTCCGTACCGTATCGAACAGCAAGCAATACCATCGTAGAAGTCCTCTAAACGCTGTTTACAAGTCCAAACCCCGAAAATTTTGTAAGTTTAAGGGGGAAGCGCTAAGGTAGCCCGCGAAATTCAAATTTTCTTACGTTTTTTGCAATTTGCTGGTCAGTATTAAGTTGTACGTTGATTAAAATATGATTCGCGGCCGTAACAAATATGTATTTACAGAATTTTGGATTGTCACAAGCTAATGACCATAGTTATTACAGCATGGTTTTCGGTTCATAAAACCCCGACAGAGTAAGTCCGCACAGCGAACAGCGAAATCTCGACGGACGATTTGTTTCTCGCATGGATATAAAAATCAAAAGTTTCAAATTAAGTAATATCTGTTCATACATTCATGAATATTTTTAGGTGTAGCAGCAATGAGCCAGTACATCTACGTGGTGGGTGGTTACGATGGGTCGCAGCAACTAGCGTCGGTGGAGAGATACGACACAGAGCGAGACACGTGGGAGTTGGTCGCGCCCGTTCACATTGCGCGCTCGGCACTCTCGCTTACTGTGCTCGATAATAAACTATATGCACTTGGTTAGTATTTCAACTAAGTAATTACTTTTACTTCACGTGGATTTTTCTTACAAAACCTAGACAACTCTATACCAACTCGACTAACATTAAAACCGTTGAAATGTGACAGCCAACAGTCGACGACGGACGGGGAGTTGGTGTTGAGTTGTTATTGTTCTACGGCTAGTCCGACCGAATATCGTATACGGTTTACGGAAATTTTCAACCGAAAAAAATCGACGGTGACCAAATAAAATTAAGTACCGGCAAATCAATTCAGTTATTCAGAAACAATCTATAGGTACCTACACGACTAAAAGCAAAATAACTGAAAATGCAGGAAAAAGATTGTTATTATTAAGTATGACTTTGAGAAGAGTATATTCTCAAAGTCAAACAACAACTGCATTATCTAGGTATTACTTTTTACCACTGACCTGTATTATACAAGTACTCTGGACTTCATACTATCAATGACAAAATGAAGACATTGGATTTTCGCCATTTTGGCGCTGATGGCAACGTGAGGGTCCGTAGAAACAATATTAGAGATGGGAAATAGCCATCGAAAATTTTTTTTATGAATTTTTTCGATCGTTCACTGACATTTATTACCTAAGATAAAAAATCGAATCACTCCCAGTTATTTTTATGCTTAATTTTTAAATAATAGAATGATTGCTGCAAAGGTTAACTAAAAATTCGTTAGGGCGCGGTCAGATCGCAAGCTATAAACTAGTGTATAGTGAAGTTATAGCGCATGACGGTCAGATCATCATCATCATCTGCCTAGCCTTTTCCCAACTACGTTGGGGTCGGCTTCCAGTCTAACCGGATGCAGCTGAATACCAGTATTTTACATGGAGCGACTGCCTATCTGACTTCCACAACCCAGTTACTGGGTAATACGATACCCCTTGGTAAGACTGGTTGTCAGACTTTCGGGCTTCTGACTACCCGTAACGACTGTCAAAGATCCACGAATGACAGCCGGGACCAACGGCTTAACGTGCTTTCCGAGGCACGGAGGGGTCTCGGTATGTAAAGATGGTCACCCATCCACAGACCAACCGCGGCAAGCGTAGCTTAACCTGACCGATCGACCTGTGCGGCTGTTCTTATTTAGCCACGGGCCCCTCCATGCATGACGGTCAGATCAGTGAGCTTTAAATATGAGTTTTATTTCGATGGTTAGGTGTTTACCTCGGAAACATTACATATAATATTTATCTTTTGAAATTAGAAACTAGTATTTGAGCAATTTCAAAAAAATTTGTACCTCCGGTTTTTGCCTTGTCCCTCGACTTTGTTCATTTATTTTTTTGGGATGAATTACTTCTAGCAGAATATATTAATTTCAGTGAAAAAAGCATATTTTTAAATACTTATATAAATTGTAGTTTTGTTGTTACTTTACAAAATATAAAAGTTATGATTATTTTTTAATATTCAAGACCATCGAATTTGCCTGTCCCCTTCCCAACTAGGGTCGGAAATCTTTGATTTCCAAAAAAATTCGTGTAATGGGAGTGGTTTATAAATATAATTTGAATTCTTGAAAGTCGAATTTATCAGTTAGAAGTATTTTTTTTATTTTTTTTTACGTATTTTCTATAAAAAATTAATATAAATTAAAATCGAAAATTTTAGCCAACCGGAACATTCCGTTTTGTGACTGCTAGTTTTTGCAAAAAATCTTCTAATCGTGGAAATATTCGGCACGAAATGGCAGCACAACATATCGTCCTCCATCGAGAGACGCCATTTTGCTTTCATTACCAAACTAATTTGTGAGCAGCGCGGACGTATTGTTGAAGTGTTCCCGTGTTTCAATTTCTTTGCTCAGGTATGTGACCAAGTTTTACATTTTAAATCACTTTTCTTTAATTATTGTTATTGTTGACATATAGCAAGATTTGTATAGTATTTCATACCAAAAGTTATAATAGTGCTAAGTACGATGGGTAATTTTTAAACAATTTAACTCTGCAAGAAGGTAGCATTATGTGACCTCCGTTTTGTGACTTATTCTACGGTCACATTTAACGGAACGGCAAGTCACAACAGGTCGGAATGCATAAAGCTTAGTTTACATTGCAAATCCATACTGACCGAATATACATTAATTCGGTCAGTATGGATTTAATGTTACAAATTATTTGAGATTTTTTTAAATTTCTTTTTTATATTTACAGATCGAAGTTTGCTGACGACATTTAAACGTTAGGTAAGCTGTTCTCAACTTAAAAAAAGAATACTGTAGGTTCTAACGTACGTAATTCTAACGAGATCTGTGTACCACTTAGTAGGTATAGATAATATGAGTACACACGGCTACACATCAAGCTATACACAACCAGTATAAGCTGACTTCTGTTTGTAAGAAAAACCTATACAATGCGAGGTCAGCTGAAACTGGAAATCTATAGCTTGATGTGTAGCCGTGCGTACGTACCTAGTAGGAGACTAGATATTTAAATAACAATTGCTCGTAAAGTGAATTTATTTGAGATCTTAGTTATTTCATTGCTTTTAACTTAAAAATCTTAAAATGTTGTATGTTATTTACGTATTTAGTGAGCTTTTGTTTGGCTCTGTTATAAACTCTAACCGTTGATTCCGGCTTATTTATGGATACAATGTATTTAAACATCGCTCTCTTGTATCAGAAACTACTTTGATCAAACTGTTTAAAATTCAAATTATTATTATTAAATAATGTATTACTTCATGACGTAGTAGGTATAATTAGCCGTAAAGATGTTCCTCATTTCCAAGCAAAAAAGAGTTGTAAATATTGTAAGGCTGCCCGATGCATTTCGACAATTTATTAGGCTACAACTACAATTCTGAAACAAAGACTAGATGCTTCATGATGCCTTTGCAAAAAGAAGAAGACTGACAGAACCTGTAGTAATATTTAACACTTTTAGGTATTGCAATGCCGCTTACTGGCGCGGAGAAAACTAGAAGATACAGAGAGAGATTAAAAAATGAACGCCCGGATGAATATGCTGCCCAATGTAAAAGAAACTTAGATCGTTTGAAATCAAAAAGAAAGAAAATTACGGAGATGTCATCAGAAGAAGCTGAACAACAAAGAAAAAAATGGCGGAAAGAAAAAAGCAAAAGTTGCGCTAAGAAAAAACAGAAGAAAAGTATTACCAAATCTACAAATGAGCCAGAAAACCCCATTTCAGGTTCAGATTTGATAATTTTAAACAGATTCCGGCGAAAGTGTCGATTTTTAGTAAAAAAGTGCCGATACCTCCAACAAAGTGCAGAAAAACTGAAAACACAAAAAGATAAATACAAGAAACGTCTGCATCGCCTCAAAATTAAAGATATGAAGGAAATTAATTATTTGAATGTAACTATTACTAAAATGCGTGCTAGGGAAGAAGTGTTAGAATCGACATTGCAAAAAACATATCGAAGTACAAAATCTCACCATGATAAAAAGGTACTTAAAAAATTAGTGGACAATTCTATAGACAAAACGGTGTTAACTAAAATGCTGGGATTTGTTGGCAAAGCAAGGGGAAAAACAAAGAAAATAAGACAGAGAAACATCGATGAAATAACACAATTTTATCTACGAGATGACGTGAGTAGGATTACATCAGGACGAAAGGAAACAAGGACACAACACAAGGAAAAAAAGCAGATAAGGTATCTGATGGATACGCTGGTCGAAAGCTACAAAAAATATAGAGACAGGGGTGGGCGATATGGCTTTACGACTTTCTTCAATCATAAACCGTTTTATGTATTATCGCCTCACCTTAATGCAAGAGACACATGTCTTTGCATCAAACATAGTAACCTTGAATTCCAACATGCTGCCTTAAGACGATGTGGAGCGCTGAAGATGGGAATGAGAGAGATCTTAAGTAACGTAGCTTGTGACACAAAAAGCTACACTTGTATGTATGATAAATGCGAATCATGCAAAGATAAAAAACTGGATTTTGAGAGTTCTGAAAACAATAAAACGGACGATTCAATTGTATCCTGGCTTCGATGGGAACGCCAAGATCACACCTTTTCAAAAAAAGAAGGAACTGAAACCAAAGAAGTTAAAACAAAAAGGACTAAAAAGATAACTAAATCAGGGACATTACAAGATCTGAAAAATATATTTAATGAAGAACTGCATAATTTCAAAAAACATCACTATAACATGCAACAACAGCAAAGCCAATATCAGAAAGCCATCTCCCAGTTAAAGGACAACGAAGTAGTATTGGTCTGCGATTTCTCCGAAAGCTACGAAGCAAAACTGGCCAGTGAAATACAAGCGATGCACTTCGGGGCGTCAAAGAACCAGATAACATTGCATACTGGCATGGTATATTGGCGAGACAAATCACAATCATTTTGTACCATTGCTGAAAGTAATAATCATCAACCTCCAGCTATCTGGGCTCACTTGACTCCAATTATCCAACTAATTGAAGAAGAATCTCCAAATGTGGATGTCATACATTTTTTTACTGATGGACCGTCTTCCCAATACAGACAAAAAAATAACTTTTTCTTGTTGGCACACTTTGCAAAAGAACTGCAACTCAGTTTTGCTACATGGTCGTTTTTTGAGTCAGGGCATGGTAAAAGTGTGGCTGACGGAATTGGGGGCAGTGTAAAGCGCGCTTTGGACAGAAAGGTTTGCCAAGGAGTTGACGTAACTGATGCCAAGGATGCCTATGATATTTTGAAACAATGCCTAAAGGTCACAAAAGTTTTTCTAATCCCAGACAGTGCCATAACCGACATGACTCCTATTTTGCCAAAAAATATACAACCATTAAAAGGAACCCTCCAGGTACATCAGATTATGACCCAAGATGAAAATATTATAAAATTCAGAGATGTCAGCTGTTTTTGTGAACCTCTTCGAGGACGCTGCACCTGCTTTCAGCCGCAAATGCATTCAGTAGTTTCCACAACTAACAGAGGTGGTGACAGAATCCAGCGAGTGCAATCTTCGGCAAAACCATCTGAACCAGTACAACCCGAACGCCAAGTGTTAGTTGATATTTCATTAGAGCATGTCAAGAATCAAATTCAAATTAAACATAAAGAAACCAGAGACTCATTAGAAAGTGACTCGCTCGACGCTGTATTGCCAGAATTTGCAGGGACATTTGATATTACAGATATGGAATCTCTGAAAAATCTTGATGTGAACATAAACAATTCAGAAGAACCTGTAGAGCTTATGGATATTAATGTAATGCCAATTATTATTGGACCGGAACCCAAGAGCACAGTCGGACGAAAACCTGGAAAAGAAAATAAAAGTATAAAAAAGTGGTCGACTTGCAATATATGCCAGAAATGTAAAGCTTCGATTGTAGGTCAGAAAGCAAAATGCATGTCATGTAAGGAAAATTACTGTGAAGAATGCACCGCCGGTCCTACAGAATGGGATTTTCTTTGTGACATATGCTTGGAAGGAGGTAGTGTAACTCGTGTAACTCTAATATAAAACGTTTGTTAGTAAATTTGATTAAGTACTTAAATTAACAATGGTATTTTTGTCTTTCAGATCAAAATTCTGATTTACGAGGATAACCGTCGACATGGTCATTTACGCAGACATAGATAAGGTGCTCAATTTCGATGATTTTATGGATTTCTACATGTATGACCTAAAATGGCCTTGGACTGAGACACATTTTATTATCAATGAGTATTGCTATGGATGCTGTCAATACGTAAGTCGATTTTCAAGAATTGGACACTTTTCTCTGATTATGACTCGTGAAGATATAAAGAATTTATTACTAAGTTCATATTTTTGGTGTCTTTATTGTAATTACTCCGTATATGATCATTTCACCACTGATGAGTGTTTTTTATGTTCAAATTAAGTACTTACGTATTTAAAAGAATGTGCAATGCCTCAAATTCTTTACCAAATTTAAGTATTTTTTTAATTTCTTTACCAAAGTAAAATTCAAATAATTAGATTACTAATTTTTATGTAGATTACTTAAATAATATTAAAAGTTATTATATTTTAAGGTCAGGTACCTTTTTTTTGATGAGGCTATTATAATACTTAAACTTACTTAATAATATCATGTCATTGAAATATACTAAAAGAATATACATCTCAGAAATTGATTTTGCAACATTTTTATATTTGCTAATACGACTGAAAAAGTGGTTATTTTTTAAGTTTTTTATAATCATTATTTAGAATCTTAAACTCGATGATAGTTAAAAACTGCCATTTAAATTAAAAACAGTAAGACTAATGAAACCCATTGATTTTGTAAGGTTTTATTTTTAGTTTGTGATGTTGTGATTATGTGTGAATGAATACTTACTGTGTAATTGACGCAATAGGAATATTATTGTTTTGTTTTCTAATTTTAATTTTGATTTGTTGTGACTTTAGATAACTTTATTTAATCAAAGCGGCGGCGCTAGGTCTACTCAAGTAAGGCCTTAATTTTATAATACCTAGTGATCTCAAATATTATGTTATAAACCACGGAGTTCCTATTAATCAGTATTCTGCTAAGTTTTAATAATACTGATGTCAACCAGTAACTACAGACGCCAGCACATCAAGCTACACCATCCTGTCAAATTTCTTTGATAGATTTCAACTTTTATTACAAAAGAATAAGGTTCATGTTCAATTGGGAAAATTTGACAGTTTGGGATAGCTTGATGTGCTGGCGTCTGTAATAATTCACATTAATTACCTATAAGATAAAAATACAAGCATATTGTTTAAAATTATTGTTTTATTTCTTACCTACTCTGTTCTTCGATTTTTTCATTAATTATTATCTTTTAACAGAAAAAATATAAAACTAGTTCCAATTTGAGAAGTAGGGTTAAAAAAAATTAAATTATCATTTGATGTCATGTACGTATTATTTAGGCAATTTATAAATCATGTGAATACAGCCTTATGATTTTAAGACTTCCATTTTGTCACTGTCCCTTCAAATTGATGGAGTTAAATCTATGAAATTACATTAATTTTACCTTTTATATCTGTGCGGCCACAAAAATGTTTACAGTTAATATATTACTTCACGAAAAAGCTACACTTATATTAAGTTATATATTATGTTTTTGGTGTAAAATTAAAAAATAGCCCAGTAATAAGCGACAGAGTCACAAAACCGAATAAAAAACAATAATGCTGTGTTAATCCTTGAAGCTAAGGCTATTTTCTTTGTTTTTCCAATTAATTATATGTATTATTAGTTTAAATAAATTTAAAAAAGCCTCATTAATATCACGCTTTCCTTTAATTTTGCTTTTAAATCTAGTCACACAAAGGAACCAGTTCCTCCACAAAGTCCGTTTTGTTTCGATATTATCGGAAAAATGCCTCGAATTCCGCGTTCCTATTTATTTTTCTGTATGATAAACGATATCACCTATTATATTATGATCAAATAAAATAAAAAAAACACATAAAAAATTAAATCGAATTTTACAGCAGGGGTACACTTTATTTTGAAATTGCTCATTTGCTAATTTGATTTAGCTAATCAAATTGCAGAAATCTCTGGCGACATTAATTTTCTATTTGAAAGACGTAAATTTAAAATTACTCACTGTCTGAAGAAAATTATCGACACATTATCGACATGGAACATTCACAACTTTATTTACTTATTTGAATTTTAGTCCTCGAGAACCTCGAGCGGGGCGCTTTGAATCGGCACAAAAAACAACTCTCATTTCTTATAGCATATTTAGTCCAGCATACTTATTTTTTAGAGATCAGTACTTTTTACGAAGAAAAACCTATCGACAAACAAAACCCTTTTTTTTTGTTTTTTGACCGTAAATGCAAATCTGGCCGGATTTCATTTCAGTTTCCGATCGAAAAAAAAATTATATTATTTTTGGTCGGCACTAACTTTAGGATAGACAGCTTTTTTTATATATGTTGCCCCACAGATAATATTATTATAATTATGATACTAAATTGTTGTTCCAGGTGGCTACGACGGTACGTCGTTCCTAGACATAGTGGAGGTGTACGACCCGGCCAGCAACACGTGGAGCAGCGGCACGCCGCTCACGTCGGTGCGCTCCGGGCACGCGTCGGCCGTGTGCTACCAGCACGTGGCGCCACACTGCGACCTCGCCGAACAAATACCCACCATTATCAAAAAACTCGGCAAACGATCTTCCGCGTCAGGATCCTCAGTTTCCGGGACATCTTCCGGCTCAACCATATCCAGAAACGATGACATACCCACTGCCAACAACATCATAGGAACTCTATCCAATCCCAGAACGCCCAGCGATTACATGTAGTGAACATAACCAATCATCGCCAACGGTTAGCATAGCTCGCAAGGCACGTATACTTGCCGTAATCTCAATGACATCCGGTTCGAAGTCCATTCCATACTACAAAGCGTGACCTGAGAATGGGAATTTTAATTTATTCAGATCCTGACGATTTTAAAGTGATAAATGAATCATTTTAAAATAAATTTTACTTTTACACAAGTTGAACGCGCTATTATCTAAAAATATGTGACACCGGGTGATACCAAAAGTGTGCGTCACAAAGTCACGGTCGACCACTAAACTGTATTTATTATTATAATCGATCATCACCCACTGATTATAAGTTCTGAGTATTCAAGAAACAAATCCAAATCCTTACTAATAATTATTATAAATGCGAAACTGTGTCTGTCTGTCTGTATGTTTGTTACCTCTTTACGCTTAAACCGCTAAACCGATTTAGATGAAATTTGGTATAAGTAGAGATAGTTTGAGTCCCGGAAAAGGACAAAGGATAGTTTTTATCCCGATATTCCCACGGGATCGAAACTTATGCGGGTGTAACCGCGTAATATGATAAATGTTGTTTGTAACGAATTAGTAAATAATAAGGAAAACAATTTTTCCAACATTGTAACCGGGAGAGCAGCATCTACAATAGTATGTCCGAATTTTCCCTAAATTAATTTGTTGAGGCTCCTTTTTATGACGTCACAGCGAAGTTTTTTTTTAAGCAGTAAATTAATACAAGCTATCTTCTTATATATAAAAATGAATCGCTAAATCTGTTGCTAAGCTCAAATCTTGAGAACGGCTGGAGCGATTTCCCTAATTCGTTTTTATAATATTCCTTGAAGTACGAGGATGGTTCTTATGGAGAGAAAAAAAAATTGTTCGAAAAAAAAATTGCACCCGTGCGAAGCTGGGGCGGGCCGCTAGTATCATATAAAAAAGACTTTCTGGTTAATGTAAATATTTTTAAGTTGATATGGAAATTAAATGTATCTTTAATTAAATTAGTCTTAATTATGTACAAATTCTTAGAAGCTTAGGTGTTAATAATCAATCTTTCCAATGTATCATATAGATAGAAACTATTGAAAATGTAAATATAATTTACAGTAATTTATAAGAAAAATAAAGACTGTTATGGGAATATACCAAGTATTTTTATTTACTTCGCAATTGAGCACAAGGCGCTAAGTCTTAAAAAGTGCATTTAAGAAATTGAAATAATTATATGACACGGTGAGTCTTTACTCAACAAACGGCAGCCGTCAGAGCCTTTGGCAGTCGGTACGGGTCGTTAAAGCCCGAAAAATCTGACAACCAGTTTAACCGAGGAGTATCGTATTATATATCGCATGCTTAATGGAATACTGACTTAACTCAAAACAGACGATTTTTGGGAAAGCGCAAAGAAGACCTCGCTATAAGGACTTATCCTACTTGTTGACGCATAAAATTAAAACTGGATTAGATTAATTGATCATGAATGCTTAAATTTTGAACGTATGATTAACTATTGATGAGATATGAGTTAAAAAAAAACCGGTAATTATTCTGACCTATCTCTACTAATGGGTTGGTGGGTGTTCCATTATGCATGCGATATATATATATAACTAGGTTGTGGAGGTCACGTAGACAGGAAGCCGATCCCAACATAATTGGGAAAAGGCTAGGCAGATGATGATGAGTAAAAGTCTTTACTCCATAGTGATTTTCCTCATGGACTTTGCAGCATGGGACAAACAACGCGTGCACGCAGCCCGCACGCGGCTTCACACGACGGCTCGCATCGAGACATTAGGAGTATAATACTCAAACTGCACATGTTAACTGGTTCAATGCCGTAATTACAGAAACAATTAAAAAGCCATTGTGCCTCGCGTGGATCAACATTCCCGGCCAACGAATGGTTAAACTACAACTATTTGCACTGATAAATAAATATTATTGTTTTGTATTGATTCTTAAATACATGATCATCTAAGTGGTATCATAACTCAAATACTGTGGTAACTGTATAATATCTAAATACTTCGTCATAATTCCCAAACCCTGATCATCGCACCTTTCACACAAGATTGCATTGCCATACTTTATGACATCCACTGCAACTTTGTTCCTATATCTAATTCCTATATCCACTAAGTCATCGGTGGTCGTTTTACGGCTTTTCTGCGCCTCTTCACAAATATTCTCATATCGGGTGCATCATTGGAGTTTAAAGTATTTTGCTCAGTTTGGTTGACTACTTGTTCTGCACCAGTGATCGTTGCAACAGCTGTGCTTAAACGTGGATCACAAATTACATCAGTTTTTGCAGTATCAGCTTGTAGTGGATTCACGGGTGAGAATTCTTTGTGCGGTGTAGACGTAGCTAAAGCTTTCAAGATGTCACTTTTAAATTCCTTTGTATCCGGAAAGGGGTGAATATCTTTGGTGTTCTCTATTGCATTAACTTTGACATCTGTAGCAGGTTTTGTTACTTCTACTTTATTTTCATACGCGATTTCAGGCTGTTTTCCTGTTGAAATTATTACTGTTTTGACAACAGTAGGATCATTTAAGACAGTTCTAGGGTTCAAATTGTCATAAACGATTGGGGATGGAAGTTGGTTAGGATCTGTTATTTCTTCATTCCTCTTGGAAGGTTTCTTCTTTTTAATTTCATTAACGACTTCTTTATCTTCTACATCTTCATTAGATATTTGTGAAGCAGCTTTAGGGATATCATCGTCTGCTTTTGTTTCTTGTATTTTAGCTTCACCTCTGTCTTGTGTCTGTGTATCACTAGGAATTGCATCTTTATCAATTAGCGGGGTAGCATCAATTATTTGGTTGATTTTCATGTCAACGGCGTCTTGCGCGTCTTCAGAAATGGGTAAATATGAAGGTATTCCTAAATCCTCTGGAGTCATTAAACTATTACTGTCCCCGAAGAGATCACTGAACTTCTCCTTTGTTTCTTTAGGTTTACTTTCCTTTTCTTTTTTGGATTTTGGCTTCTTTTCAGGAACATGGATGGCTTCAGCTGTAGTTTCTTTCGAATCTTTAGATATCTCCTTCGATTTCGATTTTTTCTTTTTGGTTTTTTGTTTCTTTGTACAGTCTGATTCTTTAGTTTTTTCTTCTTCTGCAACGTCTTTTAAATCAGCAGTGTCGACTGTTCTTTCGATTTCAGTAATATGAGAACTAGTAAGTGTTTTGTGTACTACATAATTTACAGAATCATCAGTTCTAGCTTTATTAATGTTAAGCGGCATATCGCAATTTTTCTGTAACTTGTCTGAAACTACTTTTTTATTGGTATCCATATGATCGCTATTGTCATCGCTTAGTTCTAAATCGTCTGCCACAATAGCAATCTTGGTGAGTGTGGTCTGATTTTGATTTTCGCCGCTCTCTCTTGACCTCGATTTTTTATTATCTTCTATTTTACTATAGTTTTTATTAGTAGGAAGAAAATCTTTCATGTTCACGTTCGCGCGTTCTTCACGCTCATTATATTCTTGTTTGTTAGTTAATAATTCTTTTGGAAAACTATCTTCTGCTGCAACTTTTCTATAAATGATCTTAAGTTGTGGTACATGTTCGTCTACGTCAATGACAGGAACATCCATCTTGCTCTGACTATTTTTATTATTTTCGCCAATTGTCGGTCGATACTTGGCTACATTTGGTTTCGAAACTTTTTCTATGTTTGTTGCTTGCTTTAAATGATCTTCTGGTACTTGTTTGCTTATTTTAAAATCTTGAGTATCATGTTGAATTTCCTTTGGTTTGCTACGAATTACATTAATTTCGTCCTCAATCGCATGAACCTCACCCGATTCCATAGATAGATCTAGATTGGTCACTGGATTATCAATGTCCATATAAATTTCATTTATAAATGTGTCACTGCATTGTGACGGTCGACGCACTAAAGCAACAGGGATGTCCGCAGGTTTAACATCCCATGCAGCTTTGTTAACTGTTCTTATATGAATATTCCTGCCTACCGCTGTAGATAATGTCTCTACGCCATTTTCTTTCCAAATGACATATCTTTTGCTTGTTACTCGCGGATCTTCCAGGGGTGTAGCGGCAGTAGCCATAATTTCTGCAAAATTTGATTGTAGGACTTTATTAATCTGGTTTTTTGTTTGCTGAACTGCTGCCACTTCACCAATATCAATGTTTACAAACAAGCATTCCAACAAAAAGTTTAATAAGGGTTATAAAAGTTACATTAATTTCGGTTTGTATAGACACAGTTAAAATAAGATTATCGTAATTAAATACCCTAAGCTATTTTTTATGTTAATTCATTTATATTTTTATTACCTTTAATGGGATTAGCAGGATCTGCATCTGTGTGTACAGAATCAGGAGACTGGCAGGAAAAACGAAGCATATCATATTCATAAGGAGAGAAAGTTTGTATAGGCACATTCATAAACTCTTTCTCACGGTAATGCCACCTGCCTTCCTTAGAGTGAGCATCAAGGTTACCGTACAACTCAGTTCTCTGTCTTTTAGTATGAGGTTCATCATGATCTTTTGATCCATATTTGGATGAATATTTGCTGTCATGGTGATGTCTATTTTTTTCGTAATCATAAGAATATCTGTCATAATCAGATCGGTGGTCTGATTTCCGACGTTGATCACGGTTATAAGACTTGTAAGATTCAGGATAAGGGGGACTCGCCATGGATCTGGCTTGATATCTTCCACGTTCATGTCTTGTGTAATCATCTTGATGTTCCCTGTGTTGTCTCTTCTGTCCTCTCTCTGGACTGTATTGCTTTCTGTACTTTAAAGAAATTTCGTACTTATCCTGACCTCTGAATGTGGTACTGTCATGGTATCTGCTTGACCTACCTTTGTAGTTATCCCTTAAAGTAGATTCAGGGTTATTGTACCCTCTCTCATCCATACTGGATGTTCCAGAAGTAGTTTTATTACTATGTCTATCAACTGGCATTTTGTTTACATTTCTCCTTTCATTATCACTTCGGAGATTATCATTTCTTGGATCTTTGGCTTGATAGTTTCGTTCTAGTTCGTCATCGGAAGTAAATACGGCGACGGGAGTGCTGTAATGTAAAAACTTTATGTTATTGACGTACAGTCAGCTTTCAACGAATGTTTAAACATCAAGCAAAAATATTACCGCACAGCTGGCATTGACTTCCTTCTATCCTTAATGCTGCTTGCAGATGTCTTGGGTGGCTCATTATGTTCAGTCTTATGTTGTGCAATGTTTTCATTAACACTACTTTTCCTATTGTTGGATAATTCTACTTTTTCGCCAGCATTGTTAGACTTGCTTCTATTGCAAGTACCAGGATCAGGAACCGCGTCTTTTAGTGGTAAAACTGGCGTTTCACGTCTAAAATAACAAAAACAATTTCCATTAAAAAAATGTAAAGGTTTCCATGTCATTGAATAAGTTGGTTATGCAGTGATTACTCTTTGTGACAAAGCTTGATTCAAGAGTGGCACAATTGAGATTGACACATGACACACTAAGAAGAAGATGGCAAAGCACAACAATTGTGTAGAAGGCTATTTGGGGTTTATTTATAAACAATGATTAAAGTTAAGTAACATTTACACCTCAAAAATGTATGGTTAAACCGTAGACAGAGAATGCGGTCGCTAATCAATACTTAACTTTAAGCAATGTTTATGAATAAAGAGGTTTATAACTAGGCTACGAATAGCAGTGCTCTTTGTTCTTTGTAGAGAACATACTTTCTTATGTTGTTACTAATTTGGTAAGTAATTATAAGTTATTGCTTTCCAAAAAATTAATAAGTAACTAAAGTAACATGATGTGAGTTCTTTGATCGTTCTTTGTTCGTTTGAAGTAATTGTAAGGCCATCAATACAGTTAACACATACACATAAATATATATATACAACATTAGTTTTTGTTTATACTAAACCCGAAAAGGGGTCATTGTACTCAACATTTTGAACAACTTTTTATATGGGACCAACCTTGAAATCACGAAAAAAAAAAACCGGCCAAGTACGTGTCGGACCACGCACAATGAAGGGTTCCGTAGTTGGAATGAATTTATGCCAAGAACAAACTTAACATTGTAGTTGAAAAACATGTTCTCCCATACATTCCAACTGAAAATGTAAGTTTGTACGCACAATATTGAGAAATTTACCATGTTGTTTCAAGATCATAGACTTCTTATTAATTTTCCTGTAATCTATAGGTATAGAACTATTTTTTGTATTTTTTTCAAAATTTTAGGCTCAGTTGTTTCGGAGATAAGGGGGGGGGGAATGGTAAATTTCCGTCTATTGTCTTAAATAAGTTTAAAACAATTCACTTTAAAATTATGAAAAAAATATATTTGAGATCCTCACGGTAAGCCCTTTCATTTGATATGTCACACGGTACAGATTGTGAAACTTTTTTTTTAATTGTCTATTTACCCCTCAAAAATGACTCCCATTTTCAAAACTCATTTATTTACGTTACACGTTTGGGTCACAGAGATTCATATGTGTACCAAATTTCAACTTAATCGGTCCATAAGATTCGGAGCAAATTGGCTGTGACAGACGGACAGACAGACAGACAGACAGACAGACACACGAGTGATCCTATAAGGGTTCCGTTTTTTCCTTTTGAGGTACGGAACCCTAAAAATCAGCTGTTCCCTACATTTTGTCGATTTAAGTGAACACAAATGTAGGGAACAGCTGATTTTTTATCTAATGTTGTATATACCTGTGATCCACACAGGAGCAATGTAAACATGACACTATTACTAAGAATCAGAATGCTTTATTTGTAAACATAGGCATGCTTTATTTGTAGCTTACTTAATACTGACTACTGCATTGCCAAATGTAAACTTGCAGAAATACATACATAAATTCATAAGCTCACACCTTCACTTATTGGTATAAGTAAAGGTGTGAGAAAGGTTCTCACACCTTTTTTCTGCCTACCCATACAATCTCTTTATTTGTCACATATCAAGCATGCTTCAACAGTTTTACAAAAGCCACATTTCAAGTAACCAGTGTTGACTATGCATATAACCTTAAAATTACCTCATGATGCAACCATTATCAATACATACATTATTACATTCACTGGAAAATTATACTAATGAATGAGTTTTCGCTTAGCATTCTTACTGACCTTCATCTTTTTGCCCGGGTCCTAAGGGTACTAGCTTGATGTTAAATAGCCAATAGCCTTCCTCAAGAATTGGGCTATTCAAAGAAAAAATATTTTTTTGGAAATTCGACTGGTTGTTCCAGACAAAGACATTAAATTATTATTTACAATAGACGGGACATAGCGAAACAAATCGTGATCCCAAACTTGTGGCTTAGTAGTAGCAAGTCTCCTCAGTCTAGTTTGGTACGCCGGCGTGGTAAGTCGTATTCGTGTCTACCAAAAAAAATATTTTCTAAGGAAGTTGCGCATTACGATAAGTACTGCAAGTCTCGTTATGGTAAAACGACTGAACCTAACTTCAGTTTATGTTCATAATGTATGTCGACGCAAGACTAACTTAAACATTAAAAATATTAATTTTAAGTTCAAACTTAACAGTTAAATATAACTGGATAGGTTAAAATTTGTTAAGATTTGATTTTTGTAGTTAGTTTGCTACTTTTCAATGTAAAAAGCCGTGTTATGATTTGCGATTACCATAATAGCAAACCATAACTGCAGGTTTATTCAAAGTTAGGTTTAAAAACAAATAATCTATTGCTAAATTCATTTCTTGATTAATAAGCGATATGCGTTATTTATTAATGATTTTTGGTTAATTTTTGGTTTAACGGAAACAGTTGATTGAAGTACTCAAGGTCAAGCGAAACAACATAGCGTGTGTTTAAAAAATGTTTTAAGCAATTAATAATTAATTCAATGTTAAAATCGAGTGCCAAAAATAGTAAAACAAATTAACAAATCATAGTTTGCTACTATAATCAACGTTACCTGCAATTTGTAAAATAATAAGTGTAATGACTTCGCAATGACGACGCCATCTTCGGTATTTAAAAAATGGCGAGCCACTGCGAGGTCACATTATCAAGGAGAATTTTGTGAAGACAAGTGGTGTTTTTGTAGAATATCTTGTGAGTACGATTTTAATTATTATTTTGATTTTAAGGTTTTCTTAATTGTGTGATAAGAATAAAAACGTGAGTAGATAAATTGGGTGTGTTCATTTTTGCAATGAGTGAGCCTAGTGCTAGGGATGGTGACGTCAGCTCAGCTGATGTCACGATTTCTAAAAATCCGAATGGTCCCGGTTCTCCGTTATCAGAAGTGGGATTGACCCCCACTTCTGCCCGTCCATCTGGCTTGAATAATGAAAACTTAATCGCTTCTGTTAATGGGGTGCCGACGGAGTTTTTCACTCAGATGTTGCAAATGATGAAGCAAATGTCCGATCGCATGGCGACACAACTAGATACGCCCAAAGTCAAAATAAATGATGTATTTTTGCCGTCATACGATCCGGACACCAATATTGGGGTTAGAGAATGGTGTCAACATGTGACCACAGCCATGGAAACCTATGGCCTGAGCGATTATGAAGTGAGAATGAAAGTTGGTAGTTTGCTCAAGGGTCGCGCAAGGTTATGGGTTGACAATTGGCTTGTGTCTACCACCACGTGGCATGAATTGCGTGATGTTCTGATAACGACTTTTGAACCGGAGAATAGATACTCCCGGGATATTGCGCGGTTCAGGGAACATAATTATGATAATTCTAAAGACATCGCGCAGTTCTTGTGACAAGCTTGGGTATTATGGAGACGTATTACTAAGGATAAGTTATCGAATGATGACGCAGTTGAGGCAGTTATCGGTTGCATTGGAGATGAGCGGTTGAGAATCGAATTGTTGAGTGCTAGGGCCAAATCAGTTCCCGAACTTATTTCGGTTGCATCTTCTGTACGAAGCGTAAAGCGTCCGCAGTCGAGTACATCAGGTGCACATCCGGGTCCCGCTAAGCGACCACGTTTTGATAAGCCCTCGTCGTTTTGTCAAATCTGCAAAAAGCCCGGTCATGACGCACGTGACTGTCGTCACCGGGCCAAAAATGATAATTCTCAACTGCCTCAATCTGATAATAAAACCTCATCTCAAAATATAGGTAAACCTACGTGCACGTTTTGTTCAAGGACAGGTCACACTTACGAAACGTGTTATAAGCGAGAACGCGCAGTGGTTTCCAACGTCAACTGTGTAGGTACATCTAAATTGAACTCGATGCAAGTAGTGGCCGGGAACTTAAACATACTCGCGATTTTTGACAGTGGAGCCGAATGTTCAGTAATACGCGAGTCTGTCGCTGCTAAGCTACCCGGGCAACGAGTTGATCGAGTGCGCTACTTGAAGGGATTAGGTCAATTTACGGTGATATCTCTTTCAACATTGACAACGACTTGTATCATCGATAGTTTACGCATAGAACTTGAATTTCACGTAGTGCCGGACTACGAAGTGTGCTCAGACATTCTGATAGGTATGAATCTTGTGGAAAAAACCAACTTAAGCGTGGTAGTGAACTCTCAGGGTGCAACTTTGGTTCATCAACCGATTATTTACCACGTGCGATCTCAAAGTGAAAAGTTTGATAATTTAAATTGTGACTTGACTAATGACGATCAAGTCAACGAATTGAAAATTTTGTTGAACAAGTTCGAACACTTGTTTATTCGCGGTTACCCTCGCTCACGCGTCAATACCGGTGAGCTTGAAATACGCTTAAAAGATGATAACAAGTGTGTCGAACGTAGGCCCTATCGATTGAGCCCAGTTGAACGCGAAAAAGTTCGGGAAATAGTCAATGAATTACTCGAGCATAAAATTATCCGCGAAAGTAAATCACCTTTTTCCAGTCCAATAATACTAGTCAAAAAGAAAAATGGAAAGGATCGCATGTGCGTGGACTACCGCGAACTAAACAGGAACACTCTGAGAGACCACTATCCGTTACCGATCATTTCAGATCAAATAGATCAACTAGCGGGGGGTTATTATTTCTCAACAATAGACATGGCAGCTGGATTTCACCAGATTCCGATCTCAGAGGGTTCGATTGAGAAAACCGCCTTTGTTACGCCGGATGGTCTATATGAATATTTGACCATGCCGTTCGGACTCAGTAACGCGGTGTCAGTCTATCAGCGTTGTATAAATAGGGCCCTAGCTCACCTCCTGAGCTCTGTAGACCAGGTTTGCCAGGTATATGTTGATGATGTTTTGTCAAAATGTAGGGTATTCGCTGAGGGCCTAGCCAATATCGAACGCATATTGATTGCACTCCAAAAGGCCGGTTTTTCGATCAATGTCGATAAGACTGCCTTCTTTAAACGCTCCATCGAGTATTTGGGCAATATCATTGCAGACGGACAAGTCAGCCCTAGTCCAAGAAAGGTGGAGGCTTTAACGAAGGCACCGATCCCCAAAACCGTCAAACAAGTTAGGCAGTTTAACGGATTGGCTGGATACTTCAGACGCTTCATTCCCAATTTTTCGCGTGTGATGGTTCCACTCTATGAACTGACCAAGAACGATGCGAAGTGGGAATGGAACGAAAGGCATGACGAGGCTCGAAACCATATCATACAACACCTGTCTACTGCGCCTACCCTTATGCTATTTCAGGAAGACGCACCAATCGAGCTCTACACGGACGCCAGCAGCATCGGCTACGGGGCGGTGCTCGTGCAGACCGTCGGCGGTCGCCAGCATCCAGTCGCGTACATGAGCCAGCGCACCACCGACGCCGAGAGCCGCTACCACTCGTACGAGCTCGAGACCCTGGCAGTAGTAAGGGCAGTCAAGCATTTTCGGCATTACATATACGGCCGAAAATTCAAGGTAATAACAGACTGTAACGCCTTGAAAGCGTCCAAGAACAAAAAGGATCTCCTCCCTCGAATCCATAGGTGGTGGGCCTTTCTGCAGAATTACGAGTTCGAGGTCGAGTATAGAAAAGGTGAGCGATTACAGCACGCGGATTTTTTCAGTAGAAATCCATCTACTGAAATAACTGTCAACATCATGACGAGAGACACTGAGTGGCTGCAGATCGAGCAACGCCGCGACGACGTGCTGCGCCCGCTTATAGACACCATGAGTGGCAATAGTCCGGTCGAAGGCTACGTTCTGGAAGAAGGCGTGCTTAAGAAGACTTTCATGGATTCTATACTCGGTATACATAAACCAATTGTAGTTCCTAGGTCATTTCAGTGGAGCCTGATAAACTCTTTCCATGTCGCTCTACAACACCCTGGATGGCAGAAAACCTTACAGAAGCTGAAGGAATCGTACTGGTTCGACAAAATGAATACAATCGTCAGGAGGTTTGTGGATAATTGTGTTGTATGTAAGACCTCGAAAGGGCCATCGGGTGCTATCCAAGCCCAACTGCATCCGATTCAGAAGCCCACTGCAGCGTTTCAGGTCATCCATATGGATATTACTGGCAAGCTGGGTACGAGAAATGCTGAGGGACGAGATGAGTATGTAATTGTTACGATTGACGCATACACCAAATACATCCTGCTTAGCTACTCAAATGACAAGAGCCCAAGCAGCAGCCTTGCAGCTTTGAAACGTGTCGTGCACCTGTTCGGAACCCCAGTGCAAGTCGTGGTGGATGGAGGTCGAGAGTTTCTTGGTGAATTCAAATTCTACTCGGACCGTTTTGGAATCGACATACATTCCATTGCGCCAGGAGTAAGCCGAGCAAACGGGCAGGTCGAACGCATTATGGGAACTTTGAAAAACGCATTAACCATGATCAAAAATTATGACACTGAAGAATGGCAGACGGCGCTAGAAGCTTTACAGCTTGCATTTAACTGCACTCCACATAGAGTGACGGGGGTCGCACCGCTTACACTTCTGACCCGCCGCCAACACAGTGTACCCCCAGAACTACTAAGGTTGGTAAATATTAATAACGAATGCATAGACTTTGATTTGCTTGAGCGACACGTGCAAGATAAAATGACAGCTGCGGGACAATATGACAAGCAGCGATTTGACAGGAGCAAGGCGAAAATGCGCCCGTTTCAGCGAGGAGATTACGTACTCGTCAAGAACAATCCCCGAAACCAGACGTCTCTGGACTTGAAATACAGCGAGCCATATGAGGTATACAGGATCCTGGACAACGACCGATACATAGTGAAGCGTGTAACTGGCAGAGGGCGTCCACGTAAGGTCGCTCACGACCAGCTACGCCGAGCACCACAACCAGGCGAGCAGGAAACCGTGTCGACGAATAACGAAGATGACCCTCAGCAAGTGGCCGTCCGGCTGACTGAAGACTCATCGACGAACCTGGTCGATGACACACTACAACAAACTACATCTCAGATCATTAGTACGCCGCCGTCGAAGGAGCCACAGCCGTCTACCTCCCAAGCTGCCCAGCTGCTGGACCCTTAAACTATGTAAGTCTCTCCCTTCTTACGGTTATATTGACACTAACTGTGAAATTGAGTTTGAATGACTTATAAGACAGCAACAACCAGAAAGGAGATCCACTATTGGCCTTTGTCTTTGTTGACTGGCTGATACCATCATAAACTACAAAATAGTGAGACTGTACGATCCGTATTCTCCGATTCCCTCCTACACTCTTTTCAGAGCCACTGTGGACCACGGTCAAAATAATAAAGACTAAGCCACAGCATCGTCCTTTCCTAATCCTTTAGAGCCCCTGTGGACCACGGCGTACAAGACCGCTCAGCACCACAGCATCATTCCCGTGAGTTTTTATCAACAAAGTTGCAATATAAGTTTTCAGAGCCACTGTGGGTCACGGTCAAAATAAGGCCTAGGCCACAGCATCGTCCTTCCCTAATCCTTTAGAGCCCCTGTGGACCACGGCGTACGAGACCGCTCAGCACCACAGCATCAAACCCCAACAAGTTGCATAAACAACTGAGAACCTTATTTCTATTTTATTTTCTTTTAGAGCCTCTGAGGACCACGGTCATAAATATAAGGCCTAGGCCTCAGCATCACCCTAATTCTTTTTCCTTTAGAGCCTCTGTAGACCACGGCGTACAAGACCGCCTAGCACTACAGCATCACCCCTCTCTACGAGAAATCAAACCATGCATGTGTGCGTGGAGCATTTGCATTGACATAATTAAATAAACGCGTGAGTAAGCGTGTAGTGTTATCTTCACTCACTTCCCTATTTACAGCATACAGCAACCCTATTTATTTACTACTCATATAAACTTTATTCTTCCCATATTTACTTCAATATGTTTGTTTAAGATTAACAAGGTATAAAAGTAATAGCTGATAATCTGGATTGTTGGGATCGGTTATCATTGAAAAGTTCAGGCTAAAATTATGCCAAGGTAAAGAACTTTTTGAACTCATTTTGAAACAACAGCAGCTCCGACCACAAACAAGTTATCAGCTAGTGTACAGTGTGAATGGATACCTAGCTCAGAAAAAAAAAAAATGTTTCCATTTTCAGAACCGCGACTGGTGCAGGGCACGCACACCGTCTCGCAGAATGGCCGTGTCGACGCAAGACTAACTTAAACATTAAAAATATTAATTTTAAGTTCAAACTTAACAGTTAAATATAACTGGATAGGTTAAAATTTGTTAAGATTTGATTTTTGTAGTTAGTTTGCTACTTTTCAATGTAAAAAGCCGTGTTATGATTTGCGATTACCATAATAGCAAACCATAACTGCAGGTTTATTCAAAGTTAGGTTTAAAAACAAATAATCTATTGCTAAATTCATTTCTTGATTAATAAGCGATATGCGTTATTTATTAATGATTTTTGGTTAATTTTTGGTTTAACGGAAACAGTTGATTGAAGTACTCAAGGTCAAGCGAAACAACATAGCGTGTGTTTAAAAAATGTTTTAAGCAATTAATAATTAATTCAATGTTAAAATCGAGTGCCAAAAATAGTAAAACAAATTAACAAATCATAGTTTGCTACTATAATCAACGTTACCTGCAATTTGTAAAATAATAAGTGTAATGACTTCGCAATGACGACGCCATCTTCGGTATTTAAAAAATGGCGAGCCACTGCGAGGTCACATTATCAAGGAGAATTTTGTGAAGACAAGTGGTGTTTTTGTAGAATATCTTGTGAGTACGATTTTAATTATTATTTTGATTTTAAGGTTTTCTTAATTGTGTGATAAGAATAAAAACGTGAGTAGATAAATTGGGTGTGTTCATTTTTGCAATGAGTGAGCCTAGTGCTAGGGATGGTGACGTCAGCTCAGCTGATGTCACGATTTCTAAAAATCCGAATGGTCCCGGTTCTCCGTTATGTATTATTTCTATTTAGTCAGTAATTACTAATTAAATAATTTTCTTAGATAGATCTAGAAAATTTGCTAATTTTGTAATAAACGCCCTCTATTGTCAAGTAGCTTTACTTTACCTGCAGTAAAATGACAGCAGTGTTACCACTTTTTAACGAAATTTAAATACTGTTGTGACAAAATAATCGATTCATTCAAGTAACATTCAGTTCAAAATTGATTTTATAAAATAGGATAATGATTAGAAGATAATAATGAAATACAGGATAATATAAGTTAACAATAAAAACATTGAGCAATGACTAATTACTGTTTTGTCATCTCATCAGTGATCGGATTGGATTTATAAAAAGCATTCATTCTATTCACAAACATATCTTTTAAATATTCTTATTTTAATTTAATTAATAAATGATTTCTTAAATCTTTCTTAAATAGTGGGAGTTTTGTAGTAAAAATTGAAACAAAATTATCTTTAGTAGACTTTTACGCTGATTTGAAATTACAAGATGTATTCCGATCAATAAAAAGAATCCATACCACAGGCTTTATTGTTTGTACTTAGCGTCATAACTTGTTTAGTTTTCGATATTCATTTACCTGATTTGATCAATATTAGGTTTTCAGGCTTAATCCGATTAAAAACCGGATCTGGCAACACTGGCCTCACTGGCCACCTACCGAGCGATAGCTAAATATATTTGAATAAATGTTTGTTTTATTGTCGCTCTAATTTTGCTATCTCACGCTAGATGGCGTCACTCAGACATGGGATCACAGTTTTTCTATGACATTTTTCTTTGGATAGCCTCTTTATGTTTCTTAAATCTCTTTGGTTCCAGAGATTAGCGCGTTTAAACAAAGTAACTCTATTATTAGTACTAGCTGTGCCCCGCGGTTTCACCCGCGTTAATATGAGGAAAAAACCTACTGAAATATATTCCACCCCCCTCATGACCGGCCGCCTTGCAGAGTTACTACCGACTTCAAAATAAAGGAGGGTATCAATTCGATACGTATGTATGTTATATTATTGGAACTGCAATATGTTCACATAATTATGACAATCTATTAGGGCTTCCAAACGGAGGGGCCCGTGGCTAAATAATAACAACCGCACAGGTCGATCGGTCGTTAAGCTACGCTTGCCGCGGTTGGTCTGTGGATGGGTGTCCATCTTTACATAACGAGACCCCTCTGTGCCTCGGAAAGCACGTTAAGCTGTTGGTCCCGGCTGTCATTTACAGATCTTTGACAGTCGTTACGGGTAGTCAGAAGCCCGAAAGTCTGACAACCAGTCTTACTAAGGGGTATCGTATTACCCAGTAACTGGGTTGTGGAGGTCAGATAGGCAGTCGCTCCATGTAAAATACTGGTATTCAGCTGCATCCGGCTAGACTGGAAGCCGACCCCAATATAGTTGGGAAAAGGCTAGGCAGATGATGATTAGGGCTTCCAAACAAATATACAAAATTTTATAGATTTACCTATGTATGTATGTGCACGAATTTCTCCGTAACTATTAATCGGATCATGACCATTTTATTGGCTTACATTTACTTCAACTTGGGAACAGTGCAAGTTTCATCAAAATCGATTTTCAAGACATTTGGACTAATACGTGTAAGTGTGACGGCCTGGCTTATTGATACGAGCTACGGGTGTAGAATCAAAGGGAAAAATTCTCAAAACCTTGGTCAAATTCTAGTGCAATATTTACAACAAAACTATTAACTACTTATTACAAACAAATATTCCAGTTTTTATTTAAAACTAAAAAAAAAAACGAAATAAAAAAGTAAGTAATTTAAAAAATGAAATCTACTTCAAAAATAAATTAACTCAAAATTATGAAATAACTTTAATATCATAAGTCGGTGGCAAAAAACTAAAACACAGATCCCAAGACACCGACTTTCGAAATTAAAGTTATTCCATAAAATTGAGTTAATTTCTTTTTAAAGTCAATTTAATTTATTTAAATTACTTTTTTTTAAACTATTATATCTCCCTCTCTCAAAAATAATTTTTCAATTCAAACCAGTGGTTCCTGAGATTAGCGCGTTCAACCAAACAAACACAACTCTTCAGCTTTATAATATTAGTATAGATATAAATAGATGGGAAAGCAAACTAAGCTTTATACAAGTTGATCAACTGATTTGTTTTTTACCTTTCATGGTTAGTATCATCTTTCCTCTGTATAACATTATCTTCCTTGTTTTTATTTTGTCTGCTCCCTGTTGCTCTATCATAGTTCATCCTACCTGGAGGTTTTACACCCTGGCTGAAATTTCTTCTAATTTTCTTTCCACTCTTTAACGCTTCCAACACCATTAAGTCTTTTCTAAAACAAAGATTTTAATTAATTATTTAGGCATGCAAATACTGGTATTCAGCTGCATCCGGTTAAACTGGAAGTCGACCCCAACATAGTTGGGAAAAGGCTAGGCAGATGATTTAGGGATGCATAGATTCGAACTAGCTATGATGAGCAACAACAGTGAACCAACAGTGAATATATGTTCAGTTTACGAGCGTTTACGACGTACGGCATTTCATACAAACTTTCAAGCCCTTGTTTTTCGAAATGAATGAACCGATTTGCAGGATACAAAGGTCTAAGAAGTTAGTAAACAACATTTTCGGTACTAATTTTTTACACAAGGGCTTGAAAGTTTGTATGAAATG
This sequence comes from Gortyna flavago, assembly GCA_963669345.1. NCBI lineage: Eukaryota > Metazoa > Arthropoda > Insecta > Lepidoptera > Noctuidae > Gortyna > Gortyna flavago. Next base: position 14,441,920 of record OY770131.1, on the reverse strand, counting down.
CCGTACGTGGTAAACGCTCTTAAAGATCAGCTCAGCTTCAGTTTAGAGTTTAGCTCTCTAAAGTACTCTCTGGTCTATTGATGGGCCAAAATAACCATCACGTGGAGCCCTGACACGGGCGTTGCGGCAGACCCTGTAGAAGGCGGGACGAGTTGGACAAAACAAACGACCAGTGGTCCACTTTAGCCCTGGATCTAAAAAGCTGGAAGTTATGGGGAGAGGCCTTTGCCCAGCAGTGGGATGATGCAGGCTAACAGTAACAGTAATCTTTCCAAAGAAAAATCACAGTGCAAACATTATTAAATCAATCATATTTAAAGAATACTAACTCTGTATTAAGTTGAGTAATCATTTCAGTCTTCCTCTTTATTTCTGAGCGGGCAGTCATCAACAGAGAACAGTAGTTTCTATGCAATGTCTTGAACTCCTTGTCAAGAGTGTCATAGTCCTGCAATATTTCCTACAATATCAATGTGTTATCCATTCGTGTTCTTCTTCTTTAGTCGGCGAAATGCACGAGTTAAGATAGTGTGCATCACAGCATGTAAGTGTACACGAGCGACACGCGTCGACGACAGACGCAACTGCAGCTGTCGACGCGAAAATAACGTGCCATTCTTGTATTTGAGTATAGTCCTCACATACAAGAGTGGCATGTTGAGCAACACGTTATCGACAGCTGTTCATGAACTTCATAAAGACTCTATATTATGTGACATATAAGTGTGCATCACGCCAGCGAAACGCCTCGACGACAAAGGCAACTGCAGCTGTCGACGCGACAAAAACACGCCACAACATGTTGTCGACGGCTAGTTAGTACAATACAATACTGCCAATGAATCATAGCCAATCTGAACTTAGGTTCTCTGAACATTTGCACATCAGCATAATCAGCCTATAACGTTCCCACTGCTGGGACACAGGTGTCCTCTCAGTGAGAGGGAGTGGGCCGTAATCCACCACGCAGGCCTAGTGCGGGTTAGTAGATGTCAGATGTCTTCGAATTTTTTGGTTTTAGGACATGCCGGTTTACTCACGATGTTTTCCTTCACCGTTTTGAGAGCATTGGTGATAAAATAATTTACACAAAGTAAAGCGCCTGACTGGATTCGAAACTACGACCTACACTCGTAAGTCGCGGCCGTTGCCACTGGGCCACCACTTAAATGTTTTTGCGCAGCCTACTGCAGAAACGTTGGACTGGCCATGATTCATTGGCCATATTATATGTTTTGATTTAGAAGCTTATAAGACTGATTTGATTCAATGCAAATAACATTAGCTTATAGGCATCAAACTAAGCATGCAGCACTCATGCAGGTGTAAGCGCTAAGCGCATGTAGTTATAGCAGTAAAACTACAGTAACTATGTGTGCAGCAAAGCTGATTCGGTGAAAGTCGAAATTGGCAGTTCAATACTTTTATACAAACATTAAAATGATTTTGCTGATGATATCTTCTGTTAGTAGGTTTGTACAAACTCTTTTACATGTCAATCATATTTTTTTTAAATAGAATAGGTCGGAGTTTCCTATCTGACAATTCTAAGAAAGGCCGAAACAAACTTAGAGGTCACAGTCTCTTTTAAAGTCCAGACAAAATCTTGGTCAGATCATGTGAAGACCATGTAGATTGTTGTCTGAAATGGTCTTTTAAGGAAAGAACCACACAGATTGAGTGGACCTGTACAGTCAGTGCACGCATTTGTCAAAAATTGTACAGTTCAACTCAGAACTTGAGGAGCTCAACAATTCGATGGACAATACCAAAGAAAGGACATTTGGGTAGGCCGCGTAAATGACTCAAACTGCCAGATCATGATTAAAATTAACTAAGAAGGAAAAAAGTAATGACCCACATAGTCCTCACATTTACAACAATTAATAAATTAAAAATTAAAAATACTTCACAAAGTAAATATTCATGTCGTTGTATAAATAAAATTCATCAATGTCAATGTGTATATAAAAATCCGGAGGTATCTTTGAGGACCATGTAGATTGGTGTCTGAAATGGTATTTTGAGGAAAGAACCACACAGATTGAGTGGACCTGTCCAGTCAGTGCACGCATTTGTCAAAAATTGTACAGCTCAACTCAGAACTTGAGGAGCTCAACGATTATTAGACACTTACTTTTTGAAGCTTTTCCAAGGCAGCTGCATGTTCTTCAAGCTTCACTTTCAGAGCTTTGTTTTCAACACGTAGCTAAAAAAAAAACAAAAACATCTGTATAATATGAACTTTTACATTTAGTGTATAAGGTCATGTGATAAGCTCGGATATTTCGTCAAATTATGTGATAAAATAAGATTTCAAGATAAAAAATATTACAGAACGTTTTGGCGCTAAACCACAATACCTCTTGAACAGTATTCACGTCTTCGTAGTTACTTAAGTCGTCATAAATGTCCTCCATTGCGAAAGGCAGTATAGTAAGATGTATTTCAGAAATTGGTATTTGTTATTTTTGAGTAATTCAATAAAAAGAAAGCGCTAAAATAAAACAAAGATTGAAATTCGCTTGTTCGTACTCCGCCACTTTGCTAGAAAAACTTGACAATTGACTTGACACTAATGACACTACTGACAGTTTAGTATTGACGTTTAGTGGTGTTCATCTATCATTATTTTAATTTTTTTTTATGAATACTTAGTCGATTCTAGTTATCACGCTAATAAACGTCCAAGCAACACATGCGTTTTTCAAACAGAGGTATCAGGTAGTGGATTTGGAAATGGCAGGTTGTTGACAGTAATATATTCAATATCCTTCGTTTCAGCTTTTATCTGAGATACACGTCCCTCAGTAAAAAGCGGAAATGAAAATTACTAAGAGGCTGATACTAATCAGCAAATATTTTCTATTTCTTGTGAATAATAGAAACCAAATAAATAGCTTGTACACACGGCTACACATCAAGCTATACATTTCCAGTTTTAGCTGACCTCGCATTGTATTGTTTTTCGTACAATCAGAAGTCAGCTTATACTGGTTATGTATAGCTTGATGTGTAGCCGTGCCGTGTGTACTCGTTCACTAATTAACATATTTATTACAAAACACACGTCAAAAATACCTCTAATTTCCCTACATTTTGACAAGTTTTTGACATTTGTTTGTCGCCGAGATGAGACTGCGACTAGATTTTGGACAATTTAAATTACGAGAATTGGCCATCTGATTACAACATAACGCGGCATTGGCAGCTAGCTGTCACTATTCATACATTTATGTTAACTTCTTATAAGCATAAATAATTAACACTTCAAGATTGTGTTAGATAAACCAGCACTTTGCGTTGCCCAAGTCGATTAAATAAAAAAAAGTGTATTGTTTCTGCGTTATAATTATCTTTCGAATATCCAAGTTTCCGACCGATCGGCCGACCGTTGCCGATTGGCATGGCACCACACCAATAATGCCCGGCCCGGGTGTCCGTATAATAAAAGTACTCTGTGGGCCCGGGCGCCGCGCCGCGCCCAGGCCCAGGGTATATTATATTCTGTGGCCCCGAAGTACTCTGTGGGCCCGGCCGGCTGTTGCTCATTGCTGGATTGCCACAGAGAAAAATTTTGCGGATTGCCCAGCGCCAGCAGTGCCCGCACGACCCACCTCAAGTCCCTCAACCCTTCATACCCTTCTCGTTGCCGTTGTCCATGTCATGTTCATGTCGGATGAAATCGTTCGTTCGCGTTCGGTCGTTGTTGCGTTTTGCTTCGCCGTCTGGCGCCTGGCTCGCTCGCGGTGAACGTTAAATTCATAGAGGAAAAATTTTGTTGTATTTATTTTAAATGACTTTCTTCAGTTTTGTTTAGTTTGTTTGGATTTGCATAGACATAGTGTTAATAAGAATGTCGGTGTTTATGAACTCTAATTATAAGATTTACATGTATTAGTGCAACAGGCGATTAGAAGTCGCAAAGGGCTCGTGTAAACATAAGAGAACGTTGTAATTACAACATGCCTACGGATTCTGAATGCGAGTGCGACCTGGTGTCGAAGGAGTGGTTGTTGGCGAAGTTGCGCTCCGACGAGAGGGATACTGTGCTGATAGACTGTCGCGGTTCCAACGAGTACTCCATAGCTCACATCCGTTCCGCAGTGAACTTTTCTATACCGAGTATAATGCTGCGGAGGTTGGCAGCGGGCAAGATCGAGCTGGTATCGACAGTGCAGTGTAAGGAGCTGAAGGCGAGGATATCGCATTGCCGTACGCGGGGCATATTCGTGTTGTACGGGGACGGAGTTCCACGGGACCCGGACTCGGTGCATGGCATCCTGCTGCGGAGGCTAAAGCAAGATGGCGTGCAGGTCGTCTGCCTTGAAGGTACGAGTGGCACCAAGCATTACCTAATTACATTATTGGGCCGAGTCCCCCGCGCCGTCTAGCATAGTAGATGCAGCCTATACCCTTGTATTGCACCACAGAGCACTGTACAATGATAACCCAGCATGTATTTAATATATTCATTATAGTCCATGACCATGTATAGTTCCATCTTGGGTAAAACATAATGACAATGATCATGTGTACCATTCACTGCATGAACATGGCTTGTTTACATTGTAAAATGCCTTCAAAATACACAGTACACAGCAGTACTTGTTTACAGTATTTTCAGATGTTTATTTAACATTCTGACTTTAGACCCTTAATGATGGTATAATTCAGTTGCAAAGATACAAATTGAGGAAAGTAGTTTTTTCTATTTTCCAATGGCTGTTTGGCAAGATATGTCTCATTGACATACCCATAGTGATTCCACTTACATAAAAGTCTTCCTATGCTTTATAATTTACAGTTATTGTAATCATAAAAACCTGTACCTTCTTTGTATGTCTAAATAAGAAGAGTAGATAGCTACTCTTCCTATTTAGACAAGCAGAAATGAAAAGTAGGAAGTGTCATGTATTCAAGCTGCCATTCCAATGGATGATTTTTGCAATTTGCAAATAATGGTAAATGTTTCCTTCACAAAATGGATAAAATAACTATAAAATAGGTATTTTATTGAAATGCTTTGTAACAATAGCATTATCCTGTTGTCTCAGGCCTATTTTTGGCTGAATGGTCTGTAGTGCAGCACTGAGACCAGAAAGAAAGGAGGGGTGTCCTTTACCCAGCCATGTGAACATACAGGCTTGTCATAATTATATAGGAATCATGCTAAAATCACCAATCTTTGCAATAACATTTTGGGGTTGCATCATAAACAAATCCCCCAGGTTATACCACAAAGCAGTAAGAATGCAACTTAGTATCTGAAGAGAATAAATTTTAAAAACATATTATAAATACATCTATAAACTTTGAACATTTACATTCATAATTCACAGTTCTGCCAATAAAGAAGTTGTTTTGTTTTTAGAATAAATGTTTAATGCTTAATATTAATTTACATAAATTATTTTCATATTAATTACAATTTATAGTTTAAGAGGCCTATTACATATAAATGCGCGTAGATGCATGATTTCCTCGTAGAAATTGATAACTATTCATTGGTTGGTATAAATAACAATAAGAATTAATTGGTGAAGATAGTTCATCTTCTCTTCTACAATAATAATACAGCGATTTTTTATTATTTGTCTATTTATTTAGCAATAATCCAATAACTAAATTCTCCTAGTGCATGTTTAGACAAATTTGCAGATTCTGTTGAATAAAATCCATCAAATTTTTTTTTTTCATATCACAAATATCATATACTTTTATAATAATAGAATACCTTTTTTTATAATCCCTTATAAATAAAGAAAAAATTACCTAATTAAATTTTCTACTGGAAACAAATCTAAATATCTTCAAACTTCTACATCATTTTCACATAGTATTTCTCCAATAATTGCATAAACAACATCAATAAAAAAAAAATATATTAATACTTCGATTTTTTTATAAATAAAATAAAAGTAAGTACTTTAGATTTCACTGCGCCGCACAGTATGAAAAATGACCATAAAAGCGGTCATCCTCTTTTTATTTATTTAATGGATACTACAAACTATTTCAATTGTCAGAGTAGAACTCCCGAAGTGCAGATGTACTTAGAAACGAAGTTTCGGCGATTTTTAGTTTTCCATAGAATTTCGAACAAATCCAAAATTATGTATTTAAAAAACATATTTTTATTTTTCCACTACTATAGCCACATAGCAATGATTTTTTGGCACATATTAGACATAACAATATAAAAAATGCTTTTAATAGAAGACGTAAAACTATTTTTTTTTTTTTTCTTATTTACTTAATCTTAGCGAATATGGATTTTATATTAATAGGACATATTCTACAGAACTATATGTATTATAAAAAAAAATCTCGAATCTTTATCTTACAAGATTTTGCATTAAAATGCTTCTAAAGTTTCATATTTATTTCTATGGTTGTAGGGTGCTCAACTGCTCAATACCAAATATTTTTATTATTGTTTTTGTATTTGATAGAGATATCGTTTTGCATATTTCATACCTATCATATGACAGTTCAATAATCTAAAACACATTTCTTTAAAAAAAATCCGAGAGTAAAATTTTTTTTTTATCCTTCTTCCAGGAATTTACCACCTATCGAAAGGGTGCGGTGTGGAAAAGTATTAAATTAATTTACATGATAATAAAAGAATTTTAGATATAACGACATAATACATAATGGAATGACCAAATTTTTAGTTTCTTATAATTAAGTTTTACTGAGTTTATTGTACACAAATTCTATTCAAGTACATAGATTTTGGAGAGTTACAATAATACGAGTATATTTACATATCTCAGGAGAGTTAAACTTATATGTACAGACGCCAGCACATCAAGGTACACCAAACTGTCAAATTGTCCCAATCAACCTTGAACCATATGATGTAGTGATAAAGTTGAAAATCTATTAAAGAAATTTGACAGATTGTAGTAGGTTGATGTGCTGGCGTCTGTACATATAGTACTTAAACTATTAAATTTTATTTACAAACCTGGGTTGTAACTTTTCTTCGCATAATTATGCTTATAAAGTATCTAAAAAACGATTTGCGACAGATGATAAGAGATTTAAAAATAATAATTAAAAATATTCCTACACAAAAAAGATGTGTAGAATTCTTTTTCTGTTAAGAACTATCGACCACTTTATTAGCATGTGTGTTATCATAAATTTTATGTAAACTCATACTTTTCCCAAAAAATAAACTGGAAAAAATAGGATTTGGTGACAGCCCTGACACAGTTTTTAAAAACTGAAATATCTCCGAAATCTTGCAAGAGTAATATTAGATATTTTTATGGTTTATAGAAAAGATTCTAAGGAACCTCTGGTAAAATAATAAAATCCACATTCGTAAAGAATTAAGAGAAAAAAATATTAAAGAAATCACACTAAAAACAGCATAGTTTTGGTATTATTAGGGATAAACTTATAGGGATTGCTGATTTGCTTTTCACAATATTACATATAAAACAATTGTATTTACCTAGTACTTTTACATCACTGGGGATTCTATGTTTTTTTTTTTGTTTCCATAGAAAATAATGTAAATGGCCGTAATTCTGGTTCCAAAAACATCTAGACTTCGTGAGTTCTACTCTTACAATTGAAATAGTTTGTAGTGTCCATTAAACAAATAAAAAGAGGATGACCGCTTTTAAGGTCATTTTTCACACAGTGCGCCGGCGATGCGCGCTCAGTACCAAAATGTAAGAGGGCTATTAAATAACTAAGTATTTAAAAAAAGTAAAATCAGTAAAAACTTAAAACATAAAGTAATATAGTCCATTCACTTCAAAGTACTTACATTCTATTATATATATAATTTAAAGTTTTGCTGTGGTAAGTTGTTTCATTTTTAGAATAAATTCAAAATATTAATTTACATAAATTATACTCATATTAATTACAAATTATAATATTTAAGATAAGTAAGTATCTACAAAAGTAAAGTTAGTAAAAAAGGCAAAACACACTTTTTATAATATTTAAGATAAGTAAGTATCAAGTAAAGTTAGTAAAAAAGGCAAAACACACTTTTTATAAGTAGTTTTCTCCGGTTTTTGCGAGATAAGTACTTAAATAAACTATTAAAGCATCATAATAAACACCGAGAAATACTGAAATACGTGCCCTTTTTATATGTTGTGCAAAAAGTTAATTTATTCAAATAATGTTGTTTTTTAGGGTTCCGTACCTCAAAAGGAAAAAACGGAACCCTTATAGGATCACTCGTGTGTCTGTCTGTCTGTCTGTCTGTCCGTCTGTCACAGCCAATTTGCTCCGAATCTTATGGACCGATTAAGTTGAAATTTGGTACACATATGAATATCTGTGACCCAAACACAGACGTGTAACGTAAATAAATGATTTTTGAAAATGGGGGTCATCTTTGAGGGGTAAATAGACAATTTAAAAAAAAAGTTTCGCAATCTGTACCGTGTGACATATCAAATGAAAGGGCTTATCGTGAGGATCTCAAATATTTTTTTTTTCATAATTTTAAAGTAAATTGTATTAAAGTTATTTAAGACAATAAACGGAAATTTACCATTCCCCCCCCTTATCTCCGAAACTACTGAGCCTAAAATTTTGAAAAAAAATAGAAAAAATAGTTCTATACCTATGGATTACAGGAAAATTAATAAGAAGTCTATGATCTTGAAACAACATGGTAAATCTCTCAATATTGTGCGTACAAACTTACATTTTCAGTTGGAATGTATGGGAGAACATGTTTTTCAACTACAATGTTAAGTTTGTTCTTGGGATAAATTCATTCCAACTACGGAACCCTTCATTGTGCGTGGTCCGACACGTACTTGGCCGGTTTTTTTTCTGGAGTACAGCTAGGTCAAAGTCAGTTTATTGGCTGTATTATTTAGCCAGCAGCAGTTAAAATCAGATAGGGGTTTCAATACTCTATCTTCTTTAGCTGATCAAAGTAATGCTAGACTGCAACTGCATATGCATAAGCTGCAGCAAAATAATATAAACTTTATTTCAAATGATTTCACTAAATTGTTATCAACTTATCACCAACTTTGTTGAAAAGTTTCTGCCTTCTTAATTTTTATTTTCTTGTGCCGTTTTACTACTGCAGATTTGCAGATATCATCCTTTTTTTGTCCAGAACAATTGGAACAGATATCCTTTCTAAATGCCGGATATTACGTAGCCATAGATTTCAGGCTAGGTGCAGAAATAATAAAATACTTTACAGTTCAAATACTAATGGATGTCAAATAAGTAGCTACTTAGGTATTATTCTCACGACGGCATTCATTCAGTAAATTATTACCTAACTTAGTGGTAACACGTAATACCGGTTGCCACGCCGAGGAACGTTTCATAACATTCATTGACAAAAACTTCTCGATACTTATCTATCTTTGAATTTGAAAGCGACGTACCTACATGAATTATGAAATACTCATCACGCAAAAGCGAAATGGAATTTTTGATATCCCAAAATTTAGAAAAATTCTTGGCCTGCCGTTTGCCATGTTTGTTCAATAAAATAAACAAGAGAAAAACGTGCATTCGTATAATCTAGATTCTGCAAATCCGAATAAAACCAGCAGTCTTCAGCACTAATTAAGATCGATTTATTTTGCAACAGCAAAGTAAAAGAAAAGTGCTATAGTTTAACACTCTTCAGACAGACTGTATATAACCGGTAGCTATTTATTATAGTATCAGATGCGGCGAAATGTCTTCGATACAATCAGTTTTAGTTTAAAATGTGTGAGGGGCGTAAGAGGCATGCCGGAGGTCGCAAGTCGAGGCATCCGCTCCTCCAAACGTGGGAGAGGAAGTCGACTACTTATTGTGCTCCTCAATGCGAGACGTTAGATTATAATCACCGCATTCTCGAATGCGCTTGTTTGTACCCAACGCTACGTTATTTTCTGGACTGGTAAATGAACACAATTTAGTGGTCCATTTATGATTGTGTAATTTATTATACAATGAAAATAACGATGATTTGCTTGAATGAAATGTGTGTGTGTAGTTCCCGGATAATAGGATGCGAAATAAAGTGAATTAATTTATAACAGGCGCCTCATCATTTGTTATTATTTTCACCACATAGTCTTTTTTTTTTTTTTTTTAAGGTTGGAAAATCATCCAATGTCCCCTCCCGCTCTGGGTGGAGCGGAAGGGAGTGTCAGACACTTACTGACTAAAACCCATCCGTGTTCCTTCCTTAGCCCTTTATATTTCGGGGTAGCGGTAACCCTTTCGGACAATCCCGCTGCAAATAACATCCCTAACATCGCTTCGATACCATACAAATAATACATCGTACGAATGTGTCCTTACTCCACGTTGAGGACAAATATTGCGATAGCTTTTTTACGACTATTCTGCTTATGTTGATGACTCAATCATCAAATATTTTTCCATTCCAACATCTACATTAGTAGGAAACTTAAGAGTATCGTAATAATTTATTATCAGATATAGACTGGATGATCAAACAGGCCGGATGTGGAGCTACTGTCGTCTTCGTCTGACGGAAGAGCGCCGCAATTTTATTAATAAGTTCCCGTTTCACTCACGTCCTGTCAATTTTAACTTCGCGTGTAACAAACTGTATAAAATGTGTGTGTAAATTATGTAGGTATACAATAAAATACATGCTTTGCACAAATGAAAAAACACAGTTTGTACAAAACTAATTTGAAGAATGCAGGTGATAGTTTATATATAAATGTTACTAGTGATGATTTGATGCCCAGGCATTTGGCGCAAATTAAATTCCAAAAGTATTTGAAATACATGTTATTTGACAAGATCCAGACATTTGGGATATATTGGTCAAAATCATTGTTTATAGTAAAAATTGTCCAATATGTTTTTTTAGACCTTCTCAAAATAAAAGTACCTAGCATCATAAATTATGGCAATGAACAGAAATCATCGAAACACCGGAAGCAAATTAATAAATTCAACGATGGCATTAATTGTAAATAAGATATTCCATTGATCTATATTGGACAGTGAATTGCCCATGTGAAGTGTCTAAGTACGGAGCAGCTCGATCGTAAAATAAATGGCACGTGCTTGCGAACAACAGGATGTTGTGAGCTCCGCTGTGAATGTAAACTCTTCGGGCCTTCGGGGCTTAACATTTATAATCGTAGAGGAAATCGTGTGCATCTGGCCGGAGTGGATGGCTCACGCGAATATTATATATGATAATATGGCATCATAGAGGAAAAGCAAATGGGAAAGGGAAGCGGGATCTCATAAAAGAGGACCGCGTTAGAATTAAATCAACCGCGTGGAAATAATTGCGTCTGAGCTCTTTGAGCTCTTTTATTAACAGAATTTTGAAATAAGCTCAATATCAAAACTATGTAAAATCCTCTAAGGACGCCTGTCATGATACGAATAGACAATGAAACCTAAAACGTAAAACTTTGAATGGAGCTCAGTGTGTATTATAAACAAGTACATCAAGGCGTAACATTGGCATTGACAGTTTTTATGTGCTGATGTAATGTCCAGTCCGCGGATTACTATTTTGTGCTGCGTAGGTGTTGTATTCTGATTTTATTTATGTCTGGTTCCGCTACAGGGACTGTGAATAAAAAAAATAGGTCTTGTTACGCCGTAAAAGCACGTAAAGGTCACAAATTTGTTAACGCTCGTGTATACATTTGAATATGGTTCATAAATTAGATATCAGCGTACAAGTGTACATTGTTATAATTATTGTGGATAAATATAACATGTGATGTGAGGTCTGGGTGCAGAGCGATGTAACTTTGTTATATATACTGATACGATTATCAGGAGCGCTATCTGACGGGCAACCGACGACGGCGCCACGCTTATTATCGGCTTGAAATCGAGCCGACAGTCAATTAGTGCATCATGTCCTGACCATTTATAATTCAATACGTATGCAAATAAACCCACCTACCTGAATGAATGAACAGGTTTAACATTTTGCGGTATTTAACTGGGGCACTTAGTCGACCAACCGCAAAATATGTAATATATGATTATTTGACGAGACATCATCTAAAATATAACATGAATAATGAAATAATGATGTAGGTAATTAAGTATCACAAGTTTAACCTTTGCTTGTGGTTTAGCGTCCGTCATTGCGCGTGGACTTCGTCTCTAGTTTAAGGAAGAATTGGATCTTGTTTTTGTACTGACCAAATAGTTTAACGATGACTGTAACAATGAACCTGTAGACCCACTGGCGGTAAATCTCCAGTTGATTCATTGTTCCAACAAATATGTTTGTTTTGCTATTTATTTCCGAATCCTAACATCATCTCCTCATAATCGCGTGGGCTATTTTTTGTGACGTTTATCGTACGGATACACTTTTCTAAGTACAAGCAGAATATATATTTTCGTAATATCGCCTTGAAATCCAAAACTCCCATTCCGTCGATTCTAAGAACCTGAATCAAATCGTTAGGAGTGACGTCAATCTGCTACATTCCCAGAATCTGGCCTAACGTTATTATTTATTTATTACAGTGTTATTTCTCCATTGTTTTCTTAACACAGAATTCTAAATGTAACTTAATAAGGTTTGTTAGCACAGGTAACAAGAATATGATTCCCAGACAGGGCTGCATCTATATTTAGAGTCAGGCTGTATTTGTTGGCTGTTAGAGGCGATGCCAGAAGGTTAAAATGTTTATGTCATTCATTTAACAAGACTTGTTTGTCACGATCATTGTGAATGGATTTAATTGACCCAACTCGAAGAACAGTCAATAGAGGCCGATGTGCAATCATATTTATAAGTCGCCCACCAACCTTAGTAAATTGGTTTAAATTGCTCCAACAGGCTTGATTAAAGTCTATTTAAAGATGCCACATATTATCAATGACATGATTTCGCTTCGACCTATTAACGTACTACATTTTGTGCAAGTCAATCATGAGACAAGGTGGTAACAATAAAATTATAAGAAGCACGGCATTCATCGTAACCGAATCCCAAACCCTACTCCATAATTCAGATACTGGATGACAAAGTATTGTATGATCCTATTAAAATTGCACGTGAAGAAGTTACGAAGTCAAAGTTAAATTTTGTTAATTGATAGAACAGGATTGGCAAACGCCAGTCGATCCAGCCGATCTCTTTCTTTTTTTCAGCCTGCGCTGTCCCACTTCTGGGCGAAGGCCTCCCTCCACTCCTTCCATCTTTCGCGAGTCCGCGCGTCCTCCTTTCAGTTTTTACGGAATCTATCCAGCTCGTCCCGCCATTTTTGATGTGGGCTACCTAGTTCACCTGATCCTACCCTGACTCTGTGCCTTTTACTACTGCGATGCCTCGGCCCTAAGCATGAATGCACTGCGCCCATCACACAGCAACAAAGTTAAATAGCTGAGACTATGACTGTAATTTCATCCTTTCTGTCTAAAGCATGCATCCCCGATGCATTTCCAGAGCCAATGTTCATAAGCACAAACACCCGGACCATCAATCTGTAAGCCATGCAAATAGTTTTTTCTGCTTTTTGTTGTTCGACTTGCAGAGCAGAAAGACAGTCGTTCTATAGACACTCGAGAAGAACATTCTCTGTAGAATAGTTCACAGGTCTGCATAATGATGTATTAGGTGGTTAAAATCGCACAAGGTTGTTGGTAAACGTGGCTGGAAGGACGCGGGCCGCCACCGGGCCAAGGCCTCCCCGCAGTCCGCACCTGCCTCCCACGCCACGCCAGCGCCTCCCCGCGTGCCGGTACCACCGCCATGCATGATCCTGTCTTGTTTGCCATGCGTATTTCCACATCTTGTTTTATATTTTACCGTATTTATATCATTTTTTATCCTATTCAAGTTCTCTGCCCGCTGGGCTCCAACCTTGTAAAATTGTAACCAGTTCAATTTACATCAAAGCTACATTTTAGGTAGACTGTTTGTTGTATGGCTATCGGTGGGTGGCCAGGAGTGGGTGCTAAATGTGTGCGAAGCGATCACGTTTATATTGTGTGGGTGTAGCAGGCTGAAGGATTGGGTTTGCGCGGTGAGGGGAGAGTTTTATGGAGTCCTTGCTACCGAGGACGAGCGTGGAAAGTAGGGAGGTAGGGGTGTCAGAGACGTGGAGGAAGGTACGACGGGTTCATTGAGTGCGGCGGATGAATGGGTCGCGATGAGTCATCGGATCGATGCCGAGCCGCCGCCGCCCCGCTCCCCCGGGCCCGCGGCTGCGTGATGCCGGCCTGCTGGCTTGCAGCTCACCCAATGGCCCATATTAAAATGTGAAAGTGACAAATCGGCACACTTGTCCAGCTATCTGATTATTCACCGTCATTACGGTAGCCGACGTATTTTAATTTGGGTGAGCCTTGTTGGACGAAAAGAGGTGCTTTGTTTACCTGTGGTATGGCTAAGATAATATTATGAAGACTTTATAAAAGCCAAAGGCAATACAGGGTCATTTATGTTCAATTCGATCACTTGTTTTATTATACAGAGTTACAGACACATGAAATAGACAAGCAAAGATTGCACTAACACCGTGTTCATCATCATGTGCATAAATCAGCCTCTTCTTCGACATCGGGACTGTTTGGGAAGTTATTGCATAATTTGTCATTACATTTAAAAAAAAAACAATATTTTCACGACTCCCATTCCTGCAATACTCCATTTAACTTCGGCGTCGGTTAATTGATCAGTCACAAATTATATCGTATACGAAGATTATTGAATGGGCGTCAATAATAGGCTGACGTGCTCCTGACTATTGGATATACCTCTTATAGGTCTGTGATGGACATAATGGGAGCGTAATTAGCATCACAATCGTGGGCTGAGCAGCGGACGACAGGAAGCGGCCGAACGCGACGGAAACGCTGCGTGCTCCTCTATTTACCGCACCTGACGCCAGCAACAACACCGTGTTAGAAAGTATACATAGTTACATACTTACTTGTATTTGTTCTATTCTATTTTTGCGATTGGTCTTGCGATCATACCTGCTTGCTTGGATTCCTCCCAGCTGTCTCCGTTCTCACTAGAAAGGTAGTTACCTTTCTAGTGAGAACGGAGACAGCTGGGAGGAGCATAGAAATCTAAATAATAAGGTTAGATTTCTGTGGGGTTGAGTA
Organism: Gortyna flavago; assembly: GCA_963669345.1. NCBI lineage: Eukaryota > Metazoa > Arthropoda > Insecta > Lepidoptera > Noctuidae > Gortyna > Gortyna flavago. The sequence continues at coordinate 14,426,830 of OY770131.1, read as the reverse complement.
ACATTTCAACTCCGGCAAATAAAAGCATAACCTTTACCATAAAATATTCTAAAGATTTTCTAAAAGTCAAGAGGTCTGTGTTGTACGGAAAACACGGCATAAAGAAATATTCAACAACTGAGGTTTTCAAGCTTGATAGTAAATGTCAGACGTGCATCATTATGAATGGAAGTATATTAATGAACAGAACAATGAATGAAAGAAATAAACTTGGAATTGAATTAACGACCGCCTACACAGATTTGCGTCAATAGTTGACGCGCAACTAGTAATTGCAGCTAGCAATTGCCTGTTATAGTAATGAAATGTGGAATGTTGAACACGAACTGAACACAATGTAATACGGAAGAACTTGAAACTTAAAAACCAACCTCCAGCAGGGAGAGCGTCAGAGCCTTCATTCGGTCGAATTTATTTCATGACTGCAATTGGAGCAGTGTCAGAATATCAGAGAAAACTATTCATCTTATAAAGATATTGTGCCGATGATATGGGACGAAGAACTCCAAAGTGCACTTCTGCTAACCAGTAGCCATTATTAACCGATTAATAATAATGTGTTCTATCATCACGATGTGCATGTCGATGCCCATCAACCACAGCACACAATCATTTCATATTTGAAATTGAAAGGGATTCCTCCGTAACACATTCATTCTGTTGTTTCAATCTGTCTACCTTCATGGAGGAATGCCATGAATATGCACACAAATGAACTGATTAACTGGATCAAAGCATACCGTAGTTTATCCTTGAGTCATACTCGGAACTTAGTAAAATTAATATTGAATAACGAGTCAGACGGGGAATAACCACATAACTGTACTTTCAACGCGCGTGAAACCGTCGACAGTATTTAAATTCCTTAGCAACAACATTTGGGTAGCCAAAAGAGAGCTTTTTTTTTTTTCTTAAAATATCATGTTTTGTAAGCGGTAGGCTATAAAAATACGGAATCGAATTCGTCAAAATTAGCTTGTAAACATAAGCCAGCAATAGAAAGATATAGGCGACAGAACTTTATTCCCTAAGTTTCCACGTGAACATAGAATAATTTATCACTTTGTTGTAATTAGACCACAGGTGGCCGTCCACGTCATCTTATACCCCAGATTCAGTTGTAGGGAGTGGCGCGTGGTCCTTTATATCTCAGGAACCATACATAATTAATTAATATGCTAAAATAGCTGCAAGAAGCTTCATAATCTACCAGAGAATTTAAATATATATTTAGGTGTTAGGTGCTATTCTGCATTACATAACTTAGAATAACTTTAAATTAATTGTGAATATTATACGTTTCTATTCCGGTTATAGAACCTTATTTCTGGTTGGTAGCGTCAATAGTGAGGCGAGTATTTTAATCACTACATGGTAACCTTGCTTATATGTTGTATTCTCTATTTAATCAAGTTAAATGGCGTGCAATAGGCCTATGTCCAGCAGTGGACTGCTATAGGCTGATGTTGAATGAATGATGACAACCATTCAGGCACTTTTGAATTGTCAAGGAGTAGGTCAGTCAGAAATATGAAGCTAGTTACCCATTCCAAAGCGTAGTAGCTACATTATGGTACATATGGAAAAGAACGGGCAAGAAACTTCATGGACACTCTTTTTTTATATTATATTATTAGGTCCTTACATATGAAATTGGCGTTTTGTACGGGAGAATATAAAGTCTTTTTTTTTTGTAAAATATATTTAATTAATCAAAGTATGCACCGTTGTTATCTATGCACTTTTGCCATCTCATAGGTAGTTCATTGATCCCTTTACTAAAAAAACCATGGGGGCGAGAATCAATGAACTCTTTGAAGGCGGTTTGGACTGCCGCATCGGAGTTGAATTTTTTCCTTGTAACAAGTTGTCCAAATTCCGGAAAAAATGGTAATCTGTTGGAGCAAGGTCCGGGGAGTACGGTGGATGTCGCAGACATTCCAATTGTAGCTCATCTAACTTAGTGGTTGTTTGTTGTGCAGTGTGTGGTCTTGCGTTGTCGTGAAGCAGCAGTGGCCTAGAGCGATTGACCAATCTCGGTTGTTTAGCAGCTAGTTCTTCCTTCATGGTTGGCAGTTGCTGACAATAGATATCTGCCGTAATCGTTTGGCCAGATTTTAGAAAGCTGTAGTGAACGACACCGGCGCTAGTCCACCAAACACTCACAAGTAACTTTTTCTGAGTCAATTTTCGTTTAGGGCAGGATTTGGCTGGTTCTCCAGGGTTCAGCCATTGCGACGAGCGCTTCCGATTATCGTACAGTATCCACTTTTCATCACAAGTAATGATTCGATTTAAAATCCCTTCATTATTGTGTCGGTTGAGCATAGTAACACAGCAGTTGACGCGTGTTTGCAAGTTCGATTCACTCAATTCATGAGGTACCCATCGTTCAAGTTTTTTTACTTTCCCGATTTGCTTTTATTGGATTAATACAGTTTTATCACTTACCCCGAAGCCTGCAGATATCTCTGAAGTGCTTTGTGATGGATCCGCTTCTACAATAGCCTTTAATTCTTCATTTTCCACTTTGGTGTCCGGCCGTCCACGGGGTTGGTTCTGAAGGTCGAAATTTCCAGAACGAAAACGTTGAAACCAAAAACGTACCGTGCTTTTTTTTTTGCGACACCAGCGCCGTACACATCATTAATCCTTCGAGCTGTTTCTGCAGCACTGGTGCCACGGTAGAACTCGTACTCGTAAATATACCGATATTTCATGTTTTCCATTGTGCGGTAATAAGCGACGCCAAAGAAAAAAATAATGAGGTAAAAACAAATGAATGCCTGTTTTCAAAACTCAAATGTACCAGCTAAATGAATTTATAAATTTGAATTTGGAATTCTTAACCAAAGAGGAGATATTTCAGATCAAAGTGGTCAGTACGACAAAACGCTAATTTCATATGTAAGGACCTAATATTATTATTTATTTGTTCGTAACTTTTCGTATAATTATTTTGTGTTTAACATTTTACCCTAACATAACATTTGTTCTTGACGAAATATGGCGTGTTGCTAAACTCCAAATGTTACTTAAATGTTACTCTCACATGATGCTATCTAATATAATTATAAATCAAGCCGTGTGCCCATTGGGATTTCCTATCGGCAAAACGATGATACCTCTAACTTTTACTTATAAACAGTAGTCTAAAAAATGACGACCTCGAAGTTTTCCCCCCAACTTAACCCACTCATGGGGTGAATTTTCAAAAAATAAAAATACTCTCTTATTGCAAGCTTTCGTTATATGTATGTCGCAGCCAACTGGTTTAATTAGCCGTTTAGTTAACCGCCTAGCCTTTTAACTAAACGGCGCGATGGCGGCCGTTGAACTAACGGCCTGAATGATATTCAATTATTATAGTTTAGTTTGGAACTGTAACCAATCACGCGCAAGCCGAATTGGTCGCAGTAACTAAGCCAGGGCACCCCGACCAAATAATGGGTTCGGTTACTTCGGTTAGATTAGAACTGTGATCAACCGCGTGAGCCGAGAGAGCGAAGCGAGGCGAGCAATACTTCCAAAGGCCAAGCTGCTAATTTACTAGTTGGCTGCGACATGTATATGACATATAATAGTTCTATGTGTACAAGGAACTCTTTTGCAAAATGTCATGATTCTAACCCAGCGGTTTAGGCTGTGAGATGTCTGTCAGTGATTGAATGAATTGATTGAAGATTTTTTATTAAATAGATTGTGTTGTTTGTCAACAGGAGACTTCAGCGAGTTCCGGCGCGCCTACCCCGAGTGGTGCAGCGAGGCGGGGGCTCAGCATGTGCCGCATCTACCACTCATGGGATTGCGGTCAGTACTTGTTACTAGCCACCTCCCGTTCAATGTAACGGGTGTTAAAATCCCTTAACGAAACCGAGAGTCACTTGTTCTTTTTTTTTGTACTGGATTACGGAGTTACGGAGATACTGAAGATACAAAGTTCCAACTTTTAAGTGACTTTTTTTTTTGCGAAAATAAGATACGATTTTTGTACCGCTGCATGCATCCTTAAGCACAATGTTTTGCGAGCGATGCATTGCGCACTAAGTACCGTAAACAGCCCACACCAAAAATAGAAGTCGTTTCCCAGCAAATATTTTTGCGCAAGTTTGATGTACATAATTGCATAGTAGCACTTGCCTAACTTGCCTTTTAACTCTACACAATTTCTGAATGTTTTCCGCAATATCTCTTTCCTCAATAGCTTAATTTTCACAACCTAGTTCGCGCCAAAAATGCAATTATTTTGTCAGGTTTTAATTTACGAAAATTTTGCGCCAGGCAGTAGGCCCATCAATGGCTCGTGGACATACATGGCCCAGTAATGGAGTTTGCGTGTTAAGTTCAGGTACAGCGAGAAGTCAAGAGGGTTTATTCTCATAGGGACGGTCTGGAAGTAGAGGCGAATGTGTACAATTTATATGTAACCCTCCCCCCACCGGGAGTAATCTACGAAAACTTTAATCATTCCTATTACAGTTTTCCGCGCTCGCATTCGGGTTACATGTTGCTTTTATTACTTAACTAACGCTGAAGCCATGTCGTAATGTCTAAGGTAATTAAGATCACAGTTATAATTAAACTCGATTGTGTAATACAAGTATATCGAGGAAATCGTTAGAATTGTACTTAATTCTGAACGGGCTGCCACACTCGATTGAGAGAACGAGGAAACTCACGCGTGGGAACGAGATTTGCGCGTGAGAAGGTTTTTCACTTCAACGGAAAAAGTGTCCGAACCGATTCAGGCGAGACTGGATGCGATGTGACGGACTTTCTCAATATGTCGTTGTTGATGAGCTGGTCCCGTGAGAAGTAATTGTACGTTCGCTTGATATATTTTATTACAACACGGTATTAATCGCTTCGGAGTGTACCATTGTATTGTAGGTATTAGATATTACTAGCAGCGCCCCGCGGTTTCACCCGCATAAGTTTCGATCCCGTGTGAATATCGGGATAAAAAGTTCGACTTTATAATATTAGTGTAATATCGATGAATATAGTACATGTGGAAATTACGAAATAAGTTCGCTGTTATGGTAAAAACGTGAAGATTTATTCGAATCAATTTTCGAGTATTTAACAGCTAGCGGAGTTAAATAATACTCATGTACTTGAGTTCACCTTCACCTGAAGTTTGTTAAACGCGTGGGCCGCATATGCAAGCAGATCGAATCATAAAACCGAATTCTCAGTATCGGTGACGATGGCAGAGGATGTTAGTCATAAAGTGCAAACACTGGTTCCTTCCTACCTCTCTTTGTTACTCAGCCAATATGTGATAATGTACATGAAATATGAATATAATGTTAATGGTACCTACCTATCACACGTAGCCGCGACTGATTGCGTTCTGCACGTGCGAACACAGTCTTCAATGTCAAATATTCCATTCATGAGAATGTTCAGCTGGAATAGTATGGTTTAGTACTACAATGTTAATCAAATAAACATGTGGCAGCAAAGGCATAGCTCTAGCCCTCATTTAGTAAAGTGACAACAAGGCACTGTGTCTGAAGAAATAGTATTTGCACTATTTCAAGTGACTAATTCCATAGTAACCTTCGATCCTGATAAGCTGGTCAGATAAAAGGACCCTGAAATTTTATTTATTCAAACTCGAATGGTCTCATTTTATACTTATTTGAACTTCAGCTTCACCTGTTAAAGGTTAGCTACTAAATCGGTCGTTGTACATTCTGCAGCAAAAAACTTGCGTCATATTGCAGACTGCTGAAAAAAAACGAGTCGGTTAATAAAGTCATTCATCATTTTGAATGGTGACGAGGACCGTCTACGCTGCTGTAAGTGTGCAGTTACCTTAACACGTAATTGGCGTATTGCATTAGAAGCGGTGAAACGGAGCCTTGCGCTCAATGGAGTGCGCTCCATTCATGCCAGCCAGCGCGCAAGCGGTGAGCGCCATGCGCGCCGTTCACTGCCTCACAGTTTTTCCCTGCGCAAAACACTGTAGTGTTCGGTATTCGGTACATGATGTTAATGAACCGACGATGTTGAACGTGACATAACCATACAATATTGCTGTAGGTATCAACGCTAACACCACTCAACAAAACTTTGTTGTTTATTATTCACCATTAGATGCAGTATATTTTATAATAATAATAATAATAATTATTTATTTATTTCAGACCATTGATCCATAAAGTGTTAGTAAAATCTTAACCTATTGTTAGTACATAAAAAGCTTAAAATAATTAATTGGCGACATGTACGCCAGTACGCACATGCCTCGCTGCCCAATGCCTAATGAAAGGCCCATCAATTTTGTCCGCCAGTGTAGCCAGTATGTTGTTGGGGCTACCCCTGAATCGCTTCAGCATACTCGCACATCGCTTGCGCATAACAGCATAAAAATCATCTAACCTCGCTTCAGCGAACATGCCAGACGCGCTACAAAACCGAGGTAGCCCCAACAATATCCTCAACGCATTGTTATACTGAACGCGCAGAGCGTTGTAAGCCTTCTGCGACATACCTTACCCACAGGCTGCACGTGTAAAACGATTGACAAAACGCTCGAAAAAGAGTCAGTTTCACCTCCTTAGTACACCGTGCAAACCTGCGAGCCAGCATATTGCATCTGGCTGCCAACGCTCTGCGCTCCCTATCTAAATCTTGGTCATCCATGAGAAAGTCCGTGACAACATGACCTAGGTATTTAAACTGCGTAACGAACTCCAACGGAGTTCCTCGTAAGTTAATAGATGGAATATTAACAGGTGTATTTTATGTAGTGCGCATAATTTATATATTATATCTTCATTATATTATTCTCGTGTCACATGAAATTTTATATGCTTATTCAGTAGGTCTGAAAATCGGCTACTATCTATTTTTCATACCCCTAAGTGATAAGGGAAAATTCATTTTTGAAAATTCAACCTTTTAAGGCGGTGACAATGGGGGATTTTGTTTGTATGAAAAATCTTATTCCTTGAGTTAATAACATTGAAACTTGGCACAAATACTTAACTAAGTAAATTATTAAGTTTGGCATTTATTGTTTTTCTAAACTACGCCCTAATGGGGGATTGGGGGTTGTTAAAATTTTTATGGAAGAATTTTAACGCACTGTCCGATTAAGTCGAAACTGAGTATTTATACTTAAAACTAAAAATAAAGAATAACTTGCATCAGGGTTTTTCGAAAATGTACCCCTAACGGGGTGAAAAGGGGTTGTTAACTTCACAGGGAAGGATTTTACTGCGTGGCTTGATTAACTCGAAAATTGGTAAGCATAAATAATCTTTGAGTCAGGTTATGAACACAAACGATTATTCAAAATGATGGAGTATGGGGGTGACAAGCGGGAATACAGTTTATTTGAAAAATCTAATCCCTTTTATCGATAAACTCAAAAATTGGCCTGAAAACTTATTTGTCTAAATAAAATATGGTAAAGATCATAAATATGTTTATGATCTTTACCATATTTTATTTTAGTATCATATTTCATTTTCGAATTTTTAGAGGAAAGTATATACGAATTTCACGCGGACGAAGTCGCGAGCAGAAGTTAGTTTAAATATGTAGTAGCCATAGTATCTATAAAATAGATAATCTACTTATATTCTGTTAGTGTTGTGCGCAGGCAAAGCAATCGATGACTTTTCCACAAAATCTGAGCGCATGATACATTTAAAAGAGGATGTACTTAAAACAAATTTCGAGCTTCCCGTTTTATTTTCCTTCGAGTGTGATTTGCAAGCATCCGCTTCTGATCGCGTGGGCTGCATGACTGCTACCTTTCACGATATAATACCCGACCGAACTATAAATAGGAACATTCAAATTAATGGTGTAAATGTAACGACTCCCACGCTGACGCGGCGCCGCACCCGGGGCGCCTCCGGCCCACCACGGCCACCGCGCAGTCACTGCAGTCAGCTCCCGGCTCCGGTCCGGTCGAAAAACACGCACGAATTAGTTAGTTTAGGCGGCCCACGAGAAAGCCCTTGGCCGATATACCTGCTCATATAACTTATAATAACAATATTCTATTTTAATAACAACATTATAACGTACGTCCTTCTAAAAAACAGGACGAAATATAATTACGACCCCGCCGGCGCGCCTACACACGTTTTATAAATAGATATTTTGAAATGCCTTGGTTCTCTAATTAAATCTTCATAATTAATGTTTTGTTATCGTTACCAAATACCAAATACAAGATGACGTACACTGCTTTAATATCTGAGGGCTGACGTCAACATCATTTGATATCTAATCCTCATCCATAGATAATCTAGTTTCAATGTTGTAATAAGCCTCGTACAGAAACAAAATTGTCCGGTTTTGGAAGAAATTGTTGCGTTCAGTAAGTTCCTTTAGTTTCCATGAATCAAGATTGTACTGAGGAATGTTACTTTCGAATCTATTGTGCTCAATAATGACATCCGTAGATCCTGGTTGACGCGACCGCGGCAGGCGGCAGGTTATCGCTGACGTGACGTCATAAATTCTGACGTCAAGGCAATCCTCGCTCCGCGTGAGTTCATTCACGAATTAACACGTACACGGTCACGGTCGGTGACGGCTGTATTTTTATATTGCGATGTTTTAACCGACTTCCAAAAAGGAGGAGGTTATATGTACGACTTTATGTATGTTTTTTTTGTACCTACACCGATTTCTTTCCGTCATTTTGTGGACCTATTTAAATTTGACCCCGAAAGGTGACCCCGAGGTGGTCTCGAGGTGGTCCCATTATCATCAAGTTGGAATCTGATGAGAGGATCCCATGGAAATCGAGGGAAGCCCTCAAATTTGGATATTTTTTATAGCGATTTGGATATTTTTTATAGTAAAGTCAAAGTCAAAGCATTTATTTCAAATAGGCACATAAAAGGCACTTTTGAACGTCAAAAATTACTATTAAATAGAATTGATTCTAGTCGCCCCTTCCAAAAGGTAGTTTTCAAAAGGGAGTAACTTGAGCATTTGCTCTCGGAAATCATCATTTCGCAAAGTGGAGCTGATGATGAAGACCACAGATGGCCATCGGAACTACGCAATGATAAATATTTCACGGGTTTCGATTCGATTACTCTAATAGGGTTGCTAAGCAATTTGTGCTCGTCACAATGCGTATGGTGAATTAACGTCCCAGCATCGGGAAAAGCAATATTTTGTAAAAGTTAATGAGCAATTGACGTTAGGCTATTGTAACTTAGATAAATTACAAACTCTCCCACTAAAATGTTAAATATTAAAACTTAAAAAAAAACCGACTTCCAAAAAGAAACTAAGTACAAAATGATAAATAACTTTAATTTCGGAAGTCGGTGTCAATAAACGAACATGCAGAACCAACGACACCGACTTCCGAAATTAATGTTCTTTTTCACTTTTTTTTGGAAGTCGGTTGTTTTTTTTTTTTGTAAAAAAGTTTTTTTAATCAAGAAAATTCATATTTATGTAATCCTCTTGAGTAAGAACAGATAATTTACTATTCTCAAGAAACATTTAAATTCATTATCTTTTTACATACTTAATAGGTAAATAATAATTAAACAGTAGGTATTATCGACGAACTTTATTTAGTACCAAGAGTTTCAAGATTCTGATATTGCTTACAATTATCAGTAGGCACTTGGGTCATGTGTTTTGTTTATTCATACCCCAGTTTGATTAATGTAGCATAAACATAAGCATAATCAGCCTATAATGTTCCCACTGCTGGGACACAGGCTATCTATATTTGAGAGGGAATGGGCTGGTAATCTACCGCGCAAGTCCAGTGCCGCTTGGTAGATGTCACATCTTCGAATGTTTGGTTCTAGGACATGTCGGTTTCCTCACGATGTTTTCCTTCACCGTTTTGAGAGCAGATTCATATAATAATCACAATTTAATTTAATACTCTATGAAATTAAACAAAACAACAGTAATTATAAACGATCTTGAATTGATATTGAAAATTTGGAAAATCCTTATCATGTTGTGTGATTATTACTAGCCGTTCGTGATAGATAATTTAAATATTGTTTTACATTTTTACAAAGTGATAATACCTAATATGTAACGAAACTGCGTTTAAAAAGCCATATTAAGGTACTGCAGCAACTGCTTGTCTCAATCTTCTTAGCGTGTCGATAACAATCTAAATGGACTCGGCCCAGAATCCGGCAACTTGTTTGACGCCATCACCAGCGTCCATCAGTTCCTGAAACCTGCAGCTGACAGGACACGCAAGACTCCACCTATCCACCAAGTGCTTGCCTCAATATACACGTTATTTTATTAAAAGAAAGTACCACGGCTACACATCAAGCTATACATAACCAGTATACGCTGACTTCTGATTGCACGAAAAACTTATACAATGCGAGATCAGCTAAAACTGGAAATGTATAGCTTGATGTGTAGCCGTGTGTACATGACTGTTTATGTTTAAGTCATACGTAACTAATGATAATATCATACAAGTATGCTATAAAATCATAAAATAGGTATAGTAGTCGTAACACCATATTAGTATCTGTAATAATAACAAAACTATAATTATGTTTAGTAAGCATTCAGTGCCATTCTCCATAATTATATTATACAGCCGTTTTGTGATATCTGATCTTCAGACTGTACAGGGTAGCAAGGATATCGACGCGCAAACTGTAACCATGAATTCAGCACATGATTCTAGAGAAAGAAAGAAAATACGTTTATTTGCGGAAAATATGACGCATCAAAAAAAAATTAAATGAGCAATTTGGGACAACCTAGCGTAGAAATAGACCGTCGGTTATCAAAAAAATCAGCTCTCATCCAAAAGTGCAATTTGACCTAAAGGCAAAAAATTTAACAACAAAAGAAACAAAAAAGTATAATATACTTTTATTGTTTCTAAAACTTGTGTCGACTACAGTAAACAAAATCAGAAAAATATATTATGATATTCTTCAGGATATATGCTAGGTAGGATAGTGTGTTGAAAACATAATACCACTAATTTGATACGATAGAAAAATATCATGAAGATACCTCTAAAAATTTATTTTTACAATAAAAACCGTACTAATATACCTACTACATACAATCGTTATGATTTTTTGTCAGATTATTCTACATGCAACATATTAAAGCACAAGTGTTTTAATTTATTTTAGTCCAACTTTTGTAAATAGATAATTGCTTCATATTTTGCAATACCAGAGTTGTGTCATCGCGCTTCTCTTTCTATTCTATGCAGTCCGACAAAGATCGCGCTTTAGGTTATGTAGTCGCCTTAAATAATTATTTAGAAGGGTCATTAGATTCCTTTTAGTTATATTATTTTATTGTTAACCTGGCTGCAACGTTATATCAATTTTTATTTGATTAATGCATATAATCCTGATTTTCTGTATTCTTTATAGGAGCAAATGCTGCAGAATTTTATTTTTAGGGAAATGTTATCAGCCAATTTTTGGTGCTATACATAACCAGTATAAGCTGACTTCTGATTGTACGAAAAACCTATACAATGCGAGGTCAGCAAAAACTGGCAATGTATAGCTTGATGTGTAGCCGTGTGTACGACATAGTGATGTTTTTCGACTGTGTCGTTACATCAGCTTATAAACCTGTCTTACGATACTTAATGCATGTAATTTGCTATCCAGTCCAACTAAGTATGACATGACACTCGACAAAGCCTACTATCTCAGAAGTTGGTTAAAAAAAGAACGTTGTGTTAATTTTACTCGACATCACTCTTTAGTGTAGTGTAGGTGCTAGAGTGGCCTGCGACCTCGACACACTTGCTAAAATACAATACCAAACAAACACACGTCCACACTTACATACATACTATATGAACAGACATACAAAGTACAAACAGGCCACGCATAACTTATTTTAGCCCGTCATACATAACATAAACGAGCGATCTGCTTTGTCCGGACAACTCAGATCGTTAAAACGGCTGCCAGGATGGGAACTAGCGAGTCCGCCATTAAAAAACCGTCCCTTGCAGGCGGTCATTGGCAGCGGGTGGGTCGAGCCGCATTCCTGTGCGCCAGCGCACCGCACGCACTCCTACGCCCACACGCACCGGCTCTCCAGTGTGCACACAGTTACCCGACCGACTCGCGGAGCCCATCCACTACATCTCGCAGCTCTTCGTTGGGCCGCGCTCGTTTATCGACCGGCTCGCAGAGGCCGCCCATATGTATCGGAGTCGTTCATTAATAACACGACCGACCGTGTCACGGCTTCCGGCGTCCGCCTCGCACACGCTGCCGCCATTCAAATACGAATTGTATTCGCATGGAGCCGACACGCGACGACACCGTCACAACTTACACAATGCACTACTACAAGTAGATAGTATGCGCGCATTTAAATGAGCAGCTCACATTCATTGTTTTAGAGGAGTGACATTCTCCGCAACCTTGTTACACCTATGTATCGGGAATATCGAGTTCACAATCGACACTTGCGTAACGGATGGGGCTCCGTTCACCCACATGTAGGTAAAATTCGTGTTCTGAGTATAATCATGATGGGATCGGAGAATGGCGTCGCTCGCGTGGGCGAGGCAACTCCCCTGAATGGACGTGTCGGCTGGCGGTCGCCTACGCGCGGCCCACGCACTCCGCACTACCTACTAGTACCTACTATGAGCCTACTAATGCCTAGTACATGCTGCCCACGGTGCCCACTGGCTGCCGCCTGTTCATAATTATCTTGATGACCACTCACGCGACACTGATCCAATTTGGATCAAGCGCCTGTTTGACGCACGCTCTCCATTGAAGACATATTTTTTCAAATTCGTGGTACCGACTAAGTAATTCAATTACAAACGTCTCAATTTGGTTTTACAATGCTTAATTTTTTTTATTGGAGTGGTTAAACTGCTTACCTGTTCTTATTTACTAAAACGGCAGGTTTTGACCTAAGAAACTTCAGAGCGCTTTATGCGAAGGAATGGCTTATGTCTCTTATAATACAGGGTGGGAGGGACATCCTCGTACAACCTGTTGCCATGAATTCAGTACATGGTTCTGGATAGGTATTATTATGCATTTTGACCGCGTAGGTATTATTGCACTTTTGTAGGAAAAAGGGGCTTGTGGCTAAGAAATAATAGCCGCACGGTTCGATCGATCAGGTTAAGCTACGGTTGCCGCGGTTGGTCCGTGGATGAGTGACCTTTACATACCAAGACCCCTCTGTGCCTCGGAAAGCACGTTAAGCCATTGGTGCCGGCTGTCATTAATGGATCTTTGACATTCGTTGCGGGTCGTCAGAAGCCCGAAAGTCTGACAACCAGTCTTACCAAGGGGTATCGTGTTACCCAATAATTTATTTATTTATCCATTTATTTCAGGCATCAAGATATAAACACATACAATACAATATTAATATAAGTAACTTAAAAATACTGTAAATATACAACAGTATACTAAAAAAACTAACACTAACATACACGAAGTGTCTGCGTCATGTTTCGCTGACTGGTGTCATGTAGCCGGCCACGAAACCGGCGTTACACAACACCCTTCGGCAAGAACTCTTCCTTGAGGAACTTCTCGAGATGATGTGTCGGAATACGCACCACGAACGACTTGAAGTTCGTGAATAATTGGGTTGTGGAAGTCAGATAGGTAGTCGCTCCATGTAAAATACTGGTATTCAGCTGCATCCGGTTAGACTAGAAGCCGACCCCAACATAGTTAGGAAAAGGCTAGGCAGATGATGTAGGAAAAAGCAGTTTTTTTTTACAATGGGCGAAAAATTTCAACGCATGGGTCCTCAATTATGTACTGAATCCGCGGTAACAGATTGTGCTTCGAAGTCCCTGCCACCCTGTATACAGCAATTTATAATTTAGATCTCTACAAGCTAAGCAAAAGCATGACATAAAAAAAATATTGAACTAAAAATAACATATTATTATTTATTTTGATGATTTGATGTAAGCATCAAATCTGAAACAAAAAAAAAAAACAAACACTTATACTTACTTAAGTAGTTGATATTATTTGAGTATCACTATTTTGTTTGGAGAAGCAGTGTCTTTTTTTCTATTTAGAAAAAAAAAGAAAAACATTGCTTGCTTGCTTGTGCTTGCATTGCAGTCGCATTTGCGACTGTTTTTCACGTTGGTAATTAATTTAATTTCTTAACTAGAAGTCAACTTGGCCTTATAAAATTAAGTGTTTCATAATCGTAAGGTCATGTTAGGAGGTATGGTTTCCAGCAAATAAAATCATTGAATCATTGGGCCTGTATTATGCTTACACCATTTTACTGATCTATGCGTCATGTTCGTAAACGGGCGACGTCAGTTGGGGCTGGTTATCACTTAGCTGTCTCGGCTTATTTTTTATTATTTTATTTTTGGGTTGTTATTTTGTTAAGTACTATTTGCTGTACTATGGACGCATTTAACGCGTACGTCTTTTTTTTTTTCATCGTTCTTACATATATTTATAAATTCAACATTAATGATGTAAGTAACTAATAGTTTTGTAAAAATATAATTTAAAAGAGTGTCCATGGAGTTTCTTGCCCGTTCTTCTCCATAGGTTCCTACGCTTTGGAATGGGCAACTAGCTTCATATTTTCTGACTGACCGACTTCTTGACAATTCAAAAGTGCCTGTAAATGGTTTAATTATAATAAATGCTTTGAGTTTGAGTTTAACTTTAACCGAAATGGTCAAAGGTCACCACGAAACTGAAAAAAAAAAAACAATAAATTCAACTAGATTTGGAAACCTCATTTGTTAGGTTCTTTCTGGGTTCTTTTAAGTTTTATAATTTAATTTGGTTTCGATTAGTCGAACTGCCTACTCCTCGTAACTATGTGATCACTTTAGTATTATTCAGGTAATAAACTAATTAATTATCTTCTCACTCGTTGATGGGACGAGATGATCACAAAGCTTTGGCATTTCGTAAAAAAAAGAGGTTGTGCAGGACCCGCATTCCACAAACAAGGTTCAAACGTAAAAACACAGCATTGTTTTGGCGACTGGAAGCCAAACATTCTTTATGAACTTGACCATAAAAGTTCTTCCAGTAACTTTGTTTTTATTACGATTTAATGAATTGAGGATTGTTCAAATGCTCATGCTTACATTATGTATTTGTCGCAGCCAACTGGTTAAATTAGCCGTTCAGTTAACTGCCTGGCCTTTAGAAGTAGTGTTCGCCTCGCTTCCTCCCTCGGCTCGAACGCGGTTGATCACAGTTCTAACCTAACCTAACCCACTTGGTCGGGGTGCAATGCCTTAATTACTGCAGCCAATTCGGCTCGCGCGTGGTTACAGACTTCCAACCTAAACTGTAATTGAATATCATTCAGGCCGTTAGTTGAACGGCCGCCGTCGTTTAGTTGAAAGGCTAGGCAGTTTTCTGAACGGCTAATTTAACCAGTTGGCTGCGCCATATTCATTTTTAATGTAACATGAACGGACAGAAGTAGGGCTAAGCTTTCATTGAATACTTCAATGAATGGGTTAAAAGTTTCGTGTTATCGACTACCATTATCTTTCTATTCATACTAATATTATAAATGCGAAAGTGTGTCTGTCTGTCTGTTACCTCTTCACGCTTAAGGGGGACGTTTCTTGAAAATGGTCAAAAAGTTGGTTTTTAAAGCAGTGTATCTCAACCGTAAATAATTTTGACCAAAAAAAAGTAGTCATATTTTCAAGTCTTATTTTAAAACAGTGATGGAACTCAAATCACAATTAAACGTACATTAATGCATCAAAAAAATCTTCAAATACACCTCTGACATTTCTTTAAAAGCAGTTTATCCCTTGATTAACAATTTTAATTATAATTAAAAATATACCATTAAATTGCTAATGCCAAACTGCATTCAGTGATGGATTATTTATTATTAAATGGTTTGTAAATAGATGATTGTTTCATATTTTGCAATAAATTACCAGCGAGCGTTGTGTCATCGCGCTTCTCTTTCTTTTCTATGCAGTCCGATAGTGACCGCGCTTTAGGTCATGTAGTCGCCTTAAACCGCTGAACTGATTTACATGAAATTTGGTACAGAGATTGTTTGAGTCCCTGGAAAGGACATAGGATAGGTTTTATCCCGATATTTCCACAGGATCGACACATGCGGGTGAAACCGCGGGGCGCTGCTAGTAGCTTTATAACTTAACGAAATAATTATAGTCTTTGTAGTCTTTATTTATTATACATATTACTAAGTTGACCTTCAGATGTGACGTAGATATTATAATAGGCACATGAAACAACGATTTGGAGGACAAGAATTTCTTGTTATGGCAATAGAACCGCAGATTTTCCGCGAATCTGGCATTGTAGCGTAGGTGGCAGGCTATCAACAGTACGCTGTACGAGACAACGGCGAAGGCGCCCATTCGCCTAATTTGATTACTTTCAAAACAGCAAACTGAATGGCGGCGAGACGATTCAGAGGGCGAATTTGGAAAAGTGTCGCGTGGGAGCAGGAGACGCTTTGGAGCCTCGGGCGAGGGTTGCGGGAGGTGAGGTGCGGCAGGTGGGGGGACAGGGAGTGAGAGTAAGGACGCGGCGCTGCGTGGGCGGTCATTGAGCCGCGGGGGCAGGTGAATGGTGAACCCCCGGAGCCTCCTCCCCCATTGAGCAGCCCGCGATCGATACCGCCCCGCGCCCGGGCCCACACATACAGCCGCCAACGCTCGCTTGGATGCGCCACCAGCCCACCACGCTCTAACAACACTATGCTTATGTCGCACTCCTGAAGGTCGATACCAGTTTTGCAGAAGATTAATGAAAGTCGTGGACGTCAGGCTCACGCCATTCTTTTGACATGTTCTACCGATATTCCTCAAACCTGACGACTATACTTGTTCCTCCGAAATCCTTAGATGGTATAGTGATTAGGTTCGTTTCTTTACCCGGTATACTTATAGTAGATATACCTATCTATATAGCTTTGTTTATGCGAAAACGATGTCAATATTTTTGTCCCTAATTATAGCCTTAATTGGATGAATGGGTGCAGGATATAATTACGTTACGGGGATGAGGGCTGTTGGCTACCCTTGTTTTCGAAAATGGTTGGCTTTATTTCTAATCTTCCACGTATTAAGCAATTAAATCGTTTACGTCATAACAATGTGTAACGGTGTGAGGAAGTACCTATCTGAATTTTGTTAGAACAATGATGACCAATATGTATGAATTTTTGAAGATCAAGTAAGTTCTTCAGAAATAAGGAGATAAAGAGGACATAGACTTTGGAAGTGCTCAGAATGCGTTGTTACGAAAATAAAATATTAAATAATAATAACTGATCTATAACAGAAATTGATAACAAAAAAATTCCGCGGATTTTGGCTCAATATCTGTAATTTCTTCGTTTGCTAAATAAAGTTGCATTATCGTGGCATGGAACTCTTGTCAACTGTTTAGTTTGCAGACAACGATGCCGATGTTGATACCAACAGAATAGAATCCCATTAGCTCGCAAGTCACACAAGCGATCAATCAAACTCTGCTGCACAACATGTCTCCAACACGAACTGCATTAGGTATTACCGTAATAACGAGAATATTGTTTCGTGACTGCTGAACGTAGGGCCCTGGGTTCAATTTCCTAGTTATGAAGATTTGTCTCCGATGAATGGCAATAGGCTCGCCCCTGTAACATGGGATTTAAACATATGACATGAGTATGTTACTAGATCAGAATAAAAACGCTGGGAAGACAACATCCTAGCGGTTTATTAAGGTTCCGTACCTCAAAAGGAAAAACGGTACCCTTATAAGATCATTTCGTTGTCCGTCTGTCTGTCCGTCTGTCAAGACCCTTTTTCTCAGGAACGCGTGGAGTTATCAAGTTGAAATTAATATCAAATACTAAGGGCTGCAATCCCTTGAAGCAGTGCAAAAATAAAAGATACGGGCGTTTTTATTCCGTTTATGCCGCATATTTTGACACTCAAGGGAATCAAAACCTATAGGGTACTTCCCGTTGACCTGGAATCATGAAATTTGGCAAGAAGCAATGTCATGTAGCACAAGTAAAGGAAAAAATCCGAAAACCGTAAATTTATAGTTACATTACAAAAAAAAATTTTTTGCCTTGATAAACTATTTACATACCTACAAATGTGTACGGAACTCTCGTTGCGCGAGTCCGACTCGCACTTGACCGTTTTTTTTTAAAGGTAGTCCCTTCTCACACCCTTTTGGAGGTTGTATCTTTTTTGTAACTTTTGGAGCGTTCAACGAGTGCTGATTCTTTAGTCTAATTTCTACTATATTTAGGAGCGCCCCGCTGTTTCACCCGCATAAGTTTAGATCCCGTGGGAATATCGGAATAAAAACTATCCAATGTCCTTTCCCGGGACTCAAACTATCTCTGACCAAATTTCATGTAAATCGGTTCAGCGGTTTAAGCGTGAAGAGGGTAACAGACAGACAGACACACTTTCGCATTTATAATATTAATAACTATCATCATCATCATCGTCTATTCAATGTTTGAGGGTAAACAGGCGTAATGTCAAGTTTACAGAACATGTATGTAGACACATAAATTCACGCCTTCTTCCCATGGGGGTAAGCAATAACTACAGAACCCTACCTTCTACGATCCTTTTGCTTCGTTTACGCTCATATGCATCAGCACCCTAATTGCGTAAACACACTTTAAATCATAATCTGAACCCTTTTGAAGGATATTGCTGGTCCATTACTTTATTCATTTAGTCCCTGACTCCCAAGTCACAGGTATTAAACCTAGTTTGGGAGCCAGGAGATTATAGTCTCACATCCCTGTGCCAAATTATTGTACAAATTTAATTTTGTCACCAATTTACAGATAATAAAAACATTATTATTATGTTTCATATCTCGGGACCATTGAGTCCCGGTCTTTTGGAAGGCGTACGAGGGGCCGAAGCCAACTCGCAGAGGCCCCTTAGGAAATTTTAATGAAATGTGACTCCAACCGACGATTATCCCTGTTGGCACTATGCAAGTGCACCCAAGGACAACCCCCGGTTGGTGTAGGACTATTGCAGGATCTGGAAAATATAAAGTTGGACTATGGGTTTGTGTGGCTAAAGTAGACTGGTTACCAAGAACTATGGAAGAACTATGACCCCTGCCTGATCATTGTTTTACAAATACACGAATATAATGGCAGGGGGTGACTTGCACACTCAATAGTGGGC
This sequence comes from Gortyna flavago, assembly GCA_963669345.1. Taxonomy (NCBI): domain Eukaryota; kingdom Metazoa; phylum Arthropoda; class Insecta; order Lepidoptera; family Noctuidae; genus Gortyna; species Gortyna flavago. The sequence continues at coordinate 14,407,656 of OY770131.1, read as the reverse complement.
CCCCAGAAACGGTCGCTAGCACATAGTGACGTAGTGCCAAGGGGGCAACATCTCCTGAGGTGCTTATGAGGAGTGGAGAGGTATTCCACGGCTATCAGGACAATCCCGGAAGTACGGTCAAGATCCCTACCAGCATCTTACTGGAATACTTCCTTCCTCCGAGCACATTTGCTCTTGCGAATCTCCACTCAAGCCGGCCAATAAAGGCAAGAATGAGGTGGAAGCTCTGTTCCTCGTCATTGTTCACTCCAGCCAGCCAATAAAGGCAAGCCAGAGGTGAGGAACAAACTTCTCCCGGGAGATAGGGTCCGTGGGGTCGCTACTGCCCAACAGCTCGCCACATGCTGCCCTGCGGGTTTATTATTATTATTATCTTTTTTATATCTCGGGACCATTGAGTCCCGGTCCTTTGGAAGGCGTACGAGGGGCCGAAGCCAACTCGCAGAGGCCCTTTAGGAAATTTTAATGAAATGTGACACCAACCGACGATTATCCCTGTGTGCACTATGCAAGTGCACCCAAGGACAACCCCCGGTTGGTGTAGGACTATTGCAGCATATGGAAAAATAAAAAGTTGGACTATGGGTTTGGGTGGCTAAAGTGGACTGGTTGCCGAAAACTATGGAAGAACTATGACCCCTGCCTGATCAATGTTTAATATATACACGGATAAAATAGCAGGGGGTGACTTGCACACTCAATAATGGGCCCCCGGAAACGGTCGCTAGCACATAGTGACGTAGCGACAAGGGGGCAACATGTCCTGAGGTGCTTATGAGAAGTGGAGAGGTATTCCACGGCTATCAGGACAATCCCGGAAGTACGGTCAAGATCCCTACCAGCATCTTACTGGAATACTTCCTTCCTCCGAGCACGTTTGCTCTTGCGAATCTCCACTCAAGCCAGCCAATAAAGGCAAGAATGAGGTGGGAGCTCTGTTCCTCGTCATTGTTCACTCCAGCCGGCCAATAAAGGCAAGCCAGAGGTGAGGTACAAGACTTCTCCCGGGAGATAGGGTCCGTGGGGTCGCTACTGCCCAACAGCTCGCCACATGCTGCCCTGCGGATTTCTGTATCTCTCTTGGTCTGGCTCCTCACCTTAGACCCGTTCCGGCAAAGTAAACTTTTCCGGCACGGGCCTATAGTTCGGAGCGCGCAAGCCCCACCACGACGTCAACGTAGAGATACGGCGATGGGGTTATTATTATTATTATTGTTCGAAAAATGAAAGCCATTCCTACTGTTAGTGTGTTACGCAATTACCCGTGCTACGCACCTGACCTTCTAAAGAACATCACAAATACTGCCCATCCATCATCGCCACTTACTTATGTGAATATTGCCCGTGTTCCAGGTCGCTACGCATCTCGGGCTCCGGCTGCGAGGAGGCGCTGTCCTCGGGCTCGTCCTCCGAATGCGAGGACACGCACGGTCACGTGCCGCAGGAGTTCCCCATCGAGATCCTGCCCAACCTGTACCTCGGTAACTCCACCAACAGTGAGGACTGTGACGCGCTCGCTAGGCATAATATAAAGGTACTACTACTTCTTACTTTATCAAAAAATAGTAGCGCCCCGCGGTTTCACCCGCATAAGTTTCGACCCCGGGGGAATATCGACTATCGACGCAGTATGGACTAGTTGTGCCCGCGACTTCGTTCGCGTACATAGGTTTTAATTTTTTAGCGCGGAACCCTAATTCATCTGCCTAGCCTTTTCCCAACTATGTTGGGGTCGGCTTCCAGTCTAACCGAATGCAGCTGAATACCAGTATTTTACATGGAGCGACTGCCTATCTGACCTCCACAACCCAGTTACTGGGTAATACGATACCCCTTGGTAAGACTGGTTGTCCAGGCTTTCGGGCTTCTGACTACCCGTAACGACTGTCAAAGATCCACAAATGACAGCCGGGACCAACGGCCTAACGTGCTTTCCGAGGCACGGAGGGGTCTCGATATGTATAGATGGAACCGGAACCCTAATTCTTTTTCAAAAATAAAAGTAGCCTAAGTTACTCGTTCTAACTTCAGCTATCTGCCAGTGAAAGTCCCGTCAAAATCGGTCCCGTCGTTTCCGGAACAAGTAAACGTTTGGATATCCATTCACGCGATTCACTGAACTTGTGTTGATTTTCTTTCAACACAACCTTAAGGTTACATGACGTAGGACCAACATAATTTTCATGACGGTTTTAGAAAATCCAATCTTTAGTATGGATGTGAGGTATTTAAGGCTGATAAATTTAATGGGTCGCTATCGGTAGAAGATTCATTGATAGATTTTTTTAATATCTTGCTTGCCGTAACATGATCACACTGTAGTTATGCTATAGTTATGTTATGTGTGTTGTTATAGTTATGTTTGCTGTAGTTGTTGGTAGTTACTGTTGACTTGTGTTAACTACAATCACCACTATTCTTAGTCAGATAGCACGTAAAAGTAGATTAAAATTGCGTATTAGTCTTATAGGCTAGATTGTAATTAATTATTAAAAACCTTTTTAACAAATAATTAAATTTCAAATGTTTCTGTTTACAGTACGTACTGAACGTGACCCCAGACCTGCCCAACACTTTCGAAGCGGAAGGCTGCGGCATCAACTACTTGAAGATACCCATCGCTGACCACTGGAGTCAAAACCTCTCTGTACACTTTCCACAGGCCATCAGATTTATAGGTAACAGCTTTAGTGTTCTACTTCTCCACTCCACCAGGTTGTATATTCTGATTGTGGCCTCCAACCGTTTTTTTTATGCTTATTGTTGCTTCGAAACGGTTTTTCATTCTGATAGTTGCCTCCAACCGGTTTTTTATTCTGATTGTTGCCAGCATAGGTATATAATAATAGGATGTTCTAATTGTAGCGTCCAACTGGTTTATCATTCTGGTTGTTGCTTCCAAACTTTTTTATTCCGATTGTTGCCAGAATCCGGTTTCTTATTTTGACTGTTGCATCCAACTAGTTTATCATTCTGGTTGTTGCCTCAAACCGGGTTTTTTTTATTCTGATTGTTGCCAACATCCGGTTTCTTATTCTGATTGTTGCATCCCAACTGGTTTGCCATTCTAATTGTTGCATCCAACCGGGTTTTTTATTCTAATTGTTGCATCCAACTAGTTTTTAATGCTATTCGTTGCCACAAACCGGTTTTTTAATTGATTGTTGACTCAATTCGGTTTCTTTTTTTTATTGTGGCCTCGCTATACTGTTTCTTATTCTGAATATGATTTGTCTTTTCACAGAGGAGGCGATGTCAGCGCGGTGCGGCGTGCTGGTGCACTGCGTGGCGGGCGTGTCGCGCTCCGTGACCGTGACGCTGGCCTACCTCATGCAGCGCCACCGCCTGTGCCTGCGCGACGCCTTCGAGCTCGTGCGCTCGCGTAAGACCGACATCGCGCCCAACTTCCACTTCATGCGCCAGCTGCACTCGTTCGAGCGCGACCTGGGCCTGCACGAGCACAGCGCCAGTCTGAGTAAGGTCCGCACCGCGTCACCCCGCCCCCGTCCCGCGCGGCGCGGCGTGGCGGGGCCTCACGGAGTGTGTGTCGCAGGTGCTGGAGGCGCTGGGCGTGCGTGAGGCGGGCGGCGGCGGCGCGGCCGGCGCGTGCGGCTGCGCGGCGGCGACTGGCGTGTCGCCGGACTCGGGCATCGAGTTCGACCGCTGGAGCGCGGCGCGTGACACGCCGCAATGACAGTTCTTCACGCCGGCGCAGACGCGGCCGTGAGGCGGCGCCGCCTCACCGTAGTACCTTGTTTGATAGCACGTTTCAACATGTATAGTCGTTCGAGCACGCTGCGAACTCTCTCACCGTCGCTAGCGACAGACGTAGGTACGTTAGAGCAGCGGCCGGCCCCACCCGGTGTGGTTCTATCTGTTAGTCTTAAGTGAGTCGGATTAGTGTAAAATATATTATACTTTATACATATTTTTTAAGTCAATTTTATAAGTTCGACATATATCTGGATGTACGACTTGAGATGCATTCCCGAGTAATCTTCCATTATGCTACGAATTTGATGTCAGTTTGAGTTTATTTAAAAACAAGTAAGCGCATTAATCTGTATTTTATATTTGGTTCTCAAAATGTTGGACCGTTTGAGTTGTGTTGTCCATTAATGTTTAACCTCTGTGAGGGTGACGCGCCGTGTAAGAGTTGACTACACGTCACTAGTGCCACAGCATTCAATCCAAAAACATAATACAAGGTATTATTTGTTAAGATTGGATTTATGATTGTTCTATTCATATTTTTACATTAAGTCCATTTTTTCGTAGGAAATTGTAATGACACGGGGCTTCTGATAACTCTTCCATTGTTGTTGATATAATGATGTATATTGTATTAGTATGAGAGTGAGTGCGCGAACGTGCGTGTGATATTATTATATAGTCGTAACTATTGGTCGTATGGATACTATATTTACAATTTTTTAACGCCACGCTAGCGACCACAGCTGCCCGAGCTCACCGCGTGTGTCGAGGGACGGCCAAGGGACTTCCGCAATTAAAAATTAACAAATACTTTATACGAAAAGAAATATATAGGATGAATGACTATTTCAATTTATTTTTATATTAGTTTACTACAATCTGTCTTAGTATCGAATAGCAGCAGAACAAGAGAGTAATAAATGTTGTTTAGTAGTGGTCAGTCACAATTAGTGTGGGATCTATTTATATTTCTCACCTTACAGTTCGATTGATAAGGTCTTGATATGACTATTTTTATATGGATTATAATACACAGTGTATGTGCTCTAGCTATATAGATGCATATAGAATATGCCATAACACTCATTAACATTGCAGTTAAAACCCGAACTCGTTACTATTCTACTTTTCTTATTAAACTATTAGATTGGTTTCACACTGGCGACATGGGCTATGTATTGGCTGCACCAGTATAGAATACCAAACTGTCAAGTATTTTATCAAAAAACTGTCAAAAATAAAGCGATAACCACATCAAATGTATTTAGTGCGCCTTGGCTTATGAATTTCATCATCATCGTATACGCTTCGCAGTTAGTGCTACTGTGCGGCCGAGCCATGAAGTAAACTCCCTTGAGATTGAGACGCTTTTTGGTACAATTACACTGCAGTGCAGACTGTAGCAGAAATAGTCTAAACAAAGGTTTTTCCCATGAATTAGCATACTATTAAAATATTTATTAAATTCATACTTACTGGCCTAGAAAATCAACAAAATTGAGTGGTATACAATCCATCGCCTAATATATAGTCTACATTAGATAGCGTAGTTGAATTTTGTGAATGAATTAATGAAAACCTTACTCAGTAACAATAAAGGTTGCTATCATAAGCATTAGTTGAATAATTTAATGTATTCAAGAGTTTTTAGCGAATTCGGGGTTTAGCCGCAGCGTACAAATCCTCCGCCTCGCAGCCGGGCAAGGACAGTGAATACGTGATATTTTTATTTTACTATATTGACGTTTCTATTGGCATTTATCATTTTCCGACTTAAATAATAACTATATATTTTTCTATATGTTGCGTAGTTCATGAGTTTTAACATTTAGTATGTAAATAAAAGGCAAGCTTTAATATTAAGTATGTTAATTATGATTATGAGAATGTAGAAAAATTGTTACAATGTAAATTTGTTATATATTAAGACTTGAAATTCAGCTTTCTTAACATTGAATGCCAATTTATTATACAGGTTTGGACCTAAATCCAAATGATTATCTAATATTTCTGTTACTTACTTTTGTAACGAAAGTGTTGAGATCCTTTATTTTTAGATATATATCTTCCACATTAAAATAATAATTATAGAACACTACAAGTTTTAGCGAAGTTGTAATTTTAAGTCACGTTTCCAAATTAGTAAGGTGGAAGATTATGCCAAAGTTCACTGTCATTTAAAATTACGTCACGGAAAATAAGGAAATAATAAGTATCCACCGTTACGAACTAAAACTTTGTTATTTTAGTATAAACAATATAATTTTAGTTGTTTTGTACAAACCGCCTTTACATTCTGAATGTTTCTAATTGCACTATATATTGTAAAGTTTTATATTTCTAGATATAACGTAATATAATTGTAGTGCACAAACTAATGTCTGGTCTACGTAACGATGGCACTGTGCGGGTCGATTTGGATGAAACAAAACAAATGTTGTATACAGTATTGTATCATTTTCTGTTACGATATGAAACTCATGTTAACTGATGAAGATGTTGAAAATGTTTTAGAAAATCTTTTAGTGCTTTTTCCTAAAGGTACCTAAAGCCACATGGCACACGTAATATTAACCTCAAAACAAATATAAACACTGTTAATCTATTAATTGATTTTTTATTTATTTTTTATTAGTTCCCTTAAAAAGAAAAAAGAAAAAGCAGTATGAATATGAGCAATGCAGCGAGGTTAGTTTATTATTCTGTACCTAACCAAATATAATCATTATTCAGTTCCAGACACAAATCACGCACTTGGAGGTAGAGTTGCGAAAAGATAATTGCAGAAGAGATTAGGCGTGCTGCACACTTGTTAGGGTCGGTCGAGAAAAAACACAAAAATAAGAACACAATAGGTTCATTATTCATGTGTCCCTCAACCAGTGACGTACCTACTATGTGAAAAGTGGTGCGGGGCACTATACAGGGCGTCTCACAGATATGCCACATGGAGGGAAAGTACCTTTAATATTGTAGATGGAACATTTTACTGAAAGAAGACATTATTTGAATTTAAAAAACAATTTAAACTGCATTCGTAGATATTTAAATAATTACATGGTTGAACCGGGAATCGAACCAGTTACATGAGAAAAATTCTTATGATGAAGCCTTTCGATCGGTATGATAAAGCTACAGGCATGATTATTTTTCTCGTGTAACGGGTTCGATTTCCGGTTCCATCTACAATATTCAAGGTACTTTCCCTCCATGTGGTATATCCGTGGGACGCCCTGTATAGGACCCGCGCGCGGTGTGTGAGAATAATCTCCGTGAGAGCATATTCTCAATCCATCATCACTAAACGCAGCTGTGCCGGTATGCCCTGAATTCGCGGGCGCGGTCAGGTCTGGTGATCTCTTAGCTGCCACGTCTGAATTGTTTTTATCTTCTTTTTTTCTGCATCGTTCTCACATACATGCATAATTTCAACATTTAACCAATGTTTTGTAACAATTTTATGATTTAAAGATTGTCCGTGGAGTTTCTTGCCCGTTCTTCTCCATATTAGGTACCTACTACGCTTTGGAATGGGCAATTAACTTTATCTTTCGGACTGACCGACCCCTTGACAATTCAAAAGTGCCCGTAATTGGTTTATTTGAATTTTGAAATAAGTTCTTTGAGTTTGATTCACGATGCTGGGGTCCTACAGGCTATGCATTATTCCCAAAGAGTACTTTGTATATACGGAAATAGAGAGCCATCTTGCGCGATTTGAACGATAACATTAAAAAAGCGCCCTCTGCGATTAAAATACTAAACTACATCCGTGTCAGTATTATAATCGCGCGACCTAGATCCATTCATGGTCCAAATGTTTACTATAACAGAGATAGTAAAATTATACCGATATAAGTATTCAAAATCTGTTTACTACAACATATTTAGATATTATTTAAATTACACACCCCCTTACTAATAAACGTATTATATCAGACGAATAGTTACACACCGATTTCTCTCTTTCAGTCGTCAGTAATTTGATTTTCGACAGAAGATAAAGCGTTGTGTGACTATACAGACGATACACAATGTTTATTAGTAAGAGGGATTTAGGTACAACGAACGATCACAGCAGACAACGAACGATCACAGCATTCACAGCAGAACGACATCAAAACAACAACAGCCATTTTTGTTTATTACTTGCCAGTGCTGCCAGGGCATATATTTAAATATCTCTAAATTCTTATCAAAGTATGTAAGATCTTTTTATTTCAAAATTTTTTTCAGCAAAAATGACTTAACATCATGGACACGTATGTTTATATTTAATTTATTCTAACAAACCCTATATTTACAATAAACACTCTTTGCTTATCTCCAATAATAGAACTAATCAAACTTCTATGTAGCAAATAATGAATTAATTATGGCAACACATTCTTAACAGTACTACTAATATTATACCATTTATTTAGGGAGAACATTGTAAACCTTAGTGTAGTATTATATTTTGAATATTTTTTATTTTCCTATATTATACGCCACACTAGCGCCTCTGATTTTACAATACTAAACTAACAGATTATTATACTACGAAATTGTAAAGCTAATAACCAGCTGGAAATATATCTTTTGTACATGTCATCTGTAATAAGTTGGGTTATCACAATGCTGTTGCAGGGTTTCTAGGAGTAAGATTTTAAGGCATGATTATTCCGAAATGGAGGTACTCTATAAGGGCTAGATTTTCGAAGGGGTCAGTAAATAGGATTTTAGTTTTTTTTTTGAGGTTTACAGGATGGAAATTTGAAGCGGGCCTGGAGAGAAAGCCTTGCCGAAATCGGGAAAAAGTAGGTAAAACCATGCACCTAATGAAAATTACTAATTAATATTTTCTACTAATAGGGAGATTTGATCCTTATTTATGGTTGACCGTTTCAAAGGATGACATAAAATCCAGTGTTCTTTTTATGTCACTCAGGCTGGCTGGACAAATCTTCAAAATAACTCGCATTTAACTAGGTCAATAGGGCATTTTATGTGACGGTTAAACACCCGTATTTCAGAATTTGTGACGCAACAGAATCTTAGATAATCGATCGAAAACGTGTCCAGCCATCTTGAAAAACCACTTTTCGCTGGTCTCTCAATCTCGGTAACGGAAGTGATTTTGACGACATTTTGCTTATCAACGGGCGTCACATAAATTTGTGACAGGCATCGAGCTAAAAGTTTTGTGATACGTACAGCGGTTTAGTAGAAAAAGGCAAAAATCTGTGTCCAGCCATCTTGATTTTACGTATAAAATCTATAAAAAGTTTCTCAAAGTTTCTCCGTCACAAATTCAGTAAATCATTATCGTCCCCGTCACAAAAATTTGAACATAATTCGAAGGCCGTAGATCATCACGCATCGGAGATACATGTGTCCAGCCAGCTTGAGCTCAGGCTGGCTGGATATTAAGTTTTTATTGATTTCTCGTAAACCCTTACATGTGACGCCATAAATCAAACGTTATTACTGTCACAAATTGTGTCACTAAATGTTAGTAAAGGAACCATATTCGAAAACGCTCCCGTTAGTGAGATTCGGAAGTGCCAGCCAAAAGTTTTATACGTAAAATCAAGATGGCTGGACACAGATTTTAGCATTTTTCTACTAAACCGCTGTATCCGCCGTATCACAAAACTTTTAGCTCGATGCCTGTCACAAATTTATGTGACGCCCGTTGATAAGCAAAATGTCGTCAAAATCACTTCCGTTACCGAGATTGAGAGACCAGCGAAAAGTGGTTTTTCAAGATGGCTGGACACGTTTTCGATCGATTATCTAAGATTCTGTTGCGTCACAAATTCTGAAATAAGGGTGTTTAGCCGTCACATAAAATGCCCTATTGACCTAGTTAAATGAGAGTTATTTTGAAGATTTGTCCAGCCAGCCTGAGTGACATTTCTTTTTCGCATTTCTGTTGGTCGCGGTCGCTGAGACTTGAATGCTGCTTTACTTTTTTTTTTTTAAATAAAATTACATGTATTTGTTAAGTAAAAATTGCTCACATCAATGTTTAGGGTACTTCCCTCCAGGTCCCACTTCAACTTTCCTGCCTGTAGCCTCCCAACGTTCCCAGCTAGAATAAGAGTGTTCTTGTAGAAATGATCATCGCTAGGGGCGAGTGGTCTCCCATTGGGTATACCCGCTAGAGAGCTGTAAAGGTTACATACAAGAAGTATAAATAAAACATCAGAATAATGTTACTTTATTTATTTTCAAAAGAAAGGAAGTACAATAGCTACCGTTAATAACAAGTTTATTAATTAGTTTGCATAATAATAATATTTTGAATTATGTTACTTAAATATTCATAACGATACTATTTTGACGTTTTCAAGCGTAATTATATACAATATAGCTATCGAAATCATTAAAACTCCTTTCTAAAATTAATCTCAATCTTTCTCTAATTGACTATCGTTGGGTGAATACTGGGAATCTCCGGAACCGAATCCCCAGGAACTAATCTAAGTCTACCCTCACGTAGGCCTTCCGTCTCTTGGACTCGTCATCAAACAATTGCCATCGCTCTATCCTCGAATAAACATTTACATATACAAACAGGTGTACAAAAATCTTAATATAATCACAAGGATTCTACTACCTACATTATGTACAGTAAATTGGTGCTTTAAAACGTTAACCATTATAATGTTATGAGTAGCAACCTAGTGTTCTGACCACTAATTACCTATTTCAGAGCTTTAAAACTAATTGTGTATGCATGCATGCTGACTAATGTCTTGTGACCAAAGAAAAGGGGCATTTGACTATGTTTTTAAAGGATGTTTTGTGTTTTTGCCTATTAGACATAGGGTATTACTAAGTAACATGATCTATTTAATACTGATGGTCTAGCTAGATGGATATAGTATAAACTCCCGTTTCGAAGGGTAGAGTAATTAAAGAACGATCATAACTAACTTGAGGAATAACAATAAAGCTTTTATTACACGTTCGCTGCCTCAACATTCGTACATCTCTTTGCATTATATATTATCAGTAAAGTAACACCCTAATTAACTATTTATCAATAAAGTAGTCAAGTACCCAATCATGATAATATTGGTTGCCACTAAATAAAATAATTTCGCCACTCCATGCGGGCTTGCCACAGTGGAACTTATTTTTTTTTGGCACAAACACGTGCTTAATTAGACTATAAACTTTATTAATTGTATTTACAACAAAGTCTTCACAATATCTTATTGCTTTTACTTAAAATTCGAATTGTAATAACGTCCATTTTTGAAATAATATTGTAAAGATAACAACCGCTATAGCGGTACACACATAATACATTCAAGTTTCATAGGAATGCTTTTATAACATACATATAGAATAGAAAAAAAAAGAAACGTTATGTTCTTTGGAATGTTATGAAGTTACAAAAAAAAATTGTTTAAGGATAACAATGCATATTAATTTTATGGCTTGAAAATATGATGGATATGTAAATTTACTTTTAAGGTACACTTAAAGGCACCCTCTGATGTCGATTACTATATTGGTCCTTCCATAGAATAAACTTTTATCATTATATAAACGGCAAAAACCCATTATACAATATACTAATACAATGGCACAATAGTTCCGACTTTAATTCATACATAGGATGTGCCCGTTGGTAATATGTACGACAAATACCGAAAATATGAATACGATATAAATTTGAATAATATAACCAACTATTCCCTATATTAAGATATGGTCTGATAAATTGTAATGTATAATATCATTGCACTAGCTGCTAAAGCGACATCTTGTAAACATCATTAAAAATTTGCATAATCAAAAATATACCTAATTGAGAAAGAAAACTCACTTAGATTCTATGATTGTCATACAAAATTGGTGCTACGTTTCGTTACAAGGCAATTCGTGGACCTCAGTCACGACAGTAAAACTCATGGTTCTTTCGGAATTACTTTCAAATGTTTTCCTACATTTATCTCATGTGTGGAAGCGAAAATAGTGTCATTATTTTTCATTAATTTGTTTTTAAGATGTATGTGTAGAAAGTAGCTGCCGTAAAGCTAAAAACGGTATTTTTTTCGAATTAAGTATAAAAAATACATTATTTTCGCTTACACCGTGTAGTACTTAGAACGGAATATAAATATGTTATTATAATACTGTAACACAAACTGTAACGTATCGTTACAACTTTGCTATATTTCTATAAAATCATTAAAAGGAGTTATGATATTCCTCTATACGTACAAATTATGTACACGTAAAATGTATGTATTCATAACGCATTATTACAAGTATAATTTAATAGTCATCATTAGATTAATGTACCGCATCGATGTCTCGCTGCGCGCGTGATATTTTGACCTGCAAATAACATTGACTCGTTTAAACCGGGTGTCTATTTAAACCCATGCAAAATGAAAGAATTGAGTAACTTTGTCCAAAATGAAAAGGGAAGGCATCTTCAAAGTAGTCGCTGAACGTAGCGCATAATTTGAAGATGCACAAAGACTATACGGATGAGGTACACTATGTAGTTAAAGTAAGACTAATGTTAGAAACATGGAGACGTGTAACGTGTTCATCAGGCATGATGCGTGGCGGCACAGTGTCAGTGTCTCGTGGTTACCTTGTCCTTGGGCGTGGAGGCCTCTCCGGACTCGAGCGCGAACATCTTCATCTTCTCCTTGAAGGACAGTTGCTCGGGCACCGGCGCCGTGGGCGCACGTGCCTGCTGCTCCGCCAGACGACGTGTGCGCGGATCCCTACGCAACCGAAAAGATCCTTACACATTGCAGTAAACAGTGATATAAGGTAATACCGCTGAATTTGTAGCTTCGTTTATGTAGAATTCTTCCAGCTGGCTTATAAAACAGACGACCAATATATTTTCATCTCTTGCTCAAAACCAAAATGGCCAAAAAATACACTCAGACAGGTTCAATGGCATCAAACGGTCGAGAGTTTGTGGACACCAGTCACAAAGCGGTGCTGTTGGTCCAGGGTGTGAAAGAACTCATAAAGTATCATCAATAGTGAAGGTTCTTTTATTCTACTGAGACTTGTCTGTACCCAGTACGAATAGAATGAACTCGATGATTATTAAAGTGCCACTAGTCGATATTTTTTCCATACAAATTTCGGGAGAGTATAAGTTTGACATTGTGCATCCAAAGTTAAACATGATATCGTTTTGACTTAATATTATTAATTTTGTCTGTACGGAAACAGAATAGTAAAATAAAAAGCCATTAAAAAGTTATGAGCCAACAAAGATTCGTTTTTCTTGCTATTTTTAACGTAACTTTGGGTGTAAATAAGTAATAAAAGAACTGTAAAATCTTCAAAACCAAGTCCGTACCGACAAAGCTCAGTTATCGAAGAGTTCAATAAACTTTATTTATAGTTGATTTATGTAGTGGTTTTTTCATAAAATTCGATTTTCCAAAGCACTTTTCGATTATTTTTACGCGCCAGTTCGGAACGGTGTTTCTGTGCGTGAGAACTATACGTTGTGCGTGTAGACTAGCGTCTAACTGCTCATCACTGATACTAGCTCTGTCAGATCAGACACGAAGTCAGATGAGACAGCGTTCTTTTTGGCCATGACCACCAGTGAGTTCGAGCTTGCGACTAGTTTACTCTTAAGGGAATGCGCTATACGGTAGACCGCGAAATTAAAACTTTCATAGGTTTTTCGTAATTTACAGGTCAGTGTCAGGTTGTATGTTGACAGTTGAAGTTGACCTGCAAATTGCTGGTCATTGTGAACATACAAACTGTTACCCTGGCGCTTTCGCCTTAATAGAGTCAAGCGTGAAGGTTATTTTCTTAAAATTCGCCTGTTCGAATAGACGGTTATTAAAGTGCTACGATGATGAGTTCGTTAATTATAGCTAGTAGGTACCTGTAGACCTCCTGCGCGCCGATGACGCCGGGCGTGTGCTGCGCCAGGCCGGGCGCGCTGGGCGACTGCGGCGACACCGGGCCCGCCAGCATGCTCTCCGCTTCCTCTATGAACCGCTGTAATGCACAGTTCACATTATATCTTAGTCGGCTGGGATATTTTTTTTAAAGAAAGTACCATTTTTTTCGACAATCACCTCTTTATAATCTTAAGGCATTGACTGCCAACGCGGTCACCGGTGACCGCGAACAATAGATTTTCTATTGTGTCCGTTGCCTGGCAGTCAACGTGTTAAATGGGTTGCAGAGACCAGCCAAAGAATGGCTTATTAATGTTACAGAAAGGGTTACAATCTAGATTTGCATTCTCCTGTTGGGTATATCTTTGAGTATTGAACAGTCACAACCAAAATATGTATGTTACCTTAAGGGTTATTTTTGTCTGCTCGTTGTACGATAGAATCTGTTTTATTGACTAAGTATTATATTGCGTATCATAGTAATTTCAATACCATGGAATGACATTCAGGCCTGTTCATTTACCGAATAAAAAATGTGACATTTGCAGACACTGGCAAAAAGGTTTATGTAAGGTGTAGATTGATGTAAGTTCGACATGC